>CM033699.1:32313329-33642263 GCA_019514585.1 Dendrobium officinale | reverse complement strand
TATTTTTTGAGGGTGAAGGTTGGGGGATGTGTGAAGATGAGGTAGAAGGGGAGGTTTGGTTGGAGTTGGGAAATAAATAAATGAGAATATTGTGGTATTTATAAAAGTGGGAATGATTGGGGGAATAGTGGGAGGGGGGGATTTTAAATAGTTAGCAGGCGTGAAAAATAAGATAGTGGGTAGTAGGATGTGGTGTAGAGATTGAAAAAAAAAAGAGATGACAGGGTGTTATTATAGGGTGAAAAACGAGGACTTAGCAGGAGTTCAACATTCAAGGAACTAAAGATAAGATCGCCCAAGCACGCTTAACTGCGGAGTTCTGATGGGATCCGGTGCTCTAGTGCTGGTATGGTCGCACCCGTATAAATATGTTCTGAAATTATTCTTAAGTTGACGGCGTGGAGAGGTGATTTTGACGCATCATCATTCCGACAGAGCGTAGGGGGTCAAAATTGCATTTTTTTTCTCCGCATGGCCGGCCGATGGGCCTATGGCACATCGGTGCCCCCATCCGGCTCGGAAAAAGCTTTCCGGAATGGGGTCATAGAGCCGAATCGGATCGACTCCTGGGCTGAAAGTTATTGAAGTTCCCCCGCCCGGTCGCCACATAGGACACCCCGGTTGCCTTCATGGGTCCCACGATGCGGGTTTTTCATCGCTCGATGCGCGGCGAGCCAACACCGCAAGTGGTTCGTAGGCCGTGGCGAAGAGCTAGAAAAAAAAAAAAAGATGACAGGTTAAAAAAAAAAAAAGCAACAACACGAGGACTTCCCAGGAGGTCACCCATCCCAGTACTACTCTCGCCCAAGCACGCTTAACTGCGGAGTTCTGATGGGATCCGGTGCTCTAGTGCTGGTATGGTCGCACCCGTATAAATATTGTTCTGAAATTATTCTTAAGTTGACGGCGTGGAGAGGTGATTTTGACGCATCATCATTCCGACAGAGCGTAGGGGGGGTCAATTGCATTTTTTTTTCGCTCCGCTCCGCATGGCCGGCCGATGGGCCTATGGCACATCGGTGCCCCCATCCGGCTCGGAAAAGGCTTTCCGGAATGGGGTCATAGGAGCCGAATCGGACTCCTGGGCTGAAAGTTATTGAAGTTCCCCGCCCGGTCGCCACATAGGACACCCCGGTTGCCTTCATGGGTCCCACGATGCGGGTTTCATCGCTCGATGCGCGGCGAGCCAACACCGCAAGTGGTTCGTAGGCCGTGGCGAAGAGCTAGAAAAAAAAAAAAAAAAAAAAGCGATGACAGGTTAAAAAAAGGGTGCAACACGAGGACTTCCCAGGAGGTCACCCATCCCAGTACTACTCTCGCCCAAGCACGCTTAACTGCGGAGTTCTGATGGGATCCGGTGCTCTAGTGCTGGTATGGTCGGTCACCCCGTATAAATATGTTCTGAAATTATTCTTAAGTTGACGGCGTGGAGAGGTGATTTTGACGCATCATCATTCCGACAGAGCGTAGGGGGTCAAAATTGCATTTTTTCGCTCCGCATGGCCGGCCGATGGGCCTATGGCACATCGGTGCCCCATCCGGCTCGGAAAAAGCTTTCCGGAATGGGGTCATAGAGCCGAATCGGACTCCTGGGCTGAAAGTTATTGAAGTTCCCGCGCCCGGTCGCCACATAGGACACCCCCCCGGTTGCCTTCATGTTTCCCACGATGCGGGTTTCATCGCTCGATGCGCGGCGAGCCAACACCGCAAGTGGTTCGTAGGCCGTGGCGAAGAGCTAGAAAAAAAAAAAAAAAAAAAGCGATGACAGGTTAAAAAAAGGGTGCAACACGAGGACTTCCCAGGAGGTCACCCATCCCAGTACTACTCTCGCCCAAGCACGCTTAACTGCGGAGTTCTGATGGGATCCGGTGCTCTAGTGCTGGTATGGTCACACCCGTATAAATATGTTCTGAAATTATTCTTAAGTTGACGGCGTGGAGAGGTGATTTTGACGCATCATCATTCCGACAGAGCGTAGGGGGTCAAAAAATGCATTTTTTTTTTTTCCGCATGGCCGGCCGATGGGCCTATGGCACATCGGTGCCCCATCCGGCTCGGAAAAAGGCTTTCCGGAATGGGGTCATAGAGCCGAATCGGACTCCTGGGCTGAAAGTTATTGAAGTTCCCGCCCGGGTCGCCACATAGGACACCCCGGTTGCCTTCATGGGTCCCACGATGCGGGTTTCATCGCTCGATGCGCGGCGAGCCAACACCGCAAGTGGTTCGTAGGCCGTGGCGAAGAGCTAGAAAAAAAAAAAAAAGCGATGACAGGTTAAAAAAAGGGTGCAACACGAGGACTTCCCAGGAGGTCACCCATCCCAGTACTACTCTCGCCCAAGCACGCTTAACTGCGGAGTTCTGATGGGATCCGGTGCTCTAGTGCTGGTATGGTCGCACCCGTATAAATATGTTCTGAAATTATTCTTAAGTTGACGGCGTGGAGAGGTGATTTTGACGCATCATCATTCCGACAGAGCGTAGGGGGTCAAAATTGCATTTTTTCGCTCCGCATGGCCGGCCGATGGGCCTATGGCACATCGGTGCCCCATCCGGCTCGGAAAAAGCTTTCCGGAATGGGGTCATAGAGCCGAATCGGACTCCTGGGCTGAAAGTTATTGAAGTTCCCGCCCGGTCGCCACATAGGACACCCCGGTTGCCTTCATGGGTCCCACGATGCGGGTTTCATCGCTCGATGCGCGGCGAGCCAACACCGCAAGTGGTTCGTAGGCCGTGGCGAAGAGCTAGAAAAAAAAAAAAAAAAAAAAAAGCGATGACAGGTTAAAAAAAGGGTGCAACACGAGGACTTCCCAGGAGGTCACCCATCCCAGTACTACTCTCGCCCAAGCACGCTTAACTGCGGAGTTCTGATGGGATCCGGTGCTCTAGTGCTGGTATGGTCGCACCCGTATAAATATGTTCTGAAATTATTCTTAAGTTGACGGCGTGGAGAGGTGATTTTGACGCATCATCATTCCGACAGAGCGTAGGGGGGCAAAATTGCATTTTTTCGCTCCGCATGGCCGGCCCGGCCGATGGGCCTATGGCACATCGGTGCCCCATCCCGGCTCGGAAAAAAGCTTTCCGGAATGGGGTCATAGAGCCGAATCGGACTCCTGGGCTGAAAGTTATTGAAGTTCCCGCCCGGTCGCCACATAGGACACCCCGGTTGCCTTCATGGGTCCCACGATGCGGGTTTCATCGCTCGATGCGCGGCGAGCCAACACCGCAAGTGGTTCGTAGGCCGTGGCGAAGAGCTAGAAAAAAAAAAAAAAAAATGACAGGTTAAAAAAAAAGGGTGCAACACGAGGACTTCCCAGGAGGTCACCCATCCCAGTACTACTCTCGCCCAAGCACACGCTTAACTGCGGAGTTCTGATGGGATCCGGTGCTCTAGTGCTGGTATGGTGGTCGCACCCGTATAAATATGTTCTGAAATTATTCTTAAGTTGACGGCGTGGAGAGGTGATTTTGACGCATCATCATTCCGACAGAGCGTAGGGGGTCAAAAAAATGCATTTTTTTTTTTTTTCCGCATGGCCGGCCCGGCCGATGGGCCTATGGCACATCGGTGCCCCATCCGGCTCGGAAAAAGCTTTCCGGAATGGGGTCATAGAGCCGAATCGGACTCCTGGGCTGAAAGTTATTGAAGTTCCCGCCCCGGTCGCCACATAGGACACCCCCCCGTTGCCTTCATGGGTCCCACGATGCGGGTTTCATCGCTCGATGCGCGGCGAGCCAACACCGCAAGTGGTTCGTAGGCCGTGGCGAAGAGCTAGAAAAAAAAAAAAAAAAGCGATGACAGGTTAAAAAAAGGGTGCAACACGAGGACTTCCCAGGAGGTCACCCATCCCAGTACTACTCTCGCCCAAGCACGCTTAACGCTGCGGCGGAGTTCTGATGGGATCCGGTGCTCTAGTGCTGGTATGGTCGCACCCGTATAAATATGTTCTGAAATTATTCTTAAGTTGACGGCGTGGAGAGGTGATTTTGACGCATCATCATTCCGACAGAGCGTAGGGGGTCAAAATTGCATTTTTTCGCTCCGCATGGCCGGCCGATGGGCCTATGGCACATCGGTGCCCCATCCGGCTCGGAAAAAGCTTTCCGGAATGGGGTCATAGAGCCGAATCGGACTCCTGGGCTGAAAGTTATTGAAGTTCCCGCCCGGTCGCCACACCACATAGGACACCCCGAATGCCTTCATGGGTCCCACGATGCGGGTTTCATCGCTCGATGCGCGGCGAGCCAACACCGCAAGTGGTTCGTAGGCCGTGGCGAAGAGCTAGAAAAAAAAAAAAACAATGACAGGTTAAAAAAAGGGTGCAACACGAGGACTTCCCAGGAGGTCACCCATCCCAGTACTACTCTCGCCCAAGCACGCTTAACTGCGGAGTTCTGATGGGATCCGGTGCTCTAGTGCTGGTATGGTCGCACCCGTATAAATATGTTCTGAAATTATTCTTAAGTTGACGGCGTGGAGAGGTGATTTTGACGCATCTTCATTCCGACAGAGCGTAGGGGGGGGGTCAAAAAAATTGCATTTTTTTCGCTCCGCATGGCCGGCCGATGATGGGCCTATGGCACATCGGTGCCCCCCCATCCGGCTCGGAAAAAAAAGCTTTCCGGAATGGGGTCATAGAGCCGAATCGGACTCCTGGGCTGAAAGTTATTGAAGTTCCCGCCCGGTCGCCACATAGGACACCCCCCGGTTGCCTTCATGGGTCCCACGATGCGGGTTTCATCGCTCGATGCGCGGCGAGCCAACACCGCAAGTGGTTCGTAGGCCGTGGCGAAGAGCTAGAAAAAAAAAAAAAAAAAATGACAGGTTAAAAAAAGGGTGCAACACGAGGACTTCCCAGGAGGTCACCCCCATCCCAGTACTACTCTCGCCCAAGCACGCTTAACTGCGGAGTTCTGATGGGATCCGGTGCTCTAGTGCTGGTATGGTCGCACCCGTATAAATATGTTCTGAAATTATTCTTAAGTTGACGGCGTGGAGAGGTGATTTTGACGCATCATCATTCCGACAGAGCGTAGGGGGTCAAAATTGCATTTTTTTTTTTTTTCCGCATGGCCGGCCGATGGGCCTATGGCACATCGGTGCCCCCCCCCGGCTCGGAAAAAAGCTTTCCGGAATGGGGTCATAGAGCCGAATCGGACTCCTGGGCTGAAAGTTATTGAAGTTCCCGCCCGGTCGCCACATAGGACACCCCGGTTGCCTTCATGGGTCCCACGATGCGGGTTTCATCGCTCGATGCGCGGCGAGCCAACACCGCAAGTGGTTCGTAGGCCGTGGCGAAGAGCTAGAAAAAAAAAAAAAAGCGATGACAGGTTAAAAAAAGGGTGCAACACGAGGACTTCCCAGGAGGTCACCCATCCCAGTACTACTCTCGCCCAAGCACGCTTAACTGCGGAGTTCTGATGGGATCCGGTGCTCTAGTGCTGGTATGGTCGCACCCGTATAAATATGTTCTGAAATTATTCTTAAGTTGACGGCGTGGAGAGGTGATTTTGACGCATCATCATTCCGACATAGCGTAGGGGGGCAAAATTGCATTTTTTTTTTTCGCTCCGCATGGCCGGGGCGATGGGCCTATGGCACATCGGTGCCCCATCCGGCTCGGAAAAAGCTTTCCGGAATGGGGTCATAGAGCCGAATCGGACTCCTGGGCTGAAAGTTATTGAAGTTCCCGCCCGGTCGCCACATAGGACACCCCGGTTGCCTTCATGGGTCCCACGATGCGGGTTTCATCGCTCGATGCGCGGCGAGCCAACACCGCAAGTGGTTCGTAGGCCGTGGGCGAAGAGCTAGAAAAAAAAAAAAAAAAAAAGCGATGATGACAGGTTAAAAAAAAGGTGCAACACGAGGACTTCCCAGGAGGTCACCCATCCCAGTACTACTCTCGCCCAAGCACGCTTAACTGCGGAGTTCTGATGGGATCCGGTGCTCTAGTGCTGGTATGGTCGCACCCGTATAAATATGTTCTGAAATTATTCTTAAGTTGACGGCGTGGAGAGGTGATTTTTTGACGCATCATCATTCCGACAGAGCGTAGGGGGGTCAAAAATGCATTTTTTTTTCGCTCCGCATGGCCGGCCGATGGGCCTATGGCACATCGGTGCCCCATCCGGCTCGGAAAAAAAGCTTTCCGGAATGGGGTCATAGAGCCGAATCGGACTCCTGGGCTGAAAGTTATTGAAGTTCCCGCCGCGGTCGCGCCACATAGGACACCCCGGTTGCCTTCATGGGTCCCACGATGCGGGTTTCATCGCTCGATGCGCGGCGAGCCAACACCGCAAGTGGTTCGTAGGCCGTGGCGAAGAGCTAGAAAAAAAAAAAAAAAAAAAAGCGATGACAGGTTAAAAAAAAGGGTGCAACACGAGGACTTCCCAGGAGGTCACCCATCCCAGTACTACTCTCGCCCAAGCACGCTTAACTGCGGAGTTCTGATGGGATCCGGTGCTCTAGTGCTGGTATGGTCGCACCCGTATAAATATGTTCTGAAATTATTCTTAAGTTGACGGCGTGGAGAGGTGATTTTGACGCATCATCATCATTCCGACAGAGCGTAGGGGGTCAAAATTGCATTTTTTTTTTTTTCTCGCATGGCCGGCCGATGGGATGGGCTATGGCACATCGGTGCCCCCCCATCCGGCTCGGAAAAAAGCTTTCCGGAATGGGGTCATAGAGCCGAATCGGACTCCTGGGCTGAAAGTTATTGAAGTTCCCGCCCCGGTCGCCACATAGGACACCCCCGGTTGCCTTCATGGGTCCCACGATGCGGGTTTCATCGCTCGATGCGCGCGCGAGAGCCAACACCGCAAGTGGTTCGTAGGCCGTGGCGAAGAGCTAGAAAAAAAAAAAAAAAAAATGACAGGTTAAAAAAAAAAGGGTGCAACACGAGGACTTCCCAGGAGGTCACCCATCCCAGTACTACTCTCGCCCAAGCACGCTTAACTGCGGAGTTCTGATGGGATCCGGTGCTCTAGTGCTGGTATGGTCGCACCCGTATAAATATGTTCTGAAATTATTCTTAAGTTGACGGCGTGGAGAGGTGATTTTGACGCGCATCATCATTCCGACAGAGCGTAGGGGGGGGTCAAATTGCATTTTTTTTTCGCTCCGCATGGCCGGCCGATGGGCCTATGGCACATCGGTGCCCCCATCCGGCTCGGAAAAAAAGGCTTTCCGGAATGGGGTCATAGAGCCGAATCGGACTCCTGGGCTGAAAGTTATTGAAGTTCCCGCCCCGGTCGCCACATAGGACACCCCGGTTGCCTTCATGGGTCCCACGATGCGGGTTTCATCGCTCGATGCGCGGCGAGCCAACACCGCAAGTGGTTTCGTAGGCCGTGGCGAAGAGCTAGAAAAAAAAAAAAAAAAAATGACAGGTTAAAAAAAAAGGGTGCAACACGAGGACTTCCCAGGAGGTCACCCATCCCAGTACTACTCTCGCCCAAGCACGCTTAACTGCGGAGTTCTGATGGGATCCGGTGCTCTAGTGCTGGTATGGTCGCACCCGTATAAATATGTTCTGAAATTATTCTTAAGTTGACGGCGTGGAGAGGTGATTTTGACGCATCATCATTCCGACAGAGCGTAGGGGGTCAAAATTGCATTTTTTCGCTCCGCATGGCCGGCCGATGGGCCTATGGCACATCGGTGCCCCATCCGGCTCGGAAAAAGCTTTTCGGAATGGGGTCATAGAGCCGAATCGGACTCCTGGGCTGAAAGTTATTGAAGTTCCCGCCCGGTCGCCCACATAGGACACCCCCCCGGTTGCCTTCATGGGTCCCACGATGCGGGTTTCATCGCTCGATGCGCGGCGAGCCAACACCGCAAGTGGTTCGTAGGCCGTGGCGAAGAGCTAGAAAAAAAAAAAAAAAATGACAGGTTAAAAAAAAAGGGTGCAACACACGAGGACTTCCCAGGAGGTCACCCATCCCAGTACTACTCTCCCCCAAGCACGCTTAACTGCGGAGTTCTGATGGGATCCGGTGCTCTAGTGCTGGTATGGTCGCACCCGTATAAATATGTTCTGAAATTATTCTTAAGTTGACGGCGTGGAGAGGTGATTTTGACGCATCATCATTCCGACAGAGCGTAGGGGGTCAAAATTGCATTTTTTCGCTCCGCATGGCCGGCCGATGGGCCTATGGCACATCGGTGCCCCATCCGGCTCGGAAAAAAATTTCCGGAATGGGGTCATAGAGCCGAATCGGACTCCTGGGCTGAAAGTTATTGAAGTTCCCGCCCGGTCGCCACATAGGACACCCCGGTTGCCTTCATGGGTCCCACGATGCGGGTTTCATCGCTCGATGCGCGGCGAGCCAACACCGCAAGTGGTTCGTAGGCCGTGGCGAAGAGCTAGAAAAAAAAAAAAAAAAAAAAAAATGACAGGTTAAAAAAAGGGTGCAACACGAGGACTTCCCAGGAGGTCACCCATCCCCAGTACTACTCTCTCGCCCAAGCACGCTTAACTGCGGAGTTCTGATGGGATCCGGTGCTCTAGTGCTGGTATGGTCGCACCCCGTATAAATATGTTCTGAAATATTCTTAAGTTGACGGCGTGGAGAGGTGATTTTGACGCATCATCATTCCGACAGAGCGTAGGGGGGGGGGGGGCATTTTTTTTTTTCGCTCCGCATGGCCGGCCGATGGGCCTATGGCACATCGGTGCCCCCCATCCGGCTCGGAAAAAGGCTTTCCGGAATGGGGTCATAGAGCCGAATCGGACTCCTGGGCTGAAAGTTATTGAAGTTCCTGCCCGGTCGCCACATAGGACACCCCGGATGCCTTCATGGGTCCCACGATGCGGGTTTCATCGCTCGATGCGCGGCGAGACAACACTGCAAGTGGTTCGTAGGCCGTGGCGAAGAGCTAGAAAAAAAAAAACAATGACAGGTTAAAAAAAGGGTGCAACACGAGGACTTCCCAGGAGGTCACCCATCCCAGTACTACTCTCGCCCAAGCACGCTTAACTGCGGAGTTCTGATGGGATCCGGTGCTCTAGTGCTGGTATGGTCGCACCCGTATAAATATGTTCTGAAATTATTCTTAAGTTGACGGCGTGGAGAGGTGATTTTGACGCATCTTCATTCCGACAGAGCGTAGGGGGTCAAAATTGCATTTTTTTTTTTTTTTCCGCATGGCCGGCCGATGGGCCTATGGCGCATCGGTGCCCCATCCGGCTCGAAAAAAGCTTTCCGGAATGGGGTCATAGAGCCGAATCGGACTCCTGGGCTGAAAGTTATTGAAGTTCCCGCCCGGTCGCCACATAGGACACCCCGGTTGCCTTCATGGGTCCCACGATGCGGGTTTCATCGCTCGATGCGCGGCGAGCCAACACCGCAAGTGGTTCGTAGGCCGTGGCGAAGAGCTAGAAAAAAAAAAAAATGACAGGTTAAAAAAAAAGGGTGCAACACGAGGACTTCCCAGGAGGTCACCCATCCCAGTACTACTCTCGCCCAAGCACGCTTAACTGCGGAGTTCTGATGGGATCCGGTGCTCTAGTGCTGGTATGGTCGCACCCCCGTATAAATATGTTCTGAAATTATTCTTAAGTTGACGGCGTGGAGAGGTGATTTTGACGCATCATCATTCCGACAGAGCGTAGGGGGTCAAAATTGCATTTTTTTTTTTCTCGCATGGCCGGCCGATGGGCCTATGGCACATCGGTGCCCCATCCGGCTCGGAAAAAGCTTTCCGGAATGGGGTCATAGAGCCGAATCGGACTCCTGGGCTGAAAGTTATTGAAGTTCCCGCCCCGGTCGCCACATAGGACACCCCGGTTGCCTTCATGGGTCCCACGATGCGGGTTTCATCGCTCGATGCGCGGCGAGCCAACACCGCAAGTGGTTCGTAGGCCGTGGCGAAGAGCTAGAAAAAAAAAAAAGTGATGACAGGTTAAAAAAAGGGTGCAACACGAGGACTTCCCAGGAGGTCACCCATCCCATCCCAGTACTACTCTCGCCCAAGCACGCTTAACTGCGGAGTTCTGATGGGATCCGGTGCTCTAGTGCTGGTATGGTCGCACCCGTATAAATATGTTCTGAAATTATTCTTAAGTTGACGGCGTGGAGAGGTGATTTTGACGCATCATCATCATTCCGACAGAGCGTAGGGGGGTCAAAATTGCATTTTTTTTTCTCCGCATGGCCGGCCGATGGGCCTATGGCACATCGGTGCCCCCCATCCGGCTCGGAAAAAAAGGCTTTCCGGAATGGGGTCATAGAGCCGAATCGGACTCCTGGGCTGAAAGTTATTGAAGTTCCCGCCCGGTCGCCACATAGGACACCCCCCGTTGCCTTCATGGGTCCCACGATGCGGGTTTCATCGCTCGATGCGCGGCGAGCCAACACCGCAAGTGGTTCGTAGGCCGTGGCGAAGAGCTAGAAAAAAAAAAAAAAAGCGATGACAGGTTAAAAAAAGGGTGCAACACGAGGACTTCCCAGGAGGTCACCCATCCCAGTACTACTCTCGCCCAAGCACGCTTAACTGCGGAGTTCTGATGGGATTCGGTGCTCTAGTGCTGGTATGGTCACACCCGTATAAATATGTTCTGAAATTATTCTTAAGTTGACGGCGTGGAGAGGTGATTTTGACGCATCATCATTCCGACAGAGCGTAGGGGGTCAAAATTGCATTTTTTCGCTCCGCATGGCCGGCCGATGGGCCTATGGCACATCGGTGCCCCATCCGGCTCGGAAAAAGCTTTCCGGAATGGGGTCATAGAGCCGAATCGGACTCCTGGGCTGAAAGTTATTGAAGTTCCCGCCCGGTCGCCACATAGGACACCCCGGTTGCCTTCATGGGTCCCACGATGCGGGTTTCATCGCTCGATGCGCGGCGAGCCAACACCGCAAGTGGTTCGTAGGCCGTGGCGAAGAGCTAGAAAAAAAAAAAAAAAGCGATGACAGGTTAAAAAAAGGGTGCAACACGAGGACTTCCCAGGAGGTCACCCATCCCAGTACTACTCTCGCCCAAGCACGCTTAACTGCGGAGTTCTGATGGGATCCGGTGCTCTAGTGCTGGTATGGTCGCACCCGTATAAATATGTTCTGAAATTATTCTTAAGTTGACGGCGTGGAGAGGTGATTTTGACGCATCATCATTCCGACAGAGCGTAGGGGGGTCAAAATTGCATTTTTTCGCTCCGCATGGCCGGCCGATGGGCCTATGGCACATCGGTGCCCCATCCGGCTCGGAAAAAGCTTTCCGGAATGGGGTCATAGAGCCGAATCGGACTCCTGGGCTGAAAGTTATTGAAGTTCCCGCCCGGTCGCCACATAGGACACCCCGGTTGCCTTCATGGGTCCCACGATGCGGGTTTCATCGCTCGATGCGCGGCGAGCCAACACCGCAAGTGGTTCGTAGGCCGTGGCGAAGAGCTAGAAAAAAAAAAAAAAAAAAGCGATGACAGGTTAAAAAAAGGGTGCAACACGAGGACTTCCCAGGAGGTCACCCATCCCAGTACTACTCTCGCCCAAGCACGCTTAACTGCGGAGTTCTGATGGGATCCGGTGCTCTAGTGCTGGTATGGTCGCACCTGTATATATATGTTCTGAAATTATTCTTAAGTTGACGGCGTGGAGAGGTGATTTTGACGCATCTTCATTCCGACAGAGCGTAGGGGGGGGGGTCAAAATTGCATTTTTTTTTCGCTCCGCATGCATGGCCGATGGCCGATGGGCCTATGGCACATCGGTGCCCCATCCGGCTCGGAAAAAAGGCTTTCCGGAATGGGGTCATAGAGCCGAATCGGACTCCTGGGCTGAAAGTTATTGAAGTTCCCGCCCGGTCGCCACATAGGACACCCCGGTTGCCTTCATGGGTCCCACGATGCGGGTTTCATCGCTCGATGCGCGGCGAGCCAACACCGCAAGTGGTTCGTAGGCCGTGGCGAAGAGCTAGAAAAAAAAAAAAAAAAAATGACAGGTTAAAAAAAAGGGTGCAACACGAGGACTTCCCAGGAGGTCACCCATCCCCCAGTACTACTCTCGCCCAAGCACGCTTAACTGCGGAGTTCTGATGGGATCCGGTGCTCTAGTGCTGGTATGGTCGCACCCGTATAAATATGTTCTGAAATTATTCTTAAGTTGACGGCGTGGAGAGGTGATTTTGACGCATCATCATTCCGACAGAGCGTAGGGGGTCAAAATTGCATTTTTTTGCTCCGCATGGCCGGCCGATGGGCCTATGGCACATCGGTGCCCCATCCGGCTCGGAAAAGGCTTTCCGGAATGGGGTCATAGAGCCGAATCGGACTCCTGGGCTGAAAGTTATTGAAGTTCCCGCCCGGTCGCCACATAGGACACCCCGGTTGCCTTCATGGGTCCCACGATGCGGGTTTCATCGCTCGATGCGCGGCGAGCCAACACCGCAAGTGGTTCGTAGGCCGTGGCGAAGAGCTAGAAAAAAAAAAAAAAAAAAAAAGATGACAGGTTAAAAAAAAAAGTGCAACACGAGGACTTCCCAGGAGGTCACCCATCCCAGTACTACTCTCTCGCCCAAGCACACGCTTAACTGCGGAGTTCTGATGGGATCCGGTGCTCTAGTGCTGGTATGGTCGCACCCGTATAAATATGTTCTGAAATTATTCTTAAGTTGACGGCGTGGAGAGGTGATTTTGACGCATCATCATTCCGACAGAGCGTAGTAGGGGGTCAAAATTGCATTTTTTTTTTCGCTCCGCATGGCCGGCCGATGGGCCTATGGCACATCGGTGCCCCATCCGGCTCGGAAAAAGGCTTTCCGGAATGGGGTCATAGAGCCGAATCGGACTCCTGGGCTGAAAGTTATTGAAGTTCCCGCCCGGTCGCCACATAGGACACCCCGGTTGCCTTCATGGGTCCCACGATGCGGGTTTCATCGCTCGATGCGCGGCGAGCCAACACCGCAAGTGGTTCGTAGGCCGTGGCGAAGAGCTAGAAAAAAAAAAAAAAAAAAAAAATGACAGGTTAAAAAAAAAAAAAAGTGCAAACACGAGGACTTCCCAGGAGGTCACACCCATCCCAGTACTACTCTCGCCCAAGCACGCTTAACTGCGGAGTTCTGATGGGATCCGGTGCTCTAGTGCTGGTATGGTCGCACCCCGTATAAATATGTTCTGAAATTATTCTTAAGTTGACGGCGTGGAGAGGTGATTTTGACGCATCATCATTCCGACAGAGCGTAGGGGGGGGTCAAAATTGCATTTTTTTTTTTTCGCTCCGCATGGCCGGCCGATGGGCCTATGGCACATCGGTGCCCCATCCGCTCGGAAAAAAAGGCTTTCCGGAATGGGGTCATAGAGCCGAATCGGACTCCTGGGCTGAAAGTTATTGAAGTTCCCGCCCGGTCGCCACATAGGACACCCCGGTTGCCTTCATGGGTCCCACGATGCGGGTTTCATCGCTCGATGCGCGCGAGCGAGCAACACACCGCAAGTGGTTCGTAGGCCGTGGCGAAGAGCTAGAAAAAAAAAAAAAAAAAAGATGACAGGTTAAAAAAAAGGTGCAACACGAGGACTTCCCAGGAGGTCACACCCATCCCAGTACTACTCTCGCCCAAGCACGCTTAACTGCGGAGTTCTGATGGGATCCGGTGCTCTAGTGCTGGTATGGTCGCACCCGTATAAATATGTTCTGAAAATTTATTCTTAAGTTGACGGCGTGGAGAGGTGATTTTGACGCATCATCATTCCGACAGAGCGTAGGGGGTCAAAAATTGCATTTTTTTTTTTTCCCGCATGGCCGGCCGATGGGCCTATGGCACATCGGTGCCCCATCCCGCTCGGAAAAGGCTTTCCGGAATGGGGTCATAGAGCCGAATCGGACTCCTGGGCTGAAAGTTATTGAAGTTCCCGCCCGGTCGCCACATAGGACACCCCCCGTTGCCTTCATGGGTCCCACGATGCGGGTTTCATCGCTCGATGCGCGGCGAGCCAACACCGCAAGTGGTTTTCGTAGGCCGTGGCGAAGAGCTAGAAAAAAAAAAAAAAGATGACAGGTTAAAAAAAAAAAGGGTGCACACGAGGACTTCCCAGGAGGAGGTCACCCATCCCAGTACTACTCTCGCCCAAGCACGCTTAACTGCGGAGTTTCTGATGGGATCCGGTGCTCTAGTGCTGGTGGTATGGTCGCACCCGTATAAATATGTTCTGAAATTATTCTTAAGTTGACGGCGTGGAGAGGTGATTTTGACGCATCATCATTCCGACAGAGCGTAGGGGGGGTCAAAATTGCATTTTTTTTTTCCGCATGGCCGGCCGGCCCGATGGGCCTATGGCCTATGGCATCGGTGGTGCCCCATCCGGCTCGGAAAAGGCTTTCCGGAATGGGGTCATAGAGCCGAATCGGACTCCTGGGCTGAAAGTTATTGAAGTTCCCGCCCGGTCGCCACATAGGACACCCCGGTTGCCTTCATGGGTCCCACGATGCGGGTTTCATCGCTCGATGCGCGGCGAGCCAACACCGCAAGTGGTTCGTAGGCCGTGGCGAAGAGCTAGAAAAAAAAAAAAAAAAAAAAAAAAGATGACAGGTTAAAAAAAAAAAAGGTGCAACACGAGGACTTCCCAGGAGGTCACCCATCCCAGTACTACTCTCGCCCAAGCACGCTTAACTGCGGAGTTTCTGATGGGATCCGGTGCTCTAGTGCTGGTATGGTCGCACCCGTATAAATATGTTCTGAAATTATTCTTAAGTTGACGGCGTGGAGAGGTGATTTTTTTGACGCATCATCATTCCGACAGAGCGTAGGGGGTCAAAAATTGCATTTTTTCGCGCTCGCATGGCCGGCCGATGGGCCTATGGCACATCGGTGCCCCATCCGGCTCGGAAAAAGCTTTCCGGAATGGGGTCATAGAGCCGAATCGGACTCCTGGGCTGAAAGTTATTGAAGTTCCCGCCCGGTCGCCACATAGGACACCCCGGATGCCTTCATGGGTCCCACGATGCGGGTTTCATCGCTCGATGCGCGGCGAGCCAACACCGCAAGTGGTTCGTAGGCCGTGGCGAAGAGCTAGAAAAAAAAAAAACAATGACAGGTTAAAAAAAGGGTGCAACACGAGGACTTCCCAGGAGGTCCCCCATCCCAGTACTACTCTCGCCCAAGCACGCTTAACTGCGGAGTTCTGATGGGATCCGGTGCTCTAGTGCTGGTATGGTCGCACCCGTATAAATATGTTCTGAAATTATTCTTAAGTTGACGGCGTGGAGAGGTGATTTTGACGCATCATCATTCATCATCACAGAGCGTAGGGGGGGGGGCAAAATTGCATTTTTTCGCTCCGCATGGCCGGCCGATGGGCCTATGGCACATCGGTGCCCCATCCGGCTCGGAAAAAGCTTTCCGGAATGGGGTCATAGAGCCGAATCGGACTCCTGGGCTGAAAGTTATTGAAGTTCCCGCCCGGTCGCCACATAGGACACCCCGGTTGCCTTCATGGGTCCCACGATGCGGGTTTCATCGCTCGATGCGCGGCGAGCCAACACCGCAAGTGGTTCGTAGGCCGTGGCGAAGAGCTAGAAAAAAAAAACGATGACAGGTTAAAAAAAAAAAAGCAACACGAGGACTTCCTAGGAGGTCACCCATCCCAGTACTACTCTCGCCCAAGCACGCTTAACTGCGGAGTTCTGATGGGATCCGGTGCTCTAGTGCTGGTATGGTCGCACCCGTATAAATATGTTCTGAAATTATTCTTAAGTTGATGGCGTGGAGAGATGATTTTGACGCATCTTCATTCCGACAGAGCGTAGGGGGGTCAAAATGCATTTTTTCGCTCCGCATGGCCGGCCGATGGGCCTATGGCGCATCGGTGCCCCATCCGGCTCGGAAAAAGCTTTCCGGAATGGGGTCATAGAGCCGAATCGGACTCCTGGGCTGAAAGTTATTGAAGTTCCCGCCCGGTCGCCACATAGGACACCCCGGTTGCCTTCATGGGTCCCACGATGCGGGTTTCATCGCTCGATGCGCGGCGAGCCAACACCGCAAGTGGTTCGTAGGCCGTGGCGAAGAGCTAGAAAAAAAAAAAAAAAAAATGACAGGTTAAAAAAAAGGTGCAACGAGGACTTCCCAGGAGGTCACCCATCCCAGTACTACTCTCGCCCCAAGCACGCTTAACTGCGGAGTTCTGATGGGATCCGGTGCTCTAGTGCTGGTATGGTCGCACCCGTATAAATATGTTCTGAAATTATTCTTAAGTTGACGGCGTGGAGAGGTGATTTTGACGCATCATCATTCCGACAGAGCGTAGGGGGTCAAAAAATTGCATTTTTTTTTTTTTTCGCTCATGGCCGGCCGATGGGCCTATGGCACATCGGTGCCCCATCCGGCTCGGAAAAAAAAAAAGCTCCGGAATGGGGTCATAGAGCCGAATCGGACTCCTGGGCTGAAAGTTATTGAAGTTCCCGCCCGGTCGCCACATAGGACACCCCGGTTGCCTTCATGGGTCCCACGATGCGGGTTTCATCGCTCGATGCGCGGCGAGCCAACACCGCAAGTGGTTCGTAGGCCGTGGCGAAGAGCTAGAAAAAAAAAAAAAAGCGATGACAGGTTAAAAAAAGGGTGCAACACGAGGACTTCCCAGGAGGTCACCCATCCCAGTACTACTCTCGCCCAAGCACGCTTAACTGCGGAGTTCTGATGGGATCCGGTGCTCTAGTGCTGGTATGGTCGCACCCACCCGTATAAATATGTTCTGAAATTATTCTTAAGTTGACGGCGTGGAGAGGTGATTTTGACGCATCATCATTCCGACAGAGCGTAGGGGGGTCAAAATGCATTTTTTTTTTTCGCTCCGCATGGCCGGCCGATGGGCCTATGGCACATCGGTGCCCCATCCGGCTCGGAAAAGGCTTTCCGGAATGGGGTCATAGAGCCGAATCGGACTCCTGGGCTGAAAGTTATTGAAGTTCCCGCCCGGTCGCCACATAGGACACCCCGGTTGCCTTCATGGGTCCCACGATGCGGGTTTCATCGCTCGATGCGCGGCGAGCCAACACCGCAAGTGGTTCGTAGGCCGTGGCGAAGAGCTAGAAAAAAAAAAAAAGCGATGACAGGTTAAAAAAAGGGTGCAACACGAGGACTTCCCAGGAGGTCACCCATCCCAGTACTACTCTCGCCCAAGCACGCTTAACTGCGGAGTTCTGATGGGATCCGGTGCTCTAGTGCTGGTATGGTCGCACCCGTATAAATATGTTCTGAAATTATTCTTAAGTTGACGGCGTGGAGAGGTGATTTTGACGCATCATCATTCCGACAGAGCGTAGGGGGGCAAAATTGCATTTTTTCGCTCCGCATGGCCGGCCGATGGGCCTATGGCACATCGGTGCCCCATCCGGCTCGGAAAAGGCTTTCCGGAATGGGGTCATAGAGCCGAATCGGACTCCTGGGCTGAAAGTTATTGAAGTTCCCGCCCGGTTCCGCCACATAGGACACCCCGGTTGCCTTCATGGGTCCCACGATGCGGGTTTCATCGCTCGATGCGCGGCGAGCCAACACCGCAAGTGTGTTCGTAGGCCGTGGCGAAGAGCTAGAAAAAAAAAAAAAAAAAAAATGACAGGTTAAAAAAAAAAAGCAACACGAGGACTTCCCAGGAGGTCACCCATCCCAGTACTACTCTCGCCCAAGCACGCTTAACTGCGCACGCTTTAGTTCTGATGGGATCCGGTGCTCTAGTGCTGGTATGGTCGCACCCGTATATATATGTTCTGAAATTATTCTTAAGTTGACGGCGTGTGAGAGGTGATTTTGACGCATCATCATTCCGACAGAGCGTAGGGGGGTCAAAATTGCATTTTTTTCGCTCCTCCGCATGCATGCCGGCCGATGGGCCTATGGCACATCGGTGCATCGGTGCCCCCGGCTCGGCTCGGAAAAAGCTTTTCCGGAATGGGGTCATAGAGCCGAATCGGACTCCTGGGCTGAAAGTTATTGAAGTTCCCGCCCGGTCGCCACACATAGGACACCCCGGTTGCCTTCATGGGTCCCACGATGCGGGTTTCATCGCTCGATGCGCGGCGAGCCAAACACCGCAAGTGGTTCGTAGGCCGTGGCGAAGAGCTAGAAAAAAAAAAAAAAAGCGATGACAGGTTAAAAAAAGGGTGCAACACGAGGACTTCCCAGGAGGTCACCCATCCCAGTACTACTCTCGCCCAAGCACGCTTAACTGCGGAGTTCTGATGGGATCCGGTGCTCTAGTGCTGGTATGGTCGCACCCGTATAAATATGTTCTGAAATTATTCTTAAGTTGACGGCGTGGAGAGGTGATTTTGACGCATCATCATTCCGACAGAGCGTAGGGGGGTCAAAATTGCATTTTTTTTTCTCCGCATGCATGGCCGGCCGATGGGCCTATGGCACATCGGTGCCCCATCCGGCTCGGAAAAGGCTTTCCGGAATGGGGTCATAGAGCCGAATCGGACTCCTGGGCTGAAAGTTATTGAAGTTCCCGCCCGGTCGCCACATAGGACACCCCCCCGGTTGCCTTCATGGGTCCCACGATGCGGGTTTCATCGCTCGATGCGCGGCGAGCCAACACCGCAAGTGGTTCGTAGGCCGTGGCGAAGAGCTAGAAAAAAAAAAAAAAAGATGATGACAGGTTAAAAAAAAAAAAGCAACACGAGGACTTCCCAGGAGGTCACCCATCCCCAGTAGTACTACTCTCGCCCAAGCACGCTTAACTGCGGAGTTCTGATGGGATCCGGTGCTCTAGTGCTGGTATGGTCGCACCCGTATAAATATGTTCTGAAATTATTCTTAAGTTGACGGCGTGGAGAGGTGATTTTGACGCATCATCATTCCGACAGAGCGTAGGGGGTCAAAATTGCATTTTTTTTTTTCCGCATGGCGCGGCCCGGCCGATGGGCCTATGGCACATCGGTGCCCCCCCCCGGCTCGGAAAAAGCTTTCCGGAATGGGGTCATAGAGCCGAATCGGACTCCTGGGCTGAAAGTTATTGAAGTTCCCGCCCGGTCGCCATATAGGACACCCCGGTTGCCTTCATGGGTCCCACGATGCGGGTTTCATCGCTCGATGCGCGGCGAGCCAACACCGAAAGTGGTTCGTAGGCCGTAGCGAAGAGGTAGAAAAAAAAAATGATGACAGGTTAAAAAAAAAAGGGTGCAACACGAGGACTTCCCAGGAGGTCACCCATCCCAGTACTACTCTCGCCCAAGCACGCTTAACTGGGGAGTTCTGATGGGATCCCGTGCTCTAGTGCTGGTATGGTCGCACCCGTATAAATATGTTCTGAAATTATTCTTAAGTTGACGGCGTGGAGAGGTGATTTTTGACGCATCATCATTCCGACAGAGCGTAGGGGGGGTCAAAAATTGCATTTTTTTTTTTCGCTCCGCATGGCCGGCCGATGGGCCTATGGCACATCGGTGCCCCCATCCGGCTCGGAAAAAGCTTTCCGGAATGGGGTCATAGAGCCGAATCGGACTCCTGGGCTGAAAGTTATTGAAGTTCCCGCCCGGGTCGCCGCATAGGACACCCCGGTTGCCTTCATGGGTCCCACGATGCGGGTTTCATCGCTCGATGCGCGGCGAGCCAACACCGCAAGTGGTTCGTAGGCCGTGGCGAAGAGCTAGAAAAAAAAAAAAAAAAGATGACAGGTTAAAAAAAAGGGTGCAACACGAGGACTTCCCAGGAGGTCACCCATCCCAGTACTACTCTCGCCCAAGCACGCTTAACTGCGGAGTTCTGATGGGATCCGGTGCTCTAGTGCTGGTATGGTGGCACCCGTATAAATATGTTCTGAAATTATTCTTAAGTTGACGGCGAGGAGAGGTGATTTTTGACGCATCATCATTCCGACATAGAGTAAGGGGGCAAAATTGCATTTTTTCGCTCCGCATGGCCGGCCGATGGGCCTATGGCACATCGGTGCCCCATCCGGCTCGGAAAAAGCTTTCCGGAATGGGGTCATAGAGCCGAATCGGACTCCTGGGCTGAAAGTTATTGAAGTTCCCGCCCGGTCGCCACATAGGACACCCCGGTTGCCTTCATGGGTCCCACGATGCGGGTTTCATCGCTCGATGCGCGGCGAGCCAACACCGCAAGTGGTTCGTAGGCCGTGGCGAAGAGCTAGAAAAGCTAAAAAAAAAAAAAAGCGATGACAGGTTAAAAAAAAAAGGTGCAACACGAGGACTTCCCAGGAGGTCACCCATCCCAGTACTACTCTCTCTACTCGCCCAAGCACGCTTAACTGCGGAGTTCTGATGGGATCCGGTGCTCTAGTGCTGGTATGGTCGCACCCGTATAAATATGTTCTGAAATTATTCTTAAGTTGACGGCGTGGAGAGGTGATTTTGACGCATCATCATTCCGACAGAGCGTAGGGGGGTCAAAATTGCATTTTTTTTTTTTTTTTCTCCGCATGGCCGGCCGATGGGCCTATGGCACATCGGTGCCCCATCCGGCTCGGAAAAAGCTTTCCGGAATGGGGTCATAGAGCCGAATCGGACTCCTGGGCTGAAAGTTATTGAAGTTCCCGCCCGGTCGCCACATAGGACACCCCGGTTGCCTCATGGGTCCCACGATGCGGGTTTCATCGCTCGATGCGCGGCGAGCCAACACCGCAAGTGGTTCGTAGGCCGTGGCGAAGAGCTAGAAAAAAAAAAAAAAAAGCGATGACAGGTTAAAAAAAAAGGGTGCAACACGAGGACTTCCCAGGAGGTCACCCATCCCAGTCCCAGTACTACTCTCGCCCAAGCACGCTTAACTTAACTGCGGAGTTCTGATGGGATCCGGTGCTCTAGTGCTGGTATGGTCGCACCCGTATAAATATGTTCTGAAATTATTCTTAAGTTGACGGCGTGGAGAGGTGATTTTGACGCATCATCATTCCGACAGAGCGTAGGGGGGTCAATTGCATTTTTTTTTTTCCGCATGGCATGGCCGGCCCGATGGGCCTATGGCACATCGGTGCCCCATCCGGCTCGGAAAAAGCTTTCCGGAATGGGGGTCATAGAGCCGAATCGGACTCCTGGGCTGAAAGTTATTGAAGTTCCCGCCCGGTCGCCACACATAGGACACCCCGGTTGCCTTCATGGGTCCCACGATGCGGGTTTCATCGCTCGATGCGCGACGAGCCAACACCGCAAGTGGTTCGTAGGCCGTGGCGAAGAGCTAGAAAAAAAAAAAACAATGACAGGTTAAAAAAAGGGTGCAACACGAGGACTTCCCAGGAGGTCACCCATCCCAGTACTACTCTCGCCCAAGCACGCTTAACTGCGGAGTTCTGATGGGATCCGGTGCTCTAGTGCTGGTATGGTCGCACCCGTATAAATATGTTCTGAAATTATTCTTAAGTTGACGGCGTGGAGAGGTGATTTTGACGCATCATCATTCCGACAGAGCGTAGGGGGTCAAAATTGCATTTTTTCGCTCCGCATGGCCGGCCGATGGGCCTATGGCGCATCGGTGCCCCATCCGGCTCGAAAAAAGCTTTCCGGAATGGGGTCATAGAGCCGAATCAGACTCCTGGGCTGAAAGTTATTGAAGTTCCAGACCGGTCGCCACATAGGACACCCCGTATGCCTTCATGGTCCCACGATGCGGGTTTCATCGCTCGATGCACGGCGAGCCAACACCGCAAGTGGTTCGTAGGCCGTGGCGAAGAGCTAGAAAAAAAAAAAAAAAAAGCGATGACAGGTTAAAAAAAAGGTGCAACACGAGGACTTCCCAGGAGGTCACCCATCCCAGTACTACTCTCGCCCAAGCACGCTTAACTGCGGAGTTCTGATGGGATCCGGTGCTCTAGTGCTGGTATGGTCGCACCCGTATAAATATGTTCTGAAATTATTCTTAAGTTGACGGCGTGGAGAGGTGATTTTGACGCATCATCATTCCGACAGAGCGTAGGGGGTCAAAATTGCATTTTTTCGCTCCGCATGGCCGGCCGATGGGCCTATGGCACATCGGTGCCCCATCCGGCTCGGAAAAGGCTTTCCGGAATGGGGTCATAGAGCCGAATCGGACTCCTGGGCTGAAAGTTATTGAAGTTCCCGCCCGGTCGCCACATAGGACACCCCGGTTGCCTTCATGGGTCCCACGATGCGGGTTTCATCGCTCGATGCGCGGCGAGCCAACACCGCAAGTGGTTCGTAGGCCGTGGCGAAGAGCTAGAAAAAAAAAAAAAAAAAGCGATGACAGGTTAAAAAAAAAAAAAAAAAAAACACGAGGACTTCCCAGGAGGTCACCCATCCCAGTACTACTCTCGCCCAAGCACGCTTAACTGCGGAGTTCTGATGGGATCCGGTGCTCTAGTGCTGGTATGGTCGCACCCGTATAAATATGTTCTGAAATTATTCTTAAGTTGACGGCGTGGAGAGGTGATTTTGACGCATCATCATTCCGACAGAGCGTAGGGGGTCAAAATTGCATTTTTTCGCTCCGCATGGCCGGCCGATGGGCCTATGGCACATCGGTGCCCCATCCGGCTCGGAAAAAGCTTTCCGGAATGGGGTCATAGAGCCGAATCGGACTCCTGGGCTGAAAGTTATTGAAGTTCCCGCCCGGTCGCCACATAGGACACCCCGGTTGCCTTCATGGGTCCCACGATGCGGGTTTCATCGCTCGATGCGCGGCGAGCCAACACCGCAAGTGGTTCGTAGGCCGTGGCGAAGAGCTAGAAAAAAAAAAAAAAAAGCGATGACAGGTTAAAAAAAGGGTGCAACACGAGGACTTCCCAGGAGGTCACCCATCCCAGTACTACTCTCGCCCAAGCACGCTTAACTGCGGAGTTCTGATGGGATCCGGTGCTCTAGTGCTGGTATGGTCGCACCCGTATAAATATGTTCTGAAATTATTCTTAAGTTGACGGCGTGGAGAGGTGATTTTGACGCATCATCATTCCGACAGAGCGTAGGGGGTCAAAATTGCATTTTTTTGCTCCGCATGGCCGGCCGATGGGCCTATGGCACATCGGTGCCCCATCCGGCTCGGAAAAAGCTTTCCGGAATGGGGTCATAGAGCCGAATCGGACTCCTGGGCTGAAAGTTATTGAAGTTCCCGCCCGGTCTCCACATAGGACACCCCGGTTGCCTTCATGTTTCCCACGATGCGGGTTTCATCGCTCGATGCGCGGCGAGCCAACACCGCAAGTGGTTCGTAGGCCGTGGCGAAGAGCTAGAAAAAAAAAAAAAAAAAAAGCGATGACAGGTTAAAAAAAAAAAGTGCAACACGAGGACTTCCCAGGAGGTCACCCATCCCAGTACTACTCTCGCCCCCAAGCACGCTTAACTGCGGAGTTCTGATGGGATCCGGTGCTCTAGTGCTGGTATGGTCGCACCCCCGTATAAATATGTTCTGAAATTATTCTTAAGTTGACGGCGTGGAGAGAGAGTGATTTTGACGCATCATCATTCCGACAGAGCGTAGGGGGTCAAAATTGCATTGCATTTTTTTTTTTTGCTCCGCATGGCCGGCCGATGGGCCTATGGCACATCGGTGCCCCATCCGGCTCGGAAAAAGGCTTTCCGGAATGGGGTCATAGAGAGCCGAATCGGACTCCTGGGCTGAAAGTTATTGAAGTTCCCGCCCGGTCGCCACATAGGACACCCCGGTTGCCTTCATGGGTCCCACGATGCGGGTTTTCATCGCTCGATGCGCGGCGAGCCAACACCGCAAGTGGTTCGTAGGCCGTGGCGAAGAGCTAGAAAAAAAAAAAAAAATGATGACAGGTTAAAAAAAAAGGGCAACACGAGGACTTCCCAGGAGGTCACCCATCCCAGTACTACTCTCTCGCCCAAGCACGCTTAACTGCGGAGTTCGGAGTTCTGATGGGATCCGGTGCTCTAGTGCTGGTATGGTCGCACCCCCGTATAAATATGTTCTGAAATTATTCTTAAGTTGACGGCGTGGAGAGGTGATTTTGACGCATCATCATTCCGACAGAGCGTAGGGGGGGGTCAAAAATTGCATTTTTTTTCGCTCCGCATGGCCGGCCGATGGGGCCCTATGGCATGGCACATCGGTGCCCCATCCGGCTCGGAAAAAGCTTTCCGGGAATGGGGTCATAGAGCCGAATCGGACTCCTGGGCTGAAAGTTATTGAAGTTCCCGCCCGTCGCCACATAGGACACCCCGGTTGCCTTCATGGGTCCCACGATGCGGGTTTCATCGCTCGATGCGCGGCGAGCCAACACCGCAAGTGGTTCGTAGGCCGTGGCGAAGAGCTAGCTAGAAAAAAAAAAAAAGCGATGACAGGTTAAAAAAAAAAGTGCAACACGAGGACTTCCCAGGAGGTCACCCATCCCAGTACTACTACTCTCTCGCCCAAGCACGCTTAACTGCGGAGTTCTGATGGGATCCGGTGCTCTAGTGCTGGTATGGTCGCACCCGTATAAATATGTTCTGAAATTATTCTTAAGTTGACGGCGTGGAGAGGTGATTTTGACGCATCATCATTCCGACAGAGCGTAGGGGGGGGTCAAAATTGCATTTTTTTTTTTTTTCCGCATGGCCGGCCGATGGGCCTATGGCACATCGGTGCCCCCATCCGGCTCGGAAAAAAAGCTTTCCGGAATGGGGTCATAGAGCCGAATCGGACTCCTGGGCTGAAAGTTATTGAAGTTCCCGCCCGGTCGCCACATAGGACACCCCGGTTGCCTTCATGGGTCCCACGATGCGGGTTTCATCGCTCGATGCGCGGCGAGCCAACACCGCAAGTGGTTCGTAGGGCCGTGGCGAAGAGCTAGAAAAAAAAAAAAAAAAATGACAGGTTAAAAAAAAGGTGCAACACGAGGACTTCCCAGGAGGTCACCCATCCCAGTACTACTCTCTCGCCCAAGCACGCTTAACTGCGGAGTTCTGATGGGATCCGGTGCTCTAGTAGTGCTGGTATGGTCGCACCCCGTATAAATATATGTTCTGAAATTATTCTTAAGTTGACGGCGTGGAGAGGTGATTTTGACGCATCATCATTCCGACAGAGCGTAGGGGGGTCAAAAATTGCATTTTTTTTTTCCGCGCATGGCCGGCCGATGGGCCTATGGCACATCGGTGCCCCCCCATCCGGCTCGGAAAAAGCTTTCCGGAATGGGGTCATAGAGCCGAATCGGACTCCTGGGCTGAAAGTTATTGAAGTTCCCGCCCGGTCGCCGCACACATAGGACACCCCGGTTGCCTTCATGGGTCCCACGATGCGGGTTTCATCGCTCGATGCGCGGCGAGCCAACACCGCAAGTGGTTCGTAGGCCGTGGCGAAGAGCTAGAAAAAAAAAAAAAAAGCGATGACAGGTTAAAAAAAAGGGTGCAACACGAGGACTTCCCAGGAGGTCACCCATCCCAGTACTACTCTCGCCCAAGCACGCTTAACTGCGGAGTTTCTGATGGGATCCGGTGCTCTAGTGCTGGTATGGTCGCACCCGTATAAATATGTTCTGAAATTATTCTTAAGTTGACGGCGTGGAGAGGTGATTTTGACGACGCATCATCATTCCGACAGAGCGTAGGGGGGTCAAAATTGCATTTTTTTTTTTTTTCGCTCCGCATGGCCGGCCGATGATGGGCCTATGGCACATCGGTGCCCCATCCGGCTCGGAAAAAGCTTTCCGGAATGGGGTCATAGAGCCGAATCGGACTCCTGGGCTGAAAGTTATTGAAGTTCCCGCCCGGTCGCCACATAGGACACCCCGGTTGCCTTCATGGGTCCCACGATGCGGGTTTCATCGCTCGATGCGCGGCGAGCCAACACCGCAAGTGGTTCGTAGGCCGTGGCGAAGAGCTAGAAAAAAAAAAAAAAAAAAAAAGATGACAGGTTAAAAAAAGGGGGTGCAACACGAGGACTTCCCAGGAGGTCACCCATCCCAGTACTACTCTCGCCCAAGCACGCTTAACTGCGGAGTTCTGATGGGATCCGGTGCTCTAGTGCTGGTATGGTCGCACCCGTATAAATATGTTCTGAAATTATTCTTAAGTTGACGGCGTGGAGAGGTGATTTTGACGCATCATCATTCCGACAGAGCGTAGGGGGTCAAAATTGCATTTTTTTCGCTCCGCATGGCCGGCCGATGGGCCTATGGCACATCGGTGCCCCATCCGGCTCGGAAAAAGCTTTCCGGAATGGGGTCATAGAGCCGAATCGGACTCCTGGGCTGAAAGTTATTGAAGTTCCCGCCCGGTCGCCACATAGGACACCCCGGTTGCCTTCATGGGTCCCACGATGCGGGTTTCATCGCTCGATGCGCGGCGAGCCAACACCGCAAGTGGTTCGTAGGCCGTGGCGAAGAGCTAGAAAAAAAAAAAAAAAAAATGATGAGGTTTTAAAAAAAAAGGGTGCAACACGAGGACTTCCCAGGAGGTCACCCATCCCAGTACTACTCTCGCCCAAGCACACTTAACTGCGGAGTTCTGATGGGATCCGGTGCTCTAGTGCTGGTATGGTCGCACCCGTATAAATATGTTCTGAAATTATTCTTAAGTTGACGGCGTGGAGAGGTGATTTTGACGCATCATCATTCCGACATAGCGTAAGGGGGCAAAATTGCATTTTTTCGCTCCGCATGGCCGGCCGATGGGCCTATGGCACATCGGTGCCCCATCCGGCTCGGAAAAGGCTTTCCGGAATGGGGTCATAGAGCCGAATCGGACTCCTGGGCTGAAAGTTATTGAAGTTCCCGCCCGGTCGCCACATAGGACACCCCGGTTGCCTTCATGGGTCCCACGATGCGGGTTTCATCGCTCGATGCGCGGCGAGCCAACACCGCAAGTGGTTCGTAGGCCGTGGCGAAGAGCTAGAAAAAAAAAAAAAAAAAAAAGATGACAGGTTAAAAAAAGGGTGCAACACGAGGACTTCCCAGGAGGTCACCCATCCCAGTACTACTCTCGCCCAAGCACGCTTAACTGCGGAGTTCTGATGGGATCCGGTGCTCTAGTGCTGGTATGGTCGCACCCGTATAAATATGTTCTGAAATTATTCTTAAGTTGACGGCGTGGAGAGGTGATTTTGACGCATCATCATTCCGACAGAGCGTAGGGGGTCAAAATTGCATTTTTTCGCTCCGCATGGCCGGCCGATGGGCCTATGGCACATCGGTGCCCCATCCGGCTCGGAAAAAGCTTTCCGGAATGGGGTCATAGAGCCGAATCGGACTCCTGGGCTGAAAGTTATTGAAGTTCCCGCCCGGTCGCCACATAGGACACCCCGGTTGCCTTCATGGGTCCCACGATGCGGGTTTCATCGCTCGATGCGCGGCGAGCCAACACCGCAAGTGGTTCGTAGGCCGTGGCGAAGAGCTAGAAAAAAAAAAAAAAGATGACAGGTTAAAAAAAAGGGGTGCAACACGAGGACTTCCCAGGAGGTCACCCATCCCAGTACTACTCTCGCCCAAGCACGCTTAACTGCGGAGTTCTGATGGGATCCGGTGCTCTAGTGCTGGTATGGTCGCACCCGTATAAATATGTTCTGAAATTATTCTTAAGTTGACGGCGTGGAGAGGTGATTTTGACGCATCATCATTCCGACAGAGCGTAGGGGGTCAAAATTGCATTTTTTCGCTCCGCATGGCCGGCCGATGGGCCTATGGCACATCGGTGCCCCATCCGGCTCGGAAAAAGCTTTCCGGAATGGGGTCATAGAGCCGAATCGGACTCCTGGGCTGAAAGTTATTGAAGTTCCCGCCCGGTCGCCACATAGGACACCCCGGTTGCCTTCATGGGTCCCACGATGCGGGTTTCATCGCTCGATGCGCGGCGAGCCAACACCGCAAGTGGTTCGTAGGCCGTGGCGAAGAGCTAGAAAAAAAAAAAAAAAGCGATGACAGGTTAAAAAAAGGGTGCAACACGAGGACTTCCCAGGAGGTCACCCATCCCAGTACTACTCTCGCCCAAGCACGCTTAACTGCGGAGTTCTGATGGGATCCGGTGCTCTAGTGCTGGTATGGTCGCACCCGTATAAATATGTTCTGAAATTATTCTTAAGTTGACGGCGTGGAGAGGTGATTTTGACGCATCATCATCATCCGACAGAGCGTAGTAGGGGGGTCAAAATGCATTTTTTTTTTTTCGCTCCGCATGGCCGGCCGATGGGCCTATGGCACATCGGTGCCCCATCCGGCTCGGAAAAAGCTTTCCGGAATGGGGTCATAGAGCCGAATCGGACTCCTGGGCTGAAAGTTATTGAAGTTCCCGCCCCGGGTCCACATAGGACACCCCGGTTGCCTTCATGGGTCCCACGATGCGGGTTTCATCGCTCGATGCGCGGCGAGCCAACACCGCAAGTGGTTCGTAGGCCGTGGCGAAGAGCTAGAAAAAAAAAAAAAAAACGATGACAGGTTAAAAAAAGGGTGCAACACGAGGACTTCCCAGGAGGTCACCCATCCCAGTACTACTCTCGCCCAAGCACGCTTAACTGCGGAGTTCTGATGGGATCCGGTGCTCTAGTGCTGGTATGGTCGCACCCGTATAAATATGTTCTGAAATTATTCTTAAGTTGACGGCGTGGAGAGGTGATTTTGACGCATCATCATTCCGACATAGCGTAAGGGGGCAAAATTGTATTTTTTTGCTCCGCATGGCCGGCCGATGGGCCTATGGCACATCGGCGCCCCATCCGGCTCGGAAAAAGCTTTCCGGAATGGGGTCATAGAGCCGAATCGGACTCCTGGGCTGAAAGTTATTGAAGTTCCCGCCCGGTCTCCACATAGGACACCCCGGTTGCCTTCATGTTTCCCACGATGCGGGTTTCATCGCTCGATGCGCGGCGAGCCAACACCGCAAGTGGTTCGTAGGCCGTGGCGAAGAGCTAGAAAAAAAAAAAAAAAAAAAGCGATGACAGGTTAAAAAAAGGGTGCAACACGAGGACTTCCCAGGAGGTCACCCATCCCAGTACTACTCTCGCCCAAGCACGCTTAACTGCGGAGTTCTGATGGGATCCGGTGCTCTAGTGCTGGTATGGTCGCACCCGTATAAATATGTTCTGAAATTATTCTTAAGTTGACGGCGTGGAGAGGTGATTTTGACGCATCATCATTCCGACAGAGCGTAGGGGGGCAAAATTGCATTTTTTTTTTTTCGCTCCGCATGGCCGGCCGATGGGCCTATGGCACATCGGTGCCCCATCCGGCTCGGAAAAAGCTTTCCGGAATGGGGTCATAGAGCCGAATCGGACTCCTGGGCTGAAAGTTATTGAAGTTCCCGCCCGGTCGCCACATAGGACACCCCGGTTGCCTTCATGGGTCCCACGATGCGGGTTTCATCGCTCGATGCGCGGCGAGAGCCAACACCGCAAGTGGTTCGTAGGCCGTGGCGAAGAGCTAGAAAAAAAAAAAAAAGCGATGACAGGTTAAAAAAAAAGTGCAACACGAGGACTTCCCAGGAGGTCACCCATCCCAGTACTACTCTCTCTCGCCCAAGCACGCTTAACTGCGGAGTTCTGATGGGATCCGGTGCTCTAGTGCTGGTATGGTCGCACCCGTATAAATATATGTTCTGAAATTATTCTTAAGTTGACGGCGTGGAGAGGTGATTTGACGCATCATCATTCCGACAGAGCGTAGGGGGTCAAAATTGCATTTTTTTTCGCTCCGCATGGCCGGCCGATGGGCCTATGGCACATCGGTGCCCCCCATCCGGCTCGGAAAAAAGCTTTCCGGAATGGGGTCATAGAGCCGAATCGGACTCCTGGGCTGAAAGTTATTGAAGTTCCCGCCCGGTCGCCACATAGGACACCCCGGTTGCCTTCATGGGTCCCACGATGCGGGTTTCATCGCTCGATGCGCGGCGAGCCAACACCGCAAGTGGTTCGTAGGCCGTGGCGAAGAGCTAGAAAAAAAAAAAAAAAAAAAGCGATGACAGGTTAAAAAAAGGGTGCAACACGAGGACTTCCCAGGAGGTCACCCATCCCAGTACTACTCTCGCCCAAGCACGCTTAACTGCGGAGTTCTGATGGGATCCGGTGCTCTAGTGCTGGTATGGTCGCACCCGTATAAATATGTTCTGAAATTATTCTTAAGTTGACGGCGTGGAGAGGTGATTTTGACGCATCATCATCATTCCGACAGAGCGTAGGGGGTCAAAATTGCATTTTTTCGCTCCGCATGGCCGGCCGATGGGCCTATGGCACATCGGTGCCCCATCCGGCTCGGAAAAAGCTTTCCGGAATGGGGTCATAGAGCCGAATCGGACTCCTGGGCTGAAAGTTATTGAAGTTCCCGCCCGGTCGCCACATAGGACACCCCGGTTGCCTTCATGGGTCCCACGATGCGGGTTTCATCGCTCGATGCGCGGCGAGCCAACACCGCAAGTGGTTCGTAGGCCGTGGCGAAGAGCTAGAAAAAAAAAAAAAAAAAAAAAAGATGACAGGTTAAAAAAAGGGTGCAACACGAGGACTTCCCAGGAGGTCACCCATCCCAGTACTACTCTCGCCCAAGCACGCTTAACTGCGGAGTTCTGATGGGATCCGGTGCTCTAGTGCTGGTATGGTCGCACCCGTATAAATATGTTCTGAAATTATTCTTAAGTTGACGGCGTGGAGAGGTGATTTTGACGCATCATCATTCCGACAGAGCGTAGGGGGGTCAAAATTGCATTTTTTTTTTTCGCTCCGCATGGCCGGGCCGATGGGCCTATGGCACATCGGTGCCCCCCCCCGGCTCGGAAAAAGCTTTCCGGAATGGGGTCATAGAGCCGAATCGGACTCCTGGGCTGAAAGTTATTGAAGTTCCCGCCCGGTCACCACATAGGACACCCCGGTTGCCTTCATGGGTCCCACGATGCGGGTTTCATCGCTCGATGCGCGGCGAGCCAACACCGCAAGTGGTTCGTAGGCCGTGGCGAAGAGCTAGAAAAAAAAAAAAAAAAAAGCGATGACAGGTTAAAAAAAGGGTGCAACACGAGGACTTCCCAGGAGGTCACCCATCCCAGTACTACTCTCGCCCAAGCACGCTTAACTGCGGAGTTCTGATGGGATCCGGTGCTCTAGTGCTGGTATGGTCGCACCCGTATAAATATGTTCTGAAATTATTCTTAAGTTGACGGCGTGGAGAGGTGATTTTGACGCATCATCATTCCGACAGAGCGTAGGGGGTCAAAATTGCATTTTTTTTTCTCCGCGCGCGAGGCCGGCCGATGGGCCTATGGCACATCGGTGCCCCATCCGCCTCGGAAAAAAGCTTTCCGGAATGGGGTCATAGAGCCGAATCGGACTCCTGGGCTGAAAGTTATTGAAGTTCCCGCGCGGTCGCCACATAGGACACCCCGGTTGCCTTCATGGGTCCCCACGATGCGGGTTTCATCGCTCGATGCGCGGCGAGCCAAACACCGCAAGTGGTTCGTAGGCCGTGGCGAAGAGCTAGAAAGGGAAAAAAAAAAAAAAAAAAAGATGACAGATTAAAAAAAGGGTGCAACACGAGGACTTCCCAGGAGGTCACCCATCCCAGTACTACTCTCGCCCAAGCACGCTTAACTGCGGAGTTCTGATGGGATCCGGTGCACTAGTGCTGGTATGGTCGCACCCATAGTAATATGGTCTCAAATTATTCTTAAGCTGACGGCCGTGGAGAGATGATTTTTTTGACGCATCTCCATTCCGACGGACCGTAGGGGGGATCAAAAAAATGCATTTTTTTTTGGCTGCGCGAGGCCGGCCGATGGGCCTATGGCGCATCGGCACATCGCTCCCCCGCCGGCTCGGAATAAGCTTTCCGGAATGGGGTCATAATGCCGAATCGGAATCCTGGGCGGAAAGTTATTGATGTTCCGGCGCGGTCGCCACATAGGACCCGCCGGATGCCTGCATGGGTCCCACGATGGGGGTTTCATCGCTCGATGCGCGGCGAGCCATCACCGCCAAGTGTTCGTAGGCCGTGGCGAAGAGCTAGAAAGGGAAAAAAAAAAAAAAAAAAAAAGATGATGGCCGTTAAAAAAAAGGGTGCAACACGAGGACTTCCCAGGAGGTCACCCATCCCAGTACTACTCTCGCCCTCAAGCCCAAGCACGCTTAACTGCGGAGTTCTGATGGGATCCGGTGCACTAGTGCTGGTATGGTCGCACCCGTAGTAATATGGTCTCAAATTATTCTTAAGCTGACGCCGTGGAGAGATGATTTTGACGCATCTCCATTCCGACGGACCGTAGGGGGATCAAAAATGCATTTTTTTTGGCTGCGCTGCGCAGGCCGGCCGATGGGCCTATGGCGCATCGGCGCTCCGTCCGCCTCGGAATAAGCTTTCCGGAATGGGGTCATAATGCCGAATCGGAATCCTGGGCGAAAAGTTATTGATGTTCCGGCGCGGTCGGTCGCCACATAGGACCCCCGGATGCCTGCATGGGTCCCACGATGGGGGGTTTCATCGCTCGATGCGCGGCGAGCCATCACCGCCAAGTGTTCGTAGGCCGTGGCGAAGAGCTAGAAAAAAAAAAAAAAAAAAAAAAAAAAAAAAGAGATGGCCGGTTAAAAAAAAAAAGTGCAACACGAGGACTTCCCAGGAGGTCACCCATCCCAGTACTACTCTCGCCCCCCAAGCACGCTTAACTGCGGAGTTTTGATGGGATCCGGTGCACTAGTGCTGGTATGGTCGCACCCGTAGTAATATGGTCTCAAATTATTCTTAAGCTGACGCCGTGGAGAGATGATTTTTTGACGCATCTCCATTCCGACGGACCGTAGGGGGATCAAAAATGCATTTTTTTTTTGGCTGCGAGGCCGGCCGATGGGCCTATGGCGCATCGGCGCTCCGTCCGCCTCGGAATAAAGCTTTCCGGAATGGGGTCATAATGCCGAATCGGAATCCTGGGCGGAAAAGTTATTGATGTTTCCGGCGCGGTCGCCACATAGGACCCCCGGATGCCTGCATGGGTCCCACGATGGGGGGTTCATCGCTCGATGCGCGGCGAGCGAGCCATCACCGCCAAGTGTTCGTAGGCCGTGGCGAAGAGCTAGAAAGGGAAAAAAAAAAAAAAAAAAAAAGATGACCGGTTAAAAAAAAAAGGGTGCAACACGAGGACTTCCCAGGAGGTCACCCATCCCAGTACTACTCTCTCAACTCAAGCACGCTTAACTGCGGAGTTCTGATGGGATCCGGTGCACTAGTGCTGGTATGGTCGCACCCGTAGTAATATGGTCTCAAATTATTCTTAAGCTGACGCCGTGGAGAGATGATTTTTGACGCATCTCCATTCCGACGGACCGTAGGGGATCAAAAATGCATTTTTTTTTTTTTGCTGCGCGAGGCCGGCCGATGGGCCTATGGCGCATCGGCGCTCCGTCCGCCTCGGAAATAAGCTTTCCGGAATGGGGTCATAATGCCGAATCGGAATCCTGGGCGGAAAAGTTATTGATGTTCCGGCGCGGTCGCCACATAGGACCCGCCGGATGCATGCTCGGGTCCCACGATGGGGGGTTTCATCGCTCGATGCGCGGCGAGCCATCACCGCCAAGTGTTCGTAGGCCGTGGCGAAGAGCTAGAAAAGGAAAAAAAAAAAAAAAAAAAAAAAAAAAGAGATGAAGATGGCCGTTTAAAAAAAAAGGGTGCAACACGAGGACTTCCCAGGAGGTCACCCATCCCAGTACTACTCTCGCCCAAGCACGCTTAACTGCGGAGTTCTGATGGGATCCGGTGCACTAGGGCTGGTATGGTCGCACCCGTAGTAATATGGTCTCAAATTATTCTTAAGCTGACGCCGTGGAGAGATGATTTTTGACGCATCTCCATTCCGACGGACCGTAGGGGATCAAAAATGCATTTTTTGGCTGCGCGCGCTGCGCGGCCGGCCGGCCCGATGGGCCTATGGCGCATCGGCGCTCCGTCCGCCTCCTCGGAATAAGCTTTCCGGAATGGGGTCATAATGCCGAATCGGAATCCTGGGCGGAAAAAAAGTTATTGATGTTCCGGCGCGGTCGCCACATAGGACCCGCCGGATGCCTGCACGGGTCCCACGATGGGGGGTTCATCGCTCGATGCGCGAGCGAGCCATCACCGCCAAGTGTTCGTAGGCCGTGGCGAAGAGCTAGAAAGGGAAAAAAAAAAAAAAAAAAAAGAGATGGCCGGTTAAAAAAAAAAAAGGTGCAACACGAGGACTTCCCAGGAGGTCACCCATCCCAGTACTACTCTCTCCCCAAGCACGCTTAACTGCGGAGTTCTGATGGGATCCGGTGCACTAGTGCTGGTATGGTCGCACCCGTAGTAATATGGTCTCAAATTATTCTTAAAGCTGACGCCGTGGAGAGATGATTTTGACGCATCTCCATTCCGACGGACCGTAGGGGATCAAAAATGCATTTTTTGGCTGCGCGAGGCCGGCCGGCCGATGGGCCTATGGCGCATCGGCGCTCCGTCCGCCTCGGAATAAGCTTTCCGGAATGGGGTCATAATGCCGAATCGGAATCCTGGGCGGAAAGTTATTGATGTTCCGGCGCGCGCCCCACATAGGACCCGCCGGATGCCTGCACGGGTCCCACGATGGGGGGTTCATCGCTCGATGCGCGGCGAGCCATCACATCACCGCCAAGTGTTCGTAGGCCGTGGCGAAGAGCTAGAAAGGGAAAAAAAAAAAAAAAAAAAAAAGATGACCGGTTAAAAAAAAAAAGGGTGCAACACGAGGACTTCCCAGGAGGTCACCCATCCCAGTACTACTCTCTCTCGCCCAAGCACGCTTAACTGCGGAGTTCTGATGGGATCCGGTGCACTAGTGCTGGTATGGTCGCACCCGTAGTAATATGGTCTCAAATTATTCTTAAGCTGACGCCGTGGAGAGATGATTTTGACGCATCTCTCATTCCGACGGACCGTAGGGGATCAAAAATGCATTTTTTTTGGGCTGCGAGGCCGGCCGATGGGCCTATGGCGCATCGGCGCTCCGTCCGCCTCGGAATAAGCTTTCCGGAATGGGGTCATAAATGCCGAATCGGAATCCTGGGCGAAAAGTTATTGATGTTCCGGCGCGGTCGCCACATAGGACCCCCGCCGGATGCCTGCATGGTGGGTCCCACGATGGGGGGGTTTTCATCGCTCGATGCGCGGCGCCATCCATCACCGCCAAGTGTTCGTAGGCCGTGGCGAAGAGCTAGAAAAAAGGGAAAAAAAAAAAAAAAAAAAAAAGAGATGGCTGGTTAAAAAAAAAAAAAGGGTGCAAGACTACGACTTCCCAGGAGGTCACCCGTCTCAGTACTACACTCGCCCAAGCACTCTTAACGGTGAAGTTCTAATGGGATCAGGTGCACTTGTGCTAGTATGGTCGAACCCGTAGTAATATGGTCTCAAATTATTCTTAAGCTGAAGTCGTGGAGAGATGATGATTTTGACGCATCTCATCATTCCGACGGACCGTAGGGGATCAAAAAAATGCATTTTTTTTGCTGCGCGAGGGGCCGGCCGATGAGCCTATGACGCATCGGCGCTCCGTCCGCCTCGGAATAAGCTTTCTGGAATGGGGTCATAATGCCGAATCGGAATCCTGGGCGGAAAGTTATTGATGTTCCGGCGCGGTCGCCACATAGGACACATAGGACCGCCGGATGCCTGCACGGGTCCCACGATGGGGGGGGGTTCATCGCTCGATGCGCGGCGAGCCATCACCGCCAAGTGTTCGTAGGCCGTGGTGGCGAAGCTAGAAAGGGAAAAAAAAAAAAAAAAAAAAAAAAAGATGGCCGGTTAAAAAAAAAAAAAGGTGCAACACGAGGACTTCCCAGGAGGTCACCCATCCCAGTACTACTCTCGCCCAAGCACGCTTAACTGCGGAGTTCTGATGGGATCCGGTGCACTAGTGCTGGTATGGTCGCACCCGTAGTAATATGGTCTCAAATTATTCTTAAAGCTGACGCCGTGGAGAGATGATTTTTGACGCATCTCCATTCCGACGGACCGTAGGGGATCAAAAATGCATTTTTTTTTGCTGCGCGAGGCCCGGCCGATGGGCCTATGGCGCATCGGCGCTCCGTCCGCCTCGGAAATAAGCTTTCCGGAATGGGGTCATAATGCCGAATCGGAATCCTGGGCGGAAAGTTATTGATGTTCCGGCGCGGTCGCCACATAGGACCCGCCGGATGCCTGCACGGGTCCCACGATGGGGGGGTTCATCGCTCGATGCGCGGCGAGCCAGCCATCACCGCCAAGTGTTCGTAGGCCGTGGCGAAGAGCTAGAAAGGGAAAAAAAAAAAAAAAAAAAAAAAGATGGCCGGTTAAAAAAAAAAAAGTGCAACACGAGGACTTCCCAGGAGGTCACCCATCCCAGTACTACTCTCGCCCAAGCACGCTTAACTGCGGAGTTCTGATGGGATCCGGTGCACTAGTGCTGGTATGGTCGCACCCGTAGTAATATGGTCTCAAAAATTATTCTTAAGCTGACGCCGTGGAGAGATGATTTTTGACGCATCTCCATTCCGACGACGGACCGTAGGGGATCAAAAATGCATTTTTTTTTTTGCTGCGCGAGGCCGGCCGATGGGCCTATGGCGCATCGGCGCTCCGTCCGCCTCGGAATAAGCTTTCCGGAATGGGGGGTCATAATGCCGAATCGGAATCCTGGGCGGAAAGTTATTGATGTTCCGGCGCGCGCGGTCGCCACATAGGACCCGCCGGATGCCTGCACGGGTCCCACGATGGGGGGTTCATCGCTCGATGCGCGGCGAGCCATCACCGCCAAGTGTTCGTAGGCCGTGGCGTGGCGAAGAGCTAGAGAAAAAAAAAAAAAAAAAAAAAAAAAAAAAAAGATGGCCGGTTAAAAAAAAAGGGTGCAACACGAGGACTTCCCAGGAGGTCACCCATCCCAGTACTACTCTCTCCCCAAAGCACGCTTAACTGCGGAGTTCTGATGGGATCCGGTGCACTAGTGCTGGTATGGTCGCACCCGTAGTAATATGGTCTCAAATTATTCTTAAGCTGACGCCGTGGAGAGATGATTTTGACGCATCTCATTCATTCCGACGGACCGTAGGGGATCAAAAAATGCATTTTTTTTGCGCGCGGCGGCGAGGCGGCCGATGGGCCTATGGCGCATCGGCGCTCCGTCCGCCTCGCCTCGGGAATAAGCTTTCCGGAATGGGGGGGTCATAATGCCGAATCGGAATCCTGGGCGAAAAGTTATTGATGTTCCGGCGCGCGGTCGCCACACATATAGGACCCGCCGGATGCCTGCACGGGTCCCACGATGGGGGGGTTCATCGCTCGATGCGCGGCGAGCCATCACCGCCAAGTGTTCGTAGGCCGTGGCGAAGAGCTAGAAAGGGAAAAAAAAAAAAAAAAAAAAAAAAAAATGATGGCGGTTAAAAAAAAAAGGTGCAACACGAGGACTTCCCAGGAGGTCACCCATCCCAGTACTACTCTCGCCCAAGCACGCTTAACTGCGGAGTTCTGATGGGATCCGGTGCACTAGTGCTGGTATGGTCGCACCCCCGTAGTAATATGGTCTCAAATTATTCTTAAGCTGACGCCGTGGAGAGATGATTTTGACGCATCTCTCCATTCCGACGGACCGTAGGGGGATCAAAAATGCATTTTTTGGCTGCGCGAGGCCGGCCGATGGGCCTATGGCGCATCGGCGCTCCGTCCGCCGCCTCGGAATAAGCTTTCCGGAATGGGGGGGTCATAATGCCGAATCGGAATCCTGGGGGGGAAAAGTTATTGATGTTCCGCGCGCCGGTCGCCACATAGGGACCCCCCGGATGCCTGCACGGGTCCCCCACGATGGGGGGTTCATCGCTCGATGCGCGGCGAGCCATCACCGCCAAGTGTTCGTAGGCCGTGGCGAAGAGCTAGAAAAGGAAAAAAAAAAAAAAAAAAAAAAAGATGATGCGTTTAAAAAAAGGGTGCAACACGAGGACTTCCCAGGAGGTCACCCATCCCAGTACTACTCTCGCCCAAGCACGCTTAAAACTGCGGAGTTCTGATGGGGGATCCGGTGCACTAGTGCTGGTATGGTCGCACCCGTAGTAATATGGTCTCAAATTATTCTTAAGCTGACGCCGTGGAGAGATGATTTTGACGCATCTCCATTCCGACGGACCGTAGGGGATCAAAAATGCATTTTTTGGCTGCGCGAGGCCGGCCGATGGGCCTGGCGCGCATGGCGCATCGGCGCTCCGTCCGCCTCCGCCTCGGAATAAGCTTTCGGAATGGGGTCATAATGCCGAATCGGAATCCTGGGCGGAAAGTTATTATTGATGTTCCGGCGCGGTCGCGTCGCCACATAGGACCCGCCGGATGCCTGCATGGGGGTCCCACGATGGGGGGTTTCATCGCTCGATGCGCGGCGAGCCATCACCGCCAAGTGTTCGTAGGCCGTGGCGAAGAGCTAGAAAGGGAAAAAAAAAAAAAAAAAAAAAAAGATGACCGGTTAAAAAAAAAAAAGGGGTGCAACACGAGGACTTCCCAGGAGGTCACCCATCCCAGTACTACTCTCGCCCAAGCACGCTTAACTGCGGAGTTCTGATGGGATCCGGTGCACTAGTGCTGGTATGGTCGCACCCGTAGTAATATGGTCTCAAATTATTCTTAAGCTGACGCCGTGGAGAGATGATTTTGACGCATCTCCATTCCGACGGACCGTAGGGGATCAAAAATGCATTTTTTTGGCTGGCTGCGCGAGGCCGCCGATGGGCCTATGGCCGCATGGCGCATCGGCGCGTCGTCCGCCTCGGAATAAGCTTTCCGGAATGGGGTCATAATGCCGAATCGGAATCCTGGGCGAAAGTTATTATTGATTTCCGGCGCGGTCGCGCCACATAGGACCCGCCGGATGCCTGCATGGGGTCCCACGATGGGGGGGGGTCGCTCGATGCGCGGAGCGAGCCATCACCGCCAAGTGTTCGTAGGCCGTGGCGAAGAGCTAGAAAAGGGAAAAAAAAAAAAAAAAAAAAAAAAAAGAGATGGCCGGTTAAAAAAAAAAGTGCAAACACGAGGACTTCCCAGGAGGTCACCCATCCCAGTACTACTCTCGCCCAAGCACGCTTAACTGCGGAGTTCTGATGGGATCCGGTGCACTAGTGCTGGTATGGTCGCACCCGTAGTAATATGGTCTCAAATTATTCTTAAGCTGACGCCGTGGAGAGATGATTTTGACGCATCTCCATTCCGACGGACCGTAGGGGATCAAAAAAAAAATGCATTTTTTTGCTGCGCGAGGCCGGCCGCCGATGGGCCTATGGCGCATCGGCGCTCGCTCCGTCGCTCCGTCCGCCTCGGAATAAGCTTTCCGGAATGGGGTCATAATGCCGAATCGGAATCGGAATCCTGGGCGGAAAAGTTATTGATTGTTCCGGCGCGGTCGGTCGCACATAGGACCCGCCGGGATGCCTGCACGGGTCCCACGATGGGGGGTTCATCGCTCGATGCGCGGCGAGCCATCACCGCCAAGTGTTTCGTAGGCCGTGGCGAAGAGCTAGAAAGGGAAAAAAAAAAAAAAAAAAAAAAAAAAAAAGAAGGCCGGTTAAAAAAAAAAGGTGGGTGCAACACGAGGACTTCCCAGGAGGTCACCCATCCCAGTACTACTCTCGCCCAAGCACGCTTAACTGCGGAGTTCTGATGGGATCCGGTGCACTAGTGCTGGTATGGTCGCACCCGTAGTAATATGGTCTCAAAATTATTCTTAAGCTGACGCCGTGGAGAGATGATTTTGACGCATCTCCATTCCGACGGACCGTAGGGGATCAAAAAAAATGCATTTTTTTGGCTGCGCGAGGCCGGCCGATGGGGCCTATGGCGCATCGGCGCTCCGTCCGTCCGCCTCGGAATAATGCTTTCCGGAATGGGGTCATAATGCCGAATCGGAATCCTGGGCGGAAAAGTTATTGATGTTCCCGGCGCGGTCGCGCCACATAGGACGCCACACATAGGACCCGCCGGATGCCTGCATGGGGTCCCACGATGGGGGGTTTCATCGCTCGATGCGCGGCGAGCCATCACCGCCAAGTGTTCGTAGGGCCGTGGCGAAGAGCTAGAAAAGGAAAAAAAAAAAAAAAAAAAAAAGAAAGGATGGCCGGTTAAAAAAAAAAAAAAAAGGCAACACGAGGACTTCCCAGGAGGTCACCCATCCCAGTACTACTACTCTCTCTCACCAAGCACGCTTAACTGCGGAGTTCTGATGGGATCCGGTGCACTAGTGCTGGTATGGTCGCACCCCCGTAGTAATATGGTCTCAAATTATTCTTAAGCTGACGCCGTGGAGAGAGATGATTTTTGACGCATCTCCATTCCGACGACCCGTAGGGGGGATCAAAAATGCATTTTTTGCTGCTGCGCGCGCGCCGATGGCCGGCCGATGGGCCTATGGCGCGCTCGGCGCTCCCGTCCGCCTCGGAATAATAAGCTTTCCGGAATGGGGTCATAATGCCGAATCGGAATCCTGGGCGGAAAAGTTATTGATGTTCCGCGCGCGGTCGCCACATAGGACCCGCCGGATGCCTGCACGGGTCCCACACGATGGGGGGTTCATCGCTCGATGCGCGGCGAGCCATCACCGCCAAGTGTTCGTAGGCCGTGGCGAAGAGCTAGAAAAAAGGAAAAAAAAAAAAAAAAAAAAAAAGAATGATGGTTAAAAAAAAAAAAGGGCAAACACGAGGACTTCCCAGGAGGTCACCCATCCCAGTACTACTCTCTCCCAAGCACGCTTAACTGCGGAGTTCTGATGGATCCCCGGTGCACTAGTGCTGGTATGGTCGCACCCGTAGTAATATGGTCTCAAATTATTCTTAAGCTGACGCCGTGGAGAGATGATTTTGACGCATCTCCATTCCGACGGACCGTAGGGGATCAAAAAAAATGCATTTTTTGCTGCGCGCGCGAGGCCGGCCGGCCGATGGGCCTATGGCGCATCGGCGCTCCGTCCGCCTCGGAATATGCTTTCCGGAATGGGGTCATAATGCCGAATCGGAATCCTGGGGCGAAAAAGTTATTGATGTTCCGGCGCGGTCGCCACATAGGACCCGCCGGATGCCTGCACGGGTCCCACGATGGGGGGGGTTCATCGCTCGATGCGCGGCGAGCCATCACCGCCAAGTGTTCGTAGGCCGTGGCGAAGAGCTAGAAAGGGAAAAAAAAAAAAAAAAAAAAAAAAAAAGATAAAAAAAAAAAAAAAAAGGGTGCAACACGACGAGGACTTCCCAGGAGGTCACCCATCCCAGTACTACTCTCTCCCAAGCCCAAAGCACGCTTAACTGCGGAGTTCTGATGGGATCCGGTGTGCACTAGTGTGCTGGTATGGTCGCACCCGTAGTAATATGGTCTCAAAATTATTTTAAAGCTGACGCCGTGGAGAGATGATTTTGACGCATCTCCATTCCGACGGACCGTAGGGGGGATCAAAAAATGCATTTTTTTGGCTGCTGCGCGAGGCCGGCCGATGGGCCTATGGGCCTATGGCGCATCGGCGCTCGCTCGTCCGCCTCGGAATAAGCTTTCCGGAATGGGGTCATAATGCCGAATCGGAATCCTGGGCGAAAAGTTATTGATGTTCCGGCGCGGTCGCCCACACATAGGACCCGCCGGATGCCTGCACGGGGGTCCCACGATGGGGGGTTCATCGCTCGATGCGCGGCGAGCCATCACCGCCAAGTGTTTCGTAGGCCGTGGCGAAGAGCTAGAAAGGGAAAAAAAAAAAAAAAAAAAAAAAAAAAAAGAGATGATGGCCGGTTAAAAAAAAAAAAAGTGCAAACGACGAGGACTTCCCAGGAGGTCACCCATCCCAGTACTACTACTCTCTCTCGCCCAAGCACGCTTAACTGCGGAGTTCTGATGGGATCCGGTGCACTAGTGCTGGTATGGTCGCACCCCGTAGTAATATGGTCTCAAATTATTCTTTAAGCTGACGCCGTGGAGAGATGATTTTTTGACGCATCTCCATTCCGACGGACCGTAGGGGATCAAAAATGCATTTTTTTTTTTGCGCGAGGCCGGCCGATGGGGCCTATGGGCCATCGCGCAAAGCTCGGCGCTCCGTCCGCCTCGGAATAAGCTTTCCGGAATGGGGTCATAATGCCGAATCGGAATCCTGGGCGGAAAGTTATTGATGTTCCGGCGCGGGGGTCGCCACACATAGGACCCGCCGGATGCCTGCACGGGTCCCACGATGGGGGGTTCATCGCTCGATGCGCGGCGAGCCATCACCGCCAAGTGTTCGTAGGCCGTGGCGAAGAGCTAGAAAAGGAAAAAAAAAAAAAAAAAAAAAAAAGAGATGATGGGTTAAAAAAAGGGTGCAACACGAGGACTTCCCAGGAGGTCACCCATCCCAGTACTACTCTCGCCCAAGCACGCTTAACTGCGGAGTTCTGATGGGATCCGGTGTGCACTAGTGCTGTGTATGGTCGCACCCGTAGTAATATGGTCTCAAATTATTCTTAAGCTGACGCCGTGGAGAGATGATTTTGACGCATCTCCATTCCGACGGACCGTAGGGGGATCAAAAAATGCATTTTTTTTTTTTGCGCGCGAGGCCGGCCGATGGGCCTATGGCGCATCGCGCGCTCCGGCGCTCCGTCCGCCTCGGAATAAGCTTTCCGGAATGGGGTCATAATGCCGAATCGGAATCCTGGGCGGAAAGTTATTGATGTTCCGGCGCGCGTCGCCACATAGGACCCCCGGATGCCTGCACGGGTCCCACGATGGGGGGGTTCATCGCTCGATGCGCGGCGAGCCATCACCGCCAAGTGTTCGTAGGCCGTGGCGAAGAGCTAGAAAGGGAAAAAAAAAAAAAAAAAAAAAAAAGATGGCCGGTTAAAAAAAAAGGGTGCAACACACGAGGACTTCCCAGGAGGTCACCCATCCCAGTACTACTCTCTCCCAAGCCAAGCACGCTTAACTGCGGAGTTCTGATGGGATCCGGTGCACTAGTGCTGGTATGGTCGCACCCGTAGTAATATGGTGGTCTCAAATTATTTCTTAAGCTGACGCCGAGAGAGATGATTTTGACGCATCTCCATTCCGACGGACCGTAGGGGATCAAAAAAATGCATTTTTTTGGCTGCGCGCGCGAGGCCGGCCGATGGGCCTATGGCGCATCGGCGCTCCGTCCGTCCGCCTCGGAATATGCTTTCCGGAATGGGGTCATAATGCCGAATCGGAATCCTGGGCGGAAAGTTATTGATGTTTTCCGGCGCGGTCGCGCACGCCACATAGGACCCGCCGGATGCCTGCACGGGTCCCCACGATGGGGGGGGGTTCATCGCTCGATGCGCGCGCGAGCCATCACCGCCAAGTTCGTTCGTAGGCGTGGCGAAGAGCTAGAAAGGGAAAAAAAAAAAAAAAAAAAAAGAGATGGGCCGGTTAAAAAAAAAAGGTGCAACACGAGGACTTCCCAGGAGGTCACCCATCCCAGTACTACTCTCGCCCAAGCACGCTTAACTGCGGAGTTCTGATGGGATCCGGTGTGCACTAGTGCTGGTATGGTCGCACCCGTAGTAATATGGTCTCAAATTATTCTTAAGCTGACGCCGTGGAGAGATGATTTTTTTGACGCATCTCCATTCCGACGGACCGTAGGGGATCAAAAATGCATTTTTTTTGCTGCGCGAGGCCGGCCGATGGGCCTATGGCGCATCGGCGCTCCGTCCGCCTCGGAATATGCTTTCCGGAATGGGGTCATAATGCCGAATCGGAATCCTGGGCGGAAAAGTTATTGATGTTCCGGCGCGGTCGCCACATAGGACCCGCCGGATGCCTGCACGGGGTCCCACGATGGGGGGTTCATCGCTCGATGCGCGCGCGCGAGCCATCACCGCCAAGTGTTCGTAGGCCGTGGCGAAGAGCTAGAAAGGGAAAAAAAAAAAAAAAAAAAAAAAGAGATGATGGGTTAAAAAAAAAAAAGGGTGCAACACGAGGACTTCCCAGGAGGTCACCCATCCCAGTACTACTCTCTCGCCCAAGCACGCTTAACTGCGGAGTTCTGATGGGATCCGGTGCACTAGTGCTGGTATGGTCGCACCCGTAGTAATATGGTCTCAAATTATTCTTAAGCTGACGCCGTGGAGAGAGATGATTTTGACGCATCTCCATTCCGACGGACCGTAGGGGATCAAAAAATGCATTTTTTTGGCTGCGCGAGGCCGGCGCGGGCGGCCGATGGGCCTATGGCGCATCGCGCGCGCGTCCGCCTCGGAATAAATAAGCTTTCCGGAATGGGGTCATAATGCCGAATCGGAATCCTGGGCGGAAAGTTATTGATGTTCCGGCGCGGTCGCCACATAGGACCCCCGCCGGATGCTGCACGGGTCCCACGATGGGGGGGTCATCGCTCGATGCGCGCGGCGAGCCATCACCGCCAAGTTCGTTCGTAGGCCGTGGCCGTGCGAAGAGCTAGAAAGGGAAAAAAAAAAAAAAAAAAAAAAGATGGCCGGTTAAAAAAAAAAAGGGTGCAACACGAGGACTTCCCAGGAGGTCACCCATCCCAGTACTACTCTCGCCCAAGCACGCTTAACTGCGGAGTTCTGATGGGATCCGGTGCACTAGTGCTGGTATGGTCGCACCCGTAGTAATATATGGGTCTCAAATTATTCTTAAGCTGACGCCGTGGAGAGATGATTTTGACGCATCTCCATTCCGACGGACCGTAGGGGATCAAAAAAATGCATTTTTTTTGGCTGCGCGCGAGCCGCCGATGGCGATGGGCCTATGGCGCATCGGCGCTCCGTCCGCCTCGGAATATATGCTTTTTCCGGAATGGGGTCATAATGCCGAATCGGAATCCTGGGCGGAAAGTTATTGATGTTCCGTTTCGGCGCGGTCGCCACATAGGACCCGCGGATGCCTGCACGGGGTCCCACGATGGGGGGTTCATCGCTCGATGCGCGCGAGCCAAGCTCACCGCCAAGTGTTCGTAGGCCGTGGCGAAGAGAAGAGCTAGAAAAAAAAAAAAAAAAAAAAAAAAAAAAAAGAGATGGTTTTAAAAAAAAAAAAGGGTGCAACACGAGGACTTCCCAGGAGGTCACCCATCCCAGTACTACTCTCTCTCAAAGCACCCAAGCACGCTTAAACTGCGGAGTTCTGATGGGATCCGGTGCACTAGTGCTGGTATGGTCGCACCCGTAGTAATATGGTCTCAAATTATTCTTAAGCTGACGCCGTGGAGAGATGATTTTGACGCATCTCCATTTCCGACGGACCGTAGGGGATCAAAAAAATGCATTTTTTTTGCTGCGCGAGGCCGGCCGGCCGATGGGCCTATGGCGCATCGGCGCTCCGTCCGTCCCTCGGAATAATATGCTTTCCGGAATGGGGTCATAATGCCGAATCGGAATCCTGGGCGGAAAGTTATTGATGTTCCGGCGCGGTCGCCACATAGGACCCGCCGGATGCCTGCACGGGTCCCACGGGGGGGTTCATCGCTCGATGCGCGGCGAGCCATCACCGCCAAGTGTTCGTAGGCCGTGGCGAAGAGCTAGAAAAAAAAAAAAAAAAAAAAAAAAAAAAAATGGCCGGTTAAAAAAAAAAGGTGCAACACGAGGACTTCCCAGGAGGTCACCCATCCCAGTACTACTCTCGCCCAAGCACGCTTAACTTAACTGCGGAGTTCTGATGGGATCCGGTGCACTAGTGCTGGTATGGTCGTCGCACCCGTAGTAATATGGTCTCAAATTATTCTTAAGCTGACGCCGTGGAGAGATGATTTTGACGCATCTCCATTCCGACGGACCGTACCGTAGGGGATCAAAAATGCATTTTTTTTTGCTGCGCGAGCCGGATGCCGATGGGGGCTATGGCGCATCGCGCGCTCCGTCCGCCTCGGAATAAGCTTTCCGGAATGGGGTCATAATGCCGAATCGGAATCCTGGGCGAAAAGTTATTGATGTTCCGGCGCGGTCGCCACATAGGACCCGCCGGATGCCTGCATGGGTCCCACGATGGGGGGTTCATCGCTCGATGCGCGGCGAGCCATCACCGCCAAGTGTTCGTAGGCCGTGGCGAAGAGCTAGAAAGGGAAAAAAAAAAAAAAAAAAAAAAAAGATGGATGCCGGTTAAAAAAAAAGGGTGCAACACGAGGACTTCCCAGGAGGTCACCCATCCCCAGTACTACTCTCGCCCAAGCACGCTTAAACTGCGGAGTTCTGATGGGATCCGGTGCACTAGTAGTGCTGGTATGGTCGCACCCGTAGTAATATGGTCTCAAATTATTCTTAAGCTGACGCCGTGGAGAGATGATTTTGACGCATCTCCATTCCGACGGACCGTAGGGGATCAAAAATGCATTTTTTGGCTGCGCGAGGCGGCCGGCCGATGGGCCTATGGCGCATCGGCGCTCCGTCCGCCTCGGAATAAAGCTTTCCGGAATGGGGTCATAATGCCGAATCGGAATCCTGGGCGGAAAGTTATTGATGTTCCGGCGCGCGGTCGCCACATAGGACCCGCCGGATGCCCTGCACGGGTCCCACGATGGGGGGTTCATCGCTCGATGCGCGGCGAGCCATCACCGCCAAGTGTTCGTAGTAGGCCGTGGCGAAGAGCTAGAAAGGGAAAAAAAAAAAAAAAAAAAAGATGGGCCGGTTAAAAAAAAAGGTGCAACACGAGGACTTCCCAGGAGGTCACCCATCCCAGTACTACTACTCGCCCCAAGCACGCTTAACTGCGGAGTTCTGATGGGATCCGGTGCACTAGTGCTGGTATGGTCGCGCACCCGTAGTAATATGGTCTCAAATTATTCTTAAGCTGACGCCGTGGAGAGATGATTTTGACGCATCTCCATTCCGACGGACCGTAGGGGATCAAAAAAAAATGCATTTTTTTTGCTGCGCGAGGCCGGCCGATGGGCCTATGGCGCATCGGCGCGGCGTCCGCCCTCGAAATAATTCTTTCCGGAATGGGGTCATAATGCCGAATCGGAATCCTGGGCGAAAAAGTTATTGATGTTCCGGCGCGGTCGGTCACATAGGACCCGCCGGATGCCTGCATGGGTCCCACGATGGGGGGTTCATCGCGCGATGCGCGCGGCGAGCCATCACCGCCAAGTGTTTCGTAGGCCGTGGCGAAGAAGAGCTAGAAAAGGAAAAAAAAAAAAAAAAAAAAAAAAGAGATGGCCGGTTAAAAAAAAAAAAAAAACACGAGGACTTCCCAGGAGGTCACCCATCCCAGTACTACTCTCTCTCCCAAAGCACACGCTTAACTGCGGAGTTCTGATGGGATCCGGTGCACTAGTGCTGGTATGGTCGCACACCCGTAGTAATATGGTCTCAAATTATTCTTAAGCTGACGCCGTGGAGAGATGATTTTGACGCATCTCCATTCCGACGGACCGTAGGGGATCAAAAAAAAAATGCATTTTTTTGGCTGCGCGAGGCCGGCCGCCGATGGGCCCTATGGCGCATCGGCGCTCCGTCCGCCGTCCGTCCGCTCTCGAATAAGCTTTCCGGAATGGGGTCATAATGCCGAATCGGAATCCTGGGCGGAAAGTTATTGATGTTCCGGCGCGGGTCGCCACATAGGACCCCCGGATGCCTGCACGGGTCCCACGATGGGGGGTTCATCGCTCGATGCGCGGCGAGCCATCACCGCCAAGTGTTCGTAGGCCGTGGCGAAGAGCTAGAAAGGGAAAAAAAAAAAAAAAAAAAAAAATGGCCGGTTAAAAAAAAGGGTGCAACACGAGGACTTCCCAGGAGGTCACCCATCCCAGTACTACTCTCTACTCTCTCTCGCCAAGCACGCTTAACTGCGGAGTTCTGATGGGATCCGGTGCACTAGTGCTGTTATATGGTCGCACCCCGTAGTAATATGGTCTCAAATTATTCTTAAGCTGACGCCGTGGAGAGATGATGATTTTGACGCATCTCCATTCCGACGGACCGTAGGGGGGGATCAAAAAAAAATTTTTTTTTTTGCGCTGCGCGGCCGCCGGCCTATGGCGCATCGGCGCTCGGCGCGTCCGCCTCTCCTTCCCGGGAAATATGCTTTCCGGAATGGGGTCATAATGCCGAATCGGAATCCTGGGCGAAAAGTTATTGATGTTCCGGCGCGGTCGCCACACATAGGACCCGCCGGATGCCTGCACGGGTCCCACGATGGGGGGGGGTTCATCGCTCGATGCGCGGCGAGCCATCACCGCCAAGTGTTCGTAGGCCGTGGCGAAGAGCTAGAAAGGGAAAAAAAAAAAAAAAAAAAAAAGATGACCGGTTAAAAAAAAAAAAAAAGCAACACACGAGGACTTCCCAGGAGGTCACCCATCCCAGTACTACTCTCGCCCAAGCACGCTTAACTGCGGAGTTCTGATGGGATCCGGTGCACTAGTGCTGGTATGGTCGCACCCGTAGTAATATGGTCTCAAATTTATTCTTAAGCTGACGCCGTGGAGAGATGATTTTGACGCATCTCCATTCCGACGGACCGTAGGGGATCAAAAATGCATTTTTTTGGCTGCGCGAGGGCCGGCCGGCCGATGGGCCTATGGCGCATCGGCGCTCCGTCCGCCTCGGAATAAGCTAAGCTTTCCGGAATGGGGTCATAATGCCGAATCGGAATCCTGGGGGAAAGTTATTGATGTTCCGGCGCGGTCGCCACACATAGGACCCCGCCGGATGCCTGCCTGCCTGCGGGTCCCCACGATGGGGGGTTCATCGCTCGATGCGCGGCGAGCCATCACCGCCAAGTGTTTCGTAGTAGGCCGTGGCGAAGAGCTAGAAAAAAAAAAAAAAAAAAAAAAAAAAGAGATGGCCGGTTAAAAAAAAAGGGTGCAACACGAGGACTTCCCAGGAGGTCACCCATCCCAGTACTACTCTCGCCCAAGCACGCTTAACTGCGGAGTTCTGATGGGATCCGGTGCACTAGTGCTGGTATGGTCGCACCCGTAGTAATATAATGTCTCAAATTATTCTTAAGCTGACGCCGTGGAGAGATGATTTTTGACGCATCTCCATTCCGACGGACCGTAGGGGATCAAAAATGCATTTTTTTTTTGCTGCGCGAGGCCGGCCGATGGGCCTATGGCGCATCGGCGCTCCGTCCGCCTCGGAATAATGCTTTTCCGGAATGGGGTCATAATGCCGAATCGGAATCCTGGGCGAAAAGTTATTGATGTTCCGGCGCGGTCGCCACATAGGACCCGCCGGCCCGGATGCCTGCACGGGTCCCACGATGGGGGGTTCATCGCTCGATGCGCGGCGAGCCATCACCGCCAAGTGTTCGTAGGCCGTGGCGAAGAGCTAGAAAGAAGAAAAAAAAAAAAAAAAAAAAAAGATGAAAAAAAAAAAAAAAAAAAAAAACGGGTGACAACACGAGGACCCCAGGAGGTCACCCATCCCAGTACTACTCTCGCCCAAGCACGCTTAACTGCGGAGTTCTGATGGGATCCGGTGCACTAGTGCTGGTATGGTCGCACCCGTAGTAATATGGTCTGGTCTCAAATTATTCTTAAGCTGACGCCGTGGAGAGAGATGATTTTGACGCATCTCCATTCCGACGGACCGTAGGGGATCAAAAATGCATTTTTTTGGCTGCGCGCGAGGGCCGGCCGATGGGCCCTATGGCGCATCGCTCGCTCCGTCCGCCCTCGGAATATGCTTTCCCGGAATGGGGTCATAATGCCGAATCGGAATCCTGGGCGGAAAGTTATTGATGTTCCGGCGCGGTCGCCACACATAGGACCCGCCGGATGCCTGCACGGGTCCCGACGATGGGGGGTTCATCGCTCGATGCGCGGCGAGCCATCACCGCCAAGGGTTTCGTAGGGGCCGTGGCGAAGAGCTAGAAAGGGAAAAAAAAAAAAAAAAAAAAAAAAGATGGCCCGTTAAAAAAAAGGGTGCAACACGAGGACTTCCCAGGAGGTCACCCATCCCAGTACTACTCTCGCGCCCAAGCACGCTTAACTGCGGAGTTCTGATGGGATCCGGTGCACTAGTGCTGGTATGGTCGCACCCGTAGTAATATGGTCTCAAATTATTATTCTTAAGCTGACGCCGTGGAGAGATGATTTTTGACGCATCTCCATTCCGACGGACCGTAGGGGATCAAAAATGCATTTTTTTGCTGCGCGAGGCCCGCCGATGGGCCTATGGCGCATCGGCGCTCCGTCCGCCCGCGGAATAAGCTTTCCGGAATGGGGTCATAATGGGGTCATAATGCCGAAATCGGAATCCTGGGCGGAAAAAGTATTGATGTTCCGGCGCGCGGTCGCCACATAGGACCCCGCCGGATGCCTGCATGGGTCCCACGATGGGGGGTTCATCGCTCGATGCGCGGCGAGCCATCACCGCCAAGTGTTCGTAGGCCGTGGCGAAGAGCTAGAAAGGGAAAAAAAAAAAAAAAAAAAGAGATGATGGCGGTTAAAAAAAAAAGGGTGCAACACGAGGACTTCCCAGGAGGTCACCCATCCCAGTACTACTCTCGCCCAAGCACGCTTAACTTAACTGCGGAGTTCTGATGGGATCCGGTGCACTAGTGCTGGTATGGTCGCACCCGTAGTAATATATGGTCTCAAATTATTCTTAAGCTGACGCCGTGGAGAGATGATTTTGACGCATCTCCATTCCGACGGACCGTAGGGGATCAAAAATGCATTTTTTTGGCTGCGCGCGAGGCCGGCCGATGGGCCTATGGCCATCGGCGCTCCGTCCGCCTCCTCGGAATAAGCTTTTCGGAAATGGGGTCATAATGCCGAATCGGAATCCTGGGCGGAAAGTTATTGATTGATGTTCCGGCGCGGTCGCCACATAGGACCCGCCGGATGCCTGCACGGGTCCCACGATGGGGGGGGGTTCATCGCTCGATGCGCGGCGAGCCATCACCGCCAAGTGTTCGTTCGTAGGCCGTGGCGAAGAGCTAGAAAGGGAAAAAAAAAAAAAAAAAAAGATGATGGGGTTTAAAAAAAAGGTGCAACACGAGGACTTCCCAGGAGGTCACCCATCCCAGTACTACTCTCGCCCAAGCACGCTTAACTGCGGAGTTCTGATGGGATCCGTGCACTAGTGCTGGTATGGTCGCACCCGTAGTAATATGGTCTCAAATTATTCTTAAGCTGACGCCGTGGAGAGATGATTTTTGACGCATCTCCATTCCGACGGACCGTAGGGATCAAAAAAAAAATGCATTTTTTTGCTGCGCGAGGCCGGCCGATGGGCCTATGGCGCATCGGCGCTCCGTCCGCCTCGGAATAATGCTTTCCGGAATGGGGTCATAATGCCGAATCGGAATCCTGGGCGGAAAGTTATTGATGTTCCGGCGCGGTCGCGGTCGCCACATAGGACCCGCCGGATGCCTGCATGGGTCCCACGATGGGGGGTTCATCGCTCGATGCGCGGCGAGCCATCACCGCCAAGTGTTCGTAGTAGGCCGTGGCGAAGAGCTAGAAAGGGAAAAAAAAAAAAAAAAAAAAAAAAGATGGCCGGTTAAAAAAAAAAAAAGGTGCAACACGAGGACTTCCCAGGAGGTCACCCATCCCAGTACTACTCTCTCTCCCCAAAGCACGCTTAACTGCGGAGTTCTGATGGGATCCGGTGCACTAGTGCTGGTATGGTCGCACCCGTAGTAATATGGTCTCAAATTATTCTTAAGCTGACGCCGTGGAGAGATGATTTTGACGCATCTCATCATTCCGACGGACCGTAGGGGATCAAAAATGCATTTTTTGGCTGCGCGAGCCGATGGGCCGATGGGCCTATGGCGCATCGGCGCTCCGTCCGCCGCCGGAATAAGCTTTCCGGAATGGGGTCATAATGCCGAATCGGAATCCTGGGCGGAAAAGTTATTGATGTTCCGGCGCGGTCGCCCACATAGGACCCGCCGGATGCCTGCACGGGGTCCCACGATGGGGGGTTCATCGCTCGATGCGCGGCGAGCCATCACCACCGCCAAGTGTTCGTAGGCCGTGGCGAAGAGCTAGAAAGGGAAAAAAAAAAAAAAAAAAAAATGATGGCCGGTTAAAAAAAAAAAAAGGTGCAACACGAGGACTTCCCAGGAGGTCACCCACCCATCCCAGTACTACTCTCTCTCGCCCAAGCACGCTTAACTGCGGAGTTCTGATGGGATCCGGTGCACTAGTGCTGGTATGGTCGCACCCGTAGTAATATGGTCTCAAATTATTCTTAAGCTGACGCCGTGGAGAGATGATTTTGACGCATCTCCATTCCGACGGACCGTAGGGGATCAAAAATGCATTTTTTGGCTGCGCGCGGCCGGCCGGCCGGCCGATGGCCCTATGGCGCATCGGCATCGGCGCTCCGTCCGCCTCGGAATATGCTTTCCGGAATGGGGTCATAATGCCGAATCGGAATCCTGGGCGAAAAGTTATTGATGTTGATGGCGGCGGGTCGCCACATAGGACCCCGCCGGATGCCTGCATGGGTCCCACGATGGGGGGTTCATCGCTCGATGCGCGGCGAGCCATCACCGCCAAGTGTTCGTAGGCCGTGGCGAAGAGCTAGAAAGGGAAAAAAAGAAAAAAAAAAAAAAGATGACCGGTTAAAAAAAAAAAGGTGCAACACGAGGACTTTTCCCAGGAGGTCACCCATCCCAGTACTACTCTCGCCCAAGCACGCTTAACTGCGGAGTTCTGATGGGATCCGGTGCACTAGTGCTGGTATGGTCGCACCCGTAGTAATATGGTCTCAAATTATTCTTAAGCTGACGCCGTGGAGAGATGATTTTGACGCATCTCCATTCCGACGGACCGTAGGGGATCAAAAATGCATTTTTTGGCTGCGCGAGGCGCGGCCGATGGGATGGGCCTATGGCGCATCGCGCGCTCCGTCCGCCTCGGAATAATATGCTTTCCGGAATGGGGGTCATAATGCCGAATCGGAATCCTGGGCGGAAAGTTATTGATGTTCCGGCGCGGTCGCCACATAGGACCCCCGCGGATGCCTGCACGGGTCCCACGATGGGGGGTTCATCGCTCGATGCGCGGCGAGCCATCACCGCCAAGGGTTCGTAGGCCGTGGCGAAGAGCTAGAAAGGGAAAAAAAAAAAAAAAAAAAAAAGATGGCCGGTTAAAAAAAGGGTGCAACACGAGGACTTCCCAGGAGGTCACCCATCCCAGTACTACTCTCGCCCAAGCACGCTTAACTGCGGAGTTCTGATGGGATCCGGTGCACTAGTGCTGGTATGGTCGCACCCGTAGTAATATGGTCTCAAATTATTCTTAAGCTGACGCCGTGGAGAGATGATTTTGACGCATCTCCATTCCGACGGACCGTAGGGGATCAAAAAAATGCATTTTTTTTGGCTGCGCGAGGCCGGCCGATGGGCCTATGGCGCATCGGCGCTCCGTCCGCCTCGGAATATGCTTTCCGGAATGGGGTCATAATGCCGAATCGGAATCCTGGGCGAAAAGTTATTGATGTTCCGGCGCGGTCGCCACATAGGACCCGCCGGATGCCTGCATGGGTCCCACGATGGGGGGTTCATCGCTCGATGCGCGGCGAGCCATCACCGCCAAGTGTTCGTAGGCCGTGGCGAAGAGCTAGAAAGGGAAAAAAAGAAAAAAAAAAAAAAGATGACCGGTTAAAAAAAGGGTGCAACACGAGGACTTCCCAGGAGGTCACCCATCCCAGTACTACTCTCGCCCAAGCACGCTTAACTGCGGAGTTCTGATGGGATCCGGTGCACTAGTGCTGGTATGGTCGCACCCGTAGTAATATGGTCTCAAATTATTCTTAAGCTGACGCCGTGGAGAGATGATTTTGACGCATCTCCATTCCGACGGACCGTAGGGGATCAAAAATGCATTTTTTTGCTGCGCGAGGCCGGCCGATGGGCCTATGGCGCATCGGCGCTCCGTCCGCCTCGGAATAAGCTTTCCGGAATGGGGTCATAATGCCGAATCGGAATCCTGGGCGGAAAGTTATTGATGTTCCGGCGCGGTCGCCACATAGGACCATCGGATGCCTGCACGGGTCCCACGATGGGGGGTTCATCGCTCGATGCGCGGCGAGCCATCACCGCCAAGGGTTCGTAGGCCGTGGCGAAGAGCTAGAAAGGGAAAAAAAAAAAAAAAAAAGAGATGGCCGGTTAAAAAAAGGGTGCAACACGAGGACTTCCCAGGAGGTCACCCATCCCAGTACTACTCTCGCCCAAGCACGCTTAACTGCGGAGTTCTGATGGGATCCGGTGCACTAGTGCTGGTATGGTCGCACCCGTAGTAATATGGTCTCAAATTATTCTTAAGCTGACGCCGTGGAGAGATGATTTTGACGCATCTCCATTCCGACGGACCGTAGGGGATCAAAAATGCATTTTTTGGCTGCGCGAGGCCGGCCGATGGGCCTATGGCGCATCGGCGCTCCGTCCGCCTCGGAATATGCTTTCCGGAATGGGGTCATAATGCCGAATCGGAATCCTGGGCGGAAAGTTATTGATGTTCCGGCGCGGTCGCCACATAGGACCCGCCGGATGCCTGCACGGGTCCCACGATGGGGGGTTCATCGCTCGATGCGCGGCGAGCCATCACCGCCAAGTGTTCGTAGGCCGTGGCGAAGAGCTAGAAAGGGAAAAAAAAAAAAAAAAGAGATGGCCGGTTAAAAAAAGGGTGCAACACGAGGACTTCCCAGGAGGTCACCCATCCCAGTACTACTCTCGCCCAAGCACGCTTAACTGCGGAGTTCTGATGGGATCCGGTGCACTAGTGCTGGTATGGTCGCACCCGTTCAGATCCAAAAACCCTAGCCGTGACTTAATTTGAGGAAGGGATTTTTGCGCCGTTCGTACTGTACGAACTTGTTCGTACTGTACGATCTGTATTAAATACTTACTTAAATTAACACATGATTAGTGCACGTAATCAAGGCCTAATTGAGATTTGCACATCGTACTGTACGAATATTTTCGTACTGTACGATTGGTTTTAAATACTTACTTAAATTAACCCGTGATTAGTGCACGTAATCAAGGCCTAATTGAAATTTGAACATCGTACTGTACGAACTGGATCGTACCATACGATGAACAGAGACGAAGTATGATCGTCCCGGATATCGTCCGGTACGATCTCTTGGTTTTTGTCACATCGTACTGTACGATGTCAATCGTACCATACGATGAACAGAGACGACATCCGATCGTCCAGACCATCGTCCTGTACGAATAGTATGTTGTTGAATCGTACCGTACGATATTGTATCGTACAGTACGAATTGTTTTTGTACTGTTCGTACACCTTCGTACCAGGACGACGGCTGTTTATGAAGATCGTACTGTACGATGATGAATCGTACTGTACGAACAGTAACGGCTAATTTTGAATTCAGAGGTTTTTGGAGCCTTTTTTAATATGCCAATCAAGTTCTTTTTGGGTAAGATTGTTAGAGAGGGTGAACGTGATTAGAGAGGGATTCCAAGGGAGAAAACTCAAGAGAAATTCTTGAGGGTTGAGAGGAAGGAGGAGGTGAGCGTTGTGAAGGAGAAGAGGTGTGAGGGAGATCACACGGTTGCTCCAAGCTCGCTGCATCTTGCTCCTCCTGTGGCCCGAGAAGGATTTGAGGGAGGATCTCCAAGGGAAAGGCTCGTCTGCATCCGTTACCTCGAGGTTCTCTGCCTTCTCCAGGAGGGAGAAAAACGAGAAGGTTCTCTGCCGTCGCCAGGAGGGCGAAAACAGAGTTTGGTCTTCCGCCACGCCGGGTTGGTGAAAGGGAGGTTTGTACAGGCTTCTCCGCCTTGCCAAGGGGGGCAAAAGGAGAACTATTTTTATAGTGAAAATCCCGGAGTGGAGGACTCCGGGGAGTGGACGTAGGTCATATTTTGACCGAACCACTATAAAAATCTTGGTGTGTTCGTTCTTTATCATTGTTTACTTTTTGCTTGCACTTTAATTTTTCATATCTATTGCACGTGGTTTTTTTGATAAAGCAAAATTGCATTGATCTTTATTTTAATATTTCAAAAAAAACAACAAAAAAAATTAGAACTCTTGTTTAGGGTTAATTTTTATTAAGAGAAAAACTTTTTACAATTCACCCCCCCTCTTGTCGTTTAGTAATTTCAATTGGTATCAGAGCTTGTTTTTCAAAAATAGTGTTTTAGAAAACCTTGAAAAAACGATCATGTCGAATTTTGGTAATCGTAACACACACTGCGGAGGGTTATTCAATAACTCGTCCACCACTTTTTGATAACATACCGTTTGATTTTTGGAAAATTAGAATGTCTACATTTTTGCAATCTATAGATTACCGCATGTGGATGTTAGTTAATGATGGGTATGTTGCACCGTTTAAAACTGTTAATGGTTTGAAAACTCCTGTACCGTTTAATGAATGGAGCAATGAGGATAGGGAATTAGCCCAACTGAATGCTAAGTGCTTAAACTGTTTCTTTTGTGCATTGAAATCTGAGGATTATATGAGAGTATCTACTTGTGCTTCTGGTAAGGAGATTTGGGATAGACTGTGCATTACATACGAAGGAACAAACGAAGTAAAACAGTCTAGGCTTAACATTTTACTGCATGATTATGAATTATTCCGTATGAAACCTAGCGAAACAATTTCTGACATGTACACTAGGTTCACCCAAATTGTGACATCCTTGCATGCTTTAGGTAGAGAAATTTCAAATTCTGAGAAAGTAAATAAAATTCTTAGATGTCTGCCTAGTTCCTATGATGCTAAGATAACTGCTATCACTGAGTCAAAAAGATCTTAATGTTTATTCTATTGATAACCTCCTCGGGTCACTCATTGCATACGAGCAAGGAGTGAGCCAAAGGCAAAGTGATGCAGGTGAAAAGAAAAAGGAGCGGACGGTGGCATTAAAAGCTAGCAACTCAGAAAGTGAAAGCTCTGCAGGGGAGGAAGACGATGAAATAGCATTGATGACCCGACAGTTCAAAAATTTTCTGAAGAGAAAACAGAAGCGTCATCAGAACAGCTGGAATAAAGGTAAAAGCTCAAGGACCAATAAAGTTTCATCTGATACAATTTGCTTTGAGTGCAGGAAGCCAGGTCATCTTCGAGCAGATTGTCCTAATCTTAAGAGCCAACCAACAAAGGAGAAAGGAGATGACAAAGGTAAATACAAGAGAGGAAAGACCAAGACACAGAAAGCTTTTTGGGCCGACTCTGCCTCAGAATCATCAGAAGAAGAAGCAGAGGAGGAGGTAACAAACTTGTGTCTTATGGCTAATGATAACCTTGATCAATTGGATCAGGATGAGGTATGTCAACTTTCTTATGATGAATTATTGCTTATTTCTGAGAATATTCATGACTCTTATAGAAAACTGAAGAAAATGCATGCTAAACTTAATATTGAATTTAGTTCCTTACAAATTGAGCATGCTAACTTAGTTAAAGAAAATTCTGATTTAGATAAAGATCACATGTTACTTCTTGATGAGTATGATGCATTAAATAAAGAAGCATATTGATCTAATTGAAGCGCATGAATCCTTGAAAACATCACATATTGAACTAGATGTAGAGTATGAAAAACTAACTGCACTTATATTAGAAGTAGAGCATTGTGAGCACTTGCTATTGATAAAAGTTGATGGATTGACAGCTCGAAGTAAAACTTATAGTGAAAAGATAAAAGAACTAGAAAATGAAATTGCATCACTCACAGTAGGCCATCCTAGAAAACCCCCAACACAGCATGCATCACAAAATCTTAGGAAGAGGCACCACCACACTCATAGATTAGTAAACCCATTTCCTGGTGTTAGGTGCTTCTCTTGTGGCATGTTAGGTCACATCACATAGCCCGCACATGCACAATTCACCGTAGGACACACTTAGTATGGAGACCTAAATTGCATCCATCACAGCATAACATGCATACATCTCATTCATGCAAGCATAAGGTGGAACCCAAACTCACTTGGGTTCCCAAATCTAATCTGTGAATGAAATTGTAGGAATGCTCTCACAAAAGACCTAGTGAGAGCATGTGGTACCTGGATAGTGGCTGCTCGCGACACATGACTGGAGACATGAAGAAGTTCATCCTATTGGAGACCAAAACTGGAGGCAAAGTAACATTGGGAGACAACACTACCAGGAAGGTGATAGGCTCAGGTATCGTTGGTAATGCTAAGAACTTTATAATTGAAAATGTTTTACTAGTTGATGGTTTGAAACATAATTTACTTAGCATTAGTCAACTGTGTGACAAAGGTTTTGATGTTAAATTTTTTACTGATAAATGCCTGATTAGTTTATTTGGTGAAAAACAATTTTAGAAGGAAAACGAATGAACAATGTTTACATGTTAGACCTTGATCGTGTAGATAACTCAAAATCATTTTGCTTGAAAACAATAGTTGATGATTCGTGGCTATGGCATAGGAGACTGTGCCATGCTAGTATGAAAACTCTTAGAAACATCACTCAGAAAAACCTAGTTAGAGGTGTACCTAAATTAGAATTCACCAAGAATCACTTATGTGATGCTTGCCAACAAGGAAAACAAGTCAAATCATCCTTTCACTCAATTAGAGACGTGATCACCTCTAGGCCACTAGAAATTCTACACATGGACTTATTTGGACCCGTTAGTACAGCCAGTCTAGGTGGAAAGAATTATGGATTTGTGATTGTAGATGACTTCACTAGATTTACTTGGGTAAGATTCTTAGCACACAAGAATGAGTCTTTTGAGGAATTTAAAATTTTCTCCACATGGATACAACGAAAATTAGGTTGTGAGATATCAACAATCCATAGCGATCATGGTGGAGAGTTCCAAAATGAAAGATTTGAGTCATTCTGCCAAGAGATAGGAATAGAGCACAATTTCTCAGCTCCTAGAACACCCCAACAGAATGGCATAGCAGAAAGGAAAAATAGAACCTTGGTAGAAGCTGCTAGGGCAATGTTAGCGGAGTATACCCTTCCTAGATACTTTTGGGCAGAAGCAGTCAACACAGCCTGTTATGTTTTGAACAGAGTAAACATTAGATCGAAGCTGAATAAAACTCCGTATGAACTCCTTAAAGGTAGGACACCAAACCTTTCACATTTACATGTCTTTGGGTGTAAGTGCTTCATCTTAAATAATGGTAAACATCCCTTAGGAAAGTTCGATCCCAAATCTGATGAGGGTGTCTTCTTAGGCTATTCTTCTGTAGGTAAGGCCTATAGAATTTTCAACAAGAGAACCCTGGTAGTAGAAGAATCCACCCATGTGGTATTTGATGAATCTGATATGCCCTCAGAAACTAAAATTGAAGATGATGAAATAGAGGCAATTCAAGGAGTAGAGACTATGACCTTAGAAGAGAGGGTCGAATCTCAGGAAAACTTGCCTAGAGAATGGAGATATTCTTCTAGTCATCCTAAAGAGTTAATTTTAGGTGACCCTTCAGAAGGTGTAAGAACTAGGCATGGACTTAGGAAGGAGGTTAGTCACTCAGCTTTCATCTCTATGATAGAACCTACAAGTATAGATCAAGCCTTAGGAGATGAATTTTGGATTCTAGCAATGCAAGAAGAGCTGAACCAATTCACCAGGAATGATGTTTGGGAGTTAGTTAAGAGACCTAAAGAGCAGAGTGTTGTTGGAACAAAATGGGTCTTCAAGAATAAGGTGAATGATTCAGGAACAATAATAAGGAATAAAGCAAGGCTAGTAGCTAAGGGGTACAACCAGATTGAGGGAATAGACTTTGAAGAAACCTTTGCCCCGGTTGCTAGACTAGAAGCCATAAGAGTGCTCTTAGCTTTTGCTTGCTTCAAGAACTTTAAGTTATATCAAATGGATGTAAAGAGTGCATTTTTGAACGGGGTAATTAAGGAAGATGTCTACGTTGAGCAACCCCCCGGATTTGAAAGCTCACAATTTCCAAACCATGTATACAAATTAAAAAAGGCACTATATGGATTAAAGCAAGCACCTAGAGCATGGTATGAAAGACTTAGCTCATTTCTTTTGAATAGAGGTTTTCAAAAGGGTAGTGTAGATACTACTCTCTTTTTACAAAAAGTTAAAGAAGAAATTCTCATTGTTCAAATATATGTAGATGACATCTTGTTTGGATCCTCGGATAAAAATTTATGCGATGAATTTTCAAAAACAATGAGTAATGAGTTTGAAATGAGCATGATGGGAGAGCTTAACTACTTTCTTGGCTTTAGTGTGAAACAAATGGAAAATGGAACCTTTCTTAGCCAATCAAAGTACATTAAGGATATTTAAAAGAAATATGAAATGGATAGTGCAAAACCCATGAACACCCCAATGAGTTCGACAATCCAATTAGATAAGGATCCTAGTGGAAAATCAGTAGATCAGAAAAAATATAGAGGAATGATTGGATCACTTCTTTACTTGACTGCCAGTAGACCGGACATCATGTTTAGTGTATGCCTTTGTGCCCGTTTCCAAGCCGATCCTAAAGAGTCTCACCTAACTGCTGTTAAAAGAATTCTTAGATATCTACTAGGCACACCAAACTTAGGAATTTGGTATCCCAGGCACAGCACTTCCTTTGAAATCCTTGGGTACTCAGATTCTGACTTTGCAGGATGTAGGATAGATAGAAAGAGCACCTCTGGTACCTGTCAATTCATCGGACAATCATTAGTTTCTTGGTCCAGTAGGAAGCAAAACTCAGTAGCACTTTCCACAGCCGAGGCAGAATATATTGCAGTAGGAAGTTGTGTTGCACAGGTACTATGGTTAAAACAACAAATTCTTGATCTTGGACTACCTGTTGGAACCATCTCAATCATGTGTGACAACACAAGTGCAATTTGTATCTCTAAGAACCCAATTCAGCACTCCCGAACAAAACACATAGACATTAGACATCATTTCATTAGAGATCACGTCGCTAAGGGAGATATAGAATTACATCACGTCGCTACAGAAGATCAATTGGCAGACATATTCACAAAACCATTAGCGTTTGACACCTTTAGTACCTTGAGGACTAGATTAGGTGTCATAGATATAAATGCATAAAAAAAAAAAAAAAAAAAAAAAAAAAAAAAAAAAAAAAAAAAAAAAAAAAAAAATTTTAGGGCTGCTCCTGATCACCACACACTCACCACACCAAAAAATTCACACTGCTGTTCATCGTACTGTACGATCTATATCGTACTGTACGACTTATCACAAATCTAGTGGACAGGCAGAATTCAGCTCTGATGATCGTACTATACGATACCCATCGTACTGTACGATTATCGTCCAATATTTGCCGCCTACCGTACTGTACGATACAACCACTTCGTACAATACGATCCACGTCAGCAACGGATTGGGACGAATTAAAGCCGTTTGGTACGACATTATTGCGTATCGTACTGTACGATCCACGTATTCGTACTGTACGATCCACATCAGCACAACGGACAAGTTCGAGTTAATGCGTTCTGGTACGATATTTATTCTGTATCGTACTGTACGATCCACGTATTCGTACAGTACGAAACTTTTGGTCAAAAGTCGTACTGAGAACCTCGGGACGATCGATATTCGTCTGATCGTACTGTACGATATTTATCGTACTGTACGATTTGACCTCTTTTTCCCGAAACGACCGGTCAGGATATTAATTGTATTTCGTACTGTACGATCTCCTGTTCGTACTGTACGATCTCCGGAAAATTCTATATAAACCCTTGCATAGGCTGTTAAATTCATTCACCTATCTTCCCTCTCAGCCTTCCATTAGTTTTCGTGCCTTCCTACAATGTCTAAGCGAGGTCGGATGACTGCCGGAAGCTCATCCTCATCCAGTCGTCAACCCGATCGCTTTCTGAATAGCGAAAATGAGGAAGCCTACTACCGCTACAAGGCTTGCAAAATCTCGCCCTCGAAAATGCTAAATCAAGCCGCTCTAAATTTCGAGGTAATGGGCCTCTTTGCCTCCACTACCTTTCAATTCCTACTTACCCTTGCGTTCCCTTACAACTCTGAACTCCTATTTGAATTCCTCGCAAATCTCACCTACACAGTAGATAACACCACTTTTCACTCCCTTGTTTGTGGCCGCCCTGTGGAAATAACTAGAGCTGATATCGCCCAACATATTGGGCTGTCCACTGAAGGACCTATGGTTCGCTCGTTTCTAACTGATGATTTTGATTGGAGCGATGTCAATAGAGTCCTTAGGAACACTGTTTTTCATCAACACCAGCCCCTAGTCCAATCCTTAAACCGCAATGCCCGTATCATTCAACATGTCCTTCGCACCTCTCTATCATACCCAAAGGTGGCGACCGCATCAATCTGACTCCTACCCTGTCAGTCGCTACCTACCTCATTATGTCCAATATTAAGTTTGATGAGGTCGATTTAATCAGCAACTATATTAGGCACATGACTTTTGTTCGTCTTCCCACCACTCGACGGAAACAAAATCTGGCTCTTGGTCACCTCATAGGATATATCCTCTACCATAAATATCAATTAACCTATCCTGCTGAACCCGATATGCTTCCTATTTTCTATACGGATGCTTCCTTCCGTATCCTCTTTCATCGGGGACATGAGCCTGAAGAACCCGTCTTTGACGAAGAAGAAGGAGAAGATGTACCAGCCGCAGCTCCAGCTCGACCCCGACGCCATGCTGCACCCCGAGCACCTGCACCAGCACCAGCTCCTCCACTCCCAAATGATGATCTAGTCGCCCGCTTCGACCAGCTGCAGACTCGCCTCGACATGCACATTCAGGAACAACATCAGCAACACGAGGCTGATATGCGATGGTTTGGCGAGCGTTTTACAGCAATTGATCACCGCTTCGACGCTTTATTTCAATACTTTCAGCCAAATCCACCTCCACCTCCACCTGATCAGGACCCGTCTGACTAGATTGTCTATGTATGCATTGTAGTCTTTTCTATTTTTTTTTCTGCTTTTGAGCTTTTGGTGGCTCCTCCTTTTTGTGCTGTCAAAAGGGGGAGAAGTTTGTTGTAATGCCTTTTTATCTAAATACAGTTTCTTTTGTGTTGTTTCCTACCTGCTTGTAGTTCTTTTTTTTTTTCTTCTTCCTTCTTTTCTTGTTTTTTTTTAAAAAAAAAATAAAAAAAAAAAAAAAAAAAAAAAAAAAAAAAAAAAAAAAAAAAAAAAAAAAAAAGAAATATTTATCTTTCTTACTTACAACAAATTATTTGACATCATCAAAAAGGGGGAGATTGTTGCAACCCATGACCCCGAGTTTGAGATTTTGATGATGCCAAATAATGAGTGACTTGGAACTGCTTTTTTCATTGCTTATTATTTTATTTGTTATTTTCCTTGAGCACTAACATTTCAGGAAGATCACAAGTGACTCAGGAAGAAAGGAAGACTCAAGACCGGGTAGATTAGGAGTACGAGTCAAAAATTGTACTTTTCCATTTATTGTATTTTTTACTTTATTGAGTCTGGCCACAAAATGCGAAAGAGTAAGAGCAACCATGCACACACACAGGGGGAGAATTTTTTTTTTAACTGAAAATATAAGTAAAATTCTTCTCTGGAGATCGTACTGTACGATGTTATTTCGTACCGTACGATCCAGGCTATGTGGGCATATCTGTGAATAGATCGTACTGTACGAAGTCCTTCGTACTGTACGATATGTTCAGATCCAAAAACCCTAGCCGTGACTTAATTTGAGGAAGGGATTTTTGCGCCGTTCGTACTGTACGAACTTGTTCGTACTGTACGATCTGTATTAAATACTTACTTAAATTAACACATGATTAGTGCACGTAATCAAGGCCTAATTGAGATTTGCACATCGTACTGTACGAATATTTTCGTACTGTACGATTGGTTTTAAATACTTACTTAAATTAACCCGTGATTAGTGCACGTAATCAAGGCCTAATTGAAATTTGAACATCGTACTGTACGAACTGGATCGTACCATACGATGAACAGAGACGAAGTATGATCGTCCCGGATATCGTCCGGTACGATCTCTTGGTTTCTGTCACATCGTACTGTACGATGTCAATCGTACCATACGATGAACAGAGACGACATCCGATCGTCCAGACCATCGTCCTGTACGAATAGTATGTTGTTGAATCGTACCGTACGATATTGTATCGTACAGTACGAATTGTTTTTGTACTGTTCGTACACCTTCGTACCAGGACGACGGCTGTTTATGAAGATCGTACTGTACGATGATGAATCGTACTGTACGAACAGTAACGGCTAATTTTGAATTCAGAGGTTTTTGGAGCCTTTTTTAATATGCCAATCAAGTTCTTTGGCGAAGAGCTAGAAAGGGAAAAAAAAAAAAAAAAAGAGAGATGGCCGGTTAAAAAAAAGGGTGCAACACGAGGACTTCCCAGGAGGTCACCCATCCCAGTACTACTCTCGCCCAAGCACGCTTAACTGCGGAGTTCTGATGGGATCCGGTGCACTAGTGCTGGTATGGTCGCACCCGTAGTAATATGGTCTCAAATTATTCTTAAGCTGACGCCGTGGAGAGATGATTTTGACGCATCTCCATTCCGACGGACCGTAGGGGATCAAAAATGCATTTTTTTGGCTGCGCAAGGCCGGCCGATGGGCCTATGGCGCATCGGCGCTCCGTCCGCCTCGGAATAAGCTTTCCGGAATGGGGTCATAATGCCGAATCGGAATCCTGGGCGGAAAAGTTATTGATGTTCCGGCGCGGTCGCGCCACATAGGACCCGCCGGATGCCTGCACGGGTCCCACGATGGGGGGTTTCATCGCTCGATGCGCGGCGAGCCATCACCGCCAAGTGTTCGTAGGCCGTGGCGAAGAGCTAGAAAGGGAAAAAAAAAAAAAAAAAAAAAAGAGATGGCCGGTTAAAAAAAGGGTGCAACACGAGGACTTCCCAGGAGGTCACCCATCCCAGTACTACTCTCGCCCAAGCACGCTTAACTGCGGAGTTCTGATGGGATCCCGGTGCACTAGTGCTGGTATGGTCGCACCCACCCGTAGTAATATGGTCTCAAATTATTCTTAAGCTGACGCCGTGGAGAGATGATTTTGACGCATCTTCATTCCGACGGACCGTAGGGGATCAAAAATGCATTTTTTGGCTGCGCGAGGCCGGCCGATGGGCCTATGGCGCATCGGCGCTCCGTCCGCCTCGGAATAAGCTTTCCGGAATGGGGTCATAATGCCGAATCGGAATCCTGGGCGGAAAGTTATTGATGTTCCGGCGCGGACGCCACATAGGACCCGCCGGATGCCTGCACGGGTCCCACGATGGGGGTTTCATCGCTCGATGCGCGGCGAGCCATCACCGCCAAGTGTTCGTAGGCCGTGGCGAAGAGCTAGAAAGGGAAAAAAAAAAAAAAAAAAAAAAGAGATGGCCCGGTTAAAAAAAAAGGTGCAACACGAGGACTTCCCAGGAGGTCACCCATCCCAGTACTACTACTCTCTCCCAAGCACGCTTAACTGCGGAGTTCTGATGGGATCCGATGCACTAGTGCTGGTATGGTCGCAACCGTAGTAATATGGTCTCAAATTATTCTTAAGCTGACGCCGTGGAGAGATGATTTTGACGCATCTCCATTCTGACGGACCGTAGGGGATCAAAAATGCATTTTTTTTTGGCTGCGCGAGGCCGGCCGATGGGCCTATGGCGCATCGGCGCTCCGTCCGCCGCCTCGGAATAAGCTTTCCGGAATGGGGTCATAATGCCGAATCGGAATCCTGGGCGGAAAGTTATTGATGTTCCGGCGCGGTCGCCACATAGGACCCGCCGGATGCTGCACCTGCACGGGTCCCACGATGGGGGGGTTCATCGCTCGATGCGCGGCGAGCCATCACCGCCAAGTGTTCGTAGGCCGTGGCGAAGAGCTAGAAAGGGAAAAAAAAAAAAAAAAAAAAAAAGAGATGGCCGGTTAAAAAAAAGGTGCAACACGAGGACTTTCCCAGGAGGTCACCCATCCCAGTACTACTCTCTCTCTCGCCAAAGCACGCTTAACTGCGGAGTTCTGATGGGATCCGGTGCACTAGTGCTGGTATGGTCGCACCCCGTAGTAATATGGTCTCAAATTATTCTTAAGCTGACGCCGTGGAGAGATGATTTTGACGCATCTCCATTCCGACGGACCGTAGGGGATCAAAAATGCATTTTTTTTTGCTGCGCGAGGCCGGCGGGCGATGGGCCTATGGCGCATCGGCGCTCCGTCCGCCTCGGAATAAGCTTTCCGGAATGGGGTCATAATGCCGAATCGGAATCCTGGGCGGAAAAGTTATTGATGTTCCGGCGCGGTCGGTCGCCACATAGGACCCGCCGGATGCCTGCACGGGTCCCACGATGGGGGTTTCATCGCTCGATGCGCGGCGAGCCATCACCGCCAAGTGTTCGTAGGCCGTGGCGAAGAGCTAGAAAGGGAAAAAAAAAAAAAAAAAAAAAAAAAAAAAAAAGAGATGGCCCGGTTAAAAAAAAGGGGTGCAACACGAGGACTTCCCAGGAGGTCACCCATCCCAGTACTACTCTCGCCCCAAGCACGCTTAACTGCGGAGTTTCTGATGGGATCCGGTGCACTAGTGCTGGTATGGTCGCGCACCCGTAGTAATATGGTCTCAAATTATTCTTAAGCTGACGCCGTGGAGAGATGATTTTTGACGCATCTCCATTCCGACCGACGGACCGTAGGGGATCAAAAAAATGCATTTTTTGGCGAGCGCGAGGCCGGCCGATGGGCCTATGGCGCATCGGCGCTCCGTCCGCCTCGGAATAAGCTTTCCGGAATGGGGTCATAATGCCGAATCGGAATCCTGGGCGGAAAGTTATTGATGTTCCGGCGCGGTCGCCACATAGGACCCGCCGGATGCCTGCACGGGTCCCACGATGGGGGGTTCATCGCTCGATGCGCGGCGAGCCATCACCGCCAAGTGTTCGTAGGCCGTGGCGAAGAGCTAGAAAGAAAAAAAAAAAAAAAAAAAAAAAAAAAAAGATGGCCGGTTAAAAAAAAAAAAAGGGTGCAACACGAGGACTTCCCAGGAGGTCACCCATCCCAGTACTACTCTCGCCCAAGCACGCTTAACTGCGGAGTTCTGATGGGATCCGGTGCACTAGTGCTGGTATGGTCGCACCCGTAGTAATATGGTCTCAAATTATTCTTAAGCTGACGCCGCCGTGAGAGATGATTTTGACGCATCTCCATTCCGACGGACCGTAGGGGATCAAAAAATGCATTTTTTTTTTGCGCTGCGCTGCGCGAGGAGGCCGGCCGATGGGCCTATGGCGCATCGGCGCTCCGTCCGCCCTCGGAATAAGCTTTCCGGAATGGGGTCATGGGGTCATAATGCCGAATCGGAATCCTGGGCGGAAAGTTATTGATGTTCCGGCGCGGTCGCCCGCCACATAGGACCCGCCGGATGCCTGCACGGGTCCCACGATGGGGGGGTTTCATCATCGCTCGATGCGCGGCGAGCCATCACCGCCAAGTGTTCGTAGGCCGTGGCGAAGAGCTAGAAAGGGAAAAAAAAAAAAAAAAAAAAGAGATGGCCGGTTAAAAAAAAAATGCAACACGAGGACTTCCCAGGAGGTCACCCATCCCAGTACTACTACTCCTCTCTCCCAAAAGCACGCTTAACTGCGGAGTTCTGATGGGGATCCGGTGCACTAGTGCTGGTGGTATGGTCGCACCCGTAGTAATATGGTCTCAAATTATTCTTAAGCTGACGCCGTGGAGAGATGATTTTGACGCATCTCATTCCGACGGACCGTAGGGGATCAAATGCAAAATGCATTTTTTTTGCTGCGCGCCGCCGGCCGATGGGCCTATGGCGCATCGGCGCTCCGTCCGCCTCGGAATAAGCTTTCCGGAAATGGGGTCATAATGCCGAATCGGAATCCTGGGCGGAAAGTTATTGATGTTCCGGCGCGGTCGCCACATAGGACCCCGCCGGGATGCCTGCACGGGTCCCACGATGGGGGGTTTCATCGCTCGATGCGCGGCGAGCCATCACCGCCAAGTGTTCGTAGGCCGTGGCGAAGAGCTAGAAAGAAAGGAAAAAAAAAAAAAAAAAAAAGAGATGCCGGTTAAAAAAAAAAAGGGTGCAACACGAGGACTTCCCCAGGAGGTCACCCATCCCAGTACTACTCTCGCCCAGCCCCCAGCACGCTTAACTGCGGAGTTCTGATGGGATCCGGTGCACTAGTGCTGGTATGGTCGCACCCCCGTAGTAATATGGTCTCAAATTATTCTTAAGCTGACGCCGTGGAGAGATGATTTTTTGACGCATCTCCATTCCGACGGACCGTAGGGGATCAAAAATGCATTTTTTGGCTGCGCGAGGCCGGCCGATGGGCCTATGGCGCATCGGCGCTCCGTCCGCCGCCTCGGAATAAGCTTTCCGGAATGGGGTCATAATGCCGAATCGGAATCCTGGGCGGAAAGTTATTGATGTTCCGGCGCGGTCGCCACATAGCCACATAGGACCCGCCGGATGCCTGCACGCACGGGTCCCACGATGGGGGGGGTTTCATCGCTCGATGCGCGGCGAGCGAGCCATCACCGCCAAGTGTTCGTAGTAGGCCCGTGGCGAAGAGCTAGAAAGGGAAAAAAAAAAAAAAAAAAAAAAAAAAAGAAAAGAGCCCGGTTAAAAAAAAGGGTGCAACACGAGGACTTCCCAGGAGGTCACCCATCCCAGTACTACTCTCTCGCCCAAGCACGCTTAACTGCGGAGTTCTGATGGGATCCGGTGCACTAGTGCTGGTATGGTATGGTGTCGCACCCCGTAGTAATATGGTCTCAAATTATTCTTAAGCTGACGCCGTGGAGAGATGATTTTGACGCATCTCCATTCCGACGGACCGTAGGGGATCAAAAAAATGCATTTTTTTGGCTGCGCGCGAGGCCGGCCGATGGGCCTATGGCGCATCGGCGCTCCGTCCGCTCTCGGAATAAATAAGCTTTCCGGAATGGGGTCATAATGCCGAATCGGAATCCTGGGCGGAAAGTTATTGATGTTCCGGCGCGGCGGTCGCGCCACATAGGACCCGCCGGATGCCTGCACGGGTCCCACGATGGGGGGGTCATCGCTCGATGCGCGGCGGCGAGCCATCACCGCAAAAGTGTTCGTAGTCCCGTGGCCGAAGAGCTAGAAAGGGGAAAAAAAAAAAAAAAAAAAAAGAGATGGCCGGTTAAAAAAAAAGGTGCAACACGAGGACTTCCCAGGAGGTCACCCATCCCAGTACTACTACTCTCGCCCAAGCAAGCACGCTTAACTGCGGAGTTCTGATGGGATGGGATCCGGTGCACTAGTGCTGGTATGGTCGCACCCGTAGTAATATGGTCTCAAATTATTCTTAAGCTGACGCCGTGGAGAGATGATTTTTTTTGACATTCTTCATTCCGACGGACCGTAGGGGATCAAAAAAAATGCATTTTTTTGCTGCGCGAGGCCGGCCGATGGGCCTATGGCCTATGGCGCGGCGCATCGGCGCTCCGTCCGCCTCGGAATAAGCTTTCCCGGAATGGGGTCATAATGCCGAAAATCGGAATCCTGGGCTGGAAAGCGGAAAGTTATTGATGTTCCGGCGCGGTCGCCACATAGGACCCGCCGGATGCCTGCACGGGGGTCCCACGATGGGGGGGGTCATCGCTCGATGCGCGGCGAGCCATCACCCGCCAAGTGTTCGTAGGCCGTGGCGAAGAGCTAGAAAGGGAAAAAAAAAAAAAAAAAAAAAAAAAAATGGTGGCGGTTAAAAAAAAAAAGGTGCAACACGAGAGACTTCCCAGGAGGTCACCCATCCCAGTACTACTCTCGCCCCCAAGCACGCTTAACTGCGGAGTTCTGATGGGATCCGGTGCACTAGTGCTGGTATGGTCGCACCCGTAGTAATATGGTCTCAAATTATTCTTAAGCTGACGCCGTGGAGAGATGATTTTGACGCATCTTCATTCCGACGGACCGTAGGGGATCAAAAATGCATTTTTTGGCTGCTGCGCGAGGCGCGAGGGCCGGCCGATGGGCCTATGGCGCATCGGCGCTCCGTCGCGCGCCTCGGAATAAGCTTTCCGGAATGGGGTCATAATGCCGAATCGGAATCCTGGGCGGAAAAGTTATTGATGTTTCCGGCGCGGTCGCGCCACATAGGACCGCCGGGATGCCTGCACGGGTCCCACGATGGGGGGGGTTTCATCGCTCGATGCGCGGCGAGCCATCACCGCCAAGTGTTCGTTCGTAGGCCGTGGCGAAGAGCTAGAAAGGGAAAAAAAAAAAAAAAAAAAAAAAAAGAGAAAAAAAAAAAAAAAAAAAGGGTGCAACACGAGGACTTCCCAGGAGGTCACCCATCCCAGTACTACTCTCTCCCAAAACTACGAAAGCCCAAGCACGCTTAACTGCGGAGTTCTGATGGGATCCGGTGCACTAGTGCTGGTATGGTCGCACCCGTAGTAATAATGGTCTCAAATTATTCTTAAGCTGACGCGAGGAGTGAGAGATGATTTTGACGCATCTCATTCCGACGGACCGTAGGGGGGATCAAAATGCATTTTTTTTTGCTGCGCGAGGCCGGCCGATGGGCCTATGGCGCATGGGGCGCTCGGCGCTCCGTCCGCCTCGGAATAAGCTTTCCGGAATGGGGTCATAATGCCGAATCGGAATCCTGGGCGGAAAGTTATTTGATGTTCCGGCGCGGTCGCCACATAGGACCCGCCGGATGCCTGCACGGGTCCCCACGATGGGGGGTTCATCGCTCGATGCGCGGCGAGCCATCACCGCCAAGTGTTCGTAGGCCCGTGGCGAAGAGCTAGAAAGGGAAAAAAAAAAAAAAAAAAAAAAAAAGATGGCCGGTTAAAAAAAAAAGGTGCAACACGAGGACTTCCCAGGAGGTCACCCATCCCAGTACTACTCTCTCCCCGCCCAAGCACGCTTAACTGCGGAGTTCTGATGGGATCCGGTGCACTAGTGCTGGTATATGGTCGCACCCGTAGTAATATGGTCTCAAATTATTCTTAAGCTGACGCCGTGGAGAGATGATTTTTGACGCATCTTCATTCCGACGGACCGTAGGGGATCAAAAATGCATTTTTTTGGCTGCGCGAGGGCGGCCGATGGGCCTATGGCGCATCGCATCTATGGCATCGCTCATGGCTCCGTCCGCCTCGGAATAAGAATAAGCTTTCCGGAATGGGGTCATAATGCCGAATCGGAATCCTGGGCGGAAAGTTATTGATGTTCCGGCGCGGGTCGCCACATAGGACCCGCCGGATGCCTGCACGGGTCCCACGATGGGGGGGGTCATCGCTCGATGCGCGGCGAGCCATCACCGCCCAAGTGTTCGTAGGCCGTGGCGAAGAGCTAGAAAGGGAAAGAAAAAAAAAAAAAAAAAAAAAAAAAGTGGCCGGTTAAAAAAAAAAAAGGTGCAACACGAGGACTTCCCAGGAGGTCACCCATCCCCAGTACTACTCTCTCCCCAAGCAAGCTTAAGCTTAGCTTAACTGCGGAGTTCTGATGGGATCCGGTGCACTAGTGCTGGTATGGTCGCACCCGTAGTAATAATGGTCTCAAAATTATTCTTAAAGCTGACGCCGTGGAGAGATGATTTTTTGACGCATCTTCATTCCGACGGACGTAAGGGGATCAAAAAATGCGCATTTTTTTTCTGCGCGAGGCCGGCCGATGGGCCTATGGCGCATCGGCGCGCTCCGTCCCGCCTCGGAATAAGCTTTCCGGAATGGGGTCATAATGCCGAATCGGAATCCTGGGCGGAAAGTTATTGATTTTTGATGTTCGGCGCGGCGGTCGCCACATAGGACCCCGGGGATGCCTGCACGGGTCCCACGATGGGGGGGGGGTTCATCGCTCGATGCGCGGCGAGCCATCACCGCCAAGTGTTCGTAGGCCGTGGCGAAGAGCTAGAAAGGGAAAAAAAAAAAAAAAAAAAGAGAGAGATGGCCGGTTAAAAAAAAAAAGCAACACGAGGACTTCCCAGGAGGTCACCCATCCCAGTCATCCATCCCAGTACTACTCTCTCCCCAAGCACACGCTTAACTGCGGCGGAGTTCTGATGGGATCCGGTGCACTAGTGCTGGTATGGTCGCACCCGTAGTAATATGGTCTCAAATTATTCTTAAGCTGACGCCGTGGAGAGATGATGATTTTGACGACGCATCTCCATTCCGACGGACCGTAGGGGATCAAAAAAAAATTTTTTTTTTTTTGGCTGCGCGAGGCCGGGCGCCGATGGGCCTATGGCGCATCGGGCGCTCCGTCCGCCTCGGAATAAGCTTTCCGGAAATGGGGTCATAATGCCGAATCGGAATCCTGGGCGGAAAAGTTTATTGTTATTGATGTTCCGGCGCGGGTCGCCACATAGGAACCCCGGATGCCTGCACGGGTCCCACGATGGGGGGGGGTTCATCGCTCGATGCGCGCGCGGCGAGCCATCACCGCCAAGTGTTCGTTGTAAGTCCGTTCGTGGCGAAGAGAAAGAGAAAAAAAAAAAAAAAAAAAAAAAAAAAAAAGTATGGCCGGTTAAAAAAAAAGGTGCAACACGAGGACTTCCCAGGAGGAGGTCACCCATCCCCAGTACTACTCTCGCCCCAAGCACGCTTAACTGCGGAGTTCTGATGGGATCCGGTGCACTAGTGCTGGTATGGTCGCACCCGTAGTAATATGGTCTCAAATTATTCTTAAGCTGACGCCGTGGAGAGAGATTTTTTTGACGCATCTCCATCATTCCGACGGACCGTAGGGGATCAAAAAAATTTTTTTTTTGGCTGCGCGCGGCCGGGCCGATGGGCCTATGGCGCATCGGCGCTCCGTCCGCCGCCTCGGAATAAGCTTTCCGGAATGGGGTCATAATGCCGAATCGGAATCCTGGGCGGAAAGTTATTGATGTTCCGGCGCGGTCGCCACATAGGACCCCCGGATGCCTGCACGGGTCCCACGATGGGGGGGGGTTCATCGCTCGATGCGCGCGCGAGCCATCACCGCCAAGTGTTCGTAGGCCGTGGCGAAGAGCTAGAGAAAGGAAAAAAAAAAAAAAAAAAAAAAAAAAAGATGGCCGGTTAAAAAAAGGGTGCAAACGAGGACTTCCCAGGAGGTCACCCATCCCAGTACTACTACTCTCGCCCAACGCACGCTTAACTGCGGAGTTCTGATGGGATCCGGTGCACTAGTGCTGGTATGGTCGCACCCGTAGTAATATGGTCTCAAATTATTCTTAAGCTGACGCCGTGGAGAGATGATTTTGACGCATCTTCATTCCGACGGACGTACGTAGGGGATCAAAAATGCATTTTTTTGCTGCGCTAGCGAGGCCGGCCGATGGGCCTATGGCATCGGCGCTCGGCGCTCCGTCGCGCCTCGGAATAAGCTTTCCGGAATGGGGTCATAATGCCGAATCGGAATCCTGGGCGGGAAAGTTATTGATGTTCCGGCGCGGTCGCCGCCACATAGGACCCGCCGGATGCCTGCACGGGGTCCCACGATGGGGGGTTCATCGCTCGATGCGCGGCGAGCCATCATCACCGCCAAGTGTTCGTAGGCGTGGCGAAGCGAAGAGCTAGAAAAAAAAAAAAAAAAAAAAAAAAAGATGGCCGTTAAAAAAAAGGGTGCAACACGAGGACTTCCCAGGAGGTCACCCATCCCAGTACTACTCTCAGCCCAAGCACGCTTACGCTTAACTGCGGAGTTCTGATGGGATCCGGTGCACTAGTGCTGGTATGGTCGCACCCGTAGTAATATGGTCTCAAATTTATTCTTAAGCTGACGCCGTGGAGAGATGATTTTGACGCATCTTCATTCCGACGGACCGTAGGGGATCAAAAAATGCATTTTTTTGGCTGCGCGAGGCCCGGGGCCGATGGGCCTATGGCGCATCGGCGCTCCGTCCGCCTCGGAATAAGCTTTCCGGAATGGGGTCATAATGCCGAATCGGATCCTGGGCTGGGCGGAAAGTTATTATTGATGTTCCGGCGCGGGTCGCCACATAGGACCCCCGGATGCCTGCACGGGTCCCACGATGGGGGGGTTCATCATCGCTCGATGCGCGCGCGAGCCATCACCCGCCAAGTGTTCGTAGGCCGTGGCGAAGAGCTAGAAAGGGAAAAAAAAAAAAAAAAAAAAAAAGAGATGGCCGGTTAAAAAAAAAGGGTGCAACACGAGGACTTCCCAGGAGGTCACCCATCCCAGTACTACTCTCTCGCCCAAGCACGCTTAACTGCGGAGTTCTGATGGGATCCGGTGCACTAGTGCTGGTATGGTATGGTCGCACCCGTAGTAATATGGTCTCAAATTATTCTTAAGCTGACGCCGTGGAGAGATGATTTTGACGCATCTCATTCCGACGGACCGTAGGGGATCAAAAATGCATTTTTTTTTTGGCTGCGCGAGGCCGGCCGATGGGCCTATGGCGCATCGGCGCTCCGTCCGCCTCGGAATAAGCTTTCCGGAATGGGGTCATAATGCCGAATCGGAATCCTGGGCGGAAAGTTATTGATGTTCCGGCGCGTCGTCGCCACATAGGACCCGCCGGATGCCTGCACGGGTCCCACGATGGGGGGGGGTGTTCATCGCTCGATGCGCGGCGAGCCATCACCGCACCGCCAAAGTGTTCGTAGGCCGTGGCGAAGAGCTAGAAAGGGAAAAAAAAAAAAAAAAAAGATGGCCGGTTAAAAAAAAAAGGTGCAACACGAGGACTTCCCAGGAGGTCACCCATCCCAGTACTACTCTCGCCCAAGCAACTGCGCTTAACTGCGGAGTTCTGATGGGATCCGGTGCACTAGTGCTGCTGGTATGGTCGCACCCGTAGTAATATGGTCTCAAATTATTCTTAAGCTGACGCCGTGGAGAGATGATTTTGACGCATCTTCATTCCGACGGACCGTAGGGGATCAAAAAATGCATTTTTTTTTGCTGCTGCGCGAGGCGCGGCCGATGGGCCTATGGCGCATCGGCGCTCCGTCCGCCTCGGAATAAGCTTTCCGGAATGGGGTCATAATGCCGAATCGGAATCCTGGGCGGAAAAAAGTTATTGATGTTCCGGCGCGGTCGCCACATAGGACCCCGCCGGATGCCTGCACGGGTCCCACGATGGGGGGGGTTCATCGCTCGATGCGCGGCGAGCCATCACCGCCAAGTGTTCGTAGGCCGTGGCGAAGAGCTAGAAAGGGAAAAAAAAAAAAAAAAGAAAAAAAGTTTTGGCCGGTTAAAAAAAAAAAGGTGCAACACGAGGACTTCCCAGGAGGTCACCCATCCCAGTACTACTCTCGCCCCCAAGCACGCTTAACTGCGGAGTTGGTTTCTGATGGGATCCGGTGCACTAGTGCTGGTATGGTCGCACCCGTAGTAATATGGTCTCAAATTATTCTTAAGCTGACGCCGTGGAGAGATGATTTTGACGCATCTCCATTCCGACGGACCGTAGGGGATCAAAAATGCATTTTTTTTTTGCTGCGCGAGGCCGGGCCGATGGGCCTATGGCGCATCGGCGCTCCGTCCGCCTCGGAATAAGCTTTCCGGAATGGGGTCATAATGCCGAATCGGAATCCTGGGCGGAAAGTTATTGATGTTCCGGCGCGGTCGCCACATAGGACCCGCCGGATGCCTGCACGGGTCCCACGATGGGGGGGTTCATCGCTCGATGCGCGGCGAGCCATCACCGCCAAGTGTTCGTAGGCCGTGGCGAAGAGCTAGAAAGGGAAAAAAAAAAAAAAAAAAAAAAGAGATGGCCGGTTAAAAAAAGGGTGCAACACGAGGACTTCCCAGGAGGTCACCCATCCCAGTACTACTCTCTCCCAAGCACGCTTAACTGCGGAGTTCTGATGGGATCCGGTGCACTAGTGCTGGTATGGTCGCACCCGTAGTAATATGGTCTCAAATTATTCTTAAGCTGACGCCGTGGAGAGATGATTTTGACGCATCTTCATTCCGACGGACCGTAGGGGATCAAAAATGCATTTTTTTTTGCGCGAGGCCGGGCCGATGGGCCTATGGCGCATCGGCGCTCCGTCCGCCTCGGAATAAGCTTTCCGGAATGGGGTCATAATGCCGAATCGGAATCCTGGGCGGAAAGTTATTGATGTTCCGGCGCGGTCGCCACATAGGACCCGCCGGATGCCTGCACGGGTCCCACGATGGGGGGGGTTCATCGCTCGATGCGCGGCGAGCCATCACCGCCAAGTGTTCGTAGGCCGTGGCGAAGAGCTAGAAAGGGAAAAAAAAAAAAAAAAAAAAAAAAAAAAAAAAGAGATGGGTTTTAAAAAAAAAAAAGCAACACGAGGACTTCCCAGGAGGTCACCCATCCCAGTACTACTCTCGCCCAAGCACGCTTAACTTAACTGCGGAGTTCTGATGGGATCCGGTGCACTAGTGCTGGTATGGTCGCACACCCGTAGTAATATGGTCTCAAATTATTCTTAAGCTGACGCCGTGGAGAGATGATTTTGACGCATCTTCATTCATTCCGACGGACCGTAGGGGATCAAAAAATGCATTTTTTGGCTGCGCGAGGCCGCCCGATGGGCCTATGGCGCATCGGCGCTCCGTCCGTCCGCCTCGGAATAAGCTTTCCGGAATGGGGTCATAATGCCGAATCGGAATCCTGGGCGGAAAGTTATTGATGTTCCGGTCGCGCGCGTCGGTCGCCACATAGGACCCGCCCGACCCGGGATGCCTGCACGGGTCCCACGATGGGGGTTTCATCGCTCGATGCGCGGCGAGCCATCACCGCCAAGTGTTCGTAGGCCGTGGCGAAGAGCTAGAAAGGGAAAAAAAACAAAAGAGTTGCCGGTTAAAAAAAGGGTGCAACACGAGGACTTCCCAGGAGGTCACCCATCCCAGTACTACTCTCGCCCAAGCACGCTTAACTGCGGAGTTCTGATGGGATCCGGTGCACTAGTGCTGGTATGGTCGCACCCGTAGTAATATGGTCTCAAATTATTCTTAAGCTGACGCCGTGGAGAGATGATTTTGACGCATCTTCATTCCGACGGACCGTAGGGGATCAAAAATGCATTTTTTTGCTGCGCGCGCGCTGCGGCCGATGGCCGGCCGATGGGCCTATGGCGCATCGGGCGCTCCGTCCGCCTCGGAATAAGCTTTCCGGAATGGGGTCATAATGCCGAATCGGAATCCTGGGCGGAAAAGTTATTGATGTTCCGGCGGTCGTCGCCACATAGGACCCGCCGGATGCCTGCACGGGTCCCACGATGGGGGGTTTCATCGCTCGATGCGCGGCGAGCCATCACCGCCAAGTGTTCGTAGGCCGTGGCGAAGAGCTAGAAAAAGGAAAAAAAAAAAAAAAAAAAAGAGATGGCCGGTTAAAAAAAAAAGGTGCAACAACACGAGGACTTCCCCAGGAGGTCACCCATCCCAGTACAACTCTCTACTCAAGCCCAAGCACGCTTAACTGCGGAGTTCTGATGGGGATCCGGTGCACTAGTGCTGGTATGGTCGCACCCGTAGTAATATGGTCTCAAAATTATTTCTTAAGCTGACGCCGTGGAGAGATGATTTTGACGCATCTTCATTCCGACGGACCGTAGGGGATCAAAAATGCATTTTTTTTGGCTGCGCGAGGCCGGCCGATGGGCCTATGGCGCATCGGCGCTCCGTCCGCCGCCTCGGAATAAGCTTTCCGGAATGGGGTCATAATGCCGAATCGGAATCCTGGGGGCGAAAAGTTATTGATGTTCCGCGCGGCGATCGCCACATAGGACCCGCCGGATGCCTGCACGGGTCCCACGATGGGGGGTTTCATCGCTCGCTCGATGCGCGGCGAGAGCCATCACCGCCAAGTGTTCGTAGGCCGTGGCGAAGAGCTAGAAAGGGAAAAAAAAAAAAAAAAAAAAAGATGGCCGGTTAAAAAAAAGGGTGCAACACGAGGACTTCCCAGGAGGTCACCCATCCCAGTACTACTACTCTCGCCAAGCAAGCACGCTTAACTGCGGAGTTCTGATGGGATCCGGTGCACTAGTGCTGGTATGGTCGCACCCGTAGTAATATGGTCTCAAATTATTCTTAAGCTGACGCCGTGGAGAGATGATGATTTTGACGCATCTTCATTCCGACGGACCGTAGGGGATCAAAAATGCATTTTTTTTTGGCTGCGCGAGGCCGGCCGGCCGATGGGCCTATGGCGCATCGGCGCTCCGTCCGCCTCGGAATAAGCTTTCCGGAATGGGGTCATAATGCCGAATCGGGAATCCTGGGCGGAAAGTTATTGATGTTCCGGCGCGGCGCGGTCGCCACATAGGACCCCCGGATGCCTGCACGGGTCCCACGATGGGGGTTTCATCGCTCGATCGATGCGCGGCGAGCCATCACCGCCAAGTGTTCGTAGGCCCTGTGCGAAGAAGAGCTAGAAAGGAAAAAAAAAAAAAAAAAAAAAAAGAGATCCCGGCTGGTTTTAAAAAAAGGGTGCAACACGAGGACTTCCCAGGAGGTCACCCATCCCAGTACTACTCTCGCCCAAGCAAGCGCTTAACTGCGGAGTTCTGATGGGATCCGGTGCACTAGTGCTGGTATGGGTCGCACACCCGTAGTAATATGGTCTCAAATTATTCTTAAGCTGACGTCCGTGGAGAGATGATTTTGACGCATCTTCATTCCGACGGACCGTAGGGGATCAAAAATGCATTTTTTTTGGCTGCGGACGCGGCGAGCCGATGGCCATGGCCTATGGCGCATCGGCGCTCCGACGCCCTCGGAATAAGCTTTCCGGAATGGGGTCATAATGCCGAATCGGAATCCTGGGGCGGAAAATATTGATTTTTCCCGGTCGCGGTCGCCACATAGGACCCGCCGGATGCCTGCACGGGTCCCACGATGGGGGGTTTCATCGCTCGATGCGCGGCGAGCCAACACCGCCAAGTGTTCGTAGGCCCTGGGCGAAGAGCTAGAAAGGAAAAAAAGAAGAGGTTGGTTGGTTAAAAAAAAAAGGGTGCAACACGAGGACTTCCCAGGAGGTCACCCATCCCAGTACTACTCTCGCCCAAGCACGCTTAACTGCGGAGTTCTGATGGGATCCGGTGCACTAGTGCTGGTATGGTCGCACCCATAGTAATATGGTCTCAAATTATTCTTAAGCTGACGCCGTGGAGAGATGATTTTGACGCATCTTCATTCCGACGGACCGTAGGGGATCAAAAATGCATTTTTTTTTTTTTGGCTGCGCGAGGCCGGCCGATGGGGGCTATGGCGCATCGTGCTCCGTCCGTCCGTCGCGTCGGAATAAGCTTTCCGGAATGGGGTCATAATGCCGAATCGGAATTCTGGGCAGAAAGTTATTGATGTTCCGGTGCGGTAGCCATATAGGACCCGCCGGTTGCCTACACGGGTCCCACGATGGGGGTTTCATTGCTCGATGAGCGGTGAGCCAACACCGCCAAGTGTTCGTAGGCCCTGGCGAAGAGCTAGAATAAAAAAAAAAGGTTTGACTCGTTAAAAAAAAGAGTGCAACACGAGGACTTCCCAGGAGGTCACCCATCCCAGTACAACTCTCACCAAAGCACGCTTAACTGCGCAGTTCTGATGGGATCCGGTGCACTAGTGCTGGTATGGTCACACCCATAATAATATGGTCTCAAATTATTCTTAAGCTGACGCCGTGGAGAGATGATTTTGATGCATCTTCATTCTGACAGACCGTAGGGAATCAAAAATGCATTTTTTGGCTGCGCGTGGCCGGCCGATGAGCCTATAGCACATCGGCGCTCATCCCGCCTCGGAATAAGTTTTTCGGAATGGGGTCAAAATGCCGAATCAGAATCCAAGGCGGAAAGTTATTGATGTCCCGGCGCGGTCGCCACATATGACCCTCCGGATGCCTGCACGGGTCCCACAAGGGGGTTTCATCGCTCGATGCACGGCGAGCCATCACTGCCAAGTGTTCGTAGGCCGTGGCGAAGAGCTACAAAGAAAAAAAAAAGAGATGGTTGGTTTAAAAAAAATGTGCTACGAGGACTTCCCAGGAGGTCACCCATCCCAATACTACTCTCGCCCAAGCACACTTAATTACGGAGTTCTGATGGGATCCGGTGCACTAGTGCTGGTATGGTCGCACCGTAGTAATATGGTCTAAAATTATTCTTAAGCTGACGACGTGGAGAGATGATTTTGATGCATCTTCATTCCGACGGACCGTAGGGGATCAAAAATGCATTTTTTGGGAGCGCGTGGCCGGCCGATGAGCCTATGGTGCATCGGCGCTCCGTCCGCCTCGGAATAAGCTTTTCGTAATGGGGTCATAATGCCAAATCGGAATCCTGGGCGGAAAAATATTGATGTTCCGGCACGGTCGCGATATAGGACCCGCCGGTTGCCTGCACGGGTCCCACAATGGGGGTTTCATCGCTCGATGCGCGGAGAGCCAACACTTCAAGTGTTCGTAGGCCCTGGCGAAGAGCTAGAAAGGAAAAAAAAAGAGATGGCTGGTTAAAAAAAAGGGTGCTACACAAGGACTTCCCAGGAGGCACCCATCCCAATACTACTCTCGCCCAAGCACGCTTAGCTGCGGAGTTCTGATGGGATCCGATGCACTAGCGCTGGTATGATCGCACCCGTAGTAATATGGTCTCAAATTATTCTTAAGCTGACGCCGTGGAGAGATGATTTTGACGCATCTTCATTCCGACGGACTGTAGGGGATCACAAATACATTTTTTGCCTGCGCGTGGCCGGCCGATGAGCCTATGGCACATCGGCGCTCTGTCCGCCTCGGAATAAGCTTTTCGTAATGGGGTCATAATGCCGAATCGGAATCCAGGGCGGAAAGTTATTGATGTCCCGGCGCGGTCGCCACATAGGACCCACCGGATGCCTGCACGGGTCCCACAATGGGGGTTTCATCGCTCGATGCGCGGCGAGCCATCACTGCCAAGTGTTCGTAGGCCGTGGCGAAGAGCTAAAAAGAAAAAAAGAAGAAGAGATGGTTGGTTAAAAAAAAGTGTGCTACACGAGGACTTGCAAAAGGTCACCCATCCCAATACTACTCTCACCCAAGCACGCTTAACTGTGGAGTTCTGAGGGGATCCGGTGCACTAGTGCTGGTGTGGTCGCACCCGTAGTAATATGGTCTCAAATTATTTTTAAGCTGACATCGTGGAGAGATGATTTTGATGCATCTTCATTACGACGGACCGTAGGGGATCAAAAATGCATTTTTTGGGAGCGCGTGGCCGACCGATGAGCTTATGGCGCATCGACGCTCCGTCCGCCTCGGAATAAGCTTTTCGTAATGGGGTCATAATGCCGAATCAGAATCCTGGGCAGAAAAATATTGATATTCCAGCAAGGTCGTCGTATAGGACCCGCCGGTTGCCTGCATGGGTCCCACAATGGGGGTTTCATCGCTCGATGCGTGGCGAGCCATCACCGCCTAGTGTTCGTAGGCCGTGGCGAAGAGCTAGAAAGGAAAAAAAAAAGAAGAGATGGCTGGTTAAAAAAAGAGTGCAACACGAGGACTTCCAAGGAGGTCACCCATCCTAGTACTACTCTCGCCCAAGTGCTCTTAACTGCGGAGTTCTGATGGGATCCGGTGCACTAGTGCTGGTATGGTCGCATCCGTAGTAATATGGTCTCAAATTATTCTTAAGCTGACGCCGTCGAGAGATGATTTTGACACATCTTCATTCCGACAGACCGTAAGGGATCAAAAATGCATTTTTTGGTTGCGCGCGTCCGGCCGATAAGCCTAGAGCACATCGGTGCTCCATCCGCCTCGGAATAAGCTTTCCGGAATGGGGTCAAAATGCCGAATCGGAATCCAGGGCGGAAAGTTATTGATGTCCTGGCGCGGTCGCCACATAGGACCCGCCGGATGCCTGCACGGGTCCCACAATGGGGGTTTCATCGCTCGATGCACGGCGAGCCATCACCGCCAAGTGTTCGTAGGCCGTGGCGAAGAGCTAGAAAGAAAAAAAAAAGAAGAGATGGTTGGTTAAAAAAAAGTGTGCTACACGAGGACTTCCCAGGAGGTCACCCATCCCAATACTTCTCTCGCCCAAACACGCTTAACTGCGGAGTTCTAATGGGATCCGATGCACTAGTGCTGGTATGATCGAACCTGTAGAAATATGGTCTCAAATTATTATTAAGCTGACGTCGTGGAGAGATGATTTTGACGCATCTTAATTCCGATGAATCGTAGGGGATCAAAAATGTATTTTTTGGCTGCGCGTGGCCGACCGATGAGCCTATGGCACATCGGCGCTCCATCCGCCTCGGAATAAGCTTTCCGGAATGGGGTCAAAATGCCGAATTAGAATCCAGGGCGGAAAGTTATTGACGTCCCGGCGCGGTCGCCACATAGAACCCGCCGGATGCTTGCACGGGTCCCACAATGGGGTTTCATCGCTCGATGCGCGGCGAGCCATCACCGCCTAGTGTTCATAGGCCGTGGTGAAGAGATAGAAAGGAAAAAAAAAGAAGAGATGGTTGGTTAAAAGGGTGCAACACGAGAACTTCCCAGGAGGTCACCCATCCTAGTACTACTCTCGCCCAAGCACGCTTAACTGCGGAGTTCTGATGGGATCCGGTGCACTAATGCTGGTATGGTCACACCCATAGTAATATGGTGTAAAATTAATCTTAAGTTGATGCCGTGGAGAGATGATTTTGATGCATCTTCATTCCGACGGACCGTAGGGGATCAAAAATGTATTTTTTGGCTATGCGTGGCCGGCCGATGGGCCTATGGCGCATCGGTGCTCCGTCCGCCTCGGAATAAGCTTTACAGAATGGGGTCATAATGCCGAATCGGAATCCTGGGCAGAAAGGTATTGATGTTCCAGCGCGGTCGCAATATAGGATCCGCCGGTTGCCTGCACGGGTCCCACGATGGGGGTTTCATCGCTTGATGCGCGGCGAGCAAACACTGCCAAGTGTTCGTAGGCCCTGGCGAAGAGCTAGAATGGAAAAAAAAAGGATGGCTGGTTAAAAAAAAGGGTGCAATACGAGGACTTCCTAGGAGGTCACCGATCCCAATACTACTCTCGCCCAAGCACGCTTAACTGCGGAGTTCTGATGGGATCCGGTGCACTAGTGCTGGTATGGTCGCACCCGTAGTAATATGGTCTCAAATTATTTTAAAGCTGACGTCGTGGAGAGATGATTTTGATGCATCTTCATTCCGACGGACCGTAGGGGATCAAAAATGCATTTTTTGGGAGCGCGTGGCCGGCCGATGAGCCTATGGCGCATCGGTGCTCCGTCCGCCTAGGAATAAGCTTTTCGTAATGGGGTCATAATGCCGAATCAGAATCCTGGGAGGAAAAATATTGATGTTCCGGCGCGGTCGCCATATAGGACCCGCCGGTTGCCTGCACGGGTCCCACGATGGGGGTTTCATCGCTCGATGCGCGGCGAGCCAACACTTCAAGTGTTCGTAGGCCCTAGCGAAGAGATAGAAATGAAAAAAAAAAGAGATGGCTGGTTAAAAAAAAAGGTGCTACACGAGGACTTCCAAGGAGGTCACCCATCCCAATACTAATCTTGCCCAAGCACGCTTAGCTGCGGAGTTCTGATTGGATCCGATGCACTAGTGCTGGTATGATCGCACCCGTAGTAATATGGTCTCAAATTATTCTTAAGATGACGTCGTGGAGAGATGATTTTGAAGCATCTTCATTCTGACAGACCGTAGGGGATTAAAAATGCATTTTTTTGCAGCAGATGGCCGGCCGATGGGCCTATAGCCCATCGACGCTCTGTCCGCCTCGGAATAAGCTTTCCGGAATGGGGTCATAATGCCGAATAGGAATCATGGGCAGAAAGTTATTGATGTTCCGGCGCGTCGCCATATAGGACTCGCCGGATGCGTGCACGGGTCCCACGATGGGGGTTTCATTGCTCGATGCGCGGCGAGCCATCACCGCCAAGTGTTCGTAGGCCGTGGCGAAGAGCTAGAAAAGAAAAAAAAGGAGATGGCTGGTTAAAAAAAGGGTGCAACATGAGGACTTCCCAGGAGGTCAACCATCCCAGTACAACTCTCGCCCTAGCACGCTTAACTGCGGAGTTCTGATGAGATACGATGCACTAGTGCTGGTATGGTCGCACCCGCAGTAATATGGTCTCAAATTATTCTTAAGCTGACACCGTGGAGAGATGATTTTGACGCATCTTCATTCCGACGGACCGTAGGGGATCAAAAATTCATTTTTTGGCTACGCGTGGCCGGTCGATGGGCCTACGGCGCATCGGCGATCCGTCCGCCTCGGAATAAGCTTTCGGAATAGGGTCATAATGCCGAATCAGAATCCTGGGCGGAAAAATATTGATGTTCCGGCGCGGTCGCCACATAGGACCCGCCGGATGCCTACACGGGTCCCACGATGGGGGTTTCATCACTCGATGCGCGGCGAGCCAACACCCAAAGTGTTCGTAGGCCGTGGAGAAGAGCTAGAAAGGAAAAAAAATAGATAGCTGGTTAAAAAAAAGGGTGCAACAAGAGAACTTCCTAGGAGGTCACCCATCCCAGCAATTCTCTCGCTCAAGCACGCTTAACTGCAGAGTTCTAATGGGATCCGGTGCACTAGTGCTGGTATGGTTGCACTCGTAGTAATATGGTCTAACATTATTCTTAAGCTGACACCGTGGAGAGATGATTTTGACGCATCTTTATTCCGACGGACCGTAGGAGATATAAAATGCATTTTTTGGCTGCGCGTGGCCGGCCGATGGGCCTATGGCGCATCAGCGCTCCGTCCGCCTCAGAATAAGCTTTTCGGAATGGGGTCATAATGACGAATCAGAATCCTGGACGGAAAGTTATTGATCTTCCAGCGCGGTTGCCACATTGGATCCGCCGAATGCCTGCACGGGTCCCTTGATGCGGGTTTAATCGCTCGATGCAGGGCTAGCCAACACCGCCAAGTGTTCGTAAGCCGAGGCGAAGAGCTAGAAAGGAAAAAAAAAAGAGATGTCTGGCTAAAAAAAAGGGTGCAACACGAGGACTTCCAAGGAGGTCACCCATCCCAGTACTACTCTCGCCCAAGCACACTTCACTGCGGAGTTCTGATGGGATCCGGTGCACTAGTGTTGGTATGGTTGCACCCGTAGTAATATGGTCTCAAATTATTCTTAAGCTGACACCGTAGAGAGATGATTTTGATGCATCTTCATTCGGACGAACCGTAAGGGATCAAAAATGCATTTTTTTGGCTGCGCGTGGCCATCCGTTGAGCCTATGGTATCGGCGCTCCGTCTACCTTGCAATAATCTTTCTGGAATGGGGTCATAATGCCGAATCGGAATCCTGGGCGGAAAGTTATTGATGTTCCCACGCGGTCGCCACATAGGACCCGCCGGTTGCCGTCACGGGTCCCAAAATGGGGTTTCATCGATCGATGCGTGGCGAGCCAACACTGCCAAGTGTTCGTTGGCCCTAGCGAAGAGCTAGAATGGAAAAAAAAGGGATTGCTAGTTAATAAAAAGGGTGCAACACGAGGACTTCCCAGCAGGTCACCCATCCCAATACTACTCTTGCCAAAGCACGCTTCACTGCGGAGTTCTGATGGGATCCAGTGCACTAGTGCTGGAATGGTCGCACCCGAAGTAATATGGTCTCAAATTATTCTTAAGCTGAAGCCGTGGAGAGATGATTTTCACGCATCTTCATTCCGATGGACTATAAGGGATCAAAAATGCATTTTTTGGATTCGCGTGGCTGGCCGATGGGCCTATGGCGCATCGGCGCTCCTTCCGCCTTGGAATAACCTTTCCGTAATGGGGTCATAATGCTGAATTGGAATCCTGGGTAGAAAGTTATTGATGTTCTGGAGCGGTCGCCACATTGGACCCGCCGGTTGCCTGCACAAATCCCACGATGGGGGTTTCATCGCTCGATGCACGGCGAGCTAACATTGCCAAGTGTTCGTAGGCCCTGGTGAAGAGCTAGAAAGGAAAAAAAAAAAAAAGAGATGGCTGGTTAAAAAAAATGATGCAACAATAGGACTTCCCAGGAGGTCACCCATCCCAGTAATACTCTCGCCCAAGCACGCTTAACTGCGAAGTTCTAATGGGATCCGATGCACTAGTGCTGGTATTGTCACACCTAAAGTAATATGGTCTAAAATTATTCTTAAGCTGACGCCGTGGAGAGATGATTTTGACGCATCTTCAATCGGACGGACCGTAGGAGATAAAAAATGCATGTTTTGGCTGCGCGTGGCAGGCCGATGGGCCTATGGAGCATCGGCGCTCCGTCCGCCTCGGAATAAGCTTTCCGGAATGGGGTCATAATGCCGAATTGGAATCCTGGGCAGAAAGTTATTGATGTTCCGGCGCGGTCGCCACATAGGACCTGCCGGATGCCTGCACGGGTCCCACGATGGGGGTTTCATCGCTCGATGCGCGTCGAGCCAACACGGCTAGGTGTTCGTATGACCTGGTAAAGAGCTAGAAAGGAAAAAAAGAGATGGCTGGTTAAAAAAAAGGGTGCAACTCGAGGACTTCTCAGGAGGTCACCCATCCCAGTATTATTGTCGCCCAAGCACGCTTTACTGCGGAGTTCTGATGGGATCAGGTGCGCTAGTGCTGGTATGGTCGCACACGTAGTAATATGGTCTTAAATTATTCTTAAGCTGACGCCGTGGAGAGATGATTTTGACGCATCTTCATTCCGATGGACCGTAGGGGATCAAAAATGCATTTTTTGGCTGCACGTGGCCAGCCGATGGGCCTATGATACATCGGCGCTCCGTCCGCCTCAGAATAAGCTTTTCGGAATTGGGTCATAATGCCGAATCAGAATCCTGGGCGAAAATTTATTGATGCGCCGGCGCTGTCGTCACATAGGACCCACCGGATGCCTGTACGGGTCCCACGATGGGGGTTTCATCGCTCAATGCGTGGTGAGCCAGCACCCCAAGTGTTCGTAGGCCCTGGCGAAGAGCTAGAAAGGAAAAAAAAAAGAGATGGCTGGTTAAAAAAGGGTGCAACAAGAAGACTTCCAGGAGGTCACCCATCCAAGTACTACTCTCGCCCAAGCACGCTTAACTATGGAGTTTTGATGGGATCCGGTGCACTAGTGCTTGTATGGTCGAACACGTAGTAATATGGTCTCAAATTATTCTTAAGCTGACACCGTGGAGAGATGATTTTGACGCATCTTCATTCCGACGGACCGTAGGAGATCAAAAATGCATTTTTTGGCTGCGCATGGACGGCCGATGGGCCTATGGCGCATCGGCGCTCCGTCCTCCTCGGAATAAGATTTCCGGAATGGGGTCATAATGTCTAATCAAAATCCAAGGCAGAAAGTTATTGATGTTCCGGCGCAGTCGCCACAGAGGACCTGCCAGATGCTTGTACGGGTCCCACGATGGGGGTTTCATCGCTCGATGCGCGGCGAGCCAACACCGCCAAGTGTTGGTAGGCCTTGGTGAAGAGCTAGAAAGGAAAAAAAAAGAGATGGCTGGTTAAAAAAAAAGGTGTAACACGAGGACTTCCCAGGACCTCACCCATCCCAGTATTACTCTCGCCCAAGCACGCTTAACTGCGGAGTTCTGATGGGATTAGGTGCACTAGTACTGGTATGGTCGCACGTGTAGTAATATGGCCTAAAATTATTCTTAAGCTAACGCCGTGGAGAGTTGATTTTGACGCATCTTCATTCCGACGGACCGTAAGGGATCAAAAATGCATTTTTTGGCTGCGCGTGGCCGGCCGATGGGCCTATGGCGCATCGGCGCTCCGACCGCCTCGGAATAAGCTTTCCGGAATGGGGTCATAATGCCGAATAAGAATTATGGGCGTAAAGTTATTGATATACCGGTGCTGTCGCCACATAGGACCTGCCGGATGCCTGCACGGGTCCCACGATGGGGGTTTCATCGCTCGATTCACGGCGAGCCAACACCGCCAAGTGTTCGTAGGCCCTGGCGAAGAGCTAGAAAGGAAAAAAAAAAGAGATGGCTCGTTAAAAAAAAGGGTGCAACACGAGGACTTCCCAGGAGGTCACCCATCCCAGTACTACTCTCGCCCAAGCACGCTTAACTGCAAAGTTCTGATGGGATCCGGTGCAGTAGTGCTGCTATGGTCGCACCCATAGTAATATGGTCTAAATTTATTCATAAGCTGACGCCGTAGAGAGATGATTTTGACGCATCTTCATTTCGATGGATCATAGGGGATCAAAAATGCATTTTTTGGGTGAGCGTGGCCGGCCGATGGGCCTATGGCGCATCGGCACTCTGTCCGCCTCGGAATAAGCTTTTCGGAATGGGGTCATAATACCGAATCGAAATGCTGGGCGGAAAGTTATTGATTTTCTCGCACGGTCGCCACATAGGACCCGCCGGTTTCCTGCACGGGTCCCACGATGCGGGTTTCATCGCTAGATGCGCTGCGAGCCAACACCGCCAAGTGTTCATAGGCCCTGGCGAAGAGCTAGAATGGAAAAAAAAGGATGGCTGGTTAAAAAAAAGGGTGCAACATAAGGACTTCCCAGGAGGTCACCCATCCCAGTACTACTCTCGCCCAAGCACGCTTCACTGCGGAGTTCTGATGGGATCCGGTGCACTAGTGCTGGTATGGTCGCACCCGTAGTAATATGGTCTTAAATTATTCTTAAGCTGACGCCGTGGAGAGATGATTTTGACGCATCTTCATTTCGACTGACCGTAGGGGATCAAAAATGCATTTTTTGGCTGCGCGTGGCCGGCCGATGGGCCTATGATGCATCGGCGCTCCGTCCTCCTCGGAATAAGCTTTTCAGAATGGGGTCATAATGCCGAATCGGAATCCTGGGCGAAAAGTTATTGATGTTCCGGCGCGGTCGCCACATAGGACCCGCCGGATGCCTACATGGATCCCACGATGGGGGGTTTCATCGCTCGATGCGCGGTGAGCCAACAACCCAAGTGTTCGTAGGCCCTGATGAAGAGCTAGAAAGGAAAAAAAAAAAGAGATGGCTGGTTAAAAAAAGGGTGCAACAAGAAGACTTCCAGGAGGTCACCCATCCTAGTACTACTCTTGCCCAAGCACGCTTAACTACGGAGTTCTGATGGGATCCGGTCCACTAGTGCTAGTATGGTCGCACACATAGTAATATGGTCTCAAATTATTCTTAAGCTAACACCGTGGAGAGATGATTTTGATGCATCTTCATTCCGACGGACCGTAAGAGATCAAAAATGCATTTTTTGGCCGCGCATGGCCGGCCGATGGGCCTATTGCGCTTCGGCACTCCGTCCTCCTCGGAATAAGCTTTCCGGAATGGGGTCATAATGTCAAATCGAAATCCAGGGCGGAAAGTTATTGATGTTCTGGCGCGGTCACCACTGAGGACCTGCCGGATGCCTGCACGGGTCCCACTATGGGGGTTTCACCACCGTCAAGTGTTCGTAGGCCCTGGCGAAGAGCTAGAAAGGAAAAAAAAAGAGTGGCTGGTTAGAAAAAAGGGTGCAACACGAGGACTTCCCAGGAGGTCACCCATCCCAGTACTACTCTCGCCCAAGCACGCTTAACTGCAGAGTTCTGATGGGATCCGGTGCACTAGTGCTGGTATGGTCGCACCCATAGTAATATGGTCTAAAATTATTCTTAAGCTGACGCCGTGGAGAGTTGATTTTGTCGCATCTTCATTGCGACAGATCGTAGGGGATCAAAAATGCATTTTTTGGGTGCGTGTGGCCGCCCGATGGGCCTATGGCGCATCGATGCTCCGTCCGCCTCTGAATAAGCTTTCCGGAATGGGGTCATAATGCCGAATCGGAATCCTGGGCGGAAAGTTATTGATGTTCTCGCATGGTCGCCACATAGGACCCGCCGGTTTCCTGCACGGGCCCCACGATGTGGGTTTCATCGCTCGATGCGCTCCGAGCCAATACCGCCAAGTGTTCGTAGGCCCTGGCGAAGAGCTAGAATGGAAAAAAAAGGGATGGCTGGTTAAAAAAAAGGGTGCAACATGAGGACTTCCCAGGAGGTCACCCATCCCAGTACTACTCTTGCCCAAGCACGCTTCACTGCGGAGTTCTGATGGGATCCGGTGCACTAGTGCTGGTTTGGTCGCACCCATAGTAATATGGTCTTAAATTATTCTTAAACTGACGCCGTGGAGAGATGATTTTGACGCATCTTCATTCCGACTAACCGTAGGGGATCAAAAATGTATTTTTTGGCTGTGCCTGGCGGGCCGATGGGCCTATGGCGCATCGGCGCTCCATCTGGCTCGGAATAAGCTTTTCGGAATGGGGTCATAATACTGAATTGGAATTCTGGGGAGAAAGTTATTGATGTTCCCGCGCAGTCGCCACCTAGGATCCGCCGGTTGCCATCACGGATCCCTCGATGTGGGTTTCATCGCTCGATGTACGGCGAGCCAATACCGCAAAGGGTTCGTATGCCGTGGCGAAGAGCTTGAAGAAAAAAATGAAAGTTTGTTAGGGATGTTAAGCCCTATAGAACTGGCCCAAGCAAACCAAGAGGGGGGGGGGTGAATTGGTATTTTAAAATTTCTTTTCAACAAAACCAATAAGATCACAAACCAAAACCAAATTACACCACAAGACAAAAATAATGCGAAAATTTAAAGTGCGGAAGCAAGAAAATAATAAAACAGAAATTTATAGTGGTTCGGTCAACTTGACCTACGTCCACTCCTTGGAGGCACCCTCCAAGTATTGCACTACAAAACGTGTCTCTCCTTTAGCCCCCACGGCTAGGCGGAGAAGCCCTCACAAAGAAGTCCTTTTTGCCACCCCAGCAAGGCAGAGAACCTATCTCCTTTTGCTTCCTCCTGAAGCTGGCAGAGAACCACAATCCAGTGCTGAAAACCTTACCTCTACCGACCCTTCAACGGACAAGAAACTCTAGATGAAGAAGAAGCAGAGCGATCCTTGAAGCACCCTTGTGAATCCCCTCACAAGAACCTCTCTCTCTCCCTCTCGCTCTTTCTCTCCTCAAGGCCTTCTCAGGTCAAGGCATCAGCAAAAGATTGTTCAAAATATTGAACAAGAGCTCTTAAATAGAAGAGCTTCAAAGGAGCTCATTAATTGCAAGTTGCCGACAATATCATCCAGGCCGATATAGACATCGGCCTGGCCGATCAGTACAAATCTCAGAAGATCGGCCAGAGCATCGCCCTAAATGCAAACTGGATGATTTAAAATTGGCTTGATCGTCCGGGCCGATCTCACGATCGTCCCGGCGGATCAGTTCAAATCAGAGGAAAATCATCCAGAGCATCGCTCTGAATTCGAGCTGGCCGATACTTATCGTCCAAAAGTAACTAAGGTTTTTGAATAGATCCTCCTGGCCGATCCTGCGATCGTCCAGGATGATATGATCGTATCAATCATCCTTAATTACTCCCTTGATTTCCTGATCAATTAAGGCATAATTTGTGAATATCATCCAGGCCGATCAATGATCGTCCTGGTCGATTATTAAAAAATACATAATACCTTAATTATCTATGGCGGCAACTTCTTTCTGTTTTGAGCTTATCGTCCAGGACTATCTGTTAATGACGGCTGCCTTAATTAAGAATCCATGTTTAGATTTTTGTTTTAAGCCCGATCGTCCAGGACGATGTAAATATTGTCCTGGCCGATATGAATAAAAATTGAAATTCTAAGTCTCTCAAGTGTGTGTGTGTAGGGTTACTTAGCATCAGTCTATTTGAACATTACAAATAGACTCAAGAAGAGAAAAAAAAAGTAAGGACTGACTCAACCCTAAACCTACGCAATCTTGAACTAGCTTCGTTTGTTCGTCCGATCTTTGATTCCTGAAAAGTTAGAAATAACAAGCAGTCCAAGAGATTCAATAGTGTTTGTCAATCATCAAAACATAAGTCATGAAAATAGATTTGCAACAGTCTCCCCCTTTTTGATGATGGCAAAACACTAGTAGGAAAAACTTAGTAAAAAACAGCAGTTCATTAAAATTTCAAAGCTACAAACACATCAACTTTTCCTACCACATCCTACTCCCCCTTTTGTCATCACAAAAAGAGGGTCCTAGACACACAAAAGAAAAAGTAAACAGCATAACAGAATTTAAAACAAAAAAATAGAAAAAAGAAAATAGAAAACACAGACTAGAAGAACGAGGGACCCTGATTATAAGATGGAGGTGGTGGAGGTGGCTGCTGAAAGTAGCTGGCAAGTGTAGTAAACTGAGCATTGAACCAGGCAATGTCCTGGTCATGCTACTGCTGGTGGTGATTAATGTAGTTATTAAAACGGGCTAAATCCTCTGTGCGGTGCTGCTCGTAGCGGGCAATGTCCTCAGAATGTTGCTGCTCCTGTGCAGCAACATAAGCATCAAAGCGGGTCAAACCTTTCTATCAACTGATCAAATGGTGAGTGCTGGTGGAGATGAACAGGATCAGGAATGGGAGCGGGAGCGGGAGCCTCCTCCTCCTCAGCCCCCCGACCTTCCCCATCTCCTGGGTGGAGACGAGTACTATGAAGGATAGTGAAAGAATTGTTTGAGTAGCAAGAAGGCTGAAGGTCATGACGAGCAGGATATTGAAGATTGTATTTTGTTTCAAGAATGTAGGCTATGAGATGTCCTAAAGCAAGGTTGGGTTTCCTCCTATGGCCTGGATCGCAAATAGTTGTTAAATGATCAATGTAGCAAAAGAGTAGATCAGTGGCATTAAATTCTCTCTGGGCCATAATGAAAAAGGTAGTCAAGGAAAGTAGAGGAGTGATGTGGATTCGATCCCTGGATTTTGGAATTATGGAGGTGCGAAGGACATGTTGGATTGTCCTAGCATCTTTGACTAAAGAGCTAGTCTCTCCAACATGAAAGGGTGTGTTGGTTTGGCAAAGAAAAAGGTTTTCCGTGGACCAATCAAAATCAGGATCTGTAACGATTATGTGCAGCTTATCCCCGGTGGTGGATAGATGAAAAGCTTCGCACAGTCCTGATATGCGATCTCGACCGGGTGTCGATTCACATAGGAGGTCAGGGCTGTGAAAGTAGAATTTATGCGAAGATTTGCATAAAATTCTAGCAGGAGTTCAGAAGAAAAAGGGACAGCGAGAGTGAGTATTTAACAAAGACAAGTGTGGGCAAAAAGATCCATTACCGGATACGAGAAGTGTGCCAGATTGATTGTTCTGGAAAGGGTAATGCCACACTCTTTGTAGCGACGGTAAGCTGCCTGATCCTCTGCCTCCCGGAATCGAGGGTCTAGAGTGGCCCTCGAGGAACTTCCAGAAGCCTGTCGAACTCGTTTCCCACCAGCCATAGAAAGGAAATAGCAAGAAAACTCAAGAGGAGATGGGATGTGAAGTGAAAAACATGGTTGGAACGGCCAGAATTTAAAGAAAATGACCATATCGTCCAGGCCGATCGCAGAATCATCCAGGATGATATGGTACAATAATTACGTATAGGTTGATTGGTCAAAAAGGCAGTCCGATTGTCTGGGTCGATCAGATATCGGCCAGGACGATTAGACACAGGCAATTGTATCGAGGAGTCAAGCCGGACGACCGTTAAAAAAGCAGATCGTCCGAGCCGATTAGATGTATCGTCTAGGACGATGCACGATAATTGATCATACCGGCCGAAGTTAAAACATTTTAAATCTGTGCCACGTGTCTCATCCAGGATGAACAGTGGATCTGCCAGGACGATTGTCCAATAATGGATCGTCCGGGGTCGATTTTAAGGATTTAAACGTGCTGACACGTGGATCGTCCAGGACGATGACCATAAAATGCATCAGCCAGGACAAAATTGGTTATCGGCCATGACTATCATCATGATTGCAATAGAGTTCCATGTTGCGGATCTATGGCTTATGATTTTGATGATAGGAAACATTCTTTTTCTCTATGACTGCTTTCTACTAACGTTTCAGGTCCACACTATCAGACTGCAATCTGGAACCAGCTCAAGATTGGGTAGACTAGGCCTGTGTCAGTTTGTAATCTTTTTCCTTTCTTGAGTCTATTGTATTTAGTGTGGCACCTGATGATGTGTATCTTGGAAGATTTTTTATTGTGCCTTAAAAGTTTTCTATTTTTGGTAACATCGTCCGGGACGATATTTATATCGTCTTGGACGATCTGACAAAAGTAGAAATCCTAATTAGGGCATCCTTTTTAAAGCAGACATCTTTATGCAAAACACATCGTCCTGGACGATTTTGTATCGGCCAGGACGATCGGCTCAATACAGCAAGAATCTGCCGCCAGATCTACTTAGGAAAATCTTATTTTTGGACATCGTCCCGGTGGATCGTCATGGACTATAAAATATCGTCCCGGATGATCCAGAGCAATTTTTCCAAAATTTCTCAAGCAGTTTTGGAAAGCATTTAATGGGGATTTCGTCCAGGCCGATCGCAAGATCTTCCGGGACGATTAGACATCGTCCAGCTTCATTTCAGGGCAATATTCAGGATGATTTTTCTCATATTTGTGCTAATCGGCCAGGACAATTTGGCTATCGTCCTGGACGATAATGGCGGTAACTTGCATTAATGAGCTCGTTTTGAGAGCCTATATTTAAGCTATGGCAAGGCACTTTGTAAGTGTCTTTGGCAGCCATTGTAGCTTCGTTCTTGTGGGGGAAACTAGAAGAGAGAGCTTGAAAGGGAGAGAGGAAAGGGTGGAGTTTGAGAGGGAGAAGATCCTGTGAGGGGGAGGAACTCAAGGAAGTGTGGTGGGGGATCCCCACGGTTGCTCCGGCGAACTCGCACCTTAGTACCATCGGATTCAAGGCTTGTCTCGAGGTAAGTTCACCAAAGAAGAAGATCTCTTTGGTGTCAAAGGACCCGGCGACTCCGCCGCACCGGGGAAGGTGGAAGTGATTTTATAAGGGCTTCTTTGCCTAGCCGTGGGGGCTAAAGGAGAGACACTAGTTTAGTGCAATACTTGGGGGGTGCCTCCAAGGAGTGGACGTAGGTCAAGATTTGACCGAACCACTATAAATCTAGTGTGTTCTTTTCTTATTATTGCTTCCGCATTATTTTCTTCCGCATTGTTTTTTCGTTGTGGTGAATATTGGTTTTGGATTGTGTTTGTTTTAAAATATAGATTCACCTCTTTATTAGTTTAATAGGGCCTAACATCCCTAATGAACTTTCAAGTTGTATCAGAGCACTTTTTAGTGTCATCTGAGCACTTTCAAGTGGTATCAGAGCGGTTTTCATAAAATAAGTTTTTAAAAGCTTTTGAATTTCGATCCATGGCTAATTTTTCAAATCGTAATATTGCGGAAGGATATTCAATCACTAGACCTCCTTTATTTGAAAATATTTCATTTGATTTTTGGAAAACTCGCATGTCTATTTTCTTGCAATCGATTGATTTTCCCATGTGGCATATGATTTTAACTGGTTATTCATCACCGTCACGAATTGTTAATGGAATTAAAATTGATATTCCTTTTAGTCAATGGAACAGGGAAGAACAACTCAATGCTCAATTGAATGCGAAGTCTTTAAATTCCTTTTTCTGTGCTTTAAATTATGAAGATTTTATGTTAGTATCCACGTGCAGTACCGGTAAGGATGTTTGGGATAAATTGCACACCATATACGAAGGCACTAGTGAAATCAAGTAATCCAAGTTGAATTTGTTAATGCATGATTTTGAATTATTTTCCATGAAACCTTATGAAACGATCTTAGACATGTACACAAGATTCATTCATATTGTAAACTCATTGCATGCTTTAGGAAAAGAATTTTCAAATTTTGAAAAAGTCAATAAAATTCTTCATTATTTACTTGAAAAATTTGATGCCAAAGTTATTGCTATTTGTGAATCAAAATATTTGAATGATTATTCTATTGATAATTTGATTGGCTCACTCATTGCCTACGAGCAAGATTTGGGTCAAAGACTTTTGGATGCAGGTGAAACGATTGTTCTAAAAGCTGAATATACGGAAAGAGAAAGCTTAGTTGGTGACGATAGCAATGTCTTGTCAAGCAAATCACAAAGCTCACCAAGAATAAGCTAAAGTGAAAAAAAGGTAAAAATGGTAAGGATGTTAATATTTCCTCTGACAATATTTGTTTTCGATGTAGGAAACCTGGACATATGAAAAATGAGTGCCATAATTTAAGAATTCTTCATACGAAAGAAAAGGGCAAGGCGAAACAAACTTTGAATTGGGGAAATAATGAAAGGCAAAAAATCTCATGGGCAGATCTGGTCTCTGAAGCATCAGACCAGGAGAGAGATAATGGTTAAGAGCCTTTCGTGTTTTTTGTGTTGTGTTCTTGTGTTTTTCTTTTTTTGTGTTTTTTAGTTTAGTTTTTTTTTTTTGAAATTTTTTTTCGTTGAAGTTTTTCTCTGATTAACACACACATTCACTTTTCTAAAAATGAGAAATCTACTTTCTATTTTTTTTTCTTAAAATCTTTGGTAAGTTGTGTTTGACTTCTCTAAAACAGCTAGAGGAAGGGAACTCATGATTTTGTTTGTCTTTCTCTCTTCTTAAAGAGGTTATTTTACTTTTGATTCAAAATCTTCATCATATTTTAAATTGGATTTTGAAACTGATTTTTTTATCTCCCTACATTTTTTCTATCGCATAGGAATCTTTTGCAAGATTGTTGAATCCACCATGAAATTTTCTTAATCAAGTTATTCGTGTTGTCAATAATTTTGGTTTACTTTGGTTTTGAAAATATAAGAAAGGAAGCATATTTTTTGAAAATAATTAAAAAAAAAAAAGCGGCCAATGATGCCAAACCAAAAGATGTGCAATAACGCAAAATTGAAAAAAAAATACACAAAGTGTATTAAAAATTAAAAGATGCTAAAAAATCCATTCAAGTGATAAAGGGCATAAAATGAGCCCACAAAAAAAATATGCTTATTTTTTCTTATACTACTAAAAACTTAAGAAAATCCTTGATATGTTCGAAACTTGTTCTTGAAAATCTTGGTTCCTGATTCAGCAATTCGTGCATTGATCTTCTATTAGATATATTTTATGAAAGGAGTTTTGAAAAATTAATGTTTCTTTTTCCGTTTATTTTTTGATTTGGATATTGAATTAAAAAGTTTTTTTAGCCTTTAAAAGAACTTGAGCTTGGATTAACAATTTATAAATTTCTTACTTTTTTTGGATTATGCGTTGTCAATCCAATTCTTCTAAGTTTTTTGATTAAAACTAAAAGGTAACTTTCTCATTTTAAGAATATTTGTTTTTTCACTAAATCAGAAAACGTTTTTTTGTCTTTTGTTTTATTTTTTGTTTGTGCCTCTTCTCTTTTTGATAATGTTAAAGGGGGAGAACGTATTGTTGAATTTTCGTACTGTTATCGTGTTTGTATATTGTTTTCAAAAAATTAAAAATAACAAAAATATTTTCATCTCCCCTATTTTTTTTATTCTGGTGAGGGGGAGATTAGGAGAAATTGCTTTTCTTTAAAAATTCAAAATTTAGGAGAAATTGCTTTCTTTTGAAAATTCAAATTGAATTATTTGCCATCATCAAAAAGGGGGATATTGTTGCGGATCTATGGCTTATGATTTTGATGATAGCAAACATTCTTTTTCTCTATGTCTGCTTTCTACTAACTTTTCCGGTCCACACTAACAGACTGCAATCTGGAACCAGCCCAAGATTGGGTAGACTAGGCCTGTGTCAGTTTGTAATCTTTTTCCTTTCTTGAGTCTATTGTATTTAGTGTGGTATCTGATGATTTGTATCTTGGAAGATTTTCTATTGTGCCCTAAAAGTTTTCTATTTTTGGTAACATCGTCCGGGACGATATTTATATCGTCCTGGACGATCTGACAAAAGTAGAAATTCTAATTAGGGCATCCTCTTTAAAGCAGCCGTCCTTATGCAAAACACATCGTCCTGGACGATTTTGTATCGGTCAGGACGATCGGCTCAATACAGCAAAATCTGCCGCCAGATCTACTTAGCAAAATCTTATTTTTGGACATCGTCCCGGTGGATCGTCCTGGACTATAAAATATCATCCCGGACGATCTAGAGCAATTTTTCCAAAATTTCTCAAGCAGTTTTAGAAAGCATTTAATGGGGATTTCGTCAAGGCCGATCGCAAGATCGTCCTGGACGATTAGACATCGTCCAGTTTCATTTCAGGGCGATATTCAGGACGATTTTCCTCATATTTGTGCTAATTGGCCAGGACGATTTGGCTATCGTCCTGGATGATAATGGCGGTAAGTTGCATTAATGAGCTCGTTTTGAGAGCCTCTATTTAAGCTATGGCAAGGCACTTTGTAAGTGTCTTTGGCAGTCATTGTAGCTTCGTTCTCTTGGGGGAAACTAGAAGAGAGAGCTTGAAAGGGAGAGAGGAAAGGGTGGAATTTGAGAGGGAGAAGATCCTGTGAGGGGGAGGAACTCAAGGGAGTGTGGTGGGGGATCCAAACGGTTACTCCGGCGAACTCGCACCTTAGTACCATCGGATTCAAGGCTTGTCTCGAGGTAAGTTCACCAAAGAAGAAGATCTCTTTGGTGTCAAAGGACCCGGCGACTCCGCCGCACCGGGGAAGGTGAAAGTGATTTTGTAAGGGCTTCTCCGCCTACCCGTGGGGGTAAAGGAGAGACACTAGTTTAGTGCAATACTTGGGGGGTACCTCCAAGGAGTGGACGTAGGTCAAGGTTTGACCGATCCACTATAAATCTGGTGTGTTCTTTTCTTATTATTACTTTCGCATTATTTTCTTCCGCATTGTTTTTTCGTTGTGGTGAATATTGGTTTTGGATTGTGTTTGTTTTAAAATATCTATTCACCTCTTTATTAATTAGCTTTGGGACTAGTTCAATAGGGCCTAACATCCCTAACGAACTTTCAAATGGTATCAGAGCACTTTCTAGTGTCATCTGAGCACTTTCATTCCATCAGATCGTCCAGGATGATAATGGATCATCCAGGATGAAGAGTTGTAGAAAGCACAAAAAAGTTTAGCAGATGGAAGTTTGAAGGGAATTTTTCTTATCGTCTAGGATGATAAAAGTATCGGCCAGGACGATTTGACTAGAATTTGAAAATTAATGAAAGATGGTGATGATCAAAGCTCTAAAAAAAAAACAAAATAAATAAAAGTTTGTTAGGGATGTTAAGCCCTATAGAACTGGTCCAAGCTAACCAAGAGGGGGGGGGGCGGGGGGTGAAATGGTATTTTAAATTTTCTTTTCAACAAAAGCAATAAGATCACAAACCAAAACCAAATCACACCACAAGATAAAAAGATTGCGGAAATTTAAAGTGCGGAAGCAAGAAAATAATAACACATAAATTTATAGTGGTTCAGTCAACTTGACCTACGTCCACTCCTTGGAGGCACCCTCCAAGTATTGCACTACAAAATATGTCTCTCCTTTAGCCCCCACGGCTAGGCGGAGCAGCCCTCACAAAAAAGTCCTTTTTGCCACCCCGGCAAGGCAGAGGACCTATCTCCTTTTGCTTCCACTTGAAGCTGGCAGAGAACCACAATCCAGTGTTGAAAACCTTACCTCTACCGACCCTTCCACGGATAAGAAACTCTACACGAGGAAGAAGCAGAGCGATCCTTGAAGCGCCCTTGTGAATCCCCTCACAAGCTCCCCCTCACAAGATCCTCTCTCTCTCTCCCTCTCTCTCTTTCTCTCCTCAAGGCCTTCTCAGGTCAAGGCAGCAGCAAAAGATTGTTGAAAACGTTGAACAACAGCTCTTAAATAGAAGAGCTTCAAAGGAGCTCATTAATTGCAAGTTGCCGACAATATCGTCCAGGCCGATATGGACATCGGCATGGCTGATCAGTACAAATCTCAGAATATCGGCCAGAGCATCGCCCTGAATGCAAATTGGACGATTTAAAATTGGCTTGATCGTCCAGGCCGATCTCACGATTGTCCCGGCCGATCAGTTCAAATCAGAGGAAAATTGTCCAGAGCATCGCCCTGAATTCGAGCTGGCCGATATTTATCGTCCTGAAGTAACCAAGGTTTTTGAATAGATCGTCCTGGCCGATCCTGAGATCGTCCAGGATGATATGATCGTATCAATCATCCTTAATTACTCCCTTGATTTTCTGATCAATTAAGGCATGATTTGTGAATATCGTCTAGGCCGATCAATGATCATTCTGGGCGATTATTAAAAAATACAGTATACCTTAATTGTCTATGGCGGCAACTTCTTTCTGTTTTGAGCTTATCATCCTGGCCGATACACGTATCATCCAGGATGATCTGTTAATGACGGCTGCCTTAATTAAGAATCCTTATTTAGACTTTCTATTTTTAGCCTGATCATCAAGGACGATGTAAATATCGTCCTGGTCGATATGAGTAAAAATAGAAATTCTAAGTCTCTCAAGTGTGTGTGTGTAGGATTACTTAGCATCAGTCTCTTTGACCATTACAATTAGACTCAAGAAGAGAAAAATAAAGTATAGACTGACTCAACCCTAGACCTACGCAATCTTGAACTGGCTTCGTTTGTTCGTCCGATCTTCGATTCCTGAAAAGTTAGAAGTAACAGGCAGTCCAAGAGAATTAATAGTGTTTGTCAATCATCAAAACATAAGTCATGAAAATAGATTTGCAACAATTTCCCCCTTTTTGATGATGGCAAACACGAGTAGGAAAAACTCAGAAAAAAATAGCAGTTCATTAAAATTTCAAAAATTACAAGCAAATCAACTTTTCTTACCACATCCTACTCCCCCTTTTATCATCACAAAAAGAGGGTCCTAGACACACAAAATAAAAAGTAAACAACACAACAGAAACTAAAATAAACCACAAGACAAACTATAGAAAACATAAAACAAAAAACACAGACTAGAAAAATGAGGGACCCTGATCATCAGATGGAGGTGGTGGAGGTGGCTACTGAACGTAGCTAGTAAGAATGGTAAACTAAGCATTGAACTAGGTGATGTCTTGGTCATGCTGCTGCTGGTGGTGAGTAATGTAGCTATAAAATCGGGCTAAATCCTCTATGCGGTGCTTCTCATAGCGGGCAATGTCCTCAGAATGTTGCTGCTCTTGTGCAGCAACGTAAGCATCAAAGAGGGTTTCCCATCGATCAAACCTCTCTATCAACTGATCAAATGGTGAGTACTGGTGGAGAGGAACATGATCAGGAACAGGAGTGGGAGCGGGAGCCTCCTCCTCCCCAGCCCCCCGAGGTTCCTCATCCCCAGGGTGGAGATGAGTACTATGAAGGGTACTGAAGGAACTGTTTGAGTAGAAGAGAGTTGGGAGGTTAAATGGAATAGGATACTGAAGGTTGTATTTGGTTTCAAGGACATAGGCTATGAGGTGTCCTAAAGCTAGATTGTGTTTTCTCTTATGACCTGGATCGCGGATTGTGGTTAAGTGATCAATGTACCAAAAAATTAAGTTCGTAGTATTAAATTCTCTATGTGCCATGATGTAGAAGGTAGTCAGGGAAAGTAGAGGAGTGATATGGATACGGTCCCCGGCTTTTGGAATTACGGAGGTGCGAAGGACATGTTGGATTATCCTAGCATCTTTGACTAAAGAGCTAGTCTCTCCAACATGAAAAGGTGCATTGGTCTAGCGAAGAAAGTGATTCGCCGTGGACCAGTCAAGGTCAGGATCTGAAGAGATTAGGTGCAGCTTATCCCCGATGGTGGATAGGTGTAAAAGTTCAACACAGTCCTGATTTGTGATTTCGATGGGGCGTCAATTCACATAGGAGGTCAGGGCTGTGAAAGTAGGATTAATGCGAAGGTTTGCAAAGAATTCTTGAAGAAGCTCGATATTAAAGGGGAAAGCAAGAGACAGAATGAAACAAAGGGAGGTGTGAGCGAAAAGATCCATTACCGGATACGAAATGTGGGTAGGATTGATGATTCTGGAGACAGTTATCCCACATTATTTGTATCGATGGTAAGTAGCTTCATCTTCTGCCTCCCTGAAACTAGGGTCAATCCTAGCCCTCGAAGAACTTCTAAAAGTTTGTCGAACACGTTTCCCACTAGCCATAGAAAGGAGTTAGTAAGAAAACACAAGAGGAGAAGGGATGAAGTGAAAATCATGGCTAGAACGACCAGAATTTAAAGAAACGGCCATATCGACCAGGCCGATCGCAGAATCGTCCAGGACGATATGGCATAATAATTACGTACAGGCCGATTGGTCAAAAAGACAGTCCGATCATCCGGGCCGATCAGATACCGGCCAGGATGATTAAACACAGACGATCGTCCCGAGGAGGCAATCCGGACGACCGTTGAAAAAGCTGATCGTCTGGGCCGATTAGGTGTATCGTCTAGGACAATGCATAATAATTGATCGTACCGGCCGAAGTTAAAATGTTTTAAATCTCTGCCATGTGTATCGTCCAGGATGAACAGTGGATCGGCCAGACCGATTGTCCAATAATGGATCATCTGGGGCCGATTTTAAGGATTTAAACGTGCTGACACGTGGATCGTCCAGGACGATCCAGTGTATCGGCCAGGACGATGCACATAAAATGCATCGGCCAGACGAAATATTATATCAGCCAGGACTATCATCATGATTGCAACTGAGTTAGATCAGATCATCCAGGATGATATCTTATCGTCCAGAACGATACAGGTATCGGCCAGGACGATATGACAAGGAATTTGAATCCAAGGAAAAGATGGTGATGATCAAGGCTCTAAAAAATAAAACAAAATAAAAGCAGACAAAAGCATAGTAATAGAAAGCTAAAAACAACGAAAATAATAAAAAATAAATATTTTTGAATTTTAATTTTTCTATTTTTTTTTTATCAAGGCATCATATGAGAAGTTCTTAAATAATTAAACTTTAGAGTTCCTCAAAATTAAGGAGTTTAGCCAATCCTAATCAGACAAAGGTAAAATATCCGATTCTGTTAACCCTAGATCAGACGTTCTTTATGGTACAAATTTTCTTTTAAAAAACAAAAATGCTTAACTCAGAATAAACCTAATTGGGCAAAAAAGAAGATCTAATCAAAACTTGTTTACAAAGAAAAAATCTTGTAAATAATAAAATAAAGTAATTTGTCTCAATCAAGGAATTTGAAATCAAGCCTTTGAAATTATCAAATAATCAATGAGTTCTCTAAGTTTTAAGAGTTTAGAGAAGAGATAGTAGCTTGAATTTAGTGGGCTCATTTTATGCCTCTTTTGTCTTTGAATTGGCTCTTTGAGCATCTTGATTTTTGATACACTTTTGTATATAAATATATTTCAAATCTGCATCTTTTCAATTTCCTTCTTAATTCTTTCAAGCTACATTCCCTTTAACAAAACCCTTAAAAAGACCCTTAGTTGTGAGTATATCCTCCAAATATTAGAGAATAAGAGCTCTCTCTCTAACATAGGGAAGAACAAGTCACAAAACAAAATCGAAATCATGTGATAAAAGCAATGGCAAGATTTTAAAAAACTTGAAAGATATATAAGAACTTTGGATATTATGTACAAGATAAATTATTGTAGCAAGTTAAAAAGAATCTTAGTTTCAAAAACCATTAGCTAAAATGAGTTAGACTTTTCTTTAGAGAAGAAAATTATATCACTAAACAAGGTCAGAAGGAGGAAAACCATCAACGGTGTTTTTCCCTTTAACCAATTTTAGAAAAGCTAAACACTATCTTCAAAACTCTAAAATCTAAAATCTTGAAAAGATTCAACATATGGAAAACCAATTATAAAAGCAAAGTGAAAACAAAACAAATTAAAACAACAACAAAGCAGAAATAAAACACACTTAAATAAAAACAAATTTCAAGAATTTATTGAAGCAGCAGGTTTAAGCATTTATGAGCTGCGAGCCTTCATATGTCCAGTTATCCTATGCTCCCACAAGGTTTTTGGTGAGAGCACACCTACAAACTTCATCAACAGTTAGATTTAGGAACCCAAACTGGTTTGGGCCCCTTCTTAGAAAAAGTAGAATGTAATGCATGTATGGTATGCTGTGAATCATGCACCTTAGGTCTCCACACCCAATGTGTACTATGGTGAACAGTACAAGTGTGTGAGATGTGTCCTAGCATGCCAGAAGAAAAACATCTAACTCCAGAAAAAGGATTTATTAAATGATTTGAGTTATAATGCCTCTTCCTAGGTTTTGGCTTTGGATTCAAAGTGGGAGTCTTCCAATTTCCCTTAAGTATATCTAATTCATTTTTAATCCTCAAGTTTGTGTTTTTTAAAACATCATTCTCAATTCTCAAGTTTCTTTCTTTCTCTTTAGATTTCTTTAAATCTAATTCAAGTGATGTGTGTGAAACTTTTAATGCATCATGCTCATTAATTAATTCCGAATGCTTTTTGTTCAAATCATCAAATTCATCAAAAAGAGCTATGTGATTAGAATCAATTGTTGAATGATCTTTAAGAATAACTTCATACACTTTTTGCAAATTTACAAGTTTCAATTTTAAATTAGCATGAGTCTTCTTAAGCTTTTTGTATGATGCATGTATTTTCTCACAAATCTAAAACAATTCATCATAGGTTGGTTTACATACCTCTTCCTCATCACTTTGCTCAAGATGATCTTCCCCCATTAAGCACAGGTTTGTAGTCTCTTCCTCTGATTCAATCTCAGAGGAATCAGTACCAAATTCTGCCCAGAATGCCTTTTGAACTATCTTCTTGTCCTTCCTAAACTTAGGTTTCTCCTCACCTTTTTCCTTTTATTTTCTCGAGTGATATTGAAGTGTAGGACAATCAGCTTTCACATGTCCAGGCTTCCTGCATTCATAACAAACAACATCAGAAGATCCTTTAGAATGTTTATGATCAATACCTTTTCTCCAATGATGCTTATGCTTCTTCCTTAGAAAGCTTTTGAATTGCCTCGTGATGAAGGCAACTTCATTGCTTTCAAACCCGGAAGATTCAGAATCTGATTTGTGCGCCTTTAATGCAACTGTTTTCTCATTCTTCTTCTCACCTGCATCAAGATTTTTTTGATTCACCCCTTACTCGTAAGCAATGAGTGAGCCAAGTAAGTTATCAATAAAATAAGTATTCAAATCCTTAGATTCAGTGATTGTATTGATTTTAGCATCATACGACGAAGGCAAGCATCTCAAAATCTTGTTTACTTTTTCATAGTTTAAAAGTTCTTTTCCTAATGCATGCTGAGTAAACCTAGTTTACATGTCAGAAATTGATTCATGAGGTTTCATGCGAAAAAGTTCGTAGTCATGCAAGAGAATATTCAAACGGGAATGTTTAACTTCATTAGTGCCTTCATAGGTGATACACAATTTGTCTCAAATTTTTTTACCAGTTTTGCAAGTGGAGACACGCATGTAATCCTCAGATTTTAAAGCACAGAAAAAACAGTTCAAACATTTAGCATTCAATTGAGCTAAATCTCGTTCATCGAAAGTCCATTCAGTAAAAGCAACTTCAGTTTTATTACCATTAATTTCACGAGAAGGTGGAGAATAACCTTCTTTGATAAGCATCCACATGCGATAATCAGTAGATTGTAAAAATGTTGACATGCGGATTTTCCAAAAATCAAAAGGTATGTTATCGAACAGGGGAGGTCGGGTAATAGAATACCCTTCCGTAGTGTTACGATTCCCAATGTTAGCCATGGATCAAAATAAAAAAGTTTTCAAACTTAAAATTTTTTAATCCCGCTCTGATACCACTTGAAAGTTCGTTAGGGATGTTAAACTCTTTAGAACTGGCCCAAGCTAACCAAGAGGGGGGCCGGGGGGGGGGGGGGGGGGGGTGAATTGGTATTTTAAAATTTCTTTTCAACAAAAGCAATAAGATCACAAACCAAAACCAAATCACACCACAAGACAAAAATAATGTGGAAATTTAAAGTGCAGAAGCAAGAAAATAATAACACAGAAATTTATAGTGGTTCGATCAACTTGACCTACGTCCACTCCTTGGAGGCATCCTCCAAGTATTGCACTACAAAACATATCTCTCCTTTAGCCCCCACGGCTAGGCGGAGAAGCCCTCACAAAGAAGTCCTTTTTGCCACCTGGCAAGGCAGAGGACCTATCTCCTTTTGTTCCTCCTGAAGCTGGCAGAGAACCACAATCCAGTACTGAAAACCTTACCTCTATCGACCCTTCCACGGATAAGAAACTCTAGACGAGGAAGAAGCAGAGAGATCCTTGAAGCACCCTTGTGAATCCCCTCACAAGATCCTCTCTCTCTCCCTCTCTCTCTTTCTCTCCTCAAGGCCTTATCAGGTCAAGACAGCAGCAAAAGATTGTTCAAATCGTTTAACAAGAGCTCTTAAATAGGTAAGCTTCAAAGGAGCTCATTAATTGCAAGTTGCCGACAATATCGTCCAGGCCGATATGGACATCGGCCTGGCCGATCAGTACAAACCTCAGAAGATCGGCCAGAGCATCTCCCTGAATGCAAATTGGACGATTTAAAATTGGCTTGATCATCCTGGCCGATCAGTTCAAATCAGAGGAAAATCATCTAGAGCATCGCCCTGAATATGAGCTGGCTGATATTTATCGTCCTGAAGTAACCAAAGTTTTTGAATAGATCATCCTGGTCGATCCTGAGTTCGTCCAGGATGATATGATCGTATCAATCATCCTTAAGGATTAAAAATGCATTTTTTTGCCTGCGCATGGTTGGCTGATGGGCCAATGGCCCATCGACGCTCTGTCCGGCTCGGAATAAGCTTTTCGGAATGGGGTCATTATGCCGAATCGGATTCCTGGGCAAAAAGTTATGGATATTCCCACGCGGTCGCCACATAGGACCCATCGAATGCCTTCCCGGGCCCACGATGCGGGTTTCATCGCTTGATGAGTGGCGAGCAAACACCGCCAAGGGTTCATAGGCCATGGCGAAGAGCTAGAAAAAAAAAAAAAGAGATGGGTGGTCAAAAAAAAAGGAGCAACACGAGGAATTCTCAGGAGGTCACCCATCCCAGTACTACTCTCACCCATGCACACTTAACTGTGAAGTTCTGATGGGATCCAGAGCACTAGTGCTGGGATGGTCGCACCTGTAATAATATGGTCTCAAATTATCCTTAAGCTAACACAGTGGATAGATGATTTTGACGCATCTTCATTCTGACGGATTGTAGGGGATAAAAAATGCATTTTTTACTGTGTATGGCCGGCCGATGGGCCTATGGCACATCTACTCTCGGTCCGGCTCGGAACAAGCTTTCTGGAAAGTGATCGTATTGCCGAATCGGAATCCTGGGCTGAAAGTTATTGATGTTCCCGCGCGGTCGCCACATAAGACCCGCCAGATGCCTTCACGGGTCCCACGATACAGGTTTCATCGCTCGATGCATGGCGAGCCAACACCGCCAAGGGTTCGTAGGCCATGGCGAAGAGCTAGAAAAAAAAAAGAGATGGTTGCTTAAAAGAAAAGGGTGCAACATGAGGACTTCCCAGAAGGTCACCCATCCCAGTACTACTCTAGCCAAAGCACGCTTAACTGAGAAGTTCTGATTTGATCCGGAGCACTAGTGCTGGTATGGTCGCACTCGTAGTAATAAGGTCTCAAATTATTCTTATGCTGACACCGTGGAGAGATGATTTTGACGCATCTTCATTCCGACGGACCGTAGGGGATCAAAAATGTTTTTTTTTGCTGTGCATGGCCGGCCGATGGGCTTATGGCACATCGACACTCGGTCCGGCTCGAAATAAGCTTTCCGAAATGTGGTCATATTGCTGAATCAGAATCATGGGCTGAAATTTTTTGATGTTCCCTTGCAGTCGCCACATAGGACCCGTGGATGCCTTCACGGGTCCCACGATGCGGGTTTCATCGCTCGATGCACGGCAAGCCAACACCGCCAAGGGTTCATAGGCCGTGGCAAAGAGCTAGAATAAAAAAGAGATGGCTGGTTCAAAAAAATAGGGTGCAACACTAGGACTTCCCAGGAGGTCACCCATCCCAGTACTACTCTTGCCTAAGCACGCCTAACTACGGAGATCACATGGCATCCAGTGCTCTAGTGCTGGTATGGTCGCACCCGTAGTAATATTGTCTCAAATTATTCTTAAGCTGACACCGTAGAGAGATGATTTTGAAGCATCTTCATTCCGACAGACCGTAGGGGATCAAAAATGCATTTTTTCGGCTGCGCCTTGCGGGCCGATGGGCCTATGGTGCATCAACGCTCCGTCTAGCTCGGAAAAAGCTTTCCAGAATGGGGTCATAATGCTGAATCGATATCCTGGGCAGAAAGTTATTGATGTTCTGGCGCGGTCGCCACATAGGACCCGCAGGATGCCTTCATGGGTCCCATGATACGGGTTTCATCGCTCGATGCACGGCGAGCCAACACCACCACGGGTTCGTAGGCCGCGGCGAAGAGCTAGAAAAAAAAAAAGAGATTACTGGTTAAAAAAAAGGGTCCAACATGAGGTCTTCCCAGGAGGTCACCCATCCTAGTACTACTCTTACACAAGCATGCTTAACTGTGGAAATCTGATGGGATCCGGTGCACTAGTGCTGGTACGATCACACCCGTAGTAATTTAGCCTCAAATTATTCTTAAGCTGATGCCATGGAGAGATGATTTTGATGCATCTTCATTAGGAAAGACCGTAGAGGATCAAAAATGCATTTTTTGTCTGCACATGGCCGTCTGATGGGCCTATGGCTTATCGGCGCTCCGTCCGGCTCGAAAAAAACTTTCTGGAATGGGGTCATAAAGCTGAATCAGAATCCTTGGCAAAAAGTTATTGATATTCCCGCACGGTCTCCACTTAAGACCCGCCGGATGCCTTCACGGGTCCCATGATGCGGGTTTCATCTCTTGATGCGCGGAGAGCCAACACCGCCAAGGGTTCGTAGGCCATGGCGAAGAGCTAGAAAAAAAAAAGAGTTGGCTGGTTAAAAAAAAATGGTGCAACACGAGGACTTCCCAGGAGGTCATCCATCGCTGTACTACTCTCGCCCAAGCACGCTTAACTGTGGAGTTCTGATGGGATCCGAAGCACTAGTACCAGTCATACCCGCAGTAATATTATCTCAAATTATTCTTAAGATGACGTCGTGAAGAGATGATTTTGACGCATCTTCATTCCGACAGATCGTAGGGGATAAAAAAATGCATTTTTTGGCTGTGCCTGGTGGGCCGATGGGCCTATGGCGCATCGGCGCTCCATCTGGCTCGGAATAAGCTTTCCGGAATGGGGTCATAATGCCGAATTGGAATTATGGGGAGAAAGTTATTGATGTTCCCGCGCAGTCGCCACCTAGGACCCGCCGGATGCCTTCACGGGTCCCTCGATGTGGGTTTCATTGCACGATGTTCGGCGAATCAACACCGCAAAGGGTTCGAATGCCGTGGCGAAGAGCTTGAAGAAAAAAAAAAGAAAGTTCATTAGGGATGTTGAGCCCTATAGAACTAGCCCAAGCAAACCAAGAGGGGGGGGGGGGGGTGAATTGGTATTTTAAAATTTCTTTTCAACAAAAGCAATAAGATCACAAACCAAAACCAAATTACACCACAAGACAAAAACAATGCGGAAATTTAAAGTGCGTAAGCAAGAAAACAATAACACAGAAATTTATAGTGGTTCGGTCAACTTGACCTACATCCACTCCTTGGAGGCACCCTCCAAGTATTGCACTACAAAACGTGTCTCTCCTTTAGCCCCCACGGCTAGGCGGAGAAGCCCTAAAAAAGAAGTCCTTTTTGCCACCCCAGCAAGGCAGAGAACCTATCTCCTTTTGCTTCCTCCTGAAGCTGGCAGAGAACCACAATCCAGTGCTGAAAACCTTACCTCTACCGACCCTTCCACGGACAAGAAACTCTAGACGAAGAAGAAGCAGAGCGATCCTTGAAGCACCCTTGTGAATCCCCTCATAAGCTCCCCCTCACAAGATCCTCTCTCTGTCCCTCTCTCTCTTTCTCTCATTAAGGGCTTCTCAGGTCAAGGTATCAGCAAAAGATTGTTCAAAATATTGAACAAGAGCTCATAAATAGAAGAGCTTCAAAGGAGCTCATTAATTACAAGTTGCCAACAATAGCATCCAAGCCGATATGGAAATCAGCCTGGCCGATCAGTACAAATCTCAGAAGATCAGCCAGAGCATCGCCCTGAATGCAAACTGGACGATTTAAAATTGGCTTGATCGTCCAGGCCGATCTCACGATCGTCCCGGCCGATCAGGTCAAATCAGAGGAAAATCGTCCAGAGCATCGCCCTGAATTCGAGCTGGCTGATATTTATCAACCAGAAGTAACTAAGGTTTTTGAATAGATCGTCCAGGACGATCCTGCGATCGTCCAGGACGATATGATCGTATCAATCATCCTTAATTACTCCCTTGATTTCCTGATCAATTAAGGCATAATTTTTGAATATCGTCCAGGCCGATCAATGATCATCCTGGTCGATTATTAAAAAATACAGAATACCTTAATTGTCTTTGGCGGCAACTTCTTTCTATTTTGAGCTTATCGTCCAGGACGATCTGTTAATGGTGGCTGCCTTAAGTAAGAATCCTTGTTTAGATTTCTGTTTTAAGCCCGATCATCCAGGACGATGTAAATATCGTCCTAGCCGATATGAGTAAAAACAGAAATTCTAAGTCTCTCAAGTGTGTGTGTGTAGGGTTACTTAGCATCAGTCTCTTTTAACATTACAAATAGACTCAAGAAGAGAAAAAAATAAAGTAAGGACTGACTCAACCCTAAACCTACGCAATCTTGAACTAGCTTCGTTTGTTCGTTCGATCTTCGATTACTGAAAAGTTAGAAATAACAAGCAGTAGAAGAGAATCAATAGTGTTTTTCAATCATCAAAACATAAGTCATGAAAATAGATTTGCAACAATCTCCCCCTTTTTTATGATGGCAAAACACTAGTAGGAAAAACTTAGAAAAAAACAGCAGTTCATTAAAATTTCAAAGCTACAAACACATCAACTTTTCCTACCACATCCTACTCCCCCTTTTTTTCATCACAATAAGAGGGTCCTAGACACACAAAAGAAAAAGTAAACAGCACAACAGAATTTAAAACAAAAAATAGAAAACAGAAAATAGAAAACAGAAAACACATATTAGAAGAACGAGGGACCCTGATTATCAGATGGAGGTGGTGGAGGTGGCTGCTGAAAGTAGCTGGCAAGCGTAGTAAACTGAGCATTGAACCAGGCAATGTCCTGGTCATGCTGCTGCTGGTGGTGAGTAATGTAGCTATCAAAATGGGCTAAATCCTCTGTGTGGTGCTGCTCGTAGCGGGCAATGTCCTCAGAATGTTGCTGCTCCTGTGCAGCAACGTAAGTGTCAAAGAGGGTCTCCCATCGATCAAACCTTTCTATCAACTGATCAAACGGTGAGTGCTGGTGGAGAGGAACAGGATCAGGAACGGGAGCGGGAGCGGGAGCCTCCTCCTCCTCAGCCCCCCGACCTTCCCCATCTCCTGGGTGGAGATGAGTACTATGAAGGATAATGAAAGAATTATTTGAGTAGCAAGGAGGCTGAAGGTCATGACGAGCAGGATATTGAAGATTGTATTTTGTTTCAAGAATGTAGGCTATGAGATTTCCTAAAACAAGGTTGGGTTTTCTCCTATGGCCTGGATCATGAATAGTTGTTAAATGATCAATGTAGCGAAAGAGTAGATCAGTGGCATTAAATTCTCTCCAGGCCATAATGAAAAAAGTAGTCAAGGAAAGTAGAGGAGTGATGTGGATTTGGTCCCTGGCTTTTGGAATTATGGAGGTGCGAAGGACATGTTGGATTGTCCTAGCATCTTTGACTAAAGAGCTAGTCTCTCCAACATGAAAGGGTGTGTTGTGGTTTGGCGAAGAAAAAGGTTTTCCGTGGACCAATCAAAATCAAGATCTGTAATGAGTATGTGCAGCTTATCCCCGGTGGTGGATAGCTATAAAAGCTCCGCACAGTCCTGATATGTGATCTCGACCTGGCGTCGATTCACATAGGTGGTCAGGGTTGTGAAAGTAGAATTTATGCGAAGATTTGTATAAAATTCTAGCAGGAGTTCAGAAGAAAAAGGGACAGCGAGGGTGAGTATGAAACAAAGAGCAGTGTGGGCAAAAAGATCCATTACCAGATACGAGAAGTGTGCCAGATTGATTGTTCTGAAAAGGGTAATGCCACACTCTTTGTAGCGACGGTAAGCTGCCTGATCCTCTGCCTCCCGGAATTGAGGGTCCAGAGTGGCCCTCGAGGAACTTCCAGAAGCCTGTCGAACTCGTTTTCCACCAGCCATAGAAAGGCGTTAGCAAGAAAACTCAAGAGGAGAAGGGATGTGAAGTGAAAAACATGGCTAGAACGGCCAGAATTTAAAGAAAATGGCCATATCGTCCAGGCCGATCGCAGAATCATCCAGGATGATATGGTACAATAATTGTGTACAGGCCGATTGGTCAAAAAGGCGGTCCGATCGTCCGGGCCGATCAGATATCTGCCAGGACGATTAGATAGAGGCAATCTTATCGAGGAGTCAAGCCGGACGACCGTTGAAAAAGTAGATCGTCCGGGCCGATTAGGTGTATTGTCCAGGACAATGCACAATAATTGATCATACCGGCCGAAGTTAAAACATTTTAAATATGTGCCACGTGTATCGTCCAGGACGAACAGTGGATCGGCCAGGACGATTGTCCAATAATGGATCGTCCGGTGCCAATTTTAAGGATTTAAACATGATGACACGTGGATCATCTAGGATGATCTAGTGTATCGGCCAGGACGATGACCATAAAATGCATCGGCCAGGACGAAATAGGTTATCGGCTAGGACTATCATCATGATTGCAACAGAGTTTGATCAGATCGTCCAGGACGATAATGGATCATCCAGGATGATAATGGATCGTCTAGGACGAAGAGTTGTAGTAAGCACAGAGAAGTTCAACAGATGGAAGTTTGAAGGGAATTTGTCTTATCGTCGAGGACGATAAAAGTGTCGGCCAGGACGATTTGACTAGAATTTGAAAATTAATAAAAGATGGTGATGATCAAAGCTCTCAAAAATAAAACAAAATACTTGAAAGTTCGTTAGGGATGTTAAACCCTATAGAACTGGCCCAAGCTAACCAAGAGGTGGGGGTGTGAATTGGTATTTTAAAATTTCTTTTCAACAAAAGCAATAAGATCACAAACCAAAACCAAATTAAACCACAAGACAAAAACAATGCAGAAATTTAAAGTGCGGAAGCAAGAAAATAATAACACAGAAATTTATAGTGGTTCGATCAACTTGACCTACGTCCACTCCTTGGAGGCACCCTCCAAGTATTGCACTACAAAATGTGTCTCTCCTTTAGCCCCTATGGCTAGGCGGAGAAGCCCTCACAAAGAATTCCTTTTTGCCACCCAGGCAAGACAGAGGACCTATCTCCTTTTGTTCCTCCTAAAGCTGGCAGAGAACCACAATCCAGTGCTGAAAACCTTACCTCTACCGACCCTTCCACAAACAAGAAACTCTAGACGAGGAAGAAGCAGAGCGATCCTTAAAGCACCCATGTGAATCCCCTCATAAGCTCCCCCTCATAAGATCCTCTCTCTCTCTCCCTCTCTCTCTTTCTCTCCTTAAGGCTTTCTCAGGTCAAGGCAGCAGCAAAAGATTGTTCAAAACGTTGAACAAGAGCTCTTAAATAGAAGAGCTTCAAAGGAGCTCATTAATAGCAAGTTGCCGACAATATCGTCGAGGACGATATGGACATCGGCCTGGCCGATCAGTACAAATCTCAGAAGATCGGCCAGAGCATCGCCCTGAATGCAAACTGGATGATTTAAAATTGGCTTGATCATCCAGGCCGATCTAACGATCGTCCCGGCCGATCAGTTCAAATCAGAGGAAAATCATCCAGAGCATCGCCCTAAATTCGAGCTAGCCGATATTTATCGTTCAGAAGTAACTAAAGTTTTTGAATAGATCGTCCTGGCCGATTCTGCGATCGTCCATGACGATATGATTGTATCAATCATCCTTAATTACTCCCTTGATTTCCTGATCAATTAAGGTATAATTTGTGAATATCGTCCAGGCCGATCAATGATCGTCCTGGCCGATTATTAAAAAATATAGAATACCTTAATTGTCTATGGCGGCAACTTCTTTCTGTTTTGAGCTTATCGTCCTGGCCAATACACGTATCGTCCAAGATGATCTGTTAATGGCGACTGCCTTAATTAAGAATCCTTGTTTAGAGTTCTGTTTTAAGCCCGATCGTCCAGCACGATATAAATATCGTCCTGGCCGATATGAGTAAAAATAGAAATTCTAAGTCTCTCAAGTGTGTGTGTAGGGTTACTTAGCATCAATCTCTTTGAACATTACAAATAGACTCAAGAAGAGAAAAAACAAAGTACGAACTGACTCAATCCTAAACCTACGCAATCTTGAACTGGCTTCGTTTGTTTGTCCAATCTTCGATTCCTAAAAAGTTAGAAATAACAAGCAGTCCAAGAGAATCAGTAGTGTTTGTCAATCATCAAAACATAAGTCATGAAAATAGATTTGCAACAAAAAAGAGATGGATGGTTAAAAAAAATGGTTCAACACTAGGACTTCCCAGGAGGTCACCCATCTCAGTACTACTCTCGCCCAAGCACGGTTAACTGCAGACATCTGATAGGATCTGGTGTACTAGTGCTGGTATGGTCACACCCGTAGTAATATGCTCTCAAATTATTCTTAAGCTGACACCGTGGAGAGATGATTTTGATGCATCTTCATTCCGATAGACCATAGGGGATCAAATTGCATTGTTTAGCTACGCATGTCTAGCCGATGGGTCTATGATGCATTGACGCTCTGTCCGGCTCGGAATAAGCATTCCGAAATGGGGTCATAATACCGAATTAGAATCTTGGGCGGAAAGTTATTGATGTTCCCCCACAGTCGCCACATAGGACCCGCCAGATGCCTTCACGGGTCCCACGATGCTGGTTTTATCTCTCGATGTGCGACAAACCAACACGGCCAAGGGTTCGTAGGCCGTGGCGAAGAGCTAGAAAAAAAAAAGATATGGCTGGTTAAAAAAAAAGGGTGCAACACGAGAACTTTTTAGGAGGTCACCCATCCCAGTACTACTCTCGCCCAAGCACGCTTAACTGCGGAGTTCTTATGGGATACGGAGCACTAGTGCTGGTATGGTTGCACCGGTAGTGATATGGCCTCAAATTATACTTAAGCTGACATCATGGAGAGATGATTTTGTCGCATCATCATTCCGACAGACCGTAGGGGATCAAAAAAACTTTTTTAGGCTGCGCATGGCCGACCGATGGGCTTATGGCGCATCGGTGCTCCGTCCGGCTCGGAACAAGCTTTCAGGAATTGGGTCATAATGCCGAATCAGAATCCTGGGCAAAAAGTTAATTATGTTCCTGCGTGGTCGCAACATAGGACCCGCCGGATGCCTTCATAGGTCCCATGATGCTGGTTTCACCGCTTGATGCGCGGCGAGCAAACACCGCTAAGGGTTCGTAGGCCGTGGCGAAGAGCAGAAAAAAAAAAGAGATGGCTGGTTAAAAAAAAGGGTGCAACACGAGGACTTCCCAAGAGGTCACCCATCCCAGTACTACTATCGCCCAAGCACTCATAACTATAGAGTTCTTATGGGATCCGGTGCACTAGTGCTGGTATGGTTGCACTCATAGTAATATGGTCTCAAATTATTCTTAAGCTGATACGGTGGAGAGATGATTTTGACGCACCTTCATTCCGACAGGCTGTAGGGGATCAAAAATGCATTTTTTGGTTGCGCATGGCCGGCCGATGGGCCTACGACGCATTGGAGCTCCGTTTGGCTCGGAATAAGCTTTCTAAAATGGGGTCATAATGCCGAATTAGAATCCTGGGCGGAATGTTATTGATATTCCTGCGCGGTCACCACATAGGACACGCCGGATGCCTTCATGAGTCCCACAATGCGGGTTTCATCGCTCGATGCGCGGTGAGCCAACACCGCCAAGGGTTCGTAGGCCGTGGGGAAGAGCTTGAAACAAAAAAGAGATGGCTTGTTAAAAAAAAGGGTGCAACACAAGGACTTCCCAGGAGGTCACCCATCCCAGTACTACTCTCTCCCAAGCACTCCTAACTACGAAGTTCTGATGAGATCCAGTGCACTAGTGCTGGTATGGTTGCACCCATAGTAATATGGTCTCAAATTATTCTTAAGCTGACACCGTGGAGAGATAATTTTGAAGCATCTTCATTCTGACAGGCCGTATGAGATCAAAAATGCATTTTTTGGCTGCGCATGGTCGGCCAAGGGGCCTACGGTGCATCGGTGCTCCGTCCGACTCAGAATAAGCTTTCCGGAATGGGGTCGTAATGCTGAATCAGAATCCTGGGTTGAATGTTATTGATGTTCCCACGCGGTCGCCACATAAGACGCACCTGATGCCTTCACGGGTCCCACGATGTGGGTTTCATCGCTCGATGCATGGCGAGCCAACACCGCCAAGGGTTCGTAGGCCGTGGCGAAGAGCTAGAAAAAAAAAAGAGATGGCTGGTTAAAAAAAAGGTACAACACGATGACTTCCAAGGAGGTCACCCATCCTAGTACAACTCTCGCCCAAGCACGCTTGACTGCAGAGATCTGATGGGATCCGGTGCACTAGTGCAGGTATGGTCACACCCGTAGTAATATGGTCTCAAATTATTCTTAAGCTGACGCCGTGAAGAGATGATTTTTATTCATCTTCATTCCGACAGACCGTAGGGGATCAAAAATGATTTTTTGGCTGCGCATGGCCGGCCGATGGGCCCATGGCGCATCGGCGGTCCTTCCGGCTTGGATTAAGCTTTCCAAAATGGGGTCATAATGCTGAATTAGAATCCTGGGCGGAACGTTATTGATATTCCAGCGCGGTCGCCACATAGGACCTGCCGGATGCCTTCACGGGTCCCACAATGCGGGTTTCATCGCTTGATGCACGGCGAGCCAACACAGCCAAGGGTTTGTAGGCCATGGTGAAGAGCTAGAAAAAAAGGAGATAGCTGCTTAAAAAAAGGTGCAACACGAGGACTTCCCAAGAGGTCACCCATCCTAGTACTACCTCGCCCAAGCACGCCTAACTGTGGAGTTCTGATGGGATCTGATGCACTAGTGCTGGTATGGTCGCACCCATAGTAATATGGTCTCAAATTATTCTTAAGCTGATGCCGTGGAGAGATGATTTTGACGCATCTTCATTCCGATAGAGTGTAGGGTATCAAAAATGCATTTTTTGGCTTCGCATGGCCGGCCGATGGGCCTATGGTGCATCGGCGCTCCGTCCGGATCGAAATAAGCTTTCCGGAATGGAGCCATAATGCCGAATCGAAACCCTGGGCGGAAAGTTATTGATGTTCCTACACGGTCTCCACATAGGACCCGCCGGATGCCTTCACGGGTCCCACGATGCTGGTTTCATCGCTCCATGCGCGGCTAGCCGACACCGCCAGGGGTTTGTAGGCCGTGGCAAAGAGCTAGAAAAAAAAAAGGGATGGCTGGTTAAAAAAAGGGTACAACATGAGGACTTCCCAGGAGGTCACCCATCCCAGTACTACTCTCACCCAAGCACGCTTAACTGCTGAGCTATGATGGGATCCAATGCACTAGTGTTGGTATGGTCGTACCCATTGTAATATGGTCTCAAATTATTCATATGTTGTCTTAGTGGAGAGAAGATTTAGATGCATCTTCATTCTGACAGACCATAGGGGATCAAAAATGCATTTTTTTACTGCGCCTGACCAGTCAATGGGCCTATGGAAAATCAGCACTCCATCTAGCTGAGAAAAAGCTTTCTAAAATGGGGTCAAAATGCCGAATCAGACTTATGGGCGAAAAGTTATTGATGTTCCCGCACGGTCGCCAGATAGGGCCGGCTGGATGCCTTTAAGGATCACACGAAGCAGGTTTCATCGCTCGATGCATGGTGAGCCAACACCGCCAATGGTTCGTAGGTTGTGGCCAAGAGCTAGAAAAAAAAAAGAGATATGGTCGAACCCATAGTAATATGGTCTCAAATGTTTCTTAAGTAGACATTGTTGGAGAGATGTTTTTTACACATCTTTATTCCGATAGACTGTAGGGGATAAAAAATGCATTTTTTTGTTGCGTAAGCTCGGTAGATGGGCTGTTGCCACATAGACACTCCATCCAGCTCAGAAAAAGATTTCCAGAATGGGGTCATAATACAAAATCGGACTTTTGGCCGGAAAGTTATTGATGTTTCCGCGCGGTCACCTCCTACGACCCCCCGGATGCCTTCACAGGTCTCACGATGTGGGTTTCATCACTCGATGTATGGTGGGCCAACAACGCTGGTATGATCGCACCCATAGCAATATGGTCTCAAATTATTCTTAAGTTGATGCCGTATAGAAAAGATTTTGACGCATTTTCATTTCGACAGATCGTAGAGGATCAAAAATGCATTTTTTGGCTACACATGATCGGCCGATGGGCCTATGGCAAATCAGCGCTCCATCCGGCTTGGAAAAAGCTTCCCAGAATAGGGTCATAATGCCGAATCAAACTCCTGGGCGGAAAGTTATTGATATTCATACGCAGTCGCCACATAGGACCCACAAGATCTTTTCACGGGTCCCACAATGCGGGTTTCATCGCTGGATGCTCAGCGAACCAACACCGCCAGTGATTCGTATGCCGTGGCGAAGAGCTAGAAAAAAAAGAGATGGTTGGTTAAAAAAATGGGTGCAACATGAAGACTTCTCAGGAGGTCACCTATCCTTGTACTACTCTCGTCCAAGCAAGCTTAACTACGGAGTTCTGATGGGATTCGATGCACTAGTGCTGGTATGGTCGCACCCTTAGTAATATGGTTTCAAATTTTAATTTAAGTAGATGCCGATGGAGAGATGATTTTTATGCATCTTCATTCTGACATACCGTAAAGAATAAAAAATGCATTTTTTGGCTGCACAAGCCCTACCGATGGGCTGTTGGCACATCGGCGCTCCATCTGGCTCGAAAAAGGCTTTCCGGAATGGGGTCATAATGCAGAATCAAACTCTTGGGCGGAAAGTTATTGATGTTCCCGCACAGTCGCCTCATAGAAAGGTTTAAAACTATCAATCTCAAACTCTCTGTCATTATCACTATGAATGGTTAAACTTTCACACATAAATTTTCTTTGTATTATGGTGGAGAAGGTTCTGTATTCCTTAAATGATTCACTCTTCTATGCTAGGAATCTTACCCAAGTGAATCTAGAATAATCATTTACTATTACAATTCCATATGTCTTCCCTCCTAGGTTGGTTGTACTAACTGGTCCAAAAAAGTCCATGTGAAGAATCTTTAGTGTCCTAGAGGTGTTTGTGTCCTTAATTGAATGAAATGAAGACTTAACTTATTTTCCTAATTGGTTGACATCACATAGGTGGTCCTTAGTGAAGTCTAACTTAGGGATGCCTCTAACTAGATCTTTTTATTAATGTTTCTAAAAGTTTTCACGCTTGCATGACATAGTCTCTTATGCCATAGTTAGGAATCATCAATAATTATTTTCAAACATAGGGAATTAGAATATTTAATGCAGTTCAAATCAAACATGAAAATATTATTTATTCTTTTTTTTTTCTAAAATCAATTTTCCATCTAGGCTAATCATGCATTTTTTCAAAAAGAAACTTTATGTCAAAACCCTTGTCACATAATTCCCTAATAATAAGTAGATTATTCTTAAAGCAGTCAACTAATAAAATATTTTTAATAATAAACTTGTTAGAATTGTTAATTATACTTTTTTTTTTTAAGAAAAAAACAATGATTGCATTAAGAACTAAAGAAGCTATTACAGACTAAAACCATAATCTAATTCCTCCTTTAACACTTGCATAAAAGAAGGAAGAATCTTATTTGAAGAAAAATCAAACCAAGTAAAATTGCTAAAAATAATATAGTTACCACATAAGTTTGATAACTTATTACAATCTCTATTTACCCAATTAAAAATAACAAATTTGAGCTCTTTTAAGAATGTAAGATCTTCCTTCAAATTACTTCCCAATTGTTAAAGAGATTTGATAATATTGTAGTTGTCTCCTTCAATAATCAACCCTTTATACTCTTCCATAAAATCTTTTTTTATATATCATAAAATTTGGACGGCCAAAAGCTCAAGTTATGAAATGTCCCAATGAATACAAGAATGTCCATAAGCAAGAATTAATCTTCATTTGCAATCTCGAATTACTCCTCTAACTCATGCTTTGTATAATTTTAGCAAAGATGCATCCACATTTAATTTTATCCAAATGGGAGGAGGGTACCAACGATCCAACAATCTATACGACTGATTGGATTGCTTTACCACACTTAAAAGCTATCGATGCAAAACTTACAGAATTTAGCCCAATGAACATAGCGCTATCAACCTTCCCTCCATGAACAAATTTTTTCCTAGCCCGCCAATTTAGATATATAGAATTGCAATACACATTGATAATGAACTTGTGTTTGTTAGCATTTATATCCAACCAGTCAAAGATTTCATAAAATGATTGAAAAATAGGAATGTCAAATCCATAAGTGTTAAGATGACTTAATACCTCCCGTAATTTTTCACATTTGACTGAAATATGATCCCAATCCTCTCTATTATTGCATCCTCTCAGGCAAACAAAATCATCCTGCAATCTTCTTTGATATAGAAAATTAAATGTAGGGATCGCATTGAGAAAGAATCTCCACCAAAACACTTCCACTCGAAGGATCAGTTTGAATTTTTTCATCATCTCCCATTGATCACCTAAGTAATCATTCATCACCGAAGCTTTATAAGTAGCAACAGTAATAGAAACACCTGGTTTGAATTGAGTGAGCTCCATTACATCTTCCTCCTTATCCACAAGAATTGCAATCTTATAGATAATGCAAACTAGCTTCTTCCCAAATAAATTATTTAGTTCCTCTACATTCCATCTTCCTTCAATAATTAGCTTTTCCACCTTCAATTCATTATGTTCAGGATTTTCATGAATTTTGGCCATCTGTTTAGACATTTGTCCAAAACCCAAATGTCATTGTAAACATCAATAGATTTACCTGCTCCAACCTTCCATCTGATTATTTGATTAATGGACTTCAAACCACTAGCAATGATTTTAGAAGAAGAGCTGCCTTTACTACCAGTGAAGACTCCATTTTGAATACCATAATTTTCTCCCAGCATTTTGAATAAAAATGAATCTTTATCTTGTGAAATTTTCCATGCTAACTTGGCTCTTAAAGGACCAACCATATACAAGCTTGAACGAAGACCTCTTCCTCCACAACTTATAGGTTTGCATAGATTACTTCACTTTACATAATGTATGCAAAATTTGCCATCATTTTTGTTCCAAATGAAGTTCCTATAGATTTTATCCAACTCCTTCAACACACTTTTTAGAACAAGAACTAGTGTACAATAAAAAATTGGGATTGACATGAATATAGTCTTTATGAGATTGAATTTCCCTACTACAGATATAAGTTTAGTTCCCCAAATGTGAACTAATCTCAAAGCTTTCTCAATAATAAAATGAAAGTCTTCCGCCACCATCCTTCTCAATGCCACCTTAATACCAAGATAATTAAACTGTTTAACTACCTTGAAGCCCATAACCTTCTCAATTGATTTTTTCTTCTTTCTCCTCACATATTTCCCAAAAAGAATGGTCGACTTAGAAGCATTGATTTTTTTACCAGTCCAATCACAAAAATCAGATAATTTTTTTTTTTATTTCCTTTACATCTTTCCTTTTAGCTTCAAAGAAAATAAAGATGTCATCTGTAAAAAGAAGATGTGAAATCCTTTGCCCATTTGGGGTTAACCAAATCCCCAAAGACAAATCATTTTTGTTTAAGAACATTTGAAAGTAATTGAGAACAAAGAATGACTAGTTAAGGTGATAGTGGACAACCTTGTCTAAATCCATTCTTTGCATTAATCCATCTAGAAAGCCTTCCATTAATCATCAGAGAAAATCTTGGATCAATAACACACTCCATCATCCAACTGGCAAACAATTGGGGAAATCAAAACATCTCCAAAACTTTCCTTAAAGTATTCTAGCACATGCTATCATATGCTTGCTCCATGTCAATTTTAAAAGAGACCATACCTTTGGAAGCTTTTGAAAACCTAAATTTAAGATAAATTTCATGTGCAACAAGAATATTATCTTCAAGTGATCTACCATTGATAAAGGCAGCTTGTTCAATTGAGATCAATTTGTGAATAGCAGGTTTCATTCTATTCAGAAGAATCTTGGCTATTAATTTGTAAATAGTCCTACAAAGACTAATCGGTATGTACTGATTTTGAGTAGTTGGATTTTCTACTTTAGGAATCAGCACGATCAGTGTTTCTTTCCATTCATGATTCATCACTCCTGATTTGAAAAAAAAATTGGTAGCATTCCAAAGATCATCTTTGATTATATACCAATACTTTTTCACAAAAGAATAAGGTATACCATCATTACTTGGAGAAATATTGCTGCCGGTTGTTGGTGGAATTTTGAAAACAGGTTTTGAAAAATTTGGTTTTCTTTGGGACTTCAAATTGAATTCTAAAATCGAATTGTCTCGTTAGAAAAAGGTATATCACCTCGAGAGGTGAAAATAAAATTTCACAACGGTATTCATATTTAGAATTATGAAATTCATCTTGAATATCGTGACCGGATACTAAAGAGAACTTCATTTGGCCCCGAAGGGTCAAAATGAGGTTCTACTAAATATTCAGCCACAATATTCAAGAAGTGTGATCGTTGATTTCACATCCAAAGCCTTATCAAAGAAAGGTGTATCTCCCCGAAGGGAGAAAATACCATTCGATGATAATTATTTGAATATGCTAATAACGATCACTAGTATTTTAAGTTTTCCAAAAGAAATTCAATTGATCTTTGAAAAATCTATTTTTTTTAAAATCAGGTGTCTGTGGTTCTAAATCTCCTACGAGAGCAAGCCCTCGTAGTTAATTACATCGTAGGGAGACAAAATCCCCTACGAAAACTCTCGATTAAAATAGTGGCAAAATTTTGTTAGATTTTCTAGGAGTGATACCAAAAAAAAGATAGGTGAATTTTGGAAGCTCAAAAGGGAATAGATCGAGGTTGAGCAGTTATTAACAGAATCGAGGGAAGAGGAGTAGGGGACACTTTGAGATTCCAAAACCATTTGGAAGTGTCCCAACTTAATCTAAGTGTTGGGCTTTATGTTTTGGATTGAAATAATATTTAATTAGAGTTGAGCATTTTATTAGAAATTTGGGATTATATTCTCGAAGTTTGGGGTCTTATAATCAAAGAATTTCCTCGGATCCTAAATCTAATTTGGACAGTGAACCATAGTCGTCCAAACCTAACTAATGCAGTGCAAAACATGGATTTACCCCGGCTTGGATTGGGGAGCCAGCTAATCACCTAATCGATTTAAAATACATGAGTCTGGTCTTTTATGAAAGAGTGGTAGGGACGTTTTATTTAAAGGTTTTGGAGAGTTGGGGCCGACATCTAGAGATTTCCCTAATTGGCCCCTTTGACTTATATTGGGTGCAAAATGCTAAAGACTAATGCAATTAAAATTTTGACTCTTTTAATTTGTTTAAAATGCAAATCATGCTAATTGACAACTTCAAATCAAGTATGCTTAAAATTTTAAAAACAGGCTTATAAAATAATTTTTTAGAAGACTGGACTTCCCCAGGTCTGGCACCTCGTCCTCATAGGTCAGACTATCCGGACTCTACCCGCAGGCGGAGAAGGGTCTAAAGCAAGGAAAGAGTAATGCAGAAATATGCATGCGACCCCGGGGTCGATCCTCGGCTAATTCCCTAGATTCATTATCTTTCAATATTATTTAGACTCACTAAAATTTAAACTTTAAGATTACGAGTATAAAAATTTTCACACCCTTACGAGTCTCAAGTATCTAGGCGAAAATAAAAGCGGCACACAAACGCCAAAAAACTAAGAAAAGCAGGTAACCCTAAAGGTAATCACATCAAAAATATCAAATATAAATGAATTAATTAATAAAAGTCCATAGGCAATGTTGCCTTGTTTATTACAAATTAGAATTTTTTAGAAAGTAAAGTGGCCGGACACCACTGACAATAACTCGGATTTTAAACTTAGTAGTGACGCAAGTGGTTTTGAATGGGATACTTTCTGTCTTCAATTCTTCAATCTTGTTCTCCTTCAGGTTCGTTTCCTTCGGGCTCCTTGGATTCTTCGTAGTAGACTACTCAAATGGATAAGAGGGCACTTCCTTGGAGAGGATGACCACTCTTTCCTCTTTGGGTAAAAAAAAGTGATCCAAATTTGGATCTCCAAACAGAAAAGGGCTACTCCCCTAAGGGGTGTTCTTTTCTCTTTGGAATCCAAGCTTTGGACCTATATATCTCAATTCAAAACTCCAATTTCACAACACTTGACATTTGCACAAATTACATTTATATGAAAATGATAAATTCTAGACTCTCCTACAGAATTATCCTAAGAAGTTAATGATTCCCAAGCAGTTATATATGTGCAAAAAAGTAAGTAAACACACTGGTCACGCTCTTTTTATTTGGGGGCTTTAGCAGCTGAAGCACATGTGCAAGTATTTATAATAATTAAATTTTTTATTGATTTAGCTCCTCCTTTTTATTGCCCTGCATGAGCGTGGCCACCTGCAAAAAACTATGTGAACATCCAGATCGTACCTAACCTAAGGGTAATCTAGTCGCCAAACACATCAACCATCCACAGAGTGCAAAAAAAGTAAATAAACACAGGAAAGCAATTTCATCCACGACATGCAGTAAAAACTACAAAACATTTGGCACACAACAGTAAAGTAAACACCGCCCTAACCTAGATCTAGAGTTGGTTGTCCTAGCAAACCATCTAAAGTGTGTGTAAAAGGTCGTGTGGCTGGGGTAGATCCTAAGTTGTGTGATTAGTTAAAATTGGCTAGTATTTGAATTTGTTAAGGTTTAAAGGGAAAATTTAGATTAAAGTTTAAATATTAATATATTATGAATTTTAATTAAATATATTTTAAGAGTTAATTGATTATTATATTTGTTTCACACCGAGGCCGTGAAGTTTATTTCACCTTCCTTAGGGCTAAGTTAATAGCCTCGTAGGCCTGGGTTACCCAGTTGTAATCGGGGTTGATTAAGTTAATTTAAATTGATTGGAATTAAAAGAATTGGATTAATATATATATATATATATATATATATATATATATAGTTACTGATTTTAAAGGGTTGGTTGAGAATTTTATTAACATATTTAGAAAATTCTGGAGTTTAAAAGAGTTAGTAGATTTTAAAGGATTATCCGAATATGTTAACTAAGGGGTCAAAACTTGGTTTTTAGAATTAGGGAGATTCTTAAAGGTTTCAGATTTTTAATAAATACTAGACCTCATTATGAGTTGTTAGACAGGTAGCACACTCAATTTAGAGTTTTCTATGAAAAGTTATGAATTAACATTAGAAAGGTAGCACACTCAATCTTTTGTTCTCCTTAGTATGACTTTGACCAAATTTTGGGGGGTTGACATTTTTTGAAAATTCTAGATTTTAATTAGAGTCATTATCCACTGAGTTTGATTGATTTAGAATTTTTTATAATTAGTTATGAATTTTGGAAGTTTGGGTATCTATTGGAATTATTTAATTACCTTAATTAAGAAGCCTTTTATATAGTTTGAATCCAAATGAATCGTAAACTTCTTAAAATCAACCCCAAAGATCAGAGATGATCCAAGGGGAGATCATCAAGTGTTTAAAGTTTTTTTGGGATTTTAAATAATTTTTAATTGATTAAAATTAATTAAACATTGATTTTATTAAAATTGAATTAAAAGGGATTTTAAATTCATACTAAGGAGAATCAAAATTTCACTGATTAAGGGATAAATTAGGGTCAATTAGAAGTATTTTAGGGAATTTTTATAATTAATCATGATTTATTAGAAATTTATTAATGCTAAGGGGTGATTCTAAGAGGGAATACTATGGCTCCTATTGAATGGACCAAATGGGCTCCAAACCAGATGAAATTTAAACCATGGAATCACCTGATCCCAAGGACTAAACGCACCAAACTTGGGCTCAAATGAAAAACTCTAAGGTGGCTAACCAAGCCACCTAAGGTGATCTTTAAGTCACCTTTAGAAAATTCTAGGGAGCTATCCTAAGCTTGGATTGGGATAAAATCATTGGCTCTAAACTCCCTATACTACACATCATCAGCACACACAAAATCAAATCCTAATTCTCATTGGAAAGGTTGTAATCCCATTTTGAATTTAAGGGCCAACCCATAAACCTTGAATCCAAAATTAGAGAATAATGCCCTAAAATACTTCAAACAGGGGAGAAAAAAATTTGGGCATGTCAGGGATATGCCCAAATTCATTCTCCCAAAATTCCAGGTCCTGGGGAATTAAATTTAAGGAACAAATTCAATAATTGAAATAAAATTAATACTGAAATTAAACACAACATAGATGTAATCAGGACCTAGGATTATAGGGCTTTCGTAGGTCTCCCTGAGACCTTTTCAACGAGACTAAGAACACCTAATTTGGTCAAGTGTTCAGGGAGATATTGATTTTTTAAAGATCCCATGAATTCTCTATAATATTAAATCCAACCATTACACAGTCAGCCGGCGCTTTACACGCGGAGCGTCGCAATTGGCGGGGTAATAATTGGCGTTGACTGGGTAATAGTCGGATTAACCATAGCCATCAGATGGAAGATTGGATGACTATGATTAACGGCGCTCCGAGACCGCGGGATCTAATCCACGCCGATGATTGGAATCAACAGTCAGGATTTCATCTTCCAGCTCCCGCGCGAACCCGAGACCGTGAAGCTTCTCCGGCATGATCCGGGTGATCCCGCCGGTGAACTTTGACAAAATTTCACAGAGGATCAGAGAAGAGGAAACCTTCAATCCAACGGTGGAAATCCGTTGGGTGAAGGTTTTCTTCACACTTGACCGGACTACCTAGCTAAGGAGCTCGGGATGGAGAAATTACTGTAGAGAAAGACTTAACGGATGATCTTCTCTATCAGGAAGCTTCCGGGTGTGATGGCGAGCAGATCACCTTCAGACGCCGGGATTGGAGGATGGCCGGTAGTACGACTTTGAGTGGGACACCGAAAGATTTCTCCAGAGTTCACTCAAACGGGTCGAAGGAATGGCCTGGGAAGCTGGGGAATAGCACTGGGAAGATGAGGGAGCTATGGGGAATGATTTGGAATGTCTGGGATCGAATGATGGCCTCTGGGGAGCACGACCCTATTCAGCCACCTCCCGCGAGCTTGGAAGGTCGGGAGTGAGCTGGAGGGGCTTCGAATTGATGCCAGGTGGAAGGGGACAACGTCCCAGAGGGCTCATGAGCTTCCAACCGGTGAGCCATAGCCTTTCGAAGGCTTTGGGTCAGGACCGGCTGGGGGGACCACAGGAGCTCGTTCTCCATTGGTTCCGACCGCCGCCGGCCAGAGATTGGGTCGGGTTGACCTGGGAAGAAGGATGGGGACATGCTGGAGTTGAGGGTGAGCTCAATTGGGCCTGGGGAGGTCCAATTTGATCAGGTGGCTCGGTTGGATCCAAACCTTCTCGGCCTGGAGGAAGTGTATTTGACATAGGGCCACTTAAAAGAGGCGTTGATCAAGTTCAATTTGGCTTAGGGAAAGGATTGGCTCAATCCCAAGTAGTTTTGGTCACTTTAGGTTAGCCTAACTCTTGACCCAAGTGGAACCAGAGGCTGGGCTGGTTAAGGGAGATGTATTGGGTCATGAAAGACCCAATGGAAGTATTGGTCAAGTTCAATTTGACTTAGGACAAGAATTGGCTCAACCCCAAGTGGTTTTGGCCACTTTGGGTTAGCCTAACACTTGACCCAAGTGGAGCTAGAGGCTGGGCTGATCAAGAGAGGTGCATTGGGTCAAGGTGACCCAATGACACCTTGATTTAGATTCAATTTGATTAAGGTTGAGAGATGGTTCAAAGGAGGCCTCTCTTTGGTCACGGGTCAAACCAAAAGGCTAACACAAGTGAGCCCAAGGCTTGGATCTCCAAGAGGGGTCATTAGGTGCCCAAGGAGTCACCCCTTGGGTTCAAATGGAATTGGAATGATCTTGGTCAAATGGGTTAGGTGCAATAAGGTGTATGTATCATTTGGTCAACTTAGTTGACTTGGTCAACCAAGTTGACCCAAGGCTAGGAGTTGGGTCCCTTGAAATCCATTTGATCATATGAGTCTAATGGATGAGGCATCAAAGTGTGGAAAGGTCATTTAGGTCAAAATGACCATTTTGACCTTAAGGGACATTAAGGTCAAAATGGGTTCACATGTCCAACCAAATTGACCCATTGTTGGAATTGAGTCCAAGGGGTTCCAAAGGTCAATTGGAAACACTTGATAAAAGTTTCAAAGATTGATGATCAAATCAAATTAAGTCTAGGCCAAAAGTCCAAAAATCCCCTTAAAGGGATTTTGGTCATTTTGGCCCTGAGTCAATTCGGGGACAAATTGAATCTAGGAAGATGTAGACTATTGTTCAACAAGTCAAAATAGAGGTATTAGAGATGATAAAAAGGTTTGGAGGGGGCTCCAAAGTCAAATTCTACTAGATGAAAGGGTCCAGTGGCATTGATTGTAAATATTTGAAGGTTTTGCAACCTTTGGAGCTGCATTAAGTTTATGGGGTTAGAGTCCTCCAAATGAGCTCAAATTTGGAGAGTTTACACTAGAGATATGTCACATCAATATGCAATTGACAGACCCTGAATCCGATTCCAATTTACTTGGTTTCAAGGTGATGGAAAAATCACCCAGAAAGAGCTTTAGGACCTAAGTCTTTAGCATAAAAATTCTAGGTTTGGATTGAGTTAAGATCTGGACTGGACTTAAGGGCTAGGAGCTAGGAAAATCCTAGGATCTAGAACACAAGGAGGAGTTAAAAGTGGCCTCATACAAAAATGAGGTCAACAAACGGACCCCCAATGTGCGTAGTAGAAGGAACTTCTACTATGCGCATTAGCGTTGACTGAATGACAATTTTGAATGGAATCTTGAGAGTGTACGGAAGGGCATCACCCAACCTTAAGTCTACAGGATGCTGATAGAAGACTTACTCTTAGTAGATATAATCAACTGAGAAACCAAGGTAGGCATCACCTAACCTTGGGTCTAAGGAAGGGCATCACCCAACTTTAGGTCCACAGGATGCTGACAGAAGACTTACTCCTATTAGATAAATCAACTGGGAAACCAAGATATGAATCACCTAAACTTGGGTCTAAAGAAGGGCATCACCCAACCTTTGGTCTATAGGATGTTGATAGAAGACTTACTCCTAGTAGACAAATAAATTGGGAAACAAAGGTAGGCATCACCTAACCTTGGGTCTAAGGAAGGCCATGACCAAACCATAGGTCTACATGATACTAATAGAAGACTTACTCCTAGTAGGCAAATCAACTAGGAAACTAAGGTAAGCATCACCTAACCTTGGGTCTAAGGAAGGGCATTACCCAATCTTAGGTCTATAGGATGCTGATAGAAGAATTACTCTTAATAGACAAATCAACTAGGAAACCAAGGTAGGCATCACCTAATCTTGGGTCTAAATAAGGGCATCACCCAACCTTAGGTCTACAAGAAGCTGATAGAAGACTTACTACTAGTAGACAAATCAACTGGGAAACCAAGATAGGCATCACCTAACCTTGGTTCTAAGGAAGGGCATCACCAACCTTAGGTCTATAAGATGCTGATATAAGACTTACTCATAGTAGACATAATCAACTAGGAAACCAAGGTAGGCATCACCTAACCTTGGGTCTAAGGAAGGGCATCACCCAACCTTAGGTCTATAGAATGCTGATAGAAGACTTACTCCTAATAGACAAATTAACTGGGAAACCAAGGTAGGTATCACCTAACCTTGGGTCTAAGGAAGGGCATCACGCAACCTTAGGTCTATAGGATGCTGATAGAAGACTTAATCTTAATAGACAAATCAACTGGGAAACTAAGGTAGGCATCACCTAACCTTGGGTCTAAGGAATGGCATCACCCAACCTTAGGTCTACAGGATGTTGATAGAAGACTTACTCCTAGTAGACAAATCAACTGGGAAACCAAGGTAGGCATCACCTAACCATGGGTCTAAGGAAGGGCATCACCCAACCTTAGGTCTATAGGTTGCTGATAGAAGACTTACTCCTAATACATAAATCAACTAGGAAACCAAGGTAGGCATCACCTAACCCATCACCTAACCTTGGATCTAAGGAAGGGCATCACCCAACCTTAGGTCTACAGGATGTTGATAGAAGACTTAATCCTAGTAGACAAATAGACTGGGAAACCAAGGTAGGCTTCACCTAACCTTGGGTCTAAGGAAGAGCATCACCCAACCGTAGGTCCATAGGATACTAATAAAGGACTTACTCCTAATGGATAAATCAACTAGAAAACTAAGGTAGGCATCACCTAACCTTGGGTCTAAGGAAGGGCATCACCAAATCTTAGGTCTATAGAATGATGATAGAAGACTTACTCCTAGTAGACAAATAAAATAGGAAACCAAGGTAGGCATCACCTTACCTTAGGTTTAAGGAAGGGAAATACCTAACCTTAGGTCTACAGGATGCTGATAGAAGACTTACTCCTAGTAGATAAAATCAATTGGGAAACCAAGGTAGGCATCACCTAACCTTGGGTCTAAGGAAGGCCATCACCCAAACTTAGGTCTATAGTATGCTGATAGAAGACTTACTCTTAATAGACAAATCAACTGGGAAACCAAGGTAGGCCTCACCTAACCTTGGGTCTAAGGAAGGGCATCACCCAACCTTAGGTCTATATGATGCTGATAAAAGACTTACTCCTAGTAGATAGAATCAACTGGGAAACAAAGGTAGGCATCACCTAACCTTGGGTCTAAGGAAGGGCATCACCCAACCTTAGGTCCTTAGGATGCTAATAGAAAACTTACGCCTAATGGATAAAATAACTGAAAAACCAAGGTAGGCATCACCTAACCTTGGGTCTAAGGAAGGGCATCACCCAACCTTAGGTCTATAAGATGCTGATAGAAGATTTACTCCTAATAGATAAATCAACAGGGATGGTCTTGTGGAGAGGAAACTTGCTCCATATAGAGGACCAAAATTGTCAAACTAGGATGGTGCCACAAAGGGCGTACTCCACCACTAGCAGGTCTAATCCTAAGGGAAGGAAGGATCTAACCTTAAGGAAATGACAAAGGCAGTAAGAAATTATAAGAGAGCATAAAAGACTAAATCAAAATTGCAAGCCAAGGAAAGGAAAATTTTATTGATTTGACAAAATGAGTTACATCAAGCATAGTACTACTTAAGGAAACACCCGTTAACATGTAATATTGGGTGATTTCCTTTACAATCCACTAGCTGATATGAGCCTCCTTCGTAGACGGTCTCTACAACCAAGGATCCTTCCCAAATTGGTTCAAATTTTCCTCCCAACTTTCGATGGGCTAAGTTAAGCCTCCGAAGGACCAACACCATGTCTCCTACTTGGAAGGTCCTAGGTCGCACTAACTTGTCATGAGCTTGAACCATTCGAGATTTATACAACTCTAAATTTTGTTGAGCTTGAAAATGTCGCTCTTCAAGGACTTCGAGTTCTTCCAACCGCAGTTTTGTATTTTGTTCATTCGTGATTTGATTCCGAACTGTAATTCTGAGTGAAGGGATTTGTATCTCTAAGGGTAAAACGGCCTCAGATCCATACACTAGTGCAAACGGAGTGGATTGGGTTGGGGTTTTATAAGTAAAGCGGTAGGCCCACAAAGCTTCCACCAACCGCTCATCCCATTGCCGTTTGTTATCATTAATGGTCTTTTTAATGAATTGCACCAAAGTTTTGTTGAAGGCCTCAGCCAATCCATTTTCCTGGGGGTAATAGATCGTTGAGTATCTCCAATCAATGTTATGGCGTCTTATGAAACTATTAATTTTTATAGACTTGAATGTGGACCCATTATTGGATACGATTTTGCGGGATACACCGAATCGATATACGATATGGTCACGAAAGAACTTTAACACATGGTGGGATGTTACATTACGTAGGGGAATTGCCTCCGCCCACTTTGAAAAGTAATCAGTTGCAACTAATATGAAACGATAACCTCTCGAACCGTGCCACAACTTTCGAAGGGCCACGAAGCTATCGTAGGGTGCAAAACATTAGGCTGCTGATGTATAACCACACCATGAACCTGACATTGATGACAGTGCTTTGCAATATTCATGCAATTGTCAATCATTATAGGCCAGTAGTACCCAAGTCTTTTGATTCTCAATTTCATCTTTGAATCCGATTGATGCGCACCGCATAGTCCTGAATGGACCTCATTAACAATCTTTAGGGCTTCCTATTTATCCAAATAACGTAGCCACATCTGATCGAATGATCGGTGGTATAGTGAATTGTAGACTAGTGCATAAGATAGGGCACATTTCTTAATCTGATTGGAGAGAGATTTATCCTGGGAAAGTTTTCCTTCTTGAAGGTAATCAATTAAAGGTTGCCTCTAGTTGCCTTCTTCTTCAGTCGTTGAAGAGGAAGAAAGGATTTGGAGAGGTTTCTTATTGATATATTCCAAATCTATAAGAGAGAGGGCTTTGCGACCCTAAATCTCTATAGGGATGGAATCTTCCTCTGGGCATGCGAATTCCTTTGCGAGTTTTGCTAAGGCATCCGCTGCAGAATTGATTCCACAGGGAATCCTATAGCGAGTCATGATAGGAATTTGTTCAAGCAATTAGAGAGTGTATTGGTGCATGGTACTTTGAAAGATTTGGATTCAAGATCTTATAGGTTCATGCAACTTAATTAATTACCAATTGAGAGTCACCAAAGATCTTAATCACTTTAATCTCCATCAAAATTGCAAGTTCCAAACCTGTTATTAGAGCTTCATATTCAGCCTCATTATTTATACAAGGCTCCAACAAATGGTAGGAAAAGTGCATCATCCCTCTCTCCGTTGTTATAAAAATTAAGCTGACCCTTGCCTTTCTGGGGATTACAGATTGTTGGGTTGCATCCCGGCGAGAGGATGCTGCACCATCAAAATATAATTTCCAGATGGCTTCTCCAGATTTTCTTAAACTCATGACTTGTTCATCGTGTAAATCATCGTTCAAAGGAGAATCTACTGGCAGTGGGTGTGCTGCAAGAAAGTCAGCAACAGCCTGCCCTTTTACAGCACGGAGGGGGATGAAAGTAATCTCAAATTGGAGTAGCATCATATACCAACGAGCCAAGCGTCCTGACAACATAGGCCGGGTCATAAGACACTACAAAGGATTAACTTTAGAAATCAAACTGATCGAATGGGAAAGCATATAATGCCTTAGCTTCTGGTCCGCAAAAATTAAAGCAAGGCAATGCTTCTCAATCGGTGGGTATCGAATTTCATTAGGAGAAGTCTTCGGCTAAGGTAGTAGAGAGCATTCTCTTTCCCTTCATCGTTGACTTGAGCTAACAGGGTGCCTAAGGATTCATCTAAGGCTACAGTATAGAGGATCAACGGTTTTCCTAGAATCGGCGCTGCTAGAACTGGCAGATTGGAAAGGTATTGTTTGATGTTATCAAAGGCATTATTCCACTTCTCGTCCCACATGAATTTAGTATCTTTCTTCGCAAGGACAGAAAAGGGTTGGCATCTCCTAGAAAGATTAGAAAAAAATCTCCTTATATATGCTAATCTACCTTGTAGAGATCTTAACTGAGTAAGGCTCTTAGGAGATGGCATATCTAAGATGGATTCAATTTTAGCAGTGTCGATATCAATTCCTCGGTGCCTCACTATGAATCCAAAGAATTTTCCTTTAAAGTGACGCCGAAGGCGCATTTCAAGGGGTTCATTTTCAAATCGTAGCGGCACAACTGTTCAAATACAATTCTTAAATCATATATGTGAGACTCTTTGACCTTACTTTTGACAACTAAGTCATCAATGTAACACTCGACTTGATTGTGGATTAAGTCATCAAAGATATGAGTCATGGCCCACCGGTAGGTTAACCCAGCATCATCAGGCCAAATGGCATCACCTTATAATAAAAGATCCTTATAGGGGTTCTGAATGTAGTATTTCTCTTATCTTCTGGGGCCATCTTGATTTGGTTATAACCAGATGAGCCATCCATAAAGGAGAAAATAACATGCGAGGAGAAAATATCCACCATGAGTTCTAGTATGGGTAGAGGGAACTCATCTTTAGGACATTCCTTATTCAGATCACTATAGTCAACGCAAATTTGAATTTGACCATTTTTCTTCCGAACTAGCACGATGCTGGCCACCCAAGAGGGGTATTGTTCCTCTCGGATGAACCCAGCTTCAGCCAATTTTTAAACTTCAGAAATGACTTGTTACTCAATATCTAGGGGCATGCACCAGGGAGCTTGCTTAATAGGAATGGCATCATGTCGAACGCCAAGTTGGTGGACCACTACCTCAGCAGACAAACCTGACATTTCGTCGTATGTCCAGGCAAAGAAATCCTTGAACTCAAACAACAATTGAATCAAATCCTGGGTGTCATTCTTGTTCAGTAAAATACTTATGAAAGTAGGGCGGCAGTCATCGTCAGTTCTTAGGTTAATTTCTCTTAACTCAATGACTGTTGATTTAATTTCCTCTTCGAATTCAGGGGGTGCATCACGAACTTGAAGTTCATCGGGATCGTCTAAAGTCTCTAAACAGAGCCCATCCAAAGGACAGATGGGATCCGTAGGGACATTTGGAGATTCAAGATGGTAAGTTATCATTAAGCAGTATTCATCGTCATCAAATGAACTAACGGTTCCAAAGCCGATGCCATTGGATTTTTCTTGATCTTGGTTTGCCAAATATTTTCATAGTATCTTGCTTGACCCTTATTCCATCGATATGGCACAGGACCTTTGGAGAAAGTATTCTTCACATAGACAGGAAAGTAGCCAAAAGGTAATTCCCTTAATTCATTAAAATCTGCCTCCTCAAGGGTTACATCACCTTCATCCCTTGCGGAGGAGGAGCCAAGAAAGAATTTCTGGACTTTCTTTACTTCACCGTTCAGGTTGGGGGCCACTTTAACTTCTAACCCTGCAATCCTGCCAGCTAACAGTGGGGTCAGGGAAAGGGCCTCAATCCTCCTACTGAGCTTTTTGTACATTGTTAATTTAGGTTCGTTACTTTTATCCTTCGATTTATCTACCTTAGAGTCACTATTCTGGTCTAAGGTGAGATCAAATTTTGGAGGAGTGTTTATATTCTATCGTCGAGAGAGAATGTAACACCTCAATTTTCTAGTTCACTATCAGAATCTGATTCCGGGTCAATATATACAGGTGTTGTTCTCTTATCCAATGAAGTACGACTCCGACCTCATGCCCTTAGGACCATCCTCCCACCTCTTTGAGGTAATTTATTTGGAGGCCTAAGGACAACGATATCAAAATCATCTTCACTACTCGACTGTATCTCTTCTTGATTGATGATTTCATCTTTTTCTTTTTCTTTTTCTTTTTCTTGGTTGGATTTTTGTCCAGCCAATTTCTCTTCAATCTTGATCTCAAACTTAGAATGGGACGAGAAACCTTTTGGTATGAAATATACTGCATCATCGTAGATCCCAGTTTCTTGAATATTGAATGGTTGCAGATCACTCTTAATCCCATGTTCAATGTCATCTCATTGATACTTAACGCATTGGTGTAGGGTAGATGGAACCATTCTATATTCGTGGATCCAAGGTCTACCTAGGAGTGCGTTAAAGGACTTTGCCGAATCAATTATATGAAACTTAGCTTCAGTTTTCAATTCTCCTATCTCTAAGAGTAAAGTGATTGAACCTAAAGCTCTCTCGCCTTTCTCGTTGAACCCACGAAGAACTAACGTATCAGTTGAAAGCTTGCTAGTATCAACTCTGAGGTAGGTGAGGGTCTTTATGTTCATTACATTGACCGATGCGACCGGATCAATGAGGGCTCTTGATAACTTGAAATTTCCTACATCTACAGTAATGTAAAGGGGAATATTATGGTCTGCAGTTCCCAAGAGTAAGTCTTCATCTAAAAAAGTAACTCCAGGGACCTCTTTAAAGTAAAGTGCCTCATCTTTTGAAGTTGAAGCCAACTGGGATAGGAAAATCTCAATGTCGAGAAGTGCCTTGATTAAAGACTCTCTTATTTCTTTGGAAAGAAGGAGGGCGTCATAAATACTTAATTTGGCTGGAAACTTCCTAAGATGGGCAAGGACATTATAATCAACTATAGGAACGACAGACTCAAAGCCTGGAGACATTAAAGGAAAATCAGATTTTTGAGGGGAGTTTGGATTTAGATCTTCGAAGATGGATTGCTTTCCTTTCTTCTGTGGGGGAAGCCTAGGGGGTAAGAATTTACCGCCACGACGTTGCACCTGCTCGATATCCTTGGGTGGGAAAACTATAGTAGTGTCTACACTCACTGTGGGCAACAGATCGTTATTTTCCAAAAGAGAGTTAGAATCTGAAAACTCTATCTCGATAGGACTTCCCTGAAAGTTAAATTAGGGGAAATCACTCTCTGATATAGTTTCACATTCGACATCTTCTTGAGTGGTCGACTCGAGAGGGTTGGTTTGTTTGACATTGAGATTTACTTCACCAAAATTTTAATTTAAAATAAGAGAATCATCAGATTGCACTTCAGACTTATGGCTAATCATCAAGACAGAGGTAGAAGGATGTTTTTTATTCATCTTTGACCCTTTGCCTTTGATAGGGCAAAGTAAAAGTCAGATAACAAGAGAGGGGAAAGGGTTTTCACACCACCATCCGCCACTCTAATACATCTCTCATTGACACACTTCCTCTCTACAAATTCATCTCTCTTTTCTTTTACATTTTTCATAGTAGTTCCTACGACTACTGGAGAGGGAAGTGGCTCAACATCCTTCTACGAAGCGTCCAGGTCAACTTCCCACACCGGCCCTGGGCTGTCGTAGTCAGCTGTTGAGAAAGACAGAAAAATTTGTTAATCAACATTTTTAAATGCCCGGGACAAAGCAATGTCCCAACCATCTTCGACTGAAAGAGAAGAGTTAAGAAGATTACCTGAGATAGTTTTGACTGAGGCCTTTTCTGGATCCACCAAATACTCTTTAGGAATTATAATATTACCTTGAATGTAGTTCCTCTCGAGCCAATCTTTGAACACAACACAATCCTCGAGTGGATGACTGAGCATTCGGTGGTACGGGCAGTATTTAGGATCCTCTTTCTTACTTTCATCCTCTGGTCTCCTAGTCTCTGGTAACTGGAAATCCAGCTTCTTTAACAAACTCTTGAAGATCTTTTTAACTGACTCCCTTTTAAATGGATAAGGCTTTGCCAATTGCTCTCTAAAAGGGATGAAGGCAGGATCTCTAGTATGCTGAGGAATTATCTGAAAGGGCTGCTTCTGAGGTGGCTGTGGTGGAGGTGGAGCACTAGGCTGACTAACCACTGGCCTCTTCCCCTTGTCAACCGCTGAGACCACATCTTTCTTCTCAAAAGTTTTCACCAACTTAGGACCCTTCTTATCTTTAGACTGCTCTCATAAGAATGGCATCCTAGGAGCCTCTTCCTGCAAATTGCTAGCCTTGTTGAGAAGTTTTTTAAAAGTTTTAATAGTGAAACCCTTCAGGAGAAAAGCAATCGGGCCATGAATATTCTTTAGAAGAATTTCCACTACATGTTGCTCTTGAAACTAGGGTTCACACTTCATCGAGAGGTTTCGCCACCTCAAGATGTATTCAACCAGAGACTCTCCCGACTTTTTCTTTTCAACAACAAGATTGCCCACAGTGGTGCATTGTTGCGCTCCAAAAAATCTCTTTAGAAAAAGATTTTCTAGATCGCAAAAGGTTCTTACTGAACCGTTGGGCAGATCGGCGTACCAGTCAAAAGCAATGCCGGACAGACTACTTACAAATTGGCAAAAAAGTAGAGCATCTGACCCTCCTACGTTGCAACAGCTCGCTCGGAAGTGGGCCAGATGTTGTCTTGGGTTTTCGACTCCGGTGAAAATTTTAAATGACGGTGGCACAAAACCCTTTGGATAAGGAACTTAGTCATATTCCTTGGGATAGGGTCTACCCTTTGGAATAGATGCGGTCCCTTGTGATAGAGCTAAGGCCTCCCTTGCCTGGTCCTCAATCAGTTGTTTAATGTCTTTCTGAGACAGAATTGGAGGGGCAGTGGAAACTGTGGGCTGAACTGGAGGTGCTTCTGGTGGGCAAGGAAGGATCACATGTGCTGACTCGAGGGATTTTGAACTAGATTCTGCCTGTTTAGCCTTTTATGTGATCTCTCGAGCTGATTGCTATATTTTAAGGGACTCTTGTTGTGATTTATCCAAGCTTTCTTGCATTTCCCTAACTTGTGACATCATGCCTGCTAGCTGAGTCTCCAAGTTTCTTATATGCTCTTCATCTCTAGCTTTTATTGACTCGTCTGAATCTGACTAAATGGCAGGTGAATCCTTATCTCTAACAGGTCGACGCCTGCTAGGCTCAGCTTCTTTATTAGACCCACTGGTTTCAACCATACAAATGCTGCCAACATAATCATCCTCATCTCCGAGGAGGTCATCCAGATCTGGGTCAAAAGAGGCCATTCCTTCTCTATTCAACAGAATGTTCTTTATCTCTTGTACTACCTCCTCAACCGGTCTATCCCCAATTGACTTGGGATCGAGGGGCAAGTATCCTTTATACTCAGCCATGTCAAATAGTTCTTCAGAATCCAATCTGGAGATGATTTCTGTAAGTTTTGGATTAGGATCCGGCTGAGGTTCTGGAATTGGTTCATCTTTCATCTCTAGGTCCTGGTCAGTTCTCTCCTCTTCGACTATCCCAGAACTGGCAGTCAGAAGAGTGGCATCCTCTATAGGGTGAGGGACATATACCTCGGGGGGGAAGCAGGAGCTTGTAAAGTGATGGCTCCTACATCTAGCAAGGTAAGGTTCTCAGACACCTGACTAGGGAGCCTAGGAACGACACTCAGATCTTGGAGGTCATCAACTGGGGTAGTAGTGGTGGTGGTGACTGGATCTTGAACTAAACTGGCGGAAGAAACACTATTAATTGTAACATCTGGAGTACTAACAGAAACATCCATTTGATCAATTGGGACTGGAGAAGGAGTAACTGGAACTCATTGGAGTTGAAGAATGAACTTAGAAGTTCTGAGAGGTGGTGGTAAGTTCTCCAACTTAGTTCTTTTGGGCACAAATTTCTGCTCAGGGGACTTAGGCCTTTTGCCCTTAACATCTACAGGTCTTCGAATTTCAGTTTCCTTTGGCTTAACAATCACTGAGGCCAACTTTACAGGCTTAGGAGGGGGTACCGGGGGTCTACCAACAGAATGGTGGCCTCTCTCGGACCCAGTCAACACAATACCTTCCATTTTAGAAGATGGAAGGCGTGGCACCCAATGATACCCATCAACTAGTACTGAGGTGACAGGTTGTTTGACATACTTCTTATTCTTTCTGACAGGCTGAGGGGTTAAGTTCTTTGCCTCAGAAACTTCTTCTTTCAAGATCTCCTTCTGGAAGCGATGGGAGATGACTCCCTTTAACTATTTTACATACTACTCTATAGTCTACCCAGACTGTGCAGCACAGGTATGAATTATGTTCCTTAATGTCCTTGTTCTCTGGAGGTGTTTTTCTTACGGAGTCCTCTTGATTGAATAGTCAACCGGGCATGGTGGGGAATGGGCTATCCTTGCTTCCCTCTCCTCCCCCTAAGCAGTAGCGATGGGGTAGAAGAGACTCCCCTTAAGGAGAGGAGAGGAAGCAGGAATAGGTAGCTCCTCAGCAGCCTCAGGCTCTACTTGAGCCAAGGTCTTAAAAGGCATAACTCTCTTGGCTTTGAAGATCTTCTTCCTAAGTCTTCTCAGATAGTTCTTTCTTTGGTTCTTAGTAGCAAAGGTAAACCCAGAACTGGATCCTTCCTCAAAAATAGATTTAACTTCAGTGGGTACCTCAACAACTATGTTCAGACTATTTCTGCTCATCATTGACTACTGGCAAGGTAGGTGCAGATCCCACAATCAACTCAACCACTGGGGGAACTTCCTTACTGGCATCCAAACTAACTATCTGGTGTCCGTCCATGGAGAACTCAAGGGTATTGAATCCCATCCCAAAAATGATAGTATTTCCTTGGTCATTCACTGTTGAGGATAGCTCTCGGTAGAAGGAGAAAATTAATTTGCCAGCCATTTGAAATTTTCTGAAAATTAAAGAGGGGATTGAAATTAGATTTGATTTAGAAGAGAAAAATTTTTTGAAAAATTAAAGCTCATAAGATAATCTCAACTCCCCTTCTAGTGCATGTTAAGTGGTAGAAAATATCACCCAACACACACTAGTGGGACAAAGAGACTATGTATGTGCCGGAGGAGATTTAGATTTTGTAACACATGTTAGCCCACAGAGGAAACCAATGGGGTAGCATGTGACGACTTGAAATTTGGAAAAAGTTTTAAAAGGGAATTTGAATTTTGTGATATTTAGAGTGGTTTTCTCACCAATTCCAAAACACAACGGGCTGAGTTTCCCCTTGCCCGAAGGCTTATGGAACTGTGAGAAAACTCAAGTAAAGTAAGCAGCCTAACCCTGCCCACTTCTAAGGATCAAAAGGGGAAGTGACGGGGTTAAGGCTAGGGTATTTCAAAATACAAAAGTTAGGGTCTTTTAATTCCTTGAAATCTTAAGAATTCATATATTAACTCAAAAATTATTAATTATAAATTCATAAGATTGAAAAGGATATCCCAAAGATCTGATTTGACACTATCGTCTCACCGGTTGACCCGGGGGCAGAAGGTCAAAATCAGAACAGACAGAATCAAAAGGGAATTGGAGGAAGGACCTCTCTTTTTATCATACAAGTTATTTTAGATGTTGGCCACACTCACCCAAGGGAGAAATGGGTAGAGGGACCAACGGAAGAAAGGTAGTTAAGACTACCGATGAGACAAAATTTTGTTACTATCAAAGATGGAGAGAGAGAGAGATATATATATATATATCCCACCGGGCGTGCCATTTTTTTGTTGGTGGAATTTTGAAAATAGGTTTCAAAAAATTTAGTTTTCTTTGGGACTTCAAATTGAATTCTAAAATCAAATTGTCTCATTAGAAAAAGGTATATCACCACGAGAGGTGAAAATAAAATTTCACAACGGTATTCAGATTTAGAATTATGAAATTCATCTTGAATATCGTGACCAGATACTAAAGAGAACTTCATTTGGCCCCGAAGGGTCAAAATGATCATGACCAGATACTAAAGAGAACTTCTTGAAATCAACCCCAAAGATCAAAGATGATCCAAGGGGAGATCAGTAAGTGTTTAAAGATTTTTTGTGTTTTTTAATAATTTTTAATTGATTAAAATGGATTAAACATTAATTTTGATCAAAATTGAATTAAAAGGGATTTTAAAGTCAAACTAAGGATATTCAAATTTTCACTTATTAAGGGATCAATTAGTGTCAGTTAGAAGTATTTTAGGGAATTTTAATAATTAATCTTGATTTATTAGAAATTTATTAAGGCTAAGGGGTGATTCTAAAAGGGAATACTATGGATTCTATTTAGTGGACCAAATGGGCTCCAAACTTGATGAAATTTGGACCATGGAATCACATGATCCCAAGTCCTAAACACACCAATCTTGGACTCAAATGGAATAATCTAAGGTGGCTAACCAAGCCACCTAAGGTGATCTCTATGTCACCTTTAGAAAATTCTAGGGAGCTATCCTAAGCTTGGATTGGGGCAAAATCACTGGCTCTAAACTCCCTATACTACACATCACCAGCACACACAAAATCAAATCCTAATTCTCATTGGAAAGGTTGTAATCCCATTTTGAATTTAAGGGCCAACCCGTGACCCTTGAATCCTAAATTAGAGAATAATGCTCTTAAACACTTCAAACATAGGAGAAAAAGTTTGGGCATGTCAGGGACATACCCAAATTCATTCTCCCAAAATTCCAAGTCCTGGGGAATTAAATTTAAGCAAAAAATTAATTAATTTAAATAACACTAATAATAAAATTAAACTCAACACAGATGCAATCAGGACTTGGGATTATAGGGCTTTTGTAGGTCTTCCTGAGACCTTTCCAATGAGCCTAAGAACACCTAATTTGGTCAAGTGTGTAGGGAGATATTAATTTTTGAAGATCCCATGAATTCTCTAAAAATTAAGTCCAACCATTACACAGTTAGCCGACGCTTTACACATGGCGCGTCGCGATTGGCGGGGCAATCATTGGCATTGAATAGGTAACGGTCAGATTAACCGTAGCCGTCAGATGGAAGATCGAATGGCTATGATTAACGATGCTCGGAGATCGCGGGATCTAATCCGTGCTGTTGATTGGAATCAACGGTCGGGATGTCATCTTCCACCTCCAGTACGAACCCGAGACCTTGAAGCTTCTCCGGTGTGACCCGGGCGATCCCACCGACGAACTTCGACGAAATTTCATAAAGAGGATCAGGGAAGAGGAAACCTTTAATCCAACGGTGGAAATCCATTGGGGTGAAGGTTTTCTTCATACTTGACCAGACTACCTAGCTAGGGAGCTCGGGATGGAGAAATTACCATAGAGAAAGACTCAATGGATGAGCTTCTCTATCAGGAAGCTCCAAGGGGTGATGGCGAGCAGATCTCCTTCAGATGTCGGGACTGGAAAATGGCCGGTAGTACGACTTTGAGCAGGACGCCAAAAGCTTTTGCCGGAGTTCACTCGAACGGATCGAAGGAACGGCCTGGGAAGCTGGGGAATAGCACTGGGAAGATGAGGGAACTCTAGGGAATGATTTCAAATATATGGGATCGAATGATGGCCTTTGGGGAGCACGACCCTATTTAGCCACCTCCCGTAAGCTTGGATGATCGGGATTGAGCTGGAGGGTCTTCGGATTGATGCCAGGTGGAAGGGGACATCATCCCAGAGGGTTCGTGAGCTTCCAGCCTGCGAGCCACAGCCTTTGGAAGGCTTTGGGTCAGGATCGGATGGGGGGTACCACTGGAGCTCGTTCTCCATTGGTTCCGACCGCCGCCGGCCGGAGTTTGGGTCGGGTTGATCTGGGAAGAAGGATGGGGACATGCTGGAGTTGAGGGTGAGCTCAATTAGGCATGGGGAGGTCCAATTCGATTAGGTGGCTTGATTGGATACATACCTAATCAATTTGGGTCAAATTGGGCTCAACCCAAGTCAGGCCAGACCCTAGGCTTGATGTGGGAGGTGGGTCTGAGTTTGGTGCACCCAATACAAGTGGCAATTGGGTTCAATTTGATTTTGGTTCAAAGAAGGCTCAGGTCCATATGATTTTGGCTACTTTGAGCTAGCCTAAAATTGACCCAAGTCAACCCAAAGCATGGGCTGGCTAGAGGAAGTGTATTGGACCTAGGGCCACTTAATAGAGGCGTTGATCAAGTTCAATTTGGCTTAGGGCAAGGATTGGCACAATCCCAAGTGGTTTTGGCCACTTTGGGTTAGCCTAACTCTTGACTCAAGTGGAGCCATAGGCTGGGCTGGTTAAGGGAGATGTATTGGGTCATGAGAGACCTAATGGAAGTATTGGTCAAGTTTAATTTGACTTAGGACAAGAATTGGCTCAATCCCAAGTGTTTTTGGCCACTATTGGTTAGCCTAACTCTTGACCCAAGTGGAGCCAGAGGCTGGGCTGGTCAAGAGAGGTGCATTGGGTCAAGGGGGACCCAATGACATCTTGATTTAGATTCAATTGATTAAGGTTGATAGATGGTTCAAAGGAGGCCTCTCTTTGGTCACTTGGGTCAAACCAAAAGGCTAACCCAAGTGAGCCCAAGGCTTGGATCTCCAAGAGGGGTCTCTTTGGTGCCCAAGGAGTCACCCCTTGGGTTCAAATGGAATTGGAATGATCTTGGTCAAATGGGTTAGGTGGAATAAGGTGTATGTATCATTTGGTCAACTTAGTTGACTTGGTCAACCAAGTTGACCCAAGGCTAGGATTTGGGTCTCTTGAAATCCATTTGATCATATGAGTCTAATGGATGAGGCATCAAAGTGTGGAAAGGTCATTTAGGTCAAAATGACCATTTTGACCCTTAAGGGACATTAAGGTTAAAATGGGTTGACTTGGCCAACCAAATTGAACAATTATTGGAATTGAGTTCAAGGGGTTCCAAAGGTCAATTGGAAACACTTGAGAAAGGTTTCAAAGATTGATGATCAAATCAAATTAAGTCTAGGCTAAAAGTCCAAAAATCCCCTAAAAGGGCATTTTGGTCATTTTGGTCCTGAGTCAATTCGTGGCCAAATTGAATCTAGGAAGATGTAGACTATTGTTAAACAAGTTAAAATCAAGGTATTAGAGATTATCAAAAGGTTTGGAGGGGGCTCCAAAGTTAAATTCCACTAGATGACAGGGTCCAGTGGCATTGATTGTAAATATTTGAAGGTTTTGCAACCTTTAGAGCTAAATTAATTTTATGGGGTTAGAGTCCTCCGAATGAGCTCAAATTTGGAGGGTTGACACTAGAGACATGTCACATCAATATGCAATTGACATATCCTGAATCAGGTGCCAATTGACTGGGTTTCAAGGTGATGGAAAAATCACCCAGAAAGGGCTTTATGACCCAAGTCTTTAGCCTAAAAATTATGGGTTTGGATTGAGTTAAGATCTGGACTAGGCCTAAGGGCTAGGAGCTAGGAAAATCCTAGGATCTAAAACTCAAGGAGGAGTTAAAAGTGACCTCATACAAAAATGAGGTCAACACCAGTTTGGAACACCACATCTTCCACTTCTTTCATATCCAGATTCTTGATTAAACCATTCTTATCCATGTCATCTAGTGTGCTTGAAGAAATCGGCCAACAATCTAAATTGCACTGTCTTTCTCTCCATTTCTCCATGAAAGAGTATAGAAAAACATTCTCGATTTGGTCAGGATCTTCCACTTCCATCCCTTCTATATTTCTGATTTTATGAATCCAATTCGAGTTCCTTCTTGCTGATGCAAAAGAGTGAAAATTTTTTGAATTTGAATCACCTTTAGACAACCATTTTACTTTGGATCTTTGCTTCCACGAGGTGTTCAGAGCAGATATAACAGAATTAAGTTCATTCACACTTGTTTTGAGACTCCACATGTCTATTTCTAAAAGCCAACCACCATTTGATTCTTTCATCTAAGGTACCCAGATACTTTTCTTCAATTCTTCCTTAAAAGAATTCATATCCTTGTGTTTAGCTCTACTCGAGAAGAACAAAGATCTTAAGGTTCTCTTAAATTTATTATTTAAAATTTCAGCACCATCATCTTCAGTTTTCCTATTCCAAACATTTTTAACAATTGCCTCCGATGCGGGGTAAGAAGCCCATACCTATTCAAACCTGATGATCCTTTCTTATTTGACCTTGTGATTCAAATAGTTTAAGAGAATAGGGCAGTGGTCCGAGGCTACTCTAGTCATATGCTTTACCATAATTTGATTAGAATAATTAAGAGCTTTGACATTCAACAAGCATCTATCTAGCCTTTCAAGTATCTGAGCTCCTTCCACCTTATTGTTACACCATGTAAATTTAGGACCAACAAATCTTATCTCATGAAAATCATTATTCACTAAGAAAGATTTCATCTCTTTTAAAGTTTGATTTAATTGAAATCTCCTACCACCCCTCTTATCATCCTTGGATGACAAACAATTGAAATCACCTCCTACAACCATAGGGATATTGTTTTAATCAAACTCTTCTAGTTTCTCCAAAAGGAATCTCCTTTGAATCGTGTCCTTGCTACTATAAATTGTGACAATTCTCCAACTCTCTTTGTTAGCCAACATAAGGTCTCCAATCAAGAATTGTTGAGAAGAATCAACAATAGAAAAGGAAGTGTTGTTACTCTTCCAAAGAATAAGAATTCCACCAGACATACCTTCTGAAGGAATTTGAAAAAATCCCAAGTATCTCCAATCAAATTATTGACTTCCACTCTATTGAATGAGGAAATTTTCATTTCAAGCAAACCCACAAAAATACATCATTGTCTCTAACTACTTCTTTTAGATATAGAGAAGCTTGTTTTTTACGAGCTCCTCTACAATTACAAAACATCATAGAAGTCATTGTGAATGTATAGGGGAAAGGTTACCCACCCTTTCATTACCATCACCATCTTTCTTTCTACTTCTAGAAAAAAACTTGATAGGCCCCAAACTCTTTAGTTCTTTGGCTAATTTGAATTTAACATTTCTTGAATTACATTCCACATTTGTTTTCACTTTTAAAACTCCTACAGCTTGGTCAACTAGAGGCTTGGAAACATTAGTTATTAATACATTCCCAATTGGATCTCCTACAGATTCACCTGGAACCTCCTATTCCATGTTTATTTTTATGTTAGCTTCATTGGAAACTTCTACTTCCCCTTCCTCAATTAAATCAGATAACGCTTCAAATTTATTAATTCCTTTAAGAATGGTTGTAGAATTCTTAGTAGCATCAATTATTTCTTCCAAAATTTTACTATCTTTGCTAATAACTGCTATTTTTCCATCTTTAGACAAATTTTCATCTTGGATTTGCACTGGAGCCAAGTGATCTATACTTCCCTTTTTTTTCTCAATAACTAATTTTTCCACATATCTATGAGTATTAGGATTCCTTCTTTAAAAGCCCGAGTTCTTTTTATTGAAGATCTTCTTCCTCCCATAATTGACATGGATCCATGGTTATAAGAAGAATTGACTTCCTTAAAACTATCTTCCTCCTTATCTTCAGAATTTGTAGGATTAAAGGCTCCACCTTGTAAAGCCGTCCTCTCTCCACTATCAATAGATTTAGATACAACCCTATTTGTATCTATCACCATCTCTTGACATTTGCTAATTGAATTACAAATCCTTCTACATTTAAAGCAAAGATTAGGAATCCTCTCATATTCAAATTTCTGAAAAAATCTTCCTGAATTCCCTTCCACCCAAGCACCTAGAGGTAGTTTGTTATCCAATTGAATGTGGACATAAACCCTTGCAAATTCTCTTCTCCCCCATTGGAACATATTATCATCTATTAGATAAGGTTTTCCCAATTTCGAAGCAATCCTACACACATTGATATCATCCTAGCATTGAAGTGGTAAACTAGGCATCCTAATCCATATTGGTGTTGTTAGACCCTTTAATGAATCCGAAGAGAATGAAGGAGACCACTTTTCTACGCCAATTATTTTTCCCTTGACATACCATGGTCCATTAGAAAGAACCAATTCCATTGTTTCCTCATCTTCAAAGGAACAAAGCATCCAACACTTACCAAGCCAAGTGAGATTGAATTTGCCTAAATGCAACCATTGCCTCCTCAGTTCAGAGTTTAGCACATATGAAGGAATGTTTTCCCCAAACACTTTGACCACTAATGCCTATTGTAGTTTACTTGTATTTTCCAACACATTTTCGTCATATAATTTGATAGTTTCACCATCATCCATTAAGCAATTCCCAATTCCCAGATCAGCAACACTTCTATTGGACTTCTTATTCAAGACTTTAGACATTCCATTACCTTCAGGCTCTTTTACATTAGAACATTCAGCTCTACCTTCAGCTTGTTTGCACTGATCTTGATCTCTTGAAATGCATTGCCGAACAACCTCCAGGTATTCAATAGATTCAGTTCTATTTCTTCCATCCGAATCCTTAGGAGAGATTACTTCCAGATCTTCAGCAGATTCATCTTCTTCTCCATTTGAATTCCTTTCTGATTGAAAAGTTAAACTTTCATTCTCAATAACTACATCAGTCTTCTTTACAGACCCACAAGAATAGGAAATCAGAGCAGCTTCAAAACATATTTTTGAATCTTCATTTTTCTTGTGAATTTTGAAATCATCTTCAAACAAAACACTCTTTCCCATTATCTTCAATTGGTGATCAATCGCCATCACTGGTAAATCTTACTAACGCGCCAATTTGTTTTTTAAAAAATCAGTTTCTCTGTCTAACAATTCCCATAATTTCTCTCTCTAGCGCAAATCTCATTTTAAGTTGATATTGATCAACTGTACTATTTTCTCTCTCTACTATAGTTGGTTGGTGAAAAGTTTTTAAGGGCTTCCCTACTGAGCTGTGAGGGCAAAAAGAGAAGAATTGTTAATTATACCTGAGCCAACTACTTTCCAAGTGGTATTATCTCCTAGTTTTACCTTACCTCATGACCTGGCCTCTAGTGCAATGAATTTCTTCAAATCACCCGTCATTTATCTCGAGCATCCACTATCCTTGTACTATATTCTCTCACTAGGTATTTTGTGAAAGCACCCCTAAAAATTCAATTAAAAGTTAGATTTGAGAACTCAGGTGAGTTTGGGTTCCACCTTATGCATTGATGAATGAGATGTTTGCATGCTATGTTGTGATGCAAGTAATTTTGGCCTCCATACTGGACGTGTCAGATGGTGGTGGATAGTGCAAGTGCGGGCTATGCAACCTAGCTGAAATTACTGAATGACAAGAGGGGGGTGAATTCGATGATTAAAAACTTCTTTTAATGAAAAGAAATATCTTTTTATGACTTTATGCGGAAGAGAATTTCATTCACAATAAAAAGATATATAATCAAATTCATCCACGCAATTAACCACAATAAAAATAAATGCGGAAATAAAGTGCAAAAAAATAAAGGAAAGAACACACCAAGATTTTTATAGTGGTTCGGTCAAACCATGACCTACGTCCACTCCCCGGAGGCACCCTCCGAGTATTACACTAAACCTTTAGTGATTCTCCTTTAGCTCCCACAGCTAGGCGGAGAAGCCCTTACACAATCACTTCCACCTTCCCCGGTGCGGCGGAGGAGCCGGGTCCTTTGACACCAATGAGATCTTCTTCTTCCCAAAACTTCCTTCAAGATGAACCTTGAATCCGATGGTACTGAGGTGCAAGCTCGTCGGAGCAACCGTGTGATCTCCTTCACACTCCCTTGAAACCCCCTCCAAGGATCTTCTCCCTCTCTCAAACTTCACCCTTTCCTCTCTCCCTTTCAAGTCCTCTCTTCAAGTTTTCTCCAAAAGAACAAAGACACAGTGGCTGCCAAAAGACTCTTACAAAGTCTTATGAGAGTGCTTAAATAGAGGGCTCAAAAAACCCTAAAAATACTCAATTCGGGCGTCAAATATCGTACTGTACGATCGCAAGATCGTCCCAATACGATGTGCAGAAATTGACCTGTTAGTACTGTACGATGTCCTGTACGATGTGCTGTACGATCCAGTTCGTACAGTACGATCCAGTTCGTCCAGTACGATCCAAATGACAAATTTCAGCCGTTTTGATTGAATAATCTCAGGATTAACTTAGGCAATATTTTAAACATCGTACAATACGATTATGATCGTACAGTACGATTATACAAAAATTCAAATTCAAATTTTTGCCTAATTTAATGGACGGCGGGCTTTCTAATTATAACAGATCGTACAGTACGATGTGGTGATCGTATAGTACGATTAGTTATATTCAAAAATAATTTTTCCAGGAAAAATAAAATATTTTAATTTATTTCTGTTACACCAGATCGTACAGTACGAAATAAATTCGTACAGTACGATGAACAGAAAAGTTAAAATATTTATAATCATTTTTTGCTCCCTCTGTTTGTGTGCATGATCAACAAACTAACATACATCATTACAAGACTTGACTCAATAAATGAAAATTACAGACTCATTTAATACGACCAATTCTATGCAATCTTGAGCCTTGAATCTTCAAAGAACGGTGCATGATGTACCTGAAATATTAGTCAACATAGAAAGACATATGCACTGAAAATACTAGGAGAAATAAGAGATTAATAAATATTATTTGTTATCATCAAAATCATAAACTCGGAAGCCCGAGTTGTAACAATCTCCCCCTTTTTGATGATGTCAAATAATATTGGTTGACTTTGCAATTTAAAAAAAAATTCTCCTAAACTCCCCCTCACTAAAAGAATTACATTAAAATTAGGGGAAAAGCTTTTCTTTTTCACTTTTTTTATTTTTTTTTATTTAAAAAAATAACAGCAAAAATTAAAATAAAATGCAATAAACAACAATACTTTCTCCCCCTTTGACATTATCAAAAAGAAGAGATAAAATAAAATATAAAATAACAACATAATAATAAACAAAAACATACAATTAAAAAAAAATTAAACATACAAAACAGATAGAAAAAAAAACATACAAAACACATAAATAAAACACACAAACAAACCTTAACATACTTATACCTCATCATCTTGCTCATGTTCTGATGATTCAGAAACTAGGTCTGCCCATGAGACTTTTTGCTTTTTATCGTTTCCCCATATTACAAACGATTTGTTTTTACTCTTTTCCTTTGCAGGAAGAGTTTTTAAGTTGGGGCATTCACGCTTCAAATGTCCCGGTTTCCCACACCCAAAGCAAATTATGTCAGAAGAAAACTTAGCATTTTTACAATTTTTACCTTTACTCTGCTTTTGTTGATGTTCATGCTTGTGCTTTAATAGACTTTCAAATTTATTTGTTATCAATGATATCTCCTTGCTTTCATCATCTACTAAGCCATATTCATCTGTGTGTTTGGCTTTTAACACAATAGTCTTCTCGTCACCTGCATCCAAAAATCTTTGACTCACACTTTGCTCGTAGGCAATGAGTGAGACGATTAGATTATCTATAGAATAAGTATTCAAATCTTTTGATTCATATATAGCTGTGACTTTGGCATCAAATTTATTAAGTAAAGAACGTAAAATTTTACTAACTTTTTCAACATTTGAAAGTTCTTTACCTAAATCATGCAATGACATCACAATTTGATTAAATCTAGTAAACATGTCTAAGATAGTCTCATATGGTTTCATGCTGAAAAGTTCATAATCACGCATTAGAATATTCAATTTAGACTGTTTGACTTCACTAGTACCTTCATATGAAATGCATAATCTATCCCAAATTTCTTTCCCACTAGTACATGTAGAGATTCTCATGCAATCGTCAGAATTTAATGCACAGAAAAAACAATTCAAACATTTAGCATTTAGTTGTGCATTGACTAGTTCTATTCTACTCCATTCAGTAAAAGGAATATTAATTTTGACTCCATCTATCATACGTGAAGGTACAAAATAGCCAGTTTGAATCATATTCCACATTCGATAATCAATTGATTGCAAAAATGTTGACATGCGAATTTTCCAAAAATTAAAAGAAATATTTTCAAATAAAGGTGGTCGTGTGATACAATAGCCTTCTGCAATGTTACGATTTCCAAAATGTGCCATGATCGATTTTTTCAAGGTTTTCTAAAACACTAATTTTGAAACCCGCTCTGATACCAATTGAAATTACTGAATGACAAGAGGGGGGTGAATTCGATGATTAAAAACTTCTTTTAATGAAAAGAAATATCTTTTTATGACTTTATGCGGAAGAGAATTTCATTCACAATAAAAAGATATATAATCAAATTCATCCACGCAATTAACCACAATAAAAATAAATGCGGAAATAAAGTGCAAAAAAATAAAGGAAAGAACACACCAAGATTTTTATAGTGGTTCGGTCAAACCATGACCTACGTCCACTCCCCGGAGGCACCCTCCGAGTATTACACTAAACCTTTAGTGATTCTCCTTTAGCTCCCACAGCTAGGCGGAGAAGCCCTTACACAATCACTTCCACCTTCCCCGGTGCGGCGGAGGAGCCGGGTCCTTTGACACCAATGAGATCTTCTTCTTCCCAAAACTTCCTTCAAGATGAACCTTGAATCCGATGGTACTGAGGTGCAAGCTCGTCGGAGCAACCGTGTGATCTCCTTCACACTCCCTTGAAACCCCCTCCAAGGATCTTCTCCCTCTCTCAAAACTTCACCCTTTCCTCTCTCCCTTTCAAGTCCTCTCTTCAAGTTTTCTCCAAAAGAACAAAGACACAGTGGCTGCCAAAAGACTCTTACAAAGTCTTATGAGAGTGCTTAAATAGAGGGCTCAAAAAACCCTAAAAATACTCAATTTGGGCGTCAAAGATCGTACTGTACGATCGCAAGATCGTCCAATACGATGTGCAGAAATTGACCTGTTAGTACTGTACGATGTCCTGTACGATGTGCTGTACGATCCAGTTCGTACAGTACGATCCAGTTCGTCCAGTACGATCCAAATGACAAATTTCAGCCGTTTTGATTGAATAATCTCAGGATTAACTTAGGCAATATTTTAAACATCGTACAGTACGATTATGATCGTACAGTACGATTATGATCGTACAGTACGATTATACAACCTTTCAAATTCAAATTTTTGCCTAATTTAATGGACGGCGGGCTTTCTAATTATAACAGATCGTACAGTACGATGTGGTGATCGTACAGTACGATTAGTTATATTCAAAAATAATTTTTCCAGGAAAAATAAAATATTTAATTTATTTCTGTTACACCAGATCGTACAGTACGAAATAAATTCGTACAGTACGATGAACAGAAAAGTTAAAATATTTATAATCATTTTTTGCTCCCTTTGTTTGTGTGCATGATCAACAAACTAACATACATCATTACAAGACTTGACTCAATAAATGAAAATTACAGACTCATTTAATACGACCAATTCTATGCAATCTTGAGCCTTGAATCTTCAAAGAACGGTGCATGATGTACCTGAAATATTAGTCAACATAGAAAGACATATGCACTGAAAATACTAGGAGAAATAAGAGATTAATAAATATTATTTGTTATCATCAAAATCATAAACTCGGAAGCCCGAGTCTTCAATTTCAGTTTGGGTTCCACCTTATGCATTGATGAATGAGATGTTTGCATGCTATGTTGTGATGCAAGTAATTTTGGCCTCCATACTGGACGTGTCAGATGGTGGTGGATAGTGCAAGTGCGGGCTATGCAACCTAGCATGCCACATGAATGATACCTAACCCCAGAGAATAGATTTATTAGTCTATGATGGGAGATGTGCTTCCTCCTAGGGGTAAATAATGTATGCTATGTTGGTGACTTTTGCCAATGTGCCAAAGTAGGTGATGGTTTATGGTTTTGAAGTGCATTTATTTTTTCTTGTAGAGATTTATTTATACTCTCTAGATTAGACAATTCTATTTTTAATACATGCTCCCTATCATCTACCTCTGTTGCACATGCCTCTAATTTCTTGAATGAATTTTGTAGTTCAACATGCGATGTCTTCAAGAAATTATATGCAATATATAAATTAATATGCTTCTGATTTAATGCATCATATTCATCAACTAAAGTTATGTGATCATTATCTAAATTTGAATGCTCAATAATCAAACTATTAAGCTTATTTTGCAAATTAGAAAATTCAGTATTCAAGTTAGCATACATCTTCTTAAGTTTACTATATGAATCATGATTTTTTTTTTTGAAATAATAAACAATTTATCATAGGAAAATAGGCATACCTCATCTTGTTCTAATTGAGCAAGATTATCATCTATCATAAGACATAGGTTTGTTACCTCCTCGTCTACTTCTGGTTCTATTGAGTCTGATGCAGAGTCGACATAAAATGCTTTCTATGTCATATTCTTCCCCTTCTTGAATTTTTCCTTCTCCTCTCACTTATCCTTGACTAGGTGAGTCTTTAGGTTGGGAAAATCTATTTGGAGATGTAAAGGTTTCCTGCATTCAAAACATATTATGTCATACGATGCTTTGAAATTTCTGTCGCTTTAAATTTTTCTCCGCTATTGTTGATGACACCTTTGGTTCCTTTTTAAAAAACTTTTGAACTGGTGGGTCATCAATGAAATTTCATTGTCCTCCTCTGCTATAGAGTTATCACTATCTGAATTATCTAATTAAAGAGACACATTCTTCTCCTTCTTCATTTCACCTATATCATTTAGTCTTTGACTCACACGTTGCTCGTATGAAATGAGTGGCCCAAGTAAATTATTAATTTAATACACATTCAAGTCCTTTGACTCAGCAATAATAGTAACATTAGTATCATAAGAACTAGGTAGGAAACATAAAATCATATTAACTTTTTCAGTATAAGAAAGTTCTATACCTAGTGCATTTAAGGATGTCACTATTTGTGTAAATCTAGTATGCATTTCAAAAAAAGTCTCACTAGGTTTTATGCAAAAACGTTCGTAGTCATGCAGTAGAATCTATAACCTAGGCTATTTAACTTCATTATTTTCCTCATTTGTAATACACAATCTATCCCAATCCTCCTTCCCCATAGTTTATGAAGATACTCGTATATAATCATCAAATTTCAAAGATTAGAAAAATAATTAAATATTTAATTAGCATTTATTTGTACATGTTCTCTATCCTCTTAACTCCATCCAGTAAAGGGAATATCTATTTAGGCACCATTAACTATACGAGATAGAGATGACTAACAAGTTCAATTTCTTCTCTCTCAGAGTACCTTCAACAACCAACCACTCATCTCTTTTATTACAAGGGATTATTAAAACATTGCTTAAGTATTAGAACTAAAAAAATCCTGAAATTCAAGTTATCCCATCTTTGTTCATACAGTACGATAGTCGTTCATACTGTATGAACAATCCAAAAACTAGACCCATCTAATGCGATGCAAACAATCATTCAGAAAAATTGTTAAAATTTTGCAAATAAATTGTATTGTACAATCATGAGGTCATCCAATGCTATATGTTTAATTTCTCTATATTCCTACAGGACGATCCATGGGATGAATAAAAATCGTCTCTTTCAACCATCATGTATTATCTTCATCATAGAGTATGGTTAGTTAATTTCTAGCTGGTTATCCAGTATGATGTAACCATCATACCGTACGATTAGTTTTATAATCGTAGTTTTGTTTGGTATGATATTTGGTACAATCAAATAATATCTCTGTCAATCATATAATACGATCAAGATCATATAGTATGACCAACTATAACTAATTAAGCCATAATTTGATTAACTAATTATTGTGGATAATTAAAGCAATAATTTAAAATATTGTACAGTACAATTAGCTTTGTAAATGTATGATTAGTTTAAAAATCATTTTTTTAATTTCTTACTTAATTTATATGGCAGCTAGAGTTTACAAATCAATATAAATCCTATAATATGATATTCATCGTAAAGGAAAATTAGTTTAATATAATAAATGATTTAATTAGATGTTAAAGACTATTTTCTAAAGAGCTGATTATACAGTATGATTATAAGTCATACAATATGATTTGTTAAAAAAAAATTATCATAGCTTTTCCCAGCTCCCCTTGTGTGTTTATGCACGGTCACCAATTGCATATACCCTTATGTATCCAAACTCAAGAAATATAAATTATAAAAAGTTAAAATTAAAGACTCTTTAACTAGACACCCTATTCTACCCAAGCTTTAGTCTTCAATAGTCTTAAGCGGTGTTTGTTTTTCCTGAAACTTTAGTACGCACAAAAAAAAATTCAATATCTAGTATTCACGCTAAGAGATCTAAAAAATTCAATCAATAATCTTTGTTATCATCAAAAATACAAGTTAGGGATCCTGTATTACAATAGGTGGTGGATGACATAACCCACAAAGGCAAGAGTCAAAGGTTTAGCTCTTTCCATCATCTCATCGTCAAAGAAGAAAACTTTTTATAAGGTGTGCTTACATAGCTGAGATAGAAGGAAGCACTATAAACATTGGTTATTAGCACCCACTATCCAATTTAACATATGAGGAGGTGAGTTATGAGGTGGGGCACTCAAAATAGAAGAAGTAGAGGAGTGGAGGGGTAGAAAGTGATATCGTTATAGATATAAGTTTATCATGTAAAGACAAATTGAAATAGAGTAGATCAACCAAATAAGTGGTCAAAGAGTACTAGGTTTTAGGCATTTTGAGAGCGAGGTACGCCAATAGGGATACACAATGGTGTCAAAGGCTAGAGGCACATGACGTCGCATGGGCAGTTTCAATTAGTTTGGGGTATATCAGATGATTGTTCGCATGCAGCACCAGCTCTATTTAGAGGAAGCTAACATCTAAATCCATAAAATAATAAGCATGATGATAAGGAAATTACCATTAAGAACAATGTTTTGGGGAAAAAAATATTCTACTTCCTTATAATATTACTTGATTACAATGTGTTGACTAGGGGTGCAAGTGAGCCGAGCAAGCTCGCGACCTGGCTCGAGCATGACTCATTTATATGCTCGCGAGCCAAGCTTATCGAGCTCCCGAGTCAAGCTTGAGCTTGAGTTTGAGCTCGTTTGGTAAACGAGCTCGAGCTTGAGCTAGCTCACGAGCTCGTGAGCTCGCGAGCCGGCTAGAATAATGATTAAATATGAAAATTAAAAAGAAACAAAATGTTATGTAAATCCTGTGTGTATTTCAAAGTTATCGTGCATTAAACTCAAAATATTTTTTGTTATTTCTCAAATCCCACATATTTCCAAAGTTCTCTCTCACTAATACACAGAAGTGAGTGCTCCAAAGCTAATAAATGATGATGTAAAGTGTTTTAGACAGTTGAATAATAAATGCATATTATTCACTCATTCAGCTCTCTCTCTCTCTCTCTCTCTCTCTCTCTCTCTCTCTCTCTCTCTCGTTTTAAAAGGCCATGCTTGAAGCCTCAAACTCGATGAAACAGAAGGTAAAATGGACCGTGCCGGAGTTTGACGAGCGGCTCGATGAGTTTATAATTGGACGAGTCGAGCTCGACTTTTGAGCTCGACTCGAGTTCAAGCTCGAGCTCGGTATTTAACAGTTGAGCTTAACTCGAACACCCTCTGGCTCTAGCTCGACTCAACTCATTTGCACCCTAGTGTTGACCATTGAAAAAAGAAACTGAAATTGATAAATCAAATTTAAAAAATTTATATATTAAAATAATTTTCTTCCTTTATTGTATAATAACAGTTATAATGTGTCTAAATTTGACATGTTTTTTTTTTTTTTGGTTAAAACCCACCCAAGGGGCCTACGTGTTAATATTCAAAAAGAGGTTACAAGGTCCTTAAAAAGAACCTCCAGCTCCCTACTGCTCGAAAGAGCTACAAGTAAAAAAGTAAAATAAAAACCTATGAGCCGATGGTTCCTTTTTCTACCATTACAAAAATAATGCCACAAAAACCTAGGTCTGTGAATAAACAGAACCCAAAAAAGGAAGCAACTGATGATCTCATTCTGCTCATTCTTCCTGCCAAAAAACCAGTAATAATTTTCAATAAATACTAATAAGCAAAATAAACTAACCTTGGCAACCGTACAGCTTTTACGAAGAGAAGTAAAAAACTTCCTGCAATTATATAACACATAATAAGCATAGTCAGTAATAAGAAGACCATCATTAGATCCCAAGAAACTACCTGCAGGACTATAAAAATTCCAGGTTTTACTATCAATACAGCAAACCAAAAAAGTGTCCAGGAACCAAGGAAAATTTAAGAAATTAATATCAAAGCCTTCTATGCAGTGCTTGTGGCCCAAAGTGAGAAAAAAACTGAGCACAGTAAAGATCCAGCAGAAAATCCACATCCAAATGCAAATGCAAACACCTCCGAAAAAATACTCCAGACCAGGAACACAAAGTAGAACCACAAAATCACGCCCGGACAACCCAGCAAAAGGAAGAACAAGAAAATTGCCCAGAAACTAAACACCCAAAGAACCAAAAACACCATTCAAGAAAGCCCCAGATTATCACGTCTAACCAGATTAAACAATTGTTCAGGCAGCTTATCAATCTCGAAAATAATATCACTAGTAGCATAACAACCAAACTTAGCCAACCAATCCGCACAAAAATTGCATTCTCTGAAAATATGACTTAAGGAGCAGTTAAGCTTAAACATGGCCATCTGAATCTTTCTAATGAGATAGAAATACTGCGGATTAACAGGAATTTCCTTATTAATCAATTGAGTAACCAGCACAGCATCAACCTCAACTTGAACATAATAAAAACCCTTAGACAAACATAGCTCCAAACCCTTATGGAGACCCATTAGCTCAGCAAAAATAGCTTTACACGGATATAAAGGGCCCGCAAAAGCTAAAATTACCTCACCATAGCAGTCACGCAGAATTCCTCCCATCCCAGCAGATAACCGGTTCACCGACCCATCAGTATTAAGCTTAAAGAACAACTGGGAAGGTTTTAACCAACTAACCAAACGCTCCCTTTTACCCACCTGATCAACATTTAAATCAATACCAATAGCCTCAGCATAATTACCACAATTTTTGAAATGTTTCTCATTAATAAGTTTAGCATAGAAACACTGAGAGACTTTATAATTAACATTTGAAATAATGACATTAGCATCAATCTTAATACCCTTATGCTTAGACTCATTTCTAGCCTTCCATATGTACCATAAAATAAAAATAGGCAAAATGTTTACAATATGACCCTTAGCAAGAATCATCCATTTAGAAAGCATAGCATAAATATTCTCATTACCCGTGACAGTGAAAGTATTGTTAACCGAATTAGAAAAAAATCTCCAAACAGTTTTGGCCATATGGCTATTAATAAAGACATGCTCAATACTCTCAATATTAAAACAGCACTGACATTTAGAGGGAAGAAGAAAACCTTTATTCCAGAGACGGTTATCCACAGGTAAAAACCCTTTAATGCATCTCCAAGCAAGAATAGAATAAGAAACCGGGATGCAATTACTCCACAAATTCTTAAAAATCATAGACTCAGCTTGCTTCTCTCTGAAAGTATCCCACACTAAATTAAGCTTAAAACGCCCATTAAAAGAAATATTGAAAAGAATATTATCAGTAGCATCCAGCTGAAGCGGAATACTCAGGATTTGAATAAGCACCTCATGAGGAATCATATTACCAAGCTCCATGACATTCCAAATACCATTAACCCAAAAACTAGAAACTTTAGTGTTAATAAGGGTATGAGTATTAAGCATACTATCAATAGACCCATTTCCCAACCAATTATCCTGCCAGAAAGAGATATCACCATTCCCCAACCCCCATTGAACAAATTTTTCGGCTTCCCAACTTATCTTACATAATCTTTTCCAAACCATAGAATCAACCACCTTGAAACTACAATATAAAGGGTGAATATCCTTACAATACTTAATATGCATAAATTTAGACCAGAAACTATTGTTAGTCCTAAAAGCAAACCATAACTTATGAGAGAAAGCATGCACCATATCCAAAATACTCTTGTTTCCCAAACCACCTTCATTAACCGGCCCACAAACTTTATTCCACGAAGACCAATAAATACAAGAATGCTCATTATTGGCTCCCCAGAAAAATTTGTTGATAAGACGTTCCAGTCTCAGACAAGTAGCAGGAGAGGGATGAAGCGTGTGAAAAATAAAAATAGGAATCGAATTTAACACATGCTTGATTAACAATAATCTACCTCCAAAAGATAAAAATTTAGTGGTCCAATTTGAAATTTTACTTTGAAAAACATTGAAAATATCTTCAAAAATAGAAGCTTTTTTCCTTCCCTTAAAAATAGGCGTACCCAAATATTTGATAGGAAAATAAACACAATTAAAATTGCACAATCTAATAATCGCATTAATTTTGGCATTATTAACCGACTTAGAAACAATGAAATTACTCTTGTTTCTATTAATGTTGAGACCACTGATCTTATGAAAACCTTCTAGAAACTTGACCAAAATTTTAATATTGTTAATGCACGCATTAGAGAAAATAATAAAATCATCAGTAAAACAAAGGTGAGAGATAGGAATACCCCCCAAAGTACGATACTGCAAAGAAGGATGTCTCATGAATAATTCCTCAAGACTTCTGGACAGGTAATCAACAGCAATAATGAACAAAGCAGGTGAAAGAGGGTCACCTTGTCTCAAACCCTGAGAGGACTTGAAAAAACCATGGCTAGCTCAGTTAATAATGACAGAAAAATAGCAATTATCAATGTTGTTTTTCACCAAAAGAATAAAAGACTCACTAAAACCGAATAAAGCAAGGACTTTATATAAAAACTCCCAATTTAAATTATCATAAGCTTTAGTGATATCTAACTTAAAGATAATGTTACCACCTTTGGTTTTTATATTAATATCATGAGCAATTTCTTGAGTAAGAAGAATATTATCAAAAATACTTCTACCTCTAACAAAACCCGTTTGATTTTGAGAAATAATTCTAGGGAGAATGTTCACCAGTCTGGAAGAAATAATTTTAGAAACCAATTTGTTAAAGAAAGAACACAAACTTATCGGTCTAAAGTCATTCCAATCATTAGTAAGCTCTTTCTTAGGAATTAAAACAATATTAGTAGAAGAAAAGAATTTGCCATAGGGTTCCCAAAGAAAAATTCCTGGATAGCTTCAATAATATCAATCTTGGTGATCTGCCAAGTTTTAACAAAAAATTTTGTAGTAAAACCATCAGGACCCGCCATAGAGTCAATGTTAATATTTTGAATGACATTCCAAATCTCCTCCTCCAAAGGAAGTTTAGTCAGCATAAAATTATTAGTTTCAGAAATACAGCTAGGGACAAGGGCCTGAGAAATAAAATTACTATTAAAAATACTTTTAAAATGATCCACACCCAAATTGATAATGGAGATCTCATCCTCCAAAATCCTCCCATCTTTATCCAAAATTTTAAAAATATAATTCTTAATTCTTTTTTAATTATACATAGCATGAAAAAATTTTGTATTTCTATCACCTTCAACCAAAAACCTAGTGGTAGCCTTTTGTTGCCAATACATCTCCTCTTTCTCATGAAGAGCAAAAAGCTTAAGCTTGGCATTATTAAGATTTGCAATGTTACCACTAAGAGGATTCAAAGCCACAGTTTTCTCCCAGTCAACCACCAAATTTTCAGCCTCTTTGATATTATCAAAGAGGTTTTTGAAGACATGCTTATTCTACCACCTAAGCACTTGTTTTAATCTACTACGTTTATTCCACAATTTAGCCATACCATGACAATTATTATTAGGAAAAATAGGAGCTTGCCAATTCATGCTAACAACATTTAAAAAGTCCTGATGAGAGATCCACATGTTTTGAAACTTAAAGGCAGAAGAGATAAAATCCTTGTTGGCAGTAATAGATAAAAGTAAAGGCGCATGATCTGAAGCAATTCTACTTAAATGTTCAACATGTGTCATATGAAATTTAGCAATCCAATCATTATTAAAAAGAATTCTATCAAGACGTTGCCAAAGATTACCTCTGTTCCACGTGTAAGCACCACCGAAGAAACCAATGTCATTCAAATCACAATGAGTAATCATGGAATTAAAATCTTCCATAGCTTTAATGATAGGCAAAGCTCCTCCCAATCTCTCACTAGCAATAGCAATGGTATTAAAATCTCCCCCAACACACCACGGCCCCATGTTAGAAGAAGCAAAACTACATAACTGATCCCAAAGGGACAACCTGCCAATTCTGGAACAAGCGGCATAAACAAAAGAGGCATTACAATTGAAATTAAACATATCAATACTAACATGAACAACTTGAATAAAATCCCCTAGAATATTAATTTTAATAGCATCCTTCCACATAATTCAAATTTTATTAGAGCAATTAGCAAAAGAATGGGAGAAACCCAATTTAGAAGTAGTAGAAGCAATTTTATCCGAACTAATCATAGGTTCAAGTAAAACTAATAAGTTAACATTGTGAATTCTACAAAGATTTCTAACTCTAATCCTAGAGTCCTTTCCCCCCACCCCACGAATATTCCAAATAAGAGCCTTAACCATTAGAACTACCTTTAATTTTAGCTTGAGTTCTAGTGGATCTTGGTGTAGCCGGGATAACCTGTTTACCTTTTTTCTTCCCTTTTTTACTACTCACCTTAATAAACTCCTCCTCTCCTAAAGAATTAGAAGTGGAGCCTTCATCCTCACATTTTTCGGACTCTTCTTCCCCATTGAAAGATTGGTTGTTGATGATTCTATCCCCAATATCAGAAGGAACAATTTCTCCTTCTTCACTATCACCAATATCAGAATTAACATTTATAGGAATAATAGCAACAGTATTCGACAGCTTAGTATTCAAAGCAATATTTTCATGATTAATAACATTATCTTGAAGCATAGATTCAATAGAAACATAAAAATTAGGATTTAAAACATCCTCTTTTCTGCCAACATTACCTTCCACCGCAGCTTTACCAATAGTAGAATCAAAAGTAAAATTACCTTCCACCGCATTTTTCCCAACATTTCTCTCATTAGTTATCTCATCAGGAGTAACAGGTTTCGAATTTACCTGGTTAGATTCCAGAGCAAGCGCAATCTCCCCTACAGGATTGCCTTCCGACACCACGGTTCCCTGTTCCTTAACAGTTAGCTCAGCATTAACCACATTAGAAACCAAATTTTTATTTCTTTTTAAACCAGGATGAAGTTTAAAGAAATCAACAACCCCATGACCATGCATCTTACAATGGGTACAGAAATCCGCCACTTTTTCAAACTCCACCTTTTGCATGTAACCAAAATCCTGGATCCAACCCAAATTTCTTTTGCAAATTTCTTTGAAATATCAACTTCCACAAGAACCCGAGCAACAGACGGCCTCGTCCTGGAAGCCGTCACTTGATCAGTTTGCAATGGTCTACCAAAAACAGAACCTAATGCATGTAAAACTTGAGGATTGAAAAAATGTAAGCGTAAATTTGGGAAGGAAATCCAGACAGGCACAATGGGAGATTCCTCATGAATATCAAAGAAAGGTGTCCACTTTAAAACTTTCATTTGGCAATTACAAATAAAATAGGAACGTCTAGAAAAAATGCGACTATAATCCATGTCGTTAGACAACTGAATGGCAACATGACGAGAATCCAGAAGACCGATGGAGTAAAACCCAGAAAGTTTGAGATTAGCGAAAAAAGAACAGATGTTATCAAGATTTGGTCTACGAAGATTAAACTTCCCCACTAAAGTAAATTTAAAAGGAGACGCCAGTTTAAGAATGTCCTCATCAGAGATGAGAACAGCAGGAGCACCATTAATCACAGACTGAGTAAATTTGGGCGCGTTCTTACCTTGCATAGGATCACCCGATAAAACATCTTTAAAAGACCTAGTAGGAGATTTAGAAGGAGCATCACCTTCCAAGTTGAAGAAACCTTTGCTTTTACCATGAATCGGACTGGCTATCTTCCCCCACGGGTTTGAGGAAGCCATAACCACCAGATTTTGCCCCCCAAAAAGGGGAAAAAAATAGCAGCGCCACCAGAATACCTTCAAGAAGGAGCAATCAACAGGAAAGACGGAAAACAACAAAGAGAAATGGCCGGGAGAGGAGAAAACTCGCAGAACCCTAAAATCGCCTGAAGGCGGCTAGGGCGAAAGATGGAAAGAAGCTTTGCTGACAAGATGGTAGTATCATATATGGCTTAAGTGGTATGGCTAAATTTGACATGTATATCACTATAAAGTGCCCAAATTGGATTGCAAATTTATCGATATAAAGTGCACAAATATGATCAAATCAATCACTATATATATATATATATATATATATATATATATATATATATATATATATATATATATATATATATATATATATATGGTATAGTTGAAGGTGAACAAGATTGGAGCTATTTTTATCAAGCAATAGTAATTGTGTATATCTGAAATTTCTCATACTAAATTCGACTCAACCCACCTGGTTAAAAGATGTCGATCACAAAAGTTAATTACACTAAATTAGACCACATAATGGTTGCATATGGGCTCATCTTATATATGAAAAGCTTTAATGCATATCTCAAGTAATTAATGAGATATAATTAGCATTTTTTTGGCAAGATTTTATCAAGCAATAATGTCATTTATAAATTTACCTTTTAATATAATAATTTTTATATAGTATTGTCTCTACTCTTACTTATAAATAGTGGGTAAGAAAAAAAGCCTAATGACACAAGAAGTTATTTGTCTCAACACATTCAAGCAATAAAATAAAATAACTCTCATACTCTCTCTCTCTCTCTCTCTCTCTCTCTCTCTCTCTCTCTCATTTCTTAATTTTATAGTCTATCTTGTCAGTAACGTTCGGGTTTAAGCAGGCATAAATTTGAATTCAACAAGACATATCTTTGATTTATAATCACTAATTTAAGCTACCAAAATTTATATTGATTCTATGTAGCACATCCAACAAAGCAGCAACATATCAACTAAAATTCAGCATGATGAGGAAAGAGGTTGGGATTTATATAGTTAATCGAATAAGGGAAATAATTCATGGTGATATTGATATTTTGATGAAAAATACTTATTTTAGGAAAATCATATAGAAAATATTGCTTAACTTTATTATATTTATTTATACTGATTTTGTTCTTAAAAATGCAACTATTTAAGATAATATTAACATTTATAAAGGAAAAAAAATGATCTTATATTTTGATATGGTAATGATGATTTGTATAATTATTCTAGTTAGTTTTCAGGAATATTTTAATATAAAATTTTTTATTCATAAAAATAGTAAATATTTATAAAATTTAGATTTTATTTATCTAAGCTATAAAGCAGCTATTTTTTGGATACATATTCTCCCTAATTAATAGATACTTATATTAAGTTGCTTATTTTAGTAAGTGAGATTACTACAACCATAGTTTCTTAAAATTATTCTGATTTTAAAAAGAAAATTAATCAGTAAGAACAAATTGCACGATTTAGATGGCAATTAACCGGTAACGGCAAGAGGATCTGATCAATTCCTTTTATGCTATCAGATAATACTGAAATCTTTATTTATTTTAAAGATAAAGATTATATATAATTATGACATCAAATTTTATGAATGTTTTATATTTTTATGAACAAAAAAAATTTATATTAAAACATGCTTGAAAACTCATTAGATTAATTTTACACAACTCGTCATTACCAAAAACAAATATACAGTTGAATTTTTTCCATTATAAATTTTAATATTATCTTAAATAGTTACCTTTTTTAAAAAATAATCACAATAAAAAAATAAAATAAATTTCAGCAAAAATTTTTATATGATTTTCCTAAAATAAGTTTTTCTCAATGAGAAATAAATATCACTATTAATTATTTCCAAATTCTTAACTATGAGGCCCCACATCTTTCCTCTTCATGTTAAAATTTAGTGCATCACACAGTTCACATTTGTCTATTAGTTGGGTTTTGATCATCAACCAAGAATTTTTAAGTCTTATTTACGTGATATGTATGTAAATTTATCTTAACTAGTTATATATATATAACTAGTTAAGATAAACTTTCATATATAACTAGTTAAGATAAATTTACATACACATCACATAAATAAGATATATACACATCACGTGTATATATGTGTTACATATCACCAGTTTGGGTTCCTAAATCTGACTATTGTTGAGTTTTGCAGGTGTGTTCTCACCAAAGACCTCGTGGGAGCATAGGATAATTGGACACATGGAGGCTCGCAGCTCAAAATTGCTTAAACTTGCTGCTTCATAATTTCTTGAAATTATTTTTCTTTAATTAGTTTTGTGTTATTTTTGTTGTGTGCTTGCTTTGTGTTGTTCTAGATTGCTTTGTTTTCGTTTTGTTTTTTATGTTTGGTTTCCTATATGATTATTTTTTAAGATTTTAAATTTTGGAGTTTTAGACATTATGTTTAGCATTTCTAAATCGGTTAAATGGAGGAATACTGTTGATGGTTTCCCTCATTCTGACCTTGTTTAGTGGTATAATTTTCTTCTCTAAATAAAAGTCTAACTCATTTTTAGCCAATGGTTTTTGAAACTAAGATTCTTTTTATCTTGCTACAAAAAATCTATCTTGTGCATAATATCCAAAGTTCTTATATATCTCTCAAGTTATTTGAGATCTTGTCTTTGCACTGATCATATGATTTTTAGTTTTGTTTTGTGGGTAATTCTTCCCTATGTTAGAGAGAGTGATCCTATTCTCTAATATCTAGAAGATATACTCACAACTAAGAACTTCTTTTAAGAGTTTGCAAAAGAGAATTGAGCTTGCAAAAGATAAAAAAAAAAAAAAGGAAAAGTGGCAAAGATGCCAAAATTGAAATAAAAAGTATATACACAAATGTGTATCAAAAATTAAAAGATGCTCAAAGAGCCAATCAAAGATTCAAGAGGCATAAAATGAGCCACTAAAAGGCAAGCTATCATCTCTTTTCAAAACTTTTAAAACTTAGAAGAACTTATGAATTATGTGAGATTTTCAAAGGCTTGATTTCAACTTTCATGATTGAGAACAATTACTTTGACATATTATTTATGAGATATTTTCTTTATAAACAAGTTTTGAATATATCTTCTTTTTATCCTATTTAGTGATTCTAAGTTAGGCCTCTATTTTTCAAAAGATAATTTATACCCTGAAGGATGTCCGATCTAGGGTTAACAGAATCGGATATTCTACCTTCTTCCGATTGAAATTTGTTAACCTATTGATCTCTTGAAACTCTAGAGTTTAAATTATTTAAGAAATTCTCATATGAATTGCTTTGATAAAACAAAAAAAAATTATAAAACATAAAAAAAAATATTTGGCTTCTTTTCAAATTGTTTGTTTTTAGTTTTTTTTTATCGTTGTTCTTTTTTCTTTTCTTATGCTTTTCTTTTGTTTTTGAGGGCTTTGATCATCACCATCCTTCATTGTTTTTCAAATTCTAGTCACATAATCCTGGCCAATACTTTTATCGTCCTTGACGATAGGGCAAATTCTCTTCAAATTTTCATATGCTGAACTTTTTTGTGCTTGCTATAACTCTTCATCCTGGACGATACTTTATCGTCCTGGATGATACTTTATCTTCCTGGACGATCTGATCGAACTCTATTGCAATCTTGATGATAGTTCTGGCCGATAAAATATTTCTTCCTAGTCGATGCATTTATGGTCATCATCCTGGCCGATACATTAGATCGTCCTGGACGATCCACATGTCAGCACGTTTAAATCCTTAAAATCGGCCCCGGACGATCCATTATTGGACAATCGTCCTGGCCGATCCACTGTTCATCTTGGACGATACACGTGGCACAAATTTAAAATGTTTTAACTTCGGTCGGTACGATCAATTATTGTGCATCGTCCTGGACGATACACCTAATCGGCCCGGACGATCTGCTTTTTCAACGGTCGTCCGGCTTGACTCCTCGGGACGATCGCCTGTGTCTAATCGTCCTGGCCGATATCTGATCGGCCCAGACTATCGGATCGCCTTTTTGACCAATCGGCCTGTACGTAATTATTGTGCCATATCGTCCTAGACGATATGGCCGTTTCTTTAAATTCTGGCCGTTCCAGCCATGTTTTTCACTTTACATCCCTTCTCCTCTTGTGTTTTCTTGCTAACTCCTCACTATGACTGGTGGGAAACATGTTCGACAAACTTTTGGGAGTTCTTCGAGGGCTAGGATTGACCCTCACTTCAGGGAGGCAGAAGATGAAGCTGCTTGCCATCGATACAAAGAATATGGGATAACTGTCTCCAGAATCATCAATCCTGCCCACATTTCATATCCGGTAATGGATCTTTTCGCTCACACTTCCCCTTGTTTCATTTTGTCTCTTGCTTTCCCCTTTAATACTGAGCTTCTTTGTGAATTCTTCACAAATTTTCGCATAAATCCTACTTTCACAGCCCTGACCTCCTACGTGAATCGACGCCCCGTCAAAATCACATATCAGGACTGTGTTGAACTTTTACAGCTATCCACCACCGGGGATAAGCTGCACTTAATCGCTTCAGATCCTGACTTTGACTGATCCACGGCAAATCACTTCCTTCGCCAGACCAATGCACCTTTTCATGTTGGAGGGACTAGCTCTTTAGTCAAAGATGCTAGGACAATCCAACATGTCCTTCTCACCTCCATAATTCCAAAAGCCGGGGACCGAATCCACATCACTCCTCTACTTTCCCTAACTACTTTCTACATCATGGCACATAGAGAATTTAATACTGCGGACTTAATTTTTCGGTACATTGATCACTTAACCACAATCCGCGATCCAGGTCATAAGAGAAAACCCAATCTAGCTTTAGGACACCTCATAGCCTATGTCCTTGAAACTAAATACCAACTTCAGTATCCTATTCCACCCAACCTCCCAACTCTCTTCTACTCAAACAGTTCCTTCAGTACCCTTCATAGTACTCATCTCCACCCTGGGATGAGGAACCTCAGGGGGCTGAGAAGGAGGAGGCTCCCGCTCCGGCTTCTATTCCTGATATTGTTCCTCTCCACCTGTACTCACCATTTGATCAGTTGATAGAGAGGTTTGATCGATGGGAGACCCGCTTTGACGCTTACGTTGCTGCACAGGAGCAGCAACATTCTGAGGACATTGCCCGCTACGAGCAGCACCGCATAGAGGATTTAGCCCGTTTTGATAGCTACATTACTCACCAGCAGCAGCAGCATGACCAGGACATCGCCTGGTTCAATGCTCAGTTTACTACACTTGCCAGCTACTTTAAGCAGCCACCTCCACCACCTCCATCTGATGATCAGGGTCCCTCGTTTTTCTAGTCTTTATTTTTTGTTTTCTATTTTTTGTAGTTTGTCTTGTAGTTTGTTTTAGTTTATGTTGTGTTATTTCCATTTTTTTATGTGAGTCTAGGACCCTCTTTTTGTGACGACAAAAGGGGGAGTAGGTTGTGATAGGAAAAGTTGGTGTGTTTGTATTTTTGAAATTTTGAATGAATTACTATTTTTTCTGAGTTTTTCCTACTTGTGTTTGCCATCATCAAAAAGGGGGAGATTGTTGCAAATCTATTTTTATGACTTAGATTTTGATGATTGACAAACACTATTGATTCTCTGGGACTACCTATTACTTCTAACTTTTTAGGAATCGAAGATCGGATGAACAATAGAAGCCAGTTCATGATTGCGTAAGTTTAGGGTTGAGTCAGTCTGTACTTTGTTTTTTCTCTTCATGATTCTATTTGTAATGTTTAAAGAGACTGATGCTAAGTAACCCTACACACACACACTTAAGAGACTTAGAAATTCTGTTTTTACTCAAATCGGCCAGGACGATATTTACATCGTCCGGGATAATCTGGATTAAAATAGAAATTATATCAGGGATTCTTAATTAAGGCAGCTGTCATTATCAGATCGGCCTGGACGATATGTATTGGCAAGGCCGATAAGATCAAAACAGAAAGAAGTTGCCGCCATAAACAATTAAGGTATTCTGTATTTTTGAAAATTGGCCAGGACGATCTTGGATCGGTCTGGACGATATTTTACAATTATGCCTTAATTGATCAGACAAATCAAGGAAGTAATTAAGGATGATTGATACGATCATATCGGCCTTGATGATATCAGGATCGGTCGGGCCGATCTGTTCAAAAACCTTAGTTACTCTTGAACGATAAATATCGGCCAGCTTGAATTCAGGGCGATGTTCTGGACGATTTTCCTCTGATTTGAACTGATCGTCTGGGACGATCGTGAGATCGGCCTGGACGATCAAGCCAATTTTAAATCGTCCAGTTTTGCATTCAAGGCGATGCTCTGGCCGATCTTCTGATATTTGTACTGATCGGCCTGGACGATGTCCATATCGGCCTGGACGATATTATCGGCAACTTGCAATTAATGAGCTCCTTTGAAGCTCTTCTATTTAAGAGAACTTGTTCAACGTTTTGAACAATATTTTACTGCTGCCTGGTGGGAAAATTTATGTCACCACGCAGATTTTGATTTCTAATATTTTGTAATCGAATACTACATTGAGAATAAAGTACAATCTCGAGAGATTGACACTATATTTTACAATGGATTCAATATCAAAATAGGGTTTTTTAAAAAAATTGATATTTCTATAATCAAACATAGTTCAAAGAAAGACATATTATTTCGAAAGATAAACATGAAATTTTTTAGAATAGTTTAAAGATAGAAATGTATTTTTTGAAAAAGTTTATTCATTCTTTTATTTAGATATGGCAAGAAGAATATTATATCATCTTAAAAGACAAACATAACATTCTTCAAGATATTCGAAAGCGAGAATGAGTTTTATAAAATTCATCATTTCTAAAGTTGAATATAACAAGTATAATATTATATTATCTAAAGAAGATAATAATAATATTCTATAAGTCTATTCAAAATTAGAAATAAGGTTTTTTTTTTTAAATATCTACATTCCCAAAAATTCTTCCCTTATTTTATACGAATAAAACAAGGTTTATTTTAGTCTGGGGTTCTCAAATCCCTATAGAGGCAAGCCTCTATAGTTAATTACATCATAGGAGAGAAGCTCCTAAGAAAACTCTCGATTAAAGCAGTGATTTCATACCCTTTTGAGTACAAAGTAGAAGACAAGGAAACAGAAGTATGAATTTTTTCAAGGAGAAAGCTCAATGTTGAACATTTATTAGTGGGTGAAAGGAAGAAAAATAGGAGGTTTCGGATTCTGAGAAGCTCAGAGACAACTCAGCCTATCCTATGTTGGGCTTTACATTTTAGGAGAAATTTTTATGTTTGAGTTTATATTTTATTAGAAATTTGGGATTATATTCCCGAAGGTTGAGGACTTAAAATCTGACAAGAATCTACCTCAGAACCTAAATCCAATTTAGGTACTACAAAGTTGTGACCCGAATTTAACTAATGAAGTGCAAATCTGGACTTATCCCGGCCTGGATTGGGGAGCCAGCTAACCACCTAGGTGCTTTAAAACCATGTTTCAAGTCTCTTATGAAAGATAGGTAGGGACGTTGCTTAAGTTTTAAGGAATTGGGGGCCGACATCTAAGATAGTTCCTAATTAGCCCCTTAACTTATATAGGGTGAGTTATGCCTAAAAATGAAATTAATATTTTAAACTCTTTTTAATTTGTATCTAATGCAATGCATGCTAATTGACTTGAATGCATAAAATGAATATGAAGCAGTTTAAAAATTAGGCTTAGAAAATAAGTTTTTCCTAGAGATTGCACAACTTCCCCTTGACAGAACTGAACTCTCATAGGTCAAGTGGTTTGCCAGAACCCGCAGGCGGGTAGGTGCCTAACAAGGAAGAGAAAGTATTAATATGCTTATGCTGTCTCTCGGCGGTCCCGAGCTTACTTCTCAGATCTTTAGAGTTACTATGTGAGCCTAAAAATTTTATTAGAATTTCAAGTAAAAGAATTTTGAGCGTACCCTTATGAAAAAAAAAATCTCTCTGATTCGAATCCAGGCTAAAACAAAACACGACATGCAAGGGCCCTAAGAAAAGCTACTACACAAACAATGTAAACAAACAAATTAAATAATCCAAAATTATAATATCAAATGTCCAATGTACATATTACACCTAGAATTTGCAGAAAAGTAAAGTGGCCGGGCACCATTGACAACAAACCCGGATTCTAATCCTAAGAATGACGCAAGTGATTTTTGAACTGGGATATACTATTCCTTGAATCTTTATTTCTTCATCTTCCTTATTCAATCTTCTCGTTCTGTCTTTTCTTCTTCTACGAGCTTCTCGGGTCCGCCGGGTTCTGGATATCCAAATGAAAATAAACTCATCCCTAAGAGGGGTATTTTCTTTTCTATTTGGATATTGAATCATCCTAATTTGGCTTTCCAAATAAAAGAGAATAATCCTTTAAGGTATATTCTCCTTTCTTTAGATTCCAAATTGGGTGTGATATCCCACTTTCTAAAATCACTTTCACATTTATTGACTTTTCAAACACATTTATATTTACATTACATTTCACAGAAAGAAAATGAAAATCTAGACCACCTGCAGGGTTATCCTAAGCAGTTTATAATAATAATAATAAAAAAATCATCCCAAGCAGTTATATATTTGCATTTGGAATTAAATCCACCAGTCACACTTGGCCACACTCCTTTTTATTTGGGGGCTAAGCAGCTGAAGCACTTGTAGCACATATATATAATTATTAATTAATTAGACCCCTTTATTGCCCTGCATGAATGTGGCCACCTGTAGAAAATTTTGTTAACAAGCAGATCGCTCCTAACCTACGGGTAATCTAATCGTCAACCAAATCACATCACAGAGTGCAGTAAAAGTAAATAAACAAACACATCAACAATTTTACATCTAGCATGCAATAAAAGCCGAGAAAAAGCCCGTCACAATGCAGTAAGGAAATAAACACCGGCCTAACTTAAAGCTAAAGTTAGTTGTCCTAACAAACAATTCTAAAAGTGTGCAACGAATTGTGTGGTTTTGATATGTCCTATGTAGGTTAATTAATGACTAAAGTTTTTTTTATTGATTGAATTTTAATTTAAATATATTTACTAATTCTAGGGTGAAGTGTCACTAATTTTTCTATGTTATATGTTTCTATCCTAAAGTGTAGATGCATCCTAAGTCTATGTTTTCTAAGACTTGGTCCTTAATTTTTGTCCTTAAGTGTCACTACTGTTATATGGGATAAAAACATTTGTTATTACTAACCCTTAGGACTTTGCGTGCGTATAAAGGGATTTAAGGATCTAAAATAAAACAAAAAGTAATCCTAATTAAATTGAAGTTACTACAAGGACCTAAAAGGGAAGGGTTCGCGCACACCACATCAAGGGGCCCCTAAAGGTTTTCTAAGTTTTAGAATAATCACAGTCGCCAGGGGCTACGACCCGGTGGTTCCGCCCGTAGCACCTCTATCCGGTTGGATAGAGGCGACTGACGTTATTAGCTCCTTGTACTTTTGTCCACTCGATCAGTACCATTCCTCGTAGTTCATGCAAATATAGAGAAGAAAACAAGGAAAAATAGGGAAGACAAGGAAAATAGGAATTAGAAACACTTTTTGTAAAAAATAATAAAATAATTGAAATTTACTGAAAATAAAAGACGTACCTTTCTTCGGGCTTGAATATTGGTTCTGTTGATTGTCTTTTGAACTCCACTTTTGAACTCATATAGTATATCTTTCCAACATTCACCTCGAGGCACAAGAAATAGGGAGTAAAAGGAGGAAAGAGAGAGGTAAAGAAAGAAAGAGATATTTTACTTTCTTCACTATTCACCCAAACCAAACATTCTCTAACATAAACACTTTCACTTTTCAAAACCATACATCTTCAATTTTAAAACATACACTTCTTCCTTTCAAAATACACACTTCACCATTCAAAGATCACACATTACACCTTACATTTCATATACACAATTTCTATCATTCCAAAACACATACAATTTCCATTATTCAAACACACATATATATGTCATGTTCCAAAACATACATAGATTACTTTCCAAAGATATATATACTTTCACTTTTTCAAAACCCACACATATTCCACTTTTATACACATATGCAAATTACTTTTTCTTGCCAAACCAAATACTTTAGTTTTCACTCAAACATACACTTTTCTATTCTTCAAATCATACACCAGTTTTACCACATTTCCACCTTTACACATTTCGCATTTCTTAACATACATAAATTCATCAAACACTTTATTTTCATAAACAAAAGAAAAATTCTCTTTTTCAAATCATTGTATGAGAATATGCAAATTTCTTAGACTATGTCTCAACTTAAATATCTATACAAAGTTTAATAAAAAAACATAATTTCAACAAAATTCTTTTCAAAACTCAAAGTATACTACCAATGCAATCATTGAACTTTCTCTTTAAAGCTAATACAACAAATACAAAGAATTTTGACAATAAATGACACGATCATATGAAGAATAAAACATTTCTTATAACCACCAAACACCATTTCATTTACTCGTTTCATCTTAACAATTGTGCTAATTGACATTAAAAGAAAGAGGAATTAGATAATTTCATTTTCTCTAAAAATCGCAAAGCTTGCCAACATAAAGCCTACAATCTTACATTTGAAATATATTATTCTCATAATTTGATCACGAAGCATATGCATAGTTTCCAACAAAATTTCACATATGAACTGATATCTTTTATTCTTTTCTAATCTCAAGATAAGATTACTAACTAGATGTTAGGAATAAATGATATACAACAAACAATGCATCTTCTAATCTCTAAAAAAATATTTTCAATCAAAGAAACCTTTCCAAACATAAATTACGATTATTATAACTAAATGAACTCATCATATTTTTATCTCAAATATCCTCTTTTGAATGAAAAGGAAAACCCATGAATTTTAACCAGATTCTTTTAGATTTCTTTTCATAATATCTTTTAAGAAATGCATTTAGTCTTCATCTAAATGTAATGAGAAATAAGCATGCATTCCAATTTAATAACTTATACATTCATGAATCATTGAAAATCCAAATAAGATTGAGTTAAACAACAGAAGAAAATTCTTCTCTTTGCTATAAGAGAAAACAAAAAGAAAAATTCTCACATTTTTAATCTAACAAACTTTCTTCTCCTTTTAAAAAATGATAGTATTAAACTTTCTCAAATCACTTTTTCATCATTAAAATTATTAAAAGGAAAAGAAAGAAGATGAATATGTAGAGGATATACCCAAGATTTAGAAGATTGCCGGCATGCAACTGCTGTAGGAGCGACGGAGGGGGCTTCGTGTGGAGAGGAGGCTGATTTCGTGTAACTTGAAGAGGAGAGGAGAGTGGGTGTTGGGGTTCCTTGCGAATGGGAAGGAGGAGTTCTAAATTTTTTTTTTTTTTTTTTAGGGAGGGAGATGAGAGGAGGTCGGTTGAGGGAGAGGGAGAGGGGGAGTGGGTGGTTATGGGTTGTTGCTGAACCCTTTGACTGTGGACCGTTCGTTGGACATTTGAAGGCCTTAATGATTTCGGAATTCAGTGATCTTGGGCTTATTGGATTCGTCTCGTCGAGCCATTCGATTCGAGTACAAGCTCGTCAAAATCGGAGACCGTTTGGTAACTCAAATTGCGGTTTGAACCTTCCAACAGCGCTTTGAGCCCTTGATTCGGACTCATTTGGGCTCGGATTGGGTTGATCTTGGTGTCGTTGGGTTTTTATTCCTGAGATGCTTAGTTCGACTGTAAGTTTGCTGAAATCGAAGTTCGGATGGTCTCCGAATTAATTTTAAAAGTTTCCAAATTTGATTTTGCATCGAGATTCGTGCCCGATTAAGATAATTTTTGACGACGTATCAATTATTATTATATATATACTTGTGACGAGTCAAAACGGGTTAAATCGGAGCCATTTAAATCGAATTCAATTTGAGTTAATTTGATTTGATTTTGATTTGATTTTGATTTGATTGGTGAGTTGTTTTAAGCCCAATGATATATCAATTTGATCAAAATTGAATTAGATTATATTAAATTGAGTCGATTGACATCGACGAATCATAAAGCGGGCTTGATTTGAGTTCGTTTGGAGTTGAATTAAAATTGGATTGAATTGATTTTGATTCGAGTTGAGTTATAGGTTCGAGTCGATGCTACGTCATTAGGTGTCCACCTAAGGAAAATCCTGCGGGTGCGACATCTACACTAGGCTACGAAAACCTAGGTACTAGAGTCGATTCCAGGGAAATTGACTTCGAATAATAAGTTCAACACTGCCTTGACCTGAGAAGACCTTGAGGAGAGAAAGAGAGAGAGGGAGAGAGAGAGGATCTTGTGAGGGGATTCGCAAGGGTTGCTTCAAGGATCGCTCTGCTTCTTCTTTGTCTAGAGTTTCTCATCCGTGGAAGGGTTGGTAGAGGTAAGGATTCAGCATCTGATTGTGGTTCTCTGCCAGCTTCAAGAGGAAGCAAAAGGAGATAGATTCTCTGCCTTGCCGGGGTGGCAAAAAGAGGTTCTTTGTAAAGGCTTCTCCGCCTAGCTGTGGCGGCTAAAGGAGAGTCACGATTGTATTGCAATACTCGGAGGGCGCCTCCGGGGAGTGGATGTTGGTCGAGTTGACCGAACCACTATAAATTTCTGTGTTCTTCTTTCTTGCTTCCACACTTTAAATTTCCGCGCTTATTTTTTTTTTTTTTTTTGTGATTTTGGTTTATGAGATTTTACTTCTTTGTGAAAATAAAATTTTTAAAATACCAATTCACGCCCCCTCTTGGTTAGCTTGGGTCAGTTCTATAGGGCTTAAAATCCCTAACGAACTTTCAAAATCCTTTTGGATAGGAAACGAAGTCTTATTCTTCTAGGTTTAGTCTACCCCTTAGAACAGACAAAGTGTCCCAAGACTGAGCTAAAGCTTGTTTAACATGTTGTTCTACCATTTCCTTTATGTTGAGTGACTAAATTGATTCTATTTCTTACTTTGCCTATTTATTCTCTACGTATTCTTTAATAATTTATGTATTTAATCATCCACATTTAGTTATCAGGCAATATACTTGATATGTGCATTTGATGTAAGAGATCCTTTACTCTACATGATATCCATCACATCTATCATCTCTTTTATTTTAACTTCCATCCTTAGAATCTATTCATCCTTTTAATTTAACAGCTCTGTAAGATGCTGAGTTGAATTCACTATATCCCTTTCATCTACTTCAACATCTACAAATTTTGCATTACCTTTAGTTTTTTTATTTTTCTCTCTGAAAAGATTAATGAGTATCTACGATATTGATAATCCTAAACAATTCTTCATCTTATGAATTTATTCATGCATTCTCTATAGCTTTTTGTTTATTTATCTGTCTGATACTCTACTTTAAATGATCCATCATTTCTACAATTGATCTTCCCACCACATTATGCAAATCAACTAGAGTATATTTTCTAATAGATGAGGATTAAACTTTAACTTTTCTTTTTCTCCTTCTTTCCTTCGATGCAATATTTTTATGAGTGATAAGTGCATTCAAAGTAGCTATCATTTTTTGCCACCAAACATTCATCTTGTTGAATAATAAGGCTATATGATTTTTTAATAATAGTCCCTTCTTTATCAAAATAGGAAGATGATTCACTACCATGTAAATGATGTCGATCAACTCTTGGTGAATGATGACCCAAAATGATGAGTAAAAGTTCTACTTGGAAAATTTCTAGATTGATTAAAAGAATAGGGAGATACTTGATTATCCAATCATTGGGCTAATGAACCATACCCCAAAGATTTGATAGGAGCTTTTGACTCTGATTACTTGGTGATATCACTTGATGATTAACTACCAGGAGGTTGTTAGATCCACGATGATAGTCAATTGTTACAATAGGTTTATGACTTTCAAAGTAACTCTTCCCTTGGAAGAAGGTGAAACTACTTTCTCTTGATGTAGTTATGATCCTAATGTAATAACTATCACATCCTTAACATCATTGAAAATTTTTATCTTTGATTGTCCATAACTAGTAGCACAATTTTAGATCAATCCATCTAGTAGGGATTTAAACTTCTTGATTCTTTTAGGCAAAAAGGGAATGGGAATAAATGGCTGTTTATGGAATGGAGGGGGTGGAGATTTAGTGATTCTTATGATACTTTCTTCTCTCTCTATACCATAATATGGATGGAAATGACTTCCACCTAACATGAAAGTATTCTCATTAACTTTAGGCCTTTTAGGATTTGTTTTTAAGGCTTCCTCAGTTAGAACAGTCGTCAACATTAATTTCTTCCTCTAATACCTTGTCCTTCTTGGCCTTCCATCATAAATGATGGTTCTTATTTTATTGAATTGATTAGAAGCTAAGGATGACATAATATTTAACTTATTTTATGGAGGACAAACAAAAAATTTAGTTTCTAATTAAGAGGGGATTGAGAGAACATCATTCTACAGGGGTGCTACAAATCTATTCCTAATTTTGAATTTGATAGTTGGTACGAATTTAAACATGGGAGAAGTAAATTGTAGTACATTGATAGTCATAACAAGGTTTTCTACTATAGATCTGAATTATATCATATTTCCTTGAAGAGAGGTTTCTCCAAAAGTGATGTTCAAGCTATCAAAAAAAGTTGAACATTAGTTTCCCAACCATCTCTTTATGTAATAGAAGTAGAATGTTGTATCAGTTACTGAACTCATTAACTCAAAATTTTATGGAGTTTGGAGCTCAATTGGTGGTATAAATACCAAATCCTATTTTGAAGTATCTTATTGATGGGGAAAATAACATTAAGTACTTTCATGCTTTAGTTAAGAGGAATAGAACTAGAAATTGGATTAATAAAATTAACTTTGTTGATGGCTCTTTCACTAAAGATGCTATGGAAATTGCCACATATGGTGTGGATTTTTTTTAAAGTTTGTTTAATAAAAATTTCATTCCTACTTTTATTGACAAGCCAAAAATTATTCCTCACATCATTAACCAAGATGTTTATTTGGGTCTTACTGCTTCTCCTACTTTGGAGGAAGTGAAGAAGATGGTGTTTGATTTGAATACTGAGTTTGTTGCTAGTCCGGATGGCTATACCACTAAATTCTTTCAAAAAACTTTGGACATTATTAATATTGATCTTTTTAATGCTATTTTAGATTTCTTTGTTGGCAATAATATGCCTAAGTTCTTCTCTTCCAGCTCTATTGTGCTTATTTAAAAAAATAATGGAGTTGGTACTTGGAAGGAATTTAGACCTATAAGTCTTTGTGCCTTTTTTAGTAATGTGATCTCTAAGTTTCTTATGAACCGCCTTTCTCCTTTAATTCCTAGAATTATTACTCCTAACCAAATTGATTTTATTAAAGTTAGATAACATTTTATTAGCTCAAGAACTTGTGCATGATTTGGATGTTAGGGTGCCTGGAGGTAACATTATTTTTAAATTGGACATAGCCAAAGCCTGTGATAGCATTAACTAGGATTTTTTTTACCATGTTTTGACTTTTTTTGGCTTTAATAATGGTTTTGTTAACCTTATTAAATAGACTATTGAAATTTTCATTTTTTCCTATTATTATTAATGGAAAAAGTAATGGTTTCTTTAAGTCCTCTCATGGGTTGAGTAAGGTGATCCTATCTCTCCAGCTCTCTTCGTTATTGTTATGGAATATTTATCTAGAGGCATTTCCAATCTTTATGAGAATTATCTTATCAACTTTTAAAAAACCTTGGATGGGTTTCCTATTTTTCTTTTATGTTTTGCTTACAATGTTATCATTTTTTCAAATGCTTCTCTTAACAGGGTTAATATAATCATGAGTTTTTTAAATAAATTTGAAAGTTGTAGATGTCTTTATATTAATAGAAATAAGAGTTGTTTTATTGTTTCTAACAATGTTCCTCAAGATTAAATGCTTGGTATTAAGAATATAACTTGTTTCTCACTAGGCTCCTTGCCTCTTAAATACCTTGGGGTACCTCTTTACAAAGGTAGAAAAAAAACTTTTCTTTTTCATGATCTTATTTTGAATGTGCAAAAAAAGCTTTATTCTTGGAATTCTAATTTCCTTAATTTTTGAGGTAGTCTCACTCTTTTAAAAGTTTTTTGTGTTCTTTACTTGTGTATATTTTCAATCTTTGCAACCTACCATGCTATTTGTAATAAGATTAAGAAATTACTAAATAAGTTTTTTCGGCGTGGTTCCAGTATGAATTTAAAAATCATTTGCTCCTCCTGGAACAACTGTTATGGTGTGCCTGAAGAAGGGATCTTAGGGTGCAAGAATATGTAGGATTTTTTTTAAGGGTAAACCCTTGGAGGGGCCTACATGTCGATTAAAATAAAGGATTGCAAGGTCCTTAAAGGGGACCTTCAGCCCACTAATGCTCAAACAAGCTACAAAAAAATCCTAAAAAAAACCTACGAGTCAATGGTCCTTAATATTATAATTAACAAAATCACCTAGTAACATTCTTGGGCTGCTAGAGCATAGCATCCACAAAGGAAAGATAAATAATTAATCACTAAGTGCAGTCTTCCTCCAAATGTTGAACAAAATATCAACCAGCTTCACCTTCCCTTTAACCTGCAAGAGTAACTAAGAACAAAGGAAAACCAGACAAGGAAATAAATGGATATAATATAAAGGAAAAATATTAGTTAAAATAAGGTACCTATGATACTTAACAAAAAAGGAAATAAAGATACTCCCATCATCATAAGTGATCACAGTGCCATAATACCATATGATAGTACCACGTAAAGCATAAATTAACCCCCTATAATCTAAATTCAAAGCCACCTAGCCAAATTAGATAGAACTAGCAGGGAAACAATACAAACATAAGATCCCTTAATCAAAGGAGAAGCCAATACAAAAACACATCTAGCTTTCGGCACAAGCAACAAAACAAAAAAAATCCAAAAAAAAAAAGGATTATAAAGAAAGAAATGAAATCAGGGCCAAAAGAGCTCAGGAAGAAAGTCCTACCATAACCATCATGATTATAACTCTAGTACCACTCATTTATAAACTCGTAATCACTCAGGAATAAGGAGATGCAGCATAATTGAGTAAAGGAAAGCATTAGAAGACAATAGACCATCACAAATAAGTTGGCAGCAAATAAAACTTTCCATAAACCAGAAGAGCTCAGTTATAGAATGAAAAAAATATGTATGATTTATCTTACGCTTTCTCTTACAAATTGTGGTTTACTTTTTGTTCCAAAATTTCTCTGTGGGTCAAGTTCATGACTAAAAACTATTGTGCTAGGAAGCATCCTACTACGTGCTATTATAATAATGGTTATTCTAGGGTGTGGAAAAGGCTTTGCAATATCGAATGGATTGTTGAACCTCATGTTAAATGGGGTATGGGAAATGCTAAACTCTTTTTTGGAAATATTAGTGTCTTACCATTCAATCCATAGAATCCTTTATTTATTCTTCCTCTACATCCGCTATTAAAGTTGATGCGTTTATCACTAACAATATTTGGGATTATAATAAACTGGTTGATATCATTTCTGAAACTGTTATTGCTAGAATTTTGAATATTCCTATTAATACTGATTTTTTGAAGATTTATTATTATGTCATTATCTCATAATGGTTTGTTTACCTTAAAAGATGCTTGGCATGAGTTTAAGGAGAAGCTTTGTGTTAAGAAAGTTTACTCTATGATTTGGCATAAGAGTATTCCTAAGACTATTTCTTTTTTTATTTGGAGAATCATGCGTAATTATATTCCTATTGATGATAATTTGAGAAAGAGATGTTTTATTTTACTTTCTAAGTGTTAATGCTTCTTTCATGAAGAGAATATGAATCATGTATTTAATTCTGGTCTGATTGCTATAGAAAATTGGTCTTATATTGATGAAATTTTCAAGTTAAATCAGTTTAGTGCCCATATTTCTATTAATACTATGCTTGATTCTTGGTTCATTAACTCTAAAGATCATAAAAGAAATGTCATTCCATAATTAATTTTGTGCTTTTTGCACTACAGGAAAAATGTCAAATACCGGCGGTTTGCACCGGCGGTTTATGGACCGTCGGTATTACCGGCGGCGTCGCCGGCGGTCTAGCCGTCGGACTCTAACGACGGCCAAATCGGCGGCTTAGCTACGATACACCGTCGGTAATACCGACGGTCTATAAACTGCCGGTAAACCGCCGGACATCAATATGAACCGGCGGTTTACCGACGGTCTAAACCGCCGTTGATAAGTGATTTTTTTCCGGCGGTCCGGACCGCCGGAAAACCGCCTGTAAAATTCAGGTGGTTGCCGGTGGTATTAGCCGCCGGAAAACCGCCGCAAAAATAAACCGCCGGTAACACGCCGTCGGAAATGGTTTCCTACGCAATTTTTTCCGACGGTTTACAAACCGCCGTTAGACCGCCGGTAACATTAAAAACCGCTGGTAAATCTAGACTAACCGCCGGAAAAAATCGCCGGTTTTTAGCGTTTTTCCTGTAGTGTTGTGGCTTACTAGAAATAATTCTATTTTCAATAATTGTAATATGGATTACCATAACATTATTAGGAACATTAAAGATAAAGTGTTCAATCTTTTCTCTGCCAGCCTTTTGACTTCCAAAAATTTCAAAAAAAAAATTTTTGTTGCTCATAATTTTGGTATATCTCTGCATTATAGAAATACTTTAGAAGAACCTAAGTTGGTTCAGTGGATCAACCCTCTCCAGAGTATTTATAAATTAATTATTGATGGGGCTGTTAAAAATAGTTCTTATGGGTGTGGTGGTATTATTAGGAATGAGAAAGGGAATAGGATTATATGTTTTTCCACCCCATTGAAGGCGTGTTCAATTGTGATGGCTGAGCTCTCTACTATTTTTAATTATCTTAAATTATGTATTTTTCTTGGTATTACAAATATTTGGATTGAGGTGGATGCCACTTCCATTATCCAGTGTCTTATGAAGCAGATAAATAGTATTTATAACCCGAATCTCTTTCATCTTATGAGAGAAATTATTTGTCTCTTAATTTTTGTTAACTTTAAAATTACTCATATTTATAGGGAATAAAATTCTTATGTTGATTATCTTGCAAATTTGGTTTGCAATTTGAATTATTTTGCGGATTTTGTTGATACCAATTTATCTAATTTACTGAAAGGTATGATTAGGTTGGATAAAATTTGATTACCTTATGTTAGAATTTAGTTTTTTTTTTTGGCTCTGTCGTTCCTTGGCTCTATTCTGATTGTGGTTTATACTATTGTGTGTGGTTCTATTTTTTCTCTGTTCAGTGTTGCGTGGCTTTTGTTTATGGATTCTATGCTATTCAACACTTCATGGTGTATTAGAGCTTAGGGCTTACGTAGTGATTTGAATTGTTGGAACCCTAATTTAAACCCATTTTATTGCTCTTCTATTCTTAGGAGTCTCATTAAGAATTGGCTGAGTTAGGTGTTAATAAGTTGGAGCTGGATTTGTTGGCCTAGGTGGCTGTATTCTTGAAGTTTGTCAGATTTCTCAGGGGTTCCCCTCGGTTGGGCTTTGGGCTGGCCTCCTTGGATGTCTTTCTTATTATCTATTATCGGTTGGGCTTATCCTTTATCTGCTGGGTGTGTGATGGGACCGAGAAGTGTAATTCTGCTACCATTTTGGTTGTGATGGCTTACTGCTTATAGTTTCTAGCTATTACTCAAGTCTGCTACATTTCTATATTCTTAAAAGCATTGGGGTTTTCATCATGATGGTTGCTATGGGGTTTATCTTCTTGAGCTCTATTGGCCCTATTTATTTGATAGGTTTCCTCAATTCTTATTCAGGCTTGTTTTATTTCTTTTTCTAGTTCCTGGCGGAATTTTATCTTCTATTCAGCTTGTTCATGTGGATATGGATTTGTTATGTTGCTTATTATTTGTATTTGGATGGTTTGGATATTGAGAAGTATTTTTGGGGTTGAATGTTGGGTTAATCATTAACTTCCTTGATGTTGTCGATTAGTTTTTGGGTTTATTGGGGTTATTTGCAGGGTCTTGCTTCTCCTTTAATATTACTTTGGATTTCCTTTGTAAACTAGGTTTTTTTCTCCTTATTGATGTTGGATGCATGTGATCTGTATCAACTGGTTGTTACGGGTTTCCAGATGTTGGTTTTTCTTGGAAAGCTAGCTTGGCTAGTACTATGAATTCTTTTAATAGGTTATTAATCATAAGTTATGTAGGGCTTATCTTCACACTTATTTTATATAATTCTAATGGGAATATTTTCTTATCTAATTATAATCCATTGAGTTATTTCTATGGTATGCTATGTTTTGTTTTTTATTGCTATCGTTATCTAAAGCATGTTATTATGAATGAGTATTTTGTGGCGTGAAGATTAATTTTTGTAGGAAGAATGAGCTCAATGTCTATGTTTTCTTCTTTCTTTTTTGGTTGCTATTTACTTGCAGCCCAAGATTGTTATTAGGTGCTTTTGTAATTCTTAGTATAGGAGACCATCTGCCCTTAGGATTTTTTTTGGACTTTTTGTAGCTCTATTGAGCATTAGTGAGCTGAAAGTCTCCTCTAACGTCTTTATAATCTTTAAATTTTGTTAATGCGTAGGCCTTGCTGTGGGTTTCCCCAAAAAAAAAAGTGATGTAAACTTTGAAAATTAGTTATTTAATTTAAAACATTGACCTGTTATGTCTAATGATATCAACTTATTAAATCAGAAAACATGAGAAAAAAAATTTACTAAATTGTTCCCTTCAAGTAGAAAGGACAACTGATCTTCTCATAAGATTGTATCCCTGATCAGATCAGGTACAACTACATATTATTTAACCAAAACAGTAGCTTGTTCAGCATTTCGCTTCATGCATCACATAAATCTTAGTTAAAAAAAAGAAAAACTTCTATTTTTTGCATGGAAACTAATAAAATCATAGATTTGTACCAGAGAAAAGGGTTGGATAATTCCCTTGAAATAAAACTCTAATTCAATTTTATGTATTACATAAAAGATTTATTGGTTCAACATGGCAATTAAACAAAGAAAAATGAAAAGCTCTACCATTTAATTATATGTCCAACATTATAGATTTATAATTTGTCAATATATTTCCATTCAAGCAGTTTGATAAATAAAGAAAGAATATTTTTTGTATTTTAAATTTGCTACTGATCCACCACTTTCATAAGATCTCATGTTCATATTAACTAGTCAAAATATATACCATACTATCAGAAAATTAAAAAACCACATATCATGATTAGGCATTCTTTTTTGGAGAGCAGGTGAGCGAAAAATCATATATACTATGAATGATATTCCCTTAAAAAAATAATGTAAAGAAACCTACATTGTTCAGAAGTAAATTTCTGAAAGAAAAAGTAACATATGGTTCCTCAATAACTGCATCTTGATTTCTAACACCATTTAACTACTCTGACATGTTTTCTTTGATTAACAAACTCAATTCATCAATCACTGCAATCAAAGCATACTACATCAACCTAAAGGACCATCTCATAAAGAACCAATCAAAAACCTGGATGTTAAAATGAATAACAAGAAAAATAACAAATACATGAAGTAACATCGATAACTTATCAAGAAATATATTTGAACAACAAGTTTAACATATTCTTCTCAGATAAAAATAATAATAATGAAAATAACTCAAGTCACAAGCTGGATGCTTGTATCTCACAAAGCCAAGCATGTGTGAAATTTGATATGCCTTGGAGACAAAAACAGCCAATACAAGAGAAGAACAACGTATGAACACCTATAATGATTTATGGTGCGTAATGTTTTCCATTCAAAGAGAAGCATGAAATAAAGTTTAGTGTTACATAGATGGGGATGAATGTTCCATGTAGGATATTAAGCCTCAATGAACTATCTCTAGGCACACCAAAAGGGAGGGGGGGGGGGGGGGGGGGGGAATCAATTTTAATATTTTATAAATAAATTAAAAGTAAATATTATTATCACCCAAAATTTTTAACTATGGTGATGATGAACAACTCAAATGAACATATCATCAAACAAATAATTTTCTAACATGCAATTTCTAGAAAATCAAAGTGCCAAAAAGTAAATTGCGTTAAATAAAAATTTGAAAGAACACATTCAAATTTTATAGTGTTCTGGTCAAGCAAACCTACGTCCACTCCCCGAAGTCCTCCACTTTGAGGATTGCACTAAAGCTTTAGTGACTGTCATTTAACCCTCACAGCTAGGTGGAGAAGCCCTTATAATATTTTCATAAACCCGATGCAACAAAGAACATTTTCCTCTTTTTCACCCTCCTGGTGAAGGAAGAGAACCCAACAATCATTTTTCACCCTCTAGGTGAAGACAGAGAACCTCAATGATCTTCAGGCTGATGATCTCATTCCTAGAGCCATCAAAGAAACCAAGCAAGACACTTGAAGGAAATAAGGCAGAAGTTTTCTCAAAGGAACCATATGAAAACCCCTCACACTCCATGTCCCTTACCCATACTGTGACGCCCCAGGCATCCATAGTGAAAGGATTCGTCGACAGTCTTGATCAAACTCCATTCCTGCTCCCTTGCTCGGACCTGAAATTGTTAACCACATATAATGAGCTTACAAAGCCCAGCAGGTCACCTAATACCTATAACTGAAATCAAAGCACGGCGATGCTATCAATATGCATGTCAATCTATCAATCTGAATCAGTCAATGGTCAATGAGTCTATGCAGTGGAAATCAAATCAGTAGTCGATGCAATCCGAAAATCAATAGTCAATAAAACCAGTCAATGCAGCGGCAGGCAAATCAATCATTTCAATTCAATCAATCAATATCCGTCAATCAAATCAATACGGTCAAATCAATGAAATCAGTCGAGAAAAGCAATACGGAACAATGAATCTATACGACAGTCAATACGGTACAGAAACAGTAGGCAGTAGTACGATGTCCATGTTCATGCTATCAATACAGTATCTATATCTATCAATGTCCATATCAATGCTCAGTAGTATCAATGTTCAGTTGTCAATCGATGAAATCAGTGAAATCGTATGATATAGTAAACCCGACCAAATCCGTAAAATCCGTAAATCAATACATTAAACATGCAATCAATACGATAATACTGAACAATGTATAATCAATGGTCATGTTGCTGTTGTAGAATTCATATTGCTGTTGTAGATATCAATACATTGGTTCTATGAAAAGAGTCGTCACTCTATTGCCCGTCGGCCGCCCGTCGGCATATAATCTCCTTATGACTCCCATCGTTATATCCATGATCCATGATCTATGATTTAAAGGAAAGCCCGTCGGCCCACCATCCTGTACAGGTATCATCTACAACCAATGTTCAACCAGGTTATACATGTTTCAGTATCAATAAGCAATCAATAATCAATATTAGAGCACTCATATCAATAATCATAGGCATATCGATTCAATCTATCAATTTCAGTCAAATCAGGAATCATACAAAAATCGGGCAGAGTAACAGTAGTCTATCGAATTTACACAAAAATCCTGCAAAAAGACAAATTCTGAATTTCTCCAAATTACAACAGAATAACCACGGCATCAATGCAAGACTATCAATCTATAGAATCCAAATCAAATAAAGTCCTGATAATTTTCTATTCAATTAAAATCGCGTAGAATCAATTCCGACCGATAAAATCATCGTAGAAAATAATCAAATCGTGTACAATATTCATATCTATAACATACTAAAAGTTGTGCGGTGAAAGTCGTGTCAATACAAAATCAGGTCAAAAGTTCGACTACAAAAACACAAAACAGTGCACAACTCGATCAAAATACAAAATCTTCGAAAACAGAAATAGGGTTCGGAGTCCTTACAGCGAGACAAACAAATCTTCTAACAGCGTCGTCGGACGAAAAGCGCTCCGTGGCCTCCAAAACCAAGCTTCCTTCTTCTCTTCCTTCTCTTTCTCTCTCTTTGCCCTTTTCTCTCTCTCCAAAATGAATCCAAAATATCTCAAATCCCGATATTTATTAACACTGATCGTCCTGGACGATCCAAATTTCGTCCTGGTACGATGGGTTCTCTGGACAAATTTCGTACAGACGAAATCCAAATTCGTCCCGGGCGACTTGCTCTCTGGACAGATTTCGTACAGACGGATCGTCCCGACTGCTCCAGGTTCGTACAGACGAAAATGGCAGATTTCTTCACAAATTTCTTCAGTTCGTCCAGTACTAAATCCAGTTCGTACAGACGAACTGCACTAAAAAAAATCAGCTTTTTGAAGGGTTTTACAATCTACCCACCTAAAAAAAATGTCGTCCTCGACATTTCTCTTAAGGGATCGAATGCAAAATCGATACAAAGCAAATCCGTACAATCAAAACTCAAATCAAAATCAAATCGAATCAAAATCAAAATCAAAATTAAAACTCGTCAGAATCCATACAGTCACACAATCCAGTCAATCACATGTCATTCAATATGTATGCAAAACGATACACTTGAAACAATCCATTCTATCAAACTATCAATCAAATCCTTTCACTACACTTGCTCTGATACCAATTGTGACACCCTAGGCATCCATAGTGAAAGGATTCGTCGACAGTCTTGATCAAACTCCATTCCTGCTCCCTTGCTCGGACCTGAAATTGTTAACCACATATAATGAGCTTACAAAGCCCAGCAGGTCACCTAATACCTATAATTGAAATCAAAGCACGGCGATGCTATCAATATGCATGTCAATCTATCAATCTGAATCAGTCAATGGTCAATGAGTCTATGCAGTGGAAATCAAATCAGTAGTCGATGCAATCCGAAAATCAATAGTCAATAAAACCAGTCAATGCAGCGGCAGGCAAATCAATCATTTCAATTCAATCAATCAATATCCGTCAATCAAATCAATACGGTCAAATCAATGAAATCAGTCGAGAAAAGCAATACGGAACAATGAATCTATACGACAGTCAATACGGTACAGAAACAGTAGGCAGTAGTACGATGTCCATGTTCATGCTATCAATACAGTATCTATATCTATCAATATCCATATCAATGCTCAGTAGTATCAATGTTCAGTAGTCAATCGATGAAATCAGTGAAATCGTATGATACAGTAAACCCGATCAAATCCGTAAAATCCGTAAATCAATACATTAAACATGCAATCAATACGATAATACTGAACAATGTATAATCAATGGTCATGATGCTGTTGTAGAATTCATATTGCTGTTGTAGATATCAATACATTGGTTCTATGAAAAGAGTCGTCACTCTATTGCCCATCGGCCGCCCGTCGGCATATAATCTCCTTATGACTCCCATCGTTATATCCATGATCCATGATCTATGATTTAAAGGAAAGCCCGTCGGCCCACCATCCTGTACAGGTATCATCTCCAACCAATGTTCAACCAGGTTATACATGTTTCAGTATCAATAAGCAATCAATAATCAATATTAGAGCAATCATATCAATAATCATAGGCATATCGATTCAATCTATCAATTTCAGTCAAATCAGGAATCATACAAAAATCGGGCAGAGTAACAGTAGTCTATCGAATTTACACAAAAATCCTGCAAAAAGACACAAATTCTGAATTTCTCCAAATTACAACAGAATAACCACGGCATCAATGCAAGACTATCAATCTATAGAATCCAAATCGAATCAAGTCCTGATAATTTTCTATTCAATTAAAATCGCGTAGAATCAATTCCGACCGATAAAATCATCGTAGAAAATAGTCAAATCGTGTACAATATTCATATCTATAACATACTAAAAGTTGTGCGGTGAAAGTCGTGTCAATACAAAATCAGGTCAAAAGTTCGACTACAAAAACACAAAACAGTGCACAACTCGATCAAAATACAAAATCTTCGAAAACAGAAATAGGGTTCGGAGTCCTTACAGCGAGACAAACAAATCTTCTAACAGCGTCGTCGGACGAAAAGCGCTCCGTGGCCTCCAAAACCAAGCTTCCTTCTTCTCTTCCTTCTCTTTATCTCTCTTGCCTTTTCTCTCTCTCCAAAATGAATCCAAAATATCTCAAATCCAATATTTATTAACACTGATCGTCCTGGACGATCCAAATTTCGTCCTGGTATGATGGGTTCTCTGGACAAATTTCGTACAGACGAAATCCAAATTCGTCCCGGGCGACTTGCTCTCTGGACAGATTTCGTACAGTCGGATCTTCCCGACTGCTCCAGGTTCGTACAGACGAAAATGGCAGATTTCTTCACAAATTTCTTCAGTTCGTCCAGTACTAAATCTAGTTCGTACAGACGAACTGCACTAAAAAAAATCAGCTTTTTAAAGGGTTTTACACATACACTCTCCTTTCTTCTTCCCAAAGCTCTCCAAAATCTATTCTCTAAGCTCTTTCTCTAAAAAACCCAACAGCCAAATACTTGAAACAAGTCTATTAAGGAAGCTTAAATATAAGCCTTCAAAAAAGCCTTAATAATTCAATTTTTTTGACACTAATCATATTGTATGATATAATATCATCTAGTATGATTAGTTCTAATAACCCTGTTAGTATTGTATGAACAATAAGGCACTTAACGATCAGTTTAAGTATTTAAGCTACTCATCCAACATGATATAGAGCATCATCTAGTACTATTAAATCAATTGAATTGGATTATTATCCCATATAATTTGTGTAAATAAATATCATTTCATATAAAGATTGGGCTATACATTATGATTGGTCTAATCATATAGCATTATTTGACTAGATTAAATAATCCAAATTTGATCCCTAAATTAAAGGATTAATTTAGGTAAGATTTGTTTATATCATACAATATGATGAGTGCCATACGATATGATTAATATAAATTTTAAATTTTAAAACATTATCTAAATTATGACCGATGGCTGAGATCTTGACTTCAACTAATCATCCAGTATGATCTGGATCATACAATATGATGAGTTTAAATAGTTTTAATTATGCCAATTAGCCATTATAATGATTTTTTAAACTGATCATCATGTATGATATGGATCGTATAGTATGATCAGTTCAGAAAAATCACACATTTACTTTTTTCATTATCTCATTCCCTTAAGCATGTGTGCATAATCAACATGTTTATCATCCACCAAATACATGAATTTGACTCAATAAATATAAAAATAAATAAAAGTAAAAAATACAGACTTTTAAAGAAACTTAACCCTAATCTGCCCAGTCTTGAGTTGATCATTTTGCATAGTTTACGGTGGACCTAAAATGTTAGTGCACGAGAATAAATATACAATAATAATAATAATAATAATAATAATAATAATAATAGGAGATGACATAGTAGACAACATAATTTTATTTTGTATCATCAAAATCATAAGATTTGGGTCTAGATTTACAATAGACCCAATAAATATTAAAATAAATAAAAGTAAAAAATACAGACTTTTAAAGAAACTTAACCCTAATCTGCCCAGTCTTGAGTTGATCATTTTGCATAGTTTACGGTGGACCTAAAATGTTAGTGCATGAGAATAAATATACAATAATAATAATAATAATAATAATAGGAGATGACATAGTAGACAACATAATTTTATTTTGTATCATCAAAATCATAAGATTTGGGTCTAGATTTACAATAGAGGATGCTCAGTTGTATTAATAAATTTACACTTAGCGATAGAGTGAGAAATGAGTACATACGTGAAGAGGTTTAAGCAACTTCATTGGTAGATAAGATTAAAGAGAGTTGTCTTAGATGGTTTGGTCAAATAAAGTGTCTTCCAATGATTTTGATAGGATATTAAATGTATTACATCTGAACTATATTAGGAAAGGTTGTGGTAGATCTAAAAAGACTTAGTTAGAAAGTATTAAAAATGACAATTTCTTCTTAGATTTAAATGATGTTTTTACTCTAAATAGAATAATGGAGAAAAAGGATTCATGCACCTGGACCTATATAGCAGGAGTAAGTATTGAGTTGTTATTATTATTGTTGTTTTGTATACTAATTCACCCCCTCTTTATTATATAGTACACTTTCAATTCGTTCCCAAGTGGTTATTTTCTTAATAGGTTTAAAAATCATAAGTAGATCCATCTATTACACATTACAAAAATAGGAATATGTCAAAAGGTCATTTGATTATCTAACCACTACTATTTGATAATACACTTCACTATTGAAAAGGGCACATGACAACTTTCATACAATAAATGGACTTTGGAATATGAAAGCTTGCACGAGTATGGTACATAGAACCCCATTGAGTAGCAAATGGCATAAATATTGAATTATCATTCAATGAGTGGAATTTTAAAAAAATAGAGTATGTACAACTCTAATACTTAAATTATTTTTTTCTATACATCAAAATATAAGGAATGTATGCTTGTCTCTACTTACACTATAGGGAAGAAAAAATTAGATAGATTGTGTATAGCATCTCAACAAATAAACAAAGTAAAATAATCTCCCATTAATATTCTGCTACAAGGCTATGAACTTTTTTATGTGCAACCAAATGAAACTATTTATGATATATATATATATATATATATATATATATATATATATATATATATATATATATATATATATATATATATATATATATATATCATTTCATTGCATGGTTTAGGTAGAGACTACACTAATAATTAAATTGTTAATAAAACTCTTGTATGTTTATCAAAATCTTGGCATGCCATGGAGATGGCTATTTCAAAATTTAGGTATTCAATTTCTTATTTTATTGATCATATGCTTAGATCAATACATCTAGAATCATTTTCAATTAGTTTTATGAAAAATACTAAGTCTTTTAAAATACATCTTATTCTATCCAAACTTGAGTCTTGCTCAATTTTGAGTGGTGTATGGTGTTCCTAAAATGTTACTATATACAAAAAAGATAATATTCAATACATATGCTAGAAGAAATAAAATCTCAATCAATAATATTTGTTATCATGAAAATCACAAGCTAGGGATCATTGATTGCAACAACTACCAACCATCTCACTACCAAATCTTTTTCTACTCGTAGTCCATCGATGTTGAACTACTACCAAATCATTTTCTATCCTCTTGGCTCTCTCGACCAACTAAGTAAAATTTGTAATATCTTATGCAATAATGGCATCCTCAAAGCATCTTGGAGTCCCTCTAAAAACTAATAATGCTTCTCCCCATAAGGGCTAATTAACTGCAAAGTATATTTAGAAAGAATAGTAAACTCTGCCTTGCACTACATCACTGAAAGAATAGATCGAGGTATAAATCAAATACTTATTATCTCCTAAAGCTCCTTCCAAGTAATCAAAGTATTTACATGACCCTCAAACTTGTTCTATTGCTAGCCTAGCCTCTTGCACTCTACCTCACAATCTAAATGAATACAACTAATGTAACTCTCCTCCCATGAGGATAATGCATCACATCTACAGTCTTCTCTATACTCATCAGCTAATCCTCAATTATTCTTGGCTCAATAATACTTGAAAGTCAATGAGGTTATAATCTCCTAAAATTCTATAAATGTATATCCATGTCATCAAAGAGGCTATCAAAAACTCATATATGGGCCTAAACTACTAGTTGTGCAACTAAACCTATAATCTAGGAAACTATCTCAAAACATATCACGGGAGTATACCATGAACACAATCTACCTTATTAGAACTCAGACCATTTGTCATATCTATAGCTGGCTGAGATGGATTAGTCATCTAAAAATACTAAACACAACTAAATATAACACACACACACACACACACACACACACACACACACACACACATATATATATATATATATATATATGAAAAATAAATAAATTAAACAACTAAAACTACCCAAAAGCATCTCACTTCTACATATTAAATCCAGCGGTTCTTTTATGATTTTCTTCTTAAACCTTGCTTTGATATTTAAAATGTATGTCACAACCTAACCTGATATGACCTGATACCACATAGGTCATACCATGTCTTATTGTGGCAAGACTGACCCCAAATCTAGTTAGAGAAATACTAAAACAAAATTTCCAATTTAAACACACCATAGAGCCACTACTAAATACAAATAAATAGTAAGACTAATACATCTCAAAATTAGTATCTATTTATCATCCATATATATATATATATATATATATATAATAGTTCTTGACAAAAATAAATATAACAAAATAAAAGTTAAGCCTACAAAAATTGAAACTAATATAAAAAATACTTTCAGCACAGATCACAGCTTTCTATCAAAAACTACCCAACTCACTCCTTACCCTTTTCTTGACCTAACAATGTAACTAAAACTAAGAGTGAGCTAATATAGCTAAGTAGGCTATCGTAGCCTAAGTAGGCTATCATAGCCTAAAATCAAAAAAATAAATAACTAAAATCAAAATATACTGTAATAATAAATTGAAATAATGTATAAAAAGCTAAAACTAAAACATACAAAAATACTAAATGCATTTAAGTGACCAATGAATAATAATAAAACTAAAATATAAATAAATGTCTTACAACACTTTTTAGAATAGGCCTTAAGCTCCAGTATTATAACACATCTCATATCAAAATCCTATCTCAATAGCCTACTAGCTACGACATAGTATCATATGTCATTTTAGAATCTTACCTCAGTATCCCAGTAGCTCTAGCATAACATCACATGTTATGTCAAAATCCAGCTCAGCATCCCACTAACTCGGGCAAAATAGAAATACTACTAAGCAAAAATTCATAGTTTCTAAACATAACCAAAATTTCCATATAATATGTATAACAATAATATGATGCTTTAATTAAACTAAAGCAATATTTTTAGATTTCAGATTTGTTGAAAATATATAATTTTTCAAAATCACACAGTGACGAATTTCTAGAAATTACTCAAACTAATAATTAATCTTAATCTTTATGACATATAAAATATTACGCGATAATGGTTTTACCAAAATAATGTTATTCTAATTTTTTATAACAAAAAACTAAATTTGTTCAAAAAAATCTCAAAAACACCAAATTATTGAAAAGTGAAATAGGTAAAATGTAACCCACCTTGAGATGAATAAATTTCTCAAACGGATCGATTGACAAAAATGGCTCTAAGGCTGCTAAACTCTAGCTTTTCTTTTCTCTCTCCTCACTATTTCCTCTCATTTTCTCTTTTCTTCTCTATTACATGAAATGAAAGGGAAAAAGAAACTTATAAAATGGAAATGGATTTTTTTAATTATATATATATATATATATATATATATATATATATATATATATATATATATATATATATATATATATATATATATATATATATATATATATATATATATTATTAAGGGTGAAATGGTAATTTTTTATTTAAATGCAAAGATCATATAAATCTATTTTTAATCTTCAAATCTAAAGATCCAAATTATAAAAAATTTTATTCATAATTTAGCTAAGAATGTCTAGAATTCCTTGGTATAGATTTGTAAAATGGAAACCTAATGGTTCCAAAAACTCCACTTGTACTGATATAGGTCAATTTCTTAAAAATTGTATTAATGCCCAAAAATTTTAAAAAAATATTATAACTAGAGCAAAAAAATATCTATGTTATGGTGAAAATGGTTTGGCAATTTGGACTTATAATGACTCCTAAAAAAAATATTGACTATTGTAGGACGATTTTTTTTTCTTTTTTTTTTAAGAGTTATAACAATTATCATAAATATAAATATGAACTATCAGTACATCTGCTCCAACTCTCTTAATGAAAAAGGTGGTGTTTACGGTGCCCATAACATACGGGTTTTTCTAATAAAAAGTTACTTAATCTTTCCTATCATTTCATGGGTGGTTGCTTAACCCCATAAATTACTTTCTTGAGCTTATAAACATGATGGGGAAAAGTTGAATTTTTAAAACATGGGGGGTGTTTTACATAAATATCATATTTAATTATATCATTTAGAAAGGCACTTTTAACATCCATTTCACTACAGAAAAAATGCCAAAAACTAGCGGTTTTTTTGGTGGCTTATATGATAAAATCGGCAGTTTTCAAATATACCGGCGGCTTATCGGCGGTTCTCAAGCCGACGGTAAAAATGGCATAGGAAACATTTACCGGCGGTTTATTTCTGGCGGTTTTATTATGCGGCGGCTTTCCGGCGGCTAACACCGCCGGTGACTACCGAATTTTGTACCGGCGGTGTTCCGGCCGTTAATCTGCCGGTTATTTTACCGACGGCTAACCGGCGGTCACTGTACCGACGACATGCCGGAGGTTAGAGCGACTATCGTGCGTTCGAATAACCGCCGGCAAGCGTTAGTACACCGCCGGTATTGGCATCACTTATCAACAGCGGTCTTCGCCGCCGATAAACCGCCGGTAATACTGACATCCGGCGGTTTAGCCGGCGGTTACATGATCATCGCTATTGCCGGCGGCTTAACGTTACAAAACCCCTGGTTAGGCCGGCGGCGGCCACACCGCCGGTAAGAAAGGCGGTCATATAACTGCTGGTCATGACTGCCGGTAATCGTCATTTTTTTGTAGTGTTTGATATAGTTTGAATCCCTTAAAGCAAGCAAAAGCTAAAAACACTCAAATGACACTACAAGAAAAAGGTTATTAGTGACCATCAAAATTGGTCGCTAATAAAAATAATTTGGTCGCTATAGCAAATAGCGACAAAAAAATTTTGGGTCACTGGTTTGTTGAAGTAGCCTCATTGCTAAGGTTTTTAGTGCCCTTTTTTTGTTGCTAAATTAGTGACCACTAATTAGTACTGGTCGCAAAAATTGTACATTTTAGTGACCATTTTTTTTTTACACTAATGATTAATTATTTGGATGTTATTTAGTTATTTTACTAATTAATTTTATAAATCACATTTTTTATAGTGAACAAAATAAAAGTTGGTCGCTAAAAAGATCAACCAAGTAAATCACATGCCCCTTTAATTTTATTATGAAATGTGATTATTAATGGATATCAATTTTAATCATATTTAGTAAAATTTATTGCTTATTCAATTATTATACCTTAGCTAAAACATTTAAGATCAATCAATCACTCCTTGATATTATTTCATCTAATTACTTCTCATTATTTAGACAAATAAAATACATAATAAAGAAAAAAAACTAATTTTATTACATTGAGGTAACAACAATAACAAGTATTGAATAAAAAAAATATTCATTCATCAATATAGTAAATAAGGATTAGCTAGAAGAAAATGAAAATTTTACGTATTCATTCATATACTTTTAAAAATACATTTATCAATAAAAAATACAAAATATGATATTTGAAATCTCAATCCTAAAATGTTGATGTTTACAAAATAATCAATTATAACTTCTATAGTCGAGCCCCACGAAGGTCGTCGACTATGAAGGTTGCCGCCATAATAGCTAATCCAGCAAGGAATATCACTCCCATAATGAAAGTTATCACCTTATTCGCACATGTAATCCTTGGATGCAATGCCATGAACATCCCTGCATGCCCATTACCATCTTCAGTTACCTCTGCCAACATATTACTTTTCAAAGATGTATACAAGCAAATAACTTGCGAGCACTATAGTCTTACCAAGGAACTTTTATTACGTCCGGTGTAAGGACGTAAAGGAACGTCCGGTTGGAGGCAAAATCCCGTCAAAAAACTCTTTATTTGCTTGGTACAACTAGGTATTATTTGATATTAACGAGGAATACCGCTCTTTGAAGACCAATACCGAGTTACACCGAGCTATACCGAGAAATACCGAGTTGTACCGAGTTTTTCTAGGAAAAACTCGGTACAACTTTTGTATAACTCAGTATTTCTCGATTTAGCTCTGTATAACTCGGTATTGGGTCTTCAAATGATGGTATTCCTCGTTATTGTTTGGTATTTCTCGGTATTTGCTCGGTACAACTCATTTTTTGGAGGGATTTGGCCTCCGACCGGACATTCCTCTACGTCCGGTCGAAGGACGTAATAATTCTTCCTTACCAAGGCTGAACATTTCCATTCCCAATCAATCATCCGAAAGTATTGAGATAGACTTTACAAGAATCTCAAAATTCCATCTATGCATCTATTCAGATCGCTAACAAAACTTTTAACATAAGATTATAAGGACAAGGTGAATAAATCAAGTGATGAAAACATAATATATCTACCTGTAAGAGACCAACGACTAGGTGATGCTTAGAAATTTAGAATACCCATACCTATCACTGTAAACTCACTGGACGAATGGAAAAGGCCCAAGAAAACTTGTCAAGCATCAAAATTAAAGTGAAACAATCATTTCTGCTTGAAGTAAAAATGAGCATATGTCAATACTCATGAAATTTAGAACAAAATAAAGGAATATATTTACCTAAAACTGAACAAATGAATGTCCTTTTTGGGATATCTTTTTAGCCACTTTGCTATTAAAATATAAAGTTATGATAATTTTATAATTAATTTTTTAAAATTTTGTATCCCTAAATAGACCCACAATCACTGCCTGATAGAAAGAAGAAAAGCAAAAGAGTCTCTAGCAAAAAAAATTAGATAACTCATACATGAAAACTATTTAATATAAATTAACTTAGCCTCAACTAAAAGCGTTACAAGGAAGGGCCACCCAAACTCAATCAACATAATTATAACAAGGGCAATATTCTAAAGCATATAAATATTTCAACTAAAAGATTGCCAAGAAACTATTAAAATCCTATAGAGCAGGAAAGCCTAGAGAAAAAAAATTTATCTACCCAAAAGGCAATCAAAATTACGTGAGCATTCATTGTTACCTCATCACCCAAAGCACCTCCATACATTATGAATCAAATGTTATTAATTCATTTATCGCTTTCATATAACATTCTATATATTGTAAAGAAATGCTATCAAGATTCAAGAAAGGAAATAATTTATCAAATTGTTGTCATGTCATCTGCTATACACCAGAATCAGCATTACACACGCGTCTAATTTTTATTTATATTTTCATTCATGTATAAAATATGGATATAAGGATTTAAACCTAACAAAGTTGAAGCCTAAATTTCATGCTTCAATATGCATTTAAAAGCAACAAAAAATGAAGCTTATTTTGAGAGGTGAACTGATATCCTGCTAACTCTCTGTGAGAACTACAAACCGATCATTTATTTAATTTAAGATGTGCATGTTATGCTTACCAGAATTAGCAACCTAAAACAACCAGAAATAAAAGGGAATCAAAGAAAGAATCAGAGGCAAGTTAAAAATAAAACAAATAAAAAAAAGGTGTATTTCTTAACTCAATAATACTTAGCAAAACCTATGTGCGCCGGCCCATTGTCACCTAAACAAAGAAACTGATTAAAATATAAACAAAAATGTGTATTTCTTAATAAAATACTTTCCAACCAATGCCTCAAGATGAGGATCACGTTCTAATTGATATTTTCTTAAGCATTTAGGGGCTGTTTGGTTGCCTGCAAAGCAAACGCAATGTAAAGTAAATGCAGTGTAAAGTAAATGCAGTGCATTCCAAATACTTTGAGATTGTTTGGTTGTCTGTAAAGTAAACGCAGGAGAAATGTTTCCCTTGTTTGGTTAGATATGTCCAAAGTAAAGTAATAACAGTGCATTTGTAATATTTTTTGTCATTATTACTAGTGCATTTATAAAAGTAATCACCGATTGTTTAAACTTTGTTTGGGCTAGCTTTCTTCTTGCTTTCTAAAACAGCTTTTTAGTACAAAAATTAACTAAAAAACCGTTGTAAAAAATAATATGAATGATGTTCCAAACGAAGCCTTCCAAAACTCTCAAAACCAAGCAAAGTGAGTTATGCGGCATGGATATTTTTACATGCCAACCAATATTTTGTAGTTTCTAAATGCAGGCAAAGCCAAATCTCAATCCACAAAAAAACCCATTGTTTATAGTTATAAATAGAACAAAATAACATGAAAAAGTTTGTAGTTATAACAACTTTAATTGATATGCAAATCTTCAACAAATTCAATCATTTTCCTAACTCTTTACGCATCCATCTAGCCTTCGAATCTGTAGGTTTTGAAAGGAAAGATGGTATCAGCGTGGGATTTTTCGATAAATTATCATATATCGTATCAACCTCTTCTGCTGAGAAGCCAGGAATATTTGTTAACTCAAACATCAGTTCATTATACATACTCCGAATTTGTTTTGGAGATGTTGTTGAGCTCTTCATTGCGAAGCAATACAGCCGAACAGCAACGACGATGCTAACGCGAGCTCCCCTCCTTACCTCCGATGAAAATGGCACAACTTCAGATCGGACAAAAGGAACGTGGTCGTCGCGCGAAGTCTGAGAATAACGAAGGAGCCGAAGAACCCTCTCGTGCAATCTTACACCACCTACGAAGCAATGAAGCCGAACAGCAACGACGCCATCGTCGAGCGAATTTATAACCCGCTCGTATCGAGCGGGTTTCTAATTCCCGCAAAACAGCCTCCTTATTACACGCCTAATGCATCGGACGAGTTTCGTTTGTTCCGCTCAAAATTAACCAAACAACCAAATTTAGTAAATACATGTATTTGTTTTACTTTACACTCCTAATTCAGGCAACCAAACAACCCCTTAATTCATCTGTTCATAGTATCTGAGAAAAAAGGAAAAGACTTTTAAACTAAACCTTCTCATGGAATTAAAGAGAAAGTTGATTGAAAATAGAATAGCAATGCAATTTCAAATAAACGATTTTGACATATCAAAATAGCTTACTCTATCCATTTATGTTGCATTGCTTTCCGACATTCCATTCCCTAGATTTGCTGCACAATCCATTGCCAGTTTTGGATCATTAGAGCTGGTCTCTAGAAGTTGGGCTTTAGATTCGTATACAAGATAAAAAATTTCAGTACATTTTTCAGATTTGAGAATATTCATAAGTACAACCAAATTTCTTTAAAGAAGAAATAATTAATAAAATAAAAAGCCATGGGTCGTAGGAAGCTAAGAAGTGATGTTAATAGAAAAATATAATATTTTATGGAACTCTAATGCCTTTCGGACATATCCACCACCAACACCAAGTTCAAAGCAAGCTAACATTTGAATGAAATTACTAGATCGCCAAGAGGGGGGGGGGGGGGGGGGGGGGGGGGGGGGGGGGGGTGAATTGCAAACATTTGTTGCAATAATTAAAATCCTAAGCAAGAGTTCTAATATTTTTGTGTTTTTAAATTTTTAACAAGAAAACTTTAACCAATGAGATAGCAATTAATTGAACTTAACATGCAACAACAAAATTCTCTTTCTTTCACAATTATCACCAAGCAAATATAATGCAAATAAAGTGCAAGCAAAAATAAAAAGCAATAAGGAAAAAAGCACACCAAAATTTTATAGTGGTTCGGTCAAACCATGACCTACGTCCACTCCCCGGAGTCCTCCGCTACGGGAATTTCACTACAAACTATAGTTCTCCTTTTTCCCCCTCGGCAAGGCGGAGAAGCCCTCACAAGACTCACTTTCACCAACTCGATGTGGCGGAGTGCCAAGCGTTTTTCTTACCCTCCTGGCGGCGGCAGCGTACCTTCTCATTTTTCTCCCTCCTGGAGAAGGCAGAGTACCTTCGAGGTCACGGATGTAGAAGAGTCTCCCCCTCATAGAGCCTCCCAAAAGTTCTTCTCGGGCCATAAGAGGAGCAACATGCAGCAAGAATGGAGCAACCGTGTGATCTCCCTCACACTACTTCTCCTTCACCAAGCTCACCCTCTCCTTCCCTCTCAAACCCTAAAAACTTCTCAAGAGCTCTCTCTCAAGGATTCCCTCTCTAATCATGTTCCCCTCTTTCTGTCTCTCTAAAAAAACATAACAATTTTGATACTTAAAACAGGCTCCAAAATCCCTAAAATTTTTAAAGTAGTTGTTACTCTCGTACAGTATGATTTCCCATCGTACAATACGATATGTATAACAGGCTTCATCCTGGTACGAAAGTCTACGAACAGTTCAAAATTTATCGTACAGTACGATATCGAATCGTACGGTACGATTATCAATACTTCTGTTTGTACAGGATGACAGCAGGGATGATCAAAACTCGTCTCTATATATCATAGGGTACGATCAATGTCGTACGGTACAATTAGGCCAAATGAAAGGTTCGTCCAAGATGATCTCTGGGATGATCAAAATTAACCTCTATTCATCATATAATTCGAACACGTTTGTACAATATGATTATAAATCAGAGATTAGTCCTTGATTCTCTCCACTAATCATGGATTAATTTAAGTAAGTATTCAAATAAAATCATACAGTATGAATGACTAATAAAACTTACTCAAATTAAACTGGCGGCTAGGGTTTTGGATTAGTAACACATCATACAGTATGATCTCATTCGCACAGTATGATCTGTTCACAAAAAATCATTTTACAAGATCAGATCGTACAGTACGATATAAAGTCGTACAGTACGATATAAAGTCGTATAGTACGATCAATAGAGAAAAATATTTATTTTGTTTCTTTTAAAAAACCCTCTCCCCCTGTGTGTGTGCATGGTTGCTCAAACTTATATACAGTTTATGGCTAGACTCAAGAAAATAAAAAATAAAATAAATAGAAATTTATATTATTTCAGACTCACACTCCTACTCTACCCAGTCTTAAGTCTTCCTATTATCCTAAGTAACTTGTGATCTTCCTGAAATGTTAGTACTCACAGACAATAGCAGAAAACAAAAGATATTCAATGAATAGTAGATCAGACGATGTTATTTGTCATCATCAAAATCTCAAACTAAGGGTCATGGATTGCAACAATCTCCACCTTTTTTATGATGTCAAATAATGTTTGTTATAGGCAAGTTTGAATGGCATTTTTGTTTTTTCTTTTGTGTTTTTTTTTTATTTAATGAAAAGCAATATGAAATAGACAATAACAGAAAAGAAATGCATTCTATTGAAACATAAGGAAACATAAACATAAGCAAACTACAATAAACTTCTCCCCATTTTGACAGCACCAAAAAGAGGAGCAAATAACACTAAGAAAGAAAGTATAATACATATACACTTCAAAAAGGAGGATCCTGGTCACTTGGAGGTGGAGCTGGGTGTGGTTGGAAATATTGAAGGATCGTGTCAAAACCGTGATCAATCGAGGTGAAGCGTTCCCCAAACCACTGCATGTCGTCATTGTGTTGTTGATGTTGTTCTTTTATGTGTGTGTCAAGATGAGTCTGAAGTTGATCAAAGCGTTCAACCAAATTATCGTGAGGGTTGGCTAGTGTAGGTGCTCGTGGTGCTGCTTGCCCTCGTGGTCGAGCAGGAGCTGTTGTTGGGGCAGCATCTCCTTCTTCTTCATCAATGTCGGGTTCATTCGGCTATGGTCCCCGATGAAATAATATACGGAAGGAAGCATCTGTATAGAAAATAGGAATGTTATCGAGTTCACCGGGATAGGTTAACTGATATTTATTTTGAAGGATGTACCCGATAATGTGGCCAAGGGCTATGTTTTGCTTTCTACGGGTGGTAGGGAAGCGAATTATGGTCATATTTCGAATGTAGTCGATTATCAAGTCTGTCTCATAGAATTTTGTGTTTGACATGATAAGATAGGTAGTAATAGATAAATTAGGGGTTATGCGAATTTGATCGCCAGCTTTGGGTACTATAGAAGTTCTAAGTACATGTTGAATTATTCTGTCATTTCGATTGAGGGTTTGGACGAGGGGTGAGTGTTGATAGGGCTTAATTTCTAAGAACATGATTGACATCACTCCAGTCGAATTCATTTGTGAGAAAGGAACGAACCCTAGGCCCTTCAGTAGATAGCCTAATGTATTGGGCGATGTCAGCTTTGGTAATCTATATGTTTTGGCGATAGATAAAGGAGTGAAAGTTGTATTATCGACGGTGTAGGTAAGATTTTCTAGAAACTTCAATAGGAGTTCAGAATTATAGGGGAAGGCCAGGGTGAGAAGGAATGGAAAGTGGTGGAAGAGAAAATGTTCAGTACCTCGAAATTCAGAGCAGCCTGATTGAGAATTTTGGATGGTGTAATCTTTCAGGCTTTGTACTTGTGGTACGCATCCTCATTTTTAGCACTCAAGAAATGAGCGTTGTGACGGCAAGAGGAAGAGGAGCTTCCCACAATGAGGCGACCGTGTTTGCTAGAGCTTGACATTGTGTAAAGACTGAGTGAAGGTGAGGAGATGAATGTGAGTGAAGTGAGATGCAATTGAAGATAATTTATAGAATTTTTCTAGAAACGTACAGTACGATTAGGTATCGTACAGTACGATGAGTAATAATTGCTCTGACGAGTCGGTTCATGAAAAGGTGGTCAACTCGTACAGTATAATTGGTATCGTACAGTACGATTAGAAGGATTTCGATCGTCCTGAGGGTCATCGGTATGACCCTTGATGAAAAGTTTTATACCATACAAACAGGTGTATCATATAGTACGAACGACAATTATATCGTACCAGTCACCTTTAAGTCATTCTCATCCATTTCAGCTCAGGTGGATCGTACAGTACGAACACCAATAATATCGTACCAAACAGAGTTAATTCATCCCAATCCATTCGCTGACGTGGATCATACAATACGAAGAGGTGATTTCGTACCGTACGATTATCAATAATGTCATACCAAACGAATTGATTAACTGCCACATGTATCATACAGTATGATGGGTATCGTATAGTATGATGAACAGAGATAAAAAAAACTTGAGTCAGTGCTGTGATTTGTGTAGGAATATATATCATACAGTACGATAGTAAATCGTATAGTACGATAAGAAAATTATTAAATATGTGATTTTGTGTGGTGAGTGTGTGATGATCAGGAACAGCCTTAGAAGAAAATGATTTTTTTTGTTTTATGCGTTAATGTCTATGACACCTAGTATAGTCCACAAAGTGCTAAAGGTGTCGAATGCTAGTGGTTTTGTGAATATGTCTGTCAATTGATGTCCTGTTGCGATGTGATGCAATTTTATATCTCCGTTAGCAACATGATCTCTTATGAAGTGATGTCTAATGTCTATATGTTTCATTCGAAAGTGCCGAATTGGGTTTTTAGAGATGCAAATTGCACTTGTGTTGTCACACATAATTGAGATGGTTCATACAGGTAAGTCAAGATTAAGAATTTATTGTTTTAACCATAGTCCTTGTGCAACGCAACTTCCTACTGCAATATATTCTACCTTGATCGTGGAGAGGGCTACTGAATTTTGCTTCATACTGGACCAAGAAACTAAAGATTGTCCTATGAATTGATAGGTACTAGAGGTTCTTTTTCTATCTATCATACATCTTGCAAAATTAGAATCTGAGTACCCTAAGATTTCAAAAGAAGTGTTGTGCCTAGGATACCAAATTCTTAAGTTCGGGGTGCCTAGTAGATATCTAAGAATTCTCTTGACCACAGTTAGGTGAGACTCTTTAGGATCAGCTTGAAAATGGGCACATAGGAACACTCTAAACATTATGTCCGGTCTACTGGCAGTCAGGTAAAGAAGAGATCTGACCAGTCATCTATATTTTTTCTGGTCTACTGATTTTCCATTCAGATCTTTGTCTAATTGAATTGTTGAGCTCATTGGAGTGTTCATGGGCTTAGCACTATCCATTTCATATTTATTCAAAATATCCTTAATGTATTTCGTTTAGCTAAGGAAAGTTCCATTATCCATTTGTTTCACACTAAAGCCAAGAAAATAGTAAAGTTCTCGCATCATGTTCATTTCAAACTCATTACTCATTATTTTTGAGAATTCATCACAAAAATATTTATCTGAAGATCCAAATAAGATGTCATCCACATAAATTTGAACAATCAGAATTTCTTCTTTATTTTTTTGTAAAAAGAGTGTAGTGTCCACACTACCCTTTACAAATCCTCTATTAAGTAAGAATGAGCTAAGTCTTTTGTACCAGGCTCTAGGTGCTTGCTTTAATCCATAAAGTGCCTTTTTTAATTTGAATACATGGTTTGAAAATTGTGAGCTTTCAAATCCAAGGGGTTGCTCAAGATAGATATCTTCCCTAATTACCCCATTCAGAAAAGCACTCTTTACCTCCATTTGATATAGTTTGAAGTTCTTGAAGCAAGCAAAAGCTAAGAGCACTCTTATGCCTTCTAGTCTAGCAATAGGGGCAAAGGTTTCTTCAAAATTTATTCTCTTAATTTGGTTGTACCCCTTAGCTACTAATCTGGCTTTATTTCTTATTATTGTTCTTGAATCATTCACCTTATTTTTGAAGACCCAGTTTGTTCCAACAACACTATATTCTTTAGGTCTCTTGACTAACTCCTAAACATCATTCATAGTGAATTAGTTTAGCTCTTCTAGCATTGCTAGAATCCAGAATTCATCTCCTAAGGCTTGATTAATACTTATAGGTTCTATTATAGAGATGAATGCTGAATGACTAACCTCTTTTTAAGTCCATGCCTAGTACTTACACCTTCTAAAGGGTCTCCGAACATTAACTCTTTAGGATGACTAAAAGAATATCTCCATTCTCTAGGCAACTCCTCCCGAGGTTCTACCCTTTCTCCTAAGGTTATAGTCTCTACTCCTTGAATTGCCTCTATTTCATCATCTTCAATTTTAGATTCACAGGGCTTATCTGATTCATCAAATACTACATGGGTGGACTCTTCTACTACTAGGGTTCTCTTATTAAAGATTCTATAGGCCTTACCTACAGATGAATAACCTAAGAAGTCATCAAACTTGGGATCGAATTTTCCATAGGGTAGTTTGTCATTAATTAAGATGAAGCACTTACAACCAAAGACATGTAAGTGTGAAAGATTTGGTGTCCAACACTTAAGGAGCTCGTAAGGAGTTTTATTCAGCTTAGATCTAATGTTCACCCTATATAAGACATAATACGCCATGTTTACTACTTCTACCCAAAAGTATCTAGGAAGGGTGTACTCTGCTAACATTGCCCTAGCAGCTTCTACCAAGGTTCTATTCTTTCTTTCTGCTATACCTTTTTGTTGTGGAGTCCTAGGGGCTAAGAAGTTATGGTCTATTCATATCTCTTAATAGAATGATTCAAGCCTTTCATTTTGAAACTCTCCACCATGGTCACTATGGATTGTTAAGATTTCACATCCTAATTTTCGTTGAATCCAAGTGGAGGATATTATAAATTCCTCAAACGGCTCATTATTATGTGCTAAGAATCTTACCCAAGTGAATCTAGTGAATTTGTCTCCAATCATAAATCCATAATTTTTCCCACCTAAACAGGATGTGCTAACGGGTCCAAATAAGTCCATGTGTAGGATCACTAATAGCCTAGAGGTGATTACATCTTTAGATGAATGAAATAATGATTTGATTTGTTTTCCGAGTTGGCAAGCATCACATAAATGATTCTTAGTGAAGTCTAACTTAGGTATGCCTCTAACTAGGTTATTCTGAGTGATAGTTCTAAGTGTTTTCATACTAGCATGTCATAGTCTCCTATGCCATAGCCACGATTCATCTACTATTATTTTTAAGAAAAAAAAATTTAAACTATCAATGCAATCAAGTTTAAACATGTAAACATTATTCATTCGTTTTCCTTCCAAAACAAGTTCGTCATTTAAACTAATCAGACATTTGTCAGACATAAATTTAATGTCAAAACCTTTATCACACAATTGACTAATGCTAAGTAAGTTAAGCTTCAAACCATCAACTAATAGAATATTTTCAATTAAAAAATTCTTAGCATTACCAATAATACCTGAGCATATAACTTTCCTGGTAGTGTTGTCTCCCAATGTTACTTTTTCTCCAGTTCTGATTTCTAGTAAAATGAACTTCTTTATATCTCCAGTCATGTGTCACGAGCAGCCATTATCTAGGTACCACATGCTCTCACTAGGTCTTTAGTGATAGCATCCCTACAATTTGATTCAAGGGTTAGATTTGGGAACCCAAGTGAGTTTGGTTCCTCCTTATGCTTGCATGAATGAGATGTATGCATGCTATGCAGTGATAGATGCAGTTTTGGTCTCCATACTAGGTGTGTCATACGATGAATTGTGCATGTGCGGGCTATGTGACCTAGCATGCCACAAGAGAAGCACCTAACACCGGAAAATGGGTTCACTAACCTATGTCGGTGATGATGCCTCTTCCTAAAGTTGTGTGATGCATGTTGTGTTGGGGGTTGACTAGGTTAAGCTAATGTGAGTGATGCAATTTCTTTTTCTTGTTCTTTGATTTTTTCTTTAAATGTATTATTTTTATATATCAATCCATAAACTTCCCGTTGTAACAAATGCTCACTGTGATCTACTTCTAATGTAAGTTTGTCTAGTCTTTGAAAAGCCTCTTCTAATTCAACATGAGTGGTTTTCAAGGATTCATGCACTTCTGTTAGTTTAATATGCTTCTTATTTAATGCATCATACTAATCAAGAAGCAACATATGATCTCTATATAAATTAGAATTTTCTTTAACTAATTTAGCATGCTCAGTTTGTAAAGTATTAAACTCAATATTAAGACTAGCATGCAACTTTTTCAATTTCCTATACGAGTCATGTTTTTTTTTAGAAATAAGTAGTAAAACTTCGTATGAAAGCTGACATACCTCGTCTTGATCCGATTGATCAAGATTATCATTAGCCATTAGACACAAATTTGTTACCTCCTCCTCTACTTCTTTTGACAATTCTGAGGTAGAGTCGGCCCAAAAAGCTTTATATGTCTTCATCTTTCCTTTCTTGTACTTGGCTTTTTCCTCACCTTTTTCCTTAGTTGGTTGGCTCTTCAGGTTGAGACAATCCACTCGAAGGTGACCTGGCTTCCTGCACTCAAAACAGATTGTATCAGATGAAACTTTATTAAACCTTGATCTTTTACTTTTATTCCAACTGTTCTAATGATGCCTTTATTTTCTTTTCAAAAAGTTCTTGAACTATCGGGTCATCACGGCTATGTCATCTTCTTCCTCCCCTACAGAGCTTTCACTTTCTGAGTTGTTTGCTTTTAATGTCACCGTTCGCTCCTTCTTTTCACCTGCATCACTTTGTCTTTGACTCACTCCTTGCTCGTATGCAATGAGTGACCCAAGGAGATTATCAATAGAATAAATGTTAAGGTCTTTAGATTTAGTGATAGCAATTATCTTAGCATCGTATGAACAAGGTAAGCATCTAAGAATCTTATTAACTTTTACAGAATTTGAAATCTCTCTACCTAATGCATGCAAGGATGTCACGATTTGGGTGAACCTAGTGTACATGTCAAATATTATTTCGCTAGGTTTCATACATAAGAGTTCATAATCATGCAACAAAATGTTAAGCCTAGACTGTTTAACTTCACTAGTTCCTTCGTATGCGATACACAGTCTATCCAAAATCTCCTTACGAGTAGCACAGGTAAAAACTCTTATATAGTCCTCATATTTTAATGTACAAAAGAAATAGTTTAAGCACTTCGCATTCAACTGAGCTAAATCTCTATCCTCATTACTCCATTCACTAAAAGATACTTGAGTTTTCACTCCATTCAAAGTTTTAAAAGGTGCAACATATCCATCATTGACTAACATCCACATGCGATAATCAATAGACTGTTAAAAAGTAGACATTCTAATTTTTTAGAAATCAAATGTGATATTATCAAAAAGAGGTGGACAGGTTATTGAATAACCCTCCGCAGTATTACGCTTACCAAAATACGACATGATCATTTTTCAAGATTTTCTAAAACACTATTTTTGAAAACAGACTCTGATACCAATTGAAATTACTAGATCGCAAAGAGGGGGTGAATTGCGAAAATTTGTTGCAATAATTAAAATTCTAAGCAAGAGTTCTAATATTTTTTTGTGTTTTTAAATTTTTAACAAGAAAACTTTAACCAATGAGAAAGCAATTAATTGAACTTAACATGCAACAACGAAATTATCTATCTTTCACAATTATCACCAAGCAAATATAATGCAAATAAAGTGCAAGCGAAAATAAAAAACGATAAGGAAAAATCACACCATAATTTTATAGTGGTTTGGTCAAACTATGACTTACATCCACTCCCCGGAGTCCTCCGCTACGAAAATTTTACTACAAACTATAGTTCTCCTTTTTTCCCCTCGGCAAGGCAGAGAATCCCTCACAAGACTCACTTTCACCAACCCGGTGTGGCGGAGTGCCAAGCGCTTTTCTCACCCTCCTGGCGACGGCAGCGGACCTTCTCATTTTTCTCCCCCTGGAGAAGGCAGAGTACCTTCGAGGTCATGGATGTATAAGAGTCTCCCCCTCAGAGAGCCTCCCACAAGTTCTTCTCGGGCCATAGGAGGAGTAAGATACAGGAAGAATGGAGCAACCATGTGATCTCCCTCACACAACTTCTCCCTCACTAAGCTCACCCTCTCCTTCCTCTCTCAAATCTTAAAAACTTCACAAGAGCTCTCTTTCAAGGATTTCCTCTCTAATCATGTTCCCCTCTCTCTATCTCTCTAAAAAAACATAACAATTTTGATACTTAAAACTGGCTCCAAAATCCCTGAAATTTTCAAAGTAACCGTTACTATCATATAGTACGATTTCTCATCTTACAGTATGATATGTATAACAGGCTTCGTCCTGGTATGAAGGTCTATGAACAGTTCAAATTTTATTATACAGCACGATATCAAATCATACGGTATGATTCTCAATACTTCTGTTTGTACAGGACGACAGTCAGGATGATCAAAACTCGTCTCTGTACATCGTAGGGTACGATCAACGTCATACGGTACGATTAGGCCAAATGAAAGGATCATCTAGGACAATCAAAATTGGCCTCTGTTCATCGTATAATATGAACACGTTTGTATAGTACGATTACAAATCAGAGATTAGTCCTTGTTTCTCTCTACTAATCACGGGTTAATTTAAGTAAGTATTCAAATAAAATCATACAGTACGAACATATTCATACAGTACAAACAGCTAATAAAACTTACTCATACTAAACTAGCGGCTAGGGTTTTGGATTAATAACACATCGTACATTACGATCTCATTCGTACAGTATGATCTGTTGACAGAAAATCTTTTTACAATATCAGATCGTACACTACGATATAAATTCATACAGTACGATCAACATAGCAAAATCTTCATTTTATTTCTTTTAAAAAACCCTTTCCCCCTGTGTGTGTGCATGGTTGCTCAGACTTACATGTAGTTTTTGGCCAGACTCAAGAAAAGAAAAAATAAAAATAAATAAAAAATTATATTATTTCAGACTCATACTCCTACTCTACCCAGTCTTGAGTCTTCCTGTTGTCCTGAGTAACTTGTAATCTTTCTAAAATGTTAGTACTCATATACAATAGCAGAAATCAAAAGATATTCAATGACTAGTAGATCAGACGACGTTATTTGTCATCATCAAAATGTCAAACTAGGGGTCATGGATTGCAACATTGATAAGTACCAAAATTAAAAAATTAATTACCCCAACATATATTAAAGTCTTAGAACCCTTCATGAGGTTACCATTCACTGTCCATAGAAACTGCAACAATTATTATTTACATGAACAATAACCTAGTACTATTAGCATAATTATATTGTGCATCTCAGATGAATACGATGGCTCAATAATAATGCCAATGATAGACCTCGACATCCACATAATGTACAAGAAACATAATAAAAAACAACAATAGAAATTAATAACCATCAAACTTAGGCCTCAAATCATTGAAGCTAATGCTAATTATTTTACCATAACATGAAAAGTTCAAAAAAGAAAAATTGAAAGAGAAATAACAACGTTCAAATTGCTACTAAGGGAATATATCACAAATAGAGAAAATTACTATCTATTAAAACAATGAATTGGATGCGATAAAATAAGGTAGTTCAAGAGCTAAATTGAAAGAGACTTAAGAGCTCTATAGTTTCAAAAAATAGAAATAAATCAGATCTCTAATCATCATTTTCTTCATTTGAGAAGTTTAGACCTACAAGAATAAATTTATAATATTAGTTTAAAAAAATTTCAATCTTATTAATTCAACCTTAATGTGCTTATTCTAAACACTTACCATCATCATTAGGGAGTTGCATGCCCTTTTTTTTGCTATCATTTTTAACCAATCTATAGTTTTTTGTTGAGATTTGATGATCTTACTCTATTCCTCATATTTCTCTTGTATAACTTTTAAACTGGTTTCAAGCTCGATCTCTCTCTCACGAATGACGCATTTCATCTAACAATTTTTGTTTTATTTATCGGCTTTGGCCCATAGCCTAGGCCACAAATATATGAAGATGTTTCACATAAAACTTCAGCACAAATTATTATATCATTAACTATTCCTCTATTGTCAATGTTTTTGTGTCGAATTTTCATCATTTCCTTCTGCATGTTTTAAGAAAAATCAACAAAAAAATGATGATATATTACTAATAAAGATATTCTATTAAATTTAATTTATACTAACATATTTTGCTTGACAATCTTCAGAAACCCTTTTCTTTTCTTTGACTATAAACTCCTCCTTGTATAATTCAATTCTACTTAATTTCAACACCATAACAAAATATATCTCACAAATTAATAGTTTTCAAAATTCAAATAATTTAAAAATTATAGATAACTTGTCATAAATATGTGCTACGAGGGATTTTGTGCCCATTCATGAATGAACTTCAACATCGAACGATTCTGAGAGTTTGAATCAGATTTTTTTTGTATTACAAAAAAATTGATTCAACATAATATAACAAACAAAAAATAAGTAGACCCAAAACTTGATCTTCATGTGCTTTGAAATTTAAACATTTTAATATGGATGTCTTTTATATATATATGCTTATCTCATTTTGGTCATATTATCTTTAATACTCAAATGTTTTCCTCACAAAATCATTACATGATAAGAAGTTTCATCTATCGCTAATAATAATATAATTAAATAAGCAAACATTTAGTTTCTTTTAAATTAAAGACATACCTTAAATGTTCCTGAACCAAAAAAATTTCATCTGGTCTCTCGATAAGTTCTCTGTAAGTTTTTGTTCTTGTTAATTCCACCTCCATGTTTTTCATAATGTGCATAAGCAATCGAGCGAAAATCAGAAAGTCTCTTGCTCATTGTGTGCATCAAACAAACCTTTACATGTGATTCTCCAATGGACAAATTAATCTTTACCTACAAAAATTTTTTCAAGCAATCATATTATAAAAATAAAAAACGAACGAGCAATGTCTTCCATATATTTTAGATAAACTTAATTTCACCCATTCTAGATGCTGACACATATGATAGGCAGATATATAGACTTGTATAAAATCATTTATTAAAGCTAATCCTTTGAAAACTTGATATCTAGATAGAATCAGTAATAAACTAGTAAAATTGTACCAGAACAAACTAAAGAAGAAATTTTCATTCTTGAGAGGTTTCCCCATGACATGTCGACTCAATGTATGATGTTTGCATTCCATTAATTAGTAAATGATTCTCTACGACACTATATGTCTAAAAAAAGACATTTGCGTAGTATCTGTATGGGCATCAAATCTTATCCTTTTAAGGATTATTTTCCTGGGCAATTTTAATAAATGCAGTGCCTCCATCCTTATATTGTCTCAAACGTCTATCGTTGAAATTAATCCAACTTTTATCCATTGCTTTGACCTAACAAAACTATCAAGAAAAAATAATTATTACATGACTAATCTTCTACTCTTTTTAGAAATTATTCAAATTTAGCTAAATATTCATAAATCATATGATTCAAAACATTTCTAACTTGAAAGTTTTTTTGATGACAACAAAAAATTCAATGTCAATGGAAAAACATCAAGTTTGAAAAAGATAATAAAAGTTCATTGCGAGCAATGATGATAATGGAAGCAGGAGAGGAAGAGCATGTAGCATGAGATAATAAATTAATCCTAAGTCAAATTAACTTTATTAGTACAACTAAGCACAAATTAATCACCTCTAAAAAAATAAATCATGGCTAACTATTAAAATAAGCAATTCATTTTCATTTAATTACAAATTATTTACACAAATCAAATTCTAATAAATTATAGGATTTAATTGTACGTTGACTAGATCCATTGAAAAGAAATAATCAATATTATTTTTTTAAAATTGATTAAATGTATATTTACATGATTTATTTTAAATTAGTTTACTAAAATCTGCGTAAAGTAAAACATCCCTTTAATTCAGATTGACTTGATTATATCATAGTTTTAAGTTAAAAAATCAAAGTGAAATTGAAGCTTTGAAGATAGAATGTAAATGAAGAATGAAAACATTTAATCGGATTATACAATTTGGATCAAATAGCTTACAGAGTAGAATCTCAAATAATTGCAAATTAAAATAGAATAAATCCATTTCTAAAAATCTTTAGTTAACTGCAACCTCAACCAAATATGTTTGTTGCAAATAGTTCTAGATCTAGAAGATCTCACTAGCAAAATAAAAACTTTGTGCAAGTCTAAGATAATCATCAAAATACAACAACAACAAAAAATTAGTAATTAACAATTCCTGTATCTAAATAACAATTCCTGCATCTAATCTAATCCAAAAACAACTCAAAAATTACATTACTGATAAGTAAAGAAAACCAAAACCTATAATAGAATCTGAGAGCTTAAACCAAAACCATAACAAATATCACCATCACTGCATAAGAGTATAACCGAAACCTCTTAAAGAAACTATAAAAATCAATAATATTGGATGATATCATGAAAATGAAGGGCAAGCCTACTATAAAGGAGATCGTAGAAATTTTTGAAATAAAAAGAGGAAAAATAGTATTAGAGATAACCTAAGAGGAAGAAACCAACAGAGGCAAGTTTGATTGTCCATATAATTTCAAGGGAGGGAACTGATATATGCGCTCACAAATGAAAGGACGTGGAGTCGTAGTCACTAAATGGGGAATCAATTGTGCGGTTGGAGGTTCATCACTAAAGAACTAGGGCAGAGGGCAGACGGTGGGAGCAAAATCGATAACAGCCAAGTGCGTGAGAAGTGAGATCGTGAGAGTCCTAAGTATAGGTTTTGTTTAATTTTTAAATTTTAAGTACATAATTGTTAATTTTTAAGTATAGTTTTATTTATATAAGTAATTGTTAAATTTTAAATGTTTTATATTATTTTTTTTATTTTATACATAATATATTAAATTTCCCATCTTAAAAATATGAATATTAATTTGAATTCACCATTTTATTTATTAATTTGAATTTTAAAAATATCCTTATAACAAAAAAAAATTGGTGGCACTACCCCCGGAAACCCCAGAAGGGGCGCTGCCCCTTGAACCTGTGACATATATGCGAAGTGTATGACAGTCATGAATATGAACAAATATGGGTTGAGCCAAATTTAAGGTAACTCCAACATATATTTTGTAGAAATTGAATGATGAATCAATTACATCATTTTGATTTTTTTGCAAACAAATCATCTATACGTCAACCAAAATTTTATTTAAGAATATTTATCATTACATAAAATATTAATGGTATTAAAAAAAAAATCTAGACTTTTAGCGACAAAATTAGCAACCAATTTTTCTTTTTGGTGGATAATATCAATCTTCCTTATTATTTAGAGGACTTACTTACTTTTAGACGTTAAAAGATATCTTTAGCGACCATTTTTTTGTCAATATTTTTTTGGTCACTATTGATCCATTTCTTATAGTGTAACTTCTAGTTTAACTACAAGGGAAAAGGTCTCAAAATATATTCCTTCAATTTAGTTATTCCCCTTAGCTACTAACCTAGCCTTATTTTTAATTACTAACATCGAGTCATTTAATTTATTTTTAAATATCCATTTAGTCACAACAACACTTTAATCAGAGGGTCTACTTACTAATTCATACAAACCATTTCTAATAAATTAATTAAGCTCCTATTTCATAACTATAATTAAGAATTCATCAGCTTGTGCATGATCTACACTTATGGCTTCTATCATAGAGATAAAAGTTATGTGGCTAACCTCCTTTCTAAGAGCATGCCTAATCCTAATTTCTCCTATGAATGGATCTCCTAATATAAGCTCTCTAGAGTGACTAGATGAATACCTCCATTCTCTCTAGGTAATGAATCCTGAGTTTCATATCTATTTTCTAATTTAATATTTTCTACTCTACAAATTGTATCTTCTTCTTCATCATAAATCATTTTAGTACTAAAAATCCTATCTAATTCATCAAAGTAATATGAGTGGACACCTAAAATACTAGGGTTCTATTTTTATTGAATATTCTCCTATAAACCTTGCTTATAGAAGAACAGCCTAAAAATGATGATTCACCACATGCTTATTGTGCTTGTACCCACAGTCATGTATGCACCCCACATACAATCTCGCTCCCGCCTACACAGTTTACTATAAGAAAAAAATGCAAATTACCCACAAAATTTTTGGCAAAATTTTTTTTACCAAAAAATATTGTAGCTTTTACATAAGATTTATTGCGCATTTTGAACAGAATTTCTCAATTTTTTTGTCAAATATTTCGATAGATTTTTTATGAATTTCTAACAAATTTCTAGTGGATTTTTGACAAAATTTCAATTTTTTTTGGATAATTATTTAAATTAAGTAATTTAACTAATTTTAAAAGAATTAATTTATAAAATAAAATTAACAAATTAACTAATTTAATTAGTTATTAAATTAAAACTTTAACTAATTTGACTAATTATGAAATTAACTAATTAAAAAAATTAACTAATTGATTAATTAAGTAAATTAACTAATTAACTAGTTAAAATAAACTAATTTAACTAATTATTAAACTTACTAATTAAATTTTTAGTTCCCCGTAGAAGTCCATTACCTGCTTTCCTTCTCCCACTCATTTCCGTTTAGTCCCGCACTGCCTGTGAGGAGAAGACTTTATTATATAAAACTAAAAGAATTATTTTATTTATTGTATAGAGGGTTTAGGTCAGGGGAGCGGCCATGGTTGCGCTTATGGGCTGGTTGGTTCTACGAGTCAGCAGGTAGTCTAGTACAGGTTCAATGAATTCAATTGGGTTGCAGAATGCCAATTTAAACTTTAAAATGAGCATACCATGGATCTCAATTTTTGTCAAAAAAAAAAATTTATTTTGCTATTTTTTTAATTTTAAGGTGATAAGTTCTTGTAAAAATTTATGGATCGCAATTTTTGTCCAAAAGCCATTGGAAAAATTTTTGACAGATTTTTTTTTCCATTAATAATTTTTCAGACGTGTCTTTAACATAAGAAATTCCCAAAAAATACTAATTAATGATGGATTTTACTTATTTTTTGATGAAAATAGCCATCAAAAATGCCTTTTTTGTAGTGGTGCAACCCTAGCCTAATAGCCCAAAATCGTGCAATCCCTCTCATTCCCACCCTCATCTATAGTCTCGCTCATGCTGGGGCATTCTTGCACGTGGCTCGTGCTCCACTCACATGATGCGCTCTTACACCCGTTATTTTGTGTCAGATAAGATCAACTCGGTAACCCATTGGGTCAGGTTAGGGTCTGAATTTCTAACCTATTTATCTAATTAGGTTGACCTAAAGTTGGATCTTTTGAAGGCATGTCAATTTTAAGTTTGAACCAAACCCAATTCAAAAATTCATTTTGGCACCCCAACTTTTAGCCGTAGGTTATAGTCACCTACTGAGGTGTTATCACATCATGATTTTCATATATTTTTCGGAAGGGGTCAGAATCCAGTAGAGTGAGACAGATTAGATCTTAAAAGTTTAATTTTATTTATTTTAATACTTTTATTTTATTCTTTTATAAAATAGAATAAGTAGAGATAGATTGATATTAAAGAATGAATGTCTGATTATTATATATGAATTTTAAGGAATGAATATAGATCTTTTTGATATTATAGTTGCTTTTTATAGTTTTTATTTATTTAAATAAGATTAGTGCCTTTGTAGATTATTTAAAATAACATAAATTATTCTTCATAATTTAAATCTAGAAACATCAAAACTTTTGGTATCAAAGAAATAGTAATTGGAAGAATTATAATGTAACTAGAGCTATAAAAATTGATTGAGATTAATAATGATAAGATTTATTTTCTTTGCATTCATAACACATAAATTTATGATTGAATTCCAATTTGATAGTAAAGAGAACTGTACTGTAACTACAAGAAAAACCCTCATTTCCGACAAACTTTTCGGTGGAAATAAATATGTTAGAAATTCCGGTAGATTTTTTGGCATTATTTCTGGAAGATTTTTTATGGAATATAAATATTCTAGAATTTTTTTTATAAATATCTAAAATTATTATTTTTGTTAAATTAAATTTAATTAAATATTTGTTAAATTAAATTAATTAAAAATTTTAATAATACATTATTCAATTAAATAAAATATATTAATTATTTCAATCTTCAAAAAAATTAGTATTAATTTAAAAATAAAAAAATTATTTAGTATTAATTTTTATATTCTATTTGTTATAATATAAAGTGGCATGATGATCGGGCGGGGATGCAGGCGCAAGGCTGGGGTTCGAACCCCGCCACAGGCCCACACACTTGTAGGCTGCGATGGGTCATGCAAATGGGCATACTAGCGGTTTGCACACTTCAACAGGCAGGCAATTTTCAGACATGTGTTTACCATAAAAAAAAGCACCAAAAATACTAAATAATGTTGGATTTTACTTATTTTCTAACAAAAATAGCCATCAAAAATGCCTTTTTTATAGTGGTGCAACCAAAGACTAATAGCCAACAATCCCACACTCCCTCTCATGCCCGCCCGATCATCTATAGTCTTACTCATGCAGGGGCATTCTTGCACGTGGCTCGCGCTTCACTCACGTGACGCACTCTCACACTCGTTGTTTTTGTGTCAAATCGGGTCAACTCGGTAACCCTTTGGGTCAAGTTAGGTGAATTTCTAACATATTTGTCTAATCATGTTGAGCTCAAGTTGGATTTATTGAAGGCATGTCAATTTTAAGTTTGAAACAAACCCAATCCAAAAATCCATTTTGGCACCCCTAATTGCAGTTGTAGGTTATAGTCATCTACTGAGACTTCATGATTTTCATATATTTTTTGAAATGGGTCAGAATCCAGTGTAGTGAGATAGATCAAGTCTTAAAAGTTTAATTTTATTTATTTTAATATTTTTATTTTATTCTTTTATAACCTAGAATAAGGAGAGATAGATTGATATTAAAGAATGAATGTTTGATTATTATATATGAATTTTAAAGAAAGAATATAGATCCCTTTTATATTATAGTTGCTTCTTTTTAGCTTTTATTTATTTAAATAAGATTAGCGGCTTTTGTAGATTAATTAAAAAAAACTTAAATTATTCTTCATAATTTAAATGTAGAAGCATCACAACTTTTGGTATCAAAGAAATAGTTATTGGTAGAATTATAATGTAACTAGAGTTTAGAGCTATAAAAATCGATTGAGATTAATATTGTGAAGATTTATTTTCTTTGCATTCATAACACACAACTTTATGATTGAATTCCAATTTCATAGTAAAGAGAATTATACTGGCACTACAAGAAAAACCCTCATTTGCGACAAATTTTCTAGTGGAAATAAATCCGTTAGATTTTCTCGCAAGATTTATGGAAGATTTTTTATGGAATTTTAAATATTCTATAAAATTTTTATTATAAATATCTAAAATTATTTATTTTGTTAAATTAAATTAATTTAATTCAATATTGCTAAATTAAAATAATTAAAAGTTTAATAATTCATTATTCAATTAAATAAAATATATTAATTATTTTAATCTTAAAAAAATAGTATTAATTTCAAAATAATAAGATTGATTAGTATTAATTTAAGATTATATTAGTTAGAATATAAAGTGGCATGATCATTGGGCAGGGTTGTGGGCGCAAGGCTGGGGTTCAAACCCCGCCATAGGCTTACATGCCTGCAGGCTGTGGTGGGCCATGCAAACAGGCATACGGGCGGGCTGCGCACTTCGGTGGACGGGTAATTTTCATATGTGTGTTTACCATAAAAAATTCACCAAAAAATACTAATTAATGATGGATTTACTTTTTTTTTGGTGAAAATATCCATCAAAAAAGGCTTTTTTTTAGTGGTGCAACCATAGCCTAATAGCCCACAATCGCGCACTCCCTTTCATGCTCACCCTAATCTATAGTCTCGCTCATGCAGGGGCATTCTTGCACGTTGCTCGTGCTCCACTCATGTGATGAGCTCTCACACGAGTTGTTTTCGTGTCAAATCAAGTCAACTCTGTAACCATTTGGGTGAGGTGAGGGTTTGAATTTCTAACTTATTTGTCTAATCAGGTTGAGCTCAAGTTGGACATACTGAAGGCATATCAATTTTAAGTTTGAACCAAACCCAATCAAAAAATCCATTTTGGCACACCTAATTGCAGTTGTAGGTTAGAGTCATCTAATGAGGTGTTATAACTTCATGATTTTCATATATTTTTTTGAAGGTGTCAAAATCCAATGGTGTGAGACAGATTAGGATTAAAAGTTTAATTTTATTTATTTTAATACCTTTATTTTATTATTTTATAACCTAGAACAAGGAGAGATAGATTAATATTAAAGAATGAATGTCTGATTATGATATATGAATTTTAAGGAATGAATATAGATCCCTTTGATATTATAGTTTCTTCTTTTTGTTTCTATTTATTTAAATAAAATTAGTGGTTTTTGTAGACTAATTAAAATAACATAAATTATTCTTCATAATTTAAATCTAGAAGAATCACAACTTTTGGTATCAAAGAAATAGTTATTGGAAGAATCATAATGTAACTAGAGCTATAAAAATATATTGAGATTAATAGTGTTAAGATTTATTCTCTTTGCATACATAACACACAACTTTATGATTGAATTTGAATTTGATAGTAAAGAGAACTATACTTGCATTACAAGAATAACCCTCATTTCCGATGAATTTTTCGGTGGAAATAAATACGTTAGAAATTATGGTAGATTTTTCGATGGGATTTCTTGAAGATTTTTTATGGAAATTTAAATATTTAGAAATTGTGTATTATATATATCTAAAATTATTCATTTTGTTAAATTAAATTAAATTAATTTTATATTATTAAATTAAAATAATTAAAATTTTAATAATTTATTATTCAATTAAACAAAATATATTAATTTTTTTAATCTTAAAAAAATAGTATTAATTTCAAAATAATAAAATTAATTAGTATTAATTTTTATATTCAATTAGTTATAATATAAAGTGGCATTACGATCGGACAAGGATGCGGGCGCAAGGCTGGGGTTCAAACCCCACCAAAGGCCTACACGCCTGCAGGATGCGGTGGGTCATGCAAACGAGCATACGGGTAGGTTGCTTACTTTAGCTAGAGGGCAATTTTTACAAGTGTGTTTACCATAAATACTAATTAATGATGGATTTTACTTTACTTTTTTATGGAAAATAGGCATAAAAATGCATTTTTTATAGTTGTGCAACCCTAGCTTAATATGAAAGTTTGTTAGGGTTGTTAAGCCCTTATGAACTAGCCCGAGGCTAACCAAGAGGGGGGTGAATTAATAGTTTTCAAAATTCTTAAACAAAAAGCACGATCTTTTTAAAATGATTTAAAACATCAAACCATATAATCATCCATATGAAAATAAAGTGCGGAAATTAAAATGTGGAAACATAGTAAGAAAGAGCATACCAGATTTTGTAGTGGTTCAGTCAACTTGACCTACATCCACTCCACGGAGCCTCTCCTTTGGGTATTGCACTAAGACACAGTGACTTTCCTTTAGCTCCCACAGCAAGGTGGAGAAGTCTTTACAAACTCCTTTCTACCGACCCCGATGAGGTAGAGAACCCGACCTCTTTTTGCTTCCTCCTGAAGCAAGCAGAGAATCTTAATCGATTGCTGAAGAAGACATCCCTAGAGCTTTCAAGGAACCAAGGATGATGACTGTGTTGCAAATTCAGTTTCATAGATTATGTTTTGATGATTAGCAAACACTCTTACTTCTTTTCGACTGCCTTTTACTACTGACATTTTCAGGATTCAAAGATCGGACGGAAAATGAAATCAGCTCATGACTGGGTAGATTAGGGTTGAGTCAGTCTCTAATTTTCTTTTTTCTCTTTCTTGAGTCAATTGTAAATGTTTGAAGTGACTGATGTTAAGTAACCCTACACACACACACTTGAGAGATTTGGAATTTCTATTTTTACTCCCATCGTCCCGGACGATATTTATATCGGCCTGGACGATTGAGTTCAAAACAGAAGTTCTAATCAGGATTTCTCAGTTAAGGCAGCCGTAATTAACTGATCGTCATGGATGATACATTTATCGGACATGACGATATGCTCAAAATAGAAAGAAATAGCTGCCATGATCAATTTAAGTATTTTGTATTTTTTGGAAATCGGCCTGGATGATCGTACAATCGGCCTGGACGATATTGCACAATTATGCCTAAATTGATCCGGCAATCAAGGAAGTAATTAAGGATGAATTGATATGATCAAATCATCCTGAACGATCGTGGGATCGGCCAGAACGATATATTTAAAAACCCTTAGTTGCTCTTGGACCATAAATATCATCCAGCACAAATTCAGGGCGATGTTCTGACTGATCAGGATCGGACAGCTCGAATTCAGAACGATGCTCTGGACAATTTTCCTCTGATTTGAACTGAACGTCCGGGATGATCGTGATATTGGCCGGGACGATCAAGCCAATTTTTAATCGTCCAGTTCATTTTCAAAGCGGTGTTCTGGCCGATCATCTGTGATTTGAATTGATCATACAGGACGATGGTATTATCATCTTGGACGATAAAGTCGGTAACTTGCATTTATTAAGCTCCTTTGAAGCTCTTCTATTTAAGAGCTATTGTTCAACATTTTTGAACATCTTTTGGCTGTTGTCTTGACCTGAGAAAACCTAAAGGGGGGGGAGAGAGAGAGAGAGAGAGAGAGAGAGAGAGAGAGAGAGAGAGAGGATCTTGTGAGGGAGTTCACAAGGGTTGCTCCAAGCATTGTTCCACTTCTTCTTCCCTAGAGTCTCTTATCCTTAGAAGATTTGAGAGAGATAAGCTTCAACGATCGATCGAGGTTCTCTGCCTGCTTCAGGAGGAAGCAAAAGGAGTGGGGTTCTCTGTCTTGCCGGGGGTGGAAAAAAGGAGGTGTTTTGTAAGGGCTTCTCCGCTTAGCTGTGGGTGCTAAAGGAGAGTCACGTTGGTAGTGTAATACTCGGAGAGCACCTCCGGGGAGTGGACGTAGGTCAAGTTGACCGAACCACTATAAACCTTTGTGTTCTTTTTACTGCTTCCGCACTTTAATTTTCCGCACTTGTTTTTCCGTGGTGACTTTGGTTTGTGATATTTATTCTTGGTTTTAAAGATTTTTTTTTTTAAATACCAATTCACCCCCCTCTTCGTTAGCCTCGGGACTAGTTCATAGGGCCTAACATCCTTAATAAACTTTCAGATTGGAGAATACGACTTGGATCCTTTCTTGGAGCAACCTTTATGAACCCCTCACAAACTCTCCTTCACAAGATCATCTCTCTCTCTCTCTCCCAAGCTCTCCCTCTCCTTCTCTTGGCTCAATCAGGTCAAGAAAGAAACAAAATATCTCCTCTTGAATAAAGAAGATATCTTATAAAAAAGGGCTTAAGATTTTCCCTTATTTGAAACTTGTCGTCAAAGATTGTCTAGGATGATCTGTGTACTATCAGTGTATTTTCAACCTTTTTGGCCAAGATGATCTAGGAGGGTTGGATTATTAGAAGCCTTATTTATTCTGACCATCTAGGATAATATGCACATCATCCTATATGATTAGTTCAAGAATATACATATCATTCAGCACACATTCTAGTCATCTAGAAGATTTATGTTGGATGATGAAAAAATATAACGTATCGTCCAAGACGATTATGGAATCGTCCTATACAATTAGTTTAAAATCAAAGATTATCATCTAACACGTCATTCTGGTCATCTAGGTGATACACCTAGATATTGGAGAATTTCAACTAATCATCCAGCATATCGTTCTAGTCATCCAGGTGATTCAAGAGAAGACTAAGGTTTTTCTTACGGATTGTTCAGGACAATCCTTTGACCATCCAAGATGATATGATCAATCAATCAAACCTTAATTACTTTCCTTACTTGCCTGACTAATTAGGCATGATTGTAATGAATCGTTGAGGATAATATGGGATCATCTTGTATAATTTCTAAAAATAATATCATACCTAAAAGAGTTTGGCGGCTGAGTCTTTCTGATTTGAGCCTATCGTCCAAAATTTTATTAATATCATCCAGGATGATTTGCTTAATTCAACTTTCTTAACAAAGATTCCATAATTAATTTTTTTTATTTTAACATATTATCCAGGATGTAAATCCTGGCCTTTATTTTAGAACTTTGGGAGGTGTTCCTCTATCTCATTTATGTTTTGCAGATGATTTTATTATGTTTTCTAATGGGACTATTAATAAAATTCAAAAGCTTATGGATTTCTTTTATCATTTTGAGAGGGTAAGTGGCTTTTGTTGAGATAGTTGCTACTTAGCTTTGCATGTTTGATATTTTTTGTAACTTGTATGTTTTTTATGATTACAAATATTATTGTTTTGATTATTATTTCTCCTAACATATTTTGGAAGAATTGTTTTTACTCTTGTGTGTACTAACATTTCAGGAAAATCATACTCCAGATTGTTAAAGACTTTTCAAGTCAAGATCAGTTTAAAGTTTAATTGTAATTGAAGTCTATATTTTTTATTTTATTGAATCTGAGAGAGTGTGATTGTAATTTGAGAAACTGAGCACACACACACACACACCAGGGGAGAGTTTTAAAATTTACATTTTTAAACTTATCGTACAGTACGATATCACTTCGTACGGGACGATCTAGTCAGTTATTTACCCCAATGAGCAATGGAACGAATAGAGCAGGCAAATTTTTTTCTAAGTTCAGTTCCTACGGACGATATTTTAAATCGTACTGGGTTGAACGTCTCTATTTTTGCAAAATGCACAGTTCGTACATATGATATTTTTTTTATCTTACTGGGACTAACTTCTTTGTTATGTTTTTGTTCATTTTGTCCTGACGATTTGTACATATAAACTTTGAAATTGTTCTGTTCATACCGAACGAAATGAGTTTGTACCAATTCACAACATGTTTGTACGCAACAGTTTTTGAAAAGTTTGTACGTGCTAACATAGGTTCATACGGGATGATCATGAGCGCTCAAAACTTGAAATCTTCAATTTTTTGATAGTTTTTTCTTATCCTTTCTATATAAGGAGTCCTAGAAACTATTACAAGAGCCTTTGTTGTTGTTTTCTCTAAAGAGGGATCATTAAGTGTGAATGTTTGGGAGAGATTGTGTGAGTGAAGAGTGAGAGATCAAATGAGGGGTTTGTGAGGGATTCACAAGATTACCCAAAGCGAGGATCTCTTTGTTTCCTTCAAGTTTTTGCCCATCTCCTCTAAAGGCTCTCAAGTGAAGTTCAATAATATCGGTCCGGTTCTCTTCCATTACTTGGAGAGTTTAAAAGAATGATAAGTGTATCTTTGGTAGCCATTGTTTCTTCATTCTTTTGGAGAAAACTTGAAGAGAGAACTTGAAAGGGAGAGAGGAAAGGGTGGAGTTTGAGAGGGAGAAGATCCTTGGAGGGGACTTCAAGGGAATATGGAGGGGATATTCAAACGGTTGCTCCGGCAAGCTTGCACCTCAGTACCATCGGATTCAATGGTTGTCTTGAGGGAAGTTTTGGAAAGAAGAAGATCTCATTGGTGTCAAAGGACCCAGCTCCTCCGCCACACCGGGGAAGGTGGAAGTAATTTTGTAAAGACTTATCCACCTTGCTATGGGGGCAAAAGGAGAGTCACTAGAGATTTAGTGTAATACTCTGAGGGTGCCTCCAAGGAGTGGACATAGGTCAAGGTTTGACCGAACCACTATAAATCTAGTGTGTTCTTTCTTATTATTCTTCTGTATTTAATTTTACTGCAAGTTGTTTACTATGGTAAAAAAGTTTATTTTTAAACTTTAAATTTAACATACAATAATAATTAAGAAGGTTTTTTAAAAATCTAAGAGTAGAATTTTAAATTACAAATTCACCCCCCCTCTTGGTTAGCCTTGGGACATTGGCATTAACTTAGGTTTAACAACCTATTCATGATCCCCAACAAGTGGTATCAGAGCCTTATTTCAAAATCATAAGTTTAGACTATTTTTTAAAAAATGAGTATGGCTAATTTTAGGAACTGTAACACATTAGAGGGATATTCGATCATTAGACCACCTTTATTTGAAAATATTTCTTTTAGTTTTTGAAAAATTCAAATGTCTACTTTTTTACAATCAATAGATTATCAAATATGACATATGATTCAAAGTGGTTATTATGTACCGTCACATATTTTAGATGGAATCAAAACTGATACCCCTTTTTCTGAATGGAGTAGAGAAGAATAACTTTATGCTAAATTAAATGCTAAATATATGAATTGTTTATTATGTGATTTAAATTCTAAAGATTATATGAGAATATTTATATGTACTACCGGCAAAGAAATTTGGGACAGTTTATGCATTACATATGAAGGTACTAGTGAAGTCAAGCAATCTAAGTTGAATATTTTTATGCATGACTATGAATTCTTTAGCATGAAACCTTATGAGATGATCTTAGACATGTATACTAGGTTTATTCAAATTGTAACATCATTGCATGGTTTAGATAAAGAATTTTTAAACTTTGAAATAGTCAATAAAATTCTACGTTGTTTACTTAACAAGTTTGATGCCAAAGTTATTGCTATTTATGAATAAAAAAATTTGAATGAATGTTCTATTGATAATTTAATTGGCTCACACATTACCTACGAGCAAAGTTTGGGTAAAAGACTTTTGGATGCAGGTGAAAGGATAGTGGTAAAAGCTGAAGACATGGAGAAAAGTGACTTAGTTAGTGAGGAAAGCGATGACTTAACAAGTAAATTAAAAAGTCCACTAAAGCACAAGCGTAAGCCTCAACAAAAATAGAATAAAGGTAAAAATGGTAAGAATGTTAAAAAATTTTCTGATATTATTTATTTTGGATGTAGGAAATCTGGACATCTGAAAAGTCAGTGCCCTAATTTGAGAACCTTCCTGCAAAAAAAAGGATAAAGTTAAGAAAATTGTATAAAGGGAAAATAATGAAAAGAAAAAAAATCTCCTGGGCAAATTTAGCTTCTGAATCATCAGAAGAGGACCAAAATGAGGTTTAAACCCTTATTTATGTGTTTATTTATTTTTGTATGCATGTTTTTGTTTGTTGTATTTTTGTATATGTTTATTTTGCTTGATTTTTCTATTTTTTGTATTTTTTGTATTTTGTGTGATTTTGAAATTTTTTCACATCACATTTCATTTTTTTTATCGATCGTGCGAATTTTTCTAAGTATTCTATTCAAACTATATGAAATTATTTTTGTAATGTACTAATTCTGTAGCATATCGATAGCTGGTTTGGACTGATTGTATATAGTTTAGTTTTTCTAATACATATCGTACTGTACTATCTCTTGATCGTCCTAGATGATTTGTATTACTTCTTTTGTACGCATTTAGACGGTTATACGGGCATATTCAATTTTTATTATTGATCGTACATACGAAACCCAAAGTTCGTATGTACGAACTATGTGTCATTAAATGTTGAGAACAAATTTTTTATGAGACATTTGGGATGTGATGTGATGATTTTCTATAGTTGATTTGCTTTTGTTTGTTTAAGTATTTTTTTTCTTGTATTGCTTTAGATTTTTTGAATGTTTAATTGATTTTGTTTTGTGTTTGAAATATTCGTTAGCCTATATGATTATCCTGACTTAATTTATCTAAAAAGTGGTATAATTTGAAAAACAATAGAAAAATTAACTTTATTAGAAAATCTAATTTTTCATAAATTTAAGTTAGCTTATAACTCGATCAAGTTAAGAATATGAATCTCATATTCTTTTTTAGGCATACAAATTTTTAATATTATTATTGGAATCATGATGTCTTATTATTAATTATTTCTTTTTTCAATGTAATTATATTTATACTTAAAAAATTTTGAGTTTTTAGATTATTGATTTTAGAAAGAACAACTTGAAAAATGTACAAAGGTACAAAAATTGAAAGAATGCACAATGATTCGCAAATTGAAAAGATGCACAAAATTAGCCCAAATATAAAAAGATGCACAAAGTGAGCCACAAATATTAAAAAGATGTGCAATGTCGCCACAAGTATATGTTCTTTTCTCTATCTTTTAATCTTCAATTTCAAATCAATCTAGTGTTCAATTATATTTTGTATTGGAAATTGACTTACATTAATTTTCATTTCATCACTTTTACAATAATTCTGTTTATTCAATTGTCTAGACTGATTCATGACCTTAATATATTTATCTTATTTTTGTTATATCTTAATTTAAATGATATAAATCTTTATTTTTTAATAAAAATTTATCTTATTATTGCAAACATAATCCATCTCTTTCTGGATCAATTATCAACGGGTTCTCATATGACTTCTTACATTTTTGTTGTCCTTTTCTTCTTCTCTTTTTGCTGTTGTCAAAAAGGGGGAGAAATATTATTTGAACTTTTGTATATTTTTGTATTTTGTGTTTTTGGATTTGTTTTGATTGATTGTGTTTTTTTATTTGTAGCTGTAAATTATTTATGTTTTTGTTTTGTGCTTTGTGTGATAAAAACTTAAAAATTTAAAATATTTTTTTTGAACTGTTCATAATAGAAAACTCCTTATATTCACATAGGGAGAGTTAAGGAGAATTTTAGGATCTTCAATTGTACTCAAACAATAATTATTTTTTCATCATCAAAAAGGAAGATATTGTTGAGATTGTTGCTACTTAGCTTTGCATGTTTGACATTTTTGCAACTTGTATGTTTTTTATGATTCTAAATATTATTATTTTGATTATTATTTCTCCTAACATAGTTTGGGAGAATTATTTTTACTCTTGTGTGTACTAACATTTCAGGGAAATCATACTCCAGATTGTTGAAGACTTCAAATCAATATCAGTTTAGAGTTTAATTATAATTGAAGTCTGTTTTTTATTTTATTTTATTGAGTATGAGAGAGTTTGATTGTAATTTATTAAATGAGCACACACACACCGGGGAGAGTTTTAAATTTCATATTTTTAAACTGATCGTAGTGTACTATACCACTTCATACGGGACGATCTGGTCAGTTATTTATCCCAATGAGCAGTGGAACAAATAAAGAAGGCAAAAAAATTTCTAAGTTTAGTTCATATGCATGATATTTTTCAATCGTACAGGGACAAACAGCTCTATTTTTGCCAAATACACAGTTCGTACATATGATATTTTTTTATCGTACTAGGACTAACTTCTTTGTTCTGTTTTTATTCATTTCATCCTAACGATTCATACATACGAAATTTGAAATTTTTCTGTTCGTACTAGACGGAATGAGTTCGTACCGATTCACAACATGTTCATATGCAACAGTTTTTAAACAGTTCGTACATACTAACATAGGTTCGTACGGGACGATGTTGGTGTAATTTTGAAAGTGGATTTTTCAAAGCTTGGTTTTTTTTTTGGAGTTAAAATTAAATTCTAATTCTAAAAATGAAATCATCCCTTTAGAAAGAGTATATCACCTCGAACGGTGAAAATAAAATTTTATAATAGCGTTCAGATTTAGAATTATGAAATTCATCTTGAATATTGTGACCGGATGCTAAAGAGAACCTCGTATGGCCCTGAAGAGCCAAGATAAGGTTCAACTAAATATCCAACTACAATAATCAAGAAGTGTGATCGTTAAGTTCACATCTAAAGCCTTATTAAAGAAAGATGTATCTCCCCAAAAGGCGATAACACCATTCAATGATAATTCTTTGAATGTGATAACAACGTTCATCCTTTGATCCTTCCCATAAGAATCCAATATAGATTTTGAAAAATCAATTTTTTTTAAAAAAAACAGTTGCGTGTGTGGTTCTAAATCTCCTACGAGCGCAAGCTCTCGCAGTTAATTACATCGTAGGGAGAAAAAGTCCCCTACGAAAACTCTCGATTAAAATAATGACAAAATTTCATTAAATTTTTTAGGAGTGACATCAAAAAGAGATGAATTTTGGAATCACATAGGTGAGCGGATCAAAGTTGAGCAATTATTAACAGAATCAAGGGAAAAAAAGTAGGGGACACTTTGAGATTTCGGCACCATCCAAAAGTGTCCCAACTTAATTTAAGTGTTGGGCTTTATATTTTAGGATTGAAAGAATATTTAATTAGAGTTGAGCATTTTATTAAAAATTTGGAATTAGATTCACGAAGTTTTGGGGTCTTATAATCAAAAATCTGCCCTGGATCATAAATCTAATTTGGTCACTGGACCACAGTCGTCTGAACCTAACTAATGCAGTGCAACGTCTGGACTTACCCCGACCTGGATTGGGGAGCCAGCTAACCACCTAGTCGATTTAAAAGAGATGAGTCCAGTCTTTTATGATAGAGTGGTAGGGACATCTTGTTTACAGCTTTTGAGAGTTGGACATCTAGAGATTTTCTTAATTAGTCCATTTGACTTATGTTGTGTGACGCCCCAGGCATCCATAGTGAAAGGATTCGTCTGACATTCTGATCGAACTCCATTCCAGTTGCCTTGCTCGGACCTGAAATTGTTAACCACATATAATGAGCTTTACAAAGCCCAGCAGGTCACCAAAGCCTACAACTGAAATCAAAGCACGGCGATGCTATCAATATGCATGTCAATCTATCAATCTGAATCAGTCAATGGTCAATGAGTCTATGCAGTGGAAATCAAATCAGTAGTCGATACAATCCGAAAATCAATAGTCAATAAAACCAGTCAATGCAGCGGCAGGCAAATCAATCTTTTCAATTCAATCAATCAATATCCGTCAATCAAATCAATACGGTCAAATCAATGAAATCAGTCGAGAAAAGTAATACGGAACAATGAATCTATACGACAGTCAATACAGTACAGAAACAGTAACAACAGTGAATCTCAAGATCAATAAATCCATAGGCAGTAGTAACAATAAATCCATAAGCAGAAATCAATGAATCTATAGGCAACAGTGTCAATAATTCTATACTATTCATGTCCATGCTATCAATACAATATATATATCCATCCATTTCTATATCAATGCTCAGTAGTATCAATGCTCGGTAATCAATCGATAAAATCAATGAAATCGTACGATACAGTAAATCCAATCAAATCAATAAAGCAGAAATCGATAAAGCAATAGATCCGTAAGTCAATACAGTAAACATGCATTTCAATACTATATACTGAACAAGTACAATCAACTGGCTATGTTGCTGTTGTAGATATCCATACACATTGGTTCTATCAATAAGAGTCGTCACTCTTTTCGCCCGTCGGCATATCAATAAACTCCTTATGACTCCCATCCATATCAATAATCAATGTTTAAAGGAAAGCCCGTCGGCCCACCATCCTGTACAGGTATCAATCAATCTTCAACCAATGTTCAACCAGGTTCCACTTGTGATCAGTATCAATAGTCAATTCAATCAATAAGCAATTCAATAGTCAATAGTAAAGCAATCATATCAATAATCATATGCATATCGATTCAATCTATCAATTTCAGACAAATCAGAAAAACTACGAAAATCGGTCAGAGTAACGGCAGTCTATCAAATTTACACAAAAAATCCTGCAAAAAGACAAATTCTGAATTTCTCTCAAAATTACAACAGAATAACCACGGCATCAATACAAGACTATCAATCTATAGAATCCAAATCAAATCAAGTCCTGATAATTTTCTATTCAATTAAAATCGCGTAGAATCAATTCCGACCGATAAAAATCATCGTAGAAAACACCCAAAATCGTGTGTAATAATCATATCTATAACATATCAGAAGTTGTGCGGTGAAAGTTGTGTCAATATCAAATCAGGTCAAAAGTTCGACTACAAAAACACAAAACAGTGCACAACTCGATCAAAATACAAAATCTTCGAAAACAGAAATAGGGTTCGGAGTCCTTACAGCGAGACAAATAAATCTTCTAACAGCGTCGTCGGACGAAAAGCGCTCCGTGGCCTCCAAAACCAAGCTTCCTTCTTCTCTTCCTTCTCTTTCTCTCTCTTGCCTTTTCTCTCTCTCCAAAATGAATCCAAAATATCTCAAATCCGATATTTATTAACACTGATCGTCCTGGACGATCCAAATTTCGTCCTGGTACGATGGGTTATCTGGACAAATTTCGTACAGACGAAATCCAAATTCGTCCCGGGCGACTAGCTCTCTGGACAGATTTCGTACAGACGAATCGTCCCGACTGCTCCAGGTTCGTACAGACGAAAATGGCAGATTTCTTCACAAATTTCTTCAGTTCGTCCAGTACTAAAGTCAGATCGTACGGGACTAACAGCACAAAAAAATCAGCTTTTTGAAGGGTTTTACAATCTACCCACCTAAAAAAAAAATGTCGTCCTCGACATTTCTCTTAAGGGATCGAATGCAAAATCGATACAAAGCAAATCCGTCCAATCAAAACTCAAATCAAAATCAATTCGAATCAAAATCAAAATCAAAATCAAAACTCGTCAGAATCCATACAGTCATTCAATGCATTCAATCACATGTCATTCACTAGTATGCAAAATGATGCACGTGAAACAATCCATTCTATCAAACTATCAATCAAATCCTTTCACTACACTTGCTCTGATACCAACTGTGACGCCCCAGGCATCCATAGTGAAAGGATTCGTCTGACATTCTGATCGAACTCCATTCCAGTTGCCTTGCTCGGACCTGAAATTGTTAACCACATATAATGAGCTTTACAAAGCCCAGCAGGTCACCAAAGCCTACAACTGAAATCAAAGCACGGCGATGCTATCAATATGCATGTCAATCTATCAATCTGAATCAGTCAATGGTCAATGAGTCTATGCAGTGGAAATCAAATCAGTAGTCGATACAATCCGAAAATCAATAGTCAATAAAACCAGTCAATGCAGCGGCAGGCAAATCAATCTTTTCAATTCAATCAATCAATATCCGTCAATCAAATCAATACGGTCAAATCAATGAAATCAGTCGAGAAAAGTAATACGGAACAATGAATCTATACGACAGTCAATACAGTACAGAAACAGTAACAACAGTGAATCTCAAGATCAATAAATCCATAGGCAGTAGTAACAATAAATCCATAAGCAGAAATCAATGAATCTATAGGCAACAGTGTCAATAATTCTATACTATTCATGTCCATGCTATCAATACAATATATATATATCCATCCATTTCTATATCAATGCTCAGTAGTATCAATGCTCGGTAATCAATCGATAAAATCAATGAAATCGTACGATACAGTAAATCCAATCAAATCAATAAAGCAGAAATCGATAAAGCAATAGATCCGTAAGTCAATACAGTAAACATGCATTTCAATACTATATACTGAACAAGTACAATCAACTGGCTATGTTGCTGTTGTAGATATCCATACACATTGGTTCTATCAATAAGAGTCGTCACTCTTTTTCGCCCGTCGGCATATCAATAAACTCCTTATGACTCCCATCCATATCAATAATCAATGTTTAAAGGAAAGCCCGTCGGCCCACCATCCTGTACAGGTATCAATCAATCTTCAACCAATGTTCAACCAGGTTCCACTTGTGATCAGTATCAATAGTCAATTCAATCAATAAGCAATTCAATAGTCAATAGTAAAGCAATCATATCAATAATCATATGCATATCGATTCAATCTATCAATTTCAGACAAATCAGAAAAACTACGAAAATCGGTCAGAGTAACGGCAGTCTATCAAATTTACACAAAAATCCTGCAAAAAGACAAATTCTGAATTTCTCCAAATTACAACAGAATAACCACGGCATCAATACAAGACTATCAATCTATAGAATCCAAATCAAATCAAGTCCTGATAATTTTCTATTCAATTAAAATCGCGTAGAATCAATTCCGACCGATAAAATCATCGTAGAAAACACCCAAATCGTGTGTAATAATCATATCTATAACATATCAGAAGTTGTGCGGTGAAAGTTGTGTCAATATCAAATCAGGTCAAAAGTTCGACTACAAAAACACAAAACAGTGCACAACTCGATCAAAATACAAAATCTTCGAAAACAGAAATAGGGTTCGGAGTCCTTACAGCGAGACAAACAAATCTTCTAACAGCGTCGTCGGACGAAAAGCGCTCCGTGGCCTCCAAAACCAAGCTTCCTTCTTCTCTTCCTTCTCTTTCTCTCTCTTGCCTTTTCTCTCTCTCCAAAATGAATCCAAAATATCTCAAATCCGATATTTATTAACACTGATCGTCCTGGACGATCCAAATTTCGTCCTGGTACGATGGGTTATCTGGACAAATTTCGTACAGACGAAATCCAAATTCGTCCCGGGCGACTAGCTCTCTGGACAGATTTCGTACAGACGAATCGTCCCGACTGCTCCAGGTTCGTACAGACGAAAATGGCAGATTTCTTCACAAATTTCTTCAGTTCGTCCAGTACTAAAGTCAGATCGTACGGGACTAACAGCACAAAAAAATCAGCTTTTTGAAGGGTTTTACATGTTGGGTGCAAAGTGCTAAGGACTAATGCAATTACAATTTTGACTATTTTAAATATGTTTCTAATGCAATTTATGTTAATTAATGACTTCAAATCATGAATGATTAAAAGTTAAAAATAGGTTTAGAAAATAATTTTTTAGAAGACTGGGCTTCCCCAAATCCGGCACTTCGTCCTCATAGATCAAACTATCAAGAATCTACCCGCAGGCGGGGAAGGGTCTAATGCAAGAAGAGAAGTAGTGCAGAAATATGCATGCGACCCCAGGGTCGATCCCCGGCTAAGTACCTAAATTCATTATCTTTTTATGTTATTTAGGATCGCTAAAATTTTAAACTTTAAGATTATGAGTATAAAATTTTTTACACCCTCACGAGTCTCATGAGTCAATGCGAAAACAAAAGCAGCACACTAACGTTAAAAAAACTAAGAAAAATAGGCAATCAAAAAGGAAATCATCTCAACACGTCAAATATAAATGAATCAATTAATAAATGTCCATAGGCAAATTTGTCTTACTTATTACAAACCAGGGTGTTACAGAAAGTAAAGTGGCCAGACACCACTAACAACATCCCGGATTCTAAACTAGTAGAGACGTAAGTGGTTTTGAATTGGATACTTTTGTCTTCAAATCTTCAATCTTGTTCTCCTTTAGGCTCATTTTCTTCAAACTCCTTGGATTCTTCATAGTAGGCTACCCAAATGGATAAGTGGGCACTTCCTTTGAGGGGAAGGCCTCTCTTTCCTCTTTGGATAGTGAAGAAGTGATCCAAATTTGGATCTCCAAATATAAAAGGGGTACTCCCTTAAGAGGTGTCCTTTTCTCTTTGGAGTCCAAGCTTTGGACCTATGTATCCCAACTCAAAATCCTACTTCTACAACCCTTAACACTTGCTCAAATTACATTTGCATAAAATCAAAATTCTAGACTCTCCTGCAAGGTTATCCTAAGCAGTTAATAAATCAAAAAACATTTATTCCCAAGCATTTATATATGTAAAAAAAAGTAAACAAACACACTGGCCACACTCTTTTTATTATTTGGGGGCTTTAGCAGCTGAAGCACCTGTGCAAGCATTTATAATTAATTTTTTTTATTGACTTAGCCCCCTTTTTATTGCCCTGCATGAGCGTGGCCACCTACAGAAAACTATGTAAACATCCAGATCATTCCTATCCTAAGGGTAATCTAGTCATCAAACACATTAATCATCCGCAGATTCTAATAAAAAGTAAACAGACACAGCAAGACAATGTCATCCACAACATGCAGTAAAATCACAAAAAATCTGACAAACAACGGCAAAGTAAACATCAGCCTAACCTAGGTCTAGAGTTGGTTGTCATAGAAAATCATCTAAAGTATATGTAGGAGGTCGTGTGGCTGGGATAGATCCTAGGTTGGGTGATTAGTTAGAGTTATCTAAAATTTTGAATTTATTGAGGCTTAAGGGGAATTTATATTGGAATTTAAATATTTAATATATTAAGAATTTTATTTAAATATATTTTAAAGGTTAATTGATTATTACCTTTGTTTCACACAGAGGCCGTAAAGTTTATTCCACCTTCCTTGGGGCTAAGCTAATAGGCTCGTAGGCCTGGGTTACCTAGTAGTAATCAGGGTTGATTAGGTTAATTTAAATTGGTTGGAATTAAAAGAGTGGATTAATATAAAAAGAAGTTGGTTATTGATTTTAAAGGATTGGTTTAGAATTTTTTTAACCAAATTAGAAAATTATAGAGTTTGAATGAATTATTGGGTTTTAAGATATCATCTAGATATGTTAACTAAGGGGTTAAAAGTTGATCTTTCAAATTAGAGTTAATCTTAAGGGTTTCAGATTTTAAATAAATACTAGACCTAATTATGAGTTTTTAGACAGATGGCACATTCAATTTGGAGTATTTTATGAAAAGTTATTATTTTTAGAAGTTTTGACCCATTTTTGACCTAAGGTTGACCAAAAAGTTGACTTTTTTGCTTTGACCGGATTTTGGGGGTTTCGAAATTTTCACTGAATAGGAGTCAAATTAAGGTTGATTAAAGATATTTTAGGTAATTTGGGAATTAATCTTGATTTTTTAGAATTTTACTAAGGCTAAAAGGTCAATTAAGGGATTAATCCTAAGTAGATTGATTAGGAAGCCTAATGATCTCCAAAAATCAGTGAAATATCTTCTATGGGTGAGTGATATACTAAGTTTACTGATTTAAAGTCTCAAGTTAGGGAACTTTTATCTGGTATAGTGAATAGTGAGTATATCGCATGTGTGTCTCTTAAATTCATAACAACCTGGTATTGCTAGGTACCACTCGATACTGGTCTTCACATAGCGGTACTTTTCATTATTGCCAAACAATACTTAGAAATACCTAGTGATACCGAGTTATACCGAGTTTTCTTAGAAAAACTTAGTATTGCTCGGTATTGCTCAGTATTGCTCGGTATTGGTCTTCATAGAGCGGTATTTTTTGTTATTGCCAGGCAATGCTTAGTAATATCATGCAATACCTAGTGATACCTAGCAAATAATGAGTTTTGGTCCGGGTCAAGTCGCCGGGACGCTTAGTAAAGAATAAGAGCATGTGGTGTGATCTCAGTGATGGCCGAATATAGAGCTATGTCGGATCACCTGACCCAATAATCGTTCCAAGTTAGGGGGAGCATGCATCCTAATTAAAAAAAAGTTCTATGTTCTCTATATAAATCCTTAATTTTTGTCCTTAAGGATGTTTCTGAGTTGTGTGGAATCGAATCAAAGTCAGTAACCCTTACACATCACATATGCAGGTAAAAAATAAATAAAATAACACTCAAGTCCTTAGATGTAGGAGTTCCTAAACTAAGTGGTGTGTGTAATCCTATACATGCAAGGTCTAAAACAAAAAGGAATGATATATGAGATTGCATTAAATGCCATGTCAATGAATAAGTTATATTTGTTCACTAATCAACCCTCATTGTTCCTGTTCAAGTAACTTAAACCATGTATAAGGCTCTAGGAGACCACTCAATATTAAAGTTTATAAATAATTTGAAATACATTTAATTAATATTTTACATTAATTATGATTTTAAATTAAAACATTAATAATTCTGAAAAAATTTAAAATATACCTTCATAATAATTTTTTTACTAAGTATTTAATTTATTATGATTTATTATACTAAAAAAAACTTTAAAATCAATTTAACTAAATAAATAACAGGGTTAATGGCCTCGGCCTAACAGAGGACACGCGGGTTACACGGTTGGAACGAGACGCGGGCTCGGTACCGCTTGGTACTGCTCGGTACTGAGTGATATTGAGCTCAAGGAGGCTAGGTATTGGCCAGTACTAAGCAATACTGAGCTCGGTACTGCTCGGTACTACTCGGTACCGAGCAATACTGAGCTCGTTTTCCCTCTTTTTGGTTTGTTCTTTCGGTCCAGCCGACCAAATTATTTAAAAATTTTGAACCTAAGTCAAGCACATGAATGGGAATAATGGGGGCACATTCATTTGGCCTAAAACACACTAGGTACAAAGATAAATAAACATATCTATTGCGAGCTAGATCTAAAGTTTCTGAGGGATTATACCGTTGAATCTTCAAAGTATTCAAACGGTTGAGCTTGTAGACAGTCCGAGTGTAGATACCTAGCACAAGTCCACGCCCAAAAACACTTGGATCAACCGCTACAAGGCTGGAGAGTTGTTACGAATAGAGAATTTGCTCTCCGGTCCTTGAGGGGAATTGAGAGAGTGTGTATTGATAAAAAAAAAGTCTTTCTCTATCAACTTTTTCAGTATTCAAATATGGAGCTTGGTACTGCTCGGTATTGGCCGTTACTGAGTAATATTGAGCTTGGTACTGCTCGGTACTACTCGGTACCGAGCAATACTGAGCTCATTTTCCCTCCTTTTGATTCGTTCTTTCGGTCCAGCTGACCAAATCATTTAAAATTTTGAACCTAAGTAAAGCACATGAATTGGAAAAATGGGGGCACATTCATTTGGCCTAAAATACACTTGGTACAAAGCTAAATAAACATATCTATTATGAGCTAGATCTAAAGTTTTTGAGGGATTATACTGTTGAATCTTCAAAGTCTTCAAATGGTTGAGCTTGTAGATTGTCCAAGTGTAGATCCCTAGCATAAGTCCACGCCCAAAAACACTTGGATCAATCACTACAAGGCTGGAGAGTTGTTACGAATAGAGAATTTGCTCTCCGGTCCTTGAGGGGAATTGAGAGAGTGTGTATTGATAAAAAAAAAAGTCTCTCTCTATTAAAACTTTTCTTATTCAAATGACCTGGGCTATCATGGACAGTTGTGATGCATCAGAGTCCTCCCCTAGATGCCCAACACCTGTCCAAAATTGTTAGAAGGTTGCCCCAAAGGCTGGAACGGCCTTGCTTCCATTGGATGGACTTTTGGGTGAGTGGGGGGGGGACTACTTCCATTTAAAGCTAAACCAAGCCCTGAGCTTGGTTAGAAGAGCTCTTAGTGAGCTTTAGGATGTAAATAGGTGATCCTAGAGCAGCCTAAATCAAGATAAGGTGGCTTAGCATGTAATAATGCCCTTTTGGAAAGATTTGAAGCTTAGAGTTGACTGTTTTGAACAGTCAACGGGTCAAAGGATGCTGAGGTGGCGTGGGGGTAGGTAGAAAGTTATTTGGTATGGCTTCAAAGCTTTGGAGAAAAGTATTTGAGATTCAAATGAGTATTTACCCATTTGGTGGCTTTGACCAAATACTTAAGGATTGACTTGGTCAAAGTCATTTGGTTTTAACTCACCCATGGATAGTATGTATCCAAGGCATGAGACGGGGTGGAATCAATGTTTTGAAGGATTTGATCGGGTTAAGCTTTATTGAAACATGTGATTTGATCCAAAGGGGTTGAATGTGACCTCATACAAAAATGAGGTCAAAAAATGGACCCCCAATGTGTGTAGTAGAAGGAACTTCTGCTGCGCACATTGGCGTTGACCGAATGGAAATTTAAAAAGGATTCTGGAAGTCCAAGGAAGGGCGTCACCCAACCTTAGGTCTATAGGATGCTGATAAAAGGCTTACTCCTAATAGACAGATTAACTGGAAAATCATGGTAGGCATCACCTAACCTTGGGTCTAAAGAAGGGCATCACCCAACCTTAGGTCTATAGGATGCTGATAGAAGGCTTACTCCTTATAGAAAAAACAACTAGGATGGTCATGTAGGGAGAAAACTTGCTCCACACAAAGAACCAAAACTGGCAAACTAGGATTGTGCCACGAAGGGTGTACTCCACCAGTAGCAAATGGTCATGTGGGGAAGAAACTTGCTTCACATAGAGGACTGAAACTGCAAACTAGGGTGGTGCCACGAAGGGCGTACTCCACCACTAGCAAATGGTCATGTGGGGAGGAAACTTGCTCTACATAGAGGACCGAAAGTGGAAAACTAGGGTGGTACCATAAAGGGAGTACACCACCACTAGAGAATGGTCATGTGGGGAGAAAACTTGCTCCACACAGAGGACCAAAACTGGTAAACTAGGGTGGTGCCATGAAGGGCGTACTCTACCCACGAAGGGCGTACTCCACCACTAGCGAATGGTCATGTGGGGAGGAGACTTGCTCCACGCAGAGGACCGAAACTGGTAAACTAGTGTGGTGCCATGAAGGGTGTACTCTACCACTAGCGAATGAGAATCAGGATGGTGCCAAGAAGGGCGTACTCCACCACCAATCGACAGGTAAAAGCTAGGATGGTGCCACGGAGGGCATACTCCACCACTAGCGGGTCTAATCCTAAGGGAAGGAAGGACCTAACCTTAAGGAAAAGATAGACATATTAAAAAAAAAACATAATATGAAGTGCTAAAATGATTCAAAGTTGCGAGTCGAGGGAAAAGAAAATTTTATTCATTGATAAAACAAGCTACGTCAAGCATAGTACTTCTTAAGGAAATGTCCGTTGACGGGTAACATTGGGTGATTTCCTTTACAATCCACTAGCTAATGCGAGCCTCCATCGTAGACAATCTCTTCAGAGAAGTTTCCTTCCCAAATTGGTTCAAACTTCTCGCCCAACTTTCGGTGGGCTAAGATAGGCCTCCGAAGGACCAAGACCAAGTCTCCAACCTAGAAGGTCCTAGGTCGCACTAACTAGTCATGAGCATGAATCATTCAAGATTTATATAACTCTAAACTTTGTTGAGCTTGGAGACGTCACTCTTCAAGGCCTTCTGTTGACCTCATTATTTGAGGTCAATTTCCCTAGAATCAACTCTAGTACCTAGGTTTTCGTAGCCTAGTGTAGATGTCGCACCCGCAGGATTTCCCTTAGGAGGACACCTAATGATGTAGCATCGACTCGAACCTATCACTAAACTCAAATCAGACTCGATTTTGATTCGTCGATCTCGATCGACTCAATCTAATTTATTTTCGATCAAATTGATACATTATTGGGCTCAAATCAATTCACCAATCGAATCAAAATCAAATCAAATTAACACAAATTGAATTCAATTTCAATGGCTCTGATTAACCCGTTTTGACTCGTCACAAGTATATATATAATAATAATTGATACGTCGTCAAAAAATTATCTTAATCGGGCACGAATCTCGATGCAAAATCAAGTTTGAAAACTTCAAAAATTAATTCGGAGACCATCCAAACTCCGATTTCAGCAAACTTACAGTCAAACTGAACGTCTCAGGAATACAAACCCAACGACACCAAGATCAACCCAATCCGAGCCCAAATGAATCCGAATCAAGGGCTCAAAGCGATGTTTGAAGGTTCGAACCGCAATTTGAGTTACCAAACGGTCTCCGATTTTGACGAGCTTATACTCGAATCGAACGGCTCGACGATACGAAACCAATGAGCCCAAGATCACTGAATTCCAAAATCATTAAGGCCTTCAAATGTTCAACGAACGGTCCACGGTCAAAGGGTTCAGCAACTACCCATAACCACCCACTCTCCCTCTCCCTCAACCCATAACCACCCACTCTCCCTCTCCCTCAACCCAAAAAAAAACGTCCAAGCCTCCCTCCTCTCATACATGACACATCCAAACCTCCCTCCTCACATACATGACACATCCAAACCTCCCTCCTCTCATACATGACACATCCAAGGCCCCTCCGTCGCTCCTACAGCAGTTGCACGCCGGTAATATTCTAAATCTTGGGTATATCCTCTACATATTCATCTTCTTCCCTCTAAATTCTTCTTCTTACTTTTTTTTTTAATCTCTTCTCCTTGAATGGTTCTTATTTTCTCATCAATGGTTGCATCATTTCTCTTATTTATAGTAGTTTAGATTGGGGAGACTTTAGATTAGAAATGACATTAAATAAAAATCTTATTTGCAATAGACATCATATATATATATATATATATATATATATATATATATATATATATATATATATATATATATATATATATATATATATATATATATATATATATATATATATATATATATATATATATATATATATATATAACGTATAGCTTCAATATGAAATTTATATAGAATTGTCAATATGTTCATGTTTTGAATATTTATAAAATAGAATGTATAATCCTAGAAAAAGATGATTTGAATGGTTGGTCTAAGCATTGATATTTCATGCTTAAGTATATACTCGTGGATCTTAAATTTTTTTTTTTTATGATTTACAATCTCATTTCTCTTATATCTCAATCATAAATGTTTGCATTTGATTCAACATAATGCTGCATGCTTTATCTTGGGTAACTCTCTTTGAGTTTTGAAAGAGAATTTAAAGTCATTTCAAAATTTTAACATATGCATTTGTAGACTTTTTATAATAAAACTCATAGAAGATAATTTGAAATGTTTCATGTTATACTTTGGAAATAAAAATCGTATATAGGAAAAGTAAAGTGTTCATTTTCTAAAAGTGTTTGTGTTAAGAGAGAGGTGTATGCTACTTTTAAAAGTCAATTGTAAGAAATTTTTAAGAATGAGAATTTTGTTTATTTTGGAGGATGATTTGTGTATATCTTGAAAAGTGAAATGTTTTGAAAAATGAATTTGTATGATTTTGGAAAGATAAAAAAAAATGTGCATAATTTGAAATGTGAATTAACTAATTTGTGTTTGAATTGAAATGGTGAAATATGTTAAGTGTGGAATAATGAAACGTATGAAGTATTGAAGCAAATTGAATTGTTTTGAAAATGGAGAAGTGTGTTAGAAAGTGTATGGAGTTTCAAAGATTGAAATTCATAAAGGTTGAAAAATGAAACTTGTGAGTGATATTTAAAAAGTAGAGCTCGAGTACATGTTCAAAAGATGAAGATGAATAATTTTGGATAGTGGAATGTATACGTGGAAAGATAATTTGTAGTAGAAGAGTGTGGATTGTAAATGGTAAAATGTGTGTTTGATAAAAAAAAAAAAAAAAAAAATTTTGGAATTTTGAAAATGTAATGTGTAAAAATGGAGATGTATTTGGAATTATATGTGTTGAAAGGTAAAAAAAATTGTGTGTTTTTGGAAAATGTATGTGTTGAAGTTTGAAATGTGTTTAAAGGTGCTTTAAATATTAATCTGTATGAAAGTGTTTTGAAAAAGAAGAGTGTAGGGTATAATTTTTGGGAATTGTGAAAATGTGTTTGTATTTAAATTGAAACTTGAAAGCGTATTGAAAAGAAAATCGTATGAGTATTATTTTGGAAGATGAGAATCGTATGTTTTAAAAATGGCATGTGAATAAGTTTTGGAGAAGGAAACAAATTGAAGGTCTAAATGTTGGGAAATAAATTATTGAATGAAGAAGGAAAATTTTCTCTTTTTCTTTCTACCTCTCTCTCCTTTTACTTCCCCTTTCTTGTGTCTTGGAGAGAGTATTGGAAGAATATAAAATATATATATATCCAAAAGTAAAGGTTTCAAAAGAAAAGTCAACCCAGCCAGTGTTCAAGCCCGAAGAAAGGTACGTCTTTTATTTTCAATAGTTTTAAATTATATTATTATTATTTATTAAAAGTGCTTTCTAATCTCTGTTTTTCCTATTTTATTTGCATGAACTACGATGAATGGTACCGGTCGAGGGAACAAATGTACAAGGAGCTAAAGGCGTCAGTCACCTCTATCCAACTGGGTAGAGGTGCTACGGGCGGAACCACCGGATCGTAGCCCCCGGTGATTGTGAGTATTTCTAAACTTAGAAAACCTCTAGGGACCCCTTGATGTGGTGTGCGAAACCTTCCCTTTAGGTCCCTGTAGTAACTTCAATTTAATTAGGATTATTTTTTTTGCTCTTAGATCCCTAAACCCCTTTATACATATACGAAAAGTCCTAAGGGTTAGTAATAACAAATTTTTTTATCCCATACAATAGTAACGACACTTAAGGACAAAAATTAAGGACCATGTCTTAGAAAACTTAGACTTAGGATGCATGTACACTTTAGGGTAAAGACATATAACATAGAAAACCTAGTGACATTCACTTATTATTATTATTATTATTATTATTATTATTATTATTATTATTATTATTATTATTATTTTATTTTATTTTATTTTATTTTATTTTTATTTATTTATTTAACAAATTAAATTTAATTAACTAAAAATTTTCTTTTAAATAATAATTGATTTAGGATATATCAAAATCACACTTTCTAATACACACACTTAGAATTGTTTGTTAGGACAACCGACTCTAGCTTTAGGTTAGGCCGGTGTTTATTTCCTTACTGCACTGTGACGGGCTTTTTCTCGGTTTTCACTGCATGTTGGTTGTAAAATTGTTGGTGTGTTTGTTTATTTATTTTTACTGCACTCTGTGTTATGATTTGACTGACGATTAGATTACCCATAGGTTAGGAGCGATCTGGATTGTTAATACGATTTTCTACAGGTGGCCACACTCATGCAGGGCAGATGAAAAGGGGGCTAATTAATCAATAATTTTATATAAATGCTACAGGTACTTCAGCTGCTAAGCCCCCAAATGAAGAAGAGTGTGGCCAAGTGTGGTTGATTAATTTAATTTAAATGCATATATATAACTGCTTGGGATAAACTTTATTATAAACTGCTTAAGATAACCCTGCAGGTGGTCTAGATTTTTCTTTTTCTTTCTGTGAAATGTAATGTAATGTAAATGTATTTGAAAAGTAAAAAAAAAAATTGTGAAAGTGATTTTGAAAGTGGGATATCACATCCAATTTGGAATCCAAAGAAAGGAGAATATACCTTAAAAGGATTATTCTCTTTTATTTGGAAAGCTAAATTAGGATGATTTAATATCCAAATAGAAAAGAAAATACCCCTTTTAGGGATGAGTTTCTTTTCATTTGGATATCCAGACCCGACGGATCCAAGAAGTTCGTAGAAGAAGAAAAGACAGAACGAAAAGATTGAAGAAAGAAGATGAAGAAATGAAGATTCAAGGAACAGTATATCCCATTTCAAAAATCACTTGCGTCATTCTTAGGATTAGAATCCGGGTTTGTTGTCAGTGGTGCCCGGCCACTTTACTTTTCTGTAAATTCTTGGTGTAATATGGACATTTGACATTATATTTGGATTATTCAAATTTGTTTGTTTACATTGTTTGTGGAGTAGCTTTTTTTAGGGCCCTTGTATGCCGTGTTTTGTTTTAGCCTGGATTCAAATCGGAGAGATTTTTTTCGTAAGGGTACGCTTAAAATTCTTTTACTTGTAATTAAAAATAAAAATTTTTAGGCCCACATAGTAACTCTAACGTTCTAAGAAGTAAGCTCGGGACCGCCGAGAGTCAGCATATGCATATTATTACTTTCTCTTCCTTGTTAGGCACCTCCCCGCCTGCGGGTTCTGGCAGACCACTTGACCTATGAGGGTGCAGTTCTGTCAAGGGGAAGTTGTGCAATCTCTAGGGAAAAACCTATTTTTTAAGCATAATTTTTAAACTGCTTCATATTCATTTTATACATTCGAGTCAATTAGCATGCATTGCATTAGATATAAATTAAAAAGAGTCTAAAATATTAATTACATTTCTAGACATTTATCACCCTACATAAGTTGAGGGGCTAATTAGGAATTGTCTTAGATGTCAGCCCCCAATTCCTTAAAACTTAAACAACGTCCCTACCCATCTTTCATAAGAGACTGGACACATGGTTTTAAAGCGCCTAGGTGGTTAGCTGGCTCCCCAATCCAGGCCGGGGTAAGTCCAGATTTACACTTCATTAGTTAGGTTCGGGTCACTACTTTATAGTACCCAAATTAGATTTAGGTTCTGAGGCAGATTCTTTTTAGATCTTAAGTCCTCGCCCTCCGGGAATATAATCCCAAATTTCTAATAAAATGTCAACTTGAACATAAAATTTTCTCTTAAAATGTAAAGCCCAACATAGGGTAGGCTGAGGTTGCTCTGAGCTTCTCAGAATCCGGCACCTCCTACTTTTCTTCCTTTGACTCGCTAATAAATGTTCAACATTGAGCTTTCTCCTTGAAAAATCCTTACTTCTATTCCTTGTCTTCTACTTCATAATCAAAAGGGTATGAAATCACTGCTTTAATCGAGAGTTTTCTTAGGAGCTTCTCTCCTAGGATGTAATTAACTATAGGGGCTTGCCTCTATAGGGATTTGAGAACCCCAGACTAAAAATAAACCTTGTTTTATTTGTATAAAACAAGGGAAGAATCTTTGGGAACGTAGATATTTTTAAAAACCTCATTTCTAATTTTGAATAGACTTATAGAATATTATTATTATCTCTTTAGATAATATAATATTATATTTGTTATATTCAAATTTAGAAATGATGAATTTTATAAAACTCATTCTCGCTTTTGGATATCTTGAAGAATATTATGTTCGTCTTTTAAGATGATATAATATTCTTCTTGCCATATCTAAATAAAAGAATGAATAAATTTTTTTAAAAACGTATTTTTATTTTTAAACATATTCTATAGGATTTCATGTTCATCTTTTGAGATGATATGTTATTCTTTGAACTATGTTTGATTATAGAAATATCAATTTTCAAAACCCTATTTTGATATTGAATCCATTATAGAATGTTGTGTCGGTCTCTCGAGACTGTACTTTATTCTCAATGCAGTATTTGATTACAAAATAGGAGAAATCAAAATCTGCATGGTGAGACACAATTTTTCCCACCAAGGTTTTTCTGGCGACTCCGCTGGGGATCAATCCTCTCTCCATCTTTAGCAGTAGTTTATGCCCTTTAATCGGTAGTATACTTGTGTTTGTCATAGGTTGTAACTACCTTTCTTCCGCCGGTTCTTTTATTCATTTCATTCTTGGATAATTTGGCCGGTATCTAAATAAATTTTAGAGGTCTTATTTTGGACCCCGTTAAAAAATTAACGAGAAACTCCTTTGTATGACCTTTTTGTAAAGTAAATTCCCATACTAATTTGAATGTTGTAGTTACATTTTTCTTGTAGCTTGATGTTTGACTTAGTACTGGGTCCAAAATCTCTTTACCTAATCTTTAGTAATATATACAGTTACTTCTTTTAGTAACTTAATGTATTATTTGGATTAGATCCAAAATACTTTTAAGTCTTCAAAATTTTAAACTTCTTCGTGTCCTAGCTAATATGTTGCAGTTATATATATATATTTATAACTCGATATGTGGCTGGACAAATCTCAAGAAAATTTGAGCTTTTAAATCAAAGTTTTCTCCTTATCTAAACCAACATATTATAGTTATATTTTTTTTTATAGCTTAATATGTGTGGTAGGATAAGGTTCGGAAGCTCAAATCTTCAAATCAAAACTTTTTGCTTGTCCTATTAACATATTGTAGTTACATGTACTTTGTAACTTGATATGTTTGCTAGGACAGGGTCCAGAATCTGATTTATGTAAGATTTTCAAGATTAAATTCGATTTAAATTGAGAAAAATTTAAAGGTTCAAATACAAGTGATGCTTTTAAAAATAATTTTGCTAAAAAAAAATAGTAGGTTGATTTCTTTTAAAAAGAAATTTACCTCTATCTTCCTTAAATTGTAAGTAAAACTTCATTGTGGTTGACTCCTCTAAACACTTAAAGAATAAGACCTATGATTTTTAATGCTAAAATGAAAAGCGTGTTCCCTCCCTCCCTCCACTTGGGTGGATTAAGGCTTTAGATGAAGATATATTTAATCTCATTTCCTTTTAGAACCTCAAAACACAAAAGTTTAGCTAATTTTACTTGGTTCCTAGCAATCCCTGAATTAAATTCAAATATATTTTCAAATCTCATATTCAACCATATTATGATTTTTCTAATCTTAGGAATGAATAATTATTGGTTGATATATTGAAGTTTGAAAATATTTTGAATTCCCTTACCTTTAAACCTTCTTGTAGGTTAAAAGTTTAATATGCCTATAAATCCTATTTCCTAAGAGTACTACATGGATACGACGATTTGTCCTCTGTCATGTGGTTTAACTCTGATAGAAAATGGATTTTAAGGTATGCGATGAAGATAAATAGACAAGTTACATAAAAACTTTTGTTCATCATCTGAAGTTTTCTCTTATGATAATATTTTTTTAAATCAAATATTAGCTAAATTTACTCTTGGCTTTATTACTCCATTTGAGAAAACTCATGAGCAATTCTTATTAAAGATTGATCATCTTAAATTTCATTCGAATCGAAAACTTAGGACAATTCAAGTTTCTTTATTGAGGTTAACCCATGATATGGTTAACATTCCATTTATCATGTCGCTTTCCCTCAAAATTAATTAATACATCTTGAATTGATATTAAGTTAGTCGATTTCATAACATCTTTGATAGTTTTCTTCTTCAGTAGTAAAATAAATAAATAAATTAAATTATCATATTATGATTCACCCATTATGATATCAATATGTATCTTCTTTTGAATTAGAATTTATGTCAAATTGAAATTAAAGGAAGTGGAAGTCTTATTCATCTTTTTATCGTTATACATTTCATAGGCATCTTGTGAATTGATGAACTTATTTCATAATTATCTCATTCAAGTTGTTTATTCATATTATAGGATTGGGTCCAATTTATAAATCAATCTTTCTTGTATAAGAGGGTTAATTTTACACTCTTATACTTGGAAGATGATTTTATAACTGAAATAATCATTTCAAGATTTAAATAAAGGAAGCCTCTTAAAAAAAAAAGGTGAAGAAGGAAAAGAAAAAAAAAAAAGAGACACATTCATTAAATGTGTAGCAAAAAAAAAAAAGTGGCTTCCCTTTCTAAATCTTGAATATCATAGGACCTATTCATCTTTTAGTATTTTTAACACTTGACTTTGAGAATTCAAAATTTTGGTTCATCATCAAGCATTGATGTTCTATTAGATGTAAAATATATATATATCATATAAAAGATTTGGAAATGACCAATTTCTACTTCCAATTTGATTCTCTTTTGATATAATTCTTAATTCAAAAAGAATAAAAATATGAAGAAGAAAACCCCAGTTTTGCTTATAGGGAGCTTTGATTTGGGTTAACAAAATCTAATCCCGAGACCTCTCTAGTTAGCAATTTGAGTAGGTCAGTTCAGATTTTAAAATCATTATAAGAAAAATCACATAGATGATCAATCTAAATAGAATTGTAATGGTGCTGGTTATATATTATTGGGTTTCACATATCTAACCTAATTGAGATGTATAAACAAACCATGAACCAAAAATCTTTAACTCTCTTTTGGACATCTTCTAATTTAAATGAGATTCTAGACAGGATCCTGATGTTGGATGACCTATAGTGATATTTATGAATATAAAAATCACTTTCTTTGGATTCAAAATTTTGAAACTAAATTAAAGGGACATCCCTTTGTTGGTTTTGAGATAATTGTCTAATGTTCTCATTCACTATTGAGTAGATATCATACAAATTTAAATTTATTATTGACTAAACTAGGATGTTAGAACATGAGGGGTTCTATCCTTAGTGATGTCGATGATACCTTTGTTTGAATCTTTGTCAAACTTCAAGACAAAATTAAGCTACAATTTGACTAAGTCTATAATTGACTAATCTTGGATGTTATAATTGGAGGGATTCTATTCCTGATAAAGTCTATAGTAACTTCATCAAAAAGATATAAATTCAATTCACGATATATCTTTATCATACACTAGAATCAGATGTTAGAGTCTAAACAACTCTATCCCCATTAAAGAATTTTTCTATAGCATTGAAATTCAAAATCTTTGAAACTACATTTTTCTTTAAGGAAAATTGTTAAGTTTTAGATATTTTGATTAAACTCATGTTGGTCATATTCAAATTATTTAATTTAGAGGGAGTCAACCTATTCTTCGTTGAGTTTTTGAATCTTTTCCCATGTCATTTTCATTGGGTTAAGATGATTAAAAAATTAAGCGACCACTTTCCAATATTATAAGAAATTTATCAAATAAAAAATAAATCTTTCACTTTGTGATGAAAATCAAACTTTTCTCAATCATTATGAGTATTTGATATTCCTTGGTACTTTCACTATAAAGGATGCTCAAATATTCTCCTTGTTCTTCAACAGCTCATGCAAAAGTTAAAATTTTCTAAGGAAAATTTTATCATGTTGCATTTAGTTCTCCTAGAACTTGCAAATGAGGACTCTAAAAAATTCATATGATTTTCTTTGAGTTACTGAAAATAAATTCAATCATAGAATGAACATTTAATCAGGATCTTGCATTCTTCCTTTGGTGCTTGAGAAGCTTTGATAAATATTTACTTTTCAAAGATGATCGAACTACCACCTTCTTTCTCCTTTCTTGACATATGATGATCCGATATAAAAAAAAAAACAATCCCTAGTGGATTGTTTGTAAGTTATATAGATCATGTATAATGGAGGAGAAAATAAAATTTTCAATCCAATAATTTCAAGACTATCATTCAAATATTTTTTTCCCCTTCTAGAAAATGACATAAGCAAAAGCTTTTGATCTCTAGTAGAACATTTGTAAGTTGTCAATGTCATTTGTGATGAAAGGGAAATGATCCATGGCTTTAAAGAAATCAATTATACTTCTAAATTCTAAAGTTTAAATCAGTCTTTAGGTCTAAGTCCGCTTTTACGGCATCCTATTGGCTTTCTGGCTTAAGTCCGCTCTTAGGGCAACCAATCCTGTTTAAATAAGTCTTTAAGTCTAAGTCCGCTTTTACGGCATCCTATAGGCTTTCTGGCTTAAGTCCGCTCTTACGGCAGCCAATCCTAATTAAATCAGTCTTTAGGTCTAAGTCCACTTTTACGGCATCCTATTGGCTTTCTGGCTTAAGTCCGCTCTTACGGCAGCCAATCCTGTTTAAATCAGTCTTTAGGTCTAAGTCCGCTTTTACGGCATCCTATTGGCTTTCTGGCTTAAGTCCGCTCTTACGACAACTAATCCTGTTTAAATCAGTCTTTAGGTCTAAGTCCGCTTTTACGGTATCCTATTGGCTTTCTGGCTTAAGTCCGCTTTTACGGCAGCCATCCTGATTAAATCTGTCTTTAGGTCTAAGTCCGCTTTTACGGCATCCTATTGGCTTTCTGGCTTAAGTCCGCTCTTACGGCAGCCAATCCTGCTTAAATCAGTGTTTAGGTCTAAGTCCGCTTTTACGGCATCCTATTGGCTTTCTGGCTTAAGTCCGCTTTTACGGCAGCCAATCATGCTTAAATCAGTCTTTAGGTCTAAGTCCGCTTTTACGGCATCCTATTGGCTTTCTGACTTAAGTCCGCTCTTACGGCAGCCAATCCTTCTTAAATCAGTCTTTAGGTCTAAGTCCGCTTTTACGGCATCCTACTAACTTTCTGGCTTAAGTCCGCTCTTACAGCAGCCAATCCAGTTTAAATCAGTCTTTAGGTCTAAGCCCGCTTTTACGGCATCCTACTGACTTTCTGGCTTAAGTCCGCTCTTACGACAGTCATTCCTGATTAAATTAGTCTTTAGGTCTAAGTCCGCTTTTACGGCATCCTATTGGCTTTCTGGCTTAAGTCCGCTCTTACGGCAGCCAATCCTGATTAAATCAGTCTTTAGGTCTAAGTCCGCTTTTACGGCATCCTACTGACTTTCTGGCTTAAGTCTGCTCTTACGGCAGCCAATCCAGTTTAAATCCGTCTTTAGGTCTAAGTCCACTTTTACGGCATCCTATTGACTTCTAGTATAAGTCCGCTCTTACGGCAATCAACCTTCAAATCTGTCTTTAGGTATAAGTCCTCCCTTAAGGCATCCTATTGATTTCTGGCTTTTATCAAAATCAAAATCAAACTGTCAATTCCTTCCAATTTACATTCAAATCATAACATTCAACTTTTCAATATCTTGGCTTTATTAAATAATACTAATTTTATTGGTTATTATTTGCTAAAGCCATTAATGCCAACATCAACTTCAAAATCACTAAATCAACTCGAAACTCTATCAACCTTTATCCTAATTTTCTATCAAACCTCAAAATCTTTTCAAATTGTATACTCAAATCTTCAACTTTAATTCTAGTTCTAGTTGATCGTTTTGGTCAACACCAATACGCACGATAAACTATGGTAAGTTTATCATGCCTATTGGGGGTCCATTTGTTGACCTCATTATTTGAGGTCAATTTCCCTAGAATCAACTCTAGTAGCATACACCTCGCTCCTACAGCAGTTGCACGCCGGTAATATTCTAAATCTTGGGTATATCCTCTACATATTCATCTTCTTCCCTCTAAATTCTTCTTCTTACTTTTTTTTTTAATCTCTTCTCCTTGAATGGTTCTTATTTTCTCATCAATAGTTGCATCATTTCTCTTATTTATAGTAGTTGAGATTGGGGAGACTTTAGATTAGAAATGACATTAAATAAAACTCTTATTTGCAATAGACATCATATATATATATATATATATATATATATATATATATATATATATATATATAATATATATATATATATATATATATATATATATATATATATATATATATATATATATATATATATATATAACGTATAGCTTCAATATGAAATTTATATAGAATTGTCAATATGTTCATGTTTTGAATATTTATAAAATAGAATGTATAATCCTAGAAAAAGATGATTTGAATGGTTGGTCTAAGCATTGATATTTCATGCTTAAGTATATACTCGTGGATCTTAAATTTTTTTTTATGATTTACAATCTCATTTCTCTTATATCTCAATCATAAATGTTTGCATTTGATTCAACATAATGCTGCATGCTTTATCTTGGGTAACTCTCTTTGAGTTTTGAAAGAGAATTTAAAGTCATTTCAAAATTTTAACATATGCATTTGTAGACGTTTTATAATAAAACTCATAGAAGATAATTTGAAATGTTTCATGTTATACTTTGGAAATAAAAATCGTATATAGGAAAAGTAAAGTGTTCATTTTCTAAAAGTGTTTGTGTTAAGAGAGAGGTGTATGCTACTTTTAAAAGTCAATTGTAAGAAATTTTTAAGAATGAGAATTTTGTTTATTTTGGAGGATGATTTGTGTATATCTTGAAAAGTGAAATGTTTTGAAAAATGAATTGTATGATTTTGGAAAGATAAAAAAAAATGTGCATAATTTGAAATGTGAATTAACTAATTTGTGTTTGAATTGAAATGGTGAAATATGTTAAGTGTGGAATAATGAAACGTATGAAGTATTGAAGCAAATTGAATTGTTTTGAAAATGGAGAAGTGTGTTAGAAAGTGTATGGAGTTTCAAAGATTGAAATTCATAAAGGTTGAAAAATGAAACTTGTGAGTGATATTTAAAAAGTAGAGCTCGAGTACATGTTCAAAAGATGAAGATGAATAATTTTGGATAGTGGAATGTATACGTGGAAAGATAATTTGTAGTAGAAGAGTGTGGATTGTAAATGGTAAAATGTGTGTTTGATAAAAAAAAAAAAAAGAAATTTTGGAATTTTGAAAATGTAATGTGTAAAAATGGAGATGTATTTGGAATTATATGTGTTGAAAGGTAAAAAAATTGTGTGTTTTTGGAAAATGTATGTGTTGAAGTTTGAAATGTGTTTAAAGGTGCTTTAAATATTAATCTGTATGAAAGTGTTTTGAAAAAGAAGAGTGTAGGGTATAATTTTTGGGAATTGTGAAAATGTGTTTGTATTTAAATTGAAACTTGAAAGCGTATTGAAAAGAAAATCGTATGAGTATGATTTTGGAAGATGAGAATCGTATGTTTTAAAAATGGAATGTGAATAAGTTTTCGAGAAGGAAACAAATTGAAGGTCTAAATGTTGGGAAATAAATTATTGAATGAAGAAGGAAAAATTTCTCTTTTTCTTTCAACCTTTCTCTCCTTTTACTTCCCCTTTCTTGTGTCTTGGAGAGAGTATTGGAAGAATATAAAATATATATATCCAAAAGTAAAGGTTTCAAAAGCAAAGTCAACCCAGCCAGTGTTCAAGCCCGAAGAAAGGTACGTCTTTTATTTTCAATAGTTTTAAATTATATTATTATTATTTATTAAAAGTGCTTTCTAATCTCTGTTTTTCCTATTTTATTTGCATGAACTACGATGAATGGTACCGGTCGAGGGAACAAATGTACAAGGAGCTAAAGGCGTCAGTCACCTCTATCCAACTGGGTAGAGGTGCTACGGGCAGAACCACCGGATCGTAGCCCCCGGTGATTGTGAGTATTTCTAAACTTAGAAAACCTCTAGGGACCCCTTGATGTGGTGTGCGAAACCTTCCCTTTAGGTCCCTGTAGTAACTTCAATTTAATTAGGATTATTTTTTTTGCTCTTAGATCCCTAAACCCCTTTATACATATACGAAAAGTCCTAAGGGTTAGTAATAACAAATTTTTTTATCCCATACAACAGTAACGACACTTAAGGACAAAAATTAAGGACCGGGTCTTAGAAAACTTAGACTTAGGATGCATGTACACTTTAGGGTAGAGACATATAACATAAAAAACCTAGTGACATTCACTTATTATTATTATTATTATTATTATTATTTTATTTTATTTTATTTTATTTTATTTTATTTTTATTTATTTATTTAAAAAATTAAATTTAATTAACTAAAAATTTTCTTTTAAATAATAATTGATTTAGGATATATCAAAATCACACTTTCTAATACACACACTTAGAATTGTTTGTTAGGACAACCGACTCTAGCTTTAGGTTAGGCCGGTGTTTATTTCCTTACTGCACTGTGACGGGCTTTTTCTCGGTTTTCACTGCATGTTGGTTGTAAAATTGTTGGTCTGTTTGTTTATTTATTTTTACTGCACTCTGTGTTATGATTTGACTGACGATTAGATTACCCATAGGTTAGGAGCGATCTGGATTGTTAATACGATTTTCTACAGGTGGCCACACTCATGCAGGGCAGATAAAAAGGGGGCTAATTAATCAATAATTTTATATAAATGCTACAGGTACTTCAGCTGCTAAGCCCCCAAATGAAGATGAGTGTGGCCAAGTGTGGTTGATTAATTTAATTTAAATGCATATATATAACTGCTTGGGATAAACTTTATTATAAACTGCTTAAGATAACCCTGCAGGTGGTCTAGATTTTTCTTTTTCTTTCTGTGAAATGTAATGTAATGTAAATGTATTTGAAAAGTAAAAAAAAATTGTGAAAGTGATTTTGAAAGTGGGATATCACATCCAATTTGGAATCCAAAGAAAGGAGAATATACCTTAAAAGGATTATTCTCTTTTATTTGGAAAGCCAAATTAGGATGATTCAATATCCAAATAGAAAAGAAAATACCCCTTTTAGGGATGAGTTTCTTTTCATTTGGATATCCAGACCCGACGGATCCAAGAAGTTCGTAGAAGAAGAAAAGACAGAACGAAAAGATTGAAGAAAGAAGATGAAGAAATGAAGATTCAAGGAACAGTATATCCCATTTCAAAAATCACTTGCGTCATTCTTAGGATTAGAATCCGGGTTTGTTGTCAGTGGTGCCCGGCCACTTTACTTTTCTGTAAATTCTTGGTGTAATATGGACATTTGACATTATATTTGGATTATTAAAATTTGTTTGTTTACATTGTTTGTGCAGTAGCTTTTTTTAGGGCCCTTGCATGCCGTATTTTGTTTTAGCCTGGATTCGAATCGGAGAGATTTTTTTCGTAAGGGTACGCTTAAAATTCTTTTACTTGTAATTAAAAATAAAAATTTTTAGTCCCACATAGTAACTCTAACGTTCTAAGAAGTAAGCTCGGGACCGCCGAGAGTCAGCATATGCATATTATTACTTTCTCTTCCTTGTTAGGCACCTCCCCGCCTGCGGGTTCTGGCAGACCACTTGACCTATGAGGGTGCAGTTCTGTCAAGGGGAAGTTGTGCAATCTCTAGGGAAAAACCTATTTTTAAGCCTAATTTTTAAACTGCTTCATATTCATTTTATGCATTCGAGTCAATTAGCATGCATTGCATTAGATACAAATTAAAAAGAGTATAAAATATTAATTGCATTTCTAGACATTTATCACCCTACATAAGTTGAGGGGCTAATTAGGAATTGTCTTAGATGTCAGCCCCAAATTCCTTAAAACTTAAACAACGTCCCTACCCATCTTTCATAAGAGACTGGACACATGGTTTTAAAGCGCCTAGGTGGTTAGCTGGCTCCCCAATCCAGGCCGGGGTAAGTCCAGATTTGCACTTCATTAGTTAGGTTCGGGTCACTACTTTATAGTACCCAAATTAGATTTAGGTTCTGAGGCAGATTCTTTTTAGATCTTAAGTCCTCGTCCTCCGGGAATATAATCCCAAATTTCTAATAAAATGTCAACTTGAATATTAAATTTTCTCTTAAAATATAAAGTCCAACATAGGGTAGGCTGAGGTTGTCTCTGAGCTTCTCAGAATCCGGCACCTCCTACTTTTCTTCCTTTGACTCGCTAATAAATGTTCAACATTGAGCTTTCTCCTTGAAAAATCCTTACTTCTATTCCTTGTCTTCTACTTCATAATCAAAAGGGTATGAAATCACTGCTTTAATCGAGAGTTTTCTTAGGAGCTTCTCTCCTAGGATGTAATTAACTATAGGGGCTTGCCTCTATAGGGATTTGAGAACCCCAGACTAAAAATAAACCTTGTTTTATTCGTATAAAACAAGGGAAGAATCTTTGGGAACGTAGATATTTTTAAAAACCTCATTTCTAATTTTAAATAGACTTATAGAATATTATTATTATCTCTTTAGATAATATAATATTATATTTGTTATATTCAAATTTAGAAATGATGAATTTTATAAAACTCATTCTCGCTTTTAGATATCTTGAAGAATATTATGTTCGTCTTTTAAGATGATATAATATTCTTCTTGCCATATCTAAATAAAAGAATGAATAAATTTTTTTAAAAACGTATTTTTATTTTTAAACATATTCTATAGGATTTCATGTTCATCTTTTGAGATGATATGTTATTCTTTGAACTATGTTTGATTATAGAAATATCAATTTTCAAAACCCTATTTTGATATTGAATCCATTGTAGAATGTTGTGTCGGTCTCTCGAGACTGTACTTTATTCTCAATGCAGTATTTGATTACAAAATAGGAGAAATCAAAATCTGCGTGGTGAGACACAATTTTTCCCACCACCTTCGAGTTCTTCTAATCGCAATTTTGCATTTTGTTCATTAGTTTTTTTATTCTGAACAACAATTCTGAGTGAAGGATTCTGTATCTCTAAGGGTAGAACGGCCTCAGATCCATACACTAGTGCAAACAAGGTGGAATGGGTCGGGGTTCTATAAGTGGTATGGTAAGCCCATAAAGCTTCCACCAACCACTCATCCCATTGTCATTTGCTACCACTAAGGGTCTTCTTAATGATTTATACCAAAGTTTTATTGAAGGCCTCGGCCAATCTATTTTCCTGGGGGTAATAGATCGTCGAGTATATCCAATCAATGTTATGGCGTCTTACAAAACTATTGATTTTCATAGACTTGAATGCGGACCCATTGTCGGATATGATTCTGCGGGGTACGCCAAATCGATATACAATATGGTCATGCAAGAATCTTAATATATTGTGGGATGTTACATTACGCGGGGGAATTGTTTCCGCCCACTTTGAAAAGTAATCAGTCGTAGCTAATATGAAACGATGACCTCTCGAAGAAGGAGGGTCAATCGGCCCGATAAAATCCGTGCCCCAACTCTCGAAGGGCCACGAAGCTATCGTAGGGTGTAACACATTAGGCGGCTGATGTAGAACCACACCATGGACCTGGCATTGATGATAGTGCTTTGCAATATTCAAGCAATCGTCAATCATTATAAGCTAGTAATACCCAAGTATTTTGATTTTCAATTTCATTTTTGGACCCGATTGATGTGCACTGCATAGTCCTGAATGAACCTCATTAACTATCTTCAGGGCTTCCCATTTGTCCAAATAACGTAGCCACATCTGATCAAATGATCAATTGTACAATGAATTATTAACTAGTGTATAAGATAGGGCATGTTTCTTAATATGGTTAGAGAGAGATTTATCATGAGGAAGTTCTTCTTCTTGAAGGTAGTCGATTAACTATCGTCACCAATCGCCATCCTCATCAGTTGTTTAGGAGGCAGAAAGGACTTGGAAGGGTTTGTTACTGATATATTCCAAATCTATAGGAGAGAGTGTTTTGCGGCCCTGAATCTCTATAGGGATGGAATCTTCCTCATGACATGCAAATTCCTTTGCAAGCTTTGCTAAGGCATCCGCTGCAGAATTGCTTCCATGGGGAACCCTATACAGAGTGACGATAGGAATTTGTTCAAGCAAGTGAAGGTTATACTGGTGGTATTTTAAGAGATTAGGAATTAAGACCTTATAGGTTCCTGCAACTTGGTTAATCACCAATTAAGAATCACCGAAGATCTTAATCGCTTTAATCTCCATCAAAATTGCAAATTCCAAATTACTTATTAGAGCTTCATATTCAACCTCATTATTCATGCAAGGCCCCGATAAGTGGTAGGAAAAGTGCATCATCCCTCTCTCCAACATTATAAAAATTAAGCCGACTCCAGCCTTTCCGGGGATTATAGATTATTGGATTGCATCCCGACGGGAGGATGCTACACCATCAAAATATAGCTCCCAGAACACTTCTTCAGATTCTCTCAAACTCATGATTTGTTCATCGGGTAAACAATCGTTTAAAGGAGAATCTGCAGGTAGCGGGTGTGCCGCCAAAAAACCGGCAACGGCCTGCCCTTTTACAGTATGGAGGGGAGTGAAAATAATCTCAAATTGGAGTAGTATCATAGACTATCGAGTCAAGCGTCCTAACAACATAAGTCGGGTCATAAGATACTACAAAGGATTAACTCTGGAAGTCAAACTGATCGAGTGGGAAAGCATGTAATGCCTTAGCTTTTGGGCCGCAAAAACTAAAGCGAGGCAATGCTTCTCAATTTACGGGTATCGAATTTCGGTGGGCTAAAGTCTTCGGCTAAGGTAGTATAGAGCATTCTCTTCCCTTTATCATTGACGTGAGCTAATAGGGCACCTAAGGATTCATCTAAGGATGCAGTGTAGAGGATCAAAGGTTTTCCAGGAACTGGGGCTACCATAACTAGCGGGTTAGAAATGTATTGTTTGATATCATCAAAGGCATTCTGACACTTCTCTCCCCATATGAATTTAGTATCTTTCTTGTCAAGGACTGAGAAGGGTTGATATCTCCCGGAAAGGTTGGAAATAAACCTCCTTATGTATGCCATTCTACCTTGTAGAGATCTTAACTGGTAAGGCTCTTAGGAGATGGAATATCTAAGATGGCTTGAATTTTAACAGGGTCGATCTCAATTCCTTGGTGCCTCACTACGAATCCTAGGATTTTTCTGAAGTGACACCAAAGGCACATTTAAAGGGTTAATTTTAAAATCGTAGCGGCGCAACCGTTCAAATACAACCCTCAAGTCATATAGGTGAGCCTCTTTGACTTTACTCTTAACAACTAAATCATCAATATAGCTTTCGACTTAATTGTGGATTAGATCGTCAAAGATATGGGTCATGGCCCACTGGTAGGTTGCCCCAGCATTTTTTAGGCCAAATGACATCACCTTATAACAAAAGATCCCTATAGGGGTTCTGAACGCAGTATTTCTCTCATCTTCTGGAGCCATCTTGATTTGGTTATAACCAGATGAGCCATCCATAAAGGAGAAAATAGCATGTGAGGAGGCAATGTCCACTATAAGTTATGGTAAGGGTAGAAGGAATTCATCTTTAGGACATGCCTTATTCAGATCCCTATAGTCGACACAAATTTGAATCTAATCATTTTTCTTTCGAACTAGCACGACACTGGCCACCCAAGAGGGGCATTGTTCCTCTCGGATGAATCCTACTTTAGCCAATTTCTTAACTTCAGAAATGACTTGTTGCTCAATCTCTAAGCTCATGCACCGAGGAGCTTGTTTGACAGGAATGACATCATGTAGAACTCCAAGTTTATGGACCGCTACCTCAGCAGACAAACCCAGCATTTCGTCATATGTCTAGGCAAAGTAATCCCTAAACTCAGATAATAACTGGATCAAATCCTGGGTCTCACTCTCGCTCAGTAAAGTACTTATGAAAGTAGGGCGAGGGTCATCGTCGGTTTCCAAGTTAATTTATCTTAACTCGTCGACTGTTGACTTAATTTCCTCTTCGAATTCAGGGGGTGCATCCCGAACTTGAAGTTCATCGAGATCATCTAAAGTCTCCAAACATAGCCCATCCAGGGGATAGATGGGATCCGTAGGGACATTTGGAGATTCAAGATGGTAAGTTATCATTTAGGCAATACTCATCGTTATCAAATGAACTGACGGTTCTAAAGCCGATACCATATGATAGATTTTTCTTAATCTTAGTTTGCCAAATATTCTCGTGGTATCTAGCTTGACCCTTAGTCCACCGGTATGGTACAGGGCCTTTGGAGAAAGGATTTTTCACACAAACAGGGAAGTTGCCAAAAGGTGATTCCACTAACTTTTTAAAATTTGCCTCCTCAAGGGTTACATTGTTAAGATAGTTGCTATTTGAATGCTTTACATTTTTGCAACTTATGTAGTTTTGATGATTCCAAACATTATTGTTCAAATGTGTAGTTATCTCCTAACAATTTTAGAAGATTTATATTTGCTCTTGTGTGTACTAACATTTCAGGAAAAACAAACTCCAGACTACGAAGACTTCAAATCAAATTCAGAATGAGATACTTTGTAAAATTTGAAGTTTGCATTTCTTTGAAATTAAATTGAAAGGGAGTGATTGTAATTGAGTGAATAAAAACATACACATACATAAGGAGATCATAAAAAATTTATACTAATCGTACTGGACAATATACGTTCGTACGGGACGATCAGACAGTTATCTCATATTGAGCATATGGAACGAATAGGAACTTGCTTAAAAATTTTTTCTAAGTCCTATTCGTCCAGGACGAATTTTACAATCATCCAAGACGATTGGTTCTCTATAAAATGTTCGTCCAGATGAAATTAAATTATCGTCAATGGCGATTGGACCTCTGGAAAATTTTCGTCCAGACGAAATTAATAATCGTCCAGGACAATCTGGTCTCTGGAAAATTTTCGTCCAGACGAAATTAAATTATCGTCCATGGCGATTGGTCCTCTGGAAAATTTTTGTCCAGACGAAATAAATAATCGTCCATGACGATCGGTCCTCTGGAAAAATTTTGTCCAGACGAATAAATTTTCGTCCAAACGATTAACCGACTTAGAACGGTTTTCAGCAGTTTCTAGAACCGACCTTGTAATAACCGTTCGTACAGGACGAACCTAGTTCGTACGGGACGATCAGCTATACGAAGACATTTTGTACACATATACAAATGGGGTCGTGTCAAATCGTTTAAGTAAAATCTTCCAGGACGATCCACGATCGTACGGGACGATCCACTGCGTACAGAATTGAATACTTGTAGTTTTGGCGGTTTTTCTTGTCTTTTGTATAAATAGTCCAAATTAGACTGTCACCCAATCTTTTTGTCATTTGATCTTCATGCCTCTTTAGAGAATAGCCAAGGAGAGAGTGGAAGAGAGCATTCAAAGGAGGATTCCTACCAATGGAGCGAGAAGGCTTCACTTTGATTTCAAAGGTAAGAGTCTCTACTTGTGAATTGGGATTACTTCACTCTTTTCCTTCTTTCTTCTAGATTCTTGTGAGAAGATCTATCAAGGAGATCCGGTTCTCTGCCGACACTTTGAGAGTGTGAATAGCCGAAGGGTTCGCTGCCTACATTTGGAGAGTGTGAATAGTCGAAGGGTTCGCTGCCTACACTAGGAGAGTGTGAAAAGAGGAAGGGTTCTCTGCCTACACTTGGAAAGTGTGAAAGGACGAAGGGTTCTCTGCCCACACTAGGAGACTGTGAAAGGACGACGGTTCTCTGCCAACACTGGGGATTGTGTAAAAGGACGATGGTTCTCTGCCGCACTGGGGAGTGGTGAAAAGAGTGTGTTGTAAAGGCTTCTCCGCCTTGCTATGGGTGTAAAAGGAGAGTCACTATTGGTATTAGTGCAATACTCAGAGGGTGCCTCTGGGGAGTGGATGTAGGTCTTATTTTAGACCGAACCACAATAAATCTGGTGTCATTTACTTTACTATTTTTATGTTTCCGCATTTTAATTCTTAGTCTTAAAAATTCTGTGGTTAAAAAAACTTTTTCTATAAAACTTAAAAGAAATAATTTTTTATTTCGGTTCAACATAATTTTAAAAGAGGGATTAAAATTTTTTAAACTACCAATTCGCCCCCCCCCCCCCCCCTCTTGGTAGCCTTTGGGACATTAACTTAGGCTTAACAACCTAATTACTAGACTCAACAAGTGGTATCAGAGCCTCGTTTCAAAATCATAAGTTTGAACTACTTTTTGATTAACGTAGATGGCTACATTTGGAAACCGAAACACACCAGAGAGTTACTATATCACTAGACCTCCACTGTTTGACAATATTCCTTTTGATTTTTGAAAAACACGCATGTCTATATTCTTACAGTCACTTGATTATCGCATGTGGATGCTAGTCTAGGATGGCTACACATAACCAACTAGATTAGTTGATGGAGTTATGGTAGAAATACCTTTTGCAGATTGGACTATAGAAGAACGTGACTTAGCACAATTAAATGCCAAATGTCTAAATAATTTCTTTTGTGCTTTAAAATCTGAAGACTACATGCGGGTTTCTACTTGTAAAAGTGGAAAGGATATATGGGATAGACTTTGTATAACTTATGAAGGGACAAATGAGGTTAAACAATCAAGACTCAATATCTTGTTACATGGCTATGAATTGTTTTGCATGAAACCTAATGAATCTATCTCTGGCATGTACACAAGATTTACACAAATTGTCACTTCTTTGCATGCACTTGGTAGGGAATTAACTAATGCTGAAATGGTTAATAAAATTCTTCGATGTTTACCTACTGCTTATGATGCTAAAATTACTGCAATTATAGAGTCTAAAGATCTTAACATTTACTCTATTGACAATCTTCTTGGTTCACTCATTGCTTATGAGCAAGGAGTAAGTCAAAGAAAGATTGATGCAGATGAACCACGAAAGAAGAAAAATATTGCACTAAAGGTGGAAGAGTCAGAAAGTGAACACTCACAACCTGAGGATGAAGATGATATTGCACTGATGACTAGATAATTCAGAAGCTTTTTAAAGAGGAAGCAGAAGAGACGCCAGCAATGGAACAGAGGTAAGTTTAACAGAAATGGCAAGGTTTCTAATGAAGTAATTTGTTATGAATGCAGGAAATCAGGTCATATCAAGACTGATTCTCCAAAACTCAAAGCCACTCCTAGCAAGGAGAAGGTAGAGGAGAAACCAATGGTAAAGAAGGGCAAGAAGAAATTTAAAAGAGCTTTCTGGACGGACTCAGCTTCAGACTCATCTGAGACTGAAAAAGAAGAAGAAGTCACCAATCTTTGCTTAATGGCAGACAATGTAGATCACTCAGATCAAGAAGAGATATGTGACTTAACCTATGATGAATTATTTGAAGTTTTTTAAAGATGAAGCACTGATGAAGATGATATTGCACTGATGACTAGACAATTCAGAAGCTTTTTAAAGAGGAAGCAGAAGAGACGCCAGCAATGGAACAGAGGTAAGTTTTACAGAAAATGGCAAGGTTTCTAATGAAGTAATTTGTTATGAATGCAGGAAACCAGGTCATATCAAGACTGATTGCCCAAAACTCAAAGCCACTCCTAGCAAGGAGAAGGTAGAGGAGAAACCAATGGTAAAGAAGGGCAAGAAGAAATTTCAAAGAGCTTTCTGGGCGGACTCAGCTTCAGACTCATCTGAGACTGAAAAAGAAGAAGAAGTCACCAATCTTTGCTTAATGGCAGACATTGTAGATCACTCAGATCAAGAAGAGGTATGTCACTTAACCTATGATGAATTATTTGAAGTTTCTGAACACATGCATGATGCATATAGGAAAATGAAAAAGATGCATGCTAGTTTAAGTTTAGAACTGGAAGAGCTTAAGAAGGAACATGAAATCCTTAGGAAAGACCATGCATTAATAGATAACAACCACATGAAACTACTTGATGAATATGATGGCTTGAATAAGAATTTTGAAAATCTTAAATCATCCTATGCTGATCTTGAAAGAGATTTTAAAAAATTTAAGGATGAATCTGAGAGGAAAAGATATCGAATCAGTTATACAAATCAACTCTTGGAAGAAATGAATTCATTTTATAAATTGATAATAAGAGCTCTTGAGGATAATAGGATACCCCCCAAAATTGAAGATTTTACAAATCCTAAATATTATCCTAAATATATGGAATCCCTTAGAAGACAATCATATGGAAGAAAACATAGGAATATTTTTCCTAATGTTAAATGTAATAATTGTGGATTTTAGGGACATATAGCTCACACCTGTACTTTGAAGATGAAATCTAATTTGGTGTGGAGACCTAAGATGCATAAACCTAGACATATCATACATGCATCTGATTATAAATTACTTAAAGGTGAACCCAAACTAGTTTGGGTTCCCAGGTCTAACATTTGAGAGTTTTGCAGGAGTGCTCTCACACAAGACCTCATGGGAGCATATGGTTTCTAGACAGTGGATATTCAAAGCATATGACTCGAGATACTGCTCAATTCATAACGCTGGAAGCAAGGAATGGAGGCAAGGTTACACTTGGAGATAATACCACAAAGAAAGTAGTTGGATCAGGTATGATTAGAAATTTCAAAAACTTTTTCATAGATAATGTGTTATTGGTTGAAGGCTTAAAACATAATCTGTTAAGTATAAGTCAGCTATGTGATAAGGGCTATAATGTGAAATTTTTACCTACTAGCTGCATATTAAGCCTAAATGGAAAAGAAGTCTTAAATGGAAAAAGGGTTAACAATGTTTACATGCTAGATTTGAATTCTATTCTATCTCCTACTGCTTTTTGTTTAAAAACTATTTCTGATGAATCATGGCTTTGGCATAGGAGACTTTGTCATTCTAGTATGAAAAACCTTAGAAGAATTTCCCAAAAGAACTTAGTGAGAGGTATACCAAAACTAGACTTTACTAAGGACCACCTTTGTGATGCATGTCAATTAGGAAAACTAGTGAATTCCTCTTTTAAGTCCAATAAGGATCTTAGGACCAGTAAACCTTTTGAAATTCTTCACTTGGATCTTTTTGGACCAGTAGGAACTGTAAGTCTAGGAAGGAAGGTATATGGATTTTTTATAGTGGATGATTTCTCAAGATTCACATGGGTTAGATTTCTTTTTCATAAAAGTAAATCATTTGAGGAATTCAGAAATTTTTCAACTTGGATTCAAAGAAAACTAGGATATAAAATAATTTCTTTACAAAGTGATCATGGAGGAGAATTTGAAAATAAAAGATTTAAAATTTTTTGTAAGATTGATCACAATTTTTCTGCACCTAAAACCCCTCAACAAAATGGGGTAGTTGAAAGGAAAAACATAACATTAATAGAAGCCGCCCGAGCAATGTTGGCAGAATACTCACTTCCTAGATATTTTTGAGCTGAGGCGGTTAGCACTGCATGTTATGTTCTGAATAGGATGAATGTGAGATCAAATTTAAATAAAACACCCTATGAGTTGCTAAAAGGTAAAACACCTAACTTGTCACATTTGCATGTTTTTGGTTGTAAGGTGTTCATATATAACAATGGAAAATCTGCCTTAGGAAAATTTGATCCAAAATCAGATGAAGGAAATTTTTGTTAGATATTCAAGTGTTGGAAATTCTTATAGGGTATTCAACAAAAGAACTTTAGTCATTGAAGAAACCACACATGTTGTATTTGATGAATCTGGAAATCTGGAAGAACCAAATATTATTGAAGAAGAAATTGAGGAAAACTCCCAAAAGATTGATAGATTAAATTTGGAAGAAAATGTGGAAGAGAATTTGGAAAGAGAAAACCCTTTGCCTAGAGATTTGAGATTTTCTAAAAACCACCCAAGAGAATTGATTATAGGTGAACCTAGTGAGGGTGTTAGAACTAGGCGTGGATTAAACAAGGAAGTCAATCATTCAGCCTTTATTTCAACAATAGAACCCACTAATATTGAACAAGCACTTTCTGATGAATTTTGGATATTGGCCATGCAAGAAGAGTTGAATCAATTTGTAAGAAATAAAGTTTGGAAATTAATCTCAAGGCCAAAAGATCAAAGTGTTGTTGGAACCAAGTGGGTGTTCAAAAATAAAATGAATGACTCAAGAGTAGTCATTAGAAATAAGGCTAGATTAGTTGCTAAGGGGTATAATCAAATTGAAGGAATTGATTTTGAGGAGACCTTTGCCACTATAGCAAGACTTGAAGTAATTAGGGTTTTACTTGCCTTTGCCTATTTTAAAGGTTTTAAATTGTTTCAAATGGATGTCAAAAGTGCCTTTTTGAATGGGGTTATTGAAGAAGATATTTTTGTAGAACAACCTCCAGGATTTGAAAATTCAAAATATCCAAATCATGTTTTTAAGTTAAAGAAGGCATTATATGGATTGAAATAGGCACCTAGGGTTTGGTATGAGAGGTTGAGCACCTTCCTACTTGAAAGATCTTTTGAGAAAGGAAGTGTGGATACAACTCTCTTTTTAAAGAAATTTGGAAAGGAAATACTCATTATTCAAATTTATGTGGATGATATCATCTTTGGATCTTCAAATAAAAATCTTTGTGATGATTTTTCTAAAATAATGAGTAGTGAATTTGAAATGAGTCTAATGGGAGATTTAAATTACTTTCTAGGTTTTAGCATTAAGCAACTTGAGGAAGGAATATTTCTTAGTCAAATTAAATATATTAAGGACATCCTCAAAAAATATGAAATGGACAATACTAAACCTGTTAGTACACCAATGAGTTCCTCAGTTCAGTTGGATAAAGACCTTAAGGGAAAATCTGTTGATCAAAAAGAAATATAGAGGGATTATTGGATCTTTGCTTTACTTGACTGCTAGTCGACCAAATATTATATTCAGTGTTTGCTTATGTGCTAGATTTCAATCAGATCCAAAAGAATCATATTTGACAGCAGTGAAAAGGATTTTAAGATACTTACTAGGAACTCAAAACTTAGGAATTTGGTATCCTAAGTTTAGCTCTTCATTTAAAATTATTGGTTATTCAGATTCTGACTTTGCTGGTTGTAGAGTGGATAGGAAAAGCACTTCTGGAACATGTCAATTCATTAGAAATTCATTAGTTTCTTGGTCCAGTAGAAAATAAAATTAAGTAGCCCTATCTACTGCAGAAGCAGAATACATTGCATTAGGAAGTTGTGTGGCACAAGTACTTTGGTTAAAACAATAGTTGATTGATTTAGGATTAACTATAGGTATTATTCCAATTTATAGTGATAATACTAGTGCTATTTGCATTTCCAAAAAATCCTATTCAACATTCTAGAACCAAACACATTGACATAAGGCATCATTTCATAAGGGATCATGTATCCAAGGGAGAAATTGAACTTACTCATGTTTCAACTGAAAATCAACTTGCAGACATTTTAACAAAACCTTTAGCCTTTGATACCTTCAGTACTTTAAGAACAAGGCTTGGTGTAACTGATTTGAATGCTTAAATAAAAAAATTTTTGCAACATTGATATTTATGTTTACTTAGTTTATTTGTTTTTGGTTTTGTTATGAATTTTGTAATTTTTGAGTGTTTTGAATGAGTTTAATTTAGAGTCTGTGGTTTTGTCTTTGTTTTCTATGTTTGAATGTTTTGTTTGAATTTCTTCAATAAAATTTTAAAAATCCAACAATTATGGAAATCGTCCGGGACGAAATTTTTCGTACTGTACGATGTGTGCAAAATTCAGTTTGCGAGAATTTTAACCATTTTGAGAGCAGTTTTTAATTAGTTCGTCTGTATGATCAGATTATCGTCCAGGACGAAATTTCTTTTCTCTGAAACGTTGAAACGATTGAATGCAGTGGTTGAATGGATAAGACAGTTATAATTGTGAAGTTTGTCCGTATGAACTTTTTGTTCGTCCAGACAAACAGACGTCGTTTCATTGTAGGGGACGGTTTTCAATAGACATTAAAACGAATTAACTTTTTGATTGTCCGGACGAAAATTATTCGTCTGTACGATCGGTCAAGTCAAAAAGCCTGTACGAAGGGACGCAACGTAAATTGTGTTGATTTTGAAAAGCCGTTATATTTTGGACGAATTTTATCGTCTGTACGAAATATTTTCGTCCAGACGAACGATGATTTTCGTCCAAGACGAGCTGTTTTCGTCCAGGACGAACGTATCATTTTCTTTAAATATGAAGGCTTTCTAACTTAACAATCACATCTCCAAACTTCCCTTTTAATCCCTTTCGACTTCAAATCGACAATGGCCTCCTCAAGCAAGAGACAAAAAGTGTTGGCAAAGAAACCCCACAGGAATGCCTCTGAAAACTTCCTGTCAAAAGCAATTGAGGAATCCTTTCCTCGTTTTGCCTCTGCCAAAATAACTCCCTCTCGCATTCTAATTCAAAGAGAGATTAACTTCAAGGTAATGCACCTTTTTGCCTCCACCCAGTTTCAATTCATTCTTTCTCTCGTCCACATCTACAACAAACAAACCTTTCTCTATTTTCTAGCCAACATGAGTTTTAATTCTGACAACACCTGCATAAGTTCTTATGTTTTCAAACAAAAAGTTGAAATCACCAAGCACGACATTGGTGCCTTTCTGAACTTAAGAACTGAATGATATATAGCCCACACCCTAATGAGTGAAGACACTTTCAAATGGTATGATGTCAATAGGGTGATTAGACAAAGTGGCCTAACATATCATGTTGCTAGAGTCTCCGGTATGACCAAAAATGCCCGAATAATCCAGCATTTCCTTCGATCTTCAATCATTCCTAAAGCTGGTGATAGGATCAATATTACCCCTCTCCTTTCTGTTCTAATTTTTTTGATTATGGATTGTAAGCCTATCGATGAAGCCCAACTTATCCTAGACCATCTCTATGGACTTTCAGAAATTGGGCACGCAGAACAGAAGAGAAAAAGGAATATCTCATTAGGACACTTAGTTACATACATTTTGGAAAAGAAATACAACTTAGTGCATCCTGATGATGAATACGAAGAGCCAGTTTACTACAATGATGCTTCCTTCAGAGCAATTTTCTAGGAGGAAAAAGGGAAAGCACATGCCAGTGCTTCAGAAGGAGAAGAAGAAGGAGAGCAAACTTCTGCACCTCAATCAGATTATCAGAATCTGATTGAGAAATTTGATAAACTTGAGACTCATGTTGATCATAGATTTGATCAAATTGATGCTCAACTTATGCAGCAACAACAGGACATTGGTATCATCAGAAATAAAGTACATGAAATTAATACCAATGTTATGTTGATGGCCTCCTACTTCAACCTTTTTGGTGGCATTCCTCCTCCTCCTCCAGAAGAATAGAGAATGAGAGATGATTTTGTTTTTGTTATACTTGTGTTTAGCTTTAAATGTTTTGTTATGTTAGTGTTTATTTAAATATTTATTTTAGTTATGTTTTGCTTATGTTTGTTGTTTTTGATATTATGAAATGATCATGTAATCTTTTTCATTAATATCAATACATGTCGTAGTTGATTTAATTTTGATTTGTTTTTGGAATGTAGTTAATTTTTATGAATTTCATTAGTCTTTTTTAATCTTAATTGTGCTTAAATCAGATTGTAATTTGAGATTAATTATATTAGAAAATCTAGTCTTTCTAAATTTAAAAGTTGTTTATAACTTGTTATAATTAGAACTTTTAAATTCATGTCTATTCATTTAGACTACATAAAAGTTAATATTATTATTACAATATAGATGTTTTCTTATTTTGTATTTCTATGCTCAAGTGATATTTATGCACTTAGAAATATTTGAAATTTTAGATTATTGATTTTGGAAAGATTTGGTCTCAATTACTCTTGAAAATTATACAAAGAGTACAAAAATTAAAAGGAATGCGCAAAGGTTCGCAAATATGAAAAAGAGGCATAAAATTAGCCCAATGTTAAAAGATGCACAAAAATGTGCCCAAAATTTGAAAAAGATGCGCAAAGCCCCACATGTGGTAATTCTCTTCTTTCCAAATTATTTTAATCTCTTAATTCAAATTGATCCTATGTTCATTTATATTCTATTGAACTATGAAATATATAATTTTTATTCATCTCTCTTGTAATGATTTTCTATATTTAAATGTCTAAATTGAATCATGTCTTTGATAAATTCTTCTTACTTACAATGTTATATCACTTCTTAAATTCTATGAATTTCTATGATTTACCTAATGTTATTAGTTTTAGATTGCATACCTTATGTCAATCACTTTTAGATTAAATTCTCAAATGAATTTCATATAATTACTTACATTTCTTGTCTATTTCTTCTTCACTTTTTGTTGTTGTCAAAAAGGGGGAGAAATTATTGTGTTTGTATATTTTATTTTTATTGTCTTTGTATGTTTTATTTTGTTTTAATTGTTTTGTTTGCATTTTGGTTTTGTGTTTGACTTTGTAATTTTGTTAAAAAAAATTTTGAAAAACAAAAATTTTAATCTTTGGTTCAAAATGCCTCCTTATTTTCATGTAATCATCAATTCAGGGGGAGTTTAGGAGATTTGTTTAAATTGAAACCATACAAACAATAATTGTTTTGCCATCATCAAAAAGGGGGAGATTGTTAAGATAGTTACTATTTGAATGATTTTCATTTTTGCAACTTATGTAGTTTTGATGATTCCAAACATTATTGTTCAAATGTGTAGTTATCTCCTAATAATTTTAGAAGATTTGTATTTGCTCTTGTGTGTACTAACATTTCAGGAAAAATGAACTCCAGACTACGAAGACTTCAAATCAAATTCAGAATGAGATACTTTGTAAAATTTGAAGTTTGAATTTCTTTGAAATTAAATTGAAAGGAGTGATTGTAATTGAGTGAATAAAAATATACACACACATAAGGAGATCATAAAAAATTTATACTGATCGTACTGGATGATATACGTTCATACGGGACGATCAGACAGTTATCTCCTATTGAGCACATGGAATGAATAGGAACTTGCTTAAAAATTTTTTCTAAGTCCTATTCGTCCAGAATGAATTTTACAATCGTCCAGGATGACTGGTTCTCTGTAAAATGTTCGTCCAGATGAAATTAAATTATCGTCAATGGCGATTGGTCCTCTGGAAAATTTTCTTCCAGACGAAATTAATAATCGTCCAGGACGATCTGGTCTCTGGAAAATTTTCGACCAGACGAAATTAAATTATCGTCCATGGCGATTGGTCCTCTTGTAAATTTTCGTCCAGACGAAATAAATAATCATCCAGGACAATCGGTCCTCTGGAAAAATTACGTCCAGACGAATAAATTTTCGTCCAAACGATTAACCGACTTAGAACGGTTTTCAGCAATTTCTAGAACCGACCTTGTAATAACCGTTCGTACCGGACGAACCTAGTTCGTACGGGACGATCAGCTGTACGAAGACATTTCGTACACATATACAAATGGGGTCGTTTCAAATCGTTTAAATAAAATCGTCCATGACGATCCACGATCGTACGGGACGATCCACTGCGTACATAATTGAATACTTGCAGTTTTTGGGTGATTTTTCTTGTCTATTGTATAAAGAGTCCAGATTAGACTGTCACCCAATCTTTTTGTCATTTGATCTTCGTGCCTCTTAAGAGAATAGCCAAGGAGAGAGTGAAAGAGAGCATTCAAAGGAGGATTCCTACCATTGGAGCGAGAAGGCTTCACTTGGATTTCAAAGGTAAGAGTCTATACTTGTGAATTGGGATTACTTCACTTTGTTCCTTCTTCCTTCTAGATTCTTGTGAGAAGATCTGTCAAGGATATCCGGTTCTCTGCCAACACTTTGAGAGTGTGAATAGCCGAAGGGTTCGCTGCCTACACTTGGAGATTGTGAATAGCCGAAGGGTTCGCTGCCTATACTAGGAGAGTGTGAAAAGAGGAAGGGTTCTCTACCTACACTTGGAAAGTGTGAAAGGTCGCAGGGTTCTCTGCCCACACTAGGAGAGTGTGAAAGGACGACAGTTCTCTGCCAACACTGGGGATTGTATAAAAGGATGACGGTTCTCTGCCGCACCGGGGAGTGGTGAAAAGAGTGTGTTGTGAAGGCTTCTCCGCCTTGCTGTGGGTGCAAAAGGAGAGTCACTATTGGTATTAGTAAAATACTCAGAGGGTGCCTCTGGGGAGTGGATGTAGGTCTGGTTTTAGACCAAACCACTATAAATCTGGTGTCATTTACTTTACTATTTTTACGTTTCCGCATTTTAATTCTTAGTCTTAAAAACTCTGTGATTAAAAAAACTTTTTCCACAAAACTTAAAAGAAACAATTTTTTATTTCAGTTCAACATAATTTTAAAAGAGAGCTTAAAATTTTTTAAACTACCAATTCCCCCCCCCCCTCTTGGTAGCCTTTGGGACATTAACTTAGGCTTAACAACCTAATTACTAGACTCAACATACATCACCTTAATCCTTGCGGAAGAGGAGCCAGGAAAGAATTTCTAGACTTTCTTTACTTCACTGTTCAGGTTGGGGGCCACTTTAACCTCTAACTCTAGAATCCTGCTAGCCGACATTGCGGTAAGAGAAAGGGCCTCAATCTTCCTACTGAGCTTTTCGTACATTGTTAATTCAAGCTCGTCACTTTTAACTTTTGAGATATCTACCTCAGAGTCACTGTCCTGGTCGAAGGTGAGATCAAATTTTGGAGGAGTATTTATATTCTTGTAATCGAGTGAGAGGGCAACACCTTGATTTTCTAATTCACCATTGGAATCTGATTCCGGGTCAATATATACAAGTGCTGCTCTCCTATCTAATGAAGCATGACCCCGACCTCATGCCCTTAAATCCATCCTCCCACCTCTTTGAGGTAATTTGTTTGGAGGCCTAAGGACAACGATATCAAAGTCATCTTCACTACTCGACTCTATCATTTCATGATTGGTAATTTTATCTTTTTCTTTCTCTTTTTCATGGTTGGATTTTTGTCCAACCACTTTCTCCTCAATTTTGATCTCCAACTTAGAACGGAACGAGGATCCTTTTGGTATAAAATATGCGGCATCTTCGTAGATCCCAATTTCTTGAATGGAAAATGGTTGCAGATCTACCTTAATCACATGTTCAATGTCGTCTCGTTTGTGCTTAACACATTGGTGTAGGGTAGATGGAACCATTCTATATTCATGAATCCAAGGTCTACCTAAAAGTGCAATAAAGAATGTTGCCGAATAAATTATATAAAACTTGGCTTCAGTTTTCAATCCTCCTATCTCTAAGAGTAAAGTGATCGAACCTAAAGCTCTCTTGCCTTTTTGTTGAACCCACGAAGCACCAACCTGTCAGTTGAAAGCATGCTAGTATCAACTCTAAGGTAAACAAGAGTTTTTATGTTCATTACGTTGACCGATGCACCTGGATCAACGAGGACTCTTGATAACCTGAAGTTTCTCACATCTACAGTAATATAAAGGGGACAGTTGTGGTCGGCAGTTCCTAAGAGTAAGTCTTCGTCTGAAAAAGTAACTCCAGGGACCTCTTTGAAGTAAAGTGTCTCATCTTTTGAAGTTGAAGCCAGTTGGGCTAAGCAAATCTCGGGATCGAGAAGTGCTTTCATCAAAGACTCCCTCATTTCTTTGGAAAGAAGGAGGGCATCATAAATACTAAATTTGGCTGGAAACTTCCTTAGATGCCCCCAAAACATTATAATCAACCTTAGGAATGACGGACTTGAATGCTCGAGGGATTAAAGGAAATTCAGATTTTTGAGGGGAGTTTGGATTTAGATCTTCAAAGACGGATTACTTGCCTTTGTCCTGAGGGAGAAGCTTAGGGGGTAAGACCTTACCGCCACATAGTTGCACCTACTCGATATCCTCGGGTGGGAAAACTAGGGCGGTGTCAACACTCACTGTAGACATCAAATCGTCATTTCTCGAAAGAGAGTCAGAATCTAAAAACTCTATCTCGATAGGACTTCCTTGAAAATTAAATTGGGGGAAGTCACTTTCTGATAAGGTTTCACATTCGACATCTTCTTGAGTGGTCGACTCAGGAAGGTCAGTTTGTTTGACATTGAGATTTACTTCACCAGAATTTTGATTTTAAACAGGAGAGTCATCAAGTTGCATTTCAGACTTACGGCTAATCATCAAGCAAAAGGTAGAAGGATATTTTTTATTCATCTTTTGACCCTTTGCCTTTGACGGGGCAAAGTAAAAGTCAGATAACAAGAGAGGGGAAAGGGTCAACACACCATCCACCACTTTAATACATCTCTCATCAACACACTTCCTCTCTACAAAATCATATCTCTTTTCTTTTATATATTTCACAGTAGTTCCTACGACTACTGGAGAGGGAAGTGGCTCAACAACCTTCTGCGAAGCGTCCAGGTCAACTTCCCACACCGGGTCCTAGGCTATCGTAGTCAGCTGTTGAGAAAGATGAAAAGATTGTTAATCAACTTTTTAAATGCCTGGGACAAAGCAATGTCCCAAACATCTTCGACTGAAGGAGAAGAGTTAGAAATGTTACCTGAGATGGTTTTGATTGAAGCTTTTCTGGATCCACCAATTACTCTTTAGGAATTATGATATTACCTTGAGTGAAGTTCTTCTCGAGCAAGTCTTTGAACACAACACAATCCTCGAGGGGGTGACTAAGCATTCCGTGGTACGGACAGTATCTAGGATCTTCTTTCTTACTCTCATCCTTTGGCCTTCTAGCCTCTGGTAACTGGAAATCTTGCTTATTTAACAAACTCTAAAAAATCTTCCTCACCGACTCCCTTTTAAATGGATAAGGTTTTACCAATCTCTCTCTAAAAGGGATAGAGGTGGGATCTCCAGCATACAGAGGAGTAATCTGTAATGGTTACTTCTGAGGTGGCTATGGCGGTGGTGGAACACTAGGTTAACTAACGACGGGCCTCTTCCCTTTATCAACTACGGAGACCACCGCTTTCTTCTCAAAAGTTTTCACCAACCTAGGACCCTTCTTATCTTAAGACTGCTCTTGTAAGGATGGCATCCTAGGAGCCTCTTCCTGCAAATTGCTAGCCTTATTGAGAAGTTTTTCAAAGGTTTTAAGAGTGAAATCCTTCAGGAGAAAAGCAATAGAGCCATGAATATTCTTTAGAAGAATTTCTATGGCATGTTTCTCTTGAAATTGAGGTTCACACTTTATCGAGAGGTTTCTCCACCTCAAGATGTATTCAACTAGAGACTTTCTCGGGTTTTGCTTTTCAACAACAAGATCGCCTACAGTGGTGTGCTGCTGTGCTCTAGAAAATCTCTTTAAGAAAAGATTTTCTAAATCATTAAAGGTTCTCACCGAACCATTGGGCAGATCGGCGTACCACTCAAAAGCAATGCCGGACAGACTACTTACAAATTGGCGAAAAATAGAGCATCTGACCCTCCTGCGTTGCAACAGCTCACTTAGAAGTGGGCCAGATGCTGCCTGAAGTTTTCAACTTCGGTGAAAATTTTAAATAACGGTGGCACAAATCCCTTTGGATAAGGAAATGAATCATATTCTTCGGGGTAGGGTCTACCCTTCAGAATCGACGCGGTCCCTTGTGAAAGAGCTAAGGCCTCCCTTACTTGGTCCTCGATCAGTTGTTTGATATCCTTCTGAGGCAAAGTAGGAGGGATAGTGGGAGTCATAGACGCTACTGGCAGTACTTCTGGTAAACAGGGAGGGTAAACTGGAACTAACTTAGGAGGTTTGGAACTAAATTATGCCTTTCTGGCCCTTTCTGCAAATTCCCGAGCTAATTGGTGAATTTTGAGGGACTCTTACTGTGATTTATCCAGTCTTTCTTGTATTTCTCTAACTTGTGACTTCATGCTCGCAAGCTGAGTCTCCAAGTTTCTTATGCATTCTTCATCTCTATCTTTTACAGACTCATCTGAATCTGACTCAACAGTAGGTGAATCATCATCTCTAGCAGATCGATGCTTGCTGGGCTCAGCTTCTTTGTTGGACCCCCTTGTTTCGACCATATAAATGTTACCAACATAATCATCCTCATGTCCGAGGAGGTCATCCAGGTCTGGGTAAAAAGTGGCCACCTCCTCTTTACTCAACAAAATGTCTCTTATCTCCTGCACTACATCATCGTTCAGTCTATCCCTGATTAACTTAGGATCGAGTGGTAAGTATCCTTTATATTCAGCCATATCAAAGAGTTCTTCAGTGTCTAACTTGGAGATGATTTCTATGAGCTTTGGATTAGGATCTGGCAGAGGCTTTGAAACTGGTTCATCTTCCATCTCTAGATCCTGGTTAATTCTCTCCTCTTTAACTATCCCAGAACTGGTAGTCAGAAGAGTGGCATCCTCTACGGGATGAGGGACATATACCTCAGGGGGCGAAGCAGGAGCATGTAAGATAATAGCTCCTACATCTGGCAAGGTAAAGTCCTCAGACCCCTGACTAGGGAGCCTAAGAACGACACATAGATCTTGGGGATCATCAACTGAGGCAGTAGTAGGGGTGATGACTGGATCATGAACTAAACTAGTTGTGGGAGGACAATCAACTATAGCAACTGGGGTACTGACCTGAACATCCATCAAATCAACTGAAACTGAAGGAGGATTGATTGGAACTCGTTGGACTTGAAGGATGAACTTAGAAGTTATAGGAGGTGGTGGCAATATTTCCAACTTAGTCCTTTTGTGCACAAATTTCTTCTCAGGGGACTTGGGTCTCTTGCCCTTAACATCTACATGTCTTCCAATCTAAGCCCATTTTAGCTTAAAAATCATTGAGGCAAACTTTACAGGTCAATGAGGGGGTACCGGGGGTTTACCAATGGAATGGTGGCCTCTCTCGGACCCAGTCAACATGATACCCTCCATTTTAGAGGACAGAGGGCATGGCACCCAATGATATCCATCAACCAGTACTAAAGTGGTAGGATGCATGACATACTTTTTATTCTTTCTAACAGACTGAGGGGTCAAATTCTTTTCCTTAAACACTTCTTCTTTCAATACTTCTTTCTGGAAGCGATGTGAGATCACTCCCTTTAATTATTTTACATACTCCTCCTTAGTTTGCCCAGACTGTGAAGCACATATGTGAATTATATTCCTTAATGTCCTGGTCCTCGGGAGGTGCTTTTCTTTTGGAGTCTTCTTGGTTGAGTAGTCAACCAAGCATGGTGAGGAACGGGCTATCCTAGCTGCCTCTCCTCCCCCTGAGCAGAAGCAAGGGGAGCAACTCACCTTAAGGAGAGAAGAGGAAGCAGGAATAGGTAGCTCCTCAGCAGCCTCAGGCTCTACTTGGGCTAAAGTATTAAAAGGTACAACTCTCTTAGCCTTGGAGATCTTTTTCCTAAGTCTCTTCAAATAATTCTTCTTTTGGTTCTTAGTGGAAAAAGTAAGCCCAGAACTAGACCCTTCCTCAAAAACAGACTTAACTTTAGTGGGCACCTCAACAACTGGCTCAGACTATTTCTGTCCATCACTCTCTACTAGTAAGGTGGGTGCATATCTCACAATCATCTCAACCACTGGGTAGCTTCCTTACTGACATCCAAACTAACTATCTGATGTCCGTCTATGGAGAACTCAAGGGTATTGAATACCATCCCAAAAATTACAGTGCTTCCTTGATCATTACTAATTAAGGACAGCTCTCGGTCGAAAGAGAAGATTAATTGGCCAACCATTTAGAATTTTTTGAAAGTTAAAAAGAGGATTGGAATTAGATTTCTTTTAAAAGGAAGATTTTTTTTTTTTAAATTAAGGCTCATAAGAAAATCCCAACCCTCCAATGCATGTTGAGTGGTAGAAATTATCACCCAACACATATTAGTGGGGTAGAGATTAGATATGTGCTAGAGAAGAATTTAAATTTTGTACCACATGCTAGCCCACAGAAGGATTCTATGTGGTAACATGTTACGACTTGAAATTTGAAGAGAGTTTAAGGAAATTTATATTTTGTAAGATTTAAAGTGGTTTTCTCAAAAATTCCAAAACACAACAGTAGAGTTTCCCCTTGCCCGAAGGCTTATGGAACTGTGAGAAAACTCAAGTAAAGTGGGTAGCCTAACCCTCCCTACCTCTAAAGGTCAAAAGGGGAAGTGAGGGGTTATGGCTAAAATATTTCAAAGCACCAAAATTAGGATCTTTAAAATTCATTTCAATCTTAAGAATATATGTATTGAATAAAAAAATCTTAATTATAAATTCATAGGATTGAAAAGGAGATCCCAAGGATATGATTTGTCACTATCGCCTCATTAGTTAACCCGGGGGCAGAAGGTCAAAATAAGAACAAGCACTTAGTAAAAAAGAAGTTTGGAGGTATGACCTCTCTTTTCAATATACATTTTATTTTAGATATTGGCTACACTCACCCAAGAAAGACGTGGGTAGAGGAGCCAATGGAAGAAATGATAGTTAAAACTATCGATGAAATAAAATTTTGTCTCTATTGAAGATTGAGAGAGAGATTTAGTCCCACCGGGCGTGCCATTTTTTATTGGTGGAATTTTGAAAGTGGATTTTTCAAATCTTAGTTTTCTTTGGGAGTTAAAATTAAATTCTAATTCTAATCGAATCATCCCATTAGAAAGAGTATATCACCTCGAAAGGTGAAAATAAAATTTCTTAACAACTTTCAGATTTAGAATTATAAAATTCATCTTGAATATTGTGACCAGATGCTAAAGAGAACCTCGTGTGGCCCAGAAGAGCCAAGATAAGGTTCAACTAAATATCCAACTATAATAATCAAGAAGTGTGATATTTAAGTTCACATCCAAAGTCTTATCAAAGAAAGATGTATCTCATCAACGAGAGATAACACCATTCAATGATAATTCTTTGAATGTGATAATAACGATCATCCTTTGATCCTTCCCAAAAGAATCCAATATAGATTTTGAAATTTTAATTTTTTTTAAATCAAGTGCGTGTGTTGCTCTAAATCTCCTACGAGTGCAATCCCACATATTTAATTACATCGTTGGGAGACAGAGTCCTCTACGAAAACTCTCGATTAAAATAGTGACAAAATTTTGTTAGATTTTCTAGGAGTGATATTAAAAAGAGATGAATTTTGGAATCACATAGGTGAGTGGATCAAAGTTGAGAAGTTATTAACATAATCAAGGGAAAAAAAGTAGGGGACACTTTGAGATTTCGGAACCATCCAGAAGTGTCCCAACTTAATCTAAGTGTTGGGCTTTACATTTTAGGATTGAAAGAATATTTAATTAGAGTTGAGCATTTTATTAGAAATTTGTGATTAGATTCTCGAATTTTTTGGTCTTATAATAAAAAATCTGCCCCGAATCCTAAATCTAATTTGGATACTGGATCACAGTCGTACGAACCTAACTAATGCAGTGCAAGGTCTGGACTTACCCCGGCCTAGATTGGGGAGCCATCTAACCACCTAGTCGATTTAAAAAAGATGAGTCATGTCTTTTATGGTAGAGTGGTAGGGACATCTTGTTTATGGTTTTGGAGAGATGGGGCTGACATCTAGATATTTTCCTAATTGGCCCCTTTGACTTATGTTGGGTGCAAAGTGCTAAGGACTAATGCAAGTATAATTTTGACTCTTTTAAAAATGTTTCTAATGCAATGCATGCTAGTTAACGACTTCAAATCATGAATGCTTGAAAGTTAAAAATATGCATAGAAAATAATTTGTTAGAAGACTGGGCTTCCCTAGGTCCGGCACCTCATCCTCATAGGTCAAACTATTCGGACTCTACCGGCAGGCGGGGAAGGGTCTAAAGCAAGAAGAGAAGTAATGCAGAAATATGCATGCGACCCTGGGGTTGATCCCCAACTAATTCCCTAAATTCATTATCTTTATATGTTATTTAGACTTGCTAAATTCTTAAACTTTAAGATTATGAGTATAAAAATTTTCACACCCTCACGAGTCCAGGCAAAAATAAAAGCGGCACACAAACGCCAAAAAAAAACTAAGGAAAATAGGCAATCGTAAAGGTAATCATCTCAACACATCAAATATAAATGAATATATTAATAAATGTCCATAGGCAAATTTGTCTTGCTTATTACAAACCAGAACCTTACAGAGAGTAAAGTGGCCAGGTACCACTGACAACAGCCCGGATTCTAAACCTAGTAGAGACGCAAGTTGTTTTGAGTTGGATACTTTTGTCTTCAAATCTTCAATCTTGTTCTCCTTTGGTCTCCTTTTCTTCAAGCTCTTTGGATTCTTCGTAGTAGGCTACCCAAATGTATAAGAGGGCACTTCCTTTTAGGGGAAGGCCACTCTTTCCTCTTTGGGTAGCAAAGAAGTGATCCAAATTTGGATCTCCAAATAGAAAAGGGATACTCCCCTAAGGAGTGTCCTTTTATCTTTGGAGTCCAAGCTTTGGACCTATGTATCCCAACTCAAAATCCTACTTTCCCAACACTTAACACTTGCTCAAATTAAATTTGCATAAAATCAAAATTCTAGACTCTATTACAGGGTTATCCTAAGAAGTTAATAAATCAAAAAAAATTTATTCCCAAGTTATATATGTGTAGAAAAGTAAATAAATACACTGGACACGCTCTTTTTATTATATGGGGACTTTAGCAGCTGAAGCACCTATACAAGCATTTATAACTGATTTTTTTATTTACTTAGCCCCCTTTTTATTGCCCTACATGAGTGTGGCCACCTACAAAAAACTATGTGAACATCCAGATCGTTCCTATCCTAAGAGTAATCTAGTCGCGAAACACATTAATCATCCACAGAGTGTAGTAAAAAGTAAACTAACGTAGCAAGGCAATGTCATCCACAATATGTAGTAAAATCACGAAAAATCTGGCACACAACAGTAAAGTAAACATCGGCCTAACCTAGATCTAGAGTTGGTTGTCCTAGAAAATCATCTAAAGTGTGTGTAGGAGGTCGTGTGGCTGGGATAGATCGTAGGTTGGTTGATTAGTTAGAGTTATCTAAAAAATTGAATTTGTTGAGGCTTAAGAAGAATTTATGTTGGAATTTAAATATTAATATATTAATAATTTTTTTAAATATGTTTTAAACGTTAATTGATTACTATATTTATTTCACACCGAGGTCATAAAGTTTATTCCACCTTCGTTGGGGCTAAGCTAATAGCTTCGTAGGCCTGGGTTACCTAGTAGTAATCGGGGTTGATTAGGTTAATTTAAATTGGTTGGAATTAAAAGACTGGATTAATATAAAAAGGAGTTGGTGACTGATTTTAAAGGATTGGTTGAGAATTTTATTAACCAAATTAGAAAATTCTGAAGTTTGAATTAATTATTGGGTTTTAAGAGATCATTTAGATATGTTCAAAAGTTGATCTTTCAAATTAGAGTTAATCTTAAGGGTTTCAGATTTTTAAAAAATACTAGACATAATTATGAGTTTTTAGACAGGTAGCACATTCAATTTGGAATTTTCTATAAAACGTTATTATTTTTAAAAGTTTTGACCCATTTTTTACCTACGGTTGACCAAAAAGTTGACTTTTTGGCTTTGACTTGATTTTGGGGGTTTGAAATTTTCACTGAATAGGAGTCGAATTAAGGTCGGTTAAAGATATTTTAGTTAATTTTTGCAATTAATCTTGATTTTCTAGAATTTTACTAAGGCTAAAAGGTCAATTAAGGGATTAATCCTAAGTAGATTGATTAGGAAGCCTAATGATATCCAAAAATCAGTGAAATATCTTCTATGGGTGAGTGATATACTAAGTTTACTGGTTCAAAGTCTCAAGTTAGGGAACTTTTTTCTGGTCCAATGAATAGTGAGTATATCACACATGTGTCTCTTAAATTCATAACAACCCAGTATTGTTAGTTACTGCTCGGTACTAGTCTTCACGGAGTGGTATTTTACATTATTTCCAAACAATACTTAGCAATACAGAGGAATACCAAGTGATACCGAGTTATACCGAGTTTTCCTAAAAAAACTCGGTATTGCTTAGTATTGCTCAGTATTGGTCTTCACAGAGCGGCATTTTTTGTTATTGTTAGGCAATGCTTAGCAATACAGTGCAATACCTAGTGATACCTAGCAAATAATGTGTTTCGATCCGGGTCAAGTCGCCGGGCCGCTCAGTAAAGAATAAGAGCATGTGGTGCGATCTCAGTGGTGATCGAATGTAGAGTTATGTCAGATCACCTGACCCAATAATCATTCCAAGTTAGGGGGAGCATGCATCCAAATTAAAAAAAAAAATCTATGTTCTCTATATAAATCCTTAATTTTTGTCCTTAAAGATGTCTCTGAGTTGTGTGGAATCAAATCAAAGTCACTAACCCTTACACATCACATATGCAGGTAAAAAAAATAACACTCAAGTCCGAAGATCTAGAGTTCCTAAACTAAGTGGTGTGTGTAATCCTATACATGCAAGGTCTAAAACAAAAAGGAATGATATATGAGATTGCATTAAATGCCATGTCACTGAACAAGTTATATTTTTTCACTAATTATCCCCCATTGTTCCTATTCAAGTAACTTAAACCATGTATAAGGCTCCAGGAGTCCTCTCAATACTAAAGTTTATAAATAATTTGAAATACATTTAATTAATATTTTACATTAATTATGATTTTAAATTAAAACATTAAGAATTCTGAAAATATTTAAATATACTTTGATAATAATATTTTTACTCAGTATTTAATTTACTATGATTTATTAAACTAAAAAAAATTTAAAATCAATTTAACTAAATAAATAATAGGGTTAATGGTGTCAGCCTAACGGAGGACACGCAGGTTACACAGCTGGAATGAGACGCGGGCTCGGTACCGCTCGGTACTGCTCGGTACTGAGTGATATTGAGCTCAAGGAGGCTAGGTTTTGGCCAGTACTAAGCAATATTGAGCTCGGTACTGCTCGGTACTACTCGGTACCGAGCAATACTGAGCTCGTTTTCCCTCTTTTTGGTTTGTTCTTTCGATCCAGCCGACCAAATTATTTAAAAATTTTGAACCTAAGTCAAGCACATGAATGGGAACAATGGGGGCACATTCATTTGGCCTAAAACACACTAGGTACAAAGCTAAATAAACATATCTATTGCGAGCTAGATCTAAAGTTTCTGAGGGATTATACTGTTGAATCTTCAAAGTATTCAAACGGTTGAGCTTGTAGACAGTCCGAGTGTAGATACCTAGCACAAGTCCACGCCCAAAAACACTTGGATCAACCACTACAAGGCTGGAGAGTTGTTACGAATAGAGAATTTGCTCTCCGGTCCTTGAGGGGAATTGAGAGAGTGTGTATTGATAAAAAAAAAGTCTTTCTCTATCAACTTTTTCAGTATTCAAATGACCTGGGCTATCTTGGACGGTTGTGATGCATCAGAGTCCTCCCCTAGATGTCGAACACCTATCCAAAATTGTTGGAAGGCTGCCCCAAAGGCTGGAACGGCCTTGCTTCCATTGGATGGACTTTTGGGTGAGTGGGGGGGGGGGGGGGAAGGCTACTTCCATTTAAAGCTAAACCAAGCCCTGAGCTTGGTTAGAAGAGCTCTAAGTGAGCTTTATGATGTAAATAGGTGATCCTAGAGTAGCCTAAATCAAGAGAAAGTTGCTTAGCATGTAATAATGCCCTCTTGGAAAGATTTGAAGCATAGAGTTGGTTGTTTTGACCAGTCAACAGGTCAAAGGAGGCTGAGGTGGCATGGGAGGAGGTAGAAAGTTATTTGGTATGGCTTCAAAGCTTTGGAGCAATGTATTTGAGATTCAAATAAGTATTTAACCATTTGGTGGCTTTGACCAAATACTTAAGGATTGACTTGGTCAAAGTCATTTGGTTTTAACTCACCCATGGATAGGACGTATCCAAGGCATGAGACGGGGTGGAATCAAAGTTTTGAAAGATTTGATCGGGTTAAGCTTGATTGAAACAAGTGATTTGATCCAAAGGGGTTGAATGTGACCTCATACAAAAACGAGGTCAACGGACGATCGTGAGCGCTCAGAACTTGGAATCTTCAATTTTTGGATAATTTTTTCTTGTCCTTTCTGTATAAGGAGTCCTAGAAACTATGACAAGAGCCTTTGTTGTTGTTTTTTCTTGGGAGGGATCATTAAGTGTGAGTGTTTGGGAGAGATTGTGTGAGTGAAGAGTAAGAGATCAAGTGAGGAGTTTGTGAGGGATTCACAAGGTTACCCATAGCGAGGATCTCTTTGTTTCCTTCAAGTTTCTGCCCATTTCCTCTGAAGGCTCTCAAGTGAAGTTCAACAAAATCAGTTCGGTTCTCTACCGACACTTGGAGAGTAAAAAAGGACGATAAGTGTATCTTTGGCAGCCATTGTGTCTTCATGTTTTTGGAGAAAACATGAAGAGAGAACTTGAAAGGGAGAGAGGAAAGGGTGGAGTTTGAGAGGGAGAAGATCCTTGGAGGAGATTTCAAGGGAGTGTGGAGGGGATATTCACATAGTTTCTCAGATGAGCTTGCACCACAGTACCATCAGATTCAAGGGTTATCTTGAGGGAAGTTTTAGGAAGAAGAAGATCTCTTTGGTGTCAAAGGACCTGGCTCCTTCACCGCACCGGGGAAGGTGGAAGTGATTTTTTAAAGACTTCTCCGCCTTGCTGTGGGGGAAAAAGGAGAGTCACTAGTGATTTAGTGCAATACTCAGAGGGTGCCTCCGGGGAGTGGACGTAGGTCAAGGTTTGACCGAACCACTATAAATATGGTGTGTTCTTTCTTATTATTCTTCTGTATTTAATTTTACTGCAAGTTATTTACTCCGGTTAAAAAGTTTATTTTTAAACTTTAAATTTAACATACAATAATAATGAAGAAGGTTTTCTAAAAATCCAAGAGTAGAATTTTAAATTAGAAATTCACCCCCCCCCCCCCCCCCCCCCCCCCCCCTCTTGGTTAGCCTTTGGACATTTAGGTCTAACAACCTATTCACGAGCCCCAATAGCTTATCCTATAACAAAAAAAAAAGTTTTTTCATTGCCTTTAAGTAAATTTCTAATGATCGTATTTTATCTATTAATAATCTTATTGGCTTTTCCCATGCCCATTTGCCTATCAAATATCTTGGAGTTCCTATTTTTTTTAGTAGGAGGAAATCCTTTTTGTTTGATGATCTTATTGCTTCTGTTCAAAATAAATTGTTATCATGGGAGTCTAATTTCCTTAATTTTGGTGGTAGAGTTACTCTTATTAAAAGTGTTCTTTGTGCTTTTTCGGTTTATAGTTTTCAATCTATTTTCCCTACTCATGTGGTTTGTGATAAGCTTCACAAGCTTATTAATAAATTTTTTTGGAGAGGCACTTCTTCTAGCTCAAAAATTCACTGGGCCTCTTGGGAAAATTGTTATAGTGTTTTGGCTGAAGGTGGTCTTGGTTGTAAGAAACTTTAATGACCTTGCTAAGGCTTTTTATTTTAAACTTTGGTGTAATTTGTGTGCTAATGTTAGTCTTTGGGCTAATTTTATGATTTCTAAGTATTGTATTGGTAATCATCTTACTAATTATTTTCTAAACAAGGTGATTCTATAGTTTGGAAAAGGCTTTGTAAGGTTAAATTGGAGGGGGAGCCCCTCATCTCTTGGGGCCTTGGTGATGGTAATATTTTCTTTTGGAAAGATCGTTAGTTAGGTAAAAATTCTATTGACTCTATGCTGAATTCTTCATCTAGTTCCTTGATTAAGGTCAACTGCTTTTTTAATAATAATTTATGGGACTATGATAAACTTGCCAATGAGATTCCTGATTGTATCCTCCATAGTATTTTAAATTTGTCTATCAATACTGCTTCTAAAGATATTATGTTATGTGATCTTTCCAAAGAGGGTGGTTTTAATTTAAAGAGTGCTTGGCATACTTTTAGAGATAAGATAAATAATGATATCATTTTCCATAATATTTGGCATAAGAACATTCCCTCTACTATTTCTATTTTTGCTTGGAGAGTCCGGCATAAATTTATCCCTACGGAGGATAATCTTATCAAGAAAGGTTGTATCTTGGTCTCTAAATGCCAATGTTGTTTTCACAAGGAAAGTATGCATCATGTTTTTTTTATCTGGCCCTGTTGCTATTAAAATTTGGGTGTATTTTGATGATTTATTTCAATTGAACTACTTTAACTCTCATTTGTCTCTTAAATCTTAAGTTATGGTTTATTAACTCCAAAGGTCACATACGCAATCTCATTCCCTCCCTCATTCTTTGGTTTCTTTTGTTTGAAAGGAATCAATCCCTTTTCAATAATGTTAGAATGAGCCATCATAATGTTATTCATAAAGTGAAGGATAAGGTGTTAGCTCTGCTACCTGTTAATTTGATCTCTGTTACGAACTTTAAAAATTATTAGTTTTTTGGTACTATTTTAGGTTTGAATTTGGAGGGTGCTCCTTCCATTTCTAATATTATCTACTGGCATAAACCTCCCACTAATTTCTTTAAGCAATGTGGATGGCACTAGTACTGAGTTATCTGGTGGTTGTGGTGATGTGATTATAGATAGTAATGGTGGCCTTGTTATTGCTTTTGTGGGTCTTATTCAGGGAAACTACTATACTGCTATTTCTAGCACCATTTTGTATGGTATTTAGTTGTGCATCTCGCTTCACTTAACTAATTTGCTTATTGAGGTTAATTATGACTATGATTTTTATCTTTCGCAAGCTAATGACGAGATGTGCTGTTCACCGAACCTCACCTATATGGTTAGATAAATTAAAATCTGATGCTTTTTTTGAACTTCTCATTTCATCATATAGGTAAAGATGGAAATGCTTGTGCTTCTTGGATAGCTATGTGTGGTTGTAGCCTGAACTATTTTTCTAATTTTATTTGGGACAATAGCTTTGCCCCTCTTTATGGTTTACTAAATCTGGATACTTGTGGTTGTCCTTATGTTAGATCATAGCCTTTTTTGTTTCTTGGTTGGTGTTTGGGTTTAGTTTTGTCATCTCATTTTCTGTTAGCTGGTCCTTTTTTTTTTTTACTTCTGGGCATATTGCTTGCTCATGTTGGTTTCCTGGGGTGATGTGCGGTGTTTCTTTAATTCTTGGAACACTCCTTATGCTGGTTGGTTTTTTTGTGAGGTGGAGGCTCCTCTACAGCTTATTTTTTCATGTATGTAATTGTTATTATTATACTTGCTGGAGGTTGTTTTACCATTTTGTTGGAGGGACTGAAATATGGATTGTTGTTTATCTGTTTATGCCCGAGAATTTTGTTTTGCTCTGGGACTCTTTGTGCTGGATTGTTCTGTTTTAGGATTCTCTGTGTTGTCCCACATTTTGGTTTGTCTGCTTTTTGTTAATTCATTTATGTCGCTTCCAACAGTCTGAGCTTCCTTTTTTAGCTGTTATCTTGGTTTACTTGGACTTGAGTTATGATTTCGTGGGTTTTATGGCTGATGGGCTATCACGTTGTTGCTCTCCTACTTTCAGTATTTGGGGTGCTGATGGTAGTTGTGTGGTGATGGACGGGATAACTTATTTTGTTTGGGTTGTTGTTGGTTTGGTTGTTACTACCTGGTTGTTGATTCATGTTGTTGGTATGGAGGTTTACTGTTGGTCCTAGTTGTTTGGTACTTGGGTGATTCTTTACTGGTTTCCTATTTGGTCTTGGTGGTTTAGTGGAGCTTTTAATGGTGGTTTTTTAGGTTTCCCGTGCTATTTTTCTTGGAGTAATTTGGTTTGCTGGATGGGTTTTGCCAAGGTATTTTTGGGGAACCCTGAAGGTATGATTAAGTGGCATGTAGATGTCCTAAATGAAGCCTTTGGAATTATGCATACTCTGATCTCTTTAAGTCTTATTTCCAAGATTGGCTTTTTTGGGAGCTATTTTTTGCACCTTATTTCTGCATATTAACTGTCATCTATTGTTTTGTTATTGGTTAATGTATCTTCTTTGTTGTTGTAGCTTTCTTTTTCGTGTTTATTAGTAGGTGAAGTTGCCTTGGGCCGCTCCCAATATTTTTTATAGAAAGATTGAGTTTTTTTCTAACTATACTATCTTTCTTTTTTGGATGCTTTTCTATAGCATCATTAGAATGTTACTAGGACATTTTATATGTTTTCTTAGTGGAGGATATCGGCTCGTAGGTTTTATTTTGATTTGTTTTGTAGCTCGTAAGAACATTAGTGAGCTGATGACCTCCTGTAAGGACTTAGTAATTTCTTTTTCAATATTAACGCGTAAATACAGGATGATTTTTAGATCATCTTGTACGTTGTAATCAAAAACAGAAATACTCTTATGCCTATAGAATTTCTCCCCCTGAGTGAGTGTGTGCAAGGTTACTTAGCATTATGAACAACCTTATTACATTTGACTAAAGAAAAAGTAAAACACTGGAATTACACTTATAGACTGATTCAGTCTTAATCTACCCAATCTTGAGCTGGCTTGATTTGTAATTGACCTTGTGGGCCTGAAAAGTTAGTATATCATGGCAATAATACAGAAACAAAAATGTCAAATCTGTTTGATATCATCAAAATTATAATCCATGAATCTAGGTTGGCAATAATCTCTCCCTTTTCATGATGGAAAATATTTTTTAGGAAATTCAACTCAAACAGATTAATGAAACATAAAGTAAAGGAGAATAGTATGAACCAAGTAATGCAAATTTTACTAAAACAAGCAGGTGTTGCAAAAATAATAATACAACAAAACAACACTAACAATAATAGTACAAAAAACAATAATACAATGAAACAATACTAACACTACTCCCCCTTTTGACATCACAAAAAGAGGAGGATACAAAATCATAAAAAATAGTAAAAATTAAATATAAGACAACAAAAAGATGACAAAATGACAAAAAAAGAAAAACAAAGTTTTTTTATCAAAGTAAGAATATGATAAATTTTCTATGTGATTGAATTAAAAATTTATAAGAAATGAGTTAACATCGCGAAATCTAAAAAATGTTAGAAGAATCGATCCTGTTATTCCCTGCTCGGATTCCCTACAGGGTAAATTTTGTTTCAAAATAAAAATCTAACTCAAAAAGAAAATTAGCCAAGAAAAGTTATCTATTCAACAGTTCATTCCAGAAAACATATCTGATAGAGTAATGTACCAAAGTAATTAGTTAAAATAAAGGGTTTCAAAAATCAAGTGATTGAAGATATCAAGTGACATATGAATTCTTCTAAGATTTAAAGGTTTAAAAGAGAAGGAAGCTTGATTTTTATGGGCTCATTGTATTCCTTTTGTCAATTATTTGGTGCACTTTGCAAATTTTTTTATTTTTGATACACTTTATGTATCTTTTAATTTTTTTTAGCGATCATTACGTATCTTTTCACCTTTTTTTAGCTCATTTTATACGTCTTGTCATTTTTACAAGCTAGCTCCCTTTTGAAACTTTTAAATACTCTCAATTATGAGAATATCTTCCAAATAATAGAGAAGAAAATCTCACTCTCTAATATAAGGAAGAATAAATCATAAATCAGAATCATATTCATATGATAAATGCAACTACTTGATCAAGAAAAGCTTGAAAGTAATTTAATGACTTTGAATACTATTCATATGAGATAGATTACTATAAGAAGATAGAAAAGATCTCAATTTCAAACTCCTATTTTTAATTTGAAAAAGATTTTTTCTTTGAAAAGATTTTTTCTTTGAAAAAAGTTTTTTTCTTTCTTTAACTAATTTAGAGATTTTAACCATTGATTACAAATTTTTAAAAATAAAAATAAGACATAAAATATCATTTCAGTTCTGACCAAAAGAAAACTGAAAGGAGTAAAGAAAATACAAAACTAAAAACATAAAAAACACCAACAAATAAACAGGAACAATCAATCAAAAATAAAATTGAAGGAAAGATCAGAAAAAAAAAAATCAGAAAACAAAATAAGAGAAAGATCAGAAAACATAAAGTTCACATCGAATTGAAATTGTACCTATAGGTAATCCTAAATCTAGTATTTATTGCTTCAACCAAAGGACTTGGGCCACACAACTTCCTAAGGTAATGTACTCAGCATCACTAGTGAAAAGTGCAACAATGTTTTATTTCTGCTGGACTAGGAGACTAAGGACTATCCTATGAATTGGAAAGTTCCATAAGTGCTCTTTGTATCAACCCTCATAATATCCAATAATTTAAAAAAAAAAGTGTTATGCCTAGGATACAAGATTCCTAAGTTTTGGGCCCTTAAAAGATATCTTAGGATTCTCTTAACTACAGTCAGGTGGGATTCTTTAGGATCAGCTTGAAATCTAGCACATAGATAAATAATAAATATTATAAGATCTAAAAAGTATATCATCAATATAGATCTGAACAATGAGTAACTCATCTCCTACCTTTCTCAAAAAAAGGGTGATGTCTACGCTCCTCTTAACAAACTCCCTCTCTAGTAGGAATAAGCTAAGCCTCTCATACCAGAATCTGGGTGTCTATTTTAATCCATATAATGCCTTTTTTAATTTGTAAACATGATTTTGGAATTGGAAACTCTAAAAATTAGGGGGTTGCTCTACAAACACATCCTTTTTTTATTACCGAATTTATAAAGGCACTCTAAACATCCATTTGGAAAAGTTTAAATCCCTTATAACAAGAAAAGGCTAGTAGCACTCTAATGGATTGCAATTTAGCTACAGGGGCAAAGGTCTCCTCAAAACTAATCCATTTTTTGTTATACCTCTTAGCCACTAATCTTTTTTTGTTCCTAACCACCACACCAGAATAATCCATTTTATTCTTAAAGACCGATTTGGTTCCTACTACACTTTGATTCTTAGGTCTTTCTACTAACTCTCAAATATCATTCCTCATAAATTGGTTAAGTTCTTGTTACATAGCTAAGATCCAAAATTCATCAAAAAGGGCTTGATTGATATTAGTGGGTTTAGTCATTGAGATAAAGGTAGAGTGGTTTAGTTCCTTCCTAAGTCCATTCCTTATTCTAACACCTTCAAAAAAGTTTCCTAAGATCAGTTCTTTAGAATGACTCAAAGAATATCTCTAATCTCTAAGCAAAGTGTTTTGAGGTTCTACCCTTTCCTACAGATTTTAAGTTACTACTCCTTAGGTAATCTCACCTACTCTATAACTATTTTGAGGCTCTACCATTTTCTCCAGATTTGTAGTTTATACTTCTTGGGTAATCTCTCCTATTTCATCTTCTTCCTCAACTCTAGACTTCTTAGGATCAGATTTATCAAACACTATATGAGTAGTCTCCTCCATCACCAATGTCCTCTTGTTAAACACTCTAAAAGATTTCCCCATACTTGAATATCCCAAGAACACTCCTTCATCAGATATTGGGTCAAATTTTTCTAAGAGTGATTTCCATTATTAAGATTGAAACCCTTACAACCAAAGACATGGAGGTGAGAAAGGTTGGGTGTCCTACCCATAATGATCTCATAGGGTGTCTTATTTTATTTAGATCTAACATTCACCCTATTTAACACAAACCAAGCTGTATTCATTGCTTATGCCCAAAATTATTTTTGAAGTGAATACTCAGCAGGCATGGTTCTAGCAGCTTCCACTAAGGTCCTATTCTTCCTTTCAGCTATCCCGTTCTGTTGAGGGGTCCTAGGATCTAAAAAAGTTATAACTAATCCCTTGCTCCTCACAAAAAGTTTTAAATCTCACATTTTCAAACTCTCCACCATGATCACTATGGATGGTCAAGATCTTACAACCTAGATTTTTTTGAATCCAAGTGGAGAAGAATTTAAATTCATCAAAATACTCACTTTTATGTGATAGAAATCTAATCCAAGTGAACTTCGAGTAGTCATCAATAATCACAAATCCATTGACTTTGTCCCCTAATCTGGCAGTGTTAATGGGTCCAAACAAATTCATGTGAAGGACTTCTAAGGGTCTAGAGGTGCTAATGCCCTTAATGAAATGGAAAGAGGATTGGACTTGTTTCCCTAGTTAATAGGCATCACACATATGGTCCTTAGTGAACTTAAGCTTGGGGACACCTCTAAACAAGTCCTTTTGGGTTACTCTCCTAAAGGTTTTCATGCTAGAATGATAAAACTTCCTATGCCAAAGCTAAGACTCATTAGTAGAAGTTTTTAAGCAAAATGAATCAGCACATTCAATGTTATTTAAATCAAGCATGTAAATATTGTTGATCATTTTTCCCTGCAGAATAGTGTTGTTATTCAAGCAAATGATGCATGTGTTTGATAAGAATTTTATGATAAAGCCCTTATCGCAAAGTTGATTAATATTGAGCAAGTTTTGTTTCAAACCATCAAAAAGAAAAGCATTTTCAATCAAAAGTTCTTTGATTTTCTAATTATACATGTGCCCGCCACTTTCCTAGTGGTGTTGTCTCTAAGAGTGGCCTTGCCTCCAGCCCTGGCCTCCAACGAAATGAATTGGTTGGCGTCTCCAGTCATATGGCGTAAGCATCTGCTCTCTAGGCACCACATGCTCTCATGAGGTCTTGTGTGAGAGTAAACCTACAAAATCATTAAACATTAATTTAGGAATCCAAACAAGTTTGGATCCCTTTTTTTTTATGTTTCAAATTTCATTAGAAATAGAAAATGTTACAAGCAACTAAAGATAGTAATAACATTCCTTCTTCAATAAATAAAAAAGAGAAGAAGGAATGACATTATTAGAAAAACTATTAAAATAAAAAACTATCCAAAGCTAAAGTAGCACAACAATCTGCTACCTTATTATAATTCCTAGAAATCAAATGAAAGATTAGTCTTTATTCCAATCTTCAAATTGCTGCCATTTTATCTTCTTCAAAGAATCTTGAAGCCATTTGATCAAATTGCTATTGTCTCCTTCAATAATGACTCCCTTATATTAGAGCATCCATCTTTACAAATTTTCTTTAAAAAGATAAACTACTTGTATTTCAAGAGATGAAATATCCCAATGCTTCATCAATTTTCCAAAAGCACCAAGGAACCGTCCCTTATGATCTCAAATAGCAACTCCAAGGCCTGCATTATAAGAATCCTTTAAAGTATCATCCACATTGATCTTTATCCAATCTAGGGGAGGAGGACGCCAAATATTAACAAACTCCAATTGGTGATCAGAATCCCAGATTCCTTGAATTGGATTAGATGGCGTTTGCATAATAGAACTTAAAACATTTGCTGCCAAAAACTAAACAGATGAAGTATCCAATCCAAGTTTTTTTTGGTTTCTTCTTTTCCATGAAAAATAAACTAATTTGCAATAAATTTTTACTATATTTAAGTTTACTATAGCCACTCTCTTCAACTCCTTTAAGCGCTTTGAGTTGGAATCAAATAAAGGAACTTGATTGCAACAAGTTTCTATAATTCAAAAAGGAATTATTAGGAAGAGCATTCTTACATAATCTCCACCAAAACATCTCAAATTTAGGAAGCAATTTGAATTTCTTGGAACTATTGAATGTTTCATTCAAGCAATTATTAAAATTCCTACTCTGTCCGTGACCTTCAAGCCATGCTTCAAATGAAAGTGGTGTTATTGATTTTCCTGAGTCTAGTTTAATGAGCTCAATGTTATCTTCTTTCATATTTGGAAAAGCCTTTATTGATTTGATAACTGAAATCAAATCTTCATTAAAAAAATTCTACATTTGCAAACTCTTACCGCTGCCATCTTCATCAATTAATTTGTGTACAAATTCATTATGAAGCTCATGAGAATTAACATAAGTTGGCCATTTGTAAAGAGTTTTATCAAGGATCCAAGTATCATCCATGATATTAACATTAATACCATTGACCAACTTCCATCTAACAATATTTCTTGAAAAATTTGCTCCATCCACCAAAATTTTCCAAGATTTTGAATTTCCTCTCCTAACCATACCACTCCACACATCACTACCATATTTAGAAATGATAGTACGATTACACAAAGAGTTAGGATTTTGAATAAATCTCCATGTATGCCTTGATCTCAAAGGTCCAACTTTAGTGATTGAAGAATGAAGACCCAATCCTCTAAATGATTTTGGTTTACAAAGGTCTTCCCAAGATACAGTAATCCTTTCTTGTCTTTATCTTTATGCCATAAAAATCCCTACACATTCTATCCAACTCATACAGAATTCCTCTAGGAACCAAAGAATGTCTAGATAAAAAATTGGAACCGAAAGAAACAAGCTCTTGATTAGTAGAACTCTTCCTGACAAAGAAAGATATCTACTACCCCAAGCATTCAACCTTTCCAACGCTTGGTCTAAGACAATTCTAAAATCAGAATTTTCAAGTTTTCTCAATTCCATCTTCACTCCAAGATATTGCATTTCCTTTACTATCTTGAAACCCAATTTCTTAACAATTTTCTTCTTGAACCTCTTATTTAAAAATTCCCAAAAAAATTTTGTGATTTCATATTGTTTACTCTTTGACAGGTCCACCCACAAAAATCGTTCAAAATTTTCTTTAGACAAGATGTTGATCTCATAGAAGCATTAGAAAATATCAAAACGTCATCAGCATAAAGTAAATGAGTAATATTGTCAGATTTAGGAGATATTTTTATACCCAAATATGTACCCCTTTGATGAATAGCATTGGAAAGTAGTTGTGCACAAAGAATATACAAATAAGGGGATAACAGGCATCCTTGCCTAAACCCTCATTCAGATTCTATCCAATTCGTTCTTCTAAAATTAATGAGAATAGAATATCTCACCTTTTGGACACATTCCATAATGAGCATAATAAATTTTGGAGGAAATCAGAACCTTTTTAATGAGTTTTCAAGAGTTGGCCAACACATGCTATCATATGCTTGCTCCATGTCCACTTTGACCGCCATGAGACCTCTCTTGCAAGTAGAAAATCTGAACTTGTTGAATACTTCTTGGCCAGTAAGAAATGATCATACATGGATCTTATGGGAATAAAAGCAACTTGATCTTCTGTAATTAATTTAGGCCAACAATATTTCATACGATTCATAATCATTCTAGCAATCACCTTGTATATTGTTTGACATAAGCTTATTGGTCAAAATTGCAAAGGTTCCACTGGGTTTTTCACCTTTGGGATTAACACAATCAATGTATCTTTCCAATGAGGATTCATTTCTCCATGAGTAAAAAATTCATTGACAGCTCTCCACAAATCTTCATTAATTACGCTCCAATAGAACTTTAAAAATGATCTGGTTATGCCATCTAGACTGGGAGATTTGTTATTCCCTAAGCTCCTAACAGCTTCCTGTATCTCATATTATGTAAAATCCGCATATAGAAAATTCCATTCAACATTATTAATTATTTGTTGTATACCATTTTCAGGCCAACTCGACATAGAATAAACCCTCTACCTCAATTTCCATCTAAAAATTTTCAGAAAAGTTGTTTCAACTTTATCTTGATCAACCACTCTACCTTCATCTTCATCATTAATTTTATTGATTAAATTTCCATTCCTTTTAGAAGAAGCATAGTCATGAAAAATTTTAGAATTGGTGTCACCTTCGTGTATCCATCTTGTCTTGGCTCTTTGATTCTACCAAGTGGATAACAGAGATAAAGTAACATTAAGTTCCCTTACTTTGATTCTTAGTAACATCAACTCCTGATGAGAAATACCATCTTTAGAGCTTTCCAAAATTTGCAAATCCATAATCTCCTTCTTCAAAGAATCTTTCAATGTTGAAATCTCCATTGCTTTGTTCTTATTCCAATAATACAAAGATTTGAGAGTTCTTATTAGCTTTCTATTTAGGATTTCAGCATCATTATCAAAATCATTCCTCCTCCAAGCTTTGAGTACAACATTCCATGCAGTAGGGTAAGATCTTCACACATCCTCAAATCTAATATGTTTGTGAACTGGCCTGATTGTATTATGAATTTTGAATATGATGGGAGAATGATCAGATGCCACTCTTGTCAAATGTCTCACATAAGCATTTAAAACTTGATGAAGAACTATAGAGTTCAATAAACAATGATCAAATCTTTCCAATATCCTTGAATTGCCATCTTTATTATTACACCAAGTGAATTTTGGTCCAATAATACATACATCATGCAAATCATTGTTAGCTAAAATGGATTTCATCTCTTGTGGGCCTTGGGAAAAAGAAAACCTCTTTCCCCCTCTTTTGTCTTCTTTGGACAAAATACAGTTAAAGTCCCCACCTACTGAAGATGGGACATTACCATCTAAATACCTTTCAAGACTAATCCACAAACTTCTTCTAGCCCAAACATCCTTACTCGCACAAACTATAGCAACATTCCAACTCCCTTCATTAGAAGAATGGAATTTCCCAAACAAAACTTGAGAAGAGTAAAAGACAACCTCAAAGCTACCCATAGGACTCTTCCACAACACAAGAATACCCCTAGAAGTGCCACTAGCCGGATGATAAAAAAAGTCTCACTCCTCACCAATGATCTTATTTATATCACTTCTATTTAAACAAGACAACATAGTTTCTACTAACCGAATGAAAAAAAAAAAAACCCATAATCCCTAACCAACTCCCTAAGATATAGAGAAGCCTCTTTTTTTGGACTCCTCTACAATTCCAAAATAAGAAAGAAGACATTTATGAAACTAATGGGGAATGCCCTCCCCCCCAGCACCATGAGTACCACCACCATCTCCTCTTCTTCTTCTCGGGGTACCACCAACTAGCCCAAGAGATTTGATTTCTTTATCAAGCTTGACCTTACTCTTGTTAGAGGAAGCATTTATAACTTCATTTGAAGGAGACACACTTATATCTGGTTGTATATCAGCAACTTCTTTATCAAAACAGCCTTCAGAATTCTGTTATGAAACTGATTCAGGGGTATCTTCCACAAGTATATTTTCCATCATTGATTGAGTTGTCTATAATTCCAGCAACGAAGAACCTAAATCCAGGTTGTTTTCTATTTAAATAACTTCACTTGCTATACCTTCAACAGTTTGCACTTTATGGTTCATGTCATTTTGATTATCATCCTCTTCTTTATCTATCTCACCCTCTTCTTTGTCTTCCATATTTTCCATGAGCAAACTAAATTTGTTTGCATTCACCAATCTAGATGATGATTTGTCATGCTCCCCATCTTCTATAGTTTGAGTTGCATAAGTATTACCTTCAACATCAATTTGATCGTCTTGTTTGCCTTTCATGTGGATTCTTTGGCTCTAACAAATCTCCTTTTTCTATTATTGAACTTCACATGAATCCACGACCCATACTCCATTTTGTCAGATTGTGTATTATTCACAGCAATCTTATTTACTTCCTTATAAGAAGAAGTAGTATAAGTTTTATTAAGAGTCTCAATCCCTGTCTCAACATTCTTTAGAGGACATAGATTAAGTTTGTGTCCAATTTTTTCACAATGAAAACAAAAGGAGGATATTTTTCATATTCAAATCTTTAAAAAAATCTACCTCCCATACCATCAAACCAAATTCCTCCTGGCAATTTCTCATCTAGATTTATTCGTACACAAGCTTTTGTGAATTCTCTTCTCCCCATTTGAACATGTTTCCATCAAGAAATAGAGGGACACCAATCCTGGAAGAAATCTTAGTTATATTCATCTCATCCCAACAATACAATGGGAGATGAGGCATTCTAATCCAAACTAGAGAGGATAATCTCTTAAAGGAAAGAGCAGAAAAGCTAGGTGTCCATTTATAAATTCCCACAATGTAACCACCCACGTACCATGGTCCTCCACTCAACACACCTTCCAAATCTTTCGGTGATTGAAATGAACAAAGTATCCAATTTAATCCCAAAGAGGTCAAGTGAAAAGAACCAAACTTATTCCATTGCTTCCTTAATTCCCAACAACAAAAGGGAAAAGGAACATTATCACCTAAGACATTAACCACCAATGAATTCTTCAATACTAGAGAATTTGCATTTTCAAGATCTTCATTAAGCTTAACAGCAACTCTATCATCAGACATTTTAGCAGAAATAAATTTAGGATTTACTTTCACGTGTGCCTTATTATTCCATGGATTTGTGTTTTATTTTAGCATCAGCCAAATTATCTACATTCATTGTCGTTGTTGTATCAGCCAGATTGTTCAAAACTTTTTCATTTCCACAAATTACTAATTCAGATGGTTCCATCAAAATAAAATTTTGATTAAAATCCATTCCAATTGCAAACTTAGAAGAATCACAGATGTTAGGTGTGATAAATCTATGTTGTAAATTTGATTTTAGGAAATATAATTTTGATGATAGCAAACATTTCTATTTTCTACAACTGTCTTGCATATTAACATTTTAGGTCCACAAGATGAAATTGCAAATCGAACCAGCTCAAGATTGGGTAGATTAGGACTGAGTAAGTTTCTAATGTACATCAAGTGTATTTTATCCTTTCTTGAGTCAATTGTAAATGATGTGGATCCTGATGCTAAGTAACATTGCACACACACACTTGTGGGAAAATTTTTAACTATCTTAGAGATTTCTATTTTCAATCACATCATTCAAGATGATCCAAAAATCAACTTGAATGATCAGTTAAAAATAAAAACTCTAATTAGGGCATCTTGGTTAAAGTAGTCGTAATTAAGCGAATCATCCAGAATGATAGGCTCAAATAAAAAAGAATTAGCCACCATATCTATTTAGGTATCTTTTATTTTTAGATATCGTCCATGATATCATCTTGGATGATGCAGCATAATTATGTCTAAATTAATCTGGTAATTAAAGAAAATAACTAAGATTTGATTGCTCGATCATATCATCCTAGACGATTGTAGAATCATCTGGGATGATCAATTAACAAACCTTAGTTCTTCCTAGAAGAATAAAAATCAGCCTGGTTCCATTCAGGGCAGTGCTTTAGACGATATGTACTAAATTGAACAAATCGTTTGGGATGATTGGAGATCGGCCTAGACGATCAAGTTATTTTTTCATCATCTAGACATCTATTCAGGGCGATGTTTTAGGTGATATTCGTCATTTTGTACTAATTGGCCCAAATAATTATGAGATCGTCCTGGACGATCTAGTTATTTTTCCATCATCCAAACATCCATCCAGGGTGATGGTCTGGACGATATTCAACAATTTGAACTAATCGTACATGACAATATGAACAAAGTAACCTTATAATCATCCAAACTCTTCCTAATCATCCTAACTGATTGAGTTAAATTTGAACTGATCGTAAGGAACGATCGGTCGATCGTCTTGGATGATATTTAACGATTAGTTGGTAATAAGGGATAACTTTGAGCCCTTGTTTAAAATCTCTCTTATTTTTTTCAAGAGAGATCATTTGCTGATGTCCTGACCTGAGAGAGCCAAGAGAAGAGGGAGAGCAAGGGAGAGAGATAGAGAGGATCTTATGAGGGGGACTTTATGAGGGGATTCACAAAGGTTGCTCCATGCAAGGATTTGAGTCGTCTTCTCCAGTCGTCATCCCTAAAACCTTGGAAGTTCATGAGAGGTCAACTTCAGCAACTGATTAAGGTTCTTTTCCTTCTTCTAGAGGAAGCAAAAGAAGTTGTGTTATCTGCCTGCTTCAAGAGAAAACAAAAGGAGTTGGATTCTCTGCCTGCTTCTGGAGGAAGCAAAAGGAGTTGGGTTCTATACCACACCGGGGTTGGTGGAAAGAAGTTTTTATACGGGCTTCGCCACCTTGCTATGGGGGAAAAGGAGAGACAGTGAGTTTAGTGCAACACTCGGAGGAGAGGCTTTGAGGAGTGGACGTAGGACAAGTTAATCGAACCACTATAAAATCTGGTGTGTTATTTCTTATTATTGCTTCCGTATTTAATTTTTGCACTTTGTTTCTTTTATGATGAATCTTGGTTTGGTCGTGATTGTGTTTTTGTTTGGAGAAGTTTTTAAATACCAATTCACCCCCATCTTGGTTAGCCTTGGAACTAGTTCATAAGGGCTTAACATCCCTGACGAACTTTTAAGTGGTATTAGAGCAGAATTCATAAAATTGAGTTTTTGAAAACTTTTGAATTTCGATCAATGGAAAACTTTGGTAATCGTAATACTATAGAAGGGTATTCTTTTATCCAGCCACCTTTATTTGAAAATATTCCTTTTGATTTTTGGAAAACTTGCATGTCTACATTATTCTATAATTTTTCCTTTCTTAATTCATATCTTATATTTGGGTGAATATCTTTACTAAGAAATCTTGCACACGCACAAGGGGCGATAGAAATGTTTTTGTGAGAGAGTCTATTTTTTTAAGTAATTTATATTATATGATTCTTCTTTGTATTATATGATACGTGTATCGTACTATACAATTTAATCTCGTACCCTACAATTTGTTGTGCTCTGCCAAACCCTAGCCACAAAAATGAAGAAAGATATTAATTATATAATGATCGTACAATACGATACAAGATTATATTGTACACCCTAATTAATATATTTCTTAATTAATCATGTAATATTAGGAAATTAAATTATAGATAATTATTATGATTGATCGTATTATATTAATTGGTTCATGATATACCATATATGAAATTGATCATCCCTTGGAACATACCAAATAAAATCCATGATTTTTGTACTGATCATACCGTAAGATTTCCACAGAGTTGGATGATTACCCGTGTACAAAATTGGCTATCCCAAGGATCATCCTAAACGAACATAAGGATTTTATGCATATCATAATGTATGATTTCGAATCGTACTATATGACGTATTTTAAAATATGAACAGTTAATCTGAACAATCTTGTTGGACGATTCTGAATTGAATTGATCGTACCATACAATACGTCTATCATATTATACGAACATAAGATGGATGGCTTAAAAATTAGGGTTTTTTGAAGCCCTTTATTTAAGGATCTCTAACACTCATGTTAGATATATTTGGTTGGTTAGTCATCTTAAGAGGGAGCTTGAAGGATAGAAGAAGGAGAGCTTGGTGAGTGAAGAGAGGGAGATTTATTGAGGGAGAAATTGTGAGGGGATTCACAAGATTGCTTCAAGCAATAATCTTACTTATTACTTACGTGCATCTATCGTGAATCTCTGCGGCTCTGGAGAAAAAGTTCTTCAACAAAGATTGTGGTTCTCTGACCATCACCTGGAGGGTGAAAATAGATTTATGGTTCTCTGACCATTAACAGGAGGGTGAAAATAAAGTTAAGGTTCACTACTTATAAAAGAGTCATGATTCTCTAGCTCATCGAGGAGGTGAAACAACATTTGTACAGGCTTCTCCGCTTTGCTGTGGGAGTAAAAGGAGAGTCACTTCTATTTAGTGTAATACTTGGAGTGAGGTTTCCAATGAGAGGATGTAGGTCAGGTTGACCAAACCACTATAATATTTGGTGTATTTTTTCTTATTACTTTTATCACATTTTAATTTTTGCACTTTTTATGATTTGATCTGTGGTCGAAATATATATTTTTTATTATTATAAAATTAGTTCTATTTTTGAATCAAGAGGTTTAAAATTCTTATTTAATTACAAAATTTTTTAAACTACCAATTCATCCCCCCCTCCTATTGGTCAGCCTCAAGACTAGTTCTTTAGGGTTTAACCACCCTCACAACTTTCAAGTGGTATCAGAGCAAGATTTCTAACATCAAGTTTTAGAAAAGTTTTGAATTAAGATCCATGGCTAACTTTGGTAATTGCAACACGGTGGAAGGTTGTTCAATTACTCAACCACCTCTATTTTAAAATATACCTTTTGATTTTTGAAAAACTCATATGTCCACCTTTTTTCAATCAATTGATTATAACATGTAGATGTTTATTCATGATGGTTATTCTGCACCTTCATGATTAGTAAATGATGTTAAAACTGAAATCCTTTTTTCAGAATGGACTACTAATGATAAATATTTAGCTCAATTGAATGCTAAATGTCTAAACTATTTCTTTTGTGCTTTGAAATCTGAAGATTACATGCGTGTATCTACCTGTATTACTAGAAAAGAAATTTGGGATAAATTATGCATTACTTATGAAGGAACAAACGAAGTGAAATAATCTAGGTTAAATTTTCTGCTACATGAATATGAACTCTTTTGCATGAAACCTAGTGAATCCATATATGAAATTTATACTAGGTTTATAGAAATCATCACATCCCTGCATGCTTTAGGTAAAGAATTATCAAAATTTGAAAAAAAGTAAATAAGATTTTGTGTTGTTTACCTTCTTCCTATGATGTAAAAATTACTGTTATTACTGAATCCAAGGATTTAAATATTTATTCTATTGATAATTTACTTGGATCACTCATTGTATATGAGCAAGGAGTATATCAAAGATAGCTTGATGCAGGAGAAAGAAAGAAGGAGAAAATTATAGCCTTTAAGGTTAAAGATACATATAGTTCCTCTAATGGAGGAGATGAAGAAATTATACTAACGACTCGATAGTTCAGAAGCTTTCTAAAAAATAAGCAAAAGCATCATCAGTAATGGAACAAAGGTAAGAATTATAAAAATTTTAAAGCTCTGATGATTAAATACAGGAAACCATGACACATTAAAATTGATTGCCCAACTCTTAAAGGCTACCAAAGCAAGGAGAATGCTGAAGAAAAAGCTAGGTTGTATAAGGATAAGCCGAAATCTCGTAAAGCTTTCTTAGCAAACTCTACTTCAGATTCATCTTGAACATAAGCAAAAGAAGAAGTAAAAAGTCTGTGCTTAATGGCAAACAACTATCTTGATCGGTCTGATCCTGATGAGGTATGTCAACTTTCATATGATGAATTACTTGTTGTTTTAGAAGAGATTTATGACTCTTACAAGAAACTTAAAAAGAAGCATGCTAGCCTAAAAATTGAATGCTTGATTATGAAAAAAATGATATGCTTAGAAAAGATGGTTCAAATGTTTATAAGGATCATATGGCTTTGTTGGATGAGTTTGATGAATTGAATAAAAAATATTCTAATTTATCTTAAATACACGAGTCTTAAAAAGTATTGCATCTTGATTTAGAAAAATCATTTAAAGAGTTAGAAGCATGTGTTAACATTTTAGATCTAAGTGAGCACTCTTTAAAACTTGAAATATCTTCTCTTAAAAGTGCTAATGAAATTCTATTAGAAAAAGTAAAGGCCTTTGAAACTAAACATGTTTATAAGCACTCACCATGTCATGCATCTCATAAACCTAAGAATAAGAATCATAACTATCATAGATTAGTTAACCCATTTCTTGATGTTAGATGTTTTTCATGTGGCATATTAGGACATATTAGCCACACTTTCACTATTCATCATAAAACACATTGGGTGTGGAGAGCAAAGCTACATCAAAGATAGTATGACATGCATTCTAATGATTTATCCAAATTTAAGAAGGGACCTAAACTCACTTGGGCTCCCAAAACACTTCTTCTATGATCTTTGGGTTTGAGGGCTCTCATAAAAGACCCAGTGAGATCATGATATTTTTGGGCTCAATATTATTTCCTATCACTTGAAATTAGTCATTTATGAGCTTCTCAATGTATGTGTTTTGTCCTGTGATCATTCATGATTTTTATTATTTTATTATTCTTGTTTCTTTTTTGTTTGATTATTTTCTTTATTTTTTTATTATGTCCTGATCATCACACAAACCACCTTATTGAATCTCATTTTCTATTATGCAAAACAAAAATTTTTCATCCACAATCACACTGTATAATCTACGTTCATACTGTATGATCTGTATAACATTGTTGATCATAACACTTAGCTCGATGAATGATCCGGATTATGTCTATCATTGAACATCTTACTATATGAACACCTCCTCATATGGTATGATCCACGTGTCAACTCCATTTGGGATGAATTGAATTTAGTTTGGTAAAACATTTATTACTAATCATACTGTATGAATATTCATTCATACTGTACGGATATGTTTGTCAACAGTCGTACATCTTGACTCCTTAGGATGAGATCCATGTCTCTAATCTCATGTATGATGTCTGATCGTGCTATACGATGTATGATCATATTGTATAATCAAACACAACTTTGATGAATCGTATGGCTGAAATAATTGCATACGATCGTCCCATACGATCCCACGATCATACGATATAATATGTTTTGTTTCTATTTAAATAGCCAATCTCTTCATTTCATTTCACACATCTCTTCAAATCCTCTCTCCTTACATTTCAAATCCTTGTAATGGTTAGTGGGAAATGTAGTCATCAAACTCAGGGGTCTTCTCTTAGTACAGGAGACGAGCATTTTATGATAGCTTCTAATAAAGCTGCCTACAAAAGTACAAGGAATCCAAGATCATGCCCTCCATACTTTTGAATCAAAAAGCTCTTACCTTCCTTGTAATGAACCTTTTCAACTCAATTGCACTTCAATTTCTGCTAACCTTGGCCCATCCCTTCCATTTTGAACTCCTGTAAGAATTTCTCGCAAATCTTAGGATTAGTGGGGAAGCCATGGTTATGACCTACTGAGTGTGCTTCCAAAATATAGAAATAACCAAGGAAGACATAGGAATCCACCTTCAAATAAACACCCAAGGGAATAGACCTTTATTCATGTCCTCTAGATTCGATTTTGATTAGAGTGTTGTGAACCTTCTACTAAGAAATGTTGCCCTTAATCTTCACCAACCTTTGGTTCAGACCCTTAACCAGAATGCTAGGGTTATCCAACATATTTTGAGAACTTCAATCATACCTAAAGCTGGAGAGCAAATAAATATAACCCCATACTATCAATTGATACCTATTTCTTTTGTTCTTTTTGTGATTGTACTATTTACTTTTGAGTCTATGTGTGTTTGTTTGTATTTTGTTTTGGAATGAAATCTTCTTTCAAGTACTTATTATATATTTTATTTTTTCTTTTTCTTTTTAAACTTTTTTTTTCTCAAATGGTATTTCCTAATGTTTCTTTATGCTCGTAGATGTTAATTATGTGCTCTTTGCTTGAAAATTAGTAGTCTACCAAATTAATGCTTTCTGTTTATCATATTATACAACTTATAAATTGTACTATATAATTAAACATTATACTGTATGATTGAACTCGTACTATACAAATATAATTGTATTATATAAATGAGTTCGTTCTGTACGATTTAGATCGTGTTGTACGACTTGACTTGGGCTGAACTATACTTTTTCTGATTTTATAAACATACCTCTACTCTTACTTAAAAATGGTTTAAATAAGTAATTGCAGACAATTTTAAAGTAATAAGATCAAAATTCATAAATTTACATATCCCATTTTATTCTCTTTATCCGATAATTCCTTGTGTATGCTTAAAAAATCTGAATCTAATTAGAATTAAGATGGATGAAATGAAATCTTATTCACTCAACTGCATGTTTTTATATCCTAGATATATTATACAAATTTGATGAATGAAATTCATTATTTTTTTTATATCTGGCTTTTTATTCATATTAGAAAAACTCAAGTTTGCGTTGTAGATTATTCCTCCTTATATAAGAAAGTGAGTTATTATTTTATTATATTTGGAATATAATCTTACAACTAAGATTCTTATAGAGTTAGAAAGAAAGCAATTTGTAAAAATTCAAAAGAGGTCCAAAATGAGCCCAAAATCAAAAGATGCGTAATGACGCCAAAAGTAAAAGATGAACTAAGTGTATCAAAAATAAAAAATGCACAATGTTTGCATAAAACTGTTAAAAGAGACATAAAATGAGTCCAATCTAAATTAGCTTTCCTTTTTGGTAAATCTTTAAGTTTTAGAAAAATCTGATGTTAATATGTTTAATATTTGATTATGGAAAATCTTGGTACTTCGTTCATCATTTTTATAGTATTATTCTATTCGATATATTTCATACTAGCACTCTTAAAAGGCTAAGTTTCCCTATCTAATTGTAATTCATGATTTAGATTTTTTTTTTTTTTAAATAAAGGATTTTAGCGTGTGAGGTTGGTAAGCTGGATGTGCAAACTCTAGAATCCAAATTTTTTGGTTGCAAGATAATCAACGAATCTCTTATTTGTCTTTTTTGTGTGTAGGATAAGTTTATTACTTTCTGAAAATGCTCATGCAAGTTAATAGAAGTGTGATACTTTGAGTTGTTAATCTGTTTGCATTATTTATTTCATATTTTTGTTTCTATTTTTTTTCTTCCTATTGTTTTCCTCTTTTTGTGATGTCAGAAGGGGGAGTAGTATTTTGTTGTTTATTGTTTTTTTTGTTATTATTGTTGTTATTTCTTTTTACACTCCCATTTTTTACTCTTCTTTTACTCGAAATTGATTTTCATCAAAGGGGGAGACTTGTGTTTGTTGATTGGTTCTTTATTTTGTATTGTTCTTTTATAGGGGAATTTTTTTAGAAGAAAGCATTTAAGTGGATATCTTTGCTAAGAAACCTTTCACACATATAGGGGGAGAACGTAATGTTTTTGTTAGAGAGTATATTTTATTAAGTAATTCGTAATGTATGATTCTTCTTTGTATTATACGCTACATGTATCGTACTGTACGATTTAATCTCATTCCATACAATATGTTGCGCTCTGCCAAACCATAGCCGCCAACGTAAAGAAATATACTAATTTTGTATTGATCATACAGTACGATCTATATCATACTATATGCCCTAATTAATATCTTTGTTAATTAATCCCGTGATAACAGGCAATCAAATTATGAAAATTTTTTGTGATTGATCGTACTGTATGAACTGGTTCATACTATATAATTACCCGTGTATGGTCACCCCTCGGAGCGTACCAAATGAAATATATGATTTTTTTATTGATCGTATTGTACGATCTCCATAGCGCTAGACGATTACCCGTGTACGAAGTTGGCCGTCCCAAGGATCATCCCAAACAAATAGAAGGATTTTATGCATATCGTACTGTACAATTTTGGATTGTATTGTATGATGTATTATAAATTTTGAATAGTTTTTTCAAACAATGTTGTTGGATAATTTTTAATTGAACTGATCGTACCGTACGATACGTCTATTGTAATGCATGAACAAAAGATGGATGGCTTAAAAATTAGGATTTTTTGAAGCCATCTATTTAAGGATCTCTGACACTCTTGTTAGATATTTTTGTCTGCTTAGTCTTCTTGAGAGGGAGCTTGAGGGAGAGAAGAAGGAGAGGATGGTGAGAGAAGAGAGGGAGAAGTTGTGAGGGGATTCACAAGGTTTCTCAAAGCAAGAATCTTTCATAGTACCTACAAGCGTTTGCTTGGAATCTCTATGGCTCCGGAGAAGAAGTTCTTCAGCATGCAAAGATTGTGGTTCTCTTACCATCACCTTGCGGGTGAAAATAGATTTGTGGTTTTCTAACCATCACCAAGAGGGTAAAAATAGAGTTAAGGTTCTCCACCTGTAAAAGTTTCATGGTTCTCTGCTGCACCGAGGAGGTGAAACAACATTTGTACAGGCTTCTCCACCTTATTATGGGAGCAAAATGAGAGTCACTTCTATTTACTGCAATACTTGGAGAGGGAGTCTCCAATGAGTGGATGTAGGTTAGGTTGACCGAACCACTATAAATTTTGGTGAGTTCTTTCTTATTACTTTTACTACATTTTAATTTATGCAGTTTTTTTTTTGTGATTTGAAGTGGTCAAGAACTTCTTATTTTATTATAATAAAATTAGTTCTATTTTCACATCAAGAGGTTTAAAATTCTTGTTTGATTAAGAAAATTTTTGTAGCTACCAATTCACCCCTCCCCCTCTTGGTTAGCCTCAGGACTAGTTCTTTAGGGTTTAACCACCCTCACAAACTTTCAACCCGTTTAACTTATGAAATGTGATATAATATTAATTGCTAGCAACAAGACTGATTCCTATAAGGTCAGCCTACATGATTAGATACAAAAAAAAAAAAAAAAAAAAAACACCACAGGTAACTGGATGTTATATCTTGCTATTATATGTATATGACATGAGTATATAAAAAAATTTGCATAAATGAAATAATATCATACGATATACACACGATACATGATATTATTGATTTAGGCACATGATATGACTAATAAGATTTATCTAAAGACATAGTACACATGAAATACATGTTTATATATTGTATTACATATGCTAAAAATACATAATATACATGTATTGATACTTAATGTTATATGATATTGACAGAATAAATCTTCACTAGCTTAATATGACATCTATAATGATTTATATGAAATAAAATATAAAATAAAATAAAGTATAATGAATTGACATGTATAGATTCATAACAGATACGCTATATTATACTTGACATAAGTATATGAATGATATAACACACCAATCCCTTTATATGCCTACTAATAAAAAAACTCAAATTATATTACTTTTAATGATTTATATTGCTCATATGGAATGATACTACCTATATTGATTGTCACCTGTTTGTATAATTATATGGTTACACTGGCATGCATCGAATGATTACATGTATACTACTTATATTACCTTGTATTGATTATAATTGTAGGTTTAATAACTTATTGAGTTGTTAGTTCACTCTATGATTTTCATATATTTTTAAGAAGGGGTCATGATCTAGTGAACTATTGCAGATTAGGACTTATATGTTTAGTTTTGTTTGTTTTTGCACTTTTATTTTATTCTTTTATAACCATAAATAATAAGAGATAGATTGATGTTATTTAACAAATTTTTAGTTATTGTATATGGATTTTAAGGAATAAATTTAGATTGATTTGAGGTATATGATTTATTGTTGCTTTTGATAGTTTTTTATTTATTCAAATAAGATTAGTGGCTCTGATAGATTAATTAAGAGAAAAGATAGATAATTCTTCCAAATTTAGATTTTGGGGCATTAGACGCCACCTCCATTCTTCCCTACATGTGCAACTGATGTAGGCAAGGGGAGGGGTCAAAACAAGTTGAGTTTTACTTTTGGAAATTGATGGCTTTTATCACCTCATTTATATGGGAATATGAACAGTTTTTTGGACTGTTTTTGGACTATTTTTGGGCAGTATTGTGGACAGAATTTGGACAGATTTTGGGACTGTTTGGTGGCTGTTTGGGGAGGAATTCCAAGAGTTTTTACTGCAGTTTTTAGTGCCTTTTGGCCTTATATTTCCAGTTTTAATTAAAATTGTAATGGCTGTTTAGTTCCCCTCTTATGCCTATATATAGTAGATGTTTTGGGTTGATTTAGATATGGTTATATGAATGATTTTTGGAAAGAAACCTGAGGGTTTTCTTGGATAGCTTGCGAGCTATGCCACTTCTTCCTCTCCTTGTCTAGGAAAGCTTGCGAGCTTCTCCTCTTTCTTCTCGGGCTTCTAATCTCTTTCGTCTCTCCGCAAGTACCACTCCATCTGTATCCTTCTTCTCAAAGTAAGCAAGTTTAGGGTGTCATTTTATTTGTGTCAAAGTTTGTAAGTGTCCAAGTTGTAATAGTTTTTATAATATTAAAGTTGTGTTTTGTTTTGTTTAATTTGTCTAATTATTATAAGTTTTGTAATGTTCTATTTCCTAGTAAGGTCTAGTTTTTGTGATAAAAAATTTGGGTCCCTCCCCAAATTTTTGATTGCATCAGCAACCACCACATCGTAGTCTCTTAGGCCACCACAGCACGAGCTATCACCAACTATAACTTCATTTGGGGCAACTTTTTTTACTAGCACAAATTTATAGTTAAAAAAAAATGTATACTACAAAGTTGCTTTAAAAAGTAATAAGAAAGATGCTCCAAACAAAGCTTATATCTCAACCTCTCTCTCTAAAATCACTTTCTCATTCTAAGTATTCAAAATACACTAATTTCATTTTACTCCGCATACAACCAATGAAATAAAAAAAATCTCTTACATTTATCTTACATTATATTTCTTTTACTCTTAATTTCTTTTTGATCAAACTAAACAACCATTAAGGCTTGATTTGAGATAGCTTTCTTATTGCCGGGTGGAATCAACCTTAATTCTTTAGAGGGAAAAACTTATTTAGTTCAAAGATTTAATTGAACTGTTTGGTTCAACTTCAATCTTATTTATACAATATTATTAAAATAATAAGGCTATCTACAAATATATAATATAACATATAAATTATTTATTTGTGAAACTATTGCTCAAAAAAGTTTTCAAACCAAAAATATCAAATATCTACTAACATTATGTTAGCAAACTAAACAATAAGCTTATGGCTTGAGTTACTCTGATGGATGGATGGTGGAAAGAAACTATTGGACTGTAGGGATACTGTTTTTTATTTCTGAACTCCTACAGATTCCCATATTTTTAAACTTTTGATTTTTCTACAGAATCGTAATCATGACAATTATATAAAATATTTCTGTTGTAGTTATTGTAAATATAGGAGGGTGTTGCCATTTATTTTCACATGATCACATCATAAATAAATAATCTTTTGAAATAATAACACTACATAAAATTGATTATAGAGTCAAATTTGAGGTAAAATGCTAATTATATTAAAAAATAGAGCTTACGATAAGAAAAGAAGACATTGCAGTCTGTAACGCATAGATGAACGTTTTTTTTTTCTTTGAGTTTTAACCTTCAAATTTTAGGGCTGTGAGGAGCGAACGAAATGCACGAAGAAGACAGTCGGGCTCGTGATTTACCTGGGTGCATAAAAAAAGATTCGGCTTGAGCTAAAAAAAGATTGGGGGGGGGGGATTACCAAATGACCCCTGTTAACATAGAGTTTTAATTTTTTTAGAGGGGAGGTAATTGCCCAAATTCTGATTATTATTTTTTAAATTATTTTTTTTAATAAAAAAATTAACTTTATATTAAAATATTTATTTTAAAAATAGTAAAAAATTTATTGCAAATCAAGCTTTAATATGTCTGTTTTATAAGAACTTTTATTTGGTTCGGTGAACGTACGCATAGCTACGTTCGGCCGACACTAAGATCGCAGGCACGAAACGAGAAATACCGAGCAAATACCGAGCAATACCAATAATAACGAGAAATATCATTATGTGAAGATAAAATACCGATTAATACCGAGTAATACCAAAAAATACCGAGTTTTTTTCTAGAAAAACTCGATATTTTTTGGTAATATTCGGTATTGCTCGGTATTACTCGATATTGATCTTTTCCAAAATGATATTCTTCATTATTATCAAACAATACTAGCAATACCGATGAAATACTAAGCAAAAATTGAGTAACAATCCTTTGACCGTCCGACCAAGGATCAGAGGATGTAATAAAAATTCATTTCATAAATAGGATGGAGCCATTTACTAGGATAATATTAGTCTTGGAGAGCGTACCGTTATTGGCGAGCAAGTCTGCGCGCCGTTTGTATAGATTCTCAGATTTCGCTGCAGTTTTTATGGATGCTGAAACCCTAACACTAACGACTTCTGACCTCTTCCTTTCTTCCTTCGGCACCTTCGCCGCTGATTCGCCTCAACTGCTGCCTCCTAAATCTTTCGAATTACTTTCCCAATCCTCCTCTCTACCCAGTGTACCCTCGCTTGTACCAACTTCCAAGCTTATTCCTAACTCCTGTTTCATCGTCGATGGCTTTCGAACGGCCGGAGATTTTTCAATCTCCTACTTCCTTTCCCATTTCCACTCGGACCATTATACCGGCCTGAGCCCTAACTGGTACCGTGGCATCATTTTCTGCTCTGAGACCACCGCTTCCCTTCTCGTGGAAATACTCAAAGTTTCTCCTCTCTTTGTCTATGCCCTACCTCTTAACAAGACTGTCACGATTGATGGAAGTAATGTCACTTTGGTGGACGCAAATCACTGTCCTGGTGCAGTCCAATTCCTGTTTGAAGTTGGACTAGAGAGGTATATTCACACTGGTGACTGCAGATTCTGCGACTCAATGAAACTTGATCCATTTTTACAGAAATTTGTAGGCGCTGACGCAGTTTTCTTGGATACCACTTACTGTAATCCTAAATTTGTGTTCCAGTCTCAAGAGGAATCAATTGAATATGTTGTAAAAACTATTCAGAGAACCAAGGAAGAAAATAAGGGATCAGCTAAATCAGTATTGTTTCTTATTGCTACATATATTGTTGGAAAAGAAAGGATTTTGCTTGAGATCGCTCAAAGATGCAATTGCCTAGTCCACGTGGATGGCAGAAAGATGAGGATTTTGTCAGTATTAGGGTTCGGTGATATTGGTGTTTTTACTGAGGATTCTTCAGCTAGTGATGTTCATGTGATTGGTTGGAACCTGTTAGGTGAGGTTTGGCCTTTTTTCCGACCGAATTTTGTGAAGATGAGAGAGATTATGGCGGAGAAAGGTTATTCAAAGGCTGTAGGTTTTGTTTCAACTGGATGGATGCATGAGGTCAAGAAAGATGGGTTTGCTGTGAGGGTTAAGGAATCTCTTGAGATCCATCTTGTTCCATACAGCGAGCATTCAAGCTATGATGAGCTTAGAGAGTATGTGAGGTTTTTGAGGCCAAAACGTGTTGTCCCGACAGTTGGTGTTGATCCAGAGAAGCTGGATGGCAAGCACGCAGCATCTCTGCAGAAGTATTTCAGGGGCTTGGTTGATGAAACCGCTAACAAGAATGATTTTTTGATGTCCTTCCATCAAAAGGCTGTGAAAGCTAATGAAACGAGCGAAAACTTTCAATCTACTGGCATGAATGAACCTGCTGAACCTGTGTATTCAGAAATAATAGAAGATTTAGCTCTGATAATGAACAAGTCACGTGAGCAAAAATGCTCTCTTGGAGAAGCAACCTTAATGAAGGAAGGGGGCATGGAAGCTGCAACGGAGGAGCTTCGTAACTGCTTGCCATCTTGGGTGAATGATGATCAGATTGTTAGCTTGATCAGATGTGCTGAAGGTGATGTAGTTAAAGCAGTTTCCGATTTCTTTGAACGGGAAACTGAGTACTATAATCACTCAAGTGTTTCAACTCAAATAAGACCAATTAATCAGCTTAGTCCTTCCGATGTGAAAATTTGTGAAGTAGTTGATAACAATTCAAATCAAGATAACAACATGGCTATTAAGAAGCTTGATATGGGAAGTTCTAGTGCAACAAAGCGAAAGGTTTCTAGCACTATTAAGAGGGCCAAAAAGAAAGGGAAGATTTTTCCAACTTTAGATTCAGTTGGACCAAAGCAATCTACAATAACAAAGTTCTTTGGTAAAGTTGCACCCATATCGGCTGATGTTGATGGTCATGTAATGAGTACTTCTAATGTGCCCCTCAACAAGGTCAAGCCGCTTATAGTTGGTTCTGTTGAACCATACGAACAAGAGTTAGATCAGTTTCTTCAGGTGATAAACTATTGTATGGAGAGAAATGCCGCTGCTACTTTAATGGATAAAGCAAAGGGAAACATTGATGTAGCAGTGGATATGTATTACAGTACTTCTGATCGTCCAATTTTTAACGCGGAGGTATACCAAACTGCCCCTAGGGATTGTCATGCCATAAAGTGCACCGGGCAAATGAAGATTCTTTCGCCAGAAAAATCAGATATTCTTAGCATGTCGGTGGGGGAAACTTCAAAAGATGATGCTAATGTCACAACTGTTTTGCTGCCAATTGAAAAGTATTCACCCATTGAACATGGTTTGTGCATTTTTTTTAAATGAAATCAAATGCTTTTGCTCAACATCTTGATTATCAATTGGCCTTATCCATGTGATCAGATATATGAATCCTATTTATTTGCATTGAGTGCTACAGGAGATAATTAACTTTATTTGGTGCAAGTTTTTCCCCCCTTTTTGAGGAGGTGAAACTATTTGTGATCGGCATGTTTCTCTTTTTCTTTTCTAATTCTTTCACATTAGTTATGCTGTACATCTTTCTATTTTCATTTTTGTTTATTCATGAATCATGAAATGTGTTTAGAACATTCTGGCATTGCTTCTTTTTCTTTGTTTTTATGAGCTGTATAATACAAAAAACTCGATACATTCTTACAGCATGCTGGAAGGCTGGAGAGCCTGCGCCATATCTCCACCTGGCTCGCACTTTTGAATTGGCAGAGCAAGAAAAAGGCAAGATAAAAACATCTGCAATGTTTTGCAACATGTTCAGAAGGTCTGCTGAGAAAAGTTTCATTGTTTCATTTTATTTCCGGCCTGAGATTTCATTACTTTCATCAGTGTTTGCATGCACAAGTAGCTGGTCTTATTATTTGTTTATGCTGTACAGTTTGCTTGCTTTATCACCTGGTGATGTGCTGCCGGCAGTATATCTATGCACAAACAGGGTTGCTGCTGATCATGAAAACATGGTTTGCCTAGCTTCTCAAACTGAGGGTTTTTGTTTTTTACATTTCTTGATGTAGAAGACATTCCTTTCATAAAACAATTGCGGAAAGAAAAATTAACTTCATCTTTTTTGTGTAGCAGCATCTTTTTTAATATAACTGGAACAACTTCGCAAGATTTATTTTATTTTTTTTTAATAATTTTACCAAGTACAAAGGAAATGAATAGTTATTCCTTCTAGAAGAATAATGCAACAGGAAGTCAAGGCTATAAAATATTCTACCTTCTAGAAGAACAATCCAGTGCAGAAGTAAATCAGAATATATTGCAGAAGTAAAATGAAGTTCACTAATGATTAGATAAGAGCACACTCCAATAAGTTAAATATTCAACCTAATTGATTTATAATGTGAATAAAAAAAGTAATGAAGTTGATATGGACACTAGTGATAGTAGTTTTTAACCTAAATAACAATTATAATTGTATGTTTGTAAAGAGAAAAATAACAAATTAGACAAGAATGTAATTGTAATGGAATAATTGCTCAGGTAGAGTGAGTGATAACTTAAGCTCACCCTCCACGAACAATCATTTGTTGTGTTGATCTTCTACCTTCCTCAGAAGTCCTCCAATGGTTTTGCATTCTTGCACTCATGATGTGTTTTACTTGAGAGGGAAAAGAACAATATACGAGCACAATATATTTTGTTTTCAATGAAATAAGATCTCATTGAACATTCATCAAAATTATATATAATTTCACAAGACACAATATATAGATGTGAAGAGTGAATCCAAGAGGCATTGAGAGGGGTGATGGTTGGCCAAATATTAGGAGTGGACATTGAGTGGAGTCGATTTGTTGTGGTGTTTATAGGGTTTTAGGAAAGTTCCAAACATTTTCAATCATTCCAAGGGAAGGGTGATTTAGTTTCAATGATTGCAACATACATGACTAACTTAACTTATGACATAGTCCAACACATGATTAGATATATAGTACAACTAAAGGCGCAACATTGACCCAATAGACTAGCTCAAAATACGTGACATGATGTAAATCCTTTAGCACCCAAGGGTCAAAATACATGGACTAAAAAAGAACATTAAATAGGTCTTGCATACAAAGTAGTTTATACCCATGAAGTTTTATTTAAATGTCACACCCAAATTGATAGCAATCACATATCATTACTTGATGAGTTTGATGAATTAAATAAAAAGCAATCTGAGTTAGTTATTGAGCATGATTCATTGAAAGCATCCTACACCTCACTTGAGACTGATTTCAAAATATATATTGAGATGATGATGTTTGAGGTGATGATTTACATCAATGTTTGGTTTGAAAGATTCTAATTTGGAGAATGTAAATCTTGGTACTACTACAATAGATCAGGACTCAAATACTTCAACTCCTATAGAGTGAACTATGCTCCAAAGGGGAATGTTGGTAACAATGAATGCGATTTCATTATAATCCTCCATCTATTGTACAAATAGTTTATTCATCTAAAATATGATCTGATTGATGAGATATAAGAATGAGTTTTTAGTAGTTGCAACTATGGTGTCAAAGTATGAGTATCAGCTTGTAAGTGATTACTATTCATAGAGGGGAACAAGTATATCTTGGGCATGCTTGTTTTAAAGAGTTAAATTCACCACATTAAACATTTGAGAGATTCCAACATTCATGGGTACTAAATTGCACTTTAGTACGTCTTTTCACCCACAGATAGACAGATAGTCCGAGAGGAATTCAGGTACTTAAGGATCTTTTGAGATTGTATTCTAAATATTTGGGTAGCTAGAAGGATCACATTCTGCTGATAGAGTTTGTTTTTAATAACAATTATCAGTCCAGTAGAGGTATGACCCCTTATGAAATTCCAACTATAATAGAGTGATTATGGCTTTTAACTGTTAGTTTGAATCATATATTGATCATTTGAATTAGGCAGAATCTAAAGCCACCTTCCAAATCCCAAGCTTCTTCGTCTAGGGAACTTGAGGCATATATGATAGCTTGAGGCGACAACCTAGAAGGTGTTTAACAAATGTTAGCCTAAGTTAGTGGTATAGGACAATGGCACTCGTAGGACTGCAAGTCTACCCCTGTGTCTTTATTTTTCCCATCTCCAAGGATTACTTCACGGGATGTTATTCCTTTAAGTGTTCTTTTTTCTCCTCTGAAATTTAGCAAGTCACATCCAAGTGCCCAATAATTTTTGGGATTTAGATTCATCATTTTTGCTAGATGCCTGTACAACACATTCATCGAGCTCCCAGTGCTAACGAGGATCCACATTTGCTCATAATGATTTATGGATCACCAAGTCAATGATGCATTATTAAATACATTCTAGGTGCAAGGAAGATAAATATTTGAAAAGGAAACCAAGAGAGGAGGTGGATTCGTAGAAATTAACTCATTTTGCAACCTCTGTAGACTATTGTTTTGGGAGGCTTTGACACCTACATATCCTATGAAGATGTTAAGTTAGATAATGATGTGTAATATGTTGTTTTCCATCATGTTTGTGTCTATCTCATTGCACTTCCCATTGCTCTGGCCTTCTTAGCTATGTGTACACCGGAGAAGGGAGTGGTGGTCTTGCCATTAAGTGCACTTTCTTGAGATTTTTTCCAGCAGGGCCTTAAATACTCATGAGTATTTAGTGTCGTGTTTGTTCTCATTGTGGCAAAGACTCCTTTTTCAGTTACTGCGATTGGCTAGATTGTTGTGGAGAGCCATCAATCATCTAAAATATTATTTTCCTTGGATGGCCGATAAAATCTCTTCAATTCTCATAGTGAACGCCGAATGGTGGTATTTAGGTCCCTTGGAGTAAAAAAGATGTGATTCTTGTTTAAGTTGGCACCCATATTATTAGTGGATAAAGGGTCATTTGTCAACCCCCATTGGAGGTGATTGAAGCTGGATACCAAATTATTATGATTAGACTAGTTGTGCAAATCATACCCAATAATACATGCATGGTGTCACAGGGGTACCACTATCATTGTCCACAATATGGGATGCACATTCAAGAATTTATACCAAAGGCATTGGATTTTTCTTGGCTAGAGAATTCTTGAAAAGAGAGTTTCAAAGACCTAAGGTAAAGGCTTTCTTTATTACCTCAGGGTTTTAGTTGGTGACCTCTAATGAGGCTTGGGTAAATCTATATGCATAGCATTGGAAGGATTCTCGTTCCCCTTGCTTAACATGTAGCAAGGTATTGGCAGATGTTAATGACCATTTAGAGGCAACAAATTCGTCTACGAACCTATTGAAGGAAGTGATACTGTCATACCGTAGTCTCACGAACCACCTGTATGCTTCATCTTGCAAGTTTGTGGTGAGGATATGATAATAAAGGTCGCTGGGTACAAGAGCGAATGCCATGGCGTTGTCAAACTCTCCAAACGTTTAATGGGGTATGTTCCTCCTTTATAGAGATGAAGTGAAGGAGTTTTCAATTTGACGGACAGAGTTTTTGCTCGGATATTTGTAGAGAATGAAGTGCAAATCTCTCACTCTATGTTGATTTCTAGGGTTTCCAACATAGGCTACTTTCCTTGTAAGTTGGTTGCTAGGATGGATTTTGAAGCTTGCAAGCACAATCATCTATGTCACCAAGATTGTCGAGTATTGTTCATTAGGCGTAGTGGAGAGCAATGGTAGGTCAATGGTGTCTGAGGTGGCTAGAGCATCAACATGCGCATTTTTTTGAAAATGTCACATTCAAGTGGGCTTCAACTTTGCTTGATAGATCTTGGAACTGTGATGGGTGTGCCTAGAGACAGAACTAGGATAAGGTGCCTTCCAATCCATTCTCAGAGATGGTGATGGTGGTTGATAGTTCGTTGTGATCAAGGTGGTCATCAATTTGATCATTTTTACTCACTCAAGGATCTCTATGAGAGCACAAAAAAGATGCTAAAGGGTAAAGCCAGTTAACAAAGAATCTCCATTAGTTTGACAAAGAAAAGGATTAGAAAGTGAGCTTTAGAGGAAAATTACTTGAGTTGATAGGAGTGGAATCTAGTGTTTAGAATTTCAACAAAACTTAAAACAAAAAAGAGACCGAGAATTTAGAATGGTTTGGCAGTCTCAACCATGTCCCATTTTAGCTCAATGATTGGTTCATTTGAATTGCATACAACTAAAGAAGAAGAATGTGAAGAATTTTCACCAATTACAGTTAATGGACCGTGTACAGTTAAAACGACGGCCTTCCGATGACCCGGTTAGGAGAGTAGAGGTATTAGATTTGACTTATGTTAAGAAAGGTAGAGGCAAACCTAAAAAGACTGGGTTAGAAAATATTAGGAATGACCTTTCTTTATTAGATTTAAATGAGAAGTTAACTTTTAATAGGTCACAATGGAGTAAAAGAATTCATGTAGCCGACCCCACGTGGTGGGATAAAGGCTTGATATTGTTGTTGTTGTTGTACAGTTAATGGACCGTGTATTACCTAGGTCTAGCCTGCCTTATTCAGACATTGGATTATAACACGAGCTTGTTCTCTTGATTTGTGAGATATCATCATCATTTTAATGACTTCAGAGGTTTCATGGTTGGATTATGATTGTTCTAGCTGGTAGGGTGGAATAACTTGCCAAAAGTGGTTTCTAAGGCCCATGACAAGTTTGGATGGTCAGATTGATCCTAGGATAAAAATCCTAGTAATTTACTTTGCATTGATCCCAATTCTGATGGTTATAATGATAGTTAGATGGTTGATATAAAAGCATGGGAAACGAGGCTTCATAATGAGGGTATGATGTTAAGGACTCAGATTTGACTAAGGTTTTTACAATTATGCTAATTTTGCTTTACCTATTCAAATTCAATGATCTAAGACTCATGCTCTGTAGCATTACACTTATTATACTTAAAGTATTAGCAACTTTGGTGTTTTTACCAAATTTGTGTTTGTGGATGTCACTCTCGAAGCAACTAAACCTATTTAGCATGTCATGAACTAAATTTCTTTTGGACATGCAAATATGTATGAGATTCTTGATTCGAATAGAGGACATACTCCTATAAAAGAAGTTAATGATGCCAATATTGCTGAGCTTAAGCTACAATATATGGTTAAATGTTTTGCAAGTGAATGCTATTATATGTACCTCATCCTTGATGAATGCTCAAATGTTGACTTGAGAGGTGTCACAAAGCACCTCAAACACCTCATTGAAATTAAGCAATTTCAACATCGACAGACGCATTGATTTTGGATTTTTTTTTCATGTTGCCTTTTTTTTTATCAAAATTTAATCTTCTTGAAGCACTACTTGATTGGAACAATGATGGTACTAGGTCCATGGATAAATCTTGAATAAAAAGTGGTTTATTCATAAAAAACTAGAGTCATTGTATATTGTGGTTGGCACAGGCCTATCTTTAAAAGCTTTTATTTTATTTTTTCAGGGTTGGCATTGCTATCTTTCTTTGAAACAACAAAGCCAAGAGAAATTTTAAAAGAAATCATGACTGAGCACTTCTTTAAATGAATGTGTAGATTTTCTCAGTGAAGTGTCTTGACAAATTCTCGTTAAGTAATGTTGGTGGTAATTCCAATTATGTCTTCAACCAATGTGGCTAAATATGAAGAAGCCATTGAAGTCGAACACAAAGAATTTCCAAATGAATTGGTGTAATATGGATATCGTTTATCTGAAAGGCATTCCCAACCACTCTAAAGTTTATGCTTCATAATCACTCCCATAAAGGTTCTGGTAGCATTGGATTAGCTAAAAGGCACTACCAACCACTTATAAAGGCTATACCTTATTTTATAGTTCGTGTTCCCTTCATCTTTTTCTCTAATGTGAATTTGATGATATTCACTTTTAAAATTGATGTTAAGAAAATGATTGTTTTTGTTATCATTTTGAGCTTGCTGTCACCTTTAGGTATCATCGAGAACCTATACATTATAATAATCTTAGGGATGCCTTGACTATCTACGCACATACATCAAGTGCCATCTTTTTTAGGGTAAGAAGTATCGGGACAACTCAAGGAGATGAGCTCTCATGTATGAAGCCTTTAGTTAATATGTCTTTGACTTGTCGCTTGAGTTTAGCATGTTCTCTCGAACTATAATCCTATAATGAAGTGGATTGAGGAGTGTGGGTACGTCTGATAGTTCCTTTGGTTGGATGTCCTGAAACTCAGTCATAATGTAACTAATCGAAGTGGAAAGAGACTTTACCTTGTCTTAAGGTTGTTAATATAGCCAAAGCTTAAATAATGCTACCACTTATCTCATGCTCAAAGTCACATCGACTAACGACGAGGGAATTCTTTTTCTCTATAGGAGCAACGGCATTCCTTGGCTGCTAAGGTCTAACTTCTTTGGTCTCAGCAAAATTTAAGACAATCTTTTTACCCTCAAACTTAACGACATGCATTAGAATGTAAACTGGGTGACAACCAAATCCTCAAGCTGGGTCTTCCTAATTGTACACAATTTTCTTTGGCAGACACCAAATCTTGCTAGAATGGTTGACTAACTAAACGGGAACAAGATAGCATTGAGTGATTGAAATAGAGCTTTTGTCAACCCAAGCCACTTTGGAAGGTGGAGTGGCTCTGAAGTGAGCTTTATCCTATGGCTAACCCATATTTAGTAATGACATTTATGCAAATATCACTGTTAATGATAAGCTTTCATGATTATTACCACTCTTAAAATAGATGTAGAATCTGGCATTATGTTTCAAATTCATATAGCTAATACACATCTTATTATAGTAAGGTATTACTAGTTTCATCACATGGGTCAACCTCCACTTGTAATCCCCAAATCTTCTAGATAATTCGTATCTTTTGAGTTTGAGGAGACTCTTGTTGGGACATGTAAGCACATAGTGGTTAGTTTTTCCACAAGTAAAGCGATTAAGGCAATTTGCCTAGGAGCGACAATGTTTTCTTTTGGATAAATGTATTGTGAGACTTCTTAGATAAGTGTACTGTTCAAACCAGTTTGACCCGACTAGAAGCTACGTAATTAGTTTAATTTCTGTATTTGAACTCTCTTACATGTGTCTAAGAATGATCTGTGTGCAAGAAAAAGGTCTGTATGTGTTTAGAAGCGGTTTCCAGGGACTTAAATGCATGTTTGTGAAATATGAAAATTTTTTCTCTAGGCCACCTCGGCGTTGGGTTTGGCAGCGCTCCGGCTGATATGCTCTCGGGAAAATTGGAAATTAATTCAATGCTGTGAATTCCAATTTTTATATTAAAAATATCCAAATCCATTAGTGTACCCAATCTGTTCAGTTTGAACATCCGCTTAGACAGAGAGAGGATTTTCTAGTGAGAGAAACTCCATTTTGTGTTGCTTCGGGTTGTTTTTAGTTGTTAGTTTAGTAGGAAAAGTTATTCGGATCATAGTTGGTTACATTTTACCTATTTCAGTTTTTAATAATTCAGAGTTTTTGAATTTTTTTTTTATCGAATTTATAAATTGGTTTTATAAGCAGTTTTATCGAATTATGGTAACTTTCATCTATGTAGCTTTTGATTTGTTGTTGGTATGACTATTTTGATCATTTTGAGTATTTATTCAAGATTTTCCACCATGTGATTTTGAAAAATAGCGATTTTTATCAATTTAGAAATTCATTTTGACACATAAAAATAGTTTTTTTGTTCAGTTAAAACTTCATAATGTTATTATACACAATATTTGAATGCAAGGTTTAAAATTGATCAATCATGTATTGAGGCGTTTTTCTTTTGTGCGGTGAGACATAAGCCTCAAGGTGTTTTGAGGCGTAAGCCTCAAAATAAAAAAATTGCATAAAGTCAAAATGATAAATTTTTTATATACTAATGAATAATCTAATATTCAAATAATATAAAACATAAAAAAATAAAAGATATGAAGTGGTAACTAAGAAGTTGTTTGAAATTAAAGTGAAATCCAAATATCACAATAATAAAACAACAAAATATGATTCAACTCAAAATTCTATCTTTTCCAAATCACAATATCCTGTTCATTAACATGTAATTCAAAAAATAAATAGCAATAACATAAGAACTTAGAAGCTATAAGCATTGTCATCACTAAGAGGGTCTTCATTTGAATCATCGTTATAACGAACTGCTTTCCACTTCCTCATCTCCTATGAAGTCCAGTATCTCCCAATCAACTCCTTCCTTAATATCAATTACCTTTCTCTTCCCTAATTATTTTTGAATAATATCAAATGAGTAATACATTAATAAAAGTAAATGTGGGCTCCAAAAATTTGGTCACGGCCTCCCCACCGAGTCTATTTGCTTTTTCTTTTCGGCGAGGGAGTTGTAACGGAATTTAGTTCCGGGGTAAATTTTGTAATGCAGATGGGTTTGTAGATAAGACACTACCTAGAGATTTCACCCTCATTTTGCGAGGACTTTATGATCTGAGTTTTGGTTTCCTATAAGCGCAAACCCCTATAGTTAATTATCCCTCTCGATAACGAGCGAGAGCTTTCGATTATGGCTAGTCGTCAATCAAATACATAGAGAATACGTGTTATCTGGCATATAGTAGCAGCATGGGTTTGGATTTAGAAAGTTTGGATGTTTGAAAATTTGTGCTGAAATATTTGGGAAGTTTGATATTTAAAATTTGAAAATTTCACCATCTTGCACTTAAAGCGGATGGTGGGGGAATGGATGATGGACCCAATCACGATCCCATGGTTCCGTCGTCCCGGGCCATCGTGGTCCCTGGTCTACTTAGTTAGAGATAGTAGTGGATGTGCCCACTTGATCTGCTTCGCCCCTCAAGACATCCACACTTAGATCCTCTAGTTGTAAGTCTGATAATGGCAAATCTGTCTCATCATCTATGAACCACTCATTATCAGATGACATATCATCACACACCAATGGGTCCTCATCATCCTTTAACCCCTTATTCCTCAACCTCCTATCTCTTAACCTCTTGTTGTGCATAATATATACAAGGGAGTTCATTCTGACTGTTGATAGGCGATTTCTTCTCTTTGTTTGCACTTGATTATATATACTCCCGTTTTGCTCACATCCAGAAGAAGAACAAGTGAGGCCCAACACTCTTACAGCAAAATCTGTAACTCACGGGTGGAATCACCAAATTGGGTCCATAGGACCCCGTGCACCTCTATTATGTATAGTGGAGGAAGACCCCTTTCCACTCTCGCTCCCGAAATAAGCACCATTTCGACCCTTTCATCAAATTGCTCATGTTGTAAGTGTTTTGCCGTGGTAGTTTTCTTCATGTTAGCAATTATTTCATCCTTCACATTGTCCGGCACTTTTGCACACGGTGCTACGTTCTTATGAGAGTATGATAAGTGTTCCTTCATGCGGGTTACCCCGCCCTTCACCACTCACAAAAATTGCATTTTAAATAGACATACGTCTTCTCGCCCCCCTACGTCAACTTACACACTATATTTCTAAGAAGGGTCACGCCACAATGATGCATTCGCCTTTTCTTTGCCTCTAACCATGTCTCCTAAAGCAAAAATCCAAAAATACACAAATAATCAAAAAAACATAAACCCTAGATTTTCTTATACTTGAAAAATCTAACCCTAAACTAAAAAAAAAAAACACCTAAAATCGAATGTGGAGTACTCCTAGAGTGCGGCCGGACACTTCAACTTCGCCGGAGAGAGGCGGCGCCGGCGGGAGAAGCGGCTGGAAGGGAAGTCGACAGGTGCGGCCCGTGCGGGAGCTCTCTGTTTCACGAACACAAGCCCGCGGGAAGGAAATTTTTGGGAGAATTGGAGCCGTGCGGGATTAAGGAGGAAAAATTCTTCATTTTAAGTGGGTAGGCCCGTTCCTATGAGGCGTACGCCTCTGCCAGAATTGCGCAATTGCGCCTCTGAGGCGCGCCTCAGTCCAAGTGAGGCGTACGCCTCTGCCAGGGGTGGAATTGCGTAAGCCTCGAGGCGGTTTTGGGACAAATTCTGCTCTTATTGCGCAATTTTAAACAAAGCATTGATGTTGGTTATGAGGATTTTGCAATATCCTTTTTATAAGAGCTCATGGGTGTTTGTATCTGTCGCATCTTAGTTACATTTGTTTACAAGGATCAATGTATTTTATCCGACATTGAGTCACTATTGGCCATACAAATATTCTTGTAGCTTGAGTTCCCTCGTATATGATTCAAGCTTTGTTCTTCGCATATGCTTGATTCCAAGTTCAGTTTCATTTAGACTTGAATTCAAACTCAGTATGAGTCTTCTACATTCATTCAAGTTTTCTACTGTCATAATGAGTTCATCTGGATTTCAATCTAATGCTTGCAAATCTAAATTTCACTTGGCATTGTACAGTTTAAGTTCAAGTGCATAAGTTCTTGTTGTCTACATCTTATCCCAGTTTGAGTTCAGAGCACATGCTCAGTTGCTTGTTCAAAGTCTTCTAAAGTTTTTGCAAGTTCAATTTCATGTTCACTTGGTATGAATTTGGTTCCAGTTTGATTTTATTTTATTTGGGATTGAGCCTTTATTAATCGTTTATATTTTGTTCGAGTTCAGGTCCTCAAGTCCACTATTCATTCTCATTTGAGTCCAAATCCTTATTCTTTTTGAGTTTAAATCCTTATTCTTTAGAGTTCAAATCAGGCCCGAGTGCAGTAACATATTCACTCAAAATTTTGGCAGCCTCCTGGCGTCTCTCCTCTTTAGGGGAAAACTACGAGAAAATGGGCCTTCCCACCATGCGCTATAAAGACGTGTATGGTAGGTGTCCTCGGACGAGGACACCACGGCCACGATCTTCTTTCCCACCACGCGCAATAAAGACGTGTATGGGGTCTTCGGTACCTGTTTGAAAATGCAGTTTGCTTTCCCTCTGCTCTGAGGTACTTATGAGTGATCCCGCCTCGCCGTAGGTGCCGCACCAGGGTCTCATCCCACCATGCGCAATAAAGGCGTGTATAGGCGATTTTTCGGTGCGCAATAATATTGAAGTAGGGCTTTAAGTGATTACGCGCCTCGTCGTAGGCGTCGGACCGGGGTCCCATCCCACCGCGCTCAATAAAGACGTGTATAGGCGGTTTTTCGGTCCGCCGCAAACAACGAAAACTAGCTCTTAGAGTTTTAGGGTTAAAGGGATTATACATGCGTAGGGTCGGCATGTGGATCGAGGCTCGTGGAAATGAGAAAGGCACATTTTTTTCTCCTTTTTTATTTAATTATAATTAATATAATTAAATATTATTAATTAAAGTATTATTTTTAATTTATTATAATTAATTAAGATAATTAATTAAAATTTATTATAATTAATTAAAATCATAAGTTATAATTAATTATAACTAAATGATGTTAATTAATTTTAATAAATTATAATTAATCGATAATAATTAATAATAATCAAATTATAATTAATTAATTAAAAATAATTAGAATTAATTAAAATAATTATAAATAAATATTTAATGTATATATTTTAATTTTTTGAGTCCCCTCGGTCTGGCGGATTTGCGGGATTAGGTCGAAGAGGCGTGTGAAAGGGAGCAAAGTTACCTTCACTAGCGGCGAGCTCCCGTTCGTGCTTCCCATCCAACAGGAAGGGAAAGCTGTAGAGTGAGCGAAGTCGAACAGTGCCGAAGGGACCGAAGGAGCGACGGAAGGGAGAAAGGATCTTCACAACGAGCGATCTCCGATAGTTGCTTCCGATCAAAATAACGCAACTTTCGATCCAATAAAAAGGGAAGGTCGGCGGGGAGTAAAGTCAAACAGCTACGAAGAGCCGGAGAAGCCGGCGGATTCATGGGATTATGCCGGAATAGCGCACTGGAGGAAGAGGGTTGTCTTTCCTGCGAGTCGGCTTCCGTCGTCGGCTCCGATCAAACTTTTGTAGCTTCCGATTCGACCTAAAGGGGACATCGTCGGAGCCTAGTCGAACAACACGAAGGATTTGAAGAAGAGATGCAAGGGAGAAAGTTATCTTCAGAGCGAACAAGCGCCTGTTGTTGCTCCCGATCAAATGTCGTAACTTCCGCTCGACTGGAAGGGAAAGTCATCGCTGGAGCGAGGTCGAGTAGCCGTGAGAGGGAGCGAGAGCGAGAGAGAGAGGCCGAAGGCCTCTTCTCTTCAGCTACTTAACGACGCGAAGTCGTGCAACGAAGCGACGTCGGAATGTTCTTGACATGTGAACGACATACAAGCGTGATCCTGGGCGACGTGCGCTGCTCAGGTACGTTGATTTTGCTATTTTTTTTGTTTGCCACGGCATATGGGTCAACAATAAAGTATATGAAAACTATGTTATTTATATACATTTTTTTATTTGTTCTTGAATTGTGGTGGATGTATATGTTTTATGACCATCAAATAAATCAATATTTAAATCTTCCTCTCATAAATTAGATGATATCACCTCCACTTCATCATCTATGAACCACTCATCATTAGATGTCATATCCTGTAAAACCGAAAACTATGGTTCGAATGCGTTACATGCATTTCAATGCGCCGCGACAAATTTAGGCAAAATTTCAAGTTGTTGGAATATGACGAAATAAATTTTATTAAATTCCATGCAAAATTTCGATCGAAATGGTATAAAGAACATATACCAAATTTCGCTTGGTTTGAGAATTAAAAATCGTCAAAGAAGTTTAAGTAAACTTTTATCCTTTCTTCCATTTTTACCCCTCATGAGATAAAAGAGAAGGGAATGATGGGCTCATGCGTAATTGATTCTTTAATTTTCCCTTAACTCACTCATTTCACATTGGGACCGAATGAATCGGTCCCTTGCTCTTTTGTTTCGGCCGAACGAAGGAGGGCGGGCGACATAGAGGAGGTAGCGGCGGAAGCTTGCATTTTCCGGTGGCCGGCAGTGGTTTCTGACAGGATTTTGGAAGAAAGTGAAAGGGAAGGCTTAGGAAAGAAGAAAGGTGAGTTCCTTATGCAAGAAACTTCCCTCTTTCATGAGATTTTTCTTGGAGAAATTTCTTAGGATTTTGATTTTGTTGGAGTTTTCTTCAGAAAAATGTTAGGGCTTGATTATGACTATGTTTCTAAGGCATAAAAAGTTTGCTTATGGAAAACTTAGGTTCCAATATTTGGGTTTCTTTTAAATATGAGATTTTGTTTAAGAATGATGTTAGGAAGGATGTAAAAACATAATTACATTGAAATTTAAAGTTTTTCTTAAGAAATTTTGGAGTTTTAAATTAGGGTTTTTCCTAATTTTGCATTTCTAAGCTTGCATGTTCACTAAACTTATTCCTAAGGGTTATGGGAGATCTCTAATTAAAGAGAAATTGGACTTTTTGAGAAAAAATATTTTTCCTAATTTTTTTATGTATTAATCCAAAAATTTCATTTAAATTCTATGTATTTAAAGGAAGTGATGTGATAATATAAGTTCATAATAAAGTAATTACCAATTAGGATCGATTTATGATTTAATTAAGATGTATGTTATATGTGATGAACATGCTTATGTGGTTAACTAAATGTTTTAGGATATGGATAGTGAATGTGTATTAATGAGCTTAAGGGGAGTGATTAGATATTACTTGAGAAGGGTTAATGAGGTATAGTGAATTGAATTGACATAAGAGGTTTATATTGTAATTTTTCTCTTAGGTTTTGGAAAGAGGAATTAAGGAGAGGTTTGTGAAGTGAAGACTTTCAAAGGGTAATTGAGGTAGGAATCTCTTATTCTACATATTCATGTTCCTTTATGATTTTATTGTTCATTTATGTTTTATATTTTTAGTTGATTTGATACATAGCAAATGTATATCTTTAGTTGATTTGATACATAGCAAATGCATAGTTGATGTTTAAAATTTTAAGCATTTTATAAAAGTTTATTTCATGCACTTACTTCATGATCAAGGCATATGGTTGTTATGAAAATGCTACATTTCATACCTATGTTTCTATAGAAAGCTTATGTAAATGATTGTGCATGTTGAAGGCGGAATACCAAATATGGTGTGAAAGCACAAATATGGCTCTTATGAGCAATACAGAACAATATGACCCTTTGGGGCAAAAGAGGAAAGGAAATGAATGACCAAAAAGATGTTTGTGTACCTGATCAGTACACTCCAGGTACACCGGTACGGTTGTATAAGATAAAACATGAGTAAATATATGACATACATAAGCTATGACATCCATAAGACACATGACATACATAAGGCATATGATATACATAAGGCATCTGACATTCATAAGACATAAGAACTATCATGTGTAGCAAAACAATCAAGGCATTTCACCTCTAGCATATATGTAAATTTTCATTTTAAAAGGCATGTGAAAATATTATGATTAGAGTTTTCCTATTGAGCATTAGCTCACTCCCTCGTGTTGGGATACTTTTCAGGAGAACCAGCTGCAAAGAATGGATGACCACCTTTGGTTCACCTACAATCGTAGACAGGCTGACAGATTCTTTATATGTTTTTTTTTCTTAGTTGTAGTTTACACCTTTTTAGGTGGTTTGGCATGAATGTTAAGTTTTGTAACCACCTTTATATATGTGAATCCTCTCTTGAAGTGATATGACATAATATGAAATATTTTGTATATTTGAAAAATTTTTAGAGGCGCTTTTAGTTTCTTGTGAAGTCTTTTGGATTAATTCAATGCATGTTTTAAGAAAAGTTTATGTTCTGAATGTTCGATTTCCGTTCTCGCCTCGTCTACACGAGCTCACCGGGCTGGGTCAGACATATCCACACAAATCAAAGGATCTTCGTCATCTTTTAATCTTTTTCTTCAAGTTTCTGTCTCTGAGTCTCCTATTGTACAAAATATACATTAATAAATTCATCCTCAATGTTGACAAATGATTTCTCCTCTTTGTATATACTTGGTTGTTGGTGCTCTAATTTCGTTCACATCCAGATGAAAAACATGTTAATCCCAAAACTTTCATAGCAAAATGTTACAATTATGGAGTGCCATCACCAAACTGAATCCACCACTTAAATAAGATTTACATAAATAAGTATAGTCAATACTCAAAGAATAACTTTTAAATAAATGAGTAAAAAAACAAATAAAAATGAAATTACCTCGAGATTATTTCGAAATAGTGTCCTTTGCCTATTGTAATCCAAAAGAAACAAATTGTTTGTCAGTATTTGATCTTTCAATTGCATCACTTATCAGTCGATCCATGCGCAATGATACAATCCCAACTTTATCTCATGATTTGTAGACTTATTCTCTGAATGCAAGTGTCGGTGAAGTCTCCCAACATTCATCAATAATATTCTAAACTTTTCTATAGCTTCCATCTTTGCCCCCTAAGTTGCAGGAAATCATTTTTTTGGATTCATCTATAGCATTATAGATTAACCCCATAACAGGCTTCTTCTCTACATCCATAATCCTTAAAACTTGTACTAATGGTCTAGTGGTTGTGATGGTGTATAAGAGGCTTTGTCAAAATCTGTCATTTAAAACAATCTTTCTAACCTCTTTCTCCTCAGCTTTTTTTGCCCATGCACAACTCAAGCACTGTGTGGATGTAAACATAGACTCCAAAGGTTGTCTAGCATCCAACATATTATGTAATGTCAAGTAAGCGGTGACAAATCTTATTGCTGGTGGCCTTAGAATTTCTTTCTTCGAAAATTTTCTAATAAGAGTCAAAACCCAAGAATTTTTGTTAATAAGCTTAGTTATCTTCTTTATTTTGGTAAGCGCATTCTTATGTTAAGGCATCTCCCCAAGTTTTTCAAAAAATGAGATCTATGTAATGTGCAGCATATGGAGTCCAATACAACTGTTTCCTCTTCTCTATAAGTTTTTTTGCTGCAGCCTTGTAAGCACTAGCATTATCTATTACCACTTGTACTTCTAAATGTTTTCCAACCTCCTCAACAATGTTGTCTCATAATCCAAAGATGTACTCAAAATCTTTTACCTGATCAGAGGCTTTAGTTGACATCAAAAATACAGTACCGTAAGGATTATTAATCAAAATATTTATTAAACTTCAATTCTTCATATCTTACTAACCATCTGACATAATAGTTATACCTGTTTGGCCCCAAGTTCTCTTAATTTCTTCAATGCTTTTCTCATTATTGTCCAACTCCTTCAAAATCCAGGTTCTCAAATCATACATGGTTGGAGGTTTGAACCCTCTCTCATATGCTCCAATTGACCAAATCATGTTTTAATAAGCAATTGATATTGCCATATTAAATGGTATTGCATTTTCATAATAAAATCTGCCTATATCCTTACATACTCTTTTTTGTGCATCCCTAGCGTTCTCTGGGCCATCCTTTTTGTACTAGGAGGCCTATCTTCTGATGTTTGCACCATGTAATGATGTATGGGACCTCTTGAACCCCTATAAGATATGCGTTGCAATGAAGAAGATGAGTCCCTACCGCTACGCTCAATCCCATAGTAGGAGCCAACATCAACTCTATCCTCGAATTGCTTCTGTGCAAGATGCTTTGATATTACAAACTTGTTCATGTATGCTTTGATCTCCTCTCTAGCTGTGTCAGACACTTTAGCACATGGTGCAACATTCTTGTGTGATCCAAATAGATGATCTTTCATTCTAGTCACATGACCTTTCATAACTTTTTCACAATAATAACATTTCAAATATATGTATGACTTATCACCACCCCCCACTTCAACTTTTGTGCTATGCTTCCATGTTGGATCCTTCCTATGACCATCCACAGTTTTATCTTTATTTCTATCCATCCTCTACAATAATCTGCAATGAAAAAATGCATGCCTAATTTGATTGGGCTATCAATTAACATAGTTTTCCTTTTCAGGTATTTGGAAGACATTGTAGTCCTATTCATAGCATATTGAGCTACACTGAATGCCACTCAAAAAGGGAAAATATATGCAATAAGAAGTTGATGCATAAAAAAATTTTGTTTGAAAAAGAGGAATGGATATATATTATTTGTTGACAATTTCACATTATGATTTTGTTTAAAGTTGCATGAGCTTTGAAGTTGTAGTGATTGAGATTTGAGTTTTAAGTTTAAAATTATCATATTACAATTTTCATTATTTTTCAAAGTGTATCTATATTTCTAAATGAAATTTTGTAAAAACTAGTAAAAATAAGAATTGTTTAAATTTACATTTTTTTACAGAATTTAAAATAAATTAGATATGCTTGGTTCAATTTCATATTAAGGAATAGACTTAATTCATATTGAAAATTTCAATATCATCTCAAGCCAAATTTTGATTTCATATTCATATTTTATACCTAGGTTAAGTATGAAAATATGGATTCAATTTCATGAGCATGATTTGTTATAAGAGCATATGATTTGTTATAAGAGCATATTCGAATTAAGTATCATCAAATAATTGTCTTAAATCTTATTAAATTGCATTTCTTTTTAACCTATTATTATATCCTACTTCCATTAGTCATGATGGTTTAATCATATGCTATCAAATTGATGCAAAATACCTAAAGGGTCTTGGATTTCTTGAGGCAAATGAACTGTGAATCACAAACTAAAGAACTGTAAATATAGAAAAATTTGCTTAGACGAAACATAGAAATAGGAAAAGTTTACCCATTGATTAAACTGAAGAAATAAACAAGAAATTGATAACACAAAAAATAAAGAATAATATGATATTTTTTCCGCTAGCCAAAATCCTAACTGTAATAAATTTTATCTAAGTCAAGAATTTTGGATACCAACGAACTGAGCGAAGAGGCCGAATGCAGCCGAAGTCCACGTTTGAAGAAGAAGGCCGACTCCACCTGCAAACATTCGAATAAGGTGACGAAGTTTTAGAACGTCATCAAATAAAGCAAGGAAGCTTTTGAAGAATGTTCAAAGCTCTACCTGTCGTGCAGCGAAGTCGAAGAGGCGGAATGCATGCAAGGAAGTCGAAGTGAACGTTCGAAAGGCCGACTCCACGTGCGAACGTTCGAAGAAGGCAACGAAGAATGTCATCGAGTAAGGAAACAAAGCTTTTGGCGAATGGCCGAAGTTCTAGGCGAAGTCGAAGAGGTCGATTCCAACCGAAGTCAAAGGCATGAACGCAGAAGTCGAAGAGAAAGAATGAATGGAATGAATAAAGCCTCGATATTAGGTTTAGGTTTTAAATATAAGGCTTTGTTTAAGGCACGCCTCTGTTGGTTTGAAGTGTATGCCTCACGGAAAACCGCCGAAGCTTTCATCTCTTCATGTTATTGGGTAGAATTGCGCTGAGGCGCGCCTCTTGTTGCGCAATTTTAAACCATGTTTGAATGTGATAAAATTAAAAAAAAAAACTTAGTTTTGGCACATGTAAAATGCCGAGTGCGAAATTATTTATCAACTGTTAGGACAATTTTGTAGAATTATATAATAATATTGTAATTGCTTCAAATAGTGTGGAGCACTTTATTTTCGGTATTTATAATTGAAATATTTGAAATAGTGGCGAGAAGATATTCTGTTTTTTGTTGTGTTGGGAATTAGCAATATACTACAATCCTTGATGAAGGTTGGTTAATTCATTTGGTAGTTGGCCATGAAAGTTTTAAAAGGAGATGTTTTGATTTAAGGTCTGTTTCATCTCATCCCATATGCTGATGGGTTAATGTACTCATCTAAAGTTTTTCCACTCGAGATGGCCCAATATATCTTGGCATCGCTTACAAGTTTTAACGAACAAATCTGAGTTGATACTTTTAGATATGTTCATTTAGTTAAAATACTGGTCCACCCCGGTGAGTCATTCTAAGAAGACTTTTGGATAAAGTTAACTCCCAATACCTGTTGGATTGATTTTAACCTGATGAGTAATATAATCTTCTAGGCATAGATGCAGGATGATCTATTGGTAATCCACAACATATGGTAGCTCGTTCTACAGGATAGTCACCATCATGACTCCCTAAAATTCTCCCAATATCTTGAGGTGGATAATAGGGTTATCTCATCCATCTTAAGATAGTCATATTTATCTGTGGAGATGGGGGAATAGGATTAAGATGTTGAAAGGGGCTAATAAGAAGTTTGTTTGGATTTGTAAGTGGGTCATATCACTATCCTCAAGAGGGATCCTTGCATCTATTGTTCTGGCCTTGGTGCTGATGGTCACTATGGGCTGTTCTTCAAGAAAAATGAGTTCTAAAGTTTTTCGGTGCAGATTTTTGTGTCAGTGCTTCTTTTTTTGCAAAGATGGTACTAATGTGCTGAGAATTTTAAAGGTTTTCTGAGGAAAAAATATAGGGGACTATAAGCTGATGAAAATTGACTTCTCAATGCAAGATTTCAATGTAAAAATCTTAAGTTATGCCCAAATTTTAGAAAGGAAAAAAATATAGAAATAAGAAATTGTATATGATTCTATTTTTGTACTAATTGAGTTTGAGTTTGGATTAACTTGAAAAAATTTTAATGTGATTAAGAAGATAATCAATAGGGTCCCAAAAATACATATCATTTTGAGCCAAATAAGACAATGCAAATTCAATTTGATGTTTTGTTGAATCTATAAATGTTGTACAGTTAGCAACCAACCAAACAAGTGCACCATCCTCAATAAAAATAGACATTCCTTTCCAGTGTTGTGTGGAGTATGACAAATTATTCATTAGTAACCAGTCAAAAAATGAAGTTGATTTATAGTTCAAAATCATTTAAATGCTAACATTGTGTTGTGACAAAAAATAGGCTATATTGCCAAGAGTTTTTTAAGACCTATGATGTTTGAATAATGTGCTACACTTCATAGAACACTGGAAATGAAAGTCTCTTCTAATTGAGGATTGTACACTTGGATGGCTGGTTACTAATTATACAATATTTGTTGATTTAGTAAGACATCACATTGAACTTGCTTTGTGTCATTTGGCTTAAAATGGTATGTCATTTTGGGTCCTTATTGATTTTCTTCTTAATAGTGAAAATTAATCTTGCTATTTGGAATGAAAAGTGTTTCTTATCTACTCCGTTACACATCATTAGTTCAGAATTGTTGCATGTTCCAGTAAGGATTTATTTGTATGTTATTGTGACCTTTTCCTAAAATATATCTTTCTTCTCTATATATTGGAATGGAAAATCACATTCTTTTGGGGTGCTAATTTATTGTAGGAAATGAATGTGAGTATAAAACCACATATCATATTTCACTCTTTAAATATAGAAAGCTTTTTTATTTCTTATGTTAACACTCTACTCAAGTTATAACACTCATATAATTATATAATAAGATTGTGTATATAAACTCCTTTCCTAACCATACATTATTGAGAATTTCATGCTCTATTACAAACTTTTTAAATTTATTGGAGAAGAATATTGATTTTGGATTCCAATATATAGAAAAGAAAGATATAATTCAATAATATCACAGTAAAATACAAGTAGTTTCTTGTTGGAATGTGCAACAATACAAAATTAATAATAAGTGGAGTAGACAAGAAACCCTTGTCATCCCAAACAGCAAAAATAATTTTCACGGTTAAGAAGATAATCAAAAATAATTTTCACGGTTAAAAATAATCCTTCGCGTTCGAATCGTGTTTTCCCGTGATTTTTCTCAGCAGGTGGTGCGGCCGCCGGATGATCATCGGCATTCTCTGCTGATGTCATGGCTGCTCTGCGACCTCCAGCTTCTTTACGAACTGGTGGTAGAGGCGTTAATGGGGTGGTAATCAGAGAAGAGATGAGACCTCCGTCTCGTCAACCTGTGGTTGAAGGCAAGGGAAAGAAAGCGATTGTGGATGATGGAGCGGATACGAGGAATGTGGAGTTTTTGATGCCAGGTACACATAATCTTGCTTCTATGAAATCGGGTGATGAATTCTTGAAGGTTTGTAAATTTTCTGAAACTTCTGAGATGAATGAGGATCGGTGTGGGGATTATGATCTGAAAATTGTGAATGGTCAAGAACGGGCTATTACTCTTGATCTTGTTAAAAATCCTGGAATGGATTCGATAATTGACGGAATTGTGATGAAGGATATCAATAAACAAGAAAGTATGGATGAGGTTGTTAAAGCCTGGACAAAGCCGAAGCACATTAAGATCGATTTGAATAGGGAGCAAGTTGAATTATCGGAAGATGGGGTTGCTGTTAAGTTCAATACGGAGATGGAAGAGAAAAATAAACATGTTATGAGACATTCTGTTGTGATTAAAGTTTTGGGTAATAATGTGCCATTCCCAGTGTGTAGTATGGAACTGAGGAAACAGTGGAGCAAGTATGGCGGATTCCATCTAACGTCAATTGGCATGAACTGGATCCTCTGTTCGTTCAGTACGAAGGAGGCCGTGGAGGAAATTCTCAACGGTGGACCGTGGTTTGTTGGTGGCGACATTGTCGGAATGGATCGGTGGACTTCTGCATTTGATCCTTACTCCTTCAAGGGGATCTCCGCTCCCATCTGGATCAGATTCCCTTGTTTACCGCTATACTGCTGGGACGAAGATAACATAGCGAGAATAGCATCTCGATTTGGTACGCCGATGTATATAGATGGGAATACCTTTCGATGGGGGAAGCGGGAATGTTGATTGTATAAAAATATATATATAAAAAATCTTTTTAGAACAACCGACATACCTCCACGCCGGCCCCATCTCGCCAAAACGACGTATCTCTTCGCAGACTAACCGGTTACTTCACGATAAAAGGGAGAAGAGATAAAAAAAAAAAAAAACTGAACTTTCGCTCGCTCGCTTCGCTGCTTCGACTGCGTCGTTGCTGTTTGACTTCGTTGCTCCGTAGAACGTGTCTAGGGCTCGCCCTTCATCTCCTCTTTTCGTCGTTGCTGTTCGGCTCCATTGCTTCATAGGAGGCTGAGAGATTGCACGCGTCGCTTCTTCAACTCCCCGTGGCTGTCCGACTTCGGCTCCCTCGTCACTGTTCGACTTCGTTCCTTCGCTGGAGAGGGAAAGGTTGCACGCGTCGCCTCTTCCGCTCCTTCATCGCTGTCCGACTTCCTTGCTTCGCGGGAGGAATAAAGATTGCACGACTTACTTCTTCGGCTCCTTGCTGTTCGGCTCCGTTGCTTTGCTAAAGGTGCAGAGATTGCACCGTCACTTCTTCAGCTCCTCCTCTACCCGATCCCTGCTCCCTCTCTCCCTTTATTATACTGTATATTATATAATATATAACATGATAATATAATGTTATATATTATATTGTTATATTAAAAATAATATAATATTATATGTATTATATAAAAAAAAAGAAAGGGAAAGAATTAAAAAAATGGAAATCTAATTAAATGTTGAAACCCCGGCCGTCGCACCTTAGGTCCGACCGGGATGGTTCCAAAATGAAGACCTCATGTCATCGATCTTAGATCCGACCGAGATGATTTCAAAGTGAAGAACTCGCGTCGTTGATCTTAGATCCGGCCGAGATGGTTTTAAAATACAAGACCTCATACCGTCGATTTTAAATCCGGTCGAGAAGAATTTAAATTGAAGACCTCGTGTCATCGACCTTAGGTCCGACCGAGGTGGTTTTAAATTCAAGGCCTCGTGTCGTCGACCTTAGGTCCGACCGGGAAGAAAATATCGGCAAATGCCGTCCCGATTTCTCCCTCGGTGGGGAGGTGACGCCGGGAGGCTGTTGAAATTTTCTTGAAAATTCTGAACTTAATGAATTTTTGAAAAAACGCAGATCTCTAAAAAAAAAAATTTAATTAGAGAACATTTAATTTACCGATTGTATTAAGAAGCTACTATGCGCTTATGTCAATGCCAATTCACCCTTTTAGAACTAACTTCTGCAAATAAATTCAACTATAAAATAGTAGTTGAGAACAAGAAAATTTTATTTATAAAAAAAAAAATTCCTTAACATTCCCTTATCTTTCTAAAATATTAAATAAATAAATATTACAAATTCCATCGCATCTTAGATAATTTAAACATTTACTAAGGTAGTGGGAATTGATATTTCTCTTTAGTGGGTTAGTCGATAATGGTGAATCAGATGCTATTTAGCAGATTATATTTTTTTAAGCTGGCAACAGAGGGAAACAAACTCGTTCTCAATTCTTCATTGATACATGTCATGCATAGAACAGATGCATGTCTTAATAGCATAAATTGATGACTTTGTTCATTGAGAAATTTTATCCAATCATCTTAAAGTATAATGACATTCCATCTTAAAGTATAATGACATGAATGTATTTATGAAAGTCATTATAATCCTGTTATGACTACAACTGATCATATCTAAAGGGACGGCATTGATTACATGCTATATCAAACTAGAGCTTCTTCCCCAAGCAACTATGTACTGAGCATATAGTATTGCATAGAATTGTTGGAAACATAAACTCACATTTTTATGGTCAAATTGTTTTGTAAATTTCATCTTTATAGACATGTATACAAAGCAATCAACCCTCAAAACAAACTCAACCTACAAATAACTCGAACTCAAGTCAAATTTAAACTTTTGGGCATCTTAGTCTATAGGATTAGGTTGTAAGACCCGCTTTCGGGCAACTTCTTACTGAAGTCGTAAGCCCCCAATGTTTTAGAAAAAATTACTAAATAAATTGTAATGAACCTAAAACCCAAATAATCTAATTCAAACTTTTGGGCATCCTAGTGTATAGGACTTGGTTGTAAGACCCACAACTTGGGTCGCTTAGCTTATAGTGCTACGTCGTAAGACCCATCAATAGGCAACTTCTAAGGAAGCACTAAGACCTAATCCAAATCCAATTCAAGCCAAATTCAAACCTCTGGGCATCCTATTCTATAGGATTAGGTTGTAAGACCCATTTTTGGGCAACTTCTAAGGAAGTCGTAAGGCCCAACGTTTTAGGAAATTTGCTAAATAAATAGTAATGATCCTAAACCCTAAACAATCAAAATTTAAACCTATGGGCATCTTAGTCTAAACGATTAAGTTGTAAGACCCGCTTTTCAGGCTACTTCCTAAGGGAAGCCATAAGTCCTACCCAAATAATTAAAATTCTCGGGCATCCTAGTCTATATGGCTTGGTTGTAAGACCCACAACTCGGGCCGCTTAGCTTACAGGGCTAGGTCGTAAGACCCACCGTTAGGCAACTTCTAAGGAAGCCATAAGACCTATCCAACCAAAATTCACCGGGCAACTCCTAATTGGAGCCGTAAGCCCCAAACTAAGCAAACTATTCGGGCAACTCCTAATTGGAGCCGTAAGTCCCAAACTAAACAAACTATCCGGGCAACTCCTAATTGGAGCCGTAAGCCCCAAACTAAATCAAATTAACGGGCAACTCCTAATTGGAGTCGTAAGCCCCAAACTAAATCAAATTAACGGGCAACTCCTAATTGGAGTCGTAAGCCTTAAACTAAACAAATTAGTAGGCAACTTCTAAGGAAGTAATAAGCCCTAACCCAAATTAAATCAAACTAAAATTCACATTTAACCACTTCAGTCTACTCGGGATCCCTTAGAGGAGTCAACCCATGGATGCTAATCAGATTCCCTGGACACTACGGTCAATGATTGTTAGTGTTGGTAGACTGAAATCTACGGTATACTCGGGACGATGGAACCATGGGATCTTGATCGGGTTTACCTTCATCTTCCCCACAATTGAGACTAAAAATATCTAAAATATATTCATCCTTAATCGAGAGTTCTTTCTTACGTGTTAAGAGGGGTAATTAACTATGAGTGCTTGCGCTCATAGGAAGTAAGAATCCTAGATCTATAAACCCTGATACTACCATCAGGGGAAATCTGGTTAATTTCAATCTGACTTAAGCGAAATGGAATCCTACAGCTGCAAAGTAGGATTCGTGCATTCGTGCCATTTTTCTTGAGCCAACAGATTTCTGGCGACTCCGCTGGGGAGTACTTCTCTCTCCATCTTTGGATGAAAATAGAACTTATAATTAGTCTATAATAATAAAACATCTAAAAATAAATATAAATGTTTATTCATTGCAGTTCTGTGTTTTTTTTCAACACAATTCAGGTTGACTGTAATTCTTTCAAGTTCTGTTGATAAGTTAATGAGTATGACGCCTATGAACTCATTCATGATTTTGAAGTTGGGCGAGGAAGCAAAAGTGCTATTCCCTCAGGTCATTATGAATACAAGATATGCAGGAGCAATCATTCAATGCAGAATTATTTTTGACGTTATATAATTCCAGCAATTCCTTTCTGAGAACACTACTGAAGTACCAACTGTTAAAGGAGCTGCTAAAAAGTCTGCTACTAAAGCTCTTAGTGAAAAGGCTCCCAAGAGGGCCTCTGTGTTTTCAAGGCTCTTTATAACACATGTTGTTGCTCCGGTCATTCAAAAGAAAACTTCTGATTCAAAGCTGAAATCGGTTGTCATCAATTCAACCATTCAGAGTGAAATTTCTGAAGAGTACAATGCTGAAATCTCACCTGCAAACACTAAGCTTTCTAAGAAGGATCGTCATAAATCCAATGCTGGTTTTTGAGCTAATGGTTAGGAGACACATTTCTCTATTGAAGAACCACTACCTCCGATTGAAGCTAATGTATCCACAAATAATGGCTTCAACCCATTGGAAGTGGGTGAAGATAAACAGTGCTAAAAGTGAAATCAAGAAGTATTTTTGAGAGACTGCTCGCCCGTAGCAGCAACTACCCAAGAAGGAAGAATCTGCCTCTTCCAAAATATACAAAATACTGAAGGCTGTTAAAGACAAAAATCTGCAACGAAGATTGAGAAAATATGTCACTGAAGTTATGTTCTCAAATGCAGTTCGACCTCAGAGCAACAAATTTTCAACAATACCTTATATAGAGGAGTTTAGACGTCCTCCATACTACTGAAAACCAAGAGAATTCTGTCCTAATATGGGTCGATACCCATATTACGGAAGAAAACAGTTGGGAGAGCCTTCTGATAATTTACATGCAAGAGATTATAACAAAGATATGATGTACGAAGACCCCAACACTAGTATCATAGATCTGCCCATTCAAAGGTACATTCTGATGCTGGTGCTGTGGGATAAGAGGAGTGTGTCGTTTGTAGTCAAGGATACTTCTTCTCAAGTGATTATGGGGGATCTCTTGGTTCCAAGCTTGGGTTCATGGAAGATTGCCACGGTGTATGGGAGTCGATGTTGCAAAGAAAGGGAGGATCTTTGGAGACAGCTTGAAGAGGGTATGAAGGATTCTAATCCTTCCATTATTGGTGGGGATTTCAACTATATTTTGAATAAGGAGGAGAAGAGAGGAGGTAAGAGGTTCTTATTTTCCAAATGACCGAGAGATATGAAACAATTTATGACAAACTCAGATTTTCATGATGTGAGAAGCATTTGACCAATGTTCACTTGGTGCAACAACAAAGAAGGAGCCTCTCGGATATGGGAAAGACTGGATAGATGTTTGGTGAACTCGGTTGCTCTTCAAAGAATTCCTTCAGCTCTTACTAGGCATCTAGCAAGAGTGGCATCGGATCATAGTCCAATTGCTTTTAAATTGGATGAGAGGATACGTCCCAAGATGAAGAATATTAAATTTGAGGATACTTGGAGGTCCTATCCAGCGGCTAGAAGCATTGTGTATCATTTTTGGAAGAAGAATGATTTTGGTGATAAAAGTGATATCCTTCAGAGGAAAACTAGTAGAACGTTGAAAGCATTGTTTTTTTGGAGCAAAAATAAGTGCAAAAATCTGAAGACACTCAAGGAAGATCTGAAAAAGGAAATTTTTGAACTCCAAAACAAAGAAGCTGTGGGTGTAGATTGGACTAATGAGGATCTTCTTTTGCTTAGAAGCAAAGTTCACGAGCTCAATGTGACTTTGAATCGGTTATCTACATAGTGGTATCAAAGGGCAAAATCTAGATGGCATGAAGAAGGAGACATTAATTCAAAGTTGTTCCACAACTTTGCCACGGCTAGAAGAAATGGGAATAGGGTGGTTCAAATTAAAGATGTGCATAATAACATTCAGGAGGAAGATGATCAAATTGAGAAGGTTTTTATTCAATTTTTTGAAGCTAAATGGCAATCTAGAACCTGTGAGCTATCAGGTTGGCCGGTGGCATCGGAAAACCAGAAACTGAGCCAGAATGATGCTGCTGATTTGAGCTCTGAATTCACAGTGGCTGAACTACAGGCTTCGGTATTTCAGCAAGGAAACAATAGATCTTCAAGTATGGATGGAGTTACTTCATCTTTCTATAAATGCTATTGGGATATTGTGTGGAAAAATTTATGGGAAGCTATTAAGTGCTTCCTAAACTCTGGTCATATGAGTAGGAATTAGAAGGATACTCTAATTGTTTTGATTGCTAAAATCAAAAACCCTTTAACTCCATCTAATTACAGGCCGATTAGTTTATGCCAGACTAATTATAAAATTGCAGCCACTATTCTAGTTAACAGATTGAAGAAATGTATTTCCAAAATGATCACTGAAGAGCAAATGACTTTTATACCGGGAAGGTCTATCTCTGAGCATTGCTTGGTGGCTCAAGAGATCTTTCACAAGTTCAAAATATCCAAGAACAAGAAGGGATTGATGGCTCTGTAGCTAGATATGGAACAGGCTTATGATAGCATGGGATGGCCTGCACTTGATCAAATCCTTAAATGGTATGGATTCCCTTGTATGTTTTCTAACCTTCTCATGGAATGTGTTGTAGATGTGAGATTTTCCATCATTATTAATGGGAAGAATTTTGAGTGGATTGATGCTCAAAGTGGAAAATCTGCATTGCCTTCTTCTGTGATGGCTTCAAATGCTTTGTCTTTGGCCATTAATAAAGATAGTCCATATCTTTCCAACTGGGGAATCAATCTCCTTAGGGAGTCTCGAGAGTCTTGGTGTCCCCCTCCGAAAGACAGGATGAAGATAAATGTTGATGCGTCTTTGCTTAGATCTAACTGTGCTGGAGTTGGTGGAATTTTTAGAGATCATAAGGGAAGGTTTATTCTTGCATTTGGGGAAACGAAAGTCCATTGGGATATTACCAAACTTGAACTGGAGGCTGTATTCTCGGTTTGGGAATACATTAGGAGTTGGATGCTTGAGTACAAAGGGGTGATTATAGAGAGTGACAATCGACGTCCAAGTGCAGTGTTAAATAGGCAAGGGATCCCATATCAAAGATGGATGTGGGCAAATAAGCTAGTCCATGAAACTAAAATTAGGATATGAACTTAGAATATAGGTTCTCTTACAGGAAAATTAATGGAATTAATAGATATTATGATTCATAGGAAGATAAATATTCTATGCATTCGGGAAACTAAATGGGTTGGATAGAAGGTTAAGGAGATTGATAGTTTAGGATATAAATTATATTATTCGGGTAGGTGTCATATTAGAAATGGTGTAGGTGTGATTATAAATAAGAGTTTGAAGGATAATGCTATAAAAATTAATATAATTTGCGATAGAATTATAGCTTTAAAAATTATTGTTGATGCTAAGATTGTTAATATTATAAGTGGTTATGCTCTTCAAGTAGATTTGTATATGGGTTCAAAATTAAAATTTTAGAATGATTTAGAAGAATTAATACAAAATATACCTGTTGAAGAAAGTTTTTATTGGAGGAGATTTAAATGAACATATTGGTAAAGAGGTAGATGATTTTAAAAGCATTCATGGTGGCCATGGGTTTGGAATAACAAATAAAGGTAGTAAGATCATATTAAATATTTCTTTAGCTTATAATTTTTTATAATACCTTATTTAAAAAAAAAGGATAAGCATTGCATCACTTATAAAAATGGATATAGTAAAATTCAGATTGATTATTTTCTTTTAAAAAAATTAGATCATTTATATTGCAAAGATTGTAAAGTTATTATGAGTGATAATTTATATAGCCAACATCGATTATTGGTTTTGAACTTTAATTTAAAATGACAGAAAATAAAAAATAAAGTAAAATGACATTTTAGGATTAGATAGGAGCATTTAAATAATATTAATAAAATTATTTTTGAGAGCAAGATTTAGATTGTAAGATTTTGCGTGTGCATGAGGATGTTAATGTAATGTGAGAAAAGTGGCTAGTGATATTAAGAATATTGCAAAAGATGTGCTTGGAGTTTCGAAGGGAAAAACTTCTAATAGAAAGATAGTTGGTGGTGGAATTCAAATGTTCAAAAAAAGATAAAAAATAAGAAGATTTGTTATAAAAATTAATTATATATAAAAATTTTGATAATTGGGATAGCTATAAAGAGGTTCGCAAGGAATCTAAAAAAACTATTTGCGATGCAAAGAGCTTAGTTTTTAATGATTTATATAATAGATTAAATACTAAAGAATGAGAGATATATGTATAAGTTGGTCAAACAAAAAGATAGGTGTAGTAAGAATTTAATTCAAGTGAAGTGTATTAAGGATGAAGATCAAAAAGTAATTTTCTTAGAAGATGATATTCAACAAAGGTGGATGAGATGTTTTGCTAAATTTTTTAATGAAGAATATAAAATACGATTGACTTTAGTGATCTAAGCACCTTAAATGAAAATAAAGATTTATGTTTTTATCATTGTATTAGTAAAATCGAACTTAGAGAGACTTTAAAGAAAATGAAATGCAGAAAAACTATTGGACCTGATGATATTCCAAAAGAGGTGGTGGAAATGCTTAGGAGATGAAGGAATTTCTTAGCTTGCTAAAATTTTTTATACTATCTTGAAGATTAAAAAGATTTCAGATGAGTAGAGAATGAGTGTGTTAATTCTTATTTTTAAGAATAAAGGTGATGCACAGGAGTGTGTGAATTATAGAGGAATTAAGTTATTGTGTCATACTTTAAAACAAAGGGTGCGAGAGTTATGGAGTGTAGGTTGCGGCGTGATACTAATGTTTCTCAAAATCAATTTGGATTCAAGCCTGGTGGGCCTACTATGGAAGCCATACATTTATTCAGAGGTTTGATGGAGAGATATAGAGAGAATAAAGAAGATCTTCATATGATATTTATTGATTTAGAAAAAGCATATGACAAAGTTCTAAGAGAAGTGCTATGGAGAGTTCTTGAAAAAAAGAGTTAATAATGCTTATATTCAAATCATTAAAGATATGTATGCAGGAGCTATTACTTGTGTTCAAACACAAAGTGGTTTGACCAAGCTTTTCCTTATTTCGGTTGGATTACATCAAGGATCAACCTTAAGCCCATATCTTTTTTGCTTTAGTCATAGATGTTCTCACTAGACATTTGCAAGAGGATGTACATTGGTGTATGCTTTTTGCTTATATTCTTCTTGTTGATAAGTCTAGAGAGGGAGTTGAAGATAAACTTGAATTATGTAGGTCAACCTAAAAGTCTAAAGGTTTTCGTTTGAATAGATCTAAAACTGAATATATGGAGTATAATTTTAGTAGTACTAGACCTAAAAGTCTCCCTCAAACTTAAGGGAAAATTCTATAAGATGATGGTGAGACCTGCAATGATTTATGGTGTCGAATGTTGGTCATTAAAAGAGAAGCATAAAATTAAGTTAAGTGTTGAAGAGATGAGGATGCTTAGGTGGATGAGTGGCTTTACCCTTAGAGATAGGATACGAAATGAGCGTATTGGTAAAAAAGATGGAGTAGCTCCAGTGGAAGATAAGATTACAGAGAGTCGCCTTAGATGGTTTGGTCACATAAAACGATGGCCTTTTGATGACCCGGTTAGGAAAGTAGAGGTATTAGATTTGACTTATGTTAAGAAAGGTAGAGGTAGACCTAAAAAGATTTGGTTAGAAATTATTAGAAATGATCTTTCTTTATTAGATTTAAATGAGAATTTGACTTTTAATAATATATAATGGAGAAAAAAAGGATTCATGTATCCGCCGACACAATATTGTGGGACAAAGGCTTGTTGTTGTTGTTGTTGTTATAGGATTTAAAATTATCAATTTTTTGTTTGATTTAATATTTATTCTTAAATTTTTCTCTAATCAACGTATTATTTGCTATTTAAAGATATTTAATATTAATAAATACATATTCTAATTATTTTATATTTTGTGTCAAGTTTAAAATGACATGTGTCATGCTAGGGCTGTCAAAATTGGGTTACGGCCCGTGTCTGGCGTCTCGGAGGCGTATCCGTATTCGACGCGTGTCCGATACAGCACGCCTCATAAATAGGCGTATCCGTGCAACATAGGTTACATGTCAGGTTCAGTTCCAACCCGGAACTAACCCAGCACTATTTGGGTCACATCTCGAACCCGACCCGTTCTTGAAAATGAGTTAGTTTTTTGAACTCGAACCCAAACTGCTTTAGGTTCGGGTCAACCCGGCATGACCCAAAACTCCAGTATACACGAGCACATGCAACATGGTGGCATATGCGAAGAGGCGAAGTGAGACGCGAACGACGGTATGTCGGAACGAGGATATACGGGAAGCCGAAGTGGGACGCCAGACACGGGCAACAGGACGCCGAACGGTGGCAGATGTGAAGCCAAAGCGGGACGCCGGACGCGAGCATACACGAACTTGCGAAGAAGAAGCGGTCAAGCGCCGCAACACGGGCAAGGGAGGGCGAGCGAGGTCATTTCGGGTCATTCTCGGGTTTCTATGTCAACCTGAATCCAACCCGATTTTACAAATGGTTCAAATCCCTAACGAGTCAGATTCTGTTCAACCTAAACCCAAAATTTTCAAGTTAGGTTCAGGTCGGGTTTTCGTGTCGTGTCAAATATTTACACCCCTATGCCACAGCGTACACTATGCGTCATGGCTCCACGATGAATTTTGTGTCGTGGTGCACCATTTGTCATTGAATGACACAATACAAGTTAATGTGATATCTTATTGAATTAACAAATGTTGTACAATTAGTAATCAACGAACCAAGTGCATCATCCTCAACAAGACGAGACTTTTATTTCCAGTGTCCTATAGAGTGTAACACATTATTCCTTTATAACAGGTCAAAAAATGAAGTTGATTTGCAGTTCAGAATTATGTAATTACTAACATTGCATCACAGCAAAAAATTAATTACTTTGCCAGGAGTTCCTTGAGGCCATGATGCTTAAATAATGTGTTACACTTCACACGATACTTGAAATAAAGGTCTCTTCTTATTGTGGATGGTGCACTTGGTTGGTTGGTTGCTAACTATACAATACTTATTGATTCAACAAGACATCAAATTGAATTTGCATTATGTCATTTAGCTCAAAATAGTATGTACTTTTGGTACCTTATTTATTATCCTTTTAATCGTAGAATTATTTTTATTATTTGGAATGGCAAGTTTTCCTTGTTTAATCCATCACTCGTCTGTAGTTTTGTATTACTGCTTATTCCAGTGATGAACTACTTGTATGTTGCTGTGATATTTTCTCAAGTATATCTTTCTTTTCTATATATTGAAATTTAAAATCACATTATTTTGGTGCCCATAATTTATAATAGAGAATGAGTATGATGTTTTGGGGTATACTCACAAAACATATTCTACTCTTCATATGTATATAGAGCATTTTCTATTTTAATTTTATCTTACATTAACACTTCACTCAAGTTCTAACACATATAAATATATAATATAGAAGGGAGGTAGTGTGCCTAAAGTTTTTATTAGAAATGTTAGTCACTTGTTCTGAATTGGAGAGATGAGTAGTGCCACACTTCATAAAAAACACAGGATCACGAATGAATTTTCAATCAAACATAATATATTTAATTCTTTCATGAAACATAGAAGTGTTGGCAATGTATGTTGCAAGACACTTTTCACAGTACATGCCCACAAGCTATGTAATTGAAAAAATAAATTTAAAAAAAAAATTGAGTTTTTTTCCAATTGAAAGTCTAAACGAAGAATAACTATTAAAATATAAATATCAAATTAAGGATATATATTTAATATTGAAAGGTTTGCTCTTGCAATGGCAGTCCACCAAACAATTTTGTAGAATATGCTAAAAGAATAATTTATTGTAAATGAGTGTGGTGTTAACTTAATAGATAGCTCCTACTTATGAAAACATAAATGAAAAAGTAATACATGCATTATGAATAATAAAATAGTTGCAACTTAGATTGTGATATTAATGTAATAAATGAAATCATATAACTGGGTTAGAATAATATTACATTACATGAATGATTAAAAGTGTTAATTACTCGAGGATGATTTATAATTGATGATGTTCATGATTATTCATAAAACAATACTACTCAACGCATTTATATGTTAATATATCTATATGTGATAGCATAAGGCATATTCATTGTGGGCATTAAAAATTTGTGCCCTTGCCACTCCATGTTTCGAGAGAGTTTTATCGGATATGTTTCAAGTTAAATTTTTAGAAATCAAATTGGATTGAAGATAAAATACTATTCACCCTCATTTTATTGAAGATAAAACACAGGATCACGAATTAAATGTCAATCAAACCTAATAAATTTAATTCTTTCACGTAATAAAGATGCGTTGGCAATGTATGTTGCAAGACATTTTTCATAGTAGATGCCAATAAGCGATGTATTTAGAAAACTAAATTCTCCAAAAAGAGTCTTCCCCGATTGAAAGTCTAAACCAATAACTATTACTAAAACATAAATATCAAATTAAGGATATAATTAATATTGATACACTTGTTCTTGCAGTGGTAGTCCTCCAAACAACCTAATAGAATATGCTAAAATAATAGTTTATTATAAATGAGTATGACATGTAATTAGTAGATAGCTCTTATTTATTAAAATATAATGGCAAAGTATAATACGTGCATTATGAATGATAAAATAGACATAATTTATATTGTGATATCAATGTAATAAATGCCATCATATCATCTCATTTATATGCTAATATATCTACATGCAACAGCATATTCTTTGCGGGCTCTAAAAATTTGCGCTCTAACCTCTCCGCATTTCAAGACGCTAAAAGAATAATTTAGTATAAATGAGTGTGATACGTAAACTTAATAGATAACTCCTATTTATTAAAACATAAATGGCAAAGTATAAGACATGTATTATGAATTTTAAAATAGATGTAATTTACATTTGTAATATCAATGTAATAACCCAATGATATTATTGGGTTCGAATAATATTGCATTACATGAATGGTTAAAAGTGTTAATTACTCTAGGATGATTTATAATTGATGATGTTCATGATTATTAATTGGAAAATAATACTCTATACATTTATATGCTAATATTTCTATATGCAATCACATAAGACACATTCATTATAGGCTTTGAAAATTTGTGCCCTAGCGTCTCCGCATTTCTAGAGAGTTTTATTCGATATATTTTGGGTTAAATTTAAAAAAATCAATATGCAGAGATCTCAACCTCATTTTGCAAGGATTTTAATATCTGAGTTCAGGTTTGTCATAGCCTCAAGCTCCTATGGTTAATTACACCACGAGCATTTTCGATTAAAGTTAGTAATTCGATAGACATTAAGTATTTAGTGTATAGTAGTAGGAGATTTAGTACTGGATTTAAAACTTACTATCTTACACTTAATGCAAATATCTTAATCAAAGGAGGTAGTCAACCCAACCTAATTGAAAGATCCTTATTGATAACTACAAGTTGGTTCGTTCAATGGTATCTTATAGGCTTGGAGTGAATGTTTGTCTAAGATGATAAATTCAAGTCGAATTTAACTAATAAAGTAGTTTGTGCGCTATTAAATATATCTTATGATTCATCACTCGTGGGTTTTAGCTATTGGGGTACATATATGTTCTAATTGTGATCATAGTTTAATTGTGCATATTTGTAGCAAAATCACCTATTAAGAAGGTCCCAACCATAAATATTTATCTGTTGTGTCATTTTGTGGCAAAACCACTGGTTAAATGACACATATCCTATTCTTATTGGCTGGAGATTGTTTAAGAATTAATCTTATGGATATTTTTGACAAAACATTCATGCTTTGTGAGCTGAGATTTTTCTCAAACAATTGTGTATGGCGAATTGATTTTGGTTTGAGTTATGGAAGATAGACTTCACTTGAATATTTAGAAATTGATGTTGAATTTTAAAATTTATTGAAATTCAAACCTCAAATGATTAATTTTTTTAAATTTAGGGGTGTTTTTGAAAATAATGTAATTTCTTTTGGTTGAGATTTTTCGTCATAGTCATCATCAGGGTTAGTTTGACCCGTTTTATTTTGATAATTGAATCTTTTCAACTTTGTCTACTTGCTGACAAAAGATTAGGTATGATCTCAATTCATATAACATTTTAATAATAGAATTTTCTCTGATTGACATTCACTTTCAATAGGACTATCATTGGAGTGGGTTTAAATAATTATATTTGTTTATCCGAACTTTATCAACTCTGCTTACACACTAACGAGGATCAGGTTTAACTATTGATTTTATGAATTATTATACAAACCTTAATTTGAGAGTTTGCAGTTTTGTAATGAATTTCATTTGAAGAGGGGTTTTGAAAGCCTAATGTGAACATAAAACAAAAAGTTTATGTGAATTTCACAGTCGTATATTCATTTATTAATTCAGGTATTGTCAATTTCAGTCCTTTCAAGGAGGAGGATTAAATTAAAATTTACGTTTCTATTTATTTTGACCCATGCAACATTCTTGTATTTTTGTGTTTGCGAGTTTAGCATGTTTGTCGGAGCACCTATAGGAATTTAATTTAAAAAAAGGATTTTATTTGGCTCTCTTTACCCTATGCAACTTTCTCATATTTTGTTTTTTGCTGTTTAGCACTTTTCTTAGAACACATTCAAGGATTTTTATTTTTTTCTTAAATGATGTGTATATTTTTTTTATGCATATGCACGATACGCTTGCACGCTTTAGGTGCACTCACCTAATCCACTTGCATGCATTTTAATGCATTTGCATAGTTTATTCATTCACTTTCAATGTACTTACATGCTTTTCTATGTGTTCTCACAATATATTTGCACATTTTTTGGTGTAATTGTGTAGCATATTTGCATGTCTTTCAATATATATATATATATAATTTATTAAATTTTCTAACTTATAAAAATTATAGCACTTTTCAAGGCAGCTACACATATATCGTGACATTGGCATGCTTTTCTATGCCGTAACTCACTTCTCGAAGTGGTAGCACTTTTCCCTAAGGTTGCTTCCATCTCCTTCAATCTAGACTTATGGCCCACATAAGTGTTGGATTTTCTTGCGTATAAAGTGCATTGAGGAACATATTATTTGAGCAGTTGGATGTGGTTGCTGTAGTTTTTGGCTACAATTTAGTCAATTTGTATGGAGTTTTTATATGTATGTACTGGTTTTGCATTATGGTTCAATTCATTACACCTATTGAGTATGATGTTATGCATATTAATAGACATGCACACATGAACACACGTGTCCACACTTGCATACATGCATGCAAATGTATGCACATATAGACACCAATGCAAATATACATGCGCACATACACACGCACGTGTAAATATACACACACATGTACAAGTGTGCATGAGCACGCTCGCACACATGTGCACACACATGCAAAACACATGAATCTCCTTCTAAAAGAAAATAATCATTTCTTTTAAAATTGATAATTTTTCAGATCATTTGGTCATTAATTAATAATTACAATTGATGGCTTTGATTACACTTTAAGGGGCTATTTGGTTGTTGTGTAAAGTATTCCAAATGCGGAGTTTTTGAAAATGTTAGTGTTTAGTTTGAAGTAAAATAATGCAATATAAAATTTTGATTCATTTGAAATACACCATCTAATTCTTTTTTTTTTTTTAAAATTGGAATTCCTTCGGTTTGGACAAGTTTCAAATACACGGGAAATTCATTCTTCCAATTGTCCCCCCCCCGCCCACACACCCACCCACCCACCACCACCACCATTGACCACCACGGTCGCCGACCACCACCGCCATCACTGCCACAATAGTTGCTTACCACCACCACCACCGCAGCCGCCCAATGCCTCGGCCAGCCACGCAACGCCTCTAGCCATCCACTACCACAAGCCACCCACTTTCGCCGACCAACCCTGCCGTTGGCAAGCACTACAACTACCATCCGCCACCTGCCGCTAGCCACACTACCGCTAATGTCAGCCATTAACTACCACCTTCTTGCACTTCACATTGCATTCATTTTACTTTAACCAAATAAAAAAAGTTATCTCATGCATACTTTTTACAATCCTCCAAACAACTACAAAGTATTCTTTTCACACTGCATTCCTTTTACATTGCATTACTCTCATAGGCAACCAAATAGCCCTTTAAGATAATGCAATTTTAGAGTGTAGAGACTTTCGAATAGGTTGGAATCAAATAAAAGGTTGCTGATGATCATATATTTGATAATTTTGATTGGATAAGTAGATGGTAAAATCAGACCTTAGAAAGATCTTCTATACTTCAATCAATCATCGTTGTATTTTTATTGTGTTTATTAAATGGCTAAATTATCATAAAAATTAATGAAATTATGTTGAAGACCTTATTTAATGATGTGATCTTTGGATTAAAAACCTTATAAAGTGATATATAAAAATAAAATTGGAAGAAGATTAGTCATTTTTTATCTTTTGAGATATCTCATGTGTGTGTGTGTATATCAATGAGTTTTAGCTCAGGTGGTATGCTCCTTAATGCTGCTGCATATATAGAGGGTAGTAGACTCTTTCCGTTGAGTTCATGGGCCTATAGCTGAACTTTTGCCCAACTTATTATGATAAAATATTTGGTATAAATTTCTACCTTTTCAAAAAACTACAAAATATTAACTAAATTTAGGTAGGAGTAATTGGAAGTAAAATATAATTTATTTGAAACAATGCCATGTTTATTAGTATACATTTCATGATGGCAATTAATGAATTAATGAACAAAGTTGTAATGTAAGGTAGTTTACATTTATTCAAAGACTGTACAAATTGCAATTTTTGTTTCATATTAATGAAACATAAATGGGTGTGAGTGGATGAGTGCGTGAGTGCAGGCATGGGCAAGCCAAATGACTATAGCTATGTGTTTGGTAAGTTATACTTTACTCATAATTGAGCTTATTTTTTTATGCACTATTATAACGAAAGAGGAAGATTAAGATTCAACATAAGAAGCGTAAGCTTTAGCACTTTTAGCTCAGTGCGTGTGTAATGCACATATTACACGTGATAGTGATAGTGATGTAATGCACATATTACACTTTAGAATTAATGAAGCATATGCTTTTGATGCTTGAAATTGATGCTTTGAAATAAAGGTAAGTGTTACGCTTTCAATATTTGAAGCGTAAACTTCAAGCTCATAGCTTCAAAGCACATGGGGAAGATGCTTCTAAGCACAAAAAAGTGAGCATTTAAGTTGATTTTTTGAATAATGGATGCCACTAACTTTTTTTTTATTAGACAGATCGCTTGCATGGGAAGATTTAAGATAAATCAGGGAATGATTAGAAAATGAAATAACTAGAGAGGAAAATTTAGGACAGGAAATATATGTTTTTTATCTCTAATACTAATTGGGCATCCAACAAACTTTTTAGTAATTGGTCAAATCATCAAGCATGTTTTACATGTGGAAGCTGATTGTCGTGCATCATGTTTGGGTCTAATGTACATATTTGGGTTGACTTGGTATTTATTTGGCATTGTTGGTCTTGGTGTTATTGCTGTATTATGTGCTGTGTTTGGCTATTCATTGATATACGAGGTAAAATCCTTGAGGCTCTCAGAGAGATGGACAAAATGCTTTGCAAGTTTCCCATGGTCTTGAAGCCATGGAGGAGGCGCTTGTGCAAAAAACTTTCTTTTCATGTTTTATGAGCAAACCAATTGAGAAGCATCCTGAATGGAAGATTTATTATAAAAGTTGTTTCTCTTTTTTCCTGACAATGAGCCCTTCAGATTTAGAGTTCTACTTGTGGGTTGCAGTTATATTGTTTTTTTTCTTCTAGAATCATGCATATGGATGCCTGTTTTTTAATAGATCGGTTATCTGTCTTACTCAAAATATCTTGGCCTTCAGGAGAGCTTGCCAACTTTGTGAGTTTCTATTTTATTTGTTGCCAACTTTGTGAGTTTCTATTAGTATCCAAGTGATTATTGAATGTTACTTATTTTCTTTTACAAATTTTTATAATTTACATCTCCCTGCAAGTTCCTCAACAGCAATCAGCTTGCAACATCAGTTTGTAATATAATACTTTGATGCTAGGAATTGAATATTGGTGGTGGTTTGGTTATTTCTGCATTGGAAGAAGCTTGTGGAACCAGCAAGTCTAGAATTAAAGAAATGTACAACGTTTCTGGTGATCTTGGTAATTTGTGTCTTCATTACCTCTATGGGTTTAATCATTATCATCTTCTATGTCATTATTTGATGATTTTGCACTCCTTGAAGGTGATGTTGCCCAAGAATGCCGACAAACCCAAAAGTTACTTGCTCAGCCTCGTCCTATTTCAATAAGTAACTTATTTTTAATGCTTAGAAGGATAAGGTACTGGAGCCTGCAAAACACACTCTTGCCATTAAGTTCCATTGAGGCTTATCAAATATGATTGATGAATTTGATGTTATTTGATGTTATGCATAATTAGTGTTCCCTAGGAAGTTTATTGCATTTCTTTCATTTTACCCATTCGTGATGGGCTCCTACCATAATGTATTTTTGTTTTATATGCTGGATTTGATTTCTTGTTTGATATCTTTCTCTGATTTATGTTTGCCTGCCAAGCTTGAACCATGCCATTTACTTTCTTATGATTTATTTGTTGAGTTTGACTGTTAGTTTATTTTGACTTCCCTCATTTTATGTGTAGATTGGAAAAAAAGTTTGAATTATAAGTCTGTAAGTGTGAGACTCTGTGCATTTCTTGACATATTAATGATACATGCTTGCCTCTCTCCTTCTGTTTCTTAATTATTTTTTTTCAGTTATTTGTATGCATGTATAATATGGTCTACTCTTTTGAGGGGCCATTGTTTATATGTTCTGGTGGTAGCTACAAATTAGTGGTCTCATGCCTGTTGATTGTAGTTGTTTTACTGTTAACTATAAATAGTGAGTTATGTTGTTCTCTAGGGCGTATTTTGTTTCCTTGTGAATCCTTGTGTTAATATGATAAAGCAATTCTTTGTTTCTTTATTTTCTCAGGTCTGTTCACCTTCTAATTTTCTAGTGAAGTTACTTGTACTTCACGTGCTTAGACATATTTCTTTGCATTAGCGTGGAAACAGGTAGTGGCAGTGCTGCTAGAAGGAAACAGATTGTTGTGAAACTGATGCGTTTTTGTAGAGAAATGGAGATGAAGTTTCTTGTCCGAACGCTTGTAAGACGGTGCTTCCTTTTTTGTTCCCATTTTTACAGTTAATTTTTCCTTAGGCCTTTGGTCAGTTTGCTGATAAACGTGCATGTTTGATAAGATGGGTACTTATTTAATTTTTGAATGGATAAGGCTTTTTTGGGTGAATGCATAGCACTGATATTTTGGCTTTTGATTGAGTAAAGAATATAAGGATTATGTCCACATTTCGATAATTTCCAGCAGTAGTGGAAAATTTAGTTGTCTGTATTTGCCTATGGAATATTAAAATTAGATGTTAAAATCATAAACAGAACATCAAACGTGATGTTTATTGTAACTAGTAGTCTGTTAATGCTATGAATGCTTGAGAAGGGGTTGAGACGCCAATGCCTAGCTTGGAGGCATTAATTTTGCTGAATTGTACTTTGTTTGAGATGAAGTAGACCGTGATTCAGCAATATTGGTTGACCTTTAAGTGATTAGAACTTCAAAGGAGGAGACTTGAATTCACTGGTTTTGAACAATCACAGAATTTGGATAAGCAACATTTGTGGAAAGTTCCTACAAACAGTGCCACAAATGTTGCCAAACTGTTATATATCAGAAACAATCGAAAGCCATGAGAGATTCTAAGGGTATGTTATTCATAGAAATTGATCATTTATTACACACGCACAGCCTAGGAAATATGTGAGCTTGCCCTGAAGAATATTTTTGTGGATAGACACTGATGCTTAAAGCACTGAGTATATTTCAAGGCTTAGAAAAGGAGTAGAAATGCCTTATTTGAGCCATTCTCAAAGCGTTTCATAAAATATTGAAGGACAATCTTAGAAAGCATGTTCATTACTCAGACCGATAGGGTTTCACTCCTTGCTTTGAGGGAAGGACGCTCCTATCATCAATGGATGGGCATCAATGAAGGTGGGTGTCTAGCAAAGCCAACAACAAGCATAACGTGTTGCAAGGGAGTCTCCCTAAATGAAAAAAAAAAAAAATCATGAAATAATACTCCTTCCGAAGCATGTGCATATGAAAAATGTACAAGGGCTTGATGAAGAAGTGACTACAAATGTTGATGAACTTCCTCATCTTACATCATATTGTTCCAACAAACAAGAAACACTTCCTAAAGATGTTTTTTGTTATGTGGTTTTGATACGGCAGGGCTGGACAAGGCAAGAAAGGAGCTTATTGGAGTGGGGCCCAGCAGAGAATTAATACATATTATAATTTGAGGAAATCAATTAGGAAAACCTTTCCTAATTGAATTATTTTCAAATTAAAAAGGGAGATATATTAGGAAGGGGGCTGAATTAGGAAATCCTTCCTACGATATCCTTTCCTAATTGAAATATTTTCAAATTAATGAGGGAGATATATTAGGAAGGGGATTTAGGAGGGAGGGAGGAAACCTATTTAAGTTCATGTTAGGGTTTATTTTATTCTTATGCAGAATTTTGTCTTGAGTGATGTAGTTTTTTTTTTTTTGTGAGGGATTCTAGTGGCATCTAGGGCTTGGGAGAGAATATCTTTCTTTCAAAAGAGGATCAATTGTATCTTACTTCTTTTTATTTGGTTTCCTAGCAATAAAATTCTATTATTTTGCTGAAATTTACTATTGTTTGCTGATTTTTGTGGTTCAATACGTATCAGGTATCCCACTTAAGGTTCCTAGAATACCAAAATGAAGAAGATTCACCCTGCATGGGATATGATTATGAAACGTATTTGGAGTGATACCAGTGATTCCAAGGAGGTAGCTAGAGCATATAGTGGTCACTAAGAAATAGCGGAAGGCTAGCAAATGTTGTTTTGAAGAAACAATTGAGGCAAGCACGATCAAATCCCTGTGGGCTCCGAAAATTCTGCCCCGGCCTCCCCGCCGCGCTTTTTCATTCTTTTGTTCGGCGAGGGAGTTTTAACGGATATAAGTTCCGAGGTAAATTTTGGAAGGCAGATGGGTTTGTAGATAAGACACTACCCAGAGATTTCGCCCTCATTTTGCGAGGACTTTATGATCTGAGTTCTGGTTTCCTATAGGCGCAAGCCCCTATAGTTAATTACCCCTCTCGATCACGAGAGAAAACTTTCGATTAAGGCTAGTCGTCAATCAGATACGTATAGATACGAGTTATCTGGAATATAGTAGCAGCAATAGGTATGGATTGGTTGAAGAATTTGAGAATTTTGGAAAGTAGTTGGGAATCTGAAGATTTTATATTTAAAGTAGAAATTTCACCATCCTGCACTTAAAGCTGATGGGAGGGGAATGGATGATGGACCCGATCAAGATCCCATGGTTCCGTCGTCCCGGGCCATCATGGTCCCTGGTCTACTTACTCAGAGGAGGTAGTCGACCCAACCTGACAGAAAGATCCTTGTCGGCAGCCATGGGTTGCTTCGTCCAAGGGAACCTTGTAGACCTGGGATGGATGTTTGTCTAAGGGGACAAATTTGAATCCATCTTAGCTGACAGAGGGCTTTGTGCCCTATCGATCATATCCTATTGATTCATATCTCAAAGATTTAACGCCATTAAGGAGCGTATTGGCTCTGGCCATAACCGCTGTATGTGGTGCCATTTGGCGGAAAAACCACTCGGTTTAGAGGGCCCCGGGTCATAACCGTTTACCTGTAGTGCCAATTGGCGGCGAAACTGCCGGTTAGAGGACACGTACCACATCCTTACTGGCAAGATATTGTTTGAGAATGGATCCTAGTGATATTTTCGACTAGGCATTTGGCTCTTTGTGAGCTAGAGTTTATTTGAATTTGTCCACACCGGCAGACTGTTGCGGAGGGTGGATGGATTTTGATTTAAGTTTGATGGATTTATTTCAAATTTAAATATTTTTGGGATTTTGGTATTTTCGGAGTTTTGAATTTTGAATGAGTATTTTAGGTGGAGCTATGGACTATTTGAAATGGATTTTGGATATTTGGGAGACATTTAAAAATATTTGAGAACCCCTCCGGTTGAGATCTGCATTCAACACGGCCATCATCGGGGTGTTTGGGGAGCATTTCCATTTTCTGGATTGAACCTTGTCGACTCTATCTACTGGTCGATAGAGGATCAGGTTTCTTGTAGGCTTTGTGCCTTTGATTAGTGAATTCTTTTGATTGTAGGCATTGAAGGCCTAACATGAACGTATTAAGACAAATATGACGGTCACCACAACCGTATATTTGTTTGTTGGTTCGAACCCTGTCGACTTCTATTGACCCGTATAGAAGGATCAGTTTCGAACCTGAATTCACTTATCAACCCGCGCAGCATCCCTAGACGTCACGTGTGTACCAATAACACGCTCGCCGGGGCCCATGCGGGTTGAGAATATATTTCCCCCTTTAGTGTACCTATGTGTATACAATTTATAGTGCACGTGCAGGGGGTATTTTTGGAATATTTATAAACGCCTTCTGTCTTCTTGTACAGATGTTGCAGATCCGGTGGCGTAGCAGCTTCTGTATAGAATTGTTCGCTGCTTCTTACAGGTAGATTGTCGTGCACTATTTGTTGATTTTCGTAGGCGGGTCATAGTGCACTAACTAATCTCCTGCCTTGGTTATTTATTCACTCTACATTGGTTTGTTATTCATAATCAATGTGCTCTGCATCATTACTTACAATGATATTTATTGAAGAGAACTTTGGACCAACACTAGCAATCAAAGTGTATTCTTCCGTCATTTCCTTCTTTCATTATTTGTAGGTAGGACATGCTTGGGACATGTTCATCACAACCCTCTTACTTATGTCTATTGATCTCTCATTAGACTCAAAGGCTTCAACTATGTATAAATTATCTTAATTCCACCATTCATGGATGTGATGTTAGAGATTTCCCGCACCACGAGTCTTCATTTGCTTGCATCCTATTCGGATGTTGTAAGTTGATTGATCTCCACTTTTGTTTACAATCATTTATAAGCGTTGCTATGCTCATTATATATTGTAGAAGATCGATGTATTTTCTTTGTAAATTTGATCTTTATTGTTTATAGAATATGGTGTGTTTGATTGTATGACGTTGTTTTAATTGTCATGCCTCTTTTGCATTCTGCTTATGGTTCATGTGCATCATACTCACCTTGTCCCCACAAATGAGTTTTTGTGTCTTCATGAAAATCTTGTGTTCATGCTCATCAACAATCACATCCAACAATAGTTCTCCCTTTTAATGCTTTCAAGCTCTTCTAACATAGACTTGTGAGTTGATCGATATAAATACCACTAGTTTCATGTTATTTCTATGTGGACTAGAGGTTCTGCAACATTTCTTACAATCAAGTTGTATGTTCATATTGCTCGTGATCACACCTTCTTGGAATTGAATTGTTGTTGATAAGAGACATGACATTGCATCCTTTCATTCAATTGAGATGATCGTTGTAGGCTAATTATGATTGCTCAAATAAGCTTTTTATCAAAGCTTGTAGCGACTTTGTGTGTGAGTCTTTGCTTGAAAATAAGTTGAACCACAAGCTCATTTAGCACTATTTGATTGTATTTTTCATTTGATTCTTGCTTGAACATTGACCAAGCTTGGATGCTCTCCTTCACAAGTCCCTTGTCATATGTTAAGATTTGTTCCAAAGTTCTCCACAAAAATCTATTTGGCATTTGCTTACAAATTGAAATGATTCTTTCTTAATCTTTATTAAAAACTTAGTGATATGATTCAAATTTAAGTCTCATTCGGATCGTTGCTTGAGTTCAAATAGTAAGCTCAAGTCGTATATCTCCTGTAGCCCTTTGCAAACTCAAGTTCAAATTTTCGTCTCATTTAGGTTTGAATTTAATCAAGTCTTTGTAGTCTTTTTAAGTTCGAATGAAAGTCCAAGTTAGGTCAACTTGAGTTCAACTCAAGTCTTGCACAAATTCTTGTTTGAGATTAAGTTCAAACATATTGAGTTTATTGTTCATGTCTCTCTTTGTAGTCAATTTTGCATGTACCAAGTTCTTTTTGAGCTCAAGTGGTCCACCTCTTGTTTTGAGTTTTGCTTAAGCCATTATTCATCCAAGTTTGATTTTAGCTCAATTATGTCCAAATGAGATTCAAAATTGTTCAAAGTCCTTGGATTTTCAATCCAAATTTCGGCAGCCTCCCGGCGTCTCCCCCGTTTAGGGGAAAAACCAAGAGGCAACCTTTCCCATCGATGCTACGTGAGCGCTTCAGGTAGGTGTCAAAAATGACACCGCGGTCGCGAATGAAATTTTTTTATCCCCGCCTGCTACGTGAGCATTTAAGGGTTTTTTGTTTGTTTATTATAAGAAGGAAACGCGTTAGAAATAAAGCACAGATTTCCCCCCTCTACACCATGCGGGCGTTCGGGGGTACTTATATGAAAATAAAGAACACATTTTATTAATCCCCTTCGCCGCAAGCGTCGCACCGGTTTCCCACCCTAAATGCTACTTGAGCGCCTCGGGGGTTTGCCGGCTCGTTGCAAGTATTGAAGAGGGATTCTTAAATCGTCGCGAGCCTCGCACCGGTTCCCCACCCTAAACGCTACGTGAGCGCCTCGGGGGTTCGCCGGCTCGTTGCATGCATCGATAAAAGAACCAATTTATTATTATTATTATTATTTTAGATTAATTATAATTAAAAATAATTAATTATTATTAATGACAATTAATTATCATTAATTATAATTAATAAAGATTTAATTATAATTAACCATATATTATAATTAATTATAAATACCTTATAATAAATAATTATAATTAAAATTAATTAATTATAATTAAAATAATTAGTTATAATTAACAATAACTAATTATAGTTAATTAACTATAATTAATTAGAATTAATATAACTAATTATAACAATTATAACTAATTTAAAACTAATTATAATTATCTTATAAATTAATTATAATTAAAAATAGTTAATAATAATAGTAATAAATAAAATAAATATAAAATATATACCTAAGACTCAAATCGGGTAGGAGAGAGTGAGTGAGCTGGTTGGGTTGAGCTGAGTGGGGGTGAGTCAGTGAGTGAGCTGAGCTGAGTGGGTAGTCTTAGGTTTAAGTGGGCTGAGTGGCTGAGTTGACTGAGTCGGGGCGAGTTAAACTGAGTTAGGCTGAGTGGCTTTATTTGAGTGAGGATAAGAGGGGGATCGGGTAGAGTGGAGAGGAGCTCGGCTCGGCACAGAGAGGATCGGGCAAGGTAAAGGGGAGATCGGCCCTCTCTCTCTCTCTCTGTATGGATCGAACGGCTCAAGCAAGAGCTGCGGTCGGGGCAGAGTCGGAGAGGGAGGTGGAGCTCGGCTTTGGTGTCGGCACAGGGAGGGTGACGGGAGCTGGCAGTGGAGGTCAGGTGTTGAGCAGTCGGAGAGGGAGGTGAGCTTCGGCTGCGGGAGAAGAGTTGGACGGGGCTTTGCGCGTGGAGATTCAGAGAGCCGGGAGGAGCTTGGTCGGGTTTGCGATCGGGAGAGGGAGGAGTTCGGGATCGGCAGAAGGAAGCAACAGCCGAAGACTCCATTTGCCCTGGTATTTAACAACGATCGGGATCGTTCTGCAAGGTAGGTCGCGGGATTTAGGCAGGATTTTCCGATCGAGACATGAGCGGCGTCGAGCTACAGGATTTTACGGGATTTCTTGCTGGATTCACGGAGATTTGGGCGTCTCGATGAACACGAGGTATATACGCGGGATCCTTAATTTCTTTCCTCTTTTGTCTGGTTTATATATAGGTTAACAAATGTCCCCCAACAAATGTGGTACGCGACTATAACGAATCACGTTTGTTGTAAGTTGCTTGGTCTAGTGGATCTCTAGATATTTATCCTAGATGTCACATAGAGGGTTTCATTTAGTGGATCTCCAAAGATTTGCTTGGATGTCACACTAAGATTTTTCTTTAGTGGATCTTCAAAACCTGTTTGAATGTCACACTGATAATTTCTTTCTCTGAAGATCTCTTGTATGTATCAATAGATGATTGAAATACTGATCTCTTTTGCTCTGTGCTTTGTGCTGCAAACATTGATGGAGAATTTCCTGATTTGTCTTTATTGACTTGTCAGGTGATTTTTGTTCCTTCAGCCCTATGCTTTTAGCTTTGGCGGGCTTGATGAAGGAGTAGATGCGGGTTTGATTCTCCAGTCATTTAAGAGAATTTTGTAGACGACGAACACTTAAACTCGTCGAACCAAATTTGCTTTCGTGCTTCCTACAGTCCTTACTGACGGGTTGACGAAGTGGGGGTTCCGCTACTACGGCCTTTCTTATGGCTTCTTGAGTAGACGGAGATGCCAACGATTCGGCTATATTTGGGCGTGTTGAATCTGACCTTTTACACCCATTCGAATCTTAAGTTTCAGGCTGTCGAAAGACTTCAAGCTTCTTTGGGCCAATTTGTTGGAGTGTGTAGCTACAAAAGTCTCTTTCTGACTTTTGAGTCTTGGTTTGTAGGAGGTGTCTCTAACTTTTGAAAGATCACCTACATAGACTTTGAAAAAGAAATCTTTGTATTCTTTAGCTCAAAATAATATTTGAATTGATAATTTTAAATATTTATTCGGGGATCTCGGCATGTAGCGCGACGTCGACCCGAATAAATATTTAAAATGCCCCCTGTCTCGCACGGACATTTTAGAATGAAATAAATTTGGAATATAAAATTTTAAATATTCATTTGGGGATCTCGGCGTATAATACGATGTCGACCCAAATGAATATTTAAAATGCCCCGTCTCGCAGGAACATTTTAGATAGGCTTTTTGTCTTTAAGATTTTAAATATTTATTTGGGGATCTCGGCACGCAGCGCGATGTCGACCCAAATAAATATTTAAAATGCCCCTAGTCTGATTGAGGGATTTTGAAATGCATTCTTGCCATACAAGAGAATTTCAAAATATAAACAAGCATGCATTGATAAATATGCATATAAAATTTTGATAATTGTAAAGTACGTTAGTCATGAGATTTTCATGCATGATACTTCTTTTAATGTCGACCGTTGATAGGTGGCATAGGCCTCTGACCGTTCAGATCGATCAACTGATACGCTCCTCCTTGGTACACTTTCTCGATGACGAAGGGGCCTTACCAATTGGATACGAATTTGCCACCGATTTTTCGGTGTGGGATGATTGGTCTTCTCAGCACCAGGACCAATTCCCTTTCTTGAAATGTTCGAGGGCGCACCATCCGATCGAAGGATTTTGTCATTCTTCCTCGGTAGATTTTCAGATTTTGTTGAGCTTGTAACCTGAGTTCATCAAGTGCATCGAGCTCCTCCATTCTGAGGCGGGTATTTTGTTCTTGAGTGATGTCATTCTGGATTGCTACCCGGAGTGATGGTAGCTCAATCTCCAATGGTAATACGGCTTCAACTCCGAATACCAAAGAGTAAGGAGTGGCTTTGATTGGTGTTTTGTAGGTTGTACGGTATGCCCATAGTGCCTCTGCCATTTTCGTATGCCACTCTCTTTTGTTCTTGGTAAGGATCTTATTCAACAATTTCAACAGCGTCTTGTTGAAGGCCTATGCCAATCCATTTCCCCTTGGATTGTATATGGACGAATATCGCCAATCGATTTTGTGCCGATCAACGAACTTATAAATTTTTGTACTCTTGAATGCAGTACCGTTGTCTGAGATTATGCGGCATGGTACACCAAATCTATAAACAACATTGTGGGTAAAGAAATTAATCACATGCTCCGATGTGACCTCTCTGAATGGAGCCGCTTCTGTCCACTTGGAAAAGTAATCCGTCTTTGCCAGAATGAAACGGTGTCCCGCTGGTGACGGCGGATCTATTGGCCCGATTATGTCTGTGCCCCAGCATTCAAATGACCAGGATGCTACTGTTGGATGCAGAGGATTTGGCGATTGATGTATAACATCACCGAGGATTTGACATTCGTGGCACCTCTTTGTGCGGTCAATACAATCTCTGACCATAGTTGTCCAATAGTAACCCATTCTTTTGATTTTAGCAGCCATCTTAGGACCTGACTGATGTGCTCCACAAAGCCCTTCGTGGACTTCTGCTACCACTTTATCAGCTTCCCTGGTCCCTAGGCACCTTAGCCACATTTGATCAAAGGCTCGTCTGTACAACATGTCATTGACAAATGTATATTGCAATGTCCTTTTTTGAATTTGTGCGGCCATAGACTTTTCTGTCGGGAGTTTGTTTTCCTTGAAGTAGTCAATGAATGGCTGTCTCCAATCATTTTTGACTTCAATATCTAAACAATGCCAACACGATTCTGAAGCTTGACTAGCTTTATGTCTCTTGGCCACGTGATATTCTTTTGGATAATTCTCCATAACGATCTGATGGAGAGGTTGAGGGCCAACTAGAGTTTCATCCTGCTGACTTGAATCTGGAATTCCTTCTGCCCTCGGGAATTGTAATAGAGCGGGCTCCAAGATCCTACGAGTGTAAATCCCGATGAATATAGGACTCTTCTCATTGATGTTCGCCATCTCTTTGGCTAATTTGGCCAGACAATCTGCTTTAGCATTCTGTCCTCGAGGAACTCGAGCCATTTTGACATTTGGTACTTGCTTCAAAAGATGGAGGGCTCGCCGGTGATAGTGGGCCAATTCGACTTTGCCAACCTTATAAATGCCGATGACCTGATTTATTATAAACTGAGAATCACCAAAGACTTGGAGATGTTGGATTCTGACATCGATCGCGATCTCCAGTCCTGTTAAAAGAGCTTCGTACTCAGCTTCATTGTTGGTTCGAGGTTCAGTCAAACTGAATGAGAACCTCATTATGCTTCCCTCGGGTGCTACGAAAATGAGACCGATGCCGGCTCGGGCTCTTGCAATATTTGGAGGTCGGACAGGTCTAATCGACGATGCCCCGTCGAAGTACATCTCCCAGAACGGTAGCTTTTCATCCTCCTCAACCTACATTATTTGCTCATCGGGCAAATCATCATTTAGTGGAGAATCGGCCAGGATTGAGTGTGCAGCGTGGAAATCTGCCAAGGCCTGTCCTTTCACCGCCTTCTGTGGCATGTATATGATTTCAAACTGCACTGACAATACTGCCCACCTGGCTAGACGACCTGTTAACGCTGGTCTTGTCATCAAGAACTTCAGCGGATCGATCTTTGATATCAGTGTGATTTTATGAGATAGCATATAGTGGCGGAGTTTCTGAACTGCAAAAATCAGTGCCAGACAATGCTTTTTAATTGGGGAATAACGGCTTTCTGCTCCAATTAACCTTCGACTGATATAGTAGAGCGCATTTTCTTTGCCTTCTTCATTATTCTGGGCCAATAGTGCTCCGAGGGACTCTTCCAGTGCAGCCGTGTACAGTATGAGAGGCTTCCCCGGAATTGGCACTGCTAGAATGGGTGGATTCAACAAATATCTTTTGATGCTGTCAAATGCCTCCTGACTTTCTGCATCCCATTGGAAACGAATATCCTTCTTCATTAGCTTTGAAAATGACTGGCACCTACCCGATATATTTGATATAAATCTCCGAATGAAAGCCAGTTGTCCTTGCAGCGAGCGAAGCTGTCGAAGGTTCCTTGGTGGTGGCATCTCCGTGATCGCCTTAATTTTATTGGGGTCGATCTCTATACCTCGATGACGAACAACGTACCCCAAGAATTTGCCGGAGGAGACCCCAAAAGCACATTTGAGAGGGTTCATCTTCAGATCAAACTTTCTGATTCTCTCAAATACAATTCCGAGATCTTTTAAGTGATCATTTCGGCCAAGACTTTTAACGATAAGGTCATCTACATAGCACTCGACCTTCTGATGTATCAAATCATCAAATATGCGAGTCATCGCCCGTTGGTAGGTGGCACCAGCGTTCTTCAGGTCAAAGGGCATGACTGTGTAGCAGAAAATCCCGATGGGCGTTCTGAACGATGTATGCTTTTCATCTTTGGGCGCCATTTTGATTTGATTGTACTCTGACGATTCATCCATAAAGGAGAACATGTCGTAGTTGGAAGTGTTGTCAACTAGGAGTTCGGATACAGGGAGTGGAAAATCATCTTTTGGGCACGTCTTGTTGAGGTCCCTGAAGTCAATACAGATACGAATTTGCCCGTTCTTCTTCTTCACAGGGATGATATTTGCGATCCAATCGGCATACTTTTCTTCACGAATAAAGCCTGTATCAATAAGCTTCTTCGTCTCTGCAATCACCTATTCTTCAATCTCCAGTCTCATTCTCCTTGGAGCTTGTTTGATAGGTGCTACATTCGGTTTGATTGCTAATCTGTGAACTGCTACGTCAGGGGATAAGCCAGGCATCTCAGCATATGTCCAGGCAAAGCAGTCCCTGAATTCACAGAGAAGTTCTTTTATTTCTTCTATTTGTTCTTCGGGTAGGAGAGAACTAATGAAGGTTGGACGAGGATCTTCCTCAGTCCCCAAGTTGACTTCTTTTAGTTCATCCATAGTGGCTGCCTGTCCACCATCTTCAAGCTCTTCTAGTGCAGGCTCGGCTTCTACGGGTTGCTCATCATAATCATCAGCCTTGTATGTCTCTTCAGCAACATCATCCTCGGATTCAATTTCCATGCATGTGATTGCCCGGCAAGTTTCTTTCTGGAGAAATTTTCTTTTGATGAATCCAATACCTTTATATGCGTCTGTATCCTTCTGCTGTAACAGACGCGGACTCCTCCCATACCAGAGGCCCAAACTTATACGAAGTTGTCGCTTGGTGGTAGGAATATTGACTTGTTTTCGTAGCATTCTCTGAATATTTTTTGTATTGAACATAGGTAGCCTCGTAGGAAATAATTCTTCGGAGCCGAGAAGCATGCAATCCCAGTCATGATTCTCCTCTTCACGAACTCCCGTAAAATATAGCACATTCTATGGCACAGTTCCATTTTTACGGGGAGGCAGATAGAGGGTGGCGAGTTCTTCAACTTTATGTACCTCATGTGAAATAAGTTCTTTGAAGTGTTGCAAGGGAACACGTGTGACTACGAGTACACTATCTGAAATTGATAGGCTGTCAATTCTTCTAGAGAACACATTCTGCACCGTGTTCATATAAATGGAGTCATAGTCGTAATCATCATTTGAAAATTCAACCTGCCTTCTTCATTCGTCCATGGACTGGCATACTCTCCGAGATTTAGCAGGGGTAACATCATCTTCATCTGTGTCGCTTCCAAGATGAGATACAAATTTCTTTTCTTTGGGAATGGTCGGTGCTTTGGAAAGAGTCGTCACTGCCTTCTTTCTCCCCACCTGCTTTTTCTCACCTTCTGGTTCAGATCACTTTGCAGCCTTTGAATTTGATGCCTTAGCTTCGAGGGAGCTCGAAGACTTTTGCTTCTTTGGCATGAAGTACCGTGCATCTTCATAAACTGTTGCTTCATGAACTGTAAAGGGTTGAATGTCACCAGAGATCCTAAATTCTTCTCCATATTTGAGATATTTCATACACTGGTGTAATGTCGGTGGAACAATATCATATTCATGCAACCAAGGATGGCCTAGTATCGCCTTGAATGAAGTATCCGCGACAATCACATGGAATTTAGCTTCTGTATGGAGCACTCCAAATACAAGAGGGAGCATGAATGATCCAAGTGTTTTCTGCCCTTTCTCGTTGAAACCATGCACCATCAACTTATCTGGCCTGAGGTGTTGCACATCAAGGCAGAGGGATCTCAGTGCTTTCAAGCTTATCAGATTCACGGAGGAATCAGGATCGATTAGGATTCGACTGATGATCAGCTTATCGCTCTCTGCAGTAACATACAGAGGATGATTATGGTCTGCAGTTCCAAGCATCATATCCTCTTCGGAGAAAGTAATGAATGACTCATTACGAGCTTGTAGAACTTCAGTCAAACTACGTTCAGCAAAATACGTCTCGTATCTTTCGGGATCTTTGAAAGCCTGAATCAGAGTCTCCCGAAGGTCTTTGGACATTAACAAGGCATCGTATATGCTGAGCTGTGCTGGAATTTTTCTCAGATGGGATAAGATATTATAATCTACCCCCTTGGCTGAAGTATTTTTTTTCTTAGGATCTTCAGGGATAATATCATCATTGATAACTATTTCTTTTTCCTTGTCTTTATTAGAGACCCCTTTCTTCGGTGGAGGCGGTAGTACCTTGCCGCTTCTTAACTGCACTTGAGCAATCTCCTTTAGTTCAGAGTCATTTAACGGAGTATTTTCTTCAGAATCAGGCATTGTTGCGTCTAGGGACTCATCTGTTGATTCAGAATCACCACCCAGGTTTACATGTCCCATCCGAGACGTTATGCTAGGGTCTGATTCGTCTCCCTCTAGAAAATACAAATCCTCCTCCGAACTGTAATCCATTGGCAAAACCATCATACAGGAATCAGAGGGTACTTCTTCTATGTATTCCTCTTCTGTTAAAGTACTCGGTGTCACCGAGATGACCCGACATACTTCTATTGGAAGAGAATTCTCATCATCTTCTTCAGCTTCATCAATTTTAAGCTCCGCCATGAAGTCAGCAAGCTTGATAGGTCGCCTCACAGTCTGGTAGTACTCATCCAAACTGTCAATAACCCTTTGAGTTGCAGTCTTTTTCTCCTTAGGCTTCTTCAATTTAGTCTTCTTCTTAGATGATTTCACCCCCCCCAGACTTTGAAGTGCTAGCTTGATTGGAGAGTTGTTTAGGAATAGGAGCTCGCATCATCGGCAGTGCCTTCAAATTTATCATAAGCTCAACAGGAGACTTCCACTTTACACCTGGAACTCCTTCAAGCTGCTTCAACATTTTCACAGTCTTCTTGGAGACCGCAGTCTCCCACTGTTCTTTTTGAATTGGCTTCTTTTTTTTTCTTCTTTCTTCAACTAGGGGTACGGAAGAGGACGTGACCACACGAGTTGATTCCTTTCTAGGGTGTGATAATACATTGTCAGACAATGTGAGTTCCCCTTTTTGATATTTTTTTTCAATCCAATCCTTGAAGATGTAGCAATCTTCAATAGGGTGGCTGAGTACCCGATGATATGGGCAATAATTTGGGTCATCAGTGTGTTTCGACTCTTCAGGTCTCTTGCATTCAGGCAGTTCTAAACCCGATTTCAACACTTGTCGAAATAATTTGGCGACACTCTCCCTCTTGAATGAATATTCTTTATTCATTTTATCTTTGAGGGATTGAAACGTTCTATCACCAGTTCCCATTATCTGTCTCTGGCGCTCTCCTCCACCTTGATAAGTTTGTGGCTTATCATTGCCTCAGAATATCAGCTTTGATTGGGGGTTGGGATTGTAGGCCTGTTTGGGCTTTTCTTGATATTGCATCGGCTGCTTGCCCTTGTCTACATTGTAAATCACATGTTTTTCTCTATCAGCTCTAGAGAAGAACATAGAGTCGGCTTCACCCCTTCTAGCACCCGGGGCCTTAGCCTTCTTGGGGTTATCAGCGTGATTTTCTGATCTGGACAAATTCAGTTTCTCAAATTTGGCCACTCTGTCGAGCAAGTCTTGAAATATGTTGATTGTAGCCATGCACATGAAGGGTTGCATCTTGTCATCAATATTGCCCATTAACAACTGTACGGCATGCTCTTCCTCTAACTGCTGCTCACATTTCATACTTAGATTGCGCCAGCGAGTGATATATTTGGTCATTGATTCTTCTTTCTTTCTCTTATCTAGAGCGAGGTCAGCGATCGTGGTCTTCTCAGTTGCACTAGCAAATCTCTTCACGAACATATTTTCCAATTCTGCTAAGGTTTTCACAGAATCATTTGGCAGTTCAGCATACCATTCGAAAGTAGTTGCTGTCAAACTGCTGACGAATTATCGGAAGAGTAGGGCGTCATTTCCTCCTGTATTTCCACAGGTGGCTTTAAACTGTGCCAGGTGCTACCTGGGGTTGTTATTACCGTTGAAAGTGTTGAACTTTGGCACAGAATACCCTTTTGGGTATGGTACTTGGTCGTACTCAGCAGGGTACGGACGACCTTTGCCCACCAATTTTTCTGCTTGATCAACGGCTATAATAGCCCTGATCATTTCTGTGATTATTCCTTCCAACTGTACAGCAGTTACTGGTTCGGAAGTACTTGCAACATTTTGTGGGGTGGGCTGACGGATGACATTATGAGCCTCGTGACCACCTTCAGGAGTACCTCGTACTCCTGAGACTTGTGGCATTTGAAAGTTTGGAGGATCCGGAGGAGGATTGGGCATGGCACTAACAGCAACAGTTCTCTGCATCATCTGCATCATTGCCCCCATTTGAGCCATCATCTCAGTCATCTTCTCATTCAACTGAGAAATTTCTCTATCTTTGGCTCTCATTTGTCGCCTCATATGTCTCTGCATGTCTGCAAGCGTGACATTCTCGTCAGCGAAGGGATTCTCCTCGGCTTCTTCTCCTTCTTCTCCTGCTTGGGAATGACCACCTCTGCCAGTGGTGGACCCAGCTTCACGACGACGTTGATAAACTCACCTAATCGGCGGTTGTTGATCGTCTTCATCTTCACCATCATCATAATAGGCTTCTTCATTAACATTGGTGTGTCTCATCATATAGACAACTTTCATGTCTAGAGTGTTATTTATTTCTTGCATTTCTTCTTCTAGATTTTCTTCCAGAAATTCATCCATATTTTCTTCCATATTTTCTTCAATGTTTCCTTCCCCTTCGAGGTATTCTTTTATGTTTTCATCCTCTTCAAGGAATTCCTCTTCTTCAATGTTTTCTCCCCCTTCCATATTTTCTTCTTCTTCTAGTACTCGGATCTCCGAGCAGCGACGCCATTGGATTTCCGGTTCCTGATTAGGCACGGGGACTTCTTCGATCAGTGGGCTGCGATCGAAGTTAGTCTCTTCTTTTGGAGGGGATGGAAAACGACGGGATCCCCTGGAGGATTCTCCAAAGTGTCTACCGTCTGGAGGAATATCATTATGAGTCCTTTTTGGGGCCCACTTCTGACGTTGTTCGTAGATGGGGGCGGATCTCTGGGAAGCTTCACCGGATGTCACGCCCAAATCAATTCCTCTTTCACTTCTATCTTTCTCATTTCTTCGAGGCTTTGGCCTCCAGAATTGTTTTCCTTTCCACCGGGACCTTTCAGCGGCGGATCCCTGAATCTGTAATTCAGGTGTCACGCCCCGATGTTCACCGCGTGAAATATGCTGTCTTTCTCTTCTTTCTGTAGTAAAGGACAGACGTTCCCTTAGCGGGGTTCTTCTGGTCTCGATCACTAGAGGCATTTGAAACTTCTTCTTTTTCAAGCCCTTCTCCTTCACTGTCTTCGGTACTCTATATACCCGGGCTTAAAGAGTTTCAGGCTCTTTCTTCCTTGGAGGAATTGGGGCTTCAGGCCGTCGAACCCAGAAAGATTTCTTTAGCTCTCCAGTAGAGCTATTTCTTTTGACCCACTTCAGATTTGCAAACTCATTCCAGGTTGGAATGTTAGCTTCAGACTCTTGGGCCGGCAGATTTGATGGGTGGACTGGGAGTTGTTGATGCTGAGCTCGGAGCTCAGAGTTCATCTTCCTTCTTTGCCTCCTTGTAGGCCTTCCTCCAGATGAGGAGGCCTCAGCATCGTATTTTTCAGGTGCAGATAACCTGGTCGGCAGGGGTGTGGTGTTTGTAGTCATCACAGAGACTCTTCCACCATTTATAATTCTTCTGGTGGTCAGGGCCTCAGGCTGTGAGAGCCTCTCGAACACAGAAATTATCCCACGAGAATTTTCAGCAACAGGTCGTTGTGCTGGCAGATGCATACGACGGATAGGAGCTTCATCAGCATTGAGTCTTCTAGCAGACTTCTCAATATTCCTACCATTCGCAGGAATGGCGGCATTCCTTGCAGCAATCGTCGGTAAGTCAACACTACAAAAACTGGATGGTAGCTCCGGCATTTCTGGTCTCAATAACAGCATTCGCCAACTGAATCCTGGCTCCTTGTCCCAGTTGGACAGTCATCGGGGTGTTCTGTAGATCCATCTGCATAAATGAAAAGCAAGGGTTAGTAATCAGAATCTGATACATCACCCCGCACTTTTAAAATGCAGAGACTTGCACAGAACACAAAAATAAAAGCAGATATCATTAGTAAGCAATTAAAATAATACAAATTTAAAAACTGCTAAATGCATATAAATTCGCTGAATGTTTATTTTTAGAAAATTAAAAATTTTGAACTGTTAAATAATCATTTTGAAAGACTCAAAATCTTGAGTACGATTTGATATAGCTGCTACTATAGCTTATGAATGACTAGCCAGAGATGGAAAGAGAAACCATTCCCCAGCGGAGTCGCCAGAAATCTGTCGGCTCCGAAAATTCGGCCCCGGCCTCCCCGCCGCGCTTTTTCATTCTTTTGTTCGGCGAGGGAGTTTTAACGGATATAAGTTCTGAGGTAAATTTTGGAAGGCAGATGGGTTTGTAGATAAGACACTACCTAGAGATTTCACCCTCATTTTGCAAGGACTTTATGATCTGAGTTCTGGTTTCCTATAGGCGCAAGCCCCTATAGTTAATTACCCCTCTCGATCACGAGAGAGAACCTTCGATTAAGGCTAGTCGTCAATCAGATACGTATAGATACGAATTATCTGGCATATAGTAGCAGCAATAGGTATGGATTGGTTGAAGAATTTGAGAATTTTGAAAGTAGTTGGGAATATGAAGATTTTATATTTAAAGTAGAAATTTCACCATCCTGCATTTAAAGCTGATAGTGGGGGAATGGATGATGGACCCGATCAAGATCCCATGGTTCCGTCGTCCCGGGTCATCATGGTCCCTGGTCTACTTAGTCAGAGGAGGTAGTCGACCCAACCTGACAGAAGGATCCTTGTCGGCAGCGATGGGTTGCTTCGTCCAAGGGAACCTTGTAGACCTGGGATGGATGTTTGTCTAAGGGGACAAATTTGAATCCACCATAGCTGACAGAGGGCTTTGTGCCCTATCGATCATATCCTATTGATTTATATCTCAAGTATTTAATGCCATTAAGGAGCGTATTGGCTCTGGCTATAACCGCTTTATGTGGTGCCATTTGGCGGCAAAACCACTCGGTTTAGAGGGCCCCGGGTCATAACCGTTTACCTGCAGTGCCATTTGGAGAATGGATCCTAGTGATATTTTCGACTAGGCATTTGGCTCTTTGTGAGCTAGAGTTTATTTGAATTTGTCCACCCCGGCAGACTGTTGCGGAGGGTGGCTGGATTTTGCTTTAAGTTTGATGGATTTATTTCAAATTTAAATATTTTTGCGATTTTGGTATTTTCGGAGTTTTGAATTTTGAATGGGTATTTTAGGTGGAGCTATGGACTATTTGAAATGGATTTTGGATATTTGGGAGACATTTGAAAATATTTGAGAACCCTTCCGGTTGAGATCTGCATTCAACACGGCCATCATCGGGGTGTTTGGGGAGTATTTTCATTTTCTGGATTGAACCTTGTCGACTCTATCTACTGGTCGATAGAGGATCAGGTTTCTCGTAGGCTTTGTGCTTTTGATTAGTGAATTCTCTTGATTGTAGGCATTGAAGGCCTAACATGAACGTATTAAGACAAATATGACGGTCACCACAACCGTATATTTGTTTGTTGGTTCGAACCCTGTCGACTTCTACTGACCCGTATAGAAGGATCGGTTTCGAATCTGAATTCACTTGTCAACTCGCGCAGCATCCCTAGACGTCACGTGTGTACCAATAACACGCTCGCCGGGGCCTATGCGGGTTGAGAATATATTTCCCCCTTTAGTGTACCTATGTGTATACAATTTATAGTGCACGTGCAGGGGGTATTTTTGGAATATTTATAGACGCCTTCTGTCTTCTTGTACAGATGTTGCAGATCCGGTGGCGTAGCAGCTTCTGTATAGAATTGTTCGCTGCTTCTTAGAGGTAGATTGTCGTGCACTATTTGTTGATTTTCGTAGGCGGGTCATAGTGCACTAACTAATCTCCTGCCCTGGTTATTTATTCACTCTACGTTGGTTTGTTATTCATAATCAATGTGCTCTGCATCATTACTTACAATGATATTTATTGAAGAGAACTTTGGACCAACACTAGCAATCAAAGTGAATTCTTCCGTCAGTTCCTTCTTTCATTATTTGTAGGTAGGACATGCTTGGGACATGTTCATCACAACCCTCTTACTTATGTCTATTGATCTCTCATTAGACTCAAAGGCTTCAACTATGTATAAATTATCTTAATTCCACCATTCATGGATGTGATGTTAGAGATTTCCCGCACCACGAGTCTTCATTTGCTTGCATCCTATTCGGATGTTGTAAGTTGATTGATCTCCACTTTTGTTTACAATCATTTATAAGCGTTGCTATGTTCATTATATATTGTAGAAGATCGATGTATTTTCTTTGTAAATTTGATCTTTATTGTTTATAGAATATGGTGTGTTTGATTGTATGACGTTGTTGTAATTGTCATGCCTCTTTTGCATTCTGCTTATGGTTCATGTGCATCATACTCACCTTGTCCCCACAAATGAGTTTTTGTGTCTTCATGAAAATCTTGTGTTCATGCTCATCAACAATCACATCCAACAATAGTTCTCCCTTTTAATGCTTTCAAGCTCTTCTAACATAAACTTGTGAGTTGATCGATATAAATACCACTAGTTTCATGTTATTTCTATGTGGACTAGAGGTTCTGCAACATTTCTTACAATCAAGTTGTATGTTCATATTGCTCGTGATCACACCTTCTTGGAATTGAATTGTTGTTGATAAGAGACATGGCATTGCATCCTTTCATTCAATTGAGATGATCGTTGTAGGCTAATTATGATTGCTCAAATAAGCTTTTTATCAAAGCTTGTAGCGACTTTGTGTGTGAGTCTTTGCTTGAAAATAAGTTGAACCACAAGCTCATTTAGCACTATTTGATTGTATTTTCATTTGATTCTTGCTTGAACATTGACCAAGCTTGGATGCTCTCCTTCACAAGTCCCTTGTCATATGTTAAGATTTGTTCCAAAGTTCTCCACAAATCTATTTGGCATTTGCTTACAAATTGAAATGATTCTTTCTTAATCTTTATTAAAAACTTAGTGATATGATTCAAATTTAAGTCTCATTCGGATCGTTGCTTGAGTTCAAATAGTAAGCTCAAGTCGTATATCTCCTGTAGCCCTTTGCAAACTCAAGTTCAAATTTTCGTCTCATTTAGGTTTGAATTTAATCAAGTCTTTGTAGTCTTTTTAAGTTCGAATGAAAGTCCAAGTTAGGTCAACTTGAGTTCAACTCAAGTCTTGCACAAATTCTTGTTTGAGATTAAGTTCAAATATATTGAGTTATTGTTCATGTCTTCTTTGTAGTCAATTTGCATGTACCAAGTTCTTTTTGAGCTCAAGTGGTCCACCTCTTGTTTTGAGTTTTGCTTAAGCCATTATTCATCCAAGTTTGATTTTAGCTCAATTATGTCCAAATGAGATTCAAAATTGTTCAAAGTCCTTGGATTTTCAATCCAAATTTCAGTAGCCTCCCGGCGTCTCCCCCGTTTAGGGGAAAAACCAAGAGGCAACCTTTCCCATCGACGTTACGTGAGCGCTTCAGGTAGGTGTCAAAAATGACACCGCGGTCGCGAATGAAATTTTTTTATCCCCGCCTGCTACGTGAGCATTTAAGGGTTTTTTGTTTGTTTATTATAATAAGGAAACACGTTAGAAATAAAGCACAGATTTCCCCCCTCTACACCACGCGGGCGTTCGGGGGTACTTATATGAAAATAAAGAACACATTTTTTTATCCCCTTCGCCGCAAGTGTCGCACCGGTTTCCCACCCTAAACGCTACTTGAGCACCTCGGGGGTTTGCCGGCTCGTTGCAAGCATTGAAGAGGGATTCTTAATTCGTCGCGAGCCTCGCACCAGTTCCCCACCCTAAACACTACGTGAGCGCCTCGGGGGTTCGCCTCTATGATCATCTCTTCTATGAAGGCTTGTAGTTTACTTTTGAAGGGATACTCAAGCTTTCTAGCACATGTAAGGGACACTTCCAAGCAAGTGCCAGAACTGAAGGAGATTGCTGTAGTGAGAGATTTTCCTGATGTGTTTCCTGACGTTCTACCTGGAATGCCTTCGATTAGAGAGATTGATTTCTCAATCGATCTTGTACCTGGTGTTGAGCCTGTTTCAAAAGCACCATATCGTATGGCGGTAAAGGAACTTCAGGAGTTGAAGTCTCAATTGCAAGAACTGCTAGAGAAAGGATTTATTCGTCCTAGCACTTCACCCTGGGGAGCACCGGTTCTCATTGTCAAGAAGAAAGATGGTAGCATTCGACTTTGTATCGATTACAGGGAATTGAACAAGCTTACCATTAAGAACAAGTATCCTTTACCGAGGATTGATGACTTGTTTGATTAGTTAGTAGGAGCTACAGTCTTTTCCAAGATTGACCTAAGATCTGGATATTATCAGTTGAAGATTAAGGAAGAAGACATCCCGAAGACAGCATTTAGCTCAAGGTATGGCCATTATGAGTTCACAGTGCTTCCATTTGGGTTAATAAATGCCCCAGCTGCATTTATGGACTTTATGAATCGAGTTTTCCAGCCAATGCTAGATGGTTTTGTCATTGTTTTCATAGATGACATTCTTATCTATTCATGTGATGAAGAGCATCATGCCAATCATCTCCAAGCAGTGTTGCAAACACTAAGGAGTAATGAACTGTTTGTCAAATTTTCTAAGTGCGAGTTTTGGCTAAGGAAGGTGACTTTTCTGGGTCATGTCATTAGTGGAGATGGTATTTCTGTGGACCAGCACAAGGTACAAGCTATAGCTGATTGGCCAAGACCTATGACAGTGATGGAGATACGGAGTTTTCTTGGGTTAGCTGGCTACTATAGACGGTTTGTAGAAGGGTTTTCCAAGATTGCTGCACCTTTGAGTAGATTGACTCAGAAGGCGGTTAAATTTGAGTGGAGCAATCAGTGTGAGGACGCCTTTCAAGAGTTAAAGACTCGTTTGATGACTGCACCGATTCTTACGATTCCTTCAGATTCAGAGGGATTTCAGATTTTCAGCGATGCGTCGTTGAAAGGTTTGGGTTGTGTATTGATGCAACATGGGCGAGTAGTTGCCTATGCTTCGAGGCAATTGAAGATTCATGAGAAGAACTACCCAACCCACGATTTGGAGCTTGCTGCTGTAGTTTTTGCCTTGAAGATTTGGAGACACTACTTATACGGTGTACATTGTGAAGTGTTCACTGATCATCAGAATCTGAAGTATATTTTTTCTCAGAAAGAGCTGAATTTGAGGCAGAGGAGATGGATGGAATTGCTTAATGACTATGATTTGAATATTCAGTATCATCCGGGAAAAGCTAATACTGTTGCTGATGCTTTGAGTAGAAACTGCCTACGAAGTTAAATAATTTGCTAACTCAACAAGAGAAGTTGATTGAAGAAATGGATAGGTTGGAGTTATCATTGGTACTTCCTACAACTGGCAATGTAGGATGGTTGGGTCAATTGACTGTACAAGCTGATTTGAAGAGTAAAATAGCTGAAGCTTTATGGAAGGATCCAGATTTTGTGAAGATCATACAGTTAGTAAAGGCTGGGCATGAAGAAGATTTTAATCTTGATGAGGACAATCTCCTTTGGTATAAAGGTAAGGTCTGTGTACCTAATGTTGATGATTTGAGGAAGGATGTTCTATCTGAAGCTCATTTCTCTGCTTATACTATCCACCCTGATAGTAATAAGATGTATCAAGATCTGAAGGGTTTGTTTTGGTGGCCCGGAATGAAGAGGAGTAGCTGATTTTGTTGCCAAATGCACTGCTTGTCAGTTGGTGAGGCAGAACATCAAAGGCCGAGTGGATTACTTCAACCCTTACCGATTCCAGAGTGGAAGTGGGATGATATTGCTATGGATTTCGTATCAGGTTTACCCAGATCTTGGCAGGGCCATGATGCTATTTGGGTTGTTGTTGATAGGCTCACAAAGTCTGCTCACTTTTTACCTATCCGATTGACTGATTCAGTAGAGAAGCTAGCAATGCTATATGTGACTGAAATCGTACGATTGCACGGCGTGCCTAAGTCCATAGTATCTGATAGAGATGGTAGATTTACTTCTAGACTTTGGAGGAAAGTGCAAGAGGCTATGGGCACTAGATTGACATTCAGTATTGCTTTCCATCCTCAGACTGATGGACAAACAGAAAGAACCATTCAAACTCTGGAAGACTTATTGAGATTGTGTATCCTTGATTTTGGTGGAGGTTGGGGATCTCATATCCCTTTGATAGAGTTTGCTTACAACAATAATTTCCAAGCCAGCATAGGGATGGCGCCTTATGAAGCCCTCTATGGAAGGAAGTGCAGAACACCTCTTTGTTGGGCAGAGATTGGTGAGAGGAAGGTAATTGGATCAGATCTTGTTGATGATGCCACAAACAAAATCAGATTGATCAGAGATAGGTTGCTAGCAGTTCAAGATAGACAGAAGAAGTATTATGATGTTAAGCACCGCTTTGTGGAATTCAATGTGGGAGACTATGTTTCATAAAGATTAGGCCGATGAAAGGTGTACTTCGTTTTGGCAAGGTTGGCAAACTTGGCAAACTTAGTCCCCGCTATATTGGTCCTTTTGAGATAGTGGAAAGGGTTGGGAAGGTGGCCTACAGATTAGCATTACCCACTACATATGCTGTCCACAATATGTTCCATGTTTCGTCACTGAGGAAGTATATATCGGATGATCCTTCTAAGATCATATCGGAAGATGTGGACTTACAGCCAGATCTTACATATGTTGAAGAACCGGATCGTATTCTGGAGTTTAGTGTGAAACAACTTAGAAGCAGAGAGATACCGTTCGTGAAAGTTGTGTGGAAGCATGGATTGGAGAAGAATGCTACGTGGGAGAAAGAGTCAGAAATGAGGAAGTGTTATCCTCATCTTTTTGAGTAAGGTATGATTGTTGTTTTTCTCTCTTTTCAATTTCGTGGACGAAATTTTTTTTTAAAAAGGGGAGAATTGTAAAACCCGAAATTCGTCAATTGAGTGCGTCGCATGCATATCGATGCGTCGCGACGAATTTAAGTGAAATTTCGATGTCGTCGGAAATTGACGAAATAAATTTCGTTAGATTCGTCTCGGAATTTTGAGCGAAACGGTATAAAGAACTTATATTAAATTTCGCGCGGATTTGGAGTTAAAATTCGCCGAAGTACTTTAAGTAACTTTTGGCTAGACTTTCCATTTTTACCCCTAAGCCCTCTTAAGGGAAATGAGTTTGGCAAGGGCACATGCATAAAATGGCATTTTCATTTCTCTAAAATCCCTCATAAGCCCAAAGGGACCGAAACATTTCGGTCCCTTGTTTTGTTGCCGAACGTGAGAGAGGGCGACGGGAGAGAGGAGGAAGCGACGGGAGCTCCTTCCAAGCCGGCGATTCCGGCGAGATTCCGGCGAGAATCCTTAGGAAAGGCAAGAGGAAGACTTGGGGTAAGTCTTCCTTCAAATATTTGAAGTTATTTTTGAGTTTTCTTGAAAGAAAATTTTAGGGTTTATGTTTTTTTTAGAAATTTCTTTAGGAAAGTTTTTGAGATTGCTTTGATCTATATTTTCCCTACCTTACATGTCAAAATTTTAAGCAAATCATGAAATCTGAATTTTAGGGTTTCTCCTTTTGATGAAATTGTTATAGGGATAGGTAGAAGAGGTTAAGGGAAATCTTTTGGCATACAAATTTTAATTTTTCATTAAGCAAGTTTGTGTTTAAAAATTGTTGGAAGCTTAGGTCGTTTTTCTAAGTTAGGGATTTTAGGGTGCATGTTTAGGAAAGTTATTCTATATGATTTTGAGAAGTCTCTAAAGTATAGAAACTTTATTTTTGAGCACAAAAATAATTTTGCTAATTATTTGATGCATAAATCCGAAAATAAAAAGAATTTATATATTACTAAAAGAAAGAGGAATGTTTTAGAAGGATTTAGACTAAATTAGATGACTTCTGAAGTTCCTATCATTGCTATTTAATTAAATCCGAAAATCGGGTGATGTTTTTTTGGCATAAGGTTAAGCAAAATTATAGGAAACCTAGAAAAGCAATGTTGGAACATAAGGTTAAATGAATTCTTTGTCTTTGTCTTTAGGTAGTAGAAAAAAAAAGGAATAAAGAAAGCGAAAGTGGAGAAGAAGGTTGTGGAGGTAGGAATTCTTTTCCTTACATGTTCAATTGCTATTTCATGTTTATATCATGTTGTATTGTAAAGCCTTTTATAGAAATAGAATATTTATTTTGTTTCTTTCATGTTTCAAATTCATGTGTAAAGCTTTATGTCAAACATTTGTAAGGAAGGAAAGAATATATGGTCATGTGAAACAAATATCGAATTGATTGTGCATGATTGAATACGGAGTACCAAAGACGGTGCCAAAGGCACATATGGCCCTTGGGGCAATTGAGGAAAATAAATGGCCAAAAGATGTGTACCTGATCAGTACAAGACGGTACTCCGGGACGGTTGAATATGTTAAATAAGTAAAAGAAGATGCATTAGATATAGCTATGACATATGCATATGACATTTACATACCTTTCATGAGGACATAATTGAGACATTAAACACATGTTCCCCTTTCTTCTTAAAGCATGTAAATCAATATTTTTATGTCAACTGAGCATGTTTAGGATTAGAATTTTCTGCTGAGCGTAGCTCATTTCCTAGTTTTGTGAAATTTTCAGGAGACCCGACTCTTAGGTGATGACTGATCACCCGAGGTTTACTTATAGACGACGCTTACCGGGTGACAGGTTTCTTTACTGTCTTTAGTAGTAGTAGATGTTGTAGTTATTTTTGTTATTTTGGATGGCATACAGAAATTGTGTAGAAAACATTTTATATGGCCATCTTATACATTTTGATAGACTTGTGTTATGATCTTGTTGTAGATGTGCTTTATTTATTTTGATTAGCTAAAATTGAATGGAATTGTTGATGAGAAATAAATTTCGCGTCCGATCTCGTTCCCGCCTCGTATCTACGAGCTAACTGGACCGGATCGTGACACAGGGAGGGTGACGGGAGCAGGCAGTGGAGGTCAGGTGTTGAGCAGTCGGAGAGGGAGGTGAGCTTCGGCTGCGGGAGGAGAGTTGGACGGGGCTTTGCGCGTGGAGATTCAGAGAGCCGGGAGGAGCTTGGTCGGGTTTGCGATCGGGAGAGGGAGGAGCTCGGGATCGGCAGAAGGAAGCAACAGTCGAAGACTCCATTTGCCCTGGTATTTAACAACGATCGGGATCGTTCTGCGAGGTAGGTCGCGGGATTTAGGCAGGATTTTCCGATCGAGACATGAGCGGCGTTGAGCTACAGGATTTTACGGGATTTCTTGCTGGATTCACGGAGATTTGGGCGTCTCGATGAACACGAGGTATATACGCGGGATCCTTGATTTCTTTCCTCTTTTGTCTGGTTTATACAAAGGTTAACAATCCCCAGAGCTGAAGAATCTCTTGAAAGTCTAGAAGAAATGGAAGTTAAGCATGTTCAACTCCAAAATATGATTGGGGCTAGTTTTATTAAATCTCTAGTAACTTCAACTCCGAATACTTAATTAATTTTCTTAGCGTGGAGATATTAAAGCTGGCCATCTTATTCATGTCAGGGTAATGGTCGATGTTCAATGTGGTTCATTGTACTATCTCAGCTGGATCCTCTAGTTCAGGTTTGCATAGTTTGGTCTTTGGCATGGTCAACTTGACTTGAAATCATTATTTCTCCTTCGACTGTGATTTTGATCATCATCATCAGCCATTCCCAATTTTTCAGAGCCAGTTAGGATTTTTTCCCTGGATTGTGCAAATTGTCTGGGCCAAGGAAGTAAAATCACATGATAACTTAGCTTGTGATGTGTTAAATAATTTGTTTGATATTTTTTTTCATGCCTACTGTTTTCTTTGGATTGGTACTTTGAATAAGTGATGGTACTTGATTATAAAGAACAAATTTTCTTCCATCAACAAGGTAGATAAGATTGACATTTTTTTGTATCTTTTCTTCATGTCCTTGCTGTAGGAGTCTCAAAGATGCTTATATTATGGACATGCTGTTGAGCTTTATTCTGTAACATTTCTCCATGTCTAAGCATAACTTTGTCTGTTTTATTATAGGTTCGTAATTTGCGCATAGGAGCCATGATGAAAACCATCTTACCAGCATTAGCTCAGGCTGTGGTTTTGAACTGCCACTCACCTATGCAACATATTGGATCTTGTGAAAGCCTAAAGCCACAACTTCAAGTACATGATCCACTCATTTTTATTGATATTTGATTGACTTTATGTTATTTTGTGGTATCTTCATGTTATCATATCCCTTGAAAGTTTATTTATTGCTTAAGCCATTTGAAAATTTCTTTGATCTTTTTGTGCCAGTAAAACTTTCATTTACTCGTTTTGTGGGTGATATCTTATGGGTTAAGCATCCGTTCTGCCGCTTGGATATATTTCTTACAAATTTATTAATTCTCAATTAATGTTGTCGCCTTTTACATTATCTGACTGCATCTATTTAAGTACTCACAAGTCCAATCCATTGGCCACTAATGCAAAAACCTTGGAACCAGTACTATCGTCTGCTGACATGTTACCCTGAATAGTAACATGTGGGCAATGAATACTGCGTGACCTGACCTGGCTTGAAGGTTGATGTATATAGTAACCTGGTTGATTGACCATGAAACAAATCCCAAATTTGGGCCAGGAAAGCCTATCTTATTATTTGCCATGCCAGACTCCGGAACAGGGTTACAGATCCAGCGTAAACATGGCTTAACAGCATGCAGGTCTGGTCCGATATTAAGGAGGCATATTTCCTTTTTCGTTGAAGCAACCCTCGATGCCATCTATTATTGTATTTTGTTTCGTTTCATAGAAAGTGGTTTTTTTAAATGAACCATTAAAATATTGTTATAATGGTCAGCTTAGCATCCTAGTTGCCTATTCAGTTAATCAAATAATAACATTCAACTTTCAGGTTTTTGTGATCATGTTCCTTGTTTTCTAGATTGACTGGTTCTATTTATTCATTTCTTATTTTTTAATCTTTCCAGGGGATTTGTGCAGCAGTTACTGAAGCCTATAATATATCTCCAAATCTGGTTTGTATTTTTTGTCCTTACCAGATTTGAACTGGGTAGTTTTCTTGAATTTGATAACATTTTGTTTTAAATTTTATGTTTATGATGAATTAGTTCCTTTTTTTAAACTGAAGTTGCCTTATCATGTTCCTTGAGACCTTCGAATGTTAGTTCTTGCTCTATGGTTATCTTCAGCAGATGATATCGAGCAAGATGAAAACCCAACAGAAATGTTTCATAAATAAGACTACGCTCAAGAACTCAGACGGAAAATAAATTTGAGCAGAACCAAGGAGTATCTATCGTTTCTGAAGCATGCAACTAAGCATGGATCCAAAATTGAAAGAAAGAAATCCAAGGTCCGCCCAAAAATCAGCTTGCCAAGGGCATAGAAAATTCATAATGTCCGCATGAGATCAACAGACCCTGAGGAGCTTGGATGAAGTAGAGATAAAAAGCCGACCCACCATAGCAACTGACTGTGAAGAACTTCTAAACCATGGGATCACCAACATATCGGGCAATTGAAGAGAAGCAGGCTGAACATGATTACTGCTAACACCAACAAATGAACAATATTTCTAAATGAATATTAGCATCAATAATATCCTCTTATCTTCTGTATCTTATCATCTAAAGACCAATCGATTCATCTAAATCAAATGAATTTCTATTAGATTATCCTCCCCAAAGACTAGTAATCAGTTTCCTCCGGTTGTTTCAGTATAAGCTACAACTTGTATTACACCTGTCTTACGTCCTTATGGTTTTATACGACTCTCTTGTTTGTATTCATTTGTTATTCAGCATTGGCATCCATGCAGCATTTGTTGTGTTATTATGGTTTTATCACATTTTTCTTGAGCCTTAGCCTTCTTGGTACTATTGATAATTTCATTATGTTTCCATAAATATGTTCGATTTCAAAGTTCTTTGAAGTCAATGAAAATACTTACATAGGCACACATGCATATAAGCATTACTTTATGCTGTTTCAACTCCTTTTCTGTATTTCATTTGTGATGTTATGATACTTTTTTGCTTCATTGTGGTAACTATTATTGAATTTGCTATTTAAATATATCATTTTTTTTTAAATTTATGCATGGCCATGAGGCTGAAGTTGAACAAGGTCTTACTTACTACAGCATTGCTTTCATTTATTTGTGTATTCATGCTTTGCTCAAGGCACTTTTTGTGTCAAATAGGAAGGAGAAGGGGCAGGCCTGACATAACATGCATAGGAATTGCTCAAAATATTTTTCGAAGAATAGGTCTAGTAATTCAAACAGAGCTTAGTAGGAACGAATGAAAAAAATGTGAATTCATATAAACAACACAAAATGATGTTGCTTCTTTGTGTATTGCTTTCTGTATAGTTTTGCTAGCTGCAGAAGCACCTTTTATTTATGAGACTTAATGAGTGCATAATGGACAATGAGTTATGATTCTGAATATCAAGCATAGAAAAGAAAGGACACTGGTGACGAAGAAGGCCACAGACGATTGGACTTAGGGACACAGCATGCCTAGGATAGTATATCTGTATATTTTAAAATACGTTATATTTCTAATACTGTATCATAGACTTAAAGATAAATTAAGAGAAATGAATAAAAATTATAATCACCATGCCTTGCACAAATGAATACAATAATCAGAATGGTAATGAATCTGTGTAAGGATGATAAAAATGTGATAAAGATGGTAATGAGAGTTGCAGAAGACAAAATTAGATTGGGATCTAACCAGGTTAGAGTCATTGTATTATTCAGTTTGTTGGCAAAATATTTCTTGGTTGTGTCCCTTTGGTGTCCTAAGCTTTTGGAGATGGCAGTTTAAAATACAATATTCAGAAATGTTAAATGCTTTATATTTCACATTGCCTCATTGTGTCCCAGTGTCCTTTTTGGCATGCTTCGTCCTTTGGTTTTTCTATTACTGTTTTTGGATTTGGGTGATTTGTTTGATGTTTTAGATTTCAATTTTTCTTTCTTGTATACTTGACAAACATTTTATACATTAACTCTTGAAGAGTGTCTTTTTTTCAGTTTGCATGGGACAAGAAGAAAAAACTTGTACGAATAGATTTTAGACTCAGCATATATGATCCCAATACTATGATAACTAAAGTTCTTGGAATGTTTCTGTATTACATTCTGGAAATGCTTGAACTCTTATTTGACATCTATTACTTGTAGTTTTTGTTTCTCTAAAGATTAATATTGTGAATTGTACTTCAATAGGATTTGCTTGTTCCTTCTCTCTTGAGTGGAGGAATTGAGTTTTCTGCTTCTGCTTTGACAATGGAAGCAGGCACACCTATTCCACCTATGCTTGCTAGGTATGTTATTTGTTCATTTTCCAGCTATTTTTCTCTGAATTTTCTTTGAGTTGACACTTCTGTTATATGTCTTGTCACAGAATCACCAATGGTATCAGCCAAGTACTGAAGTTGTTCCAGAATAGAGCTTTTACATGTGAATTCAAGTAAATTTTATTTAGAAATGGTGTTCCTTTTGCAACACACTGTAATATATATTTCTATAATTCTACCTTCAATGCTAATCACTTCTTGCTATCTTAATTAAGTTAATTTAGGTACTTTTTATAATTTGAAGTATATTTTGTTGTTGTATAGACATTCAGCTTATGTAATCAGGTGGCCACCGCATTTGATTAACATTATATATCAATTATAAGATCTTCAGTAAAAGTATTTGAAGGATGACTATGTTTAACAGTAGAGATTCTCAACAAGATATAATTTATTATGATATCTTCATATATTTGAAGAATGACTATGTTTGATTCAAAAGGCCCTTAGGAAAAAAAATTGCTGGTTTAACTTTGAAAGGGTAAATTTGTAAATAAAAACTATGGGGAGGTTAAATTTCAAAAATGTGATTTCAGAATTGTGAGTGGGCAACTAAATTAGGATAGGAGAGAGGTCTATATGGAGAAAATTAAGGCTATCCAATATTCTTTCCCAAAATTTTCAACCTATTTCTACGTGTTTGTCCACTCTTAAGAAGATATCAAAGGGAATATTTGTCACGACCCGACTCGGATGCTCGATTTAACGAGGCGGGAACTAAAAGTCGGACGGTAGGATCTAATCATTTCAGTTCATAAACAAAACAATATTAAAACATTGAATTCCTCTTAGCTTTCATCTGAAGAGCCACTAACAAAATTCCTCAAATACTTAACATTTGTCTCAAATCATAAATTACCTGTTATCTGTTGCATGTCATCTTCTATAGAGGAGCTCTTCTCTTTCTCTCATTTCTAAATCTTTGGATATTTACCCGAAACAATTAATTAGTGGAATGAATTTATACAGTAAACTCAGTAGGTAACTGTTAAAACGATCAACATGAATATTCTTTATTTACAATACACTAATAATCTTTAATATGCATCTTATCCTTTCTTAACTCTATTTCATTCATTTCAGTCATTTATACATATCCGGTCGTATTCCTTTAAAACATTATAAAACTTTAATATTTATTCATTTTCTCATTTAATTCGTAGATGAGCACCGTCTAAATGTACCCAAAGGTACAACCATTTTCATTTTTTCATTTTCCTTTTTCGTGCACGGGTAAGTTACTTCCCCAACCAGTACCATACGGGAGTGAACTCCTGTAAGTTGCATGCATATCATTTTCCTTTCTTTTACATTTATTTTGAACTTATCGATTCATTTTCATATGTCACTTCTTCGTTTGCATACTTTCTTAATACATACATGTATCATATAATATCCTTTTTCACACATATACACAATTTCATTCATGTCATTTCATTCATTCATTTTCTGTTATAATAATATTTACATTCATTTATGCATTTGAACTTTTAACATTTCACACATGTAGTCTCTAAAAAGTAAAACTTTTTAAGCAATACTATGATATAAAATACTATATCATATTCGAAAGAATATACAAAATATTGAATTTCATAATTACAATTATCCACTTTGATTCTCCTCCAATATTTTTCTTGTATTGAAATCCTTTTAACTGTTCACACAAATATAACATTTTAATTAATATTAAATCTCAATTTGAATGACTCAACAAACATTGGATTTCTTCCACATGAAATTACCTTACAAATTTTCACTTCTCTCGTTGTTGAGTCTTTGTTGAAACAAACTCTTACAACTTGGTCTCCCTTTAAATCCCTAATATTAAACAATAAATTTTTTATAAAATAAATATGCTATCTAACAAAATTCATTTGAAAGTCTATTTACAATGAGGGGATTTTTTCCCAAATCCTAAAGCTTCATCTTTCTCCAGCACAAATCTCCTCTCCTCACTACCAAATGTCTTCCTTACTGTCAAATTAAAATTTTCCACTAATTATAGTAATGATTAGGAACAATTTATAAAATTTTGAGAAAACAAACATTTTTCCTATTTCCTTTCAAATTGTTTTTCTCTTTCACCGTAGTTTCTCCCAAATCCCCACTTGTATAATAATAGGAATGAAAAGGAGTTGTTTAATCTTACCCTCCAATGCGATCATTTGCTAAAAATGGCGAAACAAAAAATTCCCCAAGCTTTTTCGCAAGTTCGGCCGTCCGCACACACCCTTGCCTGTTCGCGAACGTCTCCCCCTCTCTATTTCGTTTGCTAAAACCAACTATTCTTAGGTCGCGTCTAATAATAGGTTGGTTGGCCTGTTCGGTTGAACCAGCCACCCAATCGGTTTATTACAATCTCCCCTACTTATAAAAACTTCGTCATCAAAATTAAATCAAGTATAAGGAAACATACCTTAGTTAAATAGAGATGATGATATTGACTTTTCATTTCAGCGTCCTTCTCCCAGGTGGCATCTCTTTCCATCCATGCTTCCATAAAATCTTCACAAAAGGTATTGCTCTATGCCTCAACTATTTTACATCATAATCCAGTATTCTTTCAGGTTCCTCAATATATTTTAAATCAGGCTGCATGTTAATAAATTTGGACCAATTCTCTTTGACTCATCTGATACATATTTTCGAAGCACTGATATAGAAAACACATTATGAATTCCTTGCATATGCACTAACATATACAATTTGTAAGCCATTTTTTCAATCCTCTATGACTTCAAAAGGACTTATGAATCTTGGACTCAATTTTCCTGTCTTTCCAAACCTTTGTATACCTTTCATTAGACTGACTTTTAAGAAAACAATTTCTCCTTCTTCAAACTCAACTGATTAGTGTTTTGCATCATAATATTTTCGTTGCCCGTCTTGTACTGCCTTTAGTCTGTATCTGATCAATCTTATTTTGCTAGTAGCCTCATCTACCAGTTCAGTTCCAATGATTTTTCTTTCACCTGTTTCTACACAACACAAGGGTGTTCTGCACTTTCTCCCATAAAGCGCCTCGTATGGTGTCATTCCAATACTAAATTGAAAAGTATTATTATATGCAAATTCAATCAATGGTGTATGAGCCTCCCAATTTCCTCCCAAATTTAAAACACAACCTCAATAAATCCTCTAAAGTTTGAATTGTCATTTCTGATTGTCCATCTGTCTGAGGATGAAATGTTGTACTGAAAGTCAATATGGTGCGCATAGCTTCCTGAATTTTTTTCACAATTTAGAAGTGAATCGGGCATCTCTATCAGAAATAATTGATTTTGGATTTCCATACAACGTCACAATTTCATTCACATATATTCTTGCCAACTTCTCCAATGAATCTGTCTGCTTGATTGGTAAGAAATGAGCTGACTTAGTTAATCTGTCAATAACAACCCATATTGCATCTCGACTCTGCCTTGACTTGGGTAATCCAATTACAATGTCTTCCCATTTTCACTCTGGTATAGGTAAAGGTTGTAGTTAACCACTTGGCTTTTGATGTTCTGCTTTAATCATCTGTATCATCTGATAGGGAATATATTTTACTACAAATTTTGTAGCATTCTTTTTTAATCATGGCCACCAAAACAACCCTCTCAGTTCTTGATACATCTTTATACTGTATGGGTGAATTTCATAAGTTGAAAGGTGAGCTTCTTACAATATCTCTTCTCTTAAGTTTTTAATATTTGGAATACAGATCCTGCCTTTAAACTTTAGTAGTCCTTCCCCATCTATAACAAAGTTCTCTAATTGTCCTGTTTTCATATTCCTTATGATCTTTTGAAATTTTTCATCTTGAGATAATGAATTGAGCACTCTATCCTTAAAAGTAGATTGAATCACCAGTTGATTTAATATCATATATTTCATATTTCTCTGATTGACCACCGACAACTCTAGTCTTTTCATGCTTTGATTGTCTGTTCCTGCTAGGTGATTAATCAATTTGCATTTTCAAGAGCTTTTATGCTAAGTGTATCTGCAATTACATTTGCTTTTTCAGGATGATACTGTATGTCCAAGTCATAATCTTTAATGAGCTCTAACCATCTTTTCTGTCTCAAATTAAGTTCTTTTTTATTGAAAATATATTTAAGACTCTTATGATCTGTAAACTCTTCACATCTGACCCCATATAAGTAATGCCTTCATATTTTGAGTGCAAAAACTACAGCTGTCAATTCTAAGTCATTGGTGGGGTAGTTTCTTTAATTAATAAGAATAAAATCAAGTCATTGCTGAATGGCCAAGGCTAACAATAGTTTCTGAGGTGAGATGTTTTATGGGTCTTGCAAGTTATTACAGGAGGTTTGTAGAGGGATTCCTCAGATTGCAATGCCGTTATCCAGATTAACTCAGAAAGCAGTGAAATTTGAATGGAGTGATCAGTGTGAAGAAGCTTTCCAGAAGTTAAAGAATTGACTAATGACATCTTAATTTTGACAATTCCATCAGGTTCAGAAAGATTTCAAATTTTCTGTGATGCTTCCTTAAGGGGACTTGGATGTGTATTGATGCAGCATGGTAGATTAGTGGCCTATGCTTCAAGGAAATTGCCACATAAATTCTTTCACCACTAATCACATGCCCAAGAAATTTTACACTGTTCAACCAAAATTCATATTTTGAAAATTTAGCATATAACTTATTCTCTTTAAGTGTTTGCAATACTGCCTGCAAATGATTGGAATGACTCTCTTCATCTGTTGAGTAAATCAATATATCATCAATAAAACAATTACAAATATGTCTAAGAATGGCTTAAAAAATTTATTAATCAAATCTATAAATACAGCTGATGCATTTGTCATTTTAAAAGGCATTACCATAAACTCATAGTAATCATACCTGGTTCTAAAAGCTGTATTTTCTATATCTTCCTCCTTAATACGCAACTGATGGTATCCAGATCTCAAATCAATTTTAGAAAAAATTATTGCTCCCTCCAGTTGATCGAAAAGATCATCAATTCTGGGTAAATGATATTTGTTCTTAAAAGTAAGATTATTCAGTTCTTTGTAATCTATGCACATTATGAAACTTACATCTTTCTTCTTTACAAATAGTACTAGAGCTTCCCAAGGTGAGAAACTTGGCCTGATAAATCTTTTATCTGGCAATTCCTGTAATTTCTTAACTGACATTCTGTTAGGTGCCATTGACACTGGTTCTTAACCTGGTATCAACTAAATAGTGAAATCTATTTTTTTTTCTGGTAGTAATCCTGATAAATCATCTAAAAACTCCTCTGGATACTCTTTGATTATAGGTATATCTTTCAACTCTTTAACTTATTTATTTGTATCATTTACTTGAGCAAGAAAATACTGACATCCTTTGGATACAAATTTACATGCTTTCATATAAGTGATTATCATTAAAGAAATTTCTCTCTCCATAAAATTTCAATTCTTTTTTTCTGGGAAAATTAAATTTAGCAATTTTTCTGTTGCACTCAATAATCACAAAGTGCTTTGATAACCAATCCATTCGTAAAATTATGTCAAATTCTTGTAATGGTAAAACATTCACTATTGCTTCAAACTCTCTTTCTTTTATTTTTGAAGTCACTGGCATACATCATTTACATTCACAACAGGCCTATTTGGCATCAAAACTTCCAAAATTTCATTTATTCCATAAACATTCAATCTCATGGATTTAACAAATGCCTTTGAAATGAAGGAGTGTGAAGCTCCTGTATCAAAACGGATCTGAACAAGCTTTCCTTGAGTCGTTAGCTCACCTATAAAATTACATAAAAAATAACATAAACATTCATAATACATATTTATTTATTTCTCATTTTTTTTATCACCTGTAATTACTTTAGGTGAATCGTTAGCATCCTTCTGAGTCGGTGCATATATTCTAGGCAGAGTATTCTGTCGGCTTTGACTTGGTCTTGGAGTAGAAGCAGCTGATTCTCTTGTTCTTGGTCTTCCAATATTCTTCTGAGATCCATTATTTTTCTCTGACTCTCCTATTGATCTTTGTCCCAAAGTAGGATAGTTCTTGACAATATGACTTGGTTTATGACACCAAATACAAGTATTTGTACCAGATAAATATTCTCATTTATGTTAGCTTCCACATTTGCTGAAACTGTTCACACTTGAACTGTCACTGTTACTGGACTTAGTCTTCTTCTAATTAAACTTCTAAGCTTGTGAAAGAGGTTTACTATGCAAATCCTGTGAAGTTCCCATATCCTCACAACTTTTTCTCTTTTGAAAATCACGTCTCCTTTGAGTATTTTGTAAGTCCATTTCTATCTTCCTAGCCCTTTACTCCAATACTGAATAATCTTCAATTCCAAATAGAACAATAGGCTATCTAATTGCTTCTTTCAATCCAGATAAGAATCGATGACATTGTTCCTCTACAATATGTATTAATTGAGAAGCATATCTGGATAATGTTGTAAATTGAGCTTCATATTGCATAACTGATCTATCTCCCTGCACCGGTCTCATAAATTTATCCTGCATCTACCTCCTTGCAGAAGGATGCACGAACCAATCTCTGAACAGTTTTGTAAAATCATCCAACTTAAATTACATGTCTTGAATCCCTCCTGTTTTGTTTTTATGTTGGCCTCTCCACCAACTTTCTGCTTCTTCATCAAGAGCAAAGACTGTCAGAGAAACTTTCCTCTCCTCTGGACAGAACATTCCTTCTAAAATTTTTTCAACCCTTAATAACCAATTTTCAGCTTCAATTGGTCCTTCTACTCCTTTAAATAATAGTGGTCTCATATTTTAAAACAGTTTGAGATACTTATCAATAGGCATTCCATCGCCACTGCTACTTCTTGATGGTTGATTCTTTGAGTCTTGGTCAACTAAGTCATAGCTGTCATCATTTGTGCTAATGCATCAAGATTAATATTAACATTAGGCACTGGTCTTTCAACTTCCTCTACTTTATCCTCTTCTCCAAGATCATTTTTGTTCATGTTTTCAATAAGATATTCATTTTACATTAAATTTTTAAAATATTAATAATCATCCTAATGGGTCTTCCAATATGATTCATATCTTAATTGGGTCTTTGATATCACTTTTATCACAACTTGGCCTGGATGCTCAATTTAACGAGGCGAGAAATAAAAGTCAGACTGTAGGATCTAATCATTTCAGTTCATAAACAAAATAATATTAAAACATCAAATTCCTCTTAGCTTTCATCTGAAAAGCCACTAACAAAATTCTTCAAATACTTAACATTTACCTCAAATCATAAATTACCTATTATCAGTTGCACGCCATCTTCCATAGACGAGCTATTTTCTTTCTGTCATTTATAAATCTTTGGAGATTTACCTGAAACAGTTAATTAGTATAATGAGTTTATAAAGTAAACTTAGTGGGTAATTGTTAAAACAATCAATATAAATATTCTCTACTTACAATACACTTATAATCTTTAATATGCATCTTATCCTTTCTTAACTTTATTTCATTAATTTCAGTCATTTATATGTATCCGGTCGTATTCCTTTAAAACATTATAAAATTTTTATATATTTTTTTTTTCATTTTCCCATTTAATTCGTACAATAGCACCGTCTAAATGTACCCAAAGGTACAACCATTTCCATCTTTTCATTTTTCTTTTCCATAACCTTTTTTCGTGCACGGATACGTTGCTTCCCCAGTCAGTATCATACGGTGGTGAACTCCTGTAAGTTGTATTATATCTTTTTCCTTTCTTTTTCATTTATTCTGAACTTATTGATTCATTTTCATATGTCATTTCTTCGTTTGCATACTTTCTTAATGCATACGTGTATCATATAACATCCTTTTTCACACATATACACAATTTTAGTCATGTCATTTCATTCCTTCATTTTTTGTTGTAATAACATTTACATTCATTTATGCATTTAAACTTTCAATATTTCACACATGTTAGTCTCTAAAAAGTAAAACTTTTTAAGCAATACTATGATTATACAAATAACTATATCATATTTGAAAGAATAATAGAAAATATTGAATTTCATAATTAAAATTACCCACTTTGATTCTCCTCCTTCAATATTCGTCTTGTATTGAAATCCTTTTAGCTGTTCATACGAATATAATATTTTAATTAATATTAAATCTCAATTTGAATGACTCAACAAACATTGGATTTCTTCCACATGAAATTACCTTACAAAATATTCACTTCTCTCATTGTTGAGACTTTGTTGAAACGAACTCTTACAACTTGGTCTCTCTCTTTAAATTCCTAAAATTAAACAATAAAATTTTCATAAAACAAATATGCTATCTAACAAAATTCATATGAAAGTCTACTTACAATGAGGGGATTTTTTTTCAAATCCCAAAGCTTCCTCTTTCTCCCTTACAAATCTCCTCTCCTCGCTACCAAATGTCTTCCTTATTGTCAAATTAAATGTTTCCACTAATTAGAGAAAGGATTAGGAACAATTTATAAAAGTTTGAGAAAACAAACATTTTTCCTATTTCCTTCCAATTTGTTTCTCTTTTTTACCGTCGTTTCTCCCAAATCCCCACTTCTATAGCAATAGGAATGAGAAGGAGTTGTTTAATCTTACCTTCCAACGCGATCGTTTGCTAAAAACAGTGAAACAAAAACTTCCCCGAGCTTTTTCGCGAGTTCGGCCGTCCGCACCCTTGCCTGTTCGCGAACGTCTCCCCCCTCTCTATTTCGTTCGCTAAAATCGACCCCTCTTGGGTCGCGTCTAATAATAGGCGTGTTGGCCGGTTCAACCGAACCGGCCACCCAACCGGTTTATTACAATATTACCTTGATTTAATTTATGGTTATTCATAACTTGAATGGATGTCGGAGATTCTGGCTAAGGATTGGTAAATAGATGCTTCGTCGTGAGATTTGGGTTTTCTCTAGATTCATCCTTGACTTTAGAGGTGGAGAGATCACCAATTATTTATGTATCCTTTAGTGCTCATGTGCTGGGTTTTTTTGTTTCTGTGGATGGACTTTTCTCTTCTTGTGAGGAAATCACTATTTTTCACTTGATTAGATTTTTATGTTGTCACCTTCAAATAGAAAATCAAAGCCCTCCATTCTCTTTGATATTATTAAACTACTAGTATGCATGATTTCAAGAAGATTTACAATCAATTACAAAATTCTACTAGTTGTAAAAAAAATTATAAAATTTGTCGACCCCTATGTGAATGGAGGGACTTAATATAAGTTTTAATTAAAGCAGTTATACTGAAATAACAAATTTGAGGGCATTTGTGTTATTATCACAACTAACGCTTGTTGCAAGTATAGTAGAGGTGAGATGGAAAAGAAAATAACATCCTTGAGTTGCATTAGCCTGAACGGTGGCAACTTGTAGGAGTGTTGAAATAAATCTTGATTTAAATCATTAGTCATGCGTTCTTTTTAAAGAATCTTATTGTTCGTATGCATCACATCATTCTTTGTCATTGAATTTCATCCTTATTGCTAGAATCTACTCATTATTATTAGACATCATTCATTATTAATGACAAAAGTTTGCTTGTTTTAGCAAGTGGTGCATCTATGGAGAGGCGGTGAGTAGGAGGCATAGACTCAGCAAAGTTTTGAACTTTCGGAGTGATCTATGAAGTATTGATGCTTTTCTAGTGGTTGGTTTGGAGAGGTGACCAATAGATTGTCCCTTTGGCTACAACCCCAAAATGTGTGATTTGCTGGCTCAATGTTTGTAAAGCCCATATTATTGAAATGACTGGCTATCCAGGTGAGCCAGTTTGATCCATTATTAGAGTAAGGCTGTGCTTTTCATCCAAATTTGTAGGAATGCATAGAGAATTCTCCAACTGAATTAAATTGAAGCCCTATTTACATACTTTGAGTGGGTCATTTTAGTCCTTTTCATGTTTAATCATAATAGATGGTGGAGATGAAAGCTTCAGATGATTTAAAATTTATTCGAAACCCCCTTCTTGTAGGGCAGTTTGCCCCACCTTTCTAAACTAAGGTTGGCTCAAGCATTCAAAAACAATGTGATCATAAAGTCTTTGATAATTGATCTGAAGATGCCACATTGTTGGTTGTGATATCATGATTATGATGACCTGCTGAGATGAAACACACAAAAAAAAAAAGTATTTTCTTAATTAATTATCATTAATTGATATTAACTATAATTAATATAAAAGAAAAATATACTTGTACCTTCTCCCGCCTCGGTCCACGAGCCTCTCTTACCTCGGTCCCCGAGCCTTCACCGACGACCGGCACGCCGGCCCCAAGGTATAACCTCTAAACTCAGGCTTCCGTCCTCGACGTGTACGACGGACCGGTAGACCACCTAAGCGCGCCTTTGTTGAGCGTGGTAGGAGGGAATCCGGTCCGACGCCTACAACGAGGCGGACAGTCGCCTCCCTTCTCGCTCTCTTACCTCATCATGCGTGTCGAGTCAGTGGTCCACCTATGCACGCCTTTATTGAGCGTGGTGGGAGAGGCAACTGGCTCGACACCTACGACAAGGTAAGCAAGGGACACTCGCCCTCCTGTCTCGACATGCGTGTCGGATCGGCAAACCACCTAAGCACGCCTTTAGTGAGCGTGGTAGGAGGGAAACCGGTTCAACGCACACGGCGAGACTAGGCGAGCCTGGTGCACCCTTTTCTTTAAGCGGCCGGAATGATTCATAAGTACCCCCGGGCGGGGGGAAAGCAAACTACTCTTCTTCTTGTAACAGGTACTGTCAAAGACCCCATGCATGCCTTTATTGCGCGTGGTGGGAAGAAAAATCACGGCCGCGGTGTCCTCGAAAGAGGGCACCTACCATGCACGCCTTTATTGCGCGTGGTGGGAAGGCCCAGTTTTCTCGTTGTTTTCCCCTAAACGGGGGAGACGCCGGGAGGCTGTCGAAATTTCGGGTGAAATATTACTACACTCGGACCTGTTTTGAACTAAAAAGAACAAAAGATTTGGACCAAATAAGAACGAGCAGTGGAACTCAAATGAACACGAACTGTGGACCTGTGGATCAGAACCAAAATTCAAAATGATTTCTAAAGGCTAAACTCAAATAAAATGAAATCAAATTTGAACCAAACTCAAGCCAATTTGAACATAAAAATGGACATATAAAGACTCCGGAGGACTTTGAACAAAAAGAAAGTGAACATTCAAATGAACTTGCAATGAATTCAGAAGACCCTGGACAATCAATTTGAACATGCACTTCAGAACATGCACTTCGAGCTCATGTTTGAACTCGGACTATACGACATCAAGTGGGGACTTGTAAACTTGATGAATTCAAGTCTGAATGAAATTGAACTTGGATCCAAACATATACAAAGGGAAAAGTTTAAATCATGTGCGAGGGGATTCAAACTACAAAAAACATCTGTATGGTCAATAGTGACTCAAAGTAGGTTATAAGATCTTGATGCATGAACTCCTACAACAATCCCTACATATGCCTGTTGATTGAGATGGCGATACGGGAGACCAATGATAGAGGATCCGCCCCCTACAAACAAGTACCATCATCAAACCACCCGAGATTGGTAAAAGGGTGGATATGATGCAGAAGCAATGGGTCTTCTACAAACATCTTTAGGAGGTCGTAGTGGATACAACTGATCTTCAGCAAATGAATACTTGTGGATAACAACAGTGGATGTGTCGTAGGTACAACGAACCACTGTGGGCACAAGTACAAGCATCACCTACGATAATGGTGATCAAAGTGCTGTGAGTATACTGGGTACAAAGACAACTCGATGTACGAAAAAGGACACCCCCTGGCAGAAGAGAGGAAATATTTGAACAAATTAGAACCAAACTTCTCGGTGTTCCAAGGTCTCTTCTTAGTTCCATACTTGAGAAGAAAATAGCTCTGATACCCACAAACACCAGAAATAACAAGTTCACTACACTGACAACCTCAAAGGGAGTTTTCTTCAAAGCAACGGACTCCAAAGTCAAGAAAATCCCATCCCCGGTGAATGAGAAAGGGGAGTCAACGTCAAAACGCCACGCCACCGAATCTGCAATACCCATGCTAGCGGACAGAAGGCGTGTATAAGCCCTCAAATGAAAAAGTTGTGCGCACTCAAATGGTTGTTACCTGCACAACTACAAAATATTTCAAAGTACCCCCACACAAGTGCACCGTAGTATTGTATGCACATAGGTACACAAAGGGGTAAATTCAATCGTAAACCGCTTGGGCCCCGGCGTGACGCCTAGGAATGCTGCGCGGGTCAATAAGTGAATTCTAGTTCGAACCTGATCCTTCTATACGGACCAATAAAAGTCGACAGGGTTCGAACCTTTAAACGAATACACGGTTGTGGTGACCAGTGTATTTGTTTCAATATATTCATATTAGGTCTTTAAGGCTTAAAATCAAAAGAATTCACTGAAAGGCACGAAGCCTATGAGAAGCCCGATCCTCCTAAGCAAGCAAATAGGAGTAGACAGGGCTAGAATCATTGAATAAATATGCAGTCACAAAGTCGACTGGAATATTTATTTTAATGCATTCATATTCAGCCTTCAAGGGCCTAAAATCAAGAAAATTCATAAACAAAGGCACAAAACCTACAAGAAACCCGATCCTCGATCAATAGCTTGGTCGAGTTTACAAGGTCCAATCGAATAAAGAGAAATGACCCCGAACACCCCGATGATGGCCGTGTTGAATGAAGATCTCAACCGGAGGGGTCAATTTCAGGCATCTTTTAAATGTCTCCCAAAAGTCCATTCAAAATCCAAGCTCTACCCAAAAACACCAAACTTTACAAATCCCAAATTCCAAGATATTTAAAATTGAAATTTATCCATCAACTCTTAAAACAAAAATCCATCCACCCTCCGCAACAGTTTGCAGAGGTGGACAAATCAAAATTTACTTATGCTCACAAAGAGCCAAATGCCTAGTCGAAAATATCATTAGGATACATTCTCAAACAATCTCTTGCCATAAGGACGTGGTACGTGTCTTCTAACCGGCGGTTGGCTGCCAAATGACACCGCAGGATAAACGGTTATGACGACCCGGGGCCCTCTGAACCGAGTGGTTTCGCCGCCAAATGGCACCACAGATAGCGGTTATGGCCAGAGCCAATACGCTCCTTATTGGCATCAAATCCTTGAGATATGAATCAATAGGATATAATTGACAGGGCACAAAGCCCTCTGTAAGCTAAGGTGGATTCAAATTTGTCCCCTTAGACAAACATTCACCCCAGGTCTACAAGGTCCCCTTGGACGAAGCAACCCATGGCTGCCGACAAGGATCCTTCTGTCAGGTTGGGTCAACTACCTCCTCTGACTAAGTAGACCAGGGACCACAATGGTCCGGGACGACGGAACCATGGGATCTTGATCGGGTCCATCATCCATTCCCCCACCATCCGCTTTAAGTGCTAGATGGTGCAATTTCCTATTTTAAAATATCAAATATACCCAAATCCAAATCCAGTTTCCAATACTCAAACGCATGCTGCTACTATATGCCAGATAACACGTATGTTCTATGTATCTGATTGACGACTAGCCTTAATCGAAAGTTCTCTCTCGTTATCGGGAGGGGTAATTAACTATAGGGGCTTGCGCCTATAGGAAACCAGAACTCAGATCATAAAGTCCTCGCAAAATGAGGGCGAAATCTCTGGGTAGTGTCTTATCTACAAACCCATCTGCCTTCCAAAATTTACCCTGGAACCTAATCCGTTAAAACTCCCCTCGCCGAATAAACAGAAAGAAATCGCACGGCGGGGAGGCCGGGGCCGAATTTTCGGAGCCCACAGATTATAATGGATAAAACAACTTTAAGTTTTGTTGAATAGATTGATGGAAATAATTGCAAAGTTTTGCTGCCCCTCCAATTGGTCTAACAAAATGAATGATATTGTTCATTTTAAATGGATCAACTCATGTCCTTAGGAGGAGCATTTAGAGACAAACAACTCATGTTGTGGTGGAGTGTAGAAGAAACTTAGGGAAATTGTTGTCTTTTAGAGTAATTTATATAATATAGAGTGAACGGCATTGTAATGGATGTTTGCATAGTGTTTGTAGGTGGTTGCTTCTTAGGGGACTATAGATTGACTCATTGATCAATGCCAACCCTAGATGAGAGGTATGAGTTTACCATGATAGTAGTGGACGCCACTCAAGCAGAACTTGTTGGGGAAAATACTATGTGTAATTTATTGGTTTTCACTCATCTTCTCATTCGTCCACACTCATGATCTAAAGAAATGAATCCAAATAGCCGGTATTGTTTAATTGTTCAAATCAAGCGATCTTAGCAAGTTACTCCATGAAGTGCATCTAACATCCAAGCAGCGTATGACTAGAACCCATATGTGATCAGTCTCTAAAGACTATTATTAACTGAAATTTCCCAACAAATTGAATATTTCGCCCAAACCGCTCATTAGATGTTGTGGAAGATTCCAATTCTTTCTTGACACTGCAATAACCTTTCGTACCCATGTCACCCACTAAAGAACCGCCAAGTGGCCACTATTGGCACAATGTGATAACCATCCTCTAAGATTCCTCTAATCACATAATGTCTCTTTTCCATGAATACACAACATTTCATATTAGTAAGATAGTCATATAGGGTTGTGAGTAAGTTGAGTCAAGCTTAAGTCTTGGTTAACTAAAGCTAGGCTCTCCTATTGAATGCCTGACTCGAACTCTAGCTTGACCAGGAGTTCAACTCCAAATCAAGCTCAAGTCGAATTCATATAGGGAGTTCAAGCTTGGCTCATTTGTATATCCCCAAGCTTAAGCTTGACTCGAGAACTTGAGATCGTCGAAGAAGATAAGGAAGTCGTGGTAAGAACACATTGAAAAAGGATCAAAGAGACCAGCAGCATTAATGAATTCATTGCAAGAGCTTGATGAAGAAGACATCGGCGAGGAAGTAACAGCAGGAGTTTTCTATATAGGGCATTGATGGGTCCATTGGCAAAGAATTCATTGCAAGAGTTCACTATAGAAGGCATTAATGGGTCTAGTAATGACGAAATCATGGTGGGATTTCATTGTGGAAGGCATCAACAAGTCCAACTGCAAGGAAAAATGTCGTAGGAATTCACTATATAAGGCATCGATGGGTCAACAACATTTGGAGAAGAAAAAATAATTAGTAAAACTTGTAGCTCGTTCGAATTGGATTAATTAAAGCTGTGGAAAATATCAGGATTTAGGGTTCTTAATTGAGCTAGCTAGTGATCCAATGAGCCGAGCTGACTCAAACTTGAGCTTGAGCTTGTGCTCGTATAACATATGAGTTATTGAACATCATGGCTCATATGAGTTATTGAGCTGACTCAAACTTGAGCTTGAGCTTGGCTCGATAACATAGTGAGGTAAGTTTGTGCTAGTTTGCAAGCTAGCTCCACTTTTGCCCATACAATCATATGATGTCCACCACATCTAATTAGCCTCTGCTTCGTTTAACAAATGTCCCATTATTAGTAGTAGTGGCAAAACCTTGAGCAAAAATGAAATGACGGGTGAATAACCAAACAAAATCTCAAAAGTAAGACTCCAAGTTTACATTGTTCATTGAGATTCACATCATTCATGACTACATATATATCAAGCTTCAAAAGAGATACATATGAGAGATATTACACTTCATAGGGATAATACCATTTTATCTGCATTAATGATTGAGAAAGTACACATCCACTTGTTGTGAAGATAAGTGTTGAATGCAGAGAAAAGCATTGATAATACTTCTTTTCTATTCTCTTCTCTACTTAAAGAACTTCTTCCTCTTCCTTTTTATTTTCTTATGAATGTGGGATGCTTTACAAATGAGGTTTATATGGCTCTATATAGTGAAGAAGTTCACCTTTTAACATTAATGATCAACCACCATTGAAGACTTTCTAACCTCAATTGTACACTTTGTGGTAGCCTATATTTAGGATATTATGATAGCCACCATTTTGAAATTTTCAGCTGTTGAAGAGAGCCGATATTTTTTAATAAGCAGAAAATTTGAATTCACATTTAACACCCTTCTACATCTTTTGCTACTAGAGTTGATCTACATCAGGTGTCTTTATATTGTTGTTATCAAAGGGATCCTCTCTAGCCAACAGGATGCCCATAAATAACTCTCTTTGTCCCTAAATAACTTGCAAGAACTCAAGCTTATAGCCTAAATTCTGTAATATGAAAGCCATTGTACCAAGTGTATTTTTGCTTCTTATTGTAGAGATTGAGGAAGAGTGATCGAGTGGCCATCATGATCCTTTGTTCTTTATAGTGATGCTTCTCTCCCTTTTATGTGCAATGGACATAGGCCAACCAATGAAATCATTATCATACCTTGTTTCTTTCGATTTTTCTTTCTCCTGTCTTGTTCTCTTTTCTCTCTAGCTTCTCTCTCTCTTTAACACACACACAACACCTTCATTAAGAAGTAAATTGACTCAACAACTTAATTTACCCCCATTTCCTCTCTACGTTTTTCCCTCTATTGTAAATTGGTCGAAAGTTTACCTCCACATGCCATTTGATATGTCAGAAAAATTTTGACAGTTTGCATTTGGTTGGGTTGATTTGACATTTTCCAACCTTGTAGACTCTATTTTGCATTGTCAAAGTGCTCATAGGCTCAATGCTTTAGACCTTGTCTAATGGTTGATCACTCCATCTCAAGCTTGTTTGGTCACCGGTACAGTAACTAATCAAATTGGGCTCCAGTGCAGCTCTTTTGGGTTGCCTCAATGTTGACCAACGGACATGGAGCCGAAACCAAAGCTAAGTTCCAGAAAGCCAGGAAGAAAAAACTTCATACCTCGTATATGATAGCTCAGTTGACTCCTCCGTTGAATCTAGCTAAAATCCCGCTCAGATACCTCGGCACCATCAAAAGACCTAAGCAAATCCCCGAAATCCGGCTGATATCCACGTCTTCTCCAGCAAATACCATTGAAACCTCGTGATATGCCATGGTTTTCGTCGTTAAAAGCAAATCGAATGAAGCCCTCAGTTCTTCTTTTCCATTTTGCTACTTTCCTCCAATCCACTGAACTACTTTTGTCGGCCTCAGCTCCTGTGACCAAATCTCTCTACCGACTCACTTCTTCCGCCTGTAGCTCATCATCTTCCAAGCTTAACCACCTATCAAGCCACCGCAAACCTCCTCCCTTGTCGCCATTCGCAAGCCAAAGCCGGCCTTCCACTAAGCCTCTCCACCACTGTCCTATCTCCACTCTCACAAACCGCGAGCCTCATTTAGAGACCGAGCCCCGACTTGCATTCCGACCTCAAACTGTTAAATCGAACCCGAGAGCAGGCCTCCTTCAACGTCATTCTTCCTTGTTCACTTCTCACCCACGAAATCCACATCTGTCCCGACCTCTTCACCTGCTCTAGTGGAAATATCCCAGTACCCTTCCACCTTGCCTGCACCGATCTCCTCCCAAGACACTATACCCATGCCTCCGACCTATATATCCAAAGCCCACTCTCTAACCCAACCCATGAAGTTAAACCTTTTTTATCATTGTTAGTTTTAGCTAATGTATTAATTATAATAACAATTATAGTGATAATAATAATTAGTGTTAATTAGTTATTATTATTGTTATAATTAGTATTTTTATTACTATCATTCTATTACTTTTAATATTACTAGTTATTGCTATTATCTATTTACTATTAATGTTAATAATAGTACTAAGTTATTATTATTATTATTGTTATATATATATATATATATATATATATATATATAGTTCAAGAAAAAAAAGGCAAAAAAAGATGAAGAAGGGTCTTTTTGTGTATTTTTACATCTTTGCCACTCTCATCGTCGTCGCCACGCGCAAATATAACCCATTAACCATTAAAACTCTGAGAACTCACTTTCGTCGTTTGCGGCGCACCGAAAGACCGCCCATACAAGGTTTTATTGTGCGTGGTGGGATGGGACCCCGGTGCGACGCCTACGATGAGGCGGCTAATCACCTAAAGACTCATTTCAACGTTCGTGGCGCACAGAAAAACTGGCTATACACTCCTTTATTGCGCGTGGTGGGATGGAAACCCGATGCGACTCCTATGGAGAGGCAGGGTCACTTATAAGTACCCTAGAGCGGGGAAAAGCCAACTATGTTTGAAACTTGTACATTCAAAGATCTCATATACGCCTTTATTGCGTGTGATGGGAATGAAGACTACAGCCGTGGTGTCTAAGGACACCTGCCATACACGACTTTATTTAGTGTGGTGGGAAGGCTCAAACTCCTGTAGTTTCCCCTAAACAGGGGAGACGTCGGGAGGCTGTCGAAATTTTGCCTGAAAATGACATGTACTTGGACTCGAACTTGTGAGCCTTTGAACAGAATTTGAACTTGATTGAACACATATAGGAGACTTGAACAAATACGAAGGACATGAATTGGGACTCAAATGAATGAACTATAAGGACTTGTATTTGAACACAAATTAAATGACTAATCAAGACTTGGACCAAAATAAAATAAGTTTGAACTTGAACTTGATTTGAATATCAAGTGAATATAATTTGAACAACTAACAAAGATTTGCAACTTGACTATGAAGGACTTGGTCTTTGACTGGAATATGAACATCAATCGATAAGCTATATGGAATTTGAATTGAGAAATAATCAATGTTCCAATGGAATTTTCATTCCAATTGGAATGCAAATAAAGGAGGATGATCTATCCGAATCTCATCAAAGCAAAGACCCATGCACAAGTTCATTCTAAGCTTTGACATAAAGTTTATTTGAGCAATCATAATCAGTCTATAACGACCACCTCAATTGGAGTGAAGGGATTTGTATCAAGTTCATCATGTACCTTGTAAACTATCTTTGAGGACAAAGAGTTTACAAGTAGATTTCTAAACTACCTTTGAAAACAAGGGGTTTGCAAATAGAATTTGTGCGTAAACAATGGGAAGACAGTGTAAGATGTGGCAACCTATCTACAAATCATCATGGAAAATCTTTAATGAATGACATAGTTAACTCATAAAGATCATGTCAATGCATGTCTACGATCAACAATAGTACTTATGCTTTCCTGACACATTTAGACATCATACAGTGAGTATTATGACTTCCCCCTAGTCAACGACAATGAATCATGAATAAATACAGTGGTTGCACACGCATGTTGAAGGTCAACACACGATGAGCATGATAGATGGCGGATAAATATGTGGGGAGTCTATTAAAAATGAACACAACTCATTCAACAGTCAACCTCAATTCGTAGACAAGCCCATTCATCTACCTATAGGTAATGGTGATTGATTTGCAACGAATACAACATGTACATGGGAAATTTGTCAAAAGGCAGGGATGAAGGGACCACGATGGCCTGGGATGACGAAACCATGATCGGGTCCATCGTCGATTTCCCCACCATCCTCTTTAAGTGCAAGATGGTGAAATTTCCAATTTTAAATATCAAATGTTTTAACCTTCCAATTTCTAAATGTCCAAATCAAAACCCATGCTGCTACTATATGCTTGATACCATGTATCTACAGATACAACATATCTGATCGATGACTAGCCTTAATCGAAAATTCTCTCTCGTGATCGAGAGGGGTAATTAACTTCAAGGGCTTGCGCCTATAGGAAACCAAAACTCAGATCATAAAGTCCTCACAAAATGAGGGCGAAATCTCTGGATAGTGTCTTGTCTTCCAAAATTTACCCCGGAACTAAATTTTGTTAAAACTCCCCTGAAAAAAAAAGTAAGTGGGCAGAGGCTGGGGTCGAATTTTCGGAGCCCACAATCAAGATCATGCTTCAAGACAAAATATGCGTTTGATTGCATAGGTTTTTTTTTTTTTATGATTATAACAGTTTTATTCCTGAATGGCTGGATGGTGACAGCCATGTTAAGAATCAGGTTTGTTTTATTTTGATGCAAACATCATTTTGGTAATTAACTGATGATGCATTGGGGAGCAACTCTTGTCAGAATCAAGTGATTGACGTTTATCTGTTTTAATACCATATTTGAAGGACCATGAAGTTTCATTATTTGGAGCCTAAGTTTGCATCCTTTTGATGTTTTGTTATGAAACGACCATATAATGTATTGGTTTAGAGCCAAATTTTGTAGTTTTCACAGTTCGGTTCTATAATATGAATTTTTATTGTTGTAATAGTTGTTGCTTTGCCTCCAAATGCAACAGTCTAGAGCCATCTGAAGTAGTTAATTTTTTACTTTTGAGCTGTGAGGTTATCTTAGATAGAAACTCTAGTGTGGACAATTATTAAATCATTTCCCCATTTTTGCTCTAGCAATTTACTAAAAAACGTCTGTTTTCCTTGTGTTATTTTCCATGCTAGTACTCGGCATTGACAAATTTTGTCACATCATCGTAATGACCCTCACCCAAAAAAATTGATTTCATCTTGCTGCTTTGCAAATCACTAGCAATGTTTGTGTGAATTCACAATGCACTCCGGGCCACTTTAAACCATGAGACTGAACTTGCCAGACTTTCTTTAATTTTAAAATGGCCTAGCATTACCCTCATCAGGTGACTAGCATAAAATGATGTTCTATGGAAACCTATTTAAATGAAGCTGTTCTAGAGTGATGCCGGTGTCAGGTTTGATTAAGCGTAGGAGTATATATAGTATGTGATTTGATATCACATTAGGAAAATTATGCTCATAAGTCAATTCTGAGCCCACCAATTATGCGTGTCTCTAGGTATTTCTTAAAATTGTTGTTTCTCAACGTGAATTTTTTGCTCTTGCATTGGTTGACTTGACATTGTAATCTATTCTAACTTATTTTAACATGGAGATTTCATATTCTTTGATATATAGATTTCTAATAAATCCTTTTGCTATAGATATGATGGTCAACGTGCCCAAATTCACAAACTTTCATCTGGCTCCATACGAATATTTTCTCGCAAAATGAAAGAGTCAACTTCTAGATTTCCAGATTTGATAACAACAATAAAAGAATTTTGTAATCCGGCCCATGCCACTTTTATACTGGACACGGAGGTAATCCTTGCTGATCAAGGGAATTTGATAGCACGTATCCAACTAAATTTGTTTGCTAAAAGCCTTTTCTTCACTGTGTGGTTATTTGCTGGTTCCTTTTGCACTTTTGTCATAGATTGTTGCTGTTGATCGGAAGAATGGAAGTAAGCTCATGTCTTTTCAGGAGTTATCATCACGAGAACGGGGTAGCAAAGATTATTCAATTGCAATGGATGGCATAAAGGTTGGTGTGAACGGGTGAAAAAGATTTAAAATAAAAATTTCCTCCCTGTTATCTTTCATGGTTTATTTATATACATGTATGCTAATGCTCGACACACCACTACATGTCTAGTTTTACAGATAGAAAAACATGCTTTACCTTGATTGTAGTATGCATTCCTGATGTAGATAAAGTTGCATGCATCACAAATATTGAAGAGTTAATGACCAAAGTAGTTCCTAATTTTTTTTTTTTTTGGGGTACATTTTAGCCTCTGACTTTTCCAGTGTTCAATTTAATCCCTCCACTTGTCAAATTTGAATCAATTTGGTACTTAAATCAACTTTATCATTTATTTGGTTAAAAATAAGTGGGGGAAGTTTTTTAATGATGGTATTATGAATTGTTAGAGTTAATCTCACTATTTAATATCGGCTCCTACTTGGAAAGCTTTCCTTCACCAATTTCATCCAAAGAGATGGCATAGTTGACTTAAGACTTAATTAGTTTAGATTTGGTGAGTTGAGGAACTAATTGAACATCTAAAAAAAATTGAAACTAAAATGAACACGTAAAAATTCTCAGAATAATTTTAGTTTATCCGTTCACTCAATTATTAATTTTAAATGATCATGCACGTCTTTTTTAGGTGAATACTAGTGGAAATAGCTGGAACTGAAGCATACGTTTGCTGTTTGCAATTAAATTGCCTCAAATATAGAAACATGGGTTAAATTCATAATTATTATTTTTGAAGTAATTGCATCCATGAGAAATTTTTAAATAGCGATTTACATGAAAAACTTTTTCGATGTTATAATTTTCAATGTCAGGATATCTAAAGTTAATCTAATATTACTGACCTTTGGCCCTTTATTTCGCGGCAACTATTAAAAATTTCTTTTCTTTGTGATACATAAGCCTAACAAATCTTTGCAGGAGATTAATCTTTACCTTTTGTTGTCTCAACAGTTCTCAAATCACTTGAACTTTTTGTTATCTGAAAATATGAGGATTTATACATCTATAAAGGTCCTATGGTTACGCAATCAAATGAAGTTAAATGCTTCTAAAATTTCAAATTGAATTAAATCTCTCTTCCATATAAGTTTGCAGTATATTTATGTTCTCACGCGTACTTTGCTTAGATTTCATACTTGTGACTGAATCATGTCCTGGTGATAAAGATGATGTGCATTAATTTTCTTTCTGCGCTATCAATCCTTGATATCTGAAAGAATGATATTCTGAACCATTGAATTCAATCGATAATAACTTGCAAGCGACTGAAAAAAAGAATTTTTTTTTGAAATCATTGAAAATTGATCTGTTCCAGTTGTTTTCCAATCTCTAAACTAAAAATTTGTGCCATATGTTTCCAGTGTTTGTTTATCTTTATATATACCAAACTAGTGGACTTGATTCCAAGAGACACTTGTGTATCCTCTGATGGCAAATGTCAGAATTTTAAATTTGAATTCAAATGCATTTATTAGTTAACTGCATATGACATATGAACATGATACGATCTTGACTTTGAAATTTACTATTATTCAATTTAATATTTAACTATCTCATCATAAGTGTAATCTGTCATTTCTCTTAAATTTAAATTCAAATTTAATTATAATAAACTTATAGTTACGTATAGATTTTTATCTTTTTTATTTAATAGATGACTACTTTAAATTTGAGTTTACGTTTATTTATATTTTTATTTTAAATTTTGTTGTTCAACCGTCAACCACTTTCTCATGCCTGGGCCTTTACATACAATTAACACCGAACTTCATTTAGTTCTTTTAATTATCCCTTGAAACGAAGTGGTATCGACTAGTTGTTTTACTAAAATAAAATGCAGAAAATGAAAAGCAAGATGCCGAACAGGGTTTTGATTTTCTATACTATCCATTCCAACCTGTGTAAACAGTATGCTTGCTTATTTCAAAAAAGAATTCTTATCCTTTTTAGGGATTTAATTGTAGAAGTTGAACTTAAAGAAGTTCTCTAGTAATATAAATTGTAAATTATTTTATGCTTTCCACTGTTTTAGTATCAATCTGCCCACTAGAGGATTTGATTAGCACCATTTAAGATCCATAACCATATGATCTTTGAGAAAATTGGACTGTTGGTACTTGAACTGATTCTCCATTATGGATGTTTTAATACCAAATGACATTGATATTATTTCCAATCCTGTAGTATTCAGGTTTTTATGTTTGCATTACATTTCATAGTTCCCAAGATTTCAAGTGTTAGTAATTTTTATATGAATTCTTAATCATTATCTTGCATTGGACATTCTCTTGCAGGTAGATATTTGTGTTTTCATTTTTGACATCATGTTTTCAAATGGAGAGCGGTAATTATCTTCAACCTTTTTCTTCACGAATCATCAACCCTTTTTTCCTGGATCTTAAGTCCTTACAACAAGTGTTTTGTTCTTCCTAGATTATTCTTCATTTTTTGTCAATATGAAGCCCAAAAACTAGATTTTTTGTATTTTGTTAATTTGATGACGTGTTCTGTTCTGTAATGCTTTTACAATAGCTTTCATTTCCTAAATAGATAATTTAAGCAAATAGATATCATAAACTTAGATTATTGTAAGCCAGGTTTATGAATGATGTTTTTTATGAATGCAATTCTGATTATGGTAATTGTCTTGTTATCCCAGGAAGGTTGTTGCTTAAACATGATCTATTTATTATCTAGTATGTATTCTCCATGTAGCAGCAAAGATTTAATTTAAATGTTGCAGGAAGTAGAGCAGCAGAGCTAAAGATAGGGCTTCAAATAAACCAAGCCGAGCTGACTGGGACCTTGTTCGTGCTTGACCTCATTTTTCAAAATCCTGTTTAAGCTCAAGCTCGAGTTCATGCTCGATTTGAATAGTTATAGTAGTGTTCAAGTTCAATTCGTTTGAAATAATAGTTTCTTGAGCTTGCTATACTCAACTTACATGATCAAATGATCCTTATCGAGCTAATTAATAAGAAACGCTTTTGAGAAACTTATTAGTTAACTGAACAAGTCCTATCGAGTTTATTAATGAGCAACCTATTTGATGCAAGCAAAATTTTGAAAAAGCCCCAAATTTTTGCTACCAAAAGCTACTCTTCATAGGGTAATAGAAAATACATCAAAGAGCACAAAATAGACAAAAAAAGAAACAATACAACTTTTTATAATAAAAGACTCTTACAAACTTTGACACAAAATCAAAACACCTAAAGGAGCTCTTCTTTGCTTGATTGAGAAAAAGGATACAAGTGGCACTACAGGAAAACCCGGTGTTACCGGCGGATAAAATCCGCCGATAATATGTGAAATCCGACGGAAATATAGGTTTCCGGCGCACGTTCCGGCGGAATTTTATGCGCCGGTTTGGTTTGCGTCGGTAAATATCTTCCGACGTTTATAATGCGCCGGAAAAGTTTCCGGCGCACTTTTCGGCGCATTATCGGTGCAAAAAACGTTGTGCAGCTGGCGACTTTCAACCGGTAAATTCCGGCGATAACTGCGCCGGAACTTTGCGTCGTATGAGTCCGCCGGTAATTACGTGCGGATAAAGCGTCGTTGACGCTGTAAATAACCTACGGGTTGTTTACGACGCAAACTATGCGTTTGAAATCTCCGGCGGACCAGACGCCGGAAAAGGCGCTGGTAATTTCCAGCGCACACAAAGACGCCGGCATGATCGATACGATTCGTTGTATCGTCGTTTCCGTCGAAGTACCGGCGCAAAATCCGCCGGAAACCTGTAGCATTGTCAAAAAAAAAATTGCCTTCCCAGCCAACAATCAAATTTCCACACCTGCAAACCTATACAAATATCTATCCATAACAGTTTATAACAATTCCACAACAGTTTATAACAATTCAACAGATGCACAAAAACATAAATACTCATTAAAAGAAATTGTTCAATAGTAACAACTAACTAAAAACATCACATATTGTTCAATATTACAGATTCAAAGAAATAAACAAGTTCATAAAATAAACTAAATTACTCTGAATCCGTGGACTCCTATTTTTCACTCATCTGCTCCCTCATTTTGCGCATTTCATCCAACAACTGATTGTGTTGCTCCTGGATCTGCATTTGAACCTGTGCTTGCAACTGAGCTTGCCAATCAGTTTGTGATTTCCTTACTTGTTCTAGCTCTTCTTGAAGGGCACTTATTTGTTGAGCATGTAAGGTCTCATGTGAACTGGATGCGAAGTTGGATGCAGTAGAGGAGGTCATCCCCTCGTATGCCTGAGCTTGGGAACCCAAACCATAAACTCTGCCATGCTGCATTCCTCCGACGGCCTGTGACCATATGCGATACTCAGAAAATCCACAGAACCGCCAGAAGAGTCCTCACCTGATGTAGCATGACTCTCCCGAAGCCGTATATACTCCTCCTGTAAAGTAGAATATAAATATATATAATTAAACTAAAAATAAAAATTTCTAAACATATATATATATATACTTACATGGGCTTTTCTTGCTCTCTCATCAATCCATTGTTGATCCTCCTGTCGCTTATGAGTGTGACTATGCAATTCCACAGGAGTTGGTTCTCTACCCAGCATTGTTTCTGTTAGAATTAAGAGAATTCTATTAATATTTGTATTAAAGAAAAGTAAAAAAAAACATTTAAAATTCATTACCAAACGTCGTCTATGCTCAGTATGTGGAATGGAGCCGCCAGTATGAAGTGAACTACCCAAGCCACCAACATCAGAAGCTCTATTCTATCGATTTTGATCCCTCCTAGTGTACTCTTCGCTGCCCCAAGCTGCATTCAACTCAGCCCATATAACCTCTCCAATCCACAATGGTCGCTTCCCAGACTTTCTAATATCTGTGAACATGTCGCGCATCCGAGTAGACCCACGCTTCTCAAAATTCTTTCTAATCCTGTCATTGTGTTGGGGCAGCCAACAAAATTCTATCTGCATTCAAATACATATGATATATAATATATAAGATTATTAGCTTAAGTAAAAAAGAATAAATCATTTAACATAAAAATTAAAATCCAAAAAAACCTCAAACTCTCTAAACCACATCTCCCGGACTTCTTTCGGGACTTTCTTCCAAGAAACATAAGGAGCGTCAAACCTGCTCCGTATGATATCCCGTATTTTATGTGTCGGTTGTTTTGATGGGTAAAACCTACAAAAATAAAGTTATGTAAAACAAATATAAAATATAAAATAAAAATGTTCATTAGCTTAAATAAAAGAGAATGTACGTACGTGTCATCCTCAGGTGCTATCAACATTCTACCATCTGTCGCCTACTCCGGTGCAACTGCTGTCGAAGGTCCAGCTGCTGTCGAAGGTCTAGCTGCTATCGAAGGTCCAGCTGTAGCAGGCTGATGGGGTGGTGGGGGATAGTATGGTGGAGCATATGGTGGAAATGGATAAGTAGGAGGGGCACCAGCATAAGGTGGGGGTGTGTAGTATGGGTAGAAAGAAGTACTCTGCCCGGGATCTGGTGAAGGAAATCAGGGGTCTGCTAAGTAAAACTGCGGGCTACTGGCTCCAGGAGTGGATAAAGGCTGTGTAGCAGGCTAAGGCTGTGTAGCAGACTGAGATGAGGTGGTCCCCTCAATACGTACTGGCCTGCCAGCTGATCCTGCTGTAGTGATCTTCTTGGTGCGCCTATTAAAAATATTTGTAATCAAACCTCTACTAGGCTCTTCACCTGAAGCCATCTGCACAGAAATAAATATGATATATTAGAATCATGAGTTATAACAAAATTCAGTAAAGTAAAAAAGCAGTGAAGTAAAAAGCAGTAAAGTAAAAAAGCAATGAAGTACAGATAAATGCAGTAAAGTAAGTAAAAACCAGTGAAGTAAAATGCAGTAAAAAAATATTTAATTTACCTTATGTTAACTCATCATTTATTGATTCACTTTCATATGATGATACATTTCCAGGACTATCAGATTCATCATTACTTTCCTCTATAGTTAAATCTACCTCCTCTAACTGCAACTCGCTCTCATTAATTCTGATTTGGTCATCCACATTGATTGGGAGATTTTTTAAATTTGATATAAACTCTTCTTGATGTCCTATTGGTATTGTACTGGTTTTCTCAATTACTCCCTTTGGTTTTGTCTTCATAACTACCAGCCAATCATGTTTGCCTCGTACTCTGCTTAGATAGTTAGCATAATAGACTTGAGTTGCCTGACTAGCAATGATGAATGGATCAAACTTTGCATATCTTCTACCCCGCTTTACTTCTGTTATACCATAAATTGGATGTACTCTTGTGCCTCTATTTTTTACTAGATCAAACCATTTACAATTGAAGAGATACACAGTATTCCTGTGACTGGGATATTCCACATCTAATATTTCTTGTAATATCCCGTAGTACTCAGAATTATCCCCTGTATGGGTGTTCCCTCTTACATATACGCCAGAATTTTCTGTCTTCCTACCTTCACACCAATTTTTGATTTGGAATTTATAACCATTGACCACAAATATTTGATAATATTTTACTAATCTATTTAGTCCCCAAGCTAACTCAGATAACCTTGAATACTGCGAACTGTCTTCAGTCTGTACCTTTAAATAAACAAGATGTTATTGTTATTCATATTAATTGCATACAGAACTCATTAATTAAGATTAATTATTCAAAATATATCGTATTTTTAAACCAAACAGTGAATTCTTTTTCCACTATCTTCTGAACTTCTCCTTCTTCTGATGTACTAAGACCATCAATGAACCTCCTACAAATAACCATCTTGAGTTTAGAAAAAAGTTTATAAGAAAACTGAAAATATAAATAACTTAAATCATACTTACTCGAGATATGGCTCAACTTCATCACAGTTAAGCAAGATGTACAACGTGATAATTGTCATCTCCTTATCGGTCAAATAAAGCACGGTGCTAGCGCCTAAAGGTTCCCCACTTCCACTGAATACAGATATATTAGAGGATTTACCAACATTTTGAGGTGCTGAACTTTCACATGATTGAAACATTGTTTCAAAATAATACGAGCAAATTTGAGTTGTCTCGTATGTTAAATATGTTTCACATATATAGCCTTCGGGTCGTGCTTTATTATTAGCAGTCTTCTTAAGTTTATTTAAATATCTCTCAAAAGGATACATCCACCTATACTGAACAGGTCCACCAACCATAGCCTCATATGATAAATGAACAGGTAGATGCTCCATAGAGTAAAAAAAGACTGGAGGAAATATTTTCTCAAGTTGACACAAAATGAATGGAATTTACTGCTCCATAAGAATCAAGTTCTCTACATTTAATTTAGAAGAGCATAAATCTTTGAAGAAAACACTTAGCTCGATCAAGAGCTTTAAAATCTGATCTGGCAGATAACTAAAAGCAGTTGATAAAAGACATTGCATGAAGATGTGACAATCATGACTTTTCAATCCGAATAATCTCCCTGATCTTATGTCAACACACCTACTTAGATTGGAAGAATATCCATCAGGTACTCGTAGGGTATTCACCCATTCACAAATTGTTCGTTTTTGCTCTAAAGTTAATGTGAATGGAGCTTTTGGTTTGAGAAATTTTCCCGTTCCACCATCCTTCAGTTCCAAAGCTTTATTTCTATAAATCTCCTTTAAGTTCATGATTGTTTTTATATTATCTTTCGATTTCTCTTTGATGTCTATAACTGTATAGAAAATATTATCAAAAAGATTTTTCTCTATATGCATAACATCCAAATGTTTAATCAAGTTTGTTCTCCAATATGGCAATGACGAAAAAATATTTTTCTTGGTCCAATTATGGTTGACATCATATTCTGGCAATCTGAACTCAGCTAATGTTGGAGAATCCATTATGGTGGGCATGAACCTTACTCTTTCAAAAATTTTTTCACTACTAAATCTTGGAGGTTGAAACATCATCATTTTATTTTTAGTAAACACTTCTTTATTTCGCCTAAAAGGATGACTTGGAGGCAAAAACATTCGATGACAATCGAACCAAATGTTCTTCCTACCATACTTTAAAGTGAATGATCTTGTATGTTCCATACAATATGGACAAGCTAACTTGCCTGAAGTGTTCCAACCTGAGAGAATACCATATGCATGAAAGTCACCAATTGTTCAAAGTAATGCTGCTCTTAGTGTAAAGTTCTGTTTGGTGGAGATATCATATGTACTTACTCCCTCTTCCCATAATAAACTTAAATCATCAATCAAAGGTTGTAAGAATATGTCAATCTTCACTTTTGGATTATGTGGATATGGAATTATAAGTGTCAGAAACATATAAGGAGTAGTCATACACAACTCTGAAGGAAGATTGTAAGGAGTCAGTATCGCAGGCCAACATGAGTACGGTGTAGCCGACTGACTGAATGGAGTAAAACCATCTGCGCATAAACTTAATCTGACATTTCTTGGTTCTGCCGTGAATGTGGGATGTGTACAATCAAAGTGCTTCCAAGCCTCTGCTTCTGATGGATGTGTGATAATACCTTCTTCTGGAATGTGATGATTATGCCATCTTATATGTGCAGCAGATCTCATGGATGCATATAGCCGTTGTAGTCTCAGAATTATTGGAAAGTAGAACATTCTACTAACAGGCATATCCTTCTTCTTCCTTCTATTTTCAGATCTTGGTTTAAATCTTGGTGCATTGCAATGACGGCATGTAATTTCTGAGATATCTTCTTTAAAGTATAACATGCATCCATTGATACAACAATCTATCTTTGTGTATTGTCAAACCAAGTTTGGAAACTAATTTCTTTGTCCGATATAGATCTGTAGGAATTAAATTATCTGTCAGATTGGTTTCCTTAAGCAGTCCAATGAATTGATTAAAACATTCACGAGCAACATTATATTCAGCCTTGATGCTTAACATCTTCACAGCAACAGATAATTCTGAGTGAGCCGTGCACCCTTTCCAAATTGGTTGTTGGGCGGTATGCAATAAATCATAAAAAATTTATGCCTCCGTATTCGATAACTCTTCTGTATTTTGTTCAATTTGTATTCCAGTTGCATCATGAACTAATTCCTCAAGATTTGGTCGGATATTTTCAGCTTCAGCAATATTACTACTTGTAGAAAGACCGCATTGATAATCAAATTGTGGCTCATACTCACCATGAGAAGTCCAATACCAATACCGTGGCATGAATCCTCTGCGATACAGATCAACAGTTACATCATCTGGTTCTAGGTGCACTAGATTTTTGTGTTTAGAACATGGACATCGAAACTTTCCTTCTGATATAAAGCTGGGTACTTGTTTCGCTTGTTGAATGAAAATGTTCACCCCATTAATGAATTCGTCTGTTAATGTCTTTCGACCTTGAGATAATCGGTTATACATCCAACTTCTTTGATTTCTAATATCCATAACCTACATATAAGATCAAATAAGTAATGGATTATCGCGCTTAAGTATATCTAAAACTAATTATATAGAGATGTAAAAAGATAGAGTGCTTGTAGAAAATTATGATAAATTTGTATCCTATCTCAAAGGGTAAAGCCACTCATCCAGAGTTATCTTAGGTCTACTTAAACCTTTCTTAACATAAGCCAAATCTAATACATCTCTGCAATACTTTACTTAATTTTATGTTTTTTTTTAATAGCCAACATTCTACTCCATAAAATATTATAGGTCTGACCATTATCTTATACAATTTTCCCTTAAGTTTGAGGGATACTTTTCTATCACACAATAGGCCTGAAGCATTCCTCCACTTTAACTATACATATTAAATTCTACTAATAAAATCTCAATATATTTAACCATTACTTTGAACAATAGAACCGAGATATCTAAAATGTGCACTCATTTTAATGACTTGATCGCTCAAAGTCACAATCCCACAACTAAATCTATTACTACTAAAATTATACTTTATATATTTGATTTTAGATCTACTCAAACAAAAACTCTTAGACTTTAAGATTGACCTCCCTAATTCAAGTTTTTCATGTACTCCCTCTCTAGTCTTATCAACAAGAAGAATATCATAAGCAAAAAGCTAGCATACTTTAGGGCACATCCTCTTGCAAATGTCTCATAAGAACATCCATTACTAAAACAAAAAAGTTATGGGCTATGATCCTTGATGTAATCCAACTGAAATAAAAAATATTTGCTCAAAGCACATGCATTGTGTTTAAACACAACATATGTAGATCCTCCTTACTCTCTCTATATTTGTGCATCAAAACTCTCAAAAAATGTATAGCTTCCATAATAGACTAACTCAGCATGAATCCAAACAAATTAAGGGGCTGTTTGGTTGCCTGAATTAGGAGTGTAAAGTAAAACAAATACATGTATTTACTAAATTTAGTTGTTTGGTTAATTTTGAGCGGAATAAATGGAAACAGCCGGAAGCATTAGGCGTGTATTAATGAGTGAGTTTTCCGCGAATTAGAAACCCGCTCAATATGAGCGGGTTATAAATTCGCTAGACGAAGAACTTGCTGTTCGGCTTCATTTATTCGCAGGAGGTGTAAGATTGCAGGAGAGCTTCTTCGCCCCTTCGTTCTCGTTCGACTTCGCTCTTTCGACGAAGTTCCCTTTACCTGTCCGAGCGGAATTTGCGACATTTTCATCGGAAGTAATGAGCCGAGCTCGCAAGTTCTGAAGGTAACTATCCCTTTCGCGCGCTTCTTCGACCATGGCATTGATCTCCTCCGGATTCCAGAAGCCGAAACACACGGGGCCATTTCCCTCTTCCGAATTCCTTTGATTCGCAAGCACAAGCCCAGTCGGCGGACTGATTCGAAGTTAAAGCTTTATCCTTTCTGTACTTTGAAGAAAGATTCATATCGGAAGGACCTCATTCTGCATGGTTTTCTCATTCCTGTGGGTTGCTCAACCTTAGCTTCTCCCTGTTTCTGAGCCTTTGTTGTAATCAAATCCAATTTCTTTCTCTGTACCTTCGATTCCTTGCGGGGATTCATCAAACTCATCCACGCCTTTCTCCACCAGCTTTCTTCAATTCCTAATTTGTCCCCACAGAAGATTAAAGCCCAAGTCCGCTTCTTTTTCTGCTATCATCTTCATTTCTCCACTTCAAATAGCAAGCAGAAAAGTGACGTTTTTGATAAGAAAGAGAAAAGAAACCCATTTCTCTGTATTTACGATTCGGTCGATCCATTTTGTTACATGATAGTTTAATTAATTTGTTGCAGATATAAATGGCAACGGCTTCGTCAGGTTTTAGAAACTTTATTTGTTTTATTACATAAATGGTTTTTATTTGATCTCACAAAGCTGAAGCTTGTGAGATCTGCAACATAGTGCTGCTTATGCTTGGTCAAATGATATATGGTTTCTTGATTTGCAAGAAAAGATAATTTTCATAATAATAGCTCATTCATTTTTACTTCAAAATTAGAAAACAAATATCAAAATTAGAACACAAATGCTCGATAGTATAAAATTTCCTCTACTTTTGAGAATTTGTAGTTTAATATTTTAGCATTTATCTTCTCATCTTAACACAAAAAAATCAAATTTTTACAAGTTCACTTGCTTTGATTGCATAAGCAACAGGCATAACAACAATTTGTCTAACATAAATCAATCTTATATTAGATATTGCTTTAAATAACATGTTGAACTCGACAGGTTCTTCGGGCTTTAGAAGGAGGTGTTCCCCTTGAAGAACTGAATGAAGGCATGCAACCAGGCCATAGCAGAATGCATGACTCCTATACTACTAATGCTAGTTCTGATTATGATTCTCATTATGATTCTCAAAGGTACAATGAAGCAATGCAGAAGTTCAAAACAATAGCATTGCGAAGTCAAGTAAATTCAAGTGCGAGTACAGTGGAACAACCAGTGAATATGGTCTTGCTCCCTCTGTAACGAGCAGTGAAGGCCAGAACACACGCGAAATGGAGATGAGAGTAATGAAGAACTTTCATAGCTATAGCAGTAGCTAGCCGTTAAGACTGAACTAGGTTTCATTGAAGAGCCTTGCATCCCTTGTGACTTTCGGAAGTGTTAAGAGAGAGGATATCATCATTTGGGTGCTCTGTACAATCTATACGCAATTAATTTGGTGAAAAATTGAACAACCAACAATATAATTCATTTACACGTAAATTAGTCTGGGGTTATTTAAACTTTTCTTTTATTCTTATGGATATTAATGTGCTTCAGCAAATGCTGCAAGAGGTCGACCCGTTATATATGAAATTTTAACCCTGTTGTCAGTGGTTTGATGCATAGTTTTACAGCATTTGCTTTATATATGAAATTTAAACCCGCTCAAAGGTAGAGGATGACCTTTGGGCTTGTTGTGAGAAAAAAAAAACTGATTCAGTAAATAAACGATGACTTCAAGATGCTTGCAATTTTACTCCAATTATTTCGAGTATCCAGTCAACAAAAAACTGACTAATTTTTTTTTTTTAAATTGTTTAAGAATGTGAGGTTGGATAAGTGCTTATGCTCCTCAAGTAGGTTTGGATATGAGTTCTAAATTAATTTTTTGGAATGACTTAGAAGAATTAATACAAAATATACCTCTTGAAGAAAGAGTTTTTATTGGAGGAGATTTAAATGGACATGTTGGTAGAGAGGTAGATGATTTTAAAAGCATTCATGTTGGCCATGGATTTGGAACGACGAATGAAGGTGGCAAGACCATATTGGATTTTTGTTTAACTTATAATTTTTTAATTGCTAATACCTTATTTAAGAAAAGGAATGAGCATCTCATCACTTATAAAAATGGTTATAATACAACCCAGATTGACTATTTTCTTATTAGAAAATTAAATCGTTTAGATTGCAAAGATTGTAAAGTTATTCCGAGTGAAAATTTATGTACCCAACATCGTTTATTAGTTTTGGACTTTAAAATAAAGGGGAATAAAATAAAAAATAAAGTAAAACAATTTTCTAGGATTAAATGGGGGCATTTAAAGAATATTAACAAAAATATTTTTGGAAATAAGATTTTAGATCTTAAGATTTTGTCTGTGCATGAGGATGCTAATATTATGTGGGAAAAAGTGGCTACTGATATTAAGAATATTGCAAAAGATATCCTTGGAGTATCAAAGGGAAAAGCTCCCAATAGTAAAAATAGTTGATGGTGGAATCCTAATGTGCAAGAAAATATTAAAAATAAGAAGCTTTGTTATAAAAATTTGTTTAATTTTAAAAATTCTTATAATTGGGAAATATATAAAGTGGCTCGTAAGGATGCTAAGAAAGCAATATGCGATGCAAAGGCATTAGCTTTTAATGATTTATATAATAGATTAGATACTAAAGAGGGAGAAAGATATATGTATAAGTTAGCCAAACAAAGAGATAGGAGTAGTAAGGATTTAGTTCAAGTGAAGTGTATTAAAGATGAAGATCAAAAAATACTTTTTTTAGAATATGATATTCAACAAAGATGGATGAGATATTTTGCTAAACTTTTTAATGAAGATTGTGAAAATAAGATTGACTATAGTGACCTTAGCACCCTAGATGAAAATAAAGATTTATGTTTTTATCGGCGTATTAGTAAAACTGAAGTTAGAGAGGCTTTAAAGAAAATGAAGGGTGGAAAAGCTGTTGGACCTGATGATATTCCATTAGAGGTGTGGAAATGCTTAGGAGATGAAGGAATTTCATGGCTTACTAAACTTTTTAATACTATTTTGAAGACTAAGAAGATGCCAGATGAGTGGAGAATGAGTGTGTTAATTCTTATTTTTAAGAATAAAGGTGATGTACAAGATTGTGCGAATTATAGAGGTATTAAGTTAATGTGTCATACTTTAAAACTATGGGAGCGAGTTTTGGAGCATAGGTTGCGGTGTGATACTAATGTTTCTCAAAATCAATTTGGATTCATGCCGGGTAGGTCGACTATGGAAGCCATACATTTATTAAGAGGTTTGATGGAGAAATATATAGAAAATAAGGAGGATCTACATATGATATTTATTGATTTAGAAAAAGCATATGATAAAGTTCCAAGAGAAGTGCTATGGAGAGTTCTTGAAAAGAAAGGAGTCAATAATGCTTATATTCAAATCATTAAAGATATGTCTGCAGGAGCTATTACTTGTGTTCAAACACAAGGTGGATTGACTAAGTATTTTCCTATTTCGGTTGGGTTACATCAAGGATCAGCCTTAAGCCCATATCTTTTTACTTTAGTCATGGATGTTCTCACTAGACATTTGCAAGAGGATGTACCTTGGTGTATGCTTTTTGCTGATGATATTATTCTTGTTGATAAGACTAGAGAGGGAGTTGAAGGTAAACTTGAATTATGGAGGTCAACCTTAGAGTCTAAAGGTTTTCGCTTGAGTAGATCTAAAACGGAATATATGGAGTGTAATTTTAGTAGTAATAGACCTAGTGAGGGGATTGTGACTTTGGGTGATCAAGTCATTAATAAGAGTACACGTTTTAGATATCTTGGATCTATTGTTCAGAGTGATGGTGAAATAGATGGGGATATTATCAGCAGAATTCAAGTTGGATGGTTGAAGTGGAGGAATGCATCGGGCTTGTTGTGCCATAGAAAAGTCCCCCTCAAACTTAAGGGAAAATTCTATAAGATGGTAGTGAGGCCTGCAATGCTTTATGGTGCCGAATGTTGGCCTTTAAAAGAGAAGCATAATACTAAGTTAAGTGTGGCAGAGATGAGGATGCTCAGGTGGATGAGTGGCTTTACCCTTAGAGATAGGATACGAAATGAGCATATACGTGAAAAGGTTGGAGTAGCTCCAGTAGAAGATAAGATTAGAGAAAGTCGCCTTAGATGGTTTGGTCACATAAAACGGCGGCCTTGCGATGACCCGGTTAGGAGAGTAGAGGTATTAGATTTGACTTATGTTAAGAAAGGTAGGGGTAGACCTAAAAAGACTTGGTTAGAAAATATTATGAATGACCTTTCTTTATTAGATTTAAACGAGAATTTGACTTTTAATAGGACACAATGGAGAAAAAGGATTCATGTAGCCGACCCCACGTAGTGGGATAAAGGCTTGATGTTGTTGTTGTTGTTGTTGTTGTTGTTGTAAGAATGTGAGCAGGAAATTAATCATCCGGACATACTTCAACATGATGTTTCTTCAAGTTCATTGAATCAGCTCATAGCTATTTTACGGTTGGGGTCTAGAAGGGCAAGGTTTAGTGCTAGAAGGGCTTCGCAGGAGTTTTTTTGGGTCGGAGGATGTCAGAGATATTAAAATAGCTTAATTGATTGAAGTAAATTTTATCTTAATTTGATTTAGGTTTAAATAAATTAAATTATATAAAAAAAATTATAACACCAAATAATATAAATTATTATAAATACAATGCTTTTATAAATTTATTTATTTTAATGCTAAAATAAATTATTACAAAAAAATACTTTTACTTTACTCTGGATATATCTAACCAAACAAGGGAAACAATTCTCCTGCGTTTATTTTGCATACAACCAAACAGGCTTAAAGTATTTAGAATGCATTGCATTTACTTTACATTGCATTTACTTTACACTGCATTTCTTTTTCAGGCAACCAAACAGCCCCTAAAAGAAATAAAAAACCTTACAATCAACGGGTAAACGACGGGAGGCGGACCGCAAATACTAGCGGTCGGAACTGGAGCTCTCGCTGGCGAGGAGTGCTATGACCGTCGGCGACGTGCAGTGACTGTCGGCGACGTTTGGTGACCGTCGGCGACCTCGATCTACGGCGAGCGACGGAGGGCGACGAGCGAAACAGCGGCGATGTGAGAGAAAGCCACGAAAGAAATGAGCGACCAGAGGAGCTCGAGTTCGAAAATAGGGCTTTCGCCGCCGGATTTTCCGGCGTCCAAAACGCCGGAAACCTTTCCGGCACAGTATGTGCCGGTACAAAATCGTTGAGTTTAAAAAGCCCGGCGCATTATCCGTCGGTAAATGTGCCCGTTATTTTTCCGCCGTAATGTGCGCCGGGACCACTAAGATGTTGGTTTTCGCCGACGTACTTTCTGGCGCATGTGACGTCGGACACTTTCCGACGTCCAATGCGCTGTAAAATACGTCATAAAATTTCCGTTGCAGCATGCGCCGTTTCAGGCGCCGTATTTTACCGGCGCAAAACGCTCGGCCGGAAATTCCGACAGTAATCGCGTATTTTCCTGTAGTGTGGCGTCGATCTTGCGGAGAGAAGAGAGGGGTTAGAAGACCAAGACGAAGAAAGAACAAGCTCGCAAGCTTTCCTAAAGGAAGATGAAGAGGTGGAACAAGCGCGCAAGCTTTTCCAAGAAAGAAGAAAAACCTCTCAGGATTTTTGGCTCCAAAAATCACATTATATCAACCTTTTTATGCTTCAAAACATCTCTAATTATAAGAGAAAAGAGGGCAGCCAAACGGCCAACAACCTCACTCCAAACCAATCAAGAAAAGGGAAATAGAAGGCCAAAAGGCATACCAGGACAGCAGCTGAAAAACCACCCAAAAATCAGGCCAAATACATCCATGTACAGGCTACCAGGAAAGAAACCGAAGAGGCAGCTCAAGGGGGCGGAACCAGCAGGAAAAAACCAACAGCCAACCATGGGAACAACACCAGACAAAAGAAACTGAAAAGGCAGCCAACACTCAGCTTTAAATCTCAAAGAAGAAATCAAGGAGACACAAGAAGAGGAAGAAACAAGCTCCACTCCAAATATCTTTATGAATTTATGATTTAGGAAGTGCATTTATATCATCAAATAATGAGTTAAACATCAGCTCAAGCATTAATGAGCTAGCACCAAGTAGATCTCAACATTTCAGCTCATAATCAAAGCAGCCAAAGCCCAAACCGAGAGCAGCTAAGGACCAAACCAAGAGGCAGCAACAAGCAGCCCAAAGCAAAAAAAAGACCCAAATTGATTTGAACCCCCCCCCCCCCTGCCTACATCACTATTAAGTTTAAAAATTAAAAATAATACTTTGATTGAATGAACAGCTAAATAAGCAAATACTTTAACAAGCATAAGCAAGTAGCTTGTGTTCATAACTAAAAGCAATATAATATTGAAAAGAAGAAAATTCTCATATAAACGCAACAAATAAATTTATAATTAAATCTTAAATTCGCATATTATTAAGCCTTAATCAAGCTTCTTGATGAGCTTGCTCACGAGTTTTACATGATATTGTTCGTGATTATAAACAAATCAAACACCAAGTTAGTCAAATTTGTTTATTTATCAATCAAATATTTATAATGTTCAAGCTTGTTCAATTAGTTAATTAAATGACTAGGAATGAGCTCCAATAGTGCCAAGCCAAGAGTAACTTATCAAGTGTATTTGTTCATTTGCAACTCTAGTTGTAGACTTCCTTCAATGCCCATAATAATGGATGTATTTCATTTTGGTCCCTCAATTTTGAAGTTTGAGCCTTTTATTTTATTAGTCCATTTTATTCAAACTTTCTCTGCTTTAGCAAAAGGGATAATTTGCTTATTTTAGTTAATTGAATCATTTAATACAGATAAAAAGGTCCACTCGGTGTTCTTCTTGGTAGACTTGTGCAACAAATGTTTCAGGCCTGATTCAGTCCAATTTAGGCATAGTAATGCATATATGCAGACTTGCCCATGAATTTCACATCTCTTTCAACTCATGATTAGGAAATAAGATACTGTATCATTGCTGCTGCATTTAAGGATGTATTTCCATATTATAACCCGTCACCTATAGATCATAAAGTTGTTCTAACCGTTGCAGCATGACTCTTCTTGAGAGCCATCCAAACAAATCAAAATATTTATTTTAAATGAATTTGATGTATTTATTCTATTATATATTTTATCATGCTATCTTTTTTTTATTATCATTTTTTTTAGTTTAACCAGGAAATTTAGAGCTGGCTTGCGCCTGCACGTTCCCCCTTAACATGCCTTTCTTTCCACTTCTTACTTCCACCCAACAGTTAAAATGTTGTTACTTTTTGAGAAAATCTCAGATGACTTATTTGAACAAAATATTGTTGGGGGCATTTTATCTTTTGGTAGTCTACTTATCTATTTGTTAATGTGGAACTCACTATAAATGGCCAAAAGAAGCTAATATTTTCTTTTTATTTGAGAGACATTGGGACTTAGTGGCATCGATGCCCTGAATTGAACCAAAAAGGAAAACCGTCTTGTACTTTAAAAACACTTATTGGAATGATTTTACTCTGAATGGAAATTGTTTGAAAACATGAGCATGCCTACTTTTCTGAGTGATGATACAACAACAAAAGAAGCAAATTTTTATTTCACTATGTAGGGTCAGCAATTTACTCGGTGATACATGCAACAAAATCAGACGGAAATAATAGCTTAAGGTAGTTTATCTACTATCTTGCAAAATAAAAAAAAAATTTATTATCTTTCAAAATAAAAATATTTCAATTGTGTCCATTAGATGTGAAAGACGAACATCCTTACTTTTCCGTAAGTTGTACAACAATTTTTCTTTTATTCCGGCAAAGGAAATAAAAGGCAGAGCTTCGCACTGAAGTCGCATCATTGATTTTCTTTCATCTGATTTAATTTGATGGTTCACTTGATAAAATTTATTGTAAGGATTGCTACTATTCTACACTTCTGTATCATTTGCATCTTGTCCTGCTGTCTTTATAATTATGTTATTGCTGGCATCAAGTGCTCTTTTTTTTTTTTCAGGTTGTTGGCATCATCATTACGTCAAAGGAGGAAATGTATTACCCCTATGAGTTAAAATGCTAGAATTTCTTTGCATAGACATATTCTTTATTCCAGTGACGCGACTGACCATTTATTAACTACAGATATAAACGATTTGATTCAAAAGGAGAGGCCTGGTTTCTTGGAACTTGCAAAGCAGTTAACTGTATGTGTGGATTATTTAAACAAACTTATAGCTTTCATTAATAAAGCTTATCAATCTATATTTTCCCTTAAACAGGAAAACCAATCTGGTCAATTCTTTACACTTTTTAATCTATATTGCAAGGCTTTCCCCATTTATTTGATCTGTTATCCTAAATAAATTCTGAATTGAGTTCGGCTTCAAATAACTTGAAGCCTTTAGTTAAGTTTCTTATTTTTGAAACTTTTTTCGGTAGTCATCTTTGTCTGTTTCAATTAAGCTTTCCTCACCATTGATATTTCCTTTATAATGTCTTTTGCATTACTAAATCCGCAAGCGGCTTATAAAGCTGGCTCGAGCTCGACTCAAAAATGGGCTCGCGAGCCGAGCTTAATGATCAAATGAGTCGAGCTCGAGCTCAAACTCGTTATCAATTATTAACCGAGCTCGAGTTCGAGCTTGTATCAAAGGCTCGATATGTGTAATGCAAGTAAAAGACAGTTAAATTATTTACATACACCCTTCTCTGGCTACTGTGCAGGTGGAAGCTGATGAAGCTTGTGTGAGTAATGAGACTACATTGGGAAAAATAAACTCATTTTTTGAGGATGCATGTCATTCCTCATGTGAAGGAATTATGGTAAAGTCTTTGGATGTTGATGCTGGATATTTTGCATCAAAGCGTGCTGAGACATGGTTAAAGGTATTCATGATCAATTTTATGCATTTGATAATGGGAGAATCAATGGAACATGCCAAACCTTGGTCCTGTTGATTCAACTTGGAGTTCTTAGTTTTCATTTTTATAAAAAATACAGGTGAAATATTAGAATGCATGTGCAGGGATTTAAGTCTTGATTTAGTTAAATTGGTGAATTGGCAAACTTCGGAAATCGGGCGGGGGATGGGCTTGCTTGCGGGAAGCCTTACTTCATTGAGCTATTCACGTTGTTTTAAATTTATATGGCCTTGTGATTGACCAGGTACAGTCCTTTCCTTATGGCATGCTACAACCCAGATTCTGAAGAATTCCAGAGTGTGTGCCGGGTCATGTCTGGTTTCTCAGACTCTTTCTATGTCAATGTAAGTGCAATTCTTCTGGATAGTGGTTAAATAAAACACCAAAAAATGAGTATGGATATCTGATTGTCTAATCTTTTCATTGTTCTTTATTCTTGTGCCCAAGCTCCAACTAACATAATCTTAAGCATCATGTTAGACTGGTCTAGTTTAGGGACCGGCCTTTGTTACAAAAGATGGAACCTGTCCGCCTCCCTGCTTTCCGCCTCCACCCATATGCATATCTTCTCTCTCAAAGATGAGGAATTATGGTAAAGTCTTTGGATGTTGACCCTTATATTTCCTCCAAACCCCCCACCCCCATGGTTAAAGGTCCTAAATGATCAATTTTATCCATCCCCAATAATGGGTGGTCAATCCACAAGTATCCCGATTCTCCCTTCTACGCTTGTACCTGGAAACCTTCTTAAGTTTTCTTTTTATCCAAAATACAGCACCTCTCCGGTGATTATGTGGAGGGATTCTTCTAAAATTTGATTTAGTTTGTGCATACCCCACATGTTCATGCCTCTCTCCATACCTTGTACCTATCTCCTCCCTATGAATAGACTCTTGATCTTACTTCTTTGAGCTATTCCCGTTTTTAAGATCACCCTATATGGCAGAATTTATATTTCCAGGTACAGTCACTTTGCTTCTAATGCCACAACCCAGGGCTGAAGAAGTTCCAATACCTTCACCATCTCTTCTAGGTTGGAGAACTTATCTTCCAAAGGAGGAAATTTTGTCCTCCATTACTTTAATATGGCTCATATCTCATTCAAGACGTTCTTCTAGAGCATCAACCTTCTTGGCCACTATAGGTACCTGGATCTTGTTCAACAAAAAAAAACCTGTCCGCCTGCCTTTTTTCCGCCTCCACCAAAATGCAACAGTTCTCTCTCAAAGATGGGGCAAAACTCAATAAGGGTAACCCTCCAATTCAAAACCAGACACCACTCTGATACCAATTTGATAGGGAACAATTGTTGAAATCAAAATAAACTTAGTTGAATTTGAATTTGAGCAAGGTGCAAAACTGGAAATAAGAAAAGCACCGCAGCAACACAAGTGGGAAACGATTATATTGATAGATGGAAGATAACACACAAGATACAATGGATCTTCAATCGGAGAGGAAGATCTGGCTCTCCCAAATCTCTAGATGCCGCTAGAGCCCAAAACAATGAAGATCAAAGTCAATTCAACAAGCATTTGATACCCTAACCCTAGGAAAACATTCTACTTAAAGAATACAATCATAAAGGTAATCTCTAAGATCAGCACCTACGACTTTGAATTTATATTTTCCTATACCACCTCTTTCTTCCTAATGCCACTCGTTGGGCTTGTGAAGTTCCCAATACCTTCACCATCTCTTCTAGGTTGATAGACACTTATCTTCCCCGTAGGAGGAAATTTTGTCCTCCATTACTTTAATCTGGCTCATATCTCATTCAAGACGTTCTTCCAGAGCATCAACCTTCTTGGCCACTATAGGTACATGGATCTTGTTCAACAATAAAAAGCGTAAATCTGCCCTTTTAACACCAAAAATCAACAGTTTTGAGGAAAAAACACAACAAAAATCAATAAGGGTTTTTTTTAATTCATCACCGGCTACCACGCTGTTACTCCATTTTATAGGGAACAATTGTTGAAATCAAAATAAACTTGGTTGAATTTGAATTTGAGCAAGGTGCAAAACTAGAAATAAGAAAAGCATCACAGCAACACAAGTGGGAAACGATTATATATATATATATATATATATATATATATATATATATATATATATATATATATATATATATAATTTTATTTTATTTTTTATTTTTTTTAATCCATAATGCTATGGAAAGTTCTAGAAAAGAAAGGAGTGAATAATACTTATATTCAAGTCATTAGGGATATGTATGCAGGTGTTGTTACTTGTGTTCAAACACAAGATGGGTTGACCAAGTATTTTCCAATTTATGCTGAATTACATCAAGGATCAGCCGTAAGCCCATATCTTTTTGCTTTAGTCATGGATGTTCTCACTAGACATTTGCAAAAGGTTATACCCTGGTGTATACTTTTTACTGATGATATTCTTCTTGTTGATAAGACTAGGAGAGGGAGTTGAAGGTAAACTTGAATTATGGAGGTCAACCTTAGAGTCTAAAGGTTTCATTTGACTGGAACTAAAACTAAATATATGGAGTGTAATTTTAGCAGTAGTAGATCTAGTGGAGGGTTTGTGACTTTGGGCGATCTAGTCATTAATAAGAGTACACGTTTTAGATATCTTGGGTCTATTGTTCAGAGTAATGGTGAAATATATGGGGATATTATTAGCATAATTCAAGTTGGATGGTTGAAGTAGAGGAATGCATCAAGCTTATTGTGTGATAGAAAAGTCCCCTCAAACTTAAGGGAAAATTCTATAAAATGGTGGTGACCTACAATGCTTTATGGTACAGAATGTTGGCCATTAAAAGAGAAGCATAATATTAAGCTAAGTGTTGCAGAGATGAGGATGCTCAGATGGATGAGTGGCTTTACTCTTAGAGACAAGATACGAAATGAGCATATACATAAAAAGGTTGGAGTAGCTTTAGTGGAAGATAAGATTAGAGAGAGTCGCCTTAGATGGTTTGGTTTCATAAAACGGTGGCCTTTCGATGACCCGTTTATGAAAGTAGATTTATTAGATTTGGATTATGTTAAGAAAGGTAGACGTAGACTTAAAAAGATTTGGTTAGAAAATATTAGAAATGATATCTTTCATTTTTTAAATTTAAATGAGAACTTAACTCTTAACATGATAATGGAGAAAAAGGATTCTGGTAGCCGGCCCCATGTAGTGGGATAAAGGCTTGATGTTGTTGTTACTGTATATATAGTAGATCGAGGATATCTGACTTATCACACATTGATATCATTTTATCATATAATTATATTGGCTAATAATTGTTGACATTAAACTCATTCGAGTTTTGTATCATTTATTTAATCTTTATTCAACTAATTTTAGGCTATTTAATTTTTGAACTTGTTTTTTATTATTCTAGTTTGTCACTTATTTTAGTTAATGTATAATCAGTTAGAGTTGTTAGATATGGAAATCATATATCAAAACTCTTACGAATTTTTCATTTTAAGTATTAGGCTGCAAGCAAATCAAACTTCTGACGAGCTACTCGTTGCTCGGTTCGATTAAAGCTTGTTTGTGATCGTTCAATTAACTAAACAAACAAACTTGAATAATATTTTAAATACTCGGTCCTTAAATAAGCAAGCTTGAACACTAATGTGTTCGGTTCATTTATTTTCATGAACAACATCATTTGAAGCTCGTGAACAAGCTCGACATTAATCTCGATAAGAAGCTCGATTTATGTTCGATTCAGAACTCATGAATAAGCTCGATAAAAACTCAATTAATATATTATTATAAAATTGATTAATAAACATACTATAAATATTTTATATTTATTATAATTATATAATTATTATTAAATAATAAAATTTAAAGTAATTAAATATTATAATATATACTAACATAACCATTGAAGTCTTTCTATGAACGTAGAAGATAATCTTTCAGCTATTGCACCAAATGGAGAGAAATGCATTAGGTAAGCTTCGTTTGAAAATATATTCATATAGATTAATCTTAATTTCATTTTATATAGACAACTGCTTTTATTATAAATTTAATTTTATTTTATTTTATACCTTCAATAGAATAAATTTGTTCATGAAAAAGAAACATTTCACATATGTCCATATTTATTAGATTGTTTGTTTAAAATGTTCATGAATAAATATAAGATGAATCATAAATCATTCGTGAACGAGCTCAATTGGTAGCTTGAAAAAACTAGTTATATATGTTTATTTGCTTGTTTATTTGATAGCTCAAGAATAATCGTTAGATATGTTCATGAATGTACTTTAATAATTTAAAAAAAATCGCTAAATATGTTCACGAACATGCTCGATGTAATTGTTTGTTAGGAGACTCGATAAAGCTCATTTTGTTAAGTTAATGAACATCTAGAAGTAGAGCTTGTTTATAGATCGTTAAGGCTTGTTTGTTTAAAGCTCGATAAGCACTAAATGAATCGAACATAAACCAAATATGAACACTCATTAATTTAAATGAACAAACATAAACACAAATAATAAAGCTCGAATTAAACACGAAGCAAACTTGAACAAACTAATAATAAATGAACTCAAACATAAACACTCACATACTCAGACTCGGCTTTGTTCATTTGCAGCCCTATTAATTATCTTCATATCAATAATTAAATACATTGACTCAAAGAGTAGTAGTTGGAAACTCTTTGATTGCATAACTACTGCTAATATTAATTAATATTTCATCATATTTATTTTTAAGAACGTCAATATATTTTGATACGCATCTTTTTCTTTTTTTAGTTTATTGTTTTATTCCCAAATCTAGCATATTCATAAAACTAATACTCTTTTATCTACATTTGTCTAAGACTCTAAGTCTTACCTAAATATTTATATTCATAACAATGTTACCAACTTTTATTGTCAACATTCCATCAGACTCCCAATCATTTGATCACTTGTATTACATGAATTTTTTAGTTCAAAATTTCATTTGGCGTTACATATGTAAATACATTGATTTGGTTGGTGCGGGTGGTATAAATGTCCCTTTTGTTTAATGCACACTAAGTTCTCTCACAATTCTCAATCATAGAACTCTTCAATCACATGAAGTTCATTTTTCCCTCTCTATATTTTTTTATTAACTTCCTTAATGGCAAAATTTACTTCATTGTGGTTCATCTTTAATTTCTCTATGTTTTTATTTCAACATTCTCTCTTGTTACTCTCTAACATGACTCATAAGTTTATCCTTTATAATTATAATTATCTTAATCATTTATTTTGTTCTTAAAAACTGTTATCAAAATACGCATCATCTTAGTTTTCTATATGAAAAAATCTGTCAAAACACAATATTACCCATTAACTCTCTAAATTTCAATAGCCATATCATCTCTTTCTAAAATTTTACCGTTATACAATCTTCACTTCTCATTTTTAAATTTATTCATATTACTGTTATACAATCTCCACTTCTCATTCTTAAATTTATTCATATTATATATGTTTTCATGTTCTTCTAAAGTAATGTTTTCACCATATTGCCATATTTATGTATCTGAGCAAAGAAATTTTGTTGCAGATGAAAGAATTCTTTTCAGGCGAGCGGCTACTGTCCAGGAAACCTTCCTACTACCAAACTGATGAGTCGCCGGATCTGTGGTTCTCGCCAGAACTAGTTTGGGAAATTCGTGGGGCAGGTACTACTAATTTCTTCTCTTCTAATATCTCAAATATGAAAAAAAAAATTAGGGAAATTTACATACATATGACTGAATTATTTATAAATTTACAATTATTTTTAATTATTTGAAATAAAATGCATATTTTATGAATATAATATAAAAATTGCGTAATATATTTTATGAATATAATAAAATGCATAATTTCTTCTCTTCTAATATCTCAAATATGAAAAAAAAAAATTAGGGAAATTTACATACATATGACTGAATTATTTATATATTTACAATTATTTTTAATTATTTGAAATAAAATGCATATATGCTAATTAAAATTTAATTAGGATAGATTTTAACATTATTAAGTTTTTTTAGATGAATATAATTAAAAATTAATCAATTAGACTTCATTGGGGATGGCTCCCTCGAATAGAGGAAGAAAATGAAACTATGAATCTAACAACATGCTTCTGTAATTAAATCTGAGTTAGAATCTTTTTTGACCTATCTCTCCCTCGTTCACTGAACATGCCGCCGTTGGATTAGTTCACCAATCTCGAGGCATATCAGTGAGGCTTCCCAGGTTTATTCGTTCGCTGTCTGATAGGAAACCAGAGGATTGCAGTACTGCATCTGATATTGCCTTCATGTTTCAATCTCAGACAAGAAAAATGGCGATTAGTAATGAAGATTAGCTAAGATGTTTGTATAAAGATTTTTTTTTTTTCACAAGGTTTGTTTATATTATTAAAATGAACGCTGTACCAAACGAATTTATAATATATTGATTTATGAAATTTTGAATGCAGATATATATAGCTAAGGAGAGAATTTACAGTCGAGTTTGATTCAGAATAGCTTTCAAATAAGGAAAAATTTATGTAGAGATGTTCTGATCAGATATTTTTTATCATTTTTTAATTTATTTTAAGATTAATATAATATATAAGTTATTAATATTTAATTCATTTCAAAATAGATATAAAAGTTTTGAGATTCATCTTAGCTATATAGGTAGGATACTCTGATCAAATTTAATTCATTTCAAAATAGATTTATCTCATTAAATATTTAGGTTGGATACTCTGATCAAATTTTGGTCATGCTAAATTTTAAGTTTATTAGATTTATTTTTAGATAAGAGAATTTGAGAAATTAGTTAAATTTTATATTAAAAGTTGCCTTATAAAAGGAGGATTTACATAATATTTAAAAGTTGTCAATTTACATATCTAACATTTAGAACTTTCATAATACACATATAACATCCATTACTACCATATTCACTCATTTCTATCACTTCTTCTGTCTTTGTGAGATGAGTGTGTAAGCTCTTGAGCTGTGTGTAGATCTTCTTTTGGTACTTGTCATTCTTCTATTGTGTGAGAACTTTCATCCGTTCGTATTTCTCATGCCCTAAATTTTATTATGCTAGTACTAACATTGTTTGGAGCGAAAGCTCTTGCTTTCGTGGAACTTGCAAGTTTTGTTGGTATTTCTTATCATGGGGCGGAGGGAAGGGGTGGCAAGGCACCAAATTTCAACTTAGCTTTTATCTCTAAATTATATATAGATATATATATATATATATATATATTATATTATATATATATATATATATATATATATATATATATCAGTTTTTTAGGGGGGGGGGGGGGGGGGGGGGGGGGGGGGGGGGAACGTGCAAGTTCCACGAGAGCAGCAAACTTATAGTCGAACTTAACGTATCAAAAATACGAACCCAACGCACCAAATTCGACTCAATTCGAACCCAAATGACTCCAGATCAAAGACCCGAAGCATATTTGGAAGGTTTAAATTATAATTTGGATTATCAAATGGTTTTCAAACATAACATGCTTATAGTCGAATTGAGCGGCTAGACGAGACGAATCCAACGAGCTCAAGATTGCCAAATTCTAACATCATTAAGCAATTTAAAAGCCCAATAAACAATCCACGATCAAGCGATTCAATATTGGTCGTCCATTCAAATAACTCACAATTTAATTTTCTATTCATTCACATTTTTTTTTCTTGGGTTGATATTAGCTTAATCCTATATTGATTTGATCTTAAAGAGATTTTATGATTTTTTTTTTTTTGCAATGAGATTTTTAATATCACGTATTTAGTTAATATATTGAACCCGTTCTAGCAGAAATCAAGTGATTTGATGACTGAAAGTCATTTTGTGAAGGAAAAAAAAAAAAAACTAATTCACTATCAAAGTTTTATCATTTTTAAAATTGATTATATCGGTCCCAATCCTGGATGTAAAAAGTTGAAGGAAAATTTAAAAAAAAATTAATTTTGGCCCTCCTAAATACATTTTCTGACTCCAATACTATTTCTTATGTCTTTTTTTTATTGTCGTTCTTCTTCCTAGGAGAACTTAACGTTCTTATTCTGGTGAGAACTCTTCCTGCCCTAAATCTTTCTGCTGTTTGGTTGAAAGAGGCAGTCGATTCCATCAATTAGCATGATTAAGAAATTGTTTGCTGCAGAATCATATGGGCAATATTTCTTTTGTTCTGAAGTAATGAGATGAATGCTATCAGAACTGATATTTCTGAGGTTCGAAGAAACTGGCATTTGTTAAATGATGCTTCAGTTGCATATGCATTAAGAGAGTATATTATGAGCTTGATTAAGTGCCTGAGGGTTATATTTATTTTTAAATAATATTTTAAGAGATTATATTTTTCTGTTTTGAATTAATTTTTTGTTGATGCACAATAGTAACCTTTCATTCTTTCCCCAACGAAGACTTCATCAAGCTGCCCTTCGATGAGTGTCATGAGCCTGATTTTTTTTTTTGGACATATTTTATAATTTTTGAATGGATCAATATCAGCATAGTATAGGGTATAACATTTCAGAATTGGGTTACAATAAATTTTATAAAAGACAACTCCATTGCGAGAGTGGTTGTGCAAAAGCAAAAAAAGCTTTTCCCCTTTCCAAGGTGAAGACACGTAAATAGATAGACACACAAAAGAAGATAATTAGGAAAGACGGCAATATAAATTTAGAAACAAGTGAGAAATCAAAAAAAAAAAAAAAAAAATCATCATCATCAAAATGAATGTTAAGATAAAATAATAATAATAATAATCATAATCATAATAATAAGAGATAAAAGTTTTTAAAAAGTGAAAATGAAATGAATAAGTTTATTTAAATATATTTCATCATAATATATGTTTGCTATTTTAAAAACTCTTAGATTAATCCTTCTTACATGAAAATCTGTATTTCAAAAATAAAAATTATTATTTTAAATTATAAGTCCATGTATATTATCATATTGTTTTATAAAGAAGCTGACAATTCCCCTAAACTTATTTTTATTTTCAACACTTTGTTCATTCCAATATATTTATCCCATTCCAACATTTCATACTCTAATGCATGATGTGTCTTCAATCAAGACAAGAGAACTTCACACGTTTTTCCTGCTCCTCCTTTTTGCCACCCCGGCAAGGCAGAGAACCTATCTCCTTTTGCTTCCTCCTGAAGCTGGCTGAGAACCACAACCAAAAGCTAACTCCTTTCCTCTACCGACCCTTCCACGGACGAGAAACTCTAGACAAAGAACAAGCAGAACGATCCTTGAAGCAAACCCTTGTGAATCCCCTCTCAAGCTCCCCCTCACAAGATCATCTCTCTCTCCCTCTCTCTCTTTCTCTCCTCAAGGCCTTCTCAGGTCAAGGCAGCAGCCAAAGGTGTTGCAAAACGTTGAACAAGAGTTCTTAAATAGAAGAGCTTCAAAGGAGCTCATTAATTGCAAGTTGCCGACATTATCGTCCAGGCCGATATGGACATTGGCCTGGCCGATCAGTACAAAACTCAGAAGATCGGCCAGAGTATCTCCCTGGATGAAAAACTGGACGATTGAAAATTAACTTGATCGTCCAGGCCGATCTCACGATCGTCCCGGCCGATCAGTTCAAATCAGAGGAAAATTGTCCAGAACATCGCCCTGAATTCGAGCTGGCCGATCAGTTCAAATCAGAGGAAAATCCTGAAGTAACCAAGGTTTTTGAATAGATCGTCCTGGCCGATCCTGCGATCGTCCAGGATGATATGATCGTATCAATCATCCTTAATTACTCCCTTGATTTCCTGAACAATTAAGGCATAATTTGTGAATATCGTCCAGGCCGATCGAAGATCGTCCTGGCCGATAATTTAAAAATACAGTATACCTTAATTGTCTATGGCGGCAACTTCTTTCTATTTTGAGCTTATCGTCCTGGCTGATACACGTATCGTCCAGGACGATATGTTAATGGCGGTTGCCTTAATTAAGAATCCTTATTTAGACTTTCTGTTTTAAGCCTGATCGTTCAGGATGATGTAAAAATCGTCCTGGCCGATATGAGTAAAAATAGAAATTCTAAGTCTCTCAAGTGTGTGTGTGTAGGGTTACTTAGCATCTGTCTCTTTGACCATTACAAGTAGACTCAAGAAGTGAAAAATAAAAGTACAGACTGACTCAACCCTAAACCTACGAAATCCTAAACTGGCTTCGTATGTTCGTCCGATCTTCGATTCCTGAAAAGTTAGAAGAAACAAGTAGTCCAAGAGAATCAATAGTGTTTGTCAATCATCAAAACACAGGTCATGAAAATAGGTTTGCAACAATCTCCCCCTTTTTTATGATGGCAAAACACTATGAAAACAATTAGCAGTAAAGGTTCAGGATCGATAAAAAGGACAATCATAAACTTCTCCCCCTTTTGACATATCAAAAAGGAGGGAACACAAAAGAACAATAGCAAATCAAAATTTTTTTTTTTAACAAGGCATGAAAATGATATAGTATTCCATGTGATTGATTTAAAAACTTGTGAGTAAATGAGTTAACAATCTCATCAATCCATAGAATAGTAGAATATCTGATTATGGTTACCCTTAGCTCAGACGTGTTCTTAGGGTAGAATTGTCTTTTGAAATCAATGACCTAACTCAAAGAATTAATTGGATATGAAAAAAAATCCATCCATCACTTGGCTTAAGAAAAAACTATCTTTATAAACTAATGAACCAAAGTAAATTTGTCACAATCGCAAAACAATCGAAATCAAGCCTTTGAGAACCAAAAACTTCTAAGTTCTAAAAGATTTAAAAAGAGAGAATAGCTTGCTTTTGAGTGGGCTCATTTTATGCCTCTTGTCAATTTGAGTGGCGCTTTGCGCATCTTTTTATAGATTTTTCTATTTTGGCGTCTTTGCGCTTCTTTTGTTGGCATCATTGGCCAAATTTTTTTATTTTTGCAAGCTACATTCTCTTTTATAACCTCTTAAAAAAAACTTAGTTGTGAATATATCTTCTCAGATATTAGAGAATAGGAGCTCTCTCTCTCTAACATAAGGAAGAATTACCACAAGCAGAATTAATAATCAAAGACAAGAGTAATGAGGGATCTTGATGTGACAAAAAAACTTTAAACATTATAAATACAAGATAGATTCGCTTAAGCAAGCTTAAGAAAAGATCTCAATTTCATAAACAATCTTTAATTTAAGATAGATTTTTAATTAGAAAAGAAAACCATGCCATTAAAAATAGGTTAAAGAAAGAGACATAATCACAAAATATTTTTACCATCTAGAAGATTAGGAGATGAAAACCACATTGACTACAAATTTTCAAAAGCAATGACAAGAAATATAATATCCTTTCAGCGATGATTTTGAGGACTAAGAGAAAGAAACAAAAGAAAAATAAAACACACTAAAAACTAATAAAAAATAAAAGCAAAAGCAAGTAAAAGATCAAGTTTCATGCATTTATGTCAATCACACCCAATCTGGTCCTTAAAGAACTGAAAGTGTCGAAGGCCAGTGGTTTAGTAAAGATGTCAGTCAATTGATTCTCTGTTGTCACATGGTGTAACTTAATGTCTCCCTTAGTCACATGATCTCTAATGAAGTGATGCCTAATGTCAATGTGCTTAGTTCTTGAATGTTGGATAGGATTCTTAGAGATGCATATGGCACTAGTGTTGTCACAAAAGATTGAGATGGTGCCTACAGGTAATCCTAAATCCAATACCTGTTGTTTCAACCAAAGGACTTGGGCCACACAACTTCCAAGAGCGATGTACTCAGCTTCAGCAATGGAAAGAGCAACAGAGTTTTGCTTCCTACTAGACCAAGAAACCAAAGACTGTCCAATGAATTGACATGTTCCTGAAGTGCTCTTCCTATCCACCTTGCATCCTGCAAAATCAGAGTCAGAAAATCCAATAATCTCAAAAGAAGTGCTGTGTCTAGGGTACCAAATCCCTAAGCCTTGTGTCCCCAAAAGATATCTAAAAATTCTCTTAACAGCAGTCAAGTGGGACTCCTTAGGGTAAGCTTGAAATCTAGCACAAAGGAAAACACTAAACATGATATCAGGTCGGCTCGCAGTCAAGTAAAGTAAGGATCCAATCATGCCTCTATACTTCTTCTGATCAACAGACTTACCACTTGGGTCCTTATCTAATGGAGCACTAGAAGTCATGGGAGTGTTAATTGGCTTAGCTTTGTCCATCTCATATTTCTTCAAAATGTCCTTTATGTATTTTGTTCAATTTAGAAAAGTTTCATCCTCCAATTGTTTTATGCTAAACCCCAAAAAATAGGACAACTCTCCCATCAAACTCATCTCAAACTCTCTACTCATTGTTTTTAAAAAATCATCACACAATTTCTTATTAGACGATCCAAAGAGTATATCATCCACATAAATTTGAACAATGAGTAAATCATTTCCAACTCTCCTAAGAAAAAGGGTGGTGTCTACGTTCCCCTTGACAAACTCCCTCTCTAGTAAGAATGTGCTAAGCCTCTCATACCAAGCTCTTGGTGCCTGCTTTAAATCATACAAAGCCTTTTTTAATTTAAAAACATGATTTGGAAATTGGGAGCTCTCAAAACTTGGAGGTTGTTCTACAAAAATATCTTCTTTTATTTCCCCATTTAAAAAGGCACTCTTGACATCCATTTGAAAAAGCTTAAATCCTTTATAACAGGCAAAGGCTAATAGCACTCTAATGGCTTCCAATCTAGCTACAGGGGCAAAAGTCTCCTCAAAGTCTATCCCTTCTATTTGATTGTACCCCTTAGCCACCAATCTTGCTTTATTCCTCACCACCACTCCTGAATCATTCACCTTGTTCTTAAAGACCCACTTTGTCCCAACTACACTTTGTCCCTTAGGTCTTTCTACAAGCTCCCAAACATCATCCTAACAAATTGATTCAAATCTTCTTGCATTGCTAAAATCCAAAACTCATCAGTGAGGGCTTGGTTAATGGTGGTGGGTTTAGTCATAGAGATAAAGGCAGAGTGGTTCACCTCCTTCCTAAGTCCGTGTCTAGTCTTAACTCCACTATAAGGGTCTCCTAAGATCAAATCCTTGGGGTGACTTGTAGAGTATCTCCAATCGCTAGGCAAAGTGTGTGAAGGTCCACTCCTTTCATCAAAATTTTCCACTCCTTGGGTGACTTCTTCTACTCCTTCATTACTTTGGTGCTCTCTCTCCTTCCCCAAATTTTCTACTCCACTTGTAATCTCTCCAACATCATCATCTTCTACTCCATGTTTCTTAGGATCAGACTCATCAAAAACTACATTGGTTGTCTCTTCCACCATCAAAGTTCTCTTGTTAAACACCCTAAAAGACTTCCCAACACTAGAATATCCCAAGAATACTCCTTCATCAGATTTAGGATCAAATTTTCCCAGGTGAGACTTCCCATTGTTGTGAATGAAAACCTTACAACCAAAGACATGAAGGTGGGAAAGATTGGGTGTCCTACCCTTAAAGATCTCATAGGGTGTCTTCTCTAATTTGGCTCTAACATTCACCCTATTCAACACATAACAAGCTGTGTTAACCGCTTCAGCCCAAAAGTATTTTGGAAGTGAATACTCAGCAAGCATGGCTCTAACGGCTTCCACCAAGGTACGGTTATTCCTTTCAGCTACCCCATTCTGCTGAGGGGTCCTAGGAGCTGAAAAATTGTGGCTAATTCCCTTGTCTTCACAAAAATCTCCAAATCTTTCATTCTCAAACTCTCCCCCATGATCACTATGGATGGTCAAAATCTCACAACCTAGCTTTTTTTAAATCCAAGTATATAATATTTTAAACTCCTCAAAAGACTCATTTTTATGTGAAAGAAATCTAGTCCAAGTGAACCTAGAGTAGTCATCAACAATCACAAAACTATAAACTTTCCCTCCCAGGCTGACAGTGCTAATGGGTCCAAACAAATCCATGTGAAGAACTTCTAAAAGTCTAGAGGTGCTAATGTCCTTAATGGGGTGAAAAGTGGAGTGAACTTGCTTTCCTAGTTGACAGGCATCACAAAGGTGGTCTTTTGAAAACTTAAGTTTAGGGACACCTCTAACTAGGTCCTTTTGGGTCACTTTCCTAAGGGTTTTCATACTTGCATGACAAAGCCTCCTGCTCCACAATTAAGAATCATCAATCACAGTTTTTAAGCAAAAAGAAGCAACACATTCAATGTTATTTAAATCAAGCATGTAGACGTTGTTGATCCTCTTTCCCTGTAAAATAGTGTTGTTACTTAAACTTACAATGCATGAATTTGCAAAGAATTGTACAATGAAGCCTTTGTCACAGAATTGATTGATGCTGAGCAAGTTGTGCTTCAATCCATCTACAAGCAAAATATTTTCAATCATAAGGTTCTTGGAATTACCAATTATACCTGCGCCTACCACCTTCTTGGTGGTGTTGTCTCCAAGAGTAACCTTGCCTCCAGTCCTGGACTCTAGTACAACAAACTGGCTGGCATCACCAGTCATATATCGAGAGCATCCACTGTCCAGGTACCACATACTCTCACGAGGCCTTTTGTGAGAGCCCTCCTGCAAAATTACCAAATGTTAGATTTAGGAACCCAAGTAGGTTTGGGTTCCTTCTTATGAAGAGAAGAATGCAATGCATGTGTGGTATGCTGTGGATCATGCACCTTAGGTCTCCACACCCAATGTGTACTATGGTGAATCGTGCAAGTGTGTGAGTTGTGTCATAGCATGCCACATGAAAAACATCTAACTCCAGGAAAGGGATTTCTTAAGTGGGTTGAGTTATAATGCCTCTTCCTAGGTGTTGGCAATTGATCACAAGTAGATGTCATCCTAGTTTTTTTACATGCTTCTAATTCATTTTGAATCTTCAAAGTTGTGCTTTTTAAGACTTCATTTTCAATCCTCAAATTTTTTTCTTTCTCCTTGAACTTCTTAAAATCAGATTCAAGTGATGTGTGTGAGACTTTTAATGCATCATGCTTTTCAACTAATTCATAATGATTTTTATTTAACTCATCAAATTCATCAAGTAAAGTCATATGATTTGAATCAATCGTTTGATGGTCTTTAATCAAAATTTTATGCTCTTTTTGTAGATTTAAAAATTCTAATTTCAAGCTAGCATGTGTTTTCTTTAATTTGCTATATGTTGCATGAATTTTTTCTGAAACTTCAAGAAGTTGATCGTAGGAAAGTTCACATACCTCTTCTTGATCAGGATTGTTATCTGCCATCAAGCACAATTTTGATGTCTCATCTTCTGGTTCTATCTCTGATGAATCTGATGCCGAATCCGCCCAAAATGCTCTTTGTACTCTCATCTTGTCCTTCCTTAGCTTAGGTTTCTCCTCACCCTTTTCTTTGCTTGAGTGGTCTTTAAGTGTAGGGCAGTCAGTTTTCACGTGTCCTAGTTTCCTGCAATTATAACAAACAACATTAGAAGATTCTCTAACATGTTTATGATCCTTACCTTTTCTCTAATTTTGATGATGCTTTTATTTCTTCCTTAGAAAGCTTTTGAATTGCCTTGTGATGAAGGCAACTTCATCACTTTCAGACTCGGAAGATTCAGAATCCAATTTATGCGCCTTTAATGCAACTATTTTTTCCTTCTTTTTCTCACCTCCATCAAGATTTCTTTGATTCACCCCTTGCTCGTAAGCAATGAGTAAGTCAAGTAAATTATCAATAGAATAAGTGTTCAAATCCTTAGATTCAGTGATTGTAATGATTTTAGCATCATACGACGAAAGCAAACATCTCAAAATCTTGTTAACTTTTTCATAGTTTGAATGTTCTTTTCCTAGTGCATGTAGTGAAATAACTATCTGAGTAAATCTTGTGTACATGTCAGAAATCGATTCATGAGGTTTCATACGAAAAAGTTCATAGTCATGCAAGAGAAAATTCAAACTGGATTGTTTAACCTCATTAGTACCTTCATAGGTGATGCACAATTTATCTCAAATCTCTTTACCAGTTTTGCAAGTGGAGACACGCATGTAATCCTCAGATTTTAAAGCACAGAAAAAGCAGTTCAAACATTTTGCATTCAATTGAGTTAAATCTCGTTCATCGAAAGTCCATTCAGTAAAAACAACTTCAGTTTTAACACCATTAATTTCACGAGAAGGTGGAGAATAACCTTCTTGAATAAGCATCCACATGCGATAATCAGTAGATTGTAAAAACGTTGACATGTGGGTTTTCCAAAAATTAAAAGGTAGGTTATCGAACAGGGGATGTCGGGTAATAGAATATCCTTCCGTAGTGTTATGATTCCCAAGGTTAGCCATGGATCAAATTCAAAAAGTTTTCAAACATAAATTTTCGAATCCCGCTCTGATACCACTTGAAAGTTCGTTAGGGATGTTAAGCCCTTATGAACTTAGTCCCAAGCTAACCAAGAGGGGGGTGAATTGGTATTTTAAAAATTTCTTTTCACAAAGAGTAGAAACACATAAACCAAAATCACACCACAAAAATAAATGCGGAAATAAAAGTGCGGAAGCAAGAAAATAAAAACACAGGAATTTATAGTGGTTCGGTCAACTCGACCTACGTCCACTCCTTGGAGGCACCCTCTAAGTATTGCACTACAAAAATATGACTCTCCTTTAGCCCCCACGGCTAGGCGGAGAAGCCCTTACAAGAACCTCCTGTTTGCCACCCCGGCAAGGCAGATAACCTATCTCCTTTTGCATCCTCCTGAAGCTGGCAGAGAACCACAACCAAAAGCTAACTCCTTACCTCTACCGACCCTTCCACGGACGAGAAACTCTAGACGAAGAACAATCATAGCGATCCTTGAAGCAACCCTTGTGAATCCCTTCACAAGCTTCCCCTCACAAGATCCTCTCTCTCTCCCTCTCTCTCTTTCTCTCCTCAAGGCATTCTCAGGTCAAGGCAGCAGCCAAAGGTCTTGCAAAACGTTGAACAAGACTTCTTAAATAGAAGAGCTTCAAAGGAGCTCATTAATTGCAAGTTGCCGACATTATCGTCCAGGCCGATATGGACATCGGCCTGGCCGATCAGTATAAAACTCAGAAGATCGGCCAGAGTATCGCCCTGGATGTAAAACTGGACGATTGAAAATTGGCTTGATCGTCCAGGCCGATCTCATGATCGTCCCGACCGATCAGTTCAAATTAGAGGAAAATCGTCCAGAGCATCGCCCTGAATTCGAGCTGGCCGATATTGATCGTCCTGAAATAACCAAGGTTTTTGAATAGATCGTCCTGGCCGATCCTGATATCGTCCAGGACGATATGATCGTATCAATCATCCTTAATTACTCCCTTAATTTCCTGAACAATTAAGGCATAATTTGTGAATATCATCTAGGCCGATCGAAGATCGTCCTGGCCGATAATTTAAAAATACAGTATACCTTAATTGTCTATGGAAGCAACTTCTTTCTGTTTTGAGCTTATCATCCTGGCTGATACACGTATCGTCCAGGCCGATATGTTAATGACGGCTGCCTTAATTAAGAATCCTTATTTAGACTTTCTATTTTAAGTCTGATCGTCCAGAACGATATAAAAATTCGTCCTGGCCGATATGTGTAAAAACAGAAATTCTAAGTATCTCAAGTGTGTGTGTGTGTGTGTGTGTAGGGTTACTTAGCATCAGTCTCTTTGGTCATTACAAGTAGACTCAAGAAGTGAAAAACAAAAGTACAGACTGACTCAACCCTAAACCTACGCAATCCTGAACTGGCTTCGTTTGTTCGTCCGATCTTCGATTCCTGAAAAGTTAGAAGAAACAAGTAGTCTAAGAGAATCAATAGTGTTTGTCAATCATTAAAATACAGGTCATGAAAATAGGTTTGCAACAACATCAACCCAACACAAACATCCCCCTCGTCATTTATTAAACCCAGTTGTTGACCTACTTTTTCTCCCAAACCAGGTCAAAGAGTTGATCTGGTCAAATTTGACCAGGCTAGACCCCAGGACCCATCCCAATGGGTTCAGGGAGTCAAGTCATGTCTGCTAAGCCCAGACCCAGGACCTGAGTCAACCTAGTTGACCAAGTCAACCAGGGTTGACCCAAATGGACCTAAACTCTTCCATTCAATTTCAAATCCAATTCAGGGCTCCTCGAGCCCATTTCTCTTCACCCTTGTACTCAGTAGGTCAGACCCAACCTACTGGACCCAGTCTTGTGCCCTGGGTCAACCTAGGTTAGGTTGACCCATTAGATCAATTTGAGCCTAATTCAAATCAAATCTATTTAAACCCATTGCATGGCTTGATCCTGATCCCCCATTGATCTATTTGACTGGTTTGACCAAGTCAAATGCTGACTTAGTCAAACCAAGCCCTTAATAGGTCATTAGAACCTATTAAATCCTATTTAAGAGACATTTAATGCCTTTAACTCCTCTTTTTGGATTTAAAATCCAAACCACGACTATTTCCCTCTATTTTCCCTCCCAATTGACCAAGGCTTCGATCAGGGCCGTTGGTTCCAACCCTAGATATATAAATATATGTTTTTAGGGTTCAATAAGGAATTTTTGACCTCTTTCTCTCTCTCCAAGTCCCCTCAGCCTGAGATTTTTGAAGAGAGAGTTCCCCTCACCTTCTACTTGCTTCCCCGACCAAATCCCGATGTTGAAACCTCGTCGGCAGCAAGATCCCGGTGAACTCGAGCTCTCAAAGCTTCTAAGGAGATTTCCTGTCGATCGAAGGCGTATTGGAGCTCGACGTCAACTAGGAATTTGTTCGTGGACATTTTACAAGTTCAACGAGCCCAAGAATGACTGAACCCACCATGCGGATTGAGGTATATCGCTAACCCTAGGTTAGGGCACTTAGATCTAATTAGCTTTTCATACAGTGAGTTTTAGAACACAAAAACACATCCCCATGAATGCTATTCACACCTAGATCTTAGGTTTAAAATTGTGTTTGATTTGATGCACCCTATCAAGAAAAAAATCAAAAATATCCCCTAGGGTTTCGGTTCGGTTGTTTTCTCGTCTGCACCGATTCTGGACCGTTGATCTCATCAATCAATGGTATAGATCTGGTTTAACCAAGGTTCCGTCCGCCTGCCATTTTGAGCCCGCCGTCCGTGTTTTTTTCTGCAAGATCTCAGCCCCCCATTTCGAACGACGGAGGATCCGATGGCTTTAAGACCATGCTGACGTGGTCTAGTGGATACCGCGTCCCGTGGTATTCATTAGTTAATAATTGTGTTACGGATCTGATTTCATGGATTATGATTTTGATGATAGCTAATACTCTTATTTCTCTACGATTGTCTTATATACTGACATTTCAGGTCCACACGATCAGACAGCAATTTGGAACCAGCTCAAGATTGGGTAGACTAGGTCTGAGTCTATTTGTACCCTTTTTCCTTTCTTGAGTCTATTATATTTAGTGTGGCTCCTGATGCTTTGTAACTTAGAAGATTTTCTGTTTGTTCCCTAGAGTTTACTATTTTTGGTAACATTGTCCAGGATGATATTTATATTGACCTGGATGATCGGTTCAAAAGCGAAAACCCTAATTAGGGCATCCTCATTAAGGCAGCTATCATTAAGCCGATCGGCCTAGACGATGCTTGTATCGGCCAGGACGATATGTTCAATTAAGAAAGAATCAGTCGTTAGGATCAATTAAGGTATTCTTTATTTTAGGAATCGGCCAGGATAATATCCACATCGTCCAGGATGATCTAACTCAATTATACCTAAATTGATCTGGTAATTAAGAAAAGCATTAAAGGCTGATTGATTCGATCACATCATCCGGGACGATCGCAGGATCGGTCGAGATGATGTCCTGGATGATTTACATCTGCCAGCATCTATTCCGGGCGATGATCAGGATGATTGAAATCGGTTTTAAACTAATTGGCCAAGATGATATCTTATCGACCTGGATGATGTAACCAATTTTTTTCTTATCGTTCCGAATCATCCCTGGCTGATTGAGCTTAATTTGTACTGATCGGCCAAGACGATATGCCTATCATTATGGATGATAAAGTCGGCAACTTGCATTAATATGCTCATTTTGAGATCTTCTATTTAAGCTATGACATGACACTTGGTAAGTGTCTTTGGCAGCCATTGTAGCTTCATTCTTTTAGGGGAACTTGAAGAGAGAGCTTGAAAGGGAGTGAGGAACAGGTGAAGTCTGAGAGAGGGAGAAGATCTTTTGAGGGGGAACTCAAGGGAGTGTGGAGGGGGATTCCACACGGTTGCTCCGGCAGGCTTGCACCTTACTACAAGAAAAAGAGTCAATAGCGACCAAAAATTTAGAGACAAAAAAAATTTGGTCGCTAAAGATATCTTTTAGCGACCAAAAGTAAGTGTGGCCTCTAAATAATAAGGAATCTAGATATTAGCCACCAAAAAGGAAAATTGGCTGCTAATTTTGTCACTGAAAGTCTAGAGATTTGTTTTTCACAAATATACATGTCATTTTAGTGACTAATTATTCTTTTTAATTAATTGTATACATAACACATTTTTAAAATATTATTAACATTTTATATAATGATAATTATCTTAAAGTAAATTTAGTTTAAAGTATGGATGATTTGTTTGTAATAAAAAATCAAAATGATGTAATTGATTAATCATTCAATTTTTACAAAATATATGTTGGAGTTTTCTTAAATTTGGCTCGACTCTTATTTGTTCAGATCCTTGACCGTCGTACGTTTCGTAGATATGTCGGGGGTCCAAGTGGGTAGCGCCCCTTGACGGGGTAGCGCCCCTATTTGGTCAAGTCGTTGGGTTAAGGGGCAGCGCCCTTGCGGGGGTTTCCGGGGGCAGCGCCCTCAGAACAAATTTTTGTTGTAAGATTGTTTTGAAATTCAAATTAATAAATAAAGCTATGAATTGAAATTAATATTTATATTTTTATGATGATAAATTAAATAATTTATTGATGAAATAAATTATAATATATATTATCTAAATTTTAACAATTAATTATTTAAATAAAACTATACAATAAAAAAACTCAAAATCGGAAAATCCTAATCTCATTCTCACGCACGCCTGCTCTCACTTTCGCTATTCCCGTGCCCTAGACGAGCCGACGACATCCAACTCTCAGTTTCGCCATTCCCGTGCCCTACCTCTTTAGCGACGTCCTCCAACTGCAATCGACGAAGCAGCAACGGCCTCTCTCGCGTGTTGATATGAGTTTCTTCCCTCACAATTCTTCAGAACATCCCGCAAACTCGCCTCTGTCGGCTTCTCCCTCTCAGGTTATCCTTAATACCATTCTTACACATTTCATTTCGAAATTTCTATGATATTTTTTATACTATGATTTCCTCGCATTTTTATCCTATCATTCAACACTATTGATTTCTATAAGTGCTCTAAGTGGTTAGGGTTGATTTTGAATGGTTGAGAGCAAAAGATCCAGTGGTTGTTTATGTGTTGATTTTCACAGTCCACTTACTATTTTGCATTTAGTATTTTTTTCTTTTTTACTCAGTCCTTGTTTTGATTTTCACGTTTTGTTTAATAAGAACTTTTGGTTAGAGTTGTATACAAAATAATTTGAATGATTTTTCTAAAAAGGATGCACCAGAGGTGGATTTATTTTCCCTATTTTTACTCCTCTTGTTTGCTATACTTGAACATTTCATCATCTTTGTCATGTTAGTTTGGTATAACGACAGTATGCATAAATTCTTTAGCAAAGTATTACTTTGGAATTTGTATCATAATATGATTTATGGTTTTCAATGATTGTTTAGTTAACATTACTTTGTGTTCAATTTGAAACTTGCTCAATGTGGACATTGCAAGTCTATTACAATTTTTGCTGGTTACAAGGATCACATGAAAATTTTTCCCATAGATTGAGATGTTGTTTTATTTTTCCTTTCATTGTCAATGGTTGGAAGGGAAAAAAATTGTGGCCTAGGTTATATTCATTGTATCATGGTTGAACTGTAAAATTTACTAAGTTATTCATGCAATTCTCAAAGAAGAGATTTATTTCAGTTGATAATTTAGATTGTATCGGAGTTTGGCTGTCATGTAGAGCCTGAACCTTGAGTTTTGTATTTGATATTTCATATAATGGAAGGGTTTCATTGCCTGATCTATCGTCATTATTATCATTTTTAGATTTATTTCAACTAGTTGGGGTTGTGAATTTCATTCTTCATTCATTATTGTCGGTTGAGTTGCTGCTTGAGGCAGTAAATATGTGATAGCAGGTTCTTTTTTTGATTCATAAAGAGAGCTAACTTGTAATTAGAATAATTTAGAATCTAAATATATTCTTAATTATGAATCAAATCATCTAATAGATACTAAATCTATTCTTGTAAAACTAAATTAGTAATCGAAATTGGTTTTGTTTCTAAATGTTAAAGTGAACAAATCATGCCTACTACAGTTAATGAAGCAATTAAAAAGTTTTATTATGATAAAGCTAATAGTATAAATCAAACTTAAATTGATTTTATTTTTTATTTTTAATTTTTTAGTTCATTGATTCTTAAATTTATAGAAGGAAGCTCATGAAGAGAGTGAACTTTTTATGGCTATTTAAGTTCAACTGAAATAAAAAAACTTTCAAGCATGTAATTTGTGAAAACTTCCGTGATTGCTAAGGTGGTATTTGAACTTGGAATGAACTTTTTATGGCTATTTCAAGCTAACTTATCTTCCGGTAGCTTTATGCATTTCTTAACAACATTAGATCTGACACTTGTGCAACATGTTCAGGAATTCTGTAATTATTTCAGATATGCATTTTGGTGGGTTACACTTGGGGTTGCGTCATCAATTGGACTTGGTGAGTTTGGTTGCACTGTTAGACTCAGCTTCAGCATTCAATGAATTTGTGGTTGTTTTTTTTTTTTTTTTTTTTTTTTTTATATCATAATGCTGGTTTAAGTTTAAATTTTTATTCAATTCAAGTTATCTATGATAAGCTTGCAAATTCTATCATCATGCTTGAAATAGGTTGGAAACTTAGACTATGCTTTTGATATGTAGTAAACCACCTAGCTGTAGGAGATTTCAACAAATGTTCAAACTATAAGGCATGTTTGAAAGCAAAGTTTAAAATTGCGTATTCGGGTATTAAGGCGTTTTTCATTCGTGAGGCGAGGCGTAAGCCTCAAGGCGTTTTGAGGCGTAAGCCTCAAAATCAAAAGATTGCGTAAACATAAAATGATAAAATTTTTATATACTAATGAGTGAATAATATAAAATATAAAAAAGCATAAGATATGAAGTGAAATCAAAATATCTCAATAATAAGACAACATGAAATATAAATCAACTCAAAATTCTATATTTCCCAACTCCCAATATTCTTTTCATTAACATATAATTCCAATTTCCAAAAATAAATAGCAATGAAATATCACATAAGAACTCATAAGTCATCAACACTGTCATCACTAAGGGGTTCTTCATTTGAATCATCATTATGGTGAACTGCTCTCTCCCCTTCCTCCTCTCCTATAGAGTCCAATGTCGGGCATTTTCTTCAAGATTTATGTAAGTTTTAATATATATAGCGTAAGGCGTAAGCCATGCTAGTGAGGCGAGGAGGGGCCTCAAGGCGGGCCTCACCAAGTTGAGGCGCAAGCCTCATAAAAAAAAACTCGAGGCGTAAGCATCGAGGCATTTTTTACTGAAATTGCGCAAAGGCGGGCCTCAAGGCGAGCCTCATATTGCGCAATTTTAAACCATGTTTGAAAGTATGCTCAAATGAGGGAATGGAATGAGTTTTTCTCTTTATTTTGTCAAAAGTCATAATCGAAATCTAACCATGAAAATTTCAATTTTCAAATCTTGAATGATTTCAGTACAGAACATTAATTCCTCAAATTTGTTCATATTTTTCATGATAGTTTTTCTTTTTTGCTTTAGGGCATTACATTTATCAAGCAATCTATCATGATATGACAATGGCAGATATTTTTCCTTAAAAACTTCTTTCATTTCAACCAAAATAGTTGTAGATTCTTTACTCAATTTTTCTTTTTATTTTGCCTTACTCATCTAATTCATTTTTAGCTTGCCCAGTTATTCTCAATTTAGCAAATCTAATTGATGTTCACCTGATATTGCTTGTCGTTTAAAGAAATTATCACTAATTCACTCAGATTTTACTAATTTTTCTATGATTCGTCTTAATTGATATGTAGTTGCTTGTTTGTTGGCTTCCTCATGAATTTCACATGCTTAATTTTAGCACCGATTTTGCTTTAAGTAGATTTAATCTTCATTAGGGAATCCATAAACATTACATGTTTTGTTATATTTGTATTGCTTATCATTTGAAGCGTTGAATCTCTTTAAAAAGAAAGCCTAAAGTTGATTTTTTTTCTGCGTAAATATAAATTATGAAGTTTTTTGTCTCTGAATTATTTAACTGAATAGGAGATTGATCATGGTTTCATTCAACTGTGTCAATTCTTTTATTCTTGATATTATTGAATATCTTAATATGTCACACATGCATTAGATAATAGATATTTTTTATTTGATTTGGAAAAAGATAATTCACAGAATGTTTATTATGAATCCCATCAATTGTTATTCATCTACAGTTATTGAAACGGGAAATCTTGATGCTTAGACTTATTTAGCATTCAACTTTGGTTGTTGTGGATTCTGATAAGCAAATGCAGCTTGCTAAAAGATTGATTGTGAATGTTGCTGATAGCCTGATACAACTGAAGTTGATGAGATGCTGTTAAGGATCAGTATCCATCTTTTGAACAGCGGTTAACCTTTGCATCCACCATGGATCTGCTCCACTTTTTCCTTCCTCTACTTGTTTTATATATCCATACTTAAAACTCAGATTTTTCATTTCCAGCTGCTATAGTCGGGTAGTATTCACGTTTTTGCTCTATCAAATTTAATTTACAGATGTAATGTAACTAATATCGAATACATGACTTATCCAAGCAACTATGATTTTGTTTGTCTTGCGTTCAGTTGTTCTTTGCACTCATGTTCCTATGTTTGGAACCTCATCCTTACACTTTATGTCAAGCTGCTGAATTTTTTACTGTGCTAAATTTTTATTTGGGATCTTTCTTATGCTGGCTGGAACTTAGAGAAGGAAGTGTATTTACAAATGTTGTCTTGTTGGATTTTGATTAAGCAGATTGACATAGACTCTTTTAAGGCTTTTATGATCTGAAAACTTGTCTTTTTCGCTGTTGTTAACTTTAACTTGTAGATCTAGGTTAATTTGAGCATTCACTTGTTTAATTTGAATAAAATAAAAACCATACAAGTTCTCTGTTGTTGAAATTTCCAAACTGCCGACCAGCTTTTCTTTTTTAATATGCTATAATAGGGTCTGGCTTGCATACATTTGTTCTGTATTTGGGACCTCATATTGCTTTTTTCACCATAAAAGCAATGTAGTGTGGACGAGTTGATTTTAAATCTGCTCCATTTGATACCATACAATTCAATAAAAGACCTTCATGGCTTGAAAATGACTGCTCGATCTATGGCCCTCCCAAGTTTTCATCATTACCCGGTTCACTGGTTTGGGTATTCCATTTAGATTCTTATTAAATTTTTTGGTGTGTCAATCAATAATTCCATGCCTTTTTTTCACAAATGGTTGCCTTACCTTTCTTTAAAGAGTTTGATGGATGTCAATTTAGTTTTTATACTTTTGGCTTTGCCAATCTAAACAGCTCTTTGCCATAGCTATGCAAAGGATTCTAGCTTCTGGTCGATGCAGGGAAGGGAAGATTACAGTGAAGAGCCAATGATTCTAGCCTTCCGTCATTTCATCTCATTGGACCATCAAGGAGCCGGTAAGCAAACAGGCCAGACTTAATTTCCATCTCTTTATCCATTTGACCACATCAAAATCATATTTGTTCATTTTCTTATTCATTAACTCGGTCTCTTCTGGAGTTGCAGCTATAAAGGAGGAGATGAACTCGCTTCCTTGAGAACTCAATTGGTTTTTGAATTCTTGCATCATGTTGTCAAGCAGTAGGCAAGTTTCGTACATTTTTTCCCTGAATTATCTCATAATTATTGAAATATTATGGTAATCTTGTTTATAAATTTTTTATGTAGGGGTTGCCTGCTTGTACTCCAAGTTGAAGCTCTTTGCATTCGAAATGTGTTTTGATGGATATGGAGCTGGATCCCACACTTTAGCAGTACAAGATATTGATTGGCGTTAGCATGATTATAGATTGATGTTGTCATTTATTTTTGATATAGTTTATGAGGGAAGAAATAATAATTTTGTAATTTTATATTTATTTACATAAAAGTTAATAAAAGATTTTTATGTTAATTAGATGTTATCATTTTGTAAATATTAAGATTTTTTGATTAATGATGTCTGAGATTATATTTTTTGTATTAATTGATGCATGTATTTGTAAAAGTATATGAATGAATACAAATTTTATTTTCTTCTAGCAAATTCTTAACAATGATACTCATGAATAAATATAATTTTTTTTATTTAAGCTTTTTATTATTATTGCCTTAAGCTAATAAAATTTGTATTATTTCTTTATTATGTAATTTATTTAATTAATAGCAATATCAAGGAGTGATGGATTGATTTTAATTGTTATAGCCAATGCATAATAAATGGATAATAATTTTATTTACTAAATATCACAAATTTTATATCCATAAATATATATCAACACTTAATGAAATTAAAATGGCATGTGATTTTTTTGGTTGATCATTTTGTGACTAATTTTTATTTTGGTCGCTATAGGAAAAATATAATAAATAATATTAATTATTAAAATTATTAAATAGCATCCAAATAAATATTCATTAGCGTCCAAAAAAATGGTCGCTAATATGTCCAATTTTAGCTACGAGGCTACTGCGACAAATCAGCGACCCAAATATTTTTTGTCGCTATTTGCTTTAGCGTCCAAATTAACATTTTTAGCGACCAATTTTGTTGGTCGCTAATTACCTATTTTCTTGTAGTGTAATAACGTCGGATTCAAGGCTTGTCTTGAGAGAAGTCCACCAAAGAAGAGATCTCTTTGGTGTCAAAGGACCCGGCGACTCCGCCGTACCGTGGAAGGTGGAAGTGATTTTGTAAGGGCTTCTCCGCCTAACTGTGGGGGCTAAAGGAGAGACACTTAGTTTAGTACAATACTTGGAGGGTGCCTCCAAGGAGTGGACGTAGGTCAGAGTTTGACTGAACCACTATAAATTTTGTGAGTTCTTCCCTTTATTATTTTTGCATTTAATTTCCGCATTATGTTTTGTCTGTGGTGAATCTTGGTTTATGTTTTTGATCGAATGATTTATTTTAAAATATCGATTCACCCCTTTATGGTTAGCCTTGGGCCAGTTCATAAGGGCCTAACATCCCTAATGAACTTTGAAGTGGTATCAGAACGGGATTCATAAAAACAAGTTTTTGAAAGCTTTTGAATTTTTGATCCATGTCTAATTTTTCTAATCGTAATAATGTGGAAGGTTATTCAATCACCATACCACCTTTATTTGAAGATATTACATTTGATTTTTGGAAAATTCGCATGTCTACTTTCTTGTAATCAATTAATTTTTGTATGTGGCATATAATTTTAACTGGTTGTTCATTACCGTCAGGGATTTTAGATGGAGTTAAAACTAATATTTCTTTTAATCAATGGAATAGGGAAGAATAAATCAATGCTCAATTGAATGCAAAATCTTTAAATTGCTTTTTCTGTGCTTTAAATTCTGAAGATTTTATGTTAGTATCCACGTGTACTACTGGTAAGGAAATTTGGGATAAATTACACGACATATACGAAGGCACTAGTGAAATCAAGCAATCCAAGTTGAATATTTTAATGCATGATTATGAACTGTTTTGCATGAAACCTTATGAGACAATCTTAGACATGTATACTATATTTATTCAAATTGTTACGTCATTACATGCTTTAGGAAAAGAGTTATTCAAACTTTGAAAAAGTCAATAAAATTTTTCGTTATTTACTTGATAAGTTTGATGCTAAAATTGTTGTAATTTGTGAATCAAAAGATTTGAATGAATATTCTATTGATAATTTGATTGGCTCACTCATTACCTACGAGCAAAGTTTGGGTCAAAGACTGTTGGATGCAGGTGAAATAATAGTTGTAAAAGCTGAAGATACAGAGAAAGGTAGCTTAGTTGGTGATGAAAGTAATGATTTGACAAGCAAGTTAAAAAGCTCACCAAAGCATAAGCATCAACAAAAGTTGAATAAATGTAAAAATGGTAAGAATGTTAATATTTCTTCTGACGTTGTTTGCTTTGGATGTAGGAAGCTTGGACATATGAAAAAATAGTGCCCTAATTTAAGAATTCTTCTTGCAAGAGAAAAGGATAAAGCAAAGCTAATTATAAGCTGGGGAAAAAATGAAAAGCAAAAAATTTCTTGGGCAGATCTTGCTTCTGAATCATCTGATTAGGAGCAAGATGATGCTTAAATTATTTTGTGTGTAGTTTTTATGTTTGCATGTTTTGTTTGTTCTTTTATTTTTATGATTTTTTTGTTTTTATTTATTTATTTTTTCTTTTCTTTTTTTTCGTTAAATTTTTTATGTGTTTTCTCTGATCAACACACACGTTCACCTTTCTAAAAATGAAAATCTACCTCCTTTTTTATTTAATTTCTTATGAAAATTGTGATTGACTTCTCTAAAAACAATCAAAGGAAGAAAACTCATATTTTTTACTCTCAAATCTCTGTTTCCTAAAAATGATTATTCTAGTTTTGATTTAAAATCTTTTTCATATTTTAAAATTAGTTTTTGAAACTAATATTTTTTATCTCTCTACATTTTATATATCGCATAGGAATCTTTTGCAAGTTGTTGAATCTAACTCATAATTTTCCTAATTAAGAAATTCCCTTTGTCAATAGGATGGATTTTGCTTTTATTTTTAAAATTTCAGAAAGGTAGAATATTAAAAAAAAAATGGTCAATGATGCCAAAAATAAAAGATGTGCAATGACGCCAAATTGAGAAAGATACATAAAGTGTATCAAAAGAAAAAAAGATACGCAGTGCGGCAACCAATTGTCAAGAGGCATAAAATGAGCCCATAAAATTTAATGCTTACCATTCTTGTACTTCTTAAAGCTTAAGAAAACCCTTGATACTTTCGATACTTGATTTTGAAAATCTTGATTCCTGATTCAATAATTCGTGCATTAATCTTCTATTAGATATATTTTTGGAAGGAGTTTTGAAAATAATTGTTTCTTTCTCTAATCTATTCAATGATTTAGATATTAAATTAGAAAGTTTTTTGAGCCTTTAAAAGAAATAGAGTTTGGATTATCAAATTCTAAATTTCTAACCTTTTCTGGGCTATGCGTTGTCAATACAATGCTACTGATTTTTTGATTAAAACCAAGCGGTAACTTTCTCATTTTAAGAATATTTGTTTTGTTTACTAGACCAGGGATCATTTTTGTCTTTTAATCATTTTGTTTTTATTGTTTGTGCCCCTTCTCTTTTAGATAATGTCAAAGGGTGAGATCGTCCTATTTTTTGAATTTTGTACTGTTGTCAAATTTGAATCTTTTCTTTCCTTTCAAAAAATTAAAAATAACAAAAATATTTTTATCTCCCCTATTTTTAAAGTTTTATTCTAGTGAGGGGAGATTATGAAAAATATTTTCTTTTTGAAAATTCAAAATTGAAATGTTTGCCATCATAAAAAAGGGGGAGATTGTTACGTATCTGTTTTCATGGATTATGATTTTGATGATAGCAAACAGTCTTATTTCTCTACAACTGCTTTATCTATTGACATTTCAGATCCACACGATCAGATTGTAATTTGGAACTAGCTCAAGAATGGGTAGACTAGGTCTGAGTCTGTTTGTACCCTTTTTCTTTTCTTGAGTCTATTATATTTAGTGTGGCTCCTGATGCTTTGTAACTTGAAAAATTTTCTATTTGTTCCCTAGAGTTTACTGTTTTTAGTAACATCATTTGGGATGATATTTATATCGACCTGGATGATCGGTTCAAAAGCAGAAATCCTAATTAGGGTATCCTTAGTAAGGTAGCCGTTATTAAGCCGATCGGCCTGGATGATACTTGTATCGGCCAAGAAGATTTGTTCAATTAAGAAAGAATTAGCCTTCATGATCAATTAAGGTATTCTTTGTTTTAGGAAATAGGCCAGGACGATATCCACATCGTCTAGGACGATCTAACTCAATTATGCCTAAATTGATCTGGTAATTAAGAAAAGCATTAAAGGCTGATTGATTTGATCACATCATCCGGGACGATCACTAGATCGGTCGGGATGATGTCCTAGATGATTTACATCGGCCAACATCCATTACGGGCGATGATCAGGATGATTGAAATCAGTTTTAAACTAATCGGCCAGGATGATATCTTATCGGCCTGGATGATGTAACCAATTTTCTTCTGATCATCCCAAATCATCCCGGGATGATTGAGCTTAATTTATACTGATTGACCATGATGATATGCCTATCGTCTTGGATGATAAAGTCGATAATTTGCATTAATGAGCTCATTTTAAGATCTTATATTTAAGCTATGACATGACACTTGGTAAGTGCCTTTGGCAGCCATTGTAGCTTCGTTCTTTTGGGGGAACTTGAAGAGAGAGCTTGAAAGAGAGTGAGGAAAGGGTGAAGTCTGAGAGAGGGAGAAGATCCTGTGAGGGGGGACTCAAGGGAGTGTGGAGGGGGATTCCACACGGTTGCTCCGGCAGGCTTGCACCTTAATACCGTCTGATTCAAGGCTTGTCTTGAGAGAAGTTCACAAAAGAAGAAGATCTCTTTGATGTCAAAGGACCCGACGACTCCGCCGCACCGGGGAAGGTGGAAGTGATTTTGTAAGGGCTTCTCCGCCTAGCTGTGGGGGCTAAATGAGAGACACTTAGTTTAGTGCAATACTTAGAGGGTGCCTCCAAGGAGTGGAAGTAGGTCAAAGTTTGACCGAACCACTTATAAATCTGGTGTGTTCTTTCCTTTATTATTTCCGCATTAAATTTCCACATTATATTTTGTCCGTGGTGAATCTTGGTTTTTGCTTTTGATCGAATGATTTATTTTAAAATATCGATTCACCCCTTTATGGTTAGACTTGGGCCAGTTTATAAGGGCCTAACATCCCTAATGAACTTTCAGATTGCTGGCGGCGCAATGAACGGGCAAATCGGGAGCTGCGACACATCTCATTCGTCGCCGCCGTTTCCTTTTATATAAAATCTGTTTTATTTTATTAATGTAAATTATTTTTAATACATATTTCACTAAAATAATTATTATGAATTATTTTTTAAATTAAAAATATGTGTATATATATCAAATTCTTCAGAATTTTATCCTCTTTAATTTAAAATTATTTTTATTTAAAAATGATAATTATGTTTGTAATTATTTTAAAAACAGTAAAGATATTTTTTTTTATTTAAATTGTTATTTTTAATAATAATTACTAGTATATAATTATTTTAATTATACTTATAATAACTATTATTTTTTAAATTATTTGTTATTGTTTAGGATTTATTATTATTATTATTATTATTATTATTATTATTATTATTATTATTATTATTATTATTATTATTATTATTATATATTTACTTAAATATAAAAATTATTTTTTAATAATTAAATACTATTGTAATTATTTTAATTATTTTAATTATTTAAAATATTATTAATAATTAAGATATTATTACCATTATATTTCAAATTACTTTTAAATTTTAGAGACTTCAATATTTTAAGTTAATTTTAGTTAATAATTATTTTAAATATGATTATTTTTTCAAACTATTTTAAAAATAGACTTTTATTGTATTTAAACTTAAAAAAATCTTTTCTTTTTCATTTAAAATCAGATTTTGGCATGCAACCCCTCATTCTTTTTAGAAAATTATGAAATTTATTTTAAAATTATTTTTGGTATTTGATTTTTGCTGTTCTGGCAGATTTCTGCTTTATACTACTATTTGATTATTTAATTATTATTTACTTAATTAATATAATAATTATTTTCAAAATACAAACTATTTTCAAACCCTTTTCAAAACCTCGATTGGGTGGTCAGTGTGTCTCCCATATATTTATCTACTACAAACTGATTTATTTTAAATTATCTTATTTTTCAAAATCTATATATTTATATAAGTATTTTTAAATTATTTTAAAATTACTTAAATATTAAATACTAATTTTTTGGGTGATCCACTATTCATGAAATGTTAAACTTAGCTTCAATATGTGAAGAGCAATCATGGGGGTATGGATTAGTGAATGGTTGAGTCTCAATCATTCACTAATCTCTTCTTTAGGTGTACCTATTTTCTTGTTATTCGTAGTTTGCATGTGTAGGGTGCACCACCAGTTAGTTTAGGCTCTCCTAGATCTAAGGACATGATGTGTTTACTGCTTTTGTGTGTTACCACGCATTTATTACTTTGAGGGTTAGTGTGAAATGTTGCGACCCATGACCCCCAAGGTTGAGATTTTGATGATGCCAAATAATGTTGCCTAAACTATTTTTTATTGAATATCATTTAATATTTGCTATTGTCCGTGAGTACTAACATTTCAGGAAGATCACAAGCCACTCAGGACAATGGAAAGACTCAAGACTAGTTGGATTAGGAGTATGAGGCGGACAATGTATTTTGTTATTTATTTTATTTTTTATTTTCTTGAGTCTGGCAACAAATTGTTGGTAAGTCTGAGCAATCATGCACACACACAAGGGGAGAGGGATTTTAAAAGTAAGAAATATAGTTTTTCATTATATGGTAATTATACCGTATGAATTTATTTCGAACTGTATGATCTACAATTATAACATGTGTTCTGTGAACACATCATACTGTACGAATATTATCATATGGTACGATCTGTTTCAAATAAAAAACCCTAGCCGTCATGATAAGTCAAGTATGATATTTTGCATCATTCATACTGTACGACGACGTTCATACGGTACGATTTATTTTAAATACATACTTAATTTAACCCGTGATTAGTGCAAGAAATCAAGGCTTAATTACAAATTGAAAATCGTACTGTATGAACCCCTTCGTACAATACGATGAATAGAGACGAATTCTGATCGTCCCTGAGATCATCCTGAATGATCCTGTGTTTTTTTGTCTCATCGTACTGTACGATTACTATCGTACCATAAGATGAACAGAGATGATATTTGATCATCCCGGAATTCGTCCTGGACGATGCCTTGATTTTCACTATTCATATGGTACAATGTAGATCGTACCAAACGATGAACAGACACGACATTTAATCGTCCCGGCTATCATCCAGTATGAGTAGTGTGTTGTGAATCATATCGTATGATATATGATCGTACTGTATGATTATTTTTTGAACTATTCGTACACCTTCGTACCAGGACAAAGCTAGTTTGTATATATCGTACTGTACGACCAATAATCATATTGTACGATTATAACAGCTACTTTGGAAATCTCAGGGATTTTGGAGCCCATTTTTTATGTGAAAAATGTCATATTTTGAGAGAGAGAGAGGCAGAAGAAAAAAAATGTGAGTAGAGAGAAAATCCTAGAGAGAGCTCTTGAGAAGTTTGAGGGGTTGAGAGAGGAACAAGAAGGTGAGCTTGGTGAGGGAGAAGAGGTGTGAGGGAGATCACATGATTGCTCCGATCTTGCTGCAACTTGCTCCTCCTATGGCCCGGTAAGAACTTGTGGGAGGCTTTCTAAGGGGGAGACTCATCTAAGTCTTTTGACCTCAAAGGTACTCTGCCTTCTCTAGGAGGGAGAAAAACAAGAAGGTTCTCTGCCATCACCAGGAGGGTGAGAACAGCGCTTGGCACTCCGCCACGTCGGGTTGGTGAAAGGGAGTATTGTAAGGGCTTCTCCGCCTTACTGAGGGGGCCAAAAGGAGAGCTATTTGTTGGTAGTGAAATTCCCGGAGCAGATGACTCCGGAGAGTGGACGTAAGTCATGGTTTGATCGAACCACTATAAAAATCTCGGTGTGCTTTTTCCTTATTATTTTTATTCTTGCGTGCATTTTTATTTCATAATACTTACTTGGAAAAATTGTGAAATAAAAAAGATTTTATTGTTGCCCGTTGCCTTAAAAGTTGTTTTAAATTTTTCATGTTAAAACATTAAAAAATTATTTAAAAATATTAGAACTCATGTTTAGGTTTTATTTATTGATATAAAACTTTCACAATTCACCCCCCCCCCTCTTGTCTATCTAGTAATTTCAATTAGTATCAGAGCCTGTTTTCAAAAATAGTGTTTTAGAAAACCTTGAAAAAAAAAATGATCATGTCGCATTGTGGTAATCGTAACACCACGGAGGGTTATTCAATAACCCGTCCACCACTTTTTGATAACATTCCATTTGATTTCTGGAAAATTAGAATGTCTACCTTTTTACAGTCTATTGATTACTGCATGTGGATGTTAGTGAATGATGGATATGTTGCACCTTTTAAAACTAACAATGGATTGAAAACTCATGTACCTTTTAATGAATGAAGCAATGAGGATAGGGAATTAGCCCAATTGAATGCTAAGTGCTTAAATTGCATTTTTTGTGCATTAAAGTCTGAAGTTTATATGACAGTTTCTACCTGTGCCACTGGTAAGGATATTTGGGATAGACTGTGCATTACATACGAAGGAACAAGTGAAGTAAAATAGTCTAGGCTTAACATTTTATTACACGATTATGAACTCTTCCATATGAAACCTAGCGAAACAATATCTGACATGTACACTAGGTTCACCCAAATCATGACATCCTTGCATGCATTAGGTAGAGAGATTTCAAATTCTGAGAAAGTTAATAAAATTCTTAAATGTTTTGCCTAGTTATTATGATGCAAAGATAACTGCTATCACTGAATCCAAAGACCTTAACGTTTATTCTATTGATAATCTCCTTGGGTCACTCATTGCATACGAGCAAGGAGTGAGTCAGAGACAAAGTGATGCAGGTGAAAAGAAAAAGGAGCGAATGGTAGCGTTAAAAGCAAACAACTCAGAAAGTGAAAGCTTTACAGGGGAGGAAGAGGATGAGATAGAACTGATAACCCGACAGTTCATGAACTTCCTAAAGAGAAAATAGAAGTGTCATCAGAATAGATGGAATAAAGATAAAAGCTCGAAGTCTAATAAAGCTTCATCTGATATAATCTGTTTTGAGTGCAAGAAGCCAGGTCACCTTCGAGCTGATTGCCCCAATCTAAAGAGCCAACCAGCTAAGGAGAAAGGTGATGACAAAGCCAAATACAAGAAAGGAAAGATGAAGACACAAAAAGCTTTTTGGGCCGACTCTGCCTCAGAATCGTCACAAAAAGAAGCAGAGGATGAGGTAATAAATTTGTGTCTTATGGCTAATGATAACCTTGATCAACTGGATCAAGATGAGGTATGTCAACTTTCATATGAAGAATTGTTACTTATTTCTGAGAATATCCATGACTCGTATAGGAAGTTGAAAAAGATACATGCCAAGCTTAATATTGAATTTAGTTCCTTACAAATGGAGCATGCTAAGTTGTTTAAGGAAAATTCTGATTTAGATCGTGATCATATGCTACTTCTTGATGAGTATGATGCATTAAATAATAAGCATATTGAACTAACTGAAACGCATGAAACCTTGAAAACCACTCCTGTTGAACAAGAAGAGGCTTTTGATAGATTAGACAAACTTGCATTAGAAGTAGATCACAGTGAGCATTTGTTAAAAATAGAAGTTCATGCATTGACATATCAAAACAACACTTTTCAAGAAATAATCAAAGAATTAGAAAAAGAAATTGCATCACTCACATTAACCCAACCTAGTCAAGCCCCAACACAGCATGCATTACATAACTTTAGGAAGAGGCACCACCACCCACATAGGTTAGTAAACCCATTTCCTGGTGTTAGGTGCTTCTCTTGTGGCATGCTAGGTCACATAGCCCGCAAATGCACAATTCACCATAGGACACACTTAGTATGGAGACCTAAACTGCATCCATCACAGCATAACATGCATACATCCCATTTATGCATGCATAAGGAGGAACCCAAACTCACTTGGGTTCCCAAATCTAATCTTTGAATGAAATTGTAGGGATGCTCTCATAAAAGACCTAGTTAGAGTATGTGGTACCTGGATAGTGGCTGCTCGCGACACATGACTAAAGATATGAAGAAGTTCATCCTACTGGAGACCAGAACTTGAGGCAAAGTAACATTGGGAGATAACACTACCATGAAAGTGATAGCTCAGGTACTATTGTTAATGCTAAAAATTTTTTAATTGAAAATATTTTATTAGTAGATGGTTTGAAGCATAACTTACTTAGCATTAGTCAACTGTGTGACAAAGGTTTAGATATTAAATTTCTATCTGATAAATACCTGATTAGTTTAAATAATAAACTAGTTTTAGAAGGAAAATGAATGAACAATATTTACATGTTAGACCTTGATAGCATTGATAGTTCAAATTCATTTTGTTTGAAAATAATAGTTGATGACTCGTGGCTATGGCATAGGAGACTATGCCATGCTAGTATGAAAACGCTTAGAAATATCACTCAAAAAAAACCTAGTTAGAGGAATACCTAAGTTAGATTTCATAAAGGACCATTTATGTGATGCTTGGCAACTAAGAAAATAAGTCAAATCATCCTTTCATTCAATCAGAGATGTGATCACCTCTAGGCCATTAGAAAACCTACAAGATGCCTTGATTTTCACTATTCATACGGTATGATGTAGATCGTACCATACGATGAACAGAGACGACATTTGATCGTCCCAGCTATCGTCCAGTACGAGTAGTGTGTTGTGAATCATACCATACGATATATGATCATACTGTACGATTAGTTTTTGAACTATTCGTACACCTTCATATCAGGACGAAGCTAGTTTATACATATCATACTGTACGACCAATAATCATATTATACGATTGTAACAGCTACTTTTAAAATCTCAGGGATTTTGGAGCCCATTTTTTAGGTGAAAAACTTGTCATATTTTAAGAGAGAGAGAGAGAGACAGGAGGAAAAAATGTGAGTAGAGAGTGTTAAGATAGTTGCTATTTACATGTTTTACATTTTTGCAACTTGTATAATTTTGATGATTCCAAATATTATTGTTCAAATGTGTAGTTATCTCCTAACAATTTTGAAAGATTTTGTATTTGCTTTTGTGTGTACTAACATTTCAGATGAAACAAACTCTCAAACACGAAGTCTTGAAATCAAATTCAGCAAGAAATACCATTAGTTTTTGAAGCTCAAAATTATCATTTTATTTGAGAGGGAGTGATTGTAATTGAGTGAATAAAAACATACACACAAACACATAATGAGATCATATAAAATTTTTACTGATCGTACGGGACGATATCAGTTCGTACGGGACGATCAGACATTTATCTCCTATTAAGATCTCATGGAACGAATAGGAACTGGTCAGAAAATTTTTCTAAGTCCTATTCGTCCGGGACGAAATTAAAAATCGTCCGGGACGATTTGCTCTTTGTTAGATTTTCGTCCAGACGAAAATAAATTATCGTACAGGACGATTTTCTCTCTATAAGATTTTCGTCCTGACAAAAATAAATTATCGTACAGGACAATTTGCTCTCTGTAAGATTTTCCTCCAGACGAAAATAAATTATTGTACAGGACGATTTGCTCTCTGTAAGATTTTCGTCTAGACAAAATTAAATATCTTCCATGACGATTTGGTCTCTGTAAGATTTTCATCCGGATGAACAAAATTTTGTCCAGACGATACAACCGACTTAGGACGGTTTTTCTGTAGTTTTTGGAACCGACCTTGTAATAACCATTCATACCGGACGAACTTAGTTCGTACGGGATGATCAGCTTGTACGAAAATATTTCGTACAAATATACAAACAGGTTCGTTTCAAGGCTTTTAAGTAATATCATCCAGGATGATCCACGATCATACGGGACGATCCACTGCGTACAGAATTAAAAACTTGAAGTTTTTGGGCAATTTTTCTTGTCTTTTGCATAAATAGTCCAAATTAGACTGCCACCAAATCTTTTTGTCATTTGATCTTTGTGCCTATTGAGAGAAAAGTCAAGGAGAGAGTGTAAGAGAGCATTCAAAGGAGGATTCCTACCACTGGAGCATGAAGGCTTCACTTGGAGTTTAAAGGTAAGAATCTCTACTTGTGAATTGGGATTACTTCACTATTTTCTTTCTTCCTTCTAGATTCTTGTGAGAAGATCTGTCAAGGAGATCCGATTCTCTGCCGACACTTGGAGAGTGTGAAAGGCCGAAGGGTTCGCTGCCTACACTTGGAGAGTGTGAACAGCCGAAGGGTTCTCTGCCCACACTAGGAGAGTGTGAAAGGACGAAGGGTTCTCTGCCCACACTAGGAGAGTGTGAAAGGACGAAGGGTTCTCTGCCCACACTAGGAGAGTGTGAAAGGATGGATGGTTCTCTGCCAACACTGGGGATTGTGTAAAAGGATGACGGTTCTCTGCCGCACCGGGTAGTGGTGAAAAGAGTGTTTTGTAAAGGCTTCTCCGCCTTGCTGTGGGTGCAAAAGGAGAGTCACTATTGATATTAGTGCAATAATCAGAGGGTGCCTCTGGGGAGTGGATGTAGGTCTGGTTTAGACCGAACCACTATAAATCTTGTGTCATTTACTTTAATGCATTTTATTTTTCCGCATTTTACTTTTGTTTAAAAACTCTGTGGTTGAAAAACTTTTTCTATAAAATTTAATAAAAAATTTTCATTTCGGTTCATCACTTTTTCAAAGAGGGTTTAAGTTTTAAAAAATACCAATTCACCCCCCCTCTTAGTAGCCTTGGGACATTAACTTAGGTCTAACAACCTATTCACTAGACTCAACAAGTGGTATCAGAGCTTGGTTTCAAAATCATAAGTTTAAACTACTTTTTGATTAACGTAGATGGCTACATTCGGAAACGGAAATACACCTGAGAGTTACTCTATTACTAGACCTCCACTGTTTGACAATATACCTTTTGATTTTTGGAAAACACGCATGTCTACTTTCTTACAGTCATTTGATTATCGTATCCTAGTCCAGGAAGGTTATACAAAACCAACTAGATTAGTTGATAGAGTTAGGGTAGAAACACCTTTTACAGATTGGACTATAGAAGAACGTGACTTAGCACAACTAAATGCCAAATGTTTAAATAGCTTCTTTTGTGTTTTAAAATCTGAAGACTATATGCGGGTTTCCACTTGCAAAAGTGGAAAAGACATATGTGATAGACTTTGTATAACTTATGAAGGGACTAATGAGGTAAAGCAATCAAGACTCAATATCTTATTACATTACTATGAGTTGTTTCGAATGAAACCAAATAAATCTATTTCTGACATGTACACAAGATTCACACAAATTGTCACTTCTTTGCATGCACTTAGTAGGGAATTAACTAATGCTGAAATGGTTAATAAGATTCTTCGTTGTTTACCTACTGCTTATGATGCTAAAATTACTGCAATTACAGAGTCTAAAGATCTAAACATTTATTCTATTGACAATCTTCTTGGTTCACTCATTGCTTATGAGCAAGGAGTAAGTCAAAGAAAGATTGATGCAGGAGAACCACGAAAGGAGAAGAATATTTCACTAAAAGTGGAAGAGTCAGAGAGTGAACACTCACAACCTGAGGATGAAGACAATATTGCATTAATGACTAGACATTTCAGAAGCTTTTTAAAGAGGAAGCAGAAGAGACGCCAGCAATGGAATAGAGGTAAGTTTAACAGAAATGGCAAGGTTTCTAATGAAGTGATTTGTTATGAATGCAGGAAACCAGGTCATATCAAGACTGATTGCCCAAAACTCAAAGCCACTCCTAGCAAGGAGAAGGTAGAGGAGAAACCAATTGTAAAGAAAGGCAAGAAGAAGTTTCAAAGAGCTTTTTGGGCGGACTCAGCTTCAGACTCATCTGAGACTGAAAAAGAAGAAGAAGTCACCAACCTTTGCTTGATGGCATATAATGTTGATCAATTAGATTAAGAAGAGGTATGTGACTTAACCTATGATGAATTGTTTGAAGTTTCTGAACACATGCATGATGCATATAGGAAAATGAAAAAGATGCATACTAGTGTAAGTTTAGAATTGAAAGAGCTCAAGAAGGAACATGAAATCTTTAGGAAAGATCATGCATTAATAGATAACAACCACATGAAACTTCTTGACGAATATGATGACTTGAATAAGAATTTTGAGAATTTAAAATCATCCTATGCTGATCTTGAAAGAGACTTTAAAATATTTAAGGATGAATCTGAGAGCAAAATATATCAAATCAATTATACAAATCGAATCTTGGAAGATATGAATTCATTTTATAAACTGACAATAAGAGCTCTTGAGAATAATAGGAAACCCCCCAAACTTGAAGATTTTACAAATCCTAAATATTATCCTAAATACATGAAATCCCTTAGAAGACAATCAAATGAAAGAAAACTTAGGAATACTTTTCCTAATGTTAAATGTAATAATTGTGGATTTTTAGGACATATAGCTCACACCTGTACTTTGAAGATGAAAACTAATTTGGTGTGGAGAACTAAGATGCATAAACCTAGACATATCATACATGCATCTAATTATAAATTTCTAAAAGGTGAACCCAAACTTGTTTGGGTTCCCAGGTCTAACATTTGATATTTTTTCAGGGTTGCTCTTACACAAGACCTCGTGGGAGCATATGGTACCTGGACAGCAGATGTTCAAAGCATATGACTGGAGATACTGCTCAATTCATAACGCTGGAAGCCAGGAGTGGAGTCAAGGATACACTTGGAGATAATACCACAAAGAAAGTGGTTGGATCATGTATGATTGGAAATTTCGAAAAAAATTTCATAGATAATGTGTTATTGGTTGAAAGCTTAAAGCATAATTTATTAAGTATAAGTCAGATATGTGATAAGGGCTATAATGTAAAATTTTTACCTACTAGCTGCATATTAAGCCTAAATGGGAAAAATGTTTTAAATGGAAAAAGGGTAAATAATGTTTACATGCTAGATTTAAATTGTATTCAATCTCCTACTATTTTTTGTTTAAAAACTATTTTTGATGAATCATTGCTTTGGCATAGGAGACTTTGTCATTCTAGTATGAAAAACCTTAGGAGAATTACCCAAAAGAACTTAGTGAGAGGTATACCAAAACTAGACTTTACTAAGGACCACCTTTGTGATGCATGTCAATTAGGAAAATAAGTGAAGTCCTCTTTTAAGTCTAATAAGGATCTTAGGACTAGTAAACCATTGGAAATTCTTCACATGGATCTTTTTGGACCAGTAGGAACTGTAAGTCTAGGAGGGAAGGTATACGGATTTGTTATATTGGATGATTATTCAAGATTCACTTGGGTTAGATTTCTTTTTCATAAGAGTGAATCGTTTGAGGAATTTAGAAATTTTTTAATTTGGATTCAAAGAAAATTAGGGTGTGAAATAATTTCTATACAAAGTGATCATGGAGGATAATTTGAAAGTTTTTGTAAAGAAAAATGGATTGATCATAATTTTTCTGCACCTAGAACCCCTCAACAAAATGGAGTAGTCGAAAAGAAAAATAGAACATTAATAGAAGCCGCCCGAGCAATGTTGGCAGAATACTCACTTCCTAGATATTTTTGGGCTGAAGCGGTTAGCACTGTATGTTATGTTCTGAATAGGGTGAATGTGAGATCAAACTTAAATAAAACACCCTATGAGTTGCTAAAAGGTAGAACACCTAATTTGTCTCATTTGCATGTCTTTGGTTGCAAGGTGTTCATTCATAATAATGGAAAATCTGCCTTAAGAAAATTTGATCCAAAATCAGATGAAGGAATTTTTGTTGGATATTCAAGTGTTGGAAAATCTTATAGGGTATTCAACAAAAGAACTTTGGTCATTGAAGAAACCACACATGTTGTATTTGATGAATCTGGAAATTTGGAAGAGCCAAATATTGTTGAAGATGAGATTGAGGAAAACTCCCAAAAGATTGACAAAATAAATTTGGAAGAAAATATGGAAGAGAATTTGGAAACAGAAAACCCTTTGCCTAGAGATTTGAGATTTTCAAAAAACCACCCAAGGGAATTGATTATAGGTGAACCTAGTGAGGGTGTTAGAACTAGACGTGTATTAAACAAGGAAGTCAATCATTCAGCATTTATTTCAACTATAGAACCCACTAATGTTGATCAAGCACTTTCTAATGAATTTTGGATATTGGCCATGCAAGAAGAGTTAAATCAATTTGTAAGAAATAAAGTTTGGGAATTAACTTCAAGGCCAAAAGATCAAAGTGTTGTTGGAACCAAGTGGGTGTTCAAAAATAAAATGAATGACTCAGGAGTAGTTATTAGAAATAAGGCTAGATTAGTTTCTAAGGGGTATAATCAAATTGAAGGAATTGATTTTGAGGAGACTTTTGCCCCTATAGCTAGACTTGAATCAATTAGGATTTTACTTGTCTTTGCCTGTTTTAAAGGTTTTAAATTATTTCAAATGGATGTCAAAAGTGCCTTTTTAAATGGGATAATTGAAGAAGATGTTTTTGTAGAACAACCTGCAGGTTTTTGAAAATTCTAAATATCCAAATCATGTTTTCAAATTAAAAAAGGCATTATATGGATTGAAACAGGCACCTAGGGCTTGGTATGAGAGATTGAGCACCTTCCTACTTGAAAGATCTTTTGAAAAAGAAAGTATGGATACAACTCTCTTTTAAAAGAAATTTGGAAAGGATATACTCATTGTTTAAATTTATGTGAATGATATCATTTTTGGATCTTCAAATAAAAATCTTTGTGATGATTTTTCTAAAACAATGAGTAGTGAATTTGAAATGAGTCTAATGGGAGATTTAAATTACTTTCTAGGTTTTAACATTAAGCAACTTGAGGAATGTACATTTCTTAGTCAAACTAAATATGTTAAGAACATCCTCAAAAAATATGAAATGGATAATGCTAAACCTGTTAGTACACCAATGAATTCCTCAGTTCAGTTGGATAAGGACCTTAACGAAAAATCTGTTGATCAAAAGAAATTTAGAGGGATTATTGGATCTTTACTTTACTTGACTGCTAGCCGACCAGATATTATATTCAGTGTTTGCTTATGTGCTAGATTTCAATCAGATCCAAAAGAATCACATTTGACAGCAGTGAAAAGGATTTTAAGATATCTACTAGGAACTCAGAACTTAGGAATTTGGTATCCTAAGTTTAGCTCTTCATTTGAACTTATTGGTTATTCAGATTCTGAATTTGCAGGCTGTAGAGTGGATAGGAAAAGCACTTCTAGAACATGTCAATTCATTAGAAATTCATTAGTTTCATGGTCTAGTAGAAAACAAAATTTAGTGGCCCTATCTACTGCAGAAACAGAATACATTGCATTAGGAAGTTGTGTGGCACAAGTACTTTGGTTAAAACAACAGTAGATTGATTTAGGATTAACTATAGGCACTATTCCAATTTATTGTGATAATACTAGTGCTATTTGCATTTCCAAAAATCCTATTCAACATTCTAGAACCAAATACATTGACATAAGGCATCATTTCATAAGGGATCATGTATCCAAGGGAGAAATTGAACTTACTCATGTTTCAATTGAAAATCAACTTGCAGACATTTTTACAAAACCTTTAGCCTTTGATACCTTCAGTACATTAAGAACAAGGCTTGGTGTAATTGATTTGAATGCTTAAATAAAAATGATTTTGCAACATTGATATTTCTGTTTTCGTAGTTTATGTTTTTATGATTTTGTTTTTGTGATTTTTGTTTGTTTTGAGTGATTTTATTTTAGAGTCTGTACGATCAATCAAGTCAAAAAGTATGTACGAAAGGAAGTATCATAAATTATGTTAATTACGAAAAGCCGTTACATTTTGGACGAATTTGATCGTCTGTACGAAATTTTTTCGTCCAGACGAAAGATAAATTTCGTCCAGGACAAACATTTTTCATCCAGGATGAACGTATCATTTTCTTTAAATGAGATGGTTTTCTAACTCAACAATCACATTTCCAAACATCTCTTTCAATCCCTTTCAATTTCTAGATCAGCAATGGCCTCCTCTAGCAAGCGACAAAAGGTGTTAGCAAAGAAACCTCATAGAAATTCTTCTTAGAACTTTCTTTCAAAAGCAAATGAGGAATCCTATCCTCGATTTGCCTCTGCAAAAATCACTCCATCTCGCATTCTGATCCAGAGTGAGATAAACTTCAAGGTTATGCATCTTTTCGCTTCCACTCAGTTTGAATTTATCCTAACTCTCATCCACCTCTACAACAAACAGACCTTCCTTTACTTCCTAGCAAATATGAGTTTCAACTCTGACCACTCTTCTGTCAGTTCTTTTGTTTTTAAACAAAAGGTTGAAATCACTAATCATGACTTAGGTGATTTTCTCAACTTAAGAATTGAAGGTTTTAGAGCCCACACCCATATGAATGATAACACCTTCAAGTGGTTTGAAATCAATAGGGTGATCAGAGGAAATGACTTAGATTATCATATTGCTAGAGTTTTTGGAATGACCAAAAATGCTCGAATCATCCAACACATTCTTAGATCTTCTATTATTCCAAAAGCTGGTGATAGAATCAACATTATTCCATTCCTTTCTGTTGTGACATTTTTTATTATGAATAAAAGTCCTATTGATGAAGCCCAACTTATCTTAGACCATCTTTATGGGCTTTCCGAAATTGGGCATGCTGATCAGAAAAGAAAAAGGAATATTTCATTAGGTCACTTAATTACCTTTATTTTGGAAAAGAAATACAATCTAGTGCATCCTGATAAAGAGTATGAAGAACCGGTCTACTACAATGATGCTTCTTTTAGAGTGATCTTCAAGGAGAAAAAAGAGAAAGCACATGCCAGTGCTTCTGAAGAAGAAGAAGAAGGAGAGCAATCATCTGCACCTCAATCAAATTATCAGAATTTGATTGAGAAATTTGATAGACTTGAGACTCATTTTGATCAACGATTTGATCAAATTGATGCTCAACTTCAGCAGCAGCAACAGGATATTAGTAATATAAGAAATGAAGTTCATGAAATTAATATCAATGTTATATTGATGACTTCCTACTTCAACTTATTTGGTGGTGTTCCTCCTACTCCTCCAGAAGAATATAAATTTGGGTTTTGTTTTTCTAGATGTTTCTTGCATTAGTGTTTGCTTTAGTTGTGTTTGCTTAAAAGTTCAGTGTATTTTTTTTAGTATTGACATTATGAATTGATATTGTAATCTTTTCATTAATATCAATTTATATGTTGTGTTAGCTTTAGATTTAAATTGTTTTTGAAATGTATTTAGTCTTTATGAGTTTCATTAGTTTTAATCTTAATTGTGCTTAAATTACATTGTAATTTGAGATTAATTTTATTAGAAAATCTAGTCTTTCTAAATTTTAAATTTTTAATTTCATGTATATTCATTTAGACTACATAAAATTTAATATTATTATTGCAATTTAGATGCTTTCTTATTTTGTATTTCTTTGTTCAAGTAATATTTATGCACTTAAAAAAATTTGAAATTTTAGATTATTAATCTTGGAAAGAATTGGTATCAATTACTCTTGAAAATTGTACAAAGAGTACAAAAATCAAAAGGAATGCGCAAAGGTTCGCAAATGTGAAAAAGAGGCACAAAATAAGCCCAATGTAAAAAGATGCACAAAAATGTGCCAAATACTTGAAAAAGATGCACAAAGCGCCACATGTGGTAATTCTCTTCTTTCCAGATTGTTTCAATCTCTTAATTCAAATTGATCTTATGTTCATTTATATTTCTATTGAACTTTGAAATATAGAATTTTTATTCATCTCTCTTGTAATGATTTTCTTTATCTCAAATGTCTAAATTGAATCATATCTTTGATAAATTCTTCTTACTTACAATGTTATATCACTTCTTAAATTCTATGAATTTCTATGATTTACCTAATATTATTAGTTTTAGATTGCATACCTTATGTCAATCACTCTTTAGATTAAATTTTCAAATAGATTTCATATAATTACATACATTTCTTGTCTATTTCTTCTTCACTTTTTGTTGTTGTCAAAAAGGGAGAGAAATTATTGTGTATGTATGTTTGCATTTTAGTTTTTGTGTCATTTGGCTTGTGTTATTTGTATTGTCTTGTATTTTTTATTTTTTGTTAAAAATTTTTTAAAAACAAAAATATTGTTCTTTAGTTCAAAATGCCTCCTTATTTTCATGTATTCATCAATTCAGGGGGAGTTTAGGAGATTTTTTTTTGAATTGAAATCATACAAACAGTCATTGTTTTGCCATCATCAAAAAGGGGGAGATTGTTAAGATAGTTGCTATTTGCATGTTTTATATTTTTGCAACTTGTATAGTTTTGATGATTCCAAATATTATTGTTCAATGTGTAGTTATCTCCTAACAATTTTAGAAGATTTTGTATTTGCTTTTGTGTGTACTAACATTTCAGTTGAAACAAACTCTCAAACACGAAGTCTTCAAATCAAATTCAGCAAGAAATACCTTTAGTTTTTAAAGCTCAAAATTAACATTTTATTTGAGAGGGAGTGATTGTAATTGAGTGAATAAAAACATACACACACACACATAAGGAGATCATATAAAATTTATACTGATCGTACGGGATGATATCAGTTCGTACGGGACGATCAGACAGTTATCTCCTATTAAGATCACATGGAACGAATAGGAACTAGCCAGAAAAATTTTCTAAGTTCTATTCATCCGGGACGAAATTAAAAATCATCCGGGACGATTTGATCTCTGTAAGATTTTCGTCCAGACAAAAATAAATTATTGTACAGGACGATTTGCTCTCTGTAAGATTTTTGTCCAGACAAAAATAAATTATCGTACAGGACGATTTGCTCTCTGTAAGATTTTCGTCCAGACGAAATTAAATATCGTCCATGACGATTTGGTCTCTGTAAGATTTTCTTCCGGACGAACAAAATTTTGTCCAGACGATACAACCGACTTAGGACGATTTTTCTGCAGTTTTTGGAACCGACCTTGTAATAATCGTTCGTATCGGACGAACTTGGTTCGTACGGGATGATCAGCTTGTATGAAAACATTTCGTACACATATACAAACAGGTTCGTTTCGAGGCTTTTAAGTAATATCGTCCAGGACGATCCACGATCGTACGGGACGATCCACTGCGTACAGAATTGAAAACTTGCAGTTTTTGGGCGATTTTTCTTGTCTTTTGTATAAATAGTCCAAATTAGACTGCCACCAAATCTTTTTGCCATTTGATCTTCGTGCCTATTGAGAGAAAAGTCAAGGAGAGACTGTAAGAGAGCATTCAAAGGAGGATTCCTACCACTGGAGCGTGAAGGCTTCACTTGGAGTTTAAAGGTAAGAATCTCTACTTGAGAATTGGGATTACTTCACTCTTTTCTTTCTTCCTTCTAGATTCTTGTGAGAAGATCTATCAATGAGATCTGGTTCGCTGCCGACACTTGGAGAGTGTGAAAGGCCGAATGGTTCGCTGCCTACACTTGGAGAGTGTGAACAGCCAAAGGGTTCTCTGCCCACACTAGGAGAGTGTGAAAGGATGAAGGGTTCTCTGCCCACATTAGGAGAGTGTGAAAGGACAAAGGGTTCTCTGCCCACACTAGGAGAGTGTGAAAGGACGGACGGTTCCTGCCAACACTGGGGATTGTGTAAAAGGATGACGGTTCTCTGCCACACCGGGTAGTGGTGAAAAGAGTGTTTTGTAAAAGCTTCTCCGCCTTGCTGTGGATGCAAAAGGAGAGTCACTATTGGTATTAGTGCAATACTCAGAGGGTGCCTCTGGGGAGTGGATGTAGGTCTGGTTTAGACCGAACCACTATAAATCTTGTGTCATTTACTTTACTGCATTTTATTTTCCACATTTTACTTTTGTTTAAAAACTCTGTGGTTGAAAAACTTTTGCTATAAAATTTAATAAAAAAATTTTATTTCGGTTCATCACTTTTTCAAAGAGGGTTTAAGTTTTAAAAAATACCAATTCACCCCCCTCTTGGTAGCCTTGGGACATTAACTTAGGTCTAACAACATATTCACTAGACTCAAGAGAGAGAAAATCCTAGAGAGAGCTCTTGAGAAGTTTGAGGGGTTGAGAGACGAAGGAGAAGGTGAGCTTGGTGAGGGAGAAGAGGTATAAGGGAGATCACACGATTGCTCCGATCTTGCTGCAACTTGCTCCTCCCGTGGCCCGGGAAGAACTTGTGGGAGGCTTTCTAAGGGGGAGACTCGTCTATGTCCGTTGACCTCGAAGGTACTCTGCCTTCTCGAGGAGGGAGAAAAACGAGAAGGTTCTCTGCCGTCACCAGGAGGGTGAAAATAGTGCTTGGCACTCCACGCCGGGTTGGTGAAAGGGAGTATTGTAAGGGCTTCTCTACCTTGCCGAGGGGGGCAAAAGGAGAGCTATTTGTTGGTAGTGAAATTCCCGGAGCGGAGGACTCTAGGGAGTGGACATAGGTCATGGTTTGACCGAACCACTATAAAAATCTCGGTGTGCTTTTTTCTTATTATTTTTATTCTTGCGTGCATTTTCATTTCATAATATTTGCTTGGAAAAATTGTGAAAGAAAAAATATTTTATTGTTGCCCGTTGCCTTAGAAGTTATTTTAAAATTTTCATGTTAAAACCTTAAAAAAAAAATATCAAAAATATTAAAACTCATGTTTAGGTTTTATTTATTGCTATAAAACTTTCACAATTCACCCCCAACCCTCTTGTCCATCTCGTAATTTCATGAACTTCAATTTAAACCTATATAACGTAGTGACACCATAAGGACAACAATTAAGGACCCGTCTATCGAACTTAGAAATTTTCTAGGAGCTAGGATAGATCTCTGATTGACATAAAAACTTCAACACTTAAACTTAGAGACATCATAAACATCTCAGAATTTTCTATGAATTTTTAGGGCTTGTTAGACACCTTAATTAACCAACCCTAATTTGCTTGTTAAATAGGGTCCCGAGACCTTCTAAAAATTACAATAAATCCATTTAAGATCAAAAAAATACCCACCATATCTCAGATTGTCTAGAATTTGATCCCTGACCTTAGATAAATAGGGCTCCTTAGTTTGACTTTAGGTTGACCCTTAATTTAATCTTAAGTAGAAATTACCTTTTTTGCCCCTAATAAATCATTAAAAATTATTAAAAATTTCAATTTTTTTCCAAACACTTGAGAACACCTTCTCATGTTATTCTTGACCTTTGGGGGTGATTCCAATCATTTTGGAGCTGATTTGGATCAAAACCTTAAATTCATCCCTTAACTAGATAATTTTAATAATTTCCTTAAATACTCTGAACTTGGAAAATTCAAAATTAGGAAAACTCACTTGAATTAGACTCCTATTAGGTTCTAGTATTTATTAAAAATATTAGGATTCCATAAACCCATTTAAATTAGAAAGTCAATCTTTTGGTCAACCCCAGCCTATAATCTAGGGCCTGAAACTTAGAAAAATCATAAATTTGCATAGGAAACTCCAAATCCAGTGTACTACCTGGCTAACTACTCATCTTAAGGTCTAGTATTTATCTAAAAAATTAGTATACCTAGACCTAACCTATTTCCTATAGTGACCTTTTGGACCCCCTCAGCATAGTACCTAGGAGGACCCGGGACTTTCCAAGACTGGCTAATATAATTTAAACTTCAAATATCATTGCCCCAAGTGTTTAAAACTTATCAACCAACTAAATTAACTAAAATGGATCCGAATTCATTAATATTTAAACTTTAATTAAAATTTTCCTTTTCTGGCCTATAACAAACCTGAACTTCAGGTAACTCCAACTGACTACCCAGATTAGGACATATCCAAGCCACACCAGCCATACACACACATAGAATTATTTTCTAGGGCACCACTTATAGACTTTGGCTAGGCCGGTGTTTCCTTTTCTTCTGTATGCCGGAGCTTTTCGTGGTTTTCATTGCATGCTGTTTAAAATTGATTGGTGTGTTTGCTTACTTTTCCTACACTCTGGGATTGATGTGATGTATATTAGATTTACTCCTAGGTTAGGAATGATGCATATATATATATATATATATATATATATATATATATATATATATATATATATATATATATATATATATATTCTTCTTACAGGTGGCCATGCTCATGCTAATAAAAGGGGGGGCACTGTCATGATTTCTGACATTATTTTGTGCAGGTGCTTGCTCAGCCCCCCTAATAAAATGAGGGCTAATTCATTTAATAATAACTACTATAGGTGCTTCAGAGCTGCTTAGCCCTCATGATTAAGAGCATGGCTTGGCACAACTTCAATGGGTTGATTTTAATTCTTTATAAACTGCTTGTGATATATCAACTGCTTGGGATAATTTTTTTTAGGATAACCATGTAGGGACCTTAGATTTACTGCTTTCTATTTGATGTAATTGATTGTAACATTTGTTAAGAGTTGTGAAAATGCAACTTTGAGTTGGGATATCCTTATCCAACTCGAGTTCCAAAAGAAGAAGGCATCCTCATAGCGAGGAGTCTTCTTCCATTTGGAAGATCAAGCTAGATGGATTTAGATATCCAAAGAGAAAAGGCAATACCCCCTACCAAGGGGGGATTGTCTCTTTATTTGGATATTCAAGCCACGACGAATCTAAGGAGTCCAAGGAGGAGATTTCCAAGGAGTCCAAGGAGGAGAGATACAAAGAGTCCCAGAGTCCAAGGAGAAAAAGACTGAAAGAGCTGAAGACTTGAAGACCAATATCCCACTCAAAGTCATTTGCGTCTGTCATAGGCTTAGAAATCCAGGTTGTTAGTAGTGGTGCCCGGCCACTTTACTTTATGCATATCCTGGGTTGTAATTAAAGGGCAGCTGGCCTATGGACATTTATTTGATTGGTTTATTTATATTGATGTATTTATTTTGATTGTGCAGTAGAAATTGCCTGCTTTTCCTAGGTTTCTTTCTTGCATGCCGTTTTTGCTATCGCCTGGGTCTCGTTAAGCTCATTAAGGACTATAAATTTAAGATTTTAAATAACTTAGAAATTTAACGAACCTAGAAAACTGTCAGAATCGTCCGGGGTTGCATGCATATTATTGCATTTTTTTCTCTCCTTCTAATAAGACACCTCCCTGCCTGTGGGTAGAGTTCGGATAATCTGGCCTTTGAGGATGAAGTGTCAGACCTAGGGAGGCCCAGTCTTTTCTAAAAAATTATTTTTATATAAGCCTATTTTTAAAATCTGATGCATATTTGATTTAGCTTCCTTAACCAACATGCATTGCATTAGTAACTAACTAATTAAAATTTAATTGCATTAGCTAGGGGCATTCACCCAACATAAGTCCAAGGCTAATTAGGGAACTCTTTAGACGTTGGCCTTACTTTCAAAAACTGTACCATCCACCTATCTTTCATAAGTGACTAGACTATATGATTTTAAAGCGATTAGGTGGTTAGCTGGCTCCCCAATCCAGGCTGGGGTAAGTCCAGGTTTTGCACTGCATTAGCTAGTACACGGGTCTTAGTATTGTGTAGAACACTAAGCCCAATCTAGATTTAGGATTTGAGGCTACTACGTTCGGTCTCATAGTATGCCTTAAATAGTAGATATGTCCCTTTCTTTTAGGGACTATAAATTCTACTCATCCACATCATAGGATGACGCCACCTCCATCCTTCTCTCTCGTATGTGATTGAATGCCTGACTTTCTTTTATCTAGTTTCTCCTTAGTACCCTAGAGCCTCAGAATATTGGTTTGAGCCACGCATGTTAATTCAGCCCTTCGGACCTTTCTTTCCTTTGAGTAGGACTTCTTAGTCTACACCCTCATGCCAATCCCATTTTTGGGAAGGATAATGTATGATCCTTAATCGAGAGTTTTCTCAGGCTCCGACCTGAGATGTAATTAACCATGGGGGCTTGCGCCCGTGGGAGACCAAGCCCCCGTGGGAAACTTGGTCCCACATCTACTAAACCCCACTCAAGCTATTGAATCGGGTGGGGGAAACCCGTGACTGTGATCAGGTCATGTATATTACTACCCATCAGGGTGCGCTAGCGAGAGCTGCTATCCTCAATGGTTAGTCGTATGTATGATCCAATCTGTCCCTTCCAATTGGCCCATTTGCGTGGTGCTCTTTCGGAGGTCCACACCAGCTTCCAACATCTTTTTTATAATTCTCATTTATATATAAATATATATCATTTATTTAAAAAAAAAAATCTGAGAAAAAAAATAAAAAAGAGAGAGTTTTTAACTTACGAAACCCGGTCCCCCTCGTCAACTCCTCAGCACATGAAGATATAATTTTTGCAACTAGAAAATTTTGTGAAAGTACATGAAGATCCATTCACATTTTTTTTGATGTGAGAGGATAAAAAAATACATTATCGCAGTATCTTACAACACCATCTACTTATGTTTTTCTTGACGTGGTGGTTAGGCGAAGACTCCTTGTAGATTTTCCTTATGTGGGAGAGACATCACGATACTACCAATATTTTGAATGAATGAAAATTTGAATAAAATAATTTTTGGGAAGAATTAATGAACTTGAATTTTATCCAAAATGAATAAAAAATATTAAATATGTATAAAAAATGATATATATATATATATATATATCTTTCTAGCCATCTAAATTATTTAAAAGGTGAGAGCAGCATTTCTCTGCCCCTAATCTTATCTAAAAAATAATTGGTGAAAAGAACATATGAATATAAGAAACAAGTTCAATTTTGAAATAGGCAGTTCATGTATTTGTAATTTTGATTAAGAGAAAGATGCAAAACCAACTATGTCTTGCTCTGTTGATGAATTGGCTTTGTGGAAGGATTTCCTAAAGGACTTGGGATCCTCCTATATGATCAAGATAGAGAATGTATAGTTGATACTAAAATGAAACTTGAAGATATGAACTACATGGTATATTCATATTGCAATGAAGAAGATGCACTAGAAGTTGTTTTGAGGAAGGTCGAAAACTATCATATTGCAATTGTGGAGCTAACTGTTATTAATGGTCATGCCATCTTTAAGTTTCTTGAAATAGATAATGACATTCTAAATGTAGTTATTTAAGAAGTTCATTGCTTGAACAATAAGATGAAGTGTATAGCACTTGTTATAGAATTTCTTTAGAAACCACTATCAGAAGAAAATCTTAGAACAATATGGAAACATGTTGTCCACAAGGCATTCGATTCAAGGGGAAATGCTATCTCAACATCATTGAAACCTAATAAAAAAAAATAGTTGCATCAGTGTTGCAGATTCAATCCAATTCCAATGAATTTAAAATTGAAATTTCTTAATAACTTCTTTATATGGAGTAAGAGCATCAATTGATAAATGTGAAGGACAAAGAGAATGATAATTTTTCAACACCCTCAGCCCCACAATTGATTAAATGAGAGAGATTGAAAGAGGTTGAAAATTTTCAATATCAGCATGATTGCTTAAAGAAATATTGTATAATATAAGATAAAGAGTTATCTGATATGCCAAAATACATCCTTTCTGAAACAAAATTCATTGATAAAATATGCCACTGGATTCATAACATACATATAAGCAGACAGAAGGCATTGCTTGTTTTTTAAGTAAAAATTTGAAATGTTGCACATGTCAAGGATAAAAAAAATTCATACAAATGCTCAAAATTGAATATTAAAAAAAAATAAAAAATAACCCCGCATGTGCTCCAACCATCATACCAAAACTCTTAAATATAGGTCCTAGAATGTTGTGCGGGCTAAAATAAAAGTAAACTTTAATTTGACTTTTCATAAAATCTTGTATATGCTCCGATTGTTTTATGAAAACTTATAAATCTATGTTTAAGAATGTTGCATAGATTGAAATAAAAAAAAAACTCCAATTTAATTTTTCATTGAAACCCGCTTATAATCCGACCAATATATTAAAATTCTTGAATCTAAGGTCAGAGAATATTACACAGGCTCAAATTTAGCTTTATTTTAAAAAACATTCATATCATTTTAAAAGATAATTAAAACTCCACATGTAATCTGAGAAATGTACTAAACACAAATGTAAAAATAGAGAATGTTATGCTGGTATCTTATTTTTTTAAAATGCCCCTAAATTTTGAAAGTAAATTATTTTTTAGCTAAATTTCAATTAAATATGAAATCTCAAAATTTTACAAATCCAAATATTCAAGTAAAAGTTATTCAAAACATAAAGCAAAAATACATCCATCCTCCACAAATGTTTGTTAAGGATGCTAAATGAAGGAATAACCTTAGCTCACAAAGGGTATAGGACTTGTTAAATTTATCACTACAATACATTCTCAAATGATTTCTCACCAATAGAGATGTGGCATGTGCCCTCTGACCAGGTGATTTTGCTGTAAAATAGCATCACTATATCACTATTACAACCAAAGGTTGTATGTTTCAAAATGGTTAAATGCCCCTTGAGTGATGAGTAAAAGGGTGCATTCGATAAGGCATAAAACTTTTTGTTACTAACTGACTAAAATTTATCTCCTTAAATAAATGTATATCCCAACTCTACAAGGTTCACTTGTACGAAGCAACCCATCACTGTTGACAAGGATTCTTCAATCAAGTTGAGTCAACTACCTCCTTTAACTAAGTATACTATGACCATAACTACCTAGAATGATGGAAGCATAGGATCTTGATCAGGTTCGTTATCATTCCCCCAACCATTTTCTTTAAGTATATAAATAATTAATTTTAAAATTCTAAAAAAAAATACAATATGCTACTATATGTTAGGTACTTATTATCTACTTAATGACTAGCATTAATTGAAAGTTCTATCTTATTATTGAGAGGGGTAATTAACATTGCACCTATAAGAAACCTAGAACTATATTGTGAAGTCCTCAAAAAACGAGGATGAAATCTATGGGTTGTACTTTATCTCAAACTCAAACTCAAATTATCTTCTAAAAATTTGACTCAAAATACCATTAAAACTCCCTTAAAAGAGGAGAGGCTAAGGAACAAATTTTTGAAGCCCATGGGCCTTTTAACTTGTTATATGAGTAGTTGAATTTATTTTATTGTAGGATAAGCCTATAGGAGGTTTCTAGTTATCTATTTTTTGTCTTAATACTTTTTGTGAAAATTCTTATAGTGTTGTAGTGGATTACTTCCACATTGGTCCATAGTTGAAGCTTTTATATTTAGGTTGATGTGTAAGTTGGTAGTTTTATCTTATGTTATATATTGATAACCTTCTTATTGAGCTTTTTTTTTTTTTTTTTTTTTGAAAAACTACAATTGCATTAAAACTGAAAAAAAAAAAAGATACAAACCTATGTGATAGAAAAACTATCACAATCCTTCCTAATCAAGTTAACAACACTGGACGGAAGGTCCCCAAAGAAATCCGACTCCCAATGAAAATTGTTAATTAAGGCATAATTGGCATAATCATCCACCAATTTATTGCCTTCTCTAGAAATAAAATGGAAATTCACATTATTGAAACAATCTAGAAAAGAGAAATCCATTTTACGCACCTGATTATTCCCTTTCTTTATTATTGATTGTTGAAGAAGCTTAATAACATTGATATTATCACCTTCGATAATAATACCATTTATTCTGGTCATCCATCCTTGAATAAAAAATTTGAAATTAAACACAGCAATAAGCTCTAGAAGAGAGATGTCCCAATGAAGCAATTTCTTTCCATATTCCATAAGGAATCTTCCTTTATGATATCTCAAGATACCCGTAATACTTGCTTTATTAGATCGTAATAAACAAGCATCCACATTTAATTTTAACCAATTTGTAGGTGGAGGATACCAAACTTTAGACAGCAACAAGTGCTGATTAGTATCCTAGTTCTTGTAAATTGGAAGTAGTAAAGAGTATGAAGCTTGTGAGAGAGCATCCACAGCAAGTGATTGAGGAGAAGGTACCTTCCAACCTTGTATTTGACAATTCCTTGCCTTCCAGTTCAAATAAACAGCAATTAAATAAACTTTTACAATTCTCAGATTAAGAAGAGAGAAGTCTTTCAACACTTTCCAGAATTCTTCAGCACCATTAAAATTTGGCAACTGAATGCCTCGTCTATTCAAAGCTGTAAAAATTTCCACCAATTTACTACAATATGACATGATGTGAAAATTGTCTTCCTCATTCATACAGCCTCTTGGACATGAATTATGTTCCCGAAGTCTTATATAATTCATCCAACAATTCGTAGGTAATGAATTGTTAACAAGTCTCCACCATAACATTTTGACTTTCGGAAACAATTTTAATTTCTTCATCCAGTTGATATTAATACTATCAACTTCATGTCTATTTTCAACTTGAAAAGCCATTGCAGCAATAGACATTCCATTATTATCATACAGCAGCTCTATTTCAACATTTTCCAGTTCTTTATCAACCAGAATTTTAATGATAATATCAATCATATCAGCAGAAAAAATATTTTCCAATGAATTAATTTTCCAATCTACATTATCATCAAGTAATGAAGCAACATTGTTGTTTTCTATATCTTGAATATTAATACACGCCGGCCAATCATTCAGACATCTATCCAAGTATCATTAAGGATATTAATAGATTCTCCATTAGAGATATCCTCCACCTAGTAATTTTCTTCAGAGAATGAGCTCCATCTTTGATAATACGCCTTGGTGTAGATGATTTATTCCTTGAATCATCATTCCAGATTTGATTACCATATTTTGCAGATATAATCTTATTAATAAGAGAAGTCTTATTATTAATAAAATTCCTGGCAATCCTCGCTCTAACAGATCCTGTTCTCATTGTTTCTCCTTGGATACCCCAACCACCTTTTTCAACTGGTTTGTAAAGAATGTTCCAAGCTATATAATGCATACCTCTCTTCCCTCCTTTATGCCATAAGAAATTCCTAAAGCACTTATCCAGATTTTGAATAATTCTTTTGGGAACTAGAGAATAAGCCATGGAAAACAGAGGTATTGAAGAGAAGACAAATTTTAGCAAAGCAATTTTACCAATCAAAGAAAGATTCTGTAGACCTCAAGTGTTTAGTTTTTTTAAAGCTTTGCTAAGAATGAAATAGAAGTCATTATAATTAAGTCTTCTTACATCCAGCTTTATTCCCAGATAAATCATTTCCTTGACTTTGTGTATGCCCAATGCTCTCCCAAAAGATTTTTGGTCCATCCGTGAAACAGATTTTCCAAATAAGATATGATATTTTTCCTTGTTAATTTTTGACCAGTCCAATCACAATAGTTCTTCATAATTTAATTAATACACTTTGCATTTGAATAACTAGCTTCACCCATAATCATTACATCATCAGCATATAACATATGAGAAATTTTAGGAATATTGGGAGCTAGTTTGATGCCAAGACCTTGTCCATTCTCCTGTATACATTTAGTTAACAATTTAGAACATAAAATAAGCAAACCTGGAGAGAGAGGACAACCCTGTCTAAATCTGCATTCAGCATTTATCCAGTTACTTCTTTTCCCATTGATGATAATGGAAAACTTTGGAGAGGAAACACATTGCATAATAAGCTTAATAAAGATCTCCGAAAATCCCATAATGTAAAGAATTTTCTTCAAAGTAATCCAACCCATACTATCATAAGCTTGCTCCATGTCCAATTTCAGCATCATAAGTCCAGGCTTAGATTTAGAAAATCTAAGTTTATTAATTATTTCATGAGCTAGTAGACAATTATCGGAAATTAATCTACCTGGAACAAAGGCTACTTGTTGTTCTGAAACAACACTTGGAATCCAAAACTTCATTCTATTACATATCATGCCTGCCACTAATTTGTAAATTGTTTGGTATAAACTGATGGGTCTGAAATTTTTAACTTCTCTGGCATTGTTAACCTTAGGAATCAAAATAACCAAAGTTTATTTCCAGTCTTCCGGCATACTTCTCGATTAAAAGAAAGATTTAACTGCTTTCCATACTTCTAAATGAATGATATTCCAATAGCTTTTAAAGAAGAATGCATTAACTCCATCATTACCTGGAGACTTATTATTCTCCATTTTTTCCAAGACAGCCAATAATTCATTTTTACTGAAATCTAACATAAGAAAATTCTGTTGTTCTACATTTGGTTTTTTAAAACATTGCTCCATAGGCCATCCAACCAAAGAGCAATTTCTAAATTTCCATTTACTCTAGAAAAAGTCTTCAAAAATGCTATGAATTTCCATCGGATCATTAACAGGAATGCCATCCAGATTCTTAATCTGATGAATAAGATTTCCATTCCTTCTAGAATTTGCAAAATTCTAGAAAAAAACAGGAATTTTGATCTCCCTCTTCTAACCACTGAGCTCTAGAACACTGCCTCCACCAGATAGCCAATCTAGCAAGAGTTGAATTAAGGTAATTAACCTTCACCTTCTTATTGAGTTGGAGATCAATTATCTATGAAATTTAGTTCTCAGGATTTGACTTTATGAATGTAGTTTTATTTTCTTTTACTGTTTTATGTAAGATTTATCATTAAAATTTTATAAAATAATTTGTATCTTGATTGGATTGATTTAAAGCTCAATATTCTGATGGGCGTTCTGGATAATGAGGAATGCAAGGCTAGTATATAGTGTTTGGTTTATGTTGAATGACCTCCGACATGGACGATCTCCTTTACAATCATGACCCACCTCACATACTCTCTTGACCTATGCTAAAGATAAATAATGGCATGGGATCACTGGACGACATTGGGATCAACTAAGGAGGCTTGCTTTCGTTGTTGCTTCGTTCATATCTATAGATGAAATTTTTATTATGAGTCCAATTTTTTATACATTTTTTGTGATCCATACTTTCACCTTTTTTTGCTCTCAATGCAAATAGGTGAATTTTGCATGCCATGTTTATTCTCTTTTGGAAGAAGAGAGTAAGGAATAAGAAAGCGAGGAAGAAGAAAGTGAGGAATGACATATATAAGATATATTATTCAATAACATAATCATCTAGCATTAACCTTGGCAACTAACATGCTTATCTTGTCATTCTTTTATGGTGCACAAGGTACATATAGTAAATGGTCGATTTCATTATGCTCTATTTTCACTTACATATTGAGTTATACTTTGAAATTTTTTTGGCAGATTTTAATGGGCAGTTTCATTTGTCACTTGCATATATTTTAGGTATCATGCTATTTGAAACTATGAGTTACAAGATATTCAACTGGATCTACAAGAAATCAGCCATGCCAAATATTGTGTTGCTGCAACTTGTAATGAGTGATATTTAAAACATATTGATGTAAACATCGTGGTAGAAGATTTTATCATTGCCCTCAAAAATAGGAATCAAGATGATTGCGACATCTTCAAGTAGGTTGATGAAGATGATTAGTCGTCGTTGAACATAATTCAGCATCCAATAACAGTGATAGTGGAGGAAGTGATTTTGGAAAATTTTAAGTTGGTCAAATATGAGAAGATACAAATTAAAATTATGTCATTAGTTTGGTTTGTATCTTGATGTTAGTGTTATTATTTTGTAAGTGTAGAATGTATTAATAATTATGTTGTAATGTGTAAGATGCTGACAGGAAGAAAATCTTGTTTTGCAAGTGTTGAATTATTTTATAAGCTCTATTGTTTCAAAATGTTGAGTTTTTCTTTCCAGCAAGATAAAATTATTCATTCAAGAGTTAGAAATGGCCACTTAGAACTGATATGTGGGCTTTGTATAAGTTTTAAAACTGTCAAGTTCCTTTCATTTGCCATTGTGAACACAGTATATTCATACAATCAACTTTAGGAGAATATATAACATGAATACAAATTCAATTAACCAAATCAATTGTCAAATATAATTTTTTTGTGAACACAGTTGAGAGCTCAATTCTTAGTTAATGGCAAGTTCACTGTAGAAGGATTAAATGATGTAATATTAGTAAGACCCCTTATTGTAACCAAGTCACTACATCAAAATGAGTGTTCACTCCAATTCAGAAAACTAATATTTATGCTTTATTTTCCAAAAGGCTCGGCAATATAATTCCCGAATACTTGAATTGGTCAATACATTTATGATCCCCACAAAAAAAAAACTGGAATACTCTAACATACCCAAAACTTACAAGGTACACATTTTATTTTGTCTATATTGGTTGTTTAACTCTAGAACTAGGTTGTTGTCCAAGTTTAATGTGACCACAAATAGGTTGTCTTGTCAAATTTTTGCAAGTCATTTTGTGGTGGCCTGGAAGATCACACCGGCTACTGTGAATATGTATATATTATCTCACAAGATTTGCTTTAAATATATTTTAACTATTCTTTCAATTAAATATGCATAATTTAACATTATACCACCCTGAAGGATAAATTAATGTTCTACTATTGATTTGAAAGAAAAAAAACTATCATTTATTCTTCTAATTAGATGCATCATAGAGAATATACCAATCATCTCGAGAGATGAAAAGTATAATTTTCCATCATTCCAATTAGAGAAATAAATTAGAAATTTATTTCTATAATAAAATATATAGGATATTCAATTTGCCTTAAAAGCAAACCAAATATCCATCTATTTTTTATTATAAAATTTAATTTAATTTAAAATATAAATAAGGCTAGTCTGCGTTCACAAATTTTCTCCCTACCTTAGAAAGGAACTAAGATATGATTTATTTATTTTGGGATCTAGACTCTCTATAGGGGTAAACCTCTATAATTAATTACATCTCCTAAGAGAATACTCTCGATTAAAATGAAGACTAAATGATTTTATAATTCATATAAGTTCAAAAAAATGCTTGGGCTAGTTAGATTTTGATGCACAGCCTTTAGAATTATAAATCCTGGAATTTAATTTGGAAAATGTCATTTGAATTAAAAAAGAATGTGTAGAGAGAATGATGTATACAATCTGGACTTACCACTTGCCTTGAGTGAGCTGCCAGCTAATAATCCCAACTACAATAATCGTCGTATGAATGCAAGATTTAGTAAGCTCTATCCTAAGAATTAAGGATTTGTTATAGAATTTAAATCAAATGCAATACAAGATGCTTAATAAAAATAGAAACTAAACATATAATGCATGAACAATAATGTATAAAAGAGCTGATTTTCTTGATTTATAAAATTACAAAATATAACCCAAGGTCTATAGTAAATTAATGATGGCCAAGCCTCACCAATAATAAACATGGATTTTAATCCTATCATATACATGTAGAATCAAATATAATTACGTATGGTCTTCGAGTTCCAAGTCTTTTATGGAATTCTAAAAGAATATCATCTTAGAAAGAGGGCATTACTTTTTGGAGCCCTGCTTGTATATGTGTAAGCACTTGTCTTTGATTCATTTACAACTCATGACACTATACAACTCGATTTATATACAAAAATCTATGAAATTTAAATACACATTTCTCTTTTCATACACATCATCTTCTAAGAATATTCTACTTTACAAAAATGTGAAGAGCGAAATAATAAAATGCAGATATATGGTGCAATGTGAGCAGTTATATATATATATATATATATATATATATATATATATATATATATATATATATATATATATATATATATATATATATATATATATATATATATATATATATATATATATATTAAATTAAATTACATGGCCCTAAATTTCACTCAGCTTTCTAGTGCAATGAAGGAAAAGAAAATATGACATGTAGATTTTGTAGAAAATAAGAAAACTCACATAGATGCCCTCTAGGTAAAGACACCCATAATCAATCCACTGGCCTAACCTAGGCTAAAGTTGGTTGTCATAGCAAATTATCTAAGTGTGTTAAAGAGGTTATGTGTCTTTGATATTTCCTATAGGGATTTAATATTTAGATTGCATGTATTTTTAATGTTTATTCATTAAAAGCTAAAAAGGGAATTTAATTAAAGTTTTAATGATGTATATTTGAATTTTAAATTATTCAAATTTTAAATGTTGAAATCGCTTATTTAGTTTTGAAGATCTTATAGATTAATAACCCTTAGAGTGCAAGGGTTATTAATTTATAAATCCTAAGACTTTCAAATAAAACATGCATCCTCTATGCAGGATAAACGATTATGTGAGAGCCTTTAAAAATTTATTAGAGATAGAAAAGGGACCTTATAAAGTAAACACATATGCCCTCCAAATAAACGAAAGCATAGTGTATAAGATTGGAATATTATTTATTGTTTGAAGTTTCCCCAATCCAATGTGTTAGTGACATCCTCAAAGGAATCGTGCACAACACATAAGAGATCTTTTGGTTATTTAAAGTGTATTAAAGGCCTTGAAAGTTAAATGTCAAAATGTCTTCCATAAGGAATCAAGCATTAGACATAAATGCCTAAATTCATTTATTTCAAATTCATCATCAAATTTAACTGATAAAAAATAAATTTTAATCAATCAAATTATTAAATTAAATTAATTTAAATGAATAAAAAATTAATTAAATTCTTTGAATTTTATTATATTATTTTGAATTTTTAAAGGAATTATTGAATTTTTAATTAATTTAATTACTTATTAATTTTTTTTTTTTTTTGATAAAACTGCCAAATGCATTAATAAAAACTAAAAAAGGTACAAACAACTAAGTGATAGAAGATCTATCACTTTCCTCCTTTAACAAAGAATAAAAGGTAGGAGGAACCTTATTTACCCAAGTATATCCCAAAAGAAATCACCTTTCAAAGCATAGTTAGCACACCAATGAGCTAACTTATTACAACCCCTATTAACATAATGGAAAAGGATTACTTCAAACTCCTTAAGAAAGTCCAAGTCTTGTATAGCATAATTATCCTTCTCTCGGCCAAGATTGTCCACCGAATTCTGTAGGTAAGTGATAACATTAGAGTTGTCTCCTTCCACAATTAAGTCTTTAGCATTATACATCCAGTCTTGAATCACCATCTTCAAAGAACGAACAGTAAGCATCTCCAAAAATCCAACGTCCCAATGCATTAGAGAGAAACCAAAAGCTAGCAACATCCTGCCTTTATGGTCTCTAAAAATACCTCCAATTCCAGCTTGATTAGAGGAAAGAAGTGAAGCATCAATGTTAACTTTAATCCATCTGGGTGGTGGGGGATACCAAATGGAAGAAAACAGCTTAATTTGTTGGTTGGCAACCCAGTTGTCTGAATGAATTGTAGAAGTAGAACATGTAGCAAATTTGATAGCATTGGAGATAATGATACCAGATTCTATCTCTTGACCTTCAAAAATTAAAGAATCCCTACTCTTCCAGGAATAGAAGACCAAAGCACAATACAAACTTATAATAAACTGATTTTCCTTTCCTTGATCCTTCAAGAAATGAATGCATTCTTAAAAACTTCTTAAAACAGGTAGATTAAAACCCCACTTCTTAGCTTTATGTATAACCTGTTTTAATTTCAAACAATCCATTGTCACATGATCTCTACTTTCAATCATGTTACAACCTCTTGGGCAAAGGTTGTTATTAGATAATTTTCTATGAAATAGATACTCCATTGTTGGGATGGCCTTTTTCAATAAACTCCACCAGAATAAAGATATACGAGGATTAAGTTTCATCCTCCAGATATACTTCCAGTCCAGATTTCCCCTGTTTTTCGTCTCTTCTACATCATTTCTGGAATGCTTAATCAATCCAGTAATAGTTCTCCCAGAAAAAGTCTTCAACAATTCTATATTGCCTTCATAACTGTTGGAATCAATATTGATGCTGCTGATAACATTTATCATCTCTTTCCCAAAGTAATCTTGAAGTTTCTCTATTTCCCAAATTCCATTTGAAATGAAGCATGACAGATTATCAAAATTCACAATATCATTAGATATAAACGTGGGCCATTTAATCTTCTATCCATGATCCAAATGTCCTTCATGATGTTAATAGAAGAACCATCCTTGATTCTCCACTTCACAACTTGTTTTAAGGCCTTTACTCCGCTAACTATGATCTTCCAAGCTATAGAAGAGTTATTTCTGCAATTCTCCTCCCAAATATTCATACCATATTATGTTGAAATGGTTTTGCTAAATAGAGAATCAGGTTTCTTCAAGAAATTCCAAGCCAATTTGGCTCTAAGGGGTTCCACCGAATGTACAACTGATTGAATGCCAAGCCCCCCTTGGTCTTTTGGTTTGCACAACTCCTTCCAAGCTACATAATGTAAACATTTAACCACATTACTTTTGTTCCACAAAAATTCCCAACTCATTATATCAATCTTCTTTAATATAGAAATGGGAACTAGAGACATTGAAGTATAGAAAACATGGATTGTTTGAAGAACAACATTAATAAGTGTTCGAACTCATTCAATATGAATTAGGATGTTAAGCCTAAGTGATTGTCCCAAGGCTAACCAAGAAGGGGGGTAAATTGGTAATTTAAAAATTATACTTCTACTCTTGGATCTTTAGAAAACCTTTTTAATTATTAATGCAAGTTAAATTTAAAGTTAAAAAATAAACTTTTCAATCAAAGTAAATAAATTGCAATTAAATTAAATGCGAAAGAAAAATAAGAAAGAACACACCAGATTTATAGTGGTTCGGTCAAACCTCGACCTACGTCCACTCCCCGGAGGCACCCTCCGAGTATTGCACTAATACCACAAAGCGACTCTCCTTTTGCCCCCAACGCAGGTGGAGAAGCATGTATAAAATCACTTTCACCTTCCCCGGTGCGGCGGAGTAGTCGGGTTCTTTGACACCAAAGAGATCTTCTTCTAGACAAAACTTCCCTCAAGATGACCCTTGAATCCGATGGTACTGAGGTGCAAGTTCGTCGGAGCAACCGTGTGAATATCCCCTCCACACTCCCTTGAAATCCCCTTCAAGGATCTTCTCCCTCTCAAACTCCACCCTTTCCACTCTCCCTTTCAAGTTCTCTCTTCTAGTTTTCTCCAAAAGAATGAAGACACAATGACTGTCAAAGATACACTTTCTCGTCCTTTTACACTCTCTAAGTGTCGGCATAGAACCAGACCAATGTTGTTGAATTTCACTTGAGAGCCTTCAGAGGAGATGGGAAGAAACAAAGAGATCTTCTTCTTCAAGTAACCTTGTGAATCCCTCACAAACCCCTCACTTGATCTCTCACTCTTCACTCTTACAATCTCTCCCAAACACTCACACTCAATGATCCCTCTCAAGAGAAAACAACTCCAAAGGCACTTGTAATTGTTTCTAGGACTCCTTATATAGAAAGGACATGAAAAATTGTCCAAAAAACTGCTAATTTTAAGTTTTTCTATGCAGTGGATCGTCTCGTACGAACCTGAGTTAGTACGGATGAACTGTGTAAAAAACTGTCCCGTACTAACCGTTTATGCATCAGTACGAACTAATTTTGTCCTGGGACGAAATAGGTTCGTCCTAGGACGAAAAATTTCATCTGGTACGAACAGTTATATCAAAAGTCAATTCCGACAACTGCAGAACGTTGCCAGAAATTTCTATAATCAGTTCCCATCGTCCTGGGATGAACTGAACTTCGTCTGGACAAAATTTTTACAGAGAGCAACTCGTCCTAGGACAAAAATGTTTCGTCCTGGACGATCAGGACTTAGAAAAAATTTTCTAATTCAGTTCCTGTCCATTCCATTACTCTTACAAGGAGATAACTGATCTGATCGTCCCGTACAAACATTGTTCGTCCCGTACGATCAGCACAAAACTTTTTCAAGATCTTCTTTAGTGTGTGTGAATTTATTCACTCAATTACAATCACTCCCTCTCAAATTTAATTCAAATAAAAAGTACAAGATTCAAATTTACAAAGTATTTCATGCTGAATTTCATTTGAAGTCTTCGTAGTCTGGAGTTCGATTTTCCTGAAATATTAGTACACACAATAGCAAAAACAAATCTTCCAAAAAATGTTAGGAGATAAAAACACATAAAACAATAATATTTGAAATCATCAAAACTATACAAGTTGCAAGAATGTAAAACATGCAAATACCAACTTTCCTAACAATCTCCCCCTTTTTGATGATGACAAAACAATTACTGTTTGTATAATTTTAAATTCTAAGAATCTCTTAAACTCCCCATGAATTGATGAACTCATGAAAATAAGGAAGGTTTTGAATCGTTAAAAATTTTTGTTTTTCAAAAATTTTATACAACACAAAATAAAATAAAATAAACACACAAAAATAAACAAAAACACTAGACACAACACAACAAACAATTTCTCCCCCTTTTTGACAACATCAAAAAGTGAAGAAGAAAAAGACTAGAAATGTAAGCAGATATATGAAAATCATTTGAAAATTTAACCTTTAAAGTGATTGACATAATGTATGCAAATAAAATTAAAACATTAGGCAAATCATAAAATTCATAGAATTTAAGAAGAGATATAACATAGAAACTAAAAAGAATTTATCAAAACATGAGTCTATTTAGATATTTAAGATAGAGAAAATCATTGTAAAAATGATGATATAAAAATTTTATATTTCAAATTTCAATATGAAATATAAATGTACATAAGATCAATTTGAATTAAGAGATTAAAAGAGTTTGGAAAGAAATAACTACCACATTTGGCGCTTTGCTCATCTTTTTCAAATTTATGGCACATTTTTGTGCATCTTTTTATTTGGGCTTATTTTGTCCCTCTTTTCACATTGCGAACCTTTGCGTTTTTTTTTTTTTTTTTTTTGTACACTTGTATATTTTTCAAGAGTAATCGAATTCTTTCCAAAATCAATAATTTCAAATTTCAATTTTTTCTAAGTGTATAAATATTATTTGATAAGTGAAATATAAAATAAGAAAAACATCATAATTACAATAATAATAAAAATTAATGTAGTCTAAATAATAGACATGAAATTGACAATCTTAATAATATCAAGTTATAAATACAACTTAAATTTAGAAAAATTAGATTTTCTAATGAATTCAATTTTATGTTGTAGTTCAAAGTATATCACTTGTAAGATCAAAAATTTTAGGGATTTTCATATAGGCTAATGAACATTTCAAACACAGAACAATATCACTTAAATATTCAAAAAATCTAAAGAATTACAAGTACAAAACACAAGTACATAAACTATAGAAATCTTCATATCACATTCCAAATGTCTCACAAAAAGATTCGTTCTCAACATTTTACCCGTATAGCCATTTATATGCGTACATAAGAAGTAATACAAATCATCCAGGACGATCAGGAGATCGTACAGTATGATATGTACTGGAAAAATTAAACAATATGCAATCAGTCAAAACCAATTATCAATTTGCTACATAATTTGTACAGTACAAAAATAATTTTGTCTAGTACGAATAGAATACTTAGAAAAATTTGCACGATCGATCTAAAATATGGAATCATATGTGAAAATATTTCAAAATCATACAAAAACACTAAAAAATAAAGATAGAAAAACACATAAAATAAATAAAAATAAAAATACAACAAATAAAAAACATGCACACAAAAACACATAAACAAAGGAAACATCATTTTGCTCCTGGTCTGATGATTCAGAAGCTATATCTGCCCAGGAGATTTTTTGCTTTTCATTATTTTTTCTTTCTACAATCTGCTTAGCTTTACCTTTTTCTTTAGCAGAAAGAGTTCTCAAATTAGGGCACTGACTTTTTAGATGTCAAGATTTCCTACATCCAAAGAAAATTATATTTGAAGAAATCTGAACATTCTTACCATTTTTACCTTTATTCCATTTTTGTTGATGCTTATGCTTGTGCTTTAGTGGACTTTTCAATTTGCTTGTTAATTCATTGCTTTCCTCACCAATTAAGCCACTTTTCTCCATGTCTTCCGCTTTTAGCATTATTGTTTCACCTGCATCCAAAAATCTTTGACCCAAACATTGCTCGTAGGAATAAGTGAGCCAATCAAATTATCAATAGAATATTCGTTCAAATTTTTTGATTCACAAATAGCAACAACTTTGGCATCAAACTTGTCAAGTAAACAACGTAGAATTTTATTGACTATTTCAAAGTTTGAAAATTCTTTATCTAAAGCATGCAATGATGTTATAATTTGAATAAACCTAGTATACATATCTAAGATTGTCTTATAAGACTTCATGCTAAAGAGTTCATAGTCATGCATAAAAAAATTCAACATAGATTGCTTGACTTCACTAGTACCTTCATATGTAATACATAAACTATCCCAAATTTCCTTGCAGGTAGTACATGTAGAGATTCTCATATAATCTTCCAAATTTAAAGCATAGAACAAATAATTCATACATTTAGCATTTAATTCAACATAAATTTGTTATACTCTACTCCATTCAGAAAAAGGTATCTCAGTTTTGATTCCATCTATAATACGTGATGGTACAGAATAACCACTTTGAATCATATGCCACATTCGATAATCTATTGATTGTAAGAAAGTAGACATTCAAATTTTCCAAAAATCAAAAGAAATATTTTCAAATAAAGGTGGTCTAACAATCGAATATCCATATAATGTTTTATGAATTCTAAAATGAGCCAAACTCATTTTTCAAAAAGTAGTCTTAACTTATGATTTTAAAACAAAGCTCTGATACTACTTGTTGGAACTCGTTCAATATGAATTAGGATGTTAAGCCTAAGTGATTGTCCCAAGGCTAACCAAGAGGGGGGGGTGAATTGGTAATTTAAAAATTATACTTCTACTCTTGGATTTTTTGAAAACCTTTTTAATTATTAATGCAAGTTAAATTTAAAGTTTAAAAATAAACTTTTCAATCAGAGTAAACAACTTGCAATTAAATTAAATGCGGAAAAAAAATAAGAAAGAACACACCAGATTTATAGTGGTTCGGTCAAACCTTGACCTACGTCCACTCCCCGGAGGCACCCTCTGAGTATTGCACTAATACCACAAAGTGACTCTCCTTTTGCCCCCAATGCAAGGCGGAGAAGCCTGTACAAAATCACTTTCATCTTCCCCGGTGCGGCGGAGTAGTCGGGTTCTTTGACTCCAAAGAGATCTTCTTCTAGCCAAAACTTCCCTCAAGACGACCCTTGAATCCGATGGTACTGAGGTACAAGTTCGTCGGAGCAACCGTGTGAATATCTCCTCCACACTCCCTTGAAATCCCCTTCAAGGATCTTCTCCCTCTCAAACTCCACCCTTTTCTCTCTCTTTTTCAAGTTCTCACTTCTAGTTTTCTCCAAAAGAATGAAGACACAATGACTGTCAAAGATACACTTTCTCGTCCTTTTACACTCTCTAAGTGTCGACAGAGAACTGGACCGATGTTGTTGAACTTCACTTGAGAGCCTTCAGAGGAGATGGGCAGAAACAAAGAGATCTTCTTCTTCGAGTAACCTTGTGAATCCCTCACAAACCCCTCACTTGATCTCTCACTCTTCACTCTTACAATCTCTCCCAAACACTCACACTCAATGATCCCTCTCAAGAGAAAACAACTCCAAAGGCACTTGTAATTGTTTCTAGGACTCCTTATATAGAAAGGACATGAAAAACCGTCCAAAAAATTGCTAATTTCAAGTTTTTCTGCGCAGTGGATCATCCCGTACGAACCTGAGTTAGTACGAACGAACTGTGGAAAAAACTGTCCCATACGAACCCTTTGTGCATCAGTACGAACTAATTTCATCCTGGGAAAAAGTAGGTTCGTCCTAGGACAAAAAATTTCATCCAGTACGAACAATTATATCAAAAGTTGGTTCTGAAAACTGCAGAACGTTGCCAGAAATTGCCATAGTTAGTTCCCATCGTCCTGGGATGAACTGGACTTAGTCTGGACGAAATTTTTACAGAGAGAAACTCGTCCTAGAACAAAAATGTTTCATCCTGGACGATCAGGACTTACAAAAAATTTTATAGTTCAGTTCCTGTCCGTTCCATTACTCTTATAAGGAGATAACTGATCTGATCGTCTCGTACGATCAGCACAAAACTTTTTCAAGATCTCCTTTAGTGTGTCTGAATTTATTCACTCAATTACAATCACTCCCTCTCAAGTTTAATTCAAATAAAAAGTACAAGCTTCAAATTTACAAAGTATTTCATGCTGAATTTGATTTGAAGTCTTCGTAGTCTGGAGTTCGATTTTTCTGAAATATTAGTACACACAAGAGAAAACAAATCTTCCAAAAAATGTTAGGAGATAATAACACATAAAACAATAATATTTGGAATCCTCAAAACTATACAAGTTGCAAGAATGTAAAACATACAAATACCAACTTTCCTAGCAATAAGTGTTACTCTACCAGCTGTAGAAATGGACTTCTTGCCCCAAACGTCCAATTTAAAGGCTGTTTTCTCCAATATGCTAGAAAAATCTGCAGCCACACGCCTTCTTAAAGTAATTTTGTTGCCCAAGTAAATTAAGTCCTTGGTTTCCCTGAAACCCAAAAGCTTTGAGATAATTTTCCTCCTCCTTCTCTCCATGTTTTTTACTGAAAACAATCAAAGATTTAGAGACATTTATCTTTTGACCCATCCAATTGCAATAATCATTAGTGATTTCCATAATTATCTTAATCTTCTCATATTTGCATTGGAGAAGATCAAGATGTCATCTGCAAATAAAAGATGAGATATCCTTGGAGCCGAAGGTGCAATTTTCAACCCTATTACATTTCCTTTAGATAGAAGAAAATTAGTAAGAAGTTGGGAGCAAAGAATGAATAAGAATGGAGAGAGAGGGCACCCCTGTCTAAAGCCACTTCTCCCTTTAATACCTTCTAGTTCCACACCATTGATTTTAACAAAGAAAACCGGGTCAGAGACACACTCCATTATGAGATTCGAAAATCTTTTGGGAAAGCCAAAATAAATCAATACTTGTTGTAAAGTTTTCCAAGTCATACTGTCGTATGCTTGTTCCATATCCAGTTTAATATCTACCAAGCCTTTTCTTGATTTGGAGATTCTAAACTTGTGAAATAGCTCTTGGGCAATAAGCATATGTTCTGATAATGCTCTTCCTTCAATGCAAGCCACTTGCTCTTCAGACACTAAGCCATGGATTACTTTCTTCATTCTTTTTAAAGAACTTTTGCAACTATTTTGTATATTGACATACACAGGCTTATAGGTCTGAAATTATTTGGAGAAATAGGATTACTTACTTTAGGAATAAGAATCACTAAATTCTCCTTCTACCTTGAAGACATCTTCCCTGAACCGAAGCAAAGTTGGATAGCTTTCCACACATCCATCCCAATGATCTTCCAATACGCTTTAAGAAAGGAATATGTAATTCCATCCAATCCCAGTGAAATGTTGTTACCAAGTTCATTAATAACTTTCTCAACTTCTTCAAGCTTGAATTCAGCAACCAGGATACCACAATCTTCTTTATTCAAGATGTTTTCATTTATGGGCCAATTGTCTAGAGTACAATCTCTATACTCCCATTTCTTGGAAAAAAAAAACTGAAAGAAGTTCCTTCTTATATAACCCTCATCTTTAGTTAATACTCCCTCTTCATCTCTTATTTTCTTGATAGAATTCTCATTTCTTCTTCCATTCACAAAATCATGAAAGAAGGAAGTGTTCACATCCCCTTCATTCATCCACTTGGCTTTGGCTCTTTGTTTCCACCATGTATTCAACCTTGCAAGAGTACAATTGAATTCCTTAATTTTGGCTCTCAGGATCATTACATTGCTGTCCTAGAACTGTAAGTTTGAAGCCTCTTCCTGCTGTAGATTTTCAATTTCTTTCTTCAGCTTTTCCTTCAAAATTTCCAGCTTTTGATGCTTAGCCTTACTCCAAAAAATAAGGCTTTGATAACTATAGACATTTTCTTATTTAAAGCTTCCATATCATCACCTCTTACATATTTGAACCAAGAGTTCCTGATCACAGAAGTTGCCGTAGCATATGATATCCAAACATCCTCAAATTTTTGAATTCTGGATTTTTGAACTTGATGTTGAAATAATTTCAAGACAATGGGACAATGGTCCGATGCTATTCTACTCAAATGTCTTACAGCAGCTAGATTGATCGTCTCCAGAGCTTTAAAATTCAGCAAGCATCTATCAAGCCTTTCTAAAATCCGTGCACTTCCACTCTTATTATTACACCAAGTGTATTTAGCACCAATAATACCTACATCATGTAAGTCATTGTTGTTCATGAATGCTTTCATTTCCAAAGGCCCATGAGTGAAAGTAAACTTCTTCCCACCTTTCTTCTCCTCTTGTGACAATATGTAGTTGAAGTCACCTCCAAGGACTGCTGGAATGTCCTGATCAACAATTCCATCAAGAAAATTCCATAACTCTCTTCTACCTTGGAATTCTCTGCTACCATAAATAGTAGCAATCTTCCACTTTTTTTATTGAAAATTTCCAACTCCCCAAACATACACTGTTCTGAAGTCTTGATTAAAGAAAAAGAAGCCACATCCTTCCTCCATATCAACATAATACCACCAGAATTCCCTCTAGATGGCTGCATGACAAAATCCAATTCTTCACCCATTATTTTGATAAATTCCTCTTTGGACAAAAAATTTATCTTAGTTTCCACAATGCCTACAAAAAAAACATCCCAGTTTTTAATGTACTCCTTTAAATATAGGGAGGCCTCCTTCTTGTTCACCCCCCTATAATTCCAAAAACTGATTGAACTCGTTTAGAAATTAATGGGGGAATTCCCCCACCCTTCCTCTTATTCAAATTACTTCTAGCTTGCCTTGTAGCCAAATTCAAAGGGCCCAAATGTCTCAACTCCTTTGCTAGTTTATTCTTCTGTGCAAAATTCTTCTCAACATTTAGAAAACCATTTTCTTCAATAACAATAATCTCCTCTACCGTTACATGTTTATTATCCATCTTTTCTTTGAAAATTTTTTCCTCCATACTTCTCATAATTTCACCTTCTTCTAATTCCCCATCAAATGAATTTACCCCACGGATATCTTCATTATTTCCCTCTTCACTTACAGAATTCAGCAATTCAAATTTGTTACTTTCCCATATAGTTCCTTCCTTGGTTGAATCAACTTCCAGGTTTCCATCAAAAGTTTTCTATTCTCCCACATTTATGGCTTGAACATTTTCATTATTCACATCTTCCCTTGAGTTCACTGCATTTTCAAGAGATCTACGAACCACCAATTCTGCATCTACACCTGTTGTATCCTGCACCTTGCTGAATAGTCATTTATTTTCTAATTGAACATTTCCTTTCTTCAGAAGATTTTCAGCAGCTATAGTTCCCACATTCACATCCTTATTCTTCTCTGAATTTACAACAGTTTCCTCCTTGTGCTCCACATATATTTTTCTCCATTGTCTTCTTCCTATATTATTACTCTCCTTCAATTTCCCTGTTCTTGTAATGTTTTTCTTCTTAACCATGATCCATGGCCCATAAGTGGATTCACCTTCCAATCCTACAACATCTTTTGTAATAGTATCTTCTCTCTAAATTCCATTCTCAGCAGCCTTCTCCATAATGTCTTTCTTCTTGTTTTTACAATCAGTTTTCATGTGACCTATCAACCCACATTCATAGCAGAAAGTAGAGATCTTCTCATACTCAAATTTCTGAAAAAATCTCCCTGAGATACTCTCCACCCAAACACCTAAGGGGAGCTGCTGATCCAACTTGATCCTCACACAAATTCTAGCAAATTCCCTCTTCCCCCATTGAAACATGTTTCCATCCATCATGATAGGCCTACCAATTGTTGAAGTAATCCTAGCCACATTGATTTCATCCCAGCAGTGAAGGGGTAAGTGAGGCAACCTTACCCAAATAGGGGATGTAAGACCCTTTAAGGAAAGTGTAGAGAATTCAATAGTCCATTTCTCCATTCCAATTATGTGGCTGTTAAAAAACAAGGGACCACCCGACAAAACTCCTTCCATCATGTCTTTTGTTTCAAAAGAACACAAGAACCAACCCTTGCCCAAGGTTGTGAAATGAAAATTTCCAAATAGCTTCCATTGCCTCCTTACTTCCCAAGCAACAACATGTGCAGGTATCTCTTTTCCAAAGACCTTAATAACTAAGGAATTCTTTAACCTTTCAGCATTTACCATTTCAGCTTCTTCCTTCATCTTCACTGCTATTCCGTCTTCAGCTAGAACTTTGTCTTCATCTTTAAAATCCAGCATAATGTATGGTTTCCTCTTCCACGGGTTATTATCAGCATTAATGCCAATCCTGCTGGGCATTACTTCATTCACCTTATCCACAATGCCAACCTCCTTTGTGTTTAAGCTATCTTCGAAATGCAAATTTCTGCTAACAGGGAAATCAGAATTCGCATTTATCTCAAGGAAAGGTCCTGAGATTGCATTTGAATTTACGAATCTGTTAACATAAATCTTCATTTTCGAGGAGGACGCCGATGGATCCACATTCAACTTCTCCTTAGATTTCCAGGTAACCCGTGGGGTTTGAATCTCATTATCATAAACAACAGATTTTCCTTTTCCTTCCACATAAGCAATCTTCCTCGGAACATCAACAACATTGTCCCTGATAACCAAAGGACCAGTTGCAGCTCTGATCACAGGATCAGTTAACGATTTCTTCACACCATTCCTCGAATGAACATCACCATTCAGGATGTGCCTCGTTTCATCCAGGTCAACTCTGTCTTCAGTCACCACTGCGCCAAAGATGGCCACCGGCCATCTACCGCCATGGTCCCCAGTCAACTCCTGAACGGAGAGAGTGAAAATCGGGAACAAAAATTTTCAAATTATTTGAACTTTTCTCTCACTAGAAAATGGGATTTTTTCTCAAAACTTATTAATGAATTAGAAATCAAAATATTTTTTTTAAAAAAAAAAATATTTAAGTTTTAATTATTAATCTCTAAATTTATTTAATTTTATTTGAATTTTGATAAATTTTTTTAATTTTATCTATAAATCATTATTTGATTGAACCACTATAAAATTCTTGTGCGCTCATTTTAATTTTTGTTTTCTACATTTTATATTTTGTAATTTTTTTTTCTAAAAATTACATGGTGAAAATATGCGGTTGATTCTAGATTGAGTTGATTAATTTATCATCACTGTTATTATAATTATTATTAAGTTTATTAGCTTTTTCATTAGGTAATCAAATTATTTATTTTAAATTATTGAAATTTTTCAAAAAGATTTTTGTTTTGTGCTAAAGATATTTTAAATAACCATCACCGTTATTATAATTTTGTGCTTTTTCATTAGGTTTAAACTTAGGAATTGTATATGAGGCCCTGGAGAGCTAGAATGAAATCAGTTCTGGGCTTGAGAGGCTTAGGGTTAACGAGATAGTGTAATGGTGTTGAATGAGTATTTTTTAACCTTTGCCTAATTCAAGTTGTCTTGGGTTAGTTGGATGGCTGGGATTTATTTGGAGGTGTTCCATAATGCTTAACACATTTCCTAGGGTTGAATGCTGAGAATAAAAAATGATAAAGATCAAAAATGATAAAGGACCACGTTGTGCAAAGTTTTTTTTTCCTTTTATGTACATGAGATGATGGCATGCTTAGGGAAAATCTAAAGCTTAGGATCTATTTAGGAGATGATTAGAAACATTCTAGAAGATTTCTAAATAGTTGGAATAGTTTAGAGTAAGAAGAAATAGGTATTTTGAGGATTTTTAACTATTTAGAAGGTTATTTGACCATTCATTAATTGTTTGACCAGTCAATGAGTCAACAGCTTTTGAGGTGGCATGTAGGTGATGCAAGGATTCTATTTGGATGAGTTTCAATAGGTATGAAGCCATGGGTCTAGAGTATGAGCAAAGGAATTCATACAAGATGAAGTTTGATCAAATATTTTCAATTGACTAAATTAAAGTTATTATGATTTAACCCATGTGATTGTTGGATACATTTAGAACATAGGTTGGAAAAGTTGTAAGAGGTCAAGATGCTTGATATGAATGCATGCATTGAAGTTGTCCAATTTGACATGGTTTGACCAAACATGGGCCTAGTTGAACATGTTAATTGATGATTGGTTCAAGGTGACTAGTCAGGTTCATTTCATTAGGAGATATGTTTGGAAAAGTTTAATGAAGTTCATGATTCTTTTGATGATGAATATAAGGATGATTGATGTTTAATGGTCAACTGAGCTAGCTTAATTGACAATCTTGATCAATTATTGACTTAGAAGGCCAATGATGGTAGGTTTAATGTATGAGGCTCCTAGTGAAATGGTTTGGACCCTAATTGATGTTAAGGTCCTAGCTAATTGAGTCGGATATTTGTAGTGTAAGGGTGTGTAGACACAAATTGGTTTGCTAGAGATTTAAAATTTTAATAAATAAAGAGATTTATTATGGTTGATTGAATATTGTTTAAATGTTTCTAGAGGTTTATTATGAAAGTTTATGAAGGTTGTTAAATCTTAAAGAACTAGCCTGAGGCTAACCAAAAGGGGGGTGAATTGGTAATTTTAAAAAAATTCTTAACTCCAAAATAATAATGACAATATTTTTTAAACAGTTTTTAAAAATTAAAAATACCAAATTCTAAATCATTGTGGAAGCAAATGAGTTTATAAAAAATATTAATTTTACTACGATGAAATTTTGATTTATAAATAAACTAATAATCACTAAATTTCCCAAGAAAGTATAACAAAAATAAAATACAAAAAATATAAAAGTGCAAAAATGAAAAAACACACCATAAATTTTTATAGTGGTTCGGTCAACCTTGACCTAGTCTATTCCCTAGAGTCCTCCGTTCCGGGTATTGCACTAATCACTAAGTAACTCTCCTTTTACTTTCATAGCTAGGAAAATAAGCCCTTACACACTCACTTTCACCAAATCTGATGCGGCGGAGTGTCGGATGCTATGTCACCCTCCCGGTGATGATAATGGACATTGACTCATTTTTCTCCCTCCTAAAGAAGGTAGATAATCTCACCTCCTTTTTCACCCTCCTAGAGAAGATATAGTACCTCGAGGACTTGACCTAGAAGTCTCTCTCCCTTGAAATCTTTTAAAGACTCATCAAGGTCACAGGAGGAGCAAGGGTGTAGCTAGCCCAGAGTAACTGTGAGATCTCCTCACACTCCTCCCTCACGCTCAACCTCACCTTCTTCTTCCTCTCAAACCCTAGATTTCTCAATGCTTCTCTCATAAAGTGCCTTCAACCGTCACACATTTCTCTCACAATTTCAAAGAGAATCTTTAAAATATGCATAAGTAATGTGCTTCAAGAAACCCTAAAAAATCAAGTTAGCCGTCACTATTTCTATAGTACAATCAATTCAAAACTAATCACATCAAATATATTATAAACAGTCATTCAAATGAATGGTTCAATTAATTTGAACACATCATACAGTAAGTTCCAAAGATCGTTTGTTATGATATATTTAATTTCCTTTATTTATATAGGATGATTCTTGGGATGACAAAAAATCATCCATGATAATCGTCTCATACTGCTCTCATCGTATAGTATAATTAGTTGATTTCAAGAAGGTCATATAATATGATATTAATATCTAATGTACGATTAGTTAAAAATCATGATTTTGTTTATTACGATCTTTGGGATGACCAAATTTTATCTCTACCAATCATTTGGTATGTTCAGTATTGTACGATATAATTAGCTATCATTAATTAAAATATGATTTAATTGACTAATTATAGGGGTTAATTTTAGAAAAATTTTAAATATTCATACAGTATGATTAGTTCAAAAATTAAATTTAAAAATCTTGCTTAAATTAATCTAGCAGCTATGGTTTTTATATCATAACGAATCGTACAGTAAGATCATAATTGTATAATATGAATAGTACATAGAAACTAAATTTTTAATTAATTGTTAAGCCCATTCTTTCTATACTGATTGTGCAGTACGATTATAAGTCATACAATATGATTAGTATAAAAATTTTAACTTTTAAAATTCATATCACTCCCCCTATGCGTGTATGCACAGTCACCTAATTGCATATACTCTTATATGGTCATCTTGACCTTTTTTTTCTCTATACTAGGTCAAGGAGTTGACCTGGTCAAAATTGATCAGGCTAGACCCCAGGACCCATCCTAATGGGTTCAGGGAGTCAAGCCAAGTCTGCTGAGCTCAGACCCAGGTCCTAGGTCAACCAGGGTTGACCCAAACTTCTTCTAATTGGTTTCAAACCAATTTCAGGGCTCTTGGGCTCAATCCCTTCACTCCATTGGACTCAGTGGTTCAGACCCAACCCATTGGGCCCAAACTTGAGCCCTAGGTCAACCTGGTTGACCAGGTCAACCTAGGTTGACCCATTAGGCCTCATTGAGCCCAAATCAATTTTGCATTCATTCAAACCTTGAATTGGCTCAATACCCCATCCCCTTTGACTTATTTGACTAGGTTGACCAGGTTAACCATTGACTTGGTCAACCCAAGCCTTAAATAGGTCAAAATGACCTATTTATGCCCAATTAGAGCACATTTAATGCTCTAATGAATGCCTATTGCTTCTAAATTCAAATTCCAAGTTCTTAAACCTATTTTCCCTCCTAATCATGCTTTGATCGAATCATAGCCATTGGTATTAGGTCTAGGGCTTTAAATAGTCTGTTTAGGCTTTATTAGGAGGATCTTGGATTCGATTCCTCCTGAGCCCAAACGAGCTCGTGTGAGAGTTCCCCTAGGATCCCTCTACCCTCCACAAGCTGAACCCTAGCGATTGGAGCCGTCACTGGTGAACTTTGGAAGAACTCGAGATCTTGAAGCTTCCAAGTCATTTTGTGTGCAATCTAGACATCGAAAGCTCGTGGTTTCTTCTACAACTAGGAGCATGGACAGCCTACAAGTGTAACAAGCTATATATCTCTCATATCCATTAGGTATTTTCGGTAAAATTCCAAACCCTAGGTTAGTACACATAAGTTTAAATAACTTTGTCATAATCGCATTTCAGACTGAGAGAAAGGTCCCCCATTGATGCTCTTCATACCTAGTACCTAGGTTTAAAATTTTGTTCAAATCCATGTACCCGATCGAGAGAACGAAGCAAATATCAGTTTTAGGGCTCGGGTTTGCTCCTTCGGCCGTCAGGGAGTGATCTCTGTCGTTCATCTTGCAATCAACGACTGAGATGCATGGTTCGGATCGGCCGCGGATCTAGATCACTCAGTCCGCCTTCCCTTCCGATGCAATCTCAGCCGCCCGTTCCTAACAACGGGTGATCAGATAGCTTCAAACCACGTCCAACGTGGTTAACGAGCTGACCTTGATTTCAGCACCGCATCAATCATTGCCAATGATTGCACGGCGCTGCAATCATTGGCAATGATTATGCCACGGACCGCGGGCCCAATCCCGAGCTGTCAAGTGTCGAGCCGAGGGTTTTTTGAAATTTTTATTTATTTTAAAAGAAATTTAAAGCTATTTTACTCACAAAATTCACCAAAAAATCATTTTTGAGCAAAAAAATACGTACAATATGTCGAATCGCTCGTATTGTCACCTTCTTTCATTTAAAATTAAAATTATTTTAAAACTATGTGTATATTTTAAATTATTTAAAAAATAGTAAAAAATAATATTTTAATAATATTCATAGTTTATTTTAATTATTATCATTATATCATCATCATCATTATTATTATTATTATTATTATTATTATTATTATTATTATTATTATTTTAGTTTAATTATTAGTATTTGTTATTATTAATATTCTTTTTATTATTTTAAGGATTATTTTTATTATCATTTTTTAATTATTTTAATCATTATTATTATTATTATTATTATCATTTTATTTCAAATCAAAAAAATTTTTTTAATTATGATCATTTTTACTATTTTTTTTATATTATTATTTTAAAAGTTTGTTATTATTATCATTATTATTATTATTATGTTTTACTTTAAAAAATATGTTTTATTATTATTTTCATCACTATTATAATTTATTTTAAATTAAATTATTCTTATTATTATTACTATTATTATTTTATAATATTATTATTTTAAAACCATTCTTATTATTACTAATATTTTAATTCAAAAATTATTATTATGGTTATTTCAATTTAAATGTTATTATTATTATTATTATTATTATTATTATTATTATTATTATTATTATTATTATTATTATTATTATTATTATTATTATTATTATTATTATTATTATTATTATATTATTATTACTATTATTATTTTAAAATCAAAAGTATTTTTTTATATTTATTATTAGTGTTATTATTATTATTTTAAATTTAGTAATAGTATTATTATTTCAAAAATTGCTATTATTATTATTATTATATTCATTATTTTCAAATTATCATTTTATTATTATTTTATCATTATCATTTTTTTAAAATCTTATTATTATTATCATTATTATTACTTTAAAAATATATGATTATTATTATTATTTTATTAAATAAACCCTAAATTTTAGAAACTTTAAACTATTATTTTATCTTATTTTAATAATTATTTTTAAATATGAATTAAATGAAATTATTTTAAAATACCTTTTATTGCTTTAAAACTTTGATAATTCATATTTAATTCATTTTAAATTCATTTTTTGCGAATGATACCTTGAAATTTTTAGAAAATTATATATTTGTACTTAAAAATATTTTCAGGTATTTAATTTACTTTTTCTGGCTGTTTTCTGTATTACCTATATATTGGATTGTTTAACTTTTATTTAAATAATTAATTATAATAATTATTTTGAAATTAAAAATTATTTTCAAATCATTTTGAAACCTCGTTCGGGTGACCAATGGATCTTCCCTATATTTATATAGATATAAATTAATTTATTTTTAATTATGTTATTTTTCAAAACTTATATATATTTACAGATATTTTAATTATTTTAAAATTATTATAAATATATCTTCTATTTTCAAAAAGAGTTTCTTGGTCGGGAGCCGACATCGCTGAAGTTGCTTACGAGAACTCACCAATATCAAGCTGGCCATCAGTGGGTTGATGAAAAGGCTAAAAAAGTGCATGTGAGTATAATATTTCAGAGTTTAAGAATAGAAATTTTTTATAATAAAACTCATTCTAATATCAATATGTTTTATGAATTTATTCTCACAGGATGATTTTGTACGAGCTCGGGAAAGTCGTTAGTACACTGGTGAGGGATCATCTTCAGGATCGACCCAGTATTCTGAGTATCATACATGGTCAGATGTTGTTGGAGGAAGGCAAAGGAGGAGGGTATATGGCTTGGGTTCGTAAGGCTATGCTTATGAGGATAATTTATTCACCTTAGTATTTTATGATCCTAATGGAGCTGAAGAAAGTGTAAGCAAGAGAGTTGCAGTGCTAACGAGAGAGATAGAAGAGATGAGAACCTAATCATACTGTGAGACTTTAAAATAAACCATACATTAAATTGGATTTCAAAGAAGATGAGCTGGTTCTGTCTGAAGATGGAAAGGCAGTTAAGCTTAATGTGGAATTGGAGGAGATGACTCAAAAAAATTGTCTAATTCTTTGGTTATTAAGGTTTTTAGGAAAGATTTACCATGCCATATGGTGGCATGGGAGTTGAGAAAATAATGGAGTCAATTCGGACAATTCCACTTTACTATATTGGGAAGAGGATGGTTTTTATGCTCATTCTCATCGGAAGAGATGGTAGAAGCTGCTCATTCCGGAGGACCTTGGTTTGTGAATGAACATATAGTATGTATGGAGAAGTGGTCTCCGGAATTTAATTCTTCATTAATTAAAGGTCTTTCTTCTCCTATTTGAATTAGAATGCCCCACTTTCCTTATCTTTGAAAATTCCTCCAATGTCGGCATTGTTATTAGGAAGAACTGAAGCATCTATGTTATATTGGTTGTACTATTTTCTGTATATCTTATAAAAAGACAATCATATATTCTTGAACCCAATTTTCTTTTCTTAGGATATGCTAGAAGAGCCTTAGAATGACACCCCATAATTTTAAATATTTTAAATTGGGTATTCTATTCTTCCAAAATTCAAAGAGTGTCTTTCTAGAATTTTAAAAAATAATTTTATTTAATAAATGTTAGGCTGATAAAATAGCTTCATCCCTTACATAATTAAGAGCACCTGAATAAATGAGCATACCATTCATCTTTTCTTTTAAGGTTCTATTTTTACATTTAGCTATATCATTAGATTCAAGTGAAGAAAATGGAGTAACCTCATGAATAATACCCTTAGCTTCATAAAAGGAACTAAGAATTATTGTGTCATATTCTTCTCCTATATCTATTCTATAAGTCTCTTGATTTTTCTTTCTAGTTTATTTTTTTACTTCAGCCTTATATTTCATGAATTTTGATTCGGTCTCATCTCTATTTCGAAGTAATTAAGCCAAATAAATCTTTAACTCAAGTTAATCCGAATCTCAATTCTATTTAAATTTCAATCAAGTCTGGACTTCAAACCTACCTAGACTTTAAACCTATCATGATCTCAACTCCATTCTAAACCATGATCCTACCTCTAATCTCGCTTCAACCATGTTTAATTTTTTATGGTCACCCAAATGATATTTTTGATAATGTAATTTCAATCAAGTTTGATTTAGAGTCTATCAATTACATATTGATAGGACATGTCTCAAGAGGCAACCCTCTAAATTTAAGCTCAATTTGAGACCTCTATCCCTAGGAATTAGATTGAAATCCAAAGGTTATAAAACCTTCAAATATTTACTATCTTTGCCAATAGACCTACCACCCAGTGGATCTAGATCTTGAAGATCTCTCTAAAGCCTCTAATAATATCCAGGCACATAATGATGACTAGTTTAACATTAAATTATATTTTGGTGGACCCACTTTGGCCCTCAGTTGACCAGCAGTCAAAATGACCAAAATGCCCTTAAAGGAAAATTTTGGAGTTTCCTCTACACTATAACATAGACTTTTCAAATCAAAGCCCAGAAACTCCTCCAATGAATCCTAATCACCATTACGAATGCAATGGACTCAAGCCTAAACCCTGTTCAAGATTAGTTGACAAAGTCAGCACCTTTTGACCAAAATACCCTTTAGGTTCCATTGCTCATTCGGGAGTATAAGTTGAAAAAGTGCTTTTATAATTTCCAAAATAATTGCATCATTTTTTTCAAAATTAAGACAGGAGAAAATTTTTAAAATACCAATTCACTCGCCCCTCTTCGTTAACCGTTGGGACAAAAATTTAGATCTAATAACCTAACTCATATTTAACAAGTTTCAACAAGTGGTATCAGGGCTTAATTTTAAAATCATAAGTTTAGACTAATTTTTGATTAATGACCATGGCTACATTTATAAACTGAATCACAGCCTGAGGATGAAGACGACATCACGTTGATGACTATATAGTTTAGAAGCTTTCTGAAGAGGAAGCAAAAGAGACGTCAGCAATGAAATCAAAGTAAGTTTAATATGAATATTAATGTTTCGAAAGATGATATTTTTTATGAGTGCATGAAATCTGGACACATTAAGTCAGACTGCCCAAAACTCAAAGCCACTCCTTGCAAGGAGAAGGTAGAGGAGAAACCAATTGTAAAGAATTACAAGAAGAAATTCCAAAGAGCTTTTTGGGTGGACTCAGCTTCAGACTCGTTAGAGACTAAAAAGAAAGAGGAAGTCACCAATCTGTACTTGATGGCTGATAAACTTGATCAGTCAGATCAAGAAAAAGTATGTGACTTGACTTACAATAAACTTTTAGAAATCTCTAAATGTATACATGATGCATATAGAAAGTTAAATAAAATACATGCTAGTTTGAACTCAGAATTACAAGAACTGCAAAGAGAACAAGAAATCATTAGGAAAGATCATGCATTAATTGATAAAAATAATATTAAATTACTTGATGAGTTTGCCGATTTGAATAAGAGCTATGAAAATTTAAAATCAACCTATACAGAATTAGAAAAAGAATTTAAAACTTTTAAGGATGAATCAAAAAACATAGAGCACTATATGAATTATGACATAAGAATCTATAAGGACATGAACATGTATTTGAGATTGAAAGTGGAAGCTCTTAAAAAAAAAATAGAAAATCCCCAACACTTAAAGATTTTACAAATCCTATTTTATATCCAAAATTTTTAAAACTCAGTAGGAAATAGAACAATTATAAAAATTTGAGAAACCCATTTCATTGAGTTAAATGTTTTAATTGTTGCATGTTTGGACACATAGCACACACATGTACTTCGGATAGAAAAACTCATTTGTTGTAGAAGCCTAAGAAGTATAAAAATAGACATATCATACATGCATATATTTATAAGTTTCTAAAAGGTGAACCCAAATTTGTTTAGGCTTGCAGGTCTAACATTTGATGATTTTGTAGGATCACTCTCACACAATGCCTCATAAGAGCATATGGTATCTGGACAGTGATTTTTTAAAGTATATGACTGGAGATACTACACAATTCATATCACTGGAACCTAGGAGTGGAGGCAGGGGTACACTTAGAGATAACACCACAAGGAAGGTGGTAGGATCATGTATGATTGGGAGCTTGAAAACTTTTTTATAGAAAATGTTTTGTTTGTAGAAGACTTAAAGCATAATCTTCTGAGTATTAGTCAGCTATGTGATAAAGGATATTGTGTTAAATTTTTTCCTACTAGCTGCATATTAAGTTTGAATGGTAATGATGTTTTACATGGTATACAGGTAAATAATATTTATATGCTAGATTTGAATTATATCAAAACTCATACTGTTTTTTGTATATAAACTATTTTTGATGAGTAATGGCTATGACATAGGAAACTTTGTCACTCTAGCATGAAAAATCTTAAGAGAATTACCCAAAAGAACTTAGTGAGAGGTATATAAAAAACTAAACTTTACTAAAGATCACTTTTGCGATGCATGTTAATTAGTAAAATAGGGGAAGTCATCCTTTCAGTCCAATAAGGATTTTAATGCTAGTCAACCTTTAGAGATTTTACATATGGATCTTTTTGAATTAGTTGGACCTATAAGTCTAGGAGGGAAGGTATATGGATTTTTGATTGTGGATGATTTCTCTATATTCATATGGGTTAGATTTCTATATCATAAGAGTGAATCAGAAATTTTTCAACTTGGATTCAGAGGAAACTAGGATATTAGATTTTGGCAATTCAAAGTGATCATGGAGGAGAATTTAAAAATGAAGAATTTGAGGATTTAGGGTTATTAGCGACAAAGGATTGATCACAATTTTTCTGCACCTAGAATCCCTTAATAAAATGAGGTAGTCGAAAGGAAAAATAGAATATTAATAGAAGCCGCTCGAGACATGTTGAGCTAGTAGCGTCTCAGGGTTATTAGCGTCTCAGGGTTAGTGAGAAAGGAAACCCCTAAACAAGATGACGAAGATAGGAAAGTTTAGAAGTTCTTTCCTTACTCCTCATACTTAAATCATGAAGATGATGTAACCCTTGAAGAGCAAGATTTTAATGAATTAAAGGAATTACCTTTTGGCTACTTTTGTGTTGGTGTCAAAACTCTTATCTCTAAAGGTTTCACTTCGACTCGATTGACTAAGGGTAAGCTGATACCATGAAGATATCTGGAATTAAAAATTTAATATAAATTGGACAAGTGGTATCAGCTTTGGTACTGTTTGTTCATGTGACAATGATTAATATTTTTTAATGATAACTAATCATCCTAAATTTGAGTATGTCCCAATAGAAGTCATCGATGCCCTCAATAGACTTTTTTTGGAGTCATATAATAATTCTAATGAGCGGGAGGAAGTCTGGCAACGATTGAGAAGAGATCTAGTAGCGGTTGTCAAATAGGCAAAAGTTTGGCAATGGTCCAAAAGATATTTAGAGGAAGTAAACGAACTGGCAGAATTTGGGAAAAGATTGGTGCTCGAGAAAAGATTTAACTGTGGTCAATGAATGGGCAGAAAAATTGGTGGGTCAAGAAACTGGTGGAAGTTTGGTGACAGTTGTGAAGAAATATGGTGACAGCCGACGAATGGGCGAAAGTTCGATAAAAAGATGGGAGGAGATCTTACAACAGTTAATAAATTGATAAAAGTCTAACAATGATCGGGAGGAGACCCGACAACAATCAATGAATTGGAAAAAGTCCAGTGATGGTCAAGAAGAGATCCGGTTCCTATCGATGAATGAGCGAAAGTTTGGAGAAATCAAAAATAGATCTTGTGGAAGTTGATGAACATGTGGAAGTTTGGCAATAGCCAGGATGAGATTTTGAGGCAATTGAAAAATGATGGAAGTCCGAAAATGGTTGGTTCTTTGGAAAAGATAAAATGATGGTCAAAGAACATACATAAGTCCCGCGATGGTTGAGAAGAGATCCGGCAATGGCTGATGAATGAGAAAAAGTTGACGATGACCAGGAAGAGTTCCCGCGGTGATCGATGAATTGTCAAAAGTCTGACGATAGTCGGGAAGAGGTTTGGAGACTTCCGATGAACGGTCAGAAGTTTGACAACTGTCGGTGATTTGGAAAAATTTGGTGGCGATCAACGAATGGTCAAAAGTTGGTTGATATGAGATTCAACTGTGTTTGATGAATGGGAGGAAGTCTTGGAACACTCCATGATCGAGAAAAGACTCCGTGGTAGTTGGCTAAAAGAGTGCTCTCTAAGTTTGTTCCTTCATCTCATCTTCTCTTCTTCATTTTTCCCCTCACCTCATGTGAGGAATTGGGGACTATTTAAAATTTTTATTGAATGGCATGGCTTGTAAATATGAAGAGAATATAAGGTATATTCAGAGTGTTCCATCGGATGATTCATATTGATGCCCTTCATTATGAAGTTTTTACTTATTATTTAGATGACCTACATATGTAAGAATTGAGTGATCTTGGGATCGTAGGATTTGTCGTATTGAGCCACTCAATTCAACTATAAGAAGGTAATATTTGGGTATTATTTAGTTATCTAGTTAATGCTCTGAAGCTTTAAAAAAATCTTTGATCTTTTGATTTGAGCCTGTTTGGGCTCGAATTTGACTTATTTTGGTGTCATTGGGCTTGTCTCTCTAATATCTTCAAGTTGACAATACTTGTATTGAAATAATAATTGGGATGGTCCCCATTTCAATTTTTGTAGCCTCAACCTCATATTTCCATTGAGGTTCATGCTTGATCATAATGATTTTTTTGGAGATTTATTAATCTTAAATTTTGGTTTAGATATAATTAGAAAGGTAAGAAATCAAATTGAAAACTTGAGATATTTCTCTTACTTTTCAATCAAATTTATGTAAAATGTGATGATATATATATATGTGTATGAAATGTCTTCGTACAGCTGATCGTCCTGTACGAACTAGGTTCGTCCAGTACGAACAGTTATTACAAGGTCGGTTCTAGAAACTGCTGAAAACTGTTCTAAGTCGGTTAATCGTCTGGATGATATTTTATTCGTTTGGACGAAAATTTTACAGAGGACCGATCGTCCTGGACGATTCTTGACTTCGTCTGGACGAAAATTTTCCAGAGGACCAATCGCCATGGACGATAATCTAATTTCGTCTGGAAGAAACTTTTCCAGAGACCCGATCGTCCTGGACGATTATTAATTTCGTCTGTACGAAATGTTTCCAGAGGACCAGTCGCCACGGACAATAATGTAAATTCGTCTGAACAAAAATTTTCTAGTGAACCAATCGTCATGTACGATATTTTATTTCGTCCTGGACGAATAGGATTTAGAAAAAAAATTTTCGAGCAAGTTCCTATTCGTTCCATATGCTCTATAGGAGATAACTGTCTGATCGTCCAGTACGAACATACATCATCCTGTACGATCAGTATAAATTTTATATGATCTCATTATTTGTGTGTATGTTTTTATTCACTCAAAATACAATCACTCCCTTTCAATTTGATTTCTAAAAAAATACAAGCTTCAAATTTTACAAAGTATCGCATGCTGAATTTAATTTGAAGTCTTCGTAGTCTGGAGTTAATTTTTCCTGAAATGTCAGTACACACAAGAGCAAATGCAATTCTTCTAAAAATGTTAGGAGATAACTACACATTTGAACAATAATATTTGGAATCATCGAAACTTCATAAGTTGCAAAAATGTAAAGCATGCAAATAGCAACTATCTTAACAATCTCCCCCTTTTTGATGATGTCAAAACAATTATTGTTTGTATGGTTTCAATTTAAACAAATCTCCTAAACTCCCCCTGAATTGATAAACCCTAAAAAAATAAGGAGGCATTTTGAACCACAAAATAAAATTGAAATAAAAAAAAACAAACAACAAAAAAAATCTCTAGAAAACAATATCACACAAACAACACATACAAACATACAAACACAATGATTTCTCCCCCTTTTTGACAACAACAAAAAGTGAAGAAGAAAAAGACGAGAAATGTCTGTAATTGTATGAAATTCATTTGAAAATTTAATCTAAATGGTGATTTACACAAGGTATGCAATTTTAAACTAAAAATATTAGGTCAATCATAGAAATTCATGAAATTTAAAAAGTGATATAACATTGTAAGTAAGAAGAATTTATTAAATACATGATTCAATTTAGACATTCTAATATAGAAAATCATTACAAGAGAGATGAAGAAAAATTCGATATTTCAAAGTTCAATAGAATATAAATGAACATAAGATCAATTTGAATTAAGAGATTGAAAGAATTTGGAAAGAAGAGAATTACCACATGTGGCGCTTTGCGCATCTTTTTCAAAAAATTTAGGCACATTTTTGTGTATCTTTTGATACTGTTGGGCTAATTTTGTGTCTCTTTTTCATATTTGCGAACCTTTGCGCATTCCTTTTGATTTTTGTACTTTTTGTACAATTTTCAAGAGTAATTGAGACAAATTCTTTCCAAAATTAATAATCTAAAATTTCAAATATTTCTAAGTGCATAAATATTGCTTGAGCAAATAAATTCAAAATAAGAAAACATCTAAATTGCAATAATATTAACTTTTATGTAGTCTAAATGAATAGACATGAATCTTAAAAGTTCTAATTACAACAGGTTATAAACAAGTTTTAAATTTAAAAAGACTAGATTTTCTAATGTAGATAATCTCAAATTATAATCTAATTTAAGCACTATGAAGATTAAATAATACTAATGAAATTCATGAAAATTAACCACATTTCAAAAACAAATCAACTTTGAAACAAGGATGAAATGCATTGATATTAATAAAAGGATTACACATTTCATAATATCTAAAGACAATTAACAAAATACACTTAACTTAAAAGAAAAAACAATCATAAAAACAAACACTTAACATAAACACTAACATAACAAAACATAAAAAACACGAGTACAACAAACACATAGAAATTCAACTCTACTGTTCTGGAGGAGGAGGAGGAGGAATGCCACCGAAAAGGTTGAAGTAGGAGGCCATCAACATTACATTGGTATTGATTTCATGTACTTCATTTCTAATGATACTAATGTCTTGTTGCTGCTGCATAAGTTGAGCATCAAATTGATCAAACCTTTGATCAACATGAGTCTCTAATCTATCAAATCTTTCAATCAGATTCTGATAATCTGACTGAGGTGCAGAAGTCTGCGCTCCTTCTTCTTCTTCTTCTGAAGCACTGGCATATGCTTTTTCTTTTTCTTTTTCCTCCTTGAAGAGAAAACCAACCCCTACACTGAAACGACATCTGTTCGTCTGGACGAACCAAAAATTTGTCCAAACGAAATCCATATTTAAAACTGTCTTATCCACTCAACCGCTGCATTCAATCGTCTCAACGTTTGAGAAAAAGAAAAATTTCATCCTGTACGATCGTCAGATCGTACACACGATCTAATTAAAAACTGCTCTCAAAAACGGTTAGAATTCGCGCAAACCAATTTTTCTCACATCGTCCAGTACGAAACAAAAAGTCGTCCTGGACGATTTCCTCCAATTTTTGAATTTTAAATTTTATTTTAAGAAAATCAAACTAAATATTCAAAAACACAGAAAACATAAAACAAAACCATAGATTCAAAAACAAATTCATTCAAAACACACAAAATTTCACAAAATCAAAAAACAAAACAAAAACAAAAAACACAAATTTCAATGTTGCAAAGACATTTTGTTTAGGCATTTAAATCAATAACACCAAGTCTTGTTCTAAAAGTACTGAAGGTATCAAGGGCTAAAGGTTTTGTAAAAATGTCTGCAAGTTAATTTTCAGTTGAAACATGTGTGAGTTCAATTTCTCCCTTGGATACATGATCTCTTATAAAATGATGTCTTATATCAATGTGTTTGGTTCTAGAATGTTGAATAGAATTTTTAGAAATGCAAATAGCACTAGTGTTGTCACAATAAATTGGAATAGTGCCTACAACTAATCCTAAATCAATCAACTGTTGTTTTAACCAAAGTACTTGTGCCACACAACTTTCTAATGCAATGTATTCTGCTTCTGCAGTAGATAGGGCTACTGAATTTTATTTTCTACTGGACCAAGAAACTAATGAATTTCCAATGAATTGACATGTTCCAAAAGTACTTTTTCTATCCACTGTACAGCCTGCAAAGTCAGAATCTGAATAACCAATAATTTCAAATGAAGAGCTAAACTTAGGATACCAAATTCCTAAGTTTTGAGTTCCTAGTAAGTATCTTAAAATCCTTTTCACTGCTGTCAAATGTGATTCTTTTGGATCTGATTGAAATCTAGCACATAAGCAAACACTGAACATAATATCTGGTCGGCTAGCAGTCAAGTAAAGCAAAGATCCAATTATCCCTCTATATTTCTTTTGATCAACAGATTTTCCCTTAAGGTCCTTATCCAACTGAACTGAGGAACTCATTGGTTTAGCATTGTCCATTTCATATTTCTTGAGGATATCCTTAATATATTTAGTTTGACTAAGAAATGTCCCTTCCTCAAGTTGCTTGATGCTAAAACCTAGAAAGTAATTTAAATCTCTCATTAGACTCATTTCAAATTCACTACTCATTGTATTAGAAAAATCATCACAGAGATTTTTATTTGAAGATCCAAAGATGATATCATCCACATAAATTTGAACAATGAGTATTTCCTTTCCAAATTTCTTTAAGAAAAGAGTTGTATCCACACTTCCTTTTTTAAAAGATCTTTTAAGTAGGAAAGTGCTCAATCTCTCATACCAAGCCCTAGGTGCCTGTTTCAATCCATATAATGCCTTCTTTAACTTAAAAACATGATTTGGGTATTTTGAATTTTTAAATACTGGAGGTTGTTCTACAAAAACATCTTCTTCAATAACACCATTCAAAAAGGCACTTTTGACATCCATTTGAAATAATTTAAAACTTTTAAAACAGACTAAGGCAAGTAAAACCCTAATTGCTTCAAGTCTTGCTACAGGGGCAAAGGTCTCCTCAAAATCAATTCCTTCAATTTGATTATACCCCTTAGTAACTAATCTAGCCTTATTTCTAATGACTACTCCTGAGTCATTCATTTTATTTTTGAACACCCACTTGGTTCCAACAACACTTTGATCTTTTGGCCTTGTAGTTAATTCCCAAACTTTGTTTCTTACAAATTGATTTAGCTCTTCTTGCATCGCCAATATCCAAAATTCATCAGAAAGTGCCTGATCAATATTAGTGGGTTCTATTGTTGAAATAAAGGCTGAATGATTGACTTCCTTATTTAATCCACGCCTAGTTCTAACACCCTCACTTGGTTCTCCTAATTGACATGCATCACAAAGGTGGTCCTTAGTAAAGTCTAGTTTTGGTATACCTCTTACTAAATTCTTTTGGGTAATTTTTCTAAGATTTTTCATACTAGAATGACAAAGTCTCCTATGCCAAAGCCAAGATTCATCAGAAACAGTTTTCAAACAGAAAGCAATAGGAGTATGAAATGAATTCAAATCTAGCATGTAAACATTATTTACCCTTTTTTCATTTAAAACTTCTTTCCCATTTAGGCTTAATATGCAGCTAGTAGGTAAAAATTTCACATTATATCCCTTGTCACATAGCTGACTTATACTTAACAAATTATGCTTTAAGCCTTCAACCAATAACACATTGTCTATAAAAAAGTTTTTGAAATTACCAATCATACCAGATCCAACCACTTTCTTTGTGGTATTATCTCCAAGTGTAACCTTGCCTCCATTCCTGGCTTCTAGCGATATGAATTGTGCAGTATCTCCAGTCATATGCTTTGAACATCCGCTATCCAGGTACCATATGCTCCCACGAGGTCTTGTGTGAGAGCAATCCTCTTCTTGATCTGAGTGATCCATATTGTCTGCCATTAAGCAAAGATTAGTGACTTCTTCTTCTTTTTCTGTCTCAGATGAGTTTGAAGCTGAGTCTGCCCAGAAAGCTCTTTGAAACTTTTTCTTGCCCTTCTTTATCATATGTTTCTCCTCAACCTTCTCCTTTCCAGGAGTGGCTTTGAGTTTTGGGCAATCAATTTTGATATGACCTGGTTTCCTGCATTCATAACAAATCACTTCATTAGAAATCTTGCCATTTCTGTTAAACTTACCTCTATTCTATTGCTAGCGTCTCTTCTGCTTCCTCTTTAAAAAGCTTCTAAATTGTCTAGTCATCAGTGCAACATCATCTTCATCCTCAGGTTGTGAGTGTTCACTCTCTGACTCTTCCACTTTTAGTGCTATATTCTTCTCTTTTCTTGGTTCACCTGCATCAATCTTCCTTTGACTTACTCCTTGCTCATAAGCAATGAGTGAACCAAGAAGATTGTCAATAGAATAAATGTTTAAATCTTTAGACTCTATAATTACAGTAATTTTTGCATCATAAGTAGTAGGTAAACAACGAAGAATTTTATTAATCATTTCTGCATTAGTTAATTCCCTACCAAGTGCATGCAAAGAAGTGACAATTTATGTAAATCTTGTGTACATGTCGGAAATAGATTCATTAGATTTCATGCGAAACAATTCATAGTCATGTAACAAGATATTGAGCCTTGATTGTTTAACCTCATTTGTCCCTTCATAAGTTATACAAAGTCTATCCCATATGTCATTTCTGCTTTTGCAAGTGAAAACCCGCATGTAGTCTTCAGATTTTAAAGCACAAAAGAAACTATTTAGACATTTGGCATTTAATTGTGCTAAGTCACGTTCTTCTACAGTCCAATCTGTAAAAGGTATTTCTACCATAATTCCATCAACCAATCTAGTTGGTTTTGTGTAGCCATCCTGGACTAATATCCACATGCGATAATCAAGTGACTGTAAGAAAGTAGACATGCGTGTTTTCCAAAAATCAAAAGGAATATTGTCAAACAGTGGAGGTCTAGTGATAGAGTAACCCTCAGGTGTGTTTCGGTTTCCGAAAGTAGCCATCTACGTTAATCAAAAAGTAGTTCAAACTTATGATTTTGAAATGAAGCTCTGATACCACTTGTTGAGTCTAGTAATTAGGTTATTAAGCCTAAGTGAGTGTCCCAAGGCTACCAAGAGAGGGGGTGAATTGGTAGTTTAAAAATTAAGTCCCCTTTTTAAAATTATTGAACCGAAATAAAAATTTCTTTTAAATTTTGTAGAAAAATGTTTTTCAACCACCGAGTTTTTAAAAACTGAAATTTAAAGTGCGGAAACGTAAAAACAGTAAAGTAAATGACACCAGATTTATAGTGGTTCGGTCTATAACCAGACCTACATCCACTCCCCAGAGGCACCCTCTGAGTATTGCACTAATACCAATAGTGACTCTCCTTTTGCACCCACAGCAAGGCGGAGAAGCCTTTACAACACACTCTTTTCATCACTCCCCGGTGCGGTAGAGAACCGTCCGTCCTTTTACACAATCCCCAGTGTTGGCAGAGAACCGTCCTTCCTTTCACACTATCCCCAGTGTTGGCAGAGAACCGTCTGTCCTTTCACACTCTCCTAGTGTGGGCAGAGAACCCTTCCGTCCTTTCACACTCTCTTAGTGTGGGCACAGAACCCTTCGGCTGTTCACACTCTCCAAGTGTAGGAAGAGAACCTTACAACTGTTCACACTCTCCAAGTGTAGGCAGAGAACCTTACGGCTGTTTACACTCTCCAAGTGTCGGCAGAGAACCGGATCTTCTTGACAGATCTTCTCACAAGAATCTAGAAGGAAGAAGGAAAAGAGTGAAGTAATCCCAATTCACAAGTAGAGACTCTTACCTTTAAAATCCAAGTGAAGCCTTCTTGCTCCAGTGGTAGGAATCCTCCTTTGAATGCTCTCTTCCACTCTCTCCTTGGCTATTCTCTCAATAGGCATGAAGATCAAATGACAAAAAGATTGGGTGGCAGTTTAATTTGGACTATTTATACAAAAGACAAGAAAAACCACCCAAAAACTGCAATTATTCAATTCTGTACGCAGTGGATCGTCCCGTACAATCGTGGATCATCCTGGATGATTTTACTTAAACGATCTGAAACGACCCTATTTGAATATGTGTACGAAATGTCTTCGTACAGCTGATCGTCCTGTACGAACTAGGTTCGTCCAGTACGAACGGTTATTATAAGGTCAGTTCTAGAAACTGCTGAAAACTGTTCTAAGTCGGTTAATCATCTGGACGATATTTTATTCGTCTGGACAAAAATTTTACAGAGGACCGATCGTCCTGGACGATTCTTGACTTCGTCTGGACGAAAATTTTCCAGAGGACCAATCGCCACGGACGATAATCTGATTTCGTCTGGACGAAACTTTTCCAGAGACCTGATCGTCCTGGACGATTATTAATTTCGTCTGTACGAAATGTTTCCAGAGGACCAGTCGCCACGGACGATAATGTAAATTTGTCTGAACGAAAATTTTCCAGTGAACCAATCGTCCTGTACGATATTTTATTTCATCCTGGACGAATAGGACTTAGAAAAAAAATTTTGAGCAAGTTCCTATTCGTTCCATATGCTCTATAGAAGATAACTGTATGATCGTCCAGTACGAACATACATCATCCTGTACGATCAGTATAAATTTTATATGATCTCCTTGTTTGTGTGTATGTTTTTATTCACTCAACATACAATCACTCCCTTTCAATTTGATTTCTAAAAAAAATGCAAGCTTCAAATTTTACAAAGTATCGCATGCTGAATTTAATTTGAAGTCTTCATAGTCTGGAGTTAATTTTTCCTGAAATGTCAGTACACACAAGAGCAAATGCAATTCTTCTAAAAAATGTTAGGAGATAACTACACATTTGAACAATAATGTTTGAAATCATCAAAACTTCATAAGTTGCAAAAATGTAAAGCATGCAAATAGCAACTATCTTAACAAAGGGTAAGCACATTTGAGATTTTTTGTCCCCAAAAAGTCTCCCCGATATACCTATGTTAATAATAACATTGTTTTCAAAGATCAACTCAATCGTCGGCACATTCACATTCCGATAATTAGTAAGGTCGTAGCATGTGTCAAGTCGCCGTCCGATATTTTGCCATGTGTTTTCTAAAAGTGATGCGTAGTGCAGAGTAGGTAATGGGCAGCAATCTGGTAATCACTGAGTCGGAGTCTAACATTGTTGCAGGGAAGCCGAACTCATTAGGTGGAAGTTCGATCTTTTCATGGTTAACATAAATAGAATCAAGATTTACGAAATAGAAGGATGGATATTTAATGCTTCTTAGCATCGGTGTATATTGCACACCAGTGGCAGAGCTACCTAGTGCGAGATACCCATCTATGGTGGGTTTTGATGGTAGACAATATGAGAATACCTTGCCATACAATTGAGGTGCTTGGGAGATAATCGAAACTGACCCCTGGCCAAGGCCTAACAACCCATCTTCCATCTCGAAAATTCCTCTGTTTAAATGGCCGCATCCAAAGCGAAAGTTATGAATAACATCAGAGGAGAGTCTTAAGGTGTCTTTAACGAGGGATCCTTTAGTTATAGAATCATCACCATACTGTAACTCATAGAGACAATCGAAGAATGTCCACCAGTTTCAACTATGTCTTTTGAGTTGGGAACAATATATGGAGAAGAAGGAAATGCTTCTAAAGGTGGAGGACTCATGTGGGTCATAAATTGGGTCTTTTTGCTTATGGCATAGATCGCATGGCTTACATTGGATCCATGTGAGATCGCTACCAGTGTCAATCTCAACTGAGAAGAACTTGGGAGGGGTGCCTAGGCCTATTGTGACGATAAAGTTGTTACTACCGAGAGATCTGCCTTCATTTGTCGGAACTCTTGCATCAAGAGGGTTGAAGCTGGAGGTGTTGGCGGCGGCTAGATGATGAATGTAGTCGACGCGGGATTGGTCTTGTTGCATGATCAGATCATACTGTTCCACAAGGGATAGATTATTTTGGTTCCCCAAGGGTGAGCAAGGGCCATATCGGTCGACCAACTTTAGTTTGTAAGGGCTCGTGCCTGTCAAAATTGGTAAAGCTTCTTAATGTACATATTGACTGGGATTAGAAAATTATGGTTGACAAAGAATCTTTTATTTTGCATTAGGTGTGAGTTTGTGATATTTATCAACTGAGCTTAGTTTCTACAAATTTATTACTAATTTATTTAATTTACAAAAAAAAAGTTTCAAACATAGTATTAAGAAATTGCTAGCATACCATTATGAGGCACGGAGCAGGAGCTGCTCGGCATTAGTGACTCGACGTCGATGAGATTGTATTCTCCGGTAAGCCCACGTACTGATACTAGAGAAATCTTCTCTATTAGAAGCAAAAAGTAGAAGAGTTTGAGAAGAGTATAACATGGGAGCAGAAAAGAAGAAGTCGCCATGAGAATAAAGCTTCCAATTTTCCCTTTGTAGAACTTGAAGGAATAAGCCAAGCATATGAGGCTTTATAGGTGTGGTTTGTTGCGCATTACACATTTGGTTGTCCATTTTTAATGCTTCTTCTGTTTCAAAATGTCAAAATAACAAAAGTTTATATGTTTAGAAGAACTGCTTTCCTAAAATAAAATCAACTTGCTATTTTGGGTGAATATGCCATCTTTTTCCTACTCTTGAATATCTCATTTTCTAAAATTAGAAAGTACATATGTGTTAATTGAACCTAATTAGGGAAGACCACGAGACTACTAATTAATTATACCGATTATTTGTGCTTATTTTTTAATTGTTCATCAAAAATAAAAGTTAATATAAAATAAAAAATGATTTTCTAATAAAATAAAACTATTTATTTAATAGTTTTCCATTAGTCTCCTGAAAATTCATATATATATATATATATATATATATATATATATATATATATATATATATATATATATATATATATATATATATATATATATATATATATATATATATATATATATATATATATATATATATATATATATATATATATATATATATATATCCATTGCAACAATCATTCACTAATCACTTCACTAATCACTTCGTTAAGCACATTTATTTTTTTATCATACTTTGTATGTGTAGGAAGCACGAGCACTTAATCTAGGCTCTCCTAGATCTAAGGACATTATGTGTTTATTACTTTTGTATATTCCCCTAAATTATTACCTTGAGGGTTAGTTCAGAACTTGATTTAAACCTACTCAACGTAGTGACATCCTAAGGACAATAATTAATGACCCGTCTAGCGAATTTAGTGCATTTTTAAGAGCTAGGATAGATCCCTGAATGGCATAAAAACTTGAAATTTTAAACTTAGTGACATTCTAAATATCCCAAAAAAATTTAGGAATTTTTAGAAGATTTTTAGACCTTTAATTAACCAATCCTAATTTACCTGATAAATAGGGCTCAACAACTTCTAAAAATTATAATAAATCCATTTTAGAACAAAAAATTACCCACCATAGCTCAAAATCTTCAAATTTTAGTCCTTAATCTCATATAAATAGGGCTCCTTAGGTTGTCCATAATCTGACCCTTAATTTCAACTTTAATCAAAATTACCTTTTTTCCCCTAATGAATCATTAAAAATTATTAAAAATTCTAAATTTTCCCCTATCACTTGGAAACACCTTTTTTTTTTTTGACCTTTGGGAGTGATTCCAATCAGTTTGGATCTGATTTGGATCAAAACCATAAAATCCCTCCTTAATTAGATAATTCAAATAATTCAATAATTACCCAAACTTTAGAAATTCATAACTAATTATAGAAAATTCCAAATTGGGCAAACTCAATTGAATTCAAATTTAATTAGGGTTTAGTATTTATTAAAAATATTAGGATTCCAGAAACTAACCTAAATTTGAAAGTCAACGTTTTGGTCAACCTCAACCTATAGTCTAGGGCCAAAAAATTCCAAAATTTAACACTTTGCATAGGGAACTCCAAATCCAAACTACTCATCTTAATCCCTAGTATTTACCTAAAATGTTAGGAACCCAAAACCTAGCCTATTTCACATATTGGCCTTTTGGACCCCCTTAGCATAGTACCTAGGAGAACCTGAGACTTTTGAAAATTAGATAATACAATTTGAACTTCAAATATCACTACCCTAAGTATTAAAAAGTGATCAACAAACTAAATTAACTAAAATAGACCCTAATTTATTAATATTTAAACTTTAAATAAAAATTTTCTTTTCTAGCCTTCAACAAACCTGAACTATAGGCAACTTTAATCAACTACCCAACTTAGGATCTATCCTAACCACATAAGTCTTACACATATATAGAATTATTTGCTAGGGTACCACTTCTAGACTTAGGCTAGATCGGTGTTTTCTTTTCTTGTGTGTGCCGGATTTTTCGATGATTTCATTTCAAGTTATGAAAAATTGATTGGTGTGTTTGCTTACTTTTACTGTACTGTGGATTGATGTGATATGCATTAGATTTACCCCTAGGTTAAGGATGATATATATATTACTTTTCTTGCAAATGGCCATGCTCATGTAATGCTAAATAAAAAGGGGGCAAATGTCATAATTTCTAATTATGTTTTGTGCATGTTCTCCATAATTACTCAGCCCCCCTAAATAAATAAGGGCTAAGAATCATTAATAATAACTGCTACATGTACTTCAGAAGCTGCTTAGCCCTCAATAATTAAGAGCATGGCCAAATGTGGCTATGATGTGCATTTTTACTTTCTATATAACTGCTTGAGATATTATAAATGCTTGGAATTTTTATTAGGATAACCTTGCAAGTGAGTCTAGATTTTTTGTTTTCATTTAATATAATAATTTGTAATATTGGTGAGAGTTGTGAAAGTGTCTTTGAGTGTGAATATTCTTATCCAACTCGAATTTTAAAAGAAGAAGGTATCCTCAAAGGGAAGAGTCTTCTTCCATTTGAAAGATCAAATTTGGATGGCTTTAGATATCCAAAGAGAAAAGAAAATATCCCTTTTTAGGGAAGATTGACTCTTCGTTTGGATATTCAAGCCCGGACGAATCCAAGGAGTCCAAGGAGGAGAGATCCAAGGAGTCCAAGGAGGAAAGATCCAAGGAGTCCAAGGAAAAGAAGTCCAAGAAGACGGAAAAGCTGAAGACCTAATATCCCACTCAAATTCATTTGCATCAATCCTAGGCCTAGAAATCTGGATTGTTGGCAGTGGTGCCCATCCACTTTACTTTTTTACAGACCCTAGTTTGTAATTAAAGGGCAGTTGGCCTATGAACATTTACTTGATTAGTTTGATTATATTGATGTGTTTGATTGATATTGATTGCTTCTAGGGTTGTATGTCTTTCCTAGTTTATTGGCAAATTGTATGTCGATTTTTATTTTAGCATGATTTTCGTTAGGCTTTTTAAGGACTAAAATATTTTCTACTCATGCTATGAGACACTTCCCGCCTACGGGTAGAGTTTGGATAATCTGGCCTATGAGGATGAGGTGTCAGACCTGGAGAACTCTAGTCTCCTTCTAAAAATTATTTTATAATAAGTCTGTTTTTAAAGTCTAATGCATACTTGATTTGAAAATTTTAACTAGCATGCATTACATTAGAAAATAACTTAATCAAAATTTTAATTGCATTAGTTAGGAGCATTTACCCAACATAAGTATAAGGCCAATTAGAAAACCCTCTAGATGTCGACCTTAACTTCCAAAAATATTATCACCCACCCATCTTTCATAAAATGACCTGACAGCATGATTTTAAAGCGATTAGGTGGTTAGCTGGCTCCCCAATCCAGGCCGAGATAAGCCTAGGTTTTTGCACTACATTAGTTAGGACACGAGTCTTAGTGTTATTCGTAGAACACTAAACACAATTTAGATTTAGGAATCAGTGCTACTATATTCGGTCTCGTAGTACACCTAAATAGTGGGTATGTCATTTCCTTTTAGGGACTATAAATCCCTCTTATCTGCATCACATGGATGACGCCACCTCCATCTTTTCTCTCATGCATGTGTTGAGTGCTCGATTTCTTTTCTCTAATTTCTCCTTAGTACCCTAGACCCTCTGAATGCTGGTGTGAACCCTGCATGTGGATTGAGTCAAATCGGACCTTTCTACCTTTTGAGTAGGACTTTCTAGTCTATACCCTTGTGTCAATCCCACTTTGAATGGATAATGTGTGATCCTTAATCGAGAGTTTTCTCAGGCTCCTGCTTGGGATGTAATTAACTACGGGGGCTTGCACCCATGAGAAACTGAATTCCACCATCTACTAAACCCCATCCGAGCTGATGTATCGGGTGGGGGAAACCAGTTGTGATTCAAGTCATATATATTATTAGCCATTGATGTGCATAGGTGAGAGTCACTATCCTCCATGGTTAATCGTATGTATGGTCTAATCTTCCCTTCCATTGGCTTGCTTATGTCGAGTATAAAGGCCTACGATCATTTTGTCATACAGGATAGTGCGGTCGTACCCTTTGCATTCGAACCCCATGAGTGGTGCTCTTTCGGAGGTCCACAGGTCAGACTCAAGAAATAAAAAATAAAGAAAAATAAAATTATACACTTTATTACTTGACATTCCTATTCTACCCATTCTTGAGCTTTTAGTAGCCTTGAGTAATGTATGTCTTACATGCAATGTTAGTGCTCACCTATAAAAAAAATATTTAAAATATGTAATGAAAAAATAATAATTTAATCAATAATATTTATCATCGTTAAAATTACATACTAGGGATCCTGGATTGCAACATAATAGGTAATTGAGATTTCATTAAATGAATACAGGCTGATTAAAACCTGGACTGAAGGATTGATTCAAGATGATTAAAGTTTAAATGGATACTAGTGATTAAAGTATTGATTGATTGATTGTAAGGTTGTTGAAGTGCTTTATAATGATTTTTTAGAGAGTATATGGTTGATTGAATGTAGGCTAAATGTGGATCTAATTGATTATGAGTTTGATATATGATTAAAGTTTAATTAAGATTTCATTGAATGTACACATGCATATTAGAAGCTGGAGGTGATTGAACTGTAGATTCAATGCTAGAAGTGCAAGTAAGATTGACTTAAGAGGACTAGCAGGATGATTCATTGAAATTTGATTGGATATATGCAAGCTGATTGAAATGATTTTGGAATGTGATTGAATTTTAATTGGAGACTGGAAATTTGATTAAATGTGCTAATTGAATGCTAGAAGTGCATGCTATATTGATTGATAATGGTTGGCTTCCTGAATGTATGATTAAAGATAATTGATTGAGTTCTAACTAATTGTAGGGCTATTGATTGATTTAATGTAGACCCTTGATTGATAATGGTGGGCAGGCTGATTCATTGAGATTTGACTGAAGACTAAATATATGACTAATAGGATATATTCAGGCTGATGATTGATAATTGGCTAGATGATTGAGAGGTGGCTGATTGTTAACTATCAAATATTTAATTAGAAGTCTGCAAGGTCCTAGTGACCTCATACAAAATGAGGTCAACAACTACATTTATGTTCATGTCCTTTTTTTGTTGGTGCTTAACTCCAAAAAATTCTTGAATTTTCTTTTCTTGGGACGTCCCCTTTGTCTCAAAGTTTATGGCACACCAAATTGGACATCATTTTTAGCAACATTGATTCTTGAAAAGCAGTGTTTCTATTACACCTTTCTATGCTTGTTTATTCATGAAATTAACTTAATTTTATCAATAAAAAATAACGTGAAGCTAGAAGTTATTAGTATTAAAGAAAAACTTTCATACCTACTGACATAGTAGAAGTGGTCAATATAAACATGCCAAAGTGGACAGGGGCGGATCCAGCTTCTTTTTTTAGGGTGGGCAAAAAAAAATTTTTGTAGGGGATGGGCAAAAATGATTAGGATTGATAAAATTATGGCAAAAAAATTTTTTTAAAAGAGGGCAAAATGCCCAAAATATCCAAAATATTTCAAAAAATACCCTCTAAAATTAAAAAAAAAAAGAAATTTGAGGGTGGGCATTTGCCCCCCCCTCACTTATATGGGGATCCGCCCATGAAAGTGGATGTTCCCTGTTACCAATTATTGCAGCAATGTGAATACATTGTAGGCCATTCATTTGCCAAAGGTTGTAGGTATATTCTCTAGCATCAATGTTGACCTCATATCTCTCTGTTTGACCTTCAACCTCAAACTTAGAAGATGTTGACTGCCTAATGACAAAGAACTCCTTTCACATTGTAACTTCTCTAATACACTCCTTAGCATATGGGACTAGTTATCCTCTCCACCCTCCTGCAATAAGTCTCCTTTTTGGACCTTTGCTCCACATGCCCCTAATCATATTAATGAGCTCAACTACATGTTTGCATCTTGCTTCTCTAATCCAAGAATTGAATGATTCAGACATATCATTTTTGTTGGTGTGGTTTTTATTTCAAATAAAAATATACTTTTTAACCTCATATTAATTAAAATTAAAAATATGTAAAAAAAGAAAAATGAGATGAATATTATTATCAAAACAATTTTAAAAAAAAAATAAAATAATACTCATTATATATCAATTAGAATCTTTCTGACGCAATTTAAGTGCATTCTATATAAAATAAAAGCTTTACGTGTTATTATAGATTTGAATTTATGTATATTCCTTTATAGTTTTATAGAGGCTGGCAATTCATTCCATTATCCCAACAAACCTGTAACTCAGTCCACTCAATTCATCTCATAATATCATCACCTGACACCTTTAAAGCATTTAATCCATTTTGAATTCAATTTTCTCGTTTAAAATTTAATTAATTCCATTTTACAACCTCCTCTGTTCGAGTGTCGGACTCCTACTCAACTATAGCGGCCTGCATCCAAACTAACCTTCCTCTTACCCTCTAATCTCTATCTATTACCACCTGCTCAACACCACCTCATAAGGCCGATCCACCTACCTGCTTTGATCCTTATACAACAACCTATATTTATTTTAAGTCCCTTTGCTAGTTTTCAAGTCAAGTCCTCAGCTCTTCACTCTCTGCTCACAGTTTAAAACGACCGACCTAAGCCCATCTTCCCACAACCTTTCTCCATTACAGCCAACTCAAACCTTCAAGCCTTCTTCTCTCTTCTAGCCATCCTATTACCTATAAACTTTCAGCCCAAGCCCATCTCTTTATACTTATATAATTATTTAGTAAAAAAAAATCAGAAAAGAGGCATTTCAAAAAGACAAAAAGAGTGTGGGAATTATTTTTTTTAAAAAAGTGTGTGTGATTTGATCTCTAGTGCCCTCTACCTCATCGTCGTCACCTTACTCATGTGAAGGTATAATACTCACAAACTTTAAAACTCAAATTCTGCTTTCGGCTCTCATGGCGCACCGGAGGATAACCTATGCATGCTCTGGTAGTGTGATGGAAGGGAGCACGGTGCGGCATTTACGACGAGGCTTGTAGGCTCTACACACGCTTTTCTCTAGCATGATGAGAACAACCTTAATTATCTGTGTATGAGCTTTAGTGCCTGCGGGAAAAGAAAAATTGCAAATATTTCAAATAGGGACTCCCAACGACCCATACATGACTTTCTCTAGCGTTGTATGATTGAAAATCATGACCACGATGTCGCTTGATAGGACTGCATAATTTTCACCTTAACGGTGAAGACGCTGGAAGGCTGTCGAAATTTTGTCTGAATTATTATTGGACTTACAAATTTATATGAATTTCACAATGAAAAATAAACTAAAATTCAGACTAAAAAAATTTATAGGAAACTAAACATAAATGAACTTAAGTCAAACTTATAACTAAACAAAATTTATAAAGTTAAAATCCAACATTAGGGGACCTGTAATGTAAACGGCAGCTTACCTACAGGTGTTAACATGGGACTTCTCATAAGTAAATAACTTGCTTATGAAAATAAGGGAGCTTGCATTGCAAAGCAATTGGTCCACAAGCAACAATAACGAATGCTACAATTCATCTGTAAATAAGAACATGGAATTAGTAGTACATACAACTAGCTTACAGGCGCCAATAGGAGGTTTGCAACAAATGGTGTAACTCACTTACAAGCAAGAGCACGATCTCCTACTGTCTATGTTGAAGGATGTGATAACTTAAAGGAGATAAAAAATGAATAAAACATCTCTCAATACACAACAACTGAAATCTAACTTTCCTTAACGCAACTAAATCCGTAACACTTCTATAAGCAGACATAAGGAGTTTGTAGGCCTGTAAATAAAATTTTGTGCACATCTTAATGACAATTACTTGTGCATATAGTCATATTTGAGTGCTTTGAATGCCTTCTCCTATTCTAAATTTAAATATGAAGCATCGAGTAGGGTGCCGACTCCACTAGGATGAGTGCAACAGCCTTGGGAAGCAAGAGACTATCCTGAGAAGAGTGCTAACGCCTTGAGAAGCGAGTCACTATCTCGAGAAGCATGCAAATTAAAGTAATAAACATTCTAAAAGCTTGCATATGCTTCGACCAATGTATCAAATGCATGAATATAAGTTTTGCATATGTTTCGGGCTGCAATGTATCAAATATATATATGAATATATAGTTTTGGGAATGTATATATATATATATATGCATATATAATATATATATATATATATATATATATATATATATATATATACTATATATATATATACTCCAATTTGACTGTATAAAATCCCACATGTGCTAGCTGAGAAATACTACGTGGGGAGCTTCTTTTCTCAAATTCCCATAAATTTCAAAACTAAATTTTTTTCAACTATATTTTTAAAACAATGTGAAAATTCAATTTTACAAAGTTCAAATATTCAAGTGAAATTTATTATTTAAATCTTAAAGCAAAAATCAATCCATCATCCATAGATGTTTGTTAAGGATGATAAATTTAATAAAAACTTTGGCTTATAAAGAGTAAAATATCTAATTTAATGTATCACTACAATTCATTTTTAAATAATTTCTCACTAGCAAGGACATAGCACATGCCCTCTGACTTGATGTTTTTACTATAAAAGCACAACTATATCACTATTACAATCAAAGCTCGTATGTTCCCAATGGTTAAAAGCTCCTTGCATGAGAATCATAGATGCACTTGATAAGGCATAAAAGCTTTCTGTTAGCTAATGTTGACTAAAGTTTGTCTCCTTAAACAAACATCCACCCCAAGTCTATAATACACCCTTGAATGAAGCAACCCATGACTCTTGGCAAGGATCATTCGATCAAGTTAGGTCGACTATCTCCTTTGGCTAAGTAGACTATGGACAATGACGGCCCGGGACGACGGAACCATGGGATCTTGATCGAGTTCATCATCATCCCCCCACCATATGCTTAAAATATAAAAATAATAAATTGTACAATTCTAAAAAAATTCACATGATGCTACTATATGCTAGTTATTTCATAACTGTTTAATGTCTAGCCTTAATTGAAAGTGTTCTGTCATCATTGTAAGGGGTAATTAACCATAGGTGCTTGCACATATGGGAAACCTAGAATCAGATTATAAAGTCCTCACAAAATGAGGCTGAAATTTCTAAGTAATTTGACCCGGAATAATGTTAAAACTCTCTTAAAAGAGGGGAAGTCAGGGCGCGACTTTTCAGAGTTTTTTCACTTCAAAGGTCTGACCATATTTACATAGTGATACACATACTCTCCAAGGACATCCTTGATGCGAGCAGGTTGCTATAACTCTAGTCTTATTACTAGCCTTGATCTTGATCTCAAAGTTATTAGTAATAATAGTGGATCATATAAACTACTTAAAACTGACCGCATCATTAAAGTAGGAACCAGCTTCTAATCCTTTATCATCAACAACTTGAGTTATAAGATGATTACTATTTAATCTTTGAAAATCAATGTTATTTGAAGCAACCTTAATAGCTCTATTGACGATATATATTACTCCAAACATTCTAAGCTCATATCAATCTATTTGTCATCTTGTAATATAACCATAACTTCAACCCGCATACTTTCATTACACTATTCTATCATTTGTATCACCTCAACATCATTCCATATAATCTTTTAAACTTTGGGAGAAGTAGCACATATATGATAGTGTAACTTGAATTCATGGCCAATAAGCCATGGATAAATCTTTTCAACTTTTTCTCCGAGGACAAATAGTTAGTTAAATCTTTCTCAACTTTAAACTTTTTTTTGTTTCCCACCTTCATATCTTATTCTTTGTTAACTTTTAACTTCACTCCAATATCCCCTAAATATAAATGTAAAACATAGCCATTCACTCTCATTCACCCTAATATTCATTTAAGTTTACTCTAATTTAGTTAAAATATGAAAAAATAAGGTAGAGGACCAATAAAAAGCTTTATATGAGTAGCTCATCAAAAGCACAAAAAAAAATTAGGGCATGAGTAATACCAATAGAACTTTACGAGTTTCATGAGAGCAAGAGCTTCCTCTCCAGGTGATGATGAAGGAGCAACATGAGAATAAAATTTAGGGCATGAGAAATAGGGTTAGGCGGGAGTTCTCATGTATTAGAAGAATGACAAGTAGCAGAAGAATGACAAGTAGATCAGGAGCTTTCACGTGCACCTCACAGAAACAGAACAGAGGTAAAAATGAGTGATCAACGAAGTAATAGGTGTTGTATGTGTATTTTAAGAGTTTTAGGTGTTAGGTATGTAATTAGACAACTTTTAAGCGTTATGTATGTAAATTCCCCAAATAAAAAATCTAATTATACATATATAAGGATAAATATTATTGAATCTAAATTTGTCTTAACACTTTAACTTTATAAGCATATAGACCTAAAGAGATTCTAAATGCTCATTTTTATCTTTAATTTATAAGGATTTTAGGGCAATAGGAAAAGGCTATACTCCTAAATAATAATAAAAAATACAATTCTAGACAGACTACTTTAGACATGTTGCTTTTTTATGACTAGGGTATGTTCGGGATGGTTATAATGTTTTAAAAAGTTGGTAGTGTATAAATACTTTGGCTGACGGGACAGGCTTATGTGAACAGAGTCGAACATTTCCGCCTCCTGTATGCATTGAACGCACTCCCGAGCATGTGTGAGCTGTTTAGGAAGGATTTTTGAGCAAGTTAGGAGGAAATTTTAATATAGGGACTGTTTAGGGATTTTCTTTTGATTTTTATGCATTAAATAGTTTATTTTTCAAGGGTTAGGGCATCTTGAATTTGGCTGAATTTTGAGATCTCTTAGGTTTAGATTTCTTTTGGGCTCTAGCGGCATCTAGAGATTTGAGAGAGATTGATCCTCCTCTCGAATTGAGGATCAAGTGTATGTTGTTATTTTTCATCTATTTCATCAAATAATACATATTATATACTATTTTCAACGTTTTGTGTGGATTTTTGTAGAGAATTATCGTTATTTTCTAAAGATTGATATGAAATACTTGAGATCTACAAGTGTTTTTTTTATCAAATTGGCATCGAAGCAATTTCTTTACAAGAAATTGAAGTCTCCTCACTAATTTCTGTTGTGTTTCACTCATCGAAATGTTGTTTAAAGGCTAGAAACTATTTTGTTTTTGGCCATTTTTGTTATTTAAAGCTTAGATTCGGGTACCAATAGCATGGGAAAAGGTATAATTGGTGGAATGGGAGATCATACATTTGAAAACTAAAATTTCATCTCTCCAAACTCAAATTTCAGATGTCAAAAGTCAAATTTCAACCATCCACCAGAAGATGGATGGAAAATTTTCCATCCTTGGGGAGATGATGAAGAAGTTATTCAAGGGTCAATCCAAAATGGCATTGTCAGAGGCGAGGGAAGCCTCCGACAACCCATGAAATGGGGAAAACTCTTATTCAATAAGGCAAAGGGAAAATCAGGAGGTGGAGACTCAAAAGGGAAAAGAGAGAATGCCTCCCATGGAGCCTGTTCCAATGGGGGAGCCAGGTAGGGGGTATGGGGAGAAGTGTGAGGAGGTGGAGCAAGAATGAAGATGCGATGATTCGGAGAGGAGAGGGGAGAAATTCGAAAGGGAAAAAGATAATTATGACTAAAGAGGGACTACATCTGAAATGGGAGGGGTTTGTTATAATACAAGGGGTGCTGAATTTGAAAGGAGAAAGAGAGAATTTGATGAAGGCCTGAGTATGAATGTAGAATGGATGATTGGGACACTTGGGGGGAACCACCCTCTTGGGGAAGAAGAAATTATGAAGGAAACATAAGAAACATAAGCGATATGAGGATAAGGAAGCTGAAGATGCCTATTTTTTAGGGAGAGGATGCCTATGGGTGGATCTATAAGATGGAAATGTACTTTAACATCAACAAATTGACAGGGGGAGAGAGTGATGATAGCTGGGATGTGCTTGCAAGGGACAGCTTTAGCATGGTACCAATGGAGGGATACGATGCGATCAATAAGTACCTGGAGGAAGTTTAAGGATTACCTATTGGAACATTTCCAAACAAGCAGGGGAGGGGACTTCTATGGGCAGTTCTTCGCTTTGATGCGTGAGGGGACAATGATGGAGTAGCGTGAGCAATTTGAGTGCCTTGCTAGTCGATTGGATCAGCTTCCATAGATTGCATTAGAGGGAAACTTTATGAAGGAACTGAAACCAAAGATCCACGCAGCAGTTAGATATTGATGAGACCTCGGGACTTAGGAGAGTCCATGGAGTTAGCACAGTTGGTGGAGGATCAGAGGTGCCTAGAAAAAGAAGCAGGAAGCAGTGGTTCAGGAGGCTCGTACAGGATGACCACCACCTTTTTGGCAAGTAAATAACCAACACATGTACTCTTAGAGAGACTTCATAGGAGAATACTACCGGAGGAAGACTTGGGGACAACTTCAAGAAGCTCACAGAAACATAAATATAAGAGAAGAGGGCTAAGTGGATCTATTTTAGATGTGACGAGAGGTATATGTCGGGGCACGGGTGTAAGGACCGAACTCTTTAGGTTCTTACTGTTTGTGATAAAGAATAAATGGAGGGGGTTGTCGTTTGTCCACCATGTAGATAAGGTGGATCTTTGGGAGGGGAGTATTATTAGACCGGTCCAACCGATCTGAAGGGATCAGTTTACGCAAACAGAGACGGACACTTCCGCCTCCTATACACACTGAACGCACGCCTAGGCGGGCGTGAGCTGTTTAGGAAGATTTTTTAGGGAGGGAAATTTTAATGTATGGACTATTTAGGGATTTCCTTTTGATTTACATGCATTAAATAGTTTGTTTTCCTAGGGTTAGGCCATCTTGAATTTGGTGGAAATTTGAGATCTCTTAGGTTTAGGTTTCATTTAGGCTGTAGCGACGTCTAGAGATTTAGGAGTGAAAGATCCTTCTCTCGAATAGAGGATCAATTGTATCTTATAATTTTTTTTTGTTCTATTTGATTCTTGGAATGAAATTATTATTATTTTTTGTTTTCATTAAAGTTAGGAAGAGTTTCTCGTTTTTTTTTCCGAAATTGATAGGAATTACTTGAAATCTTCGAGTGCTTTCTATCACTATCTCAAATAGACCCTAAGTGGAGTATGTTGCTTGAGCCCATTTGGTATTATTGAGTGAGAATGGACTGAGTCTGCTAGTTAGCTCTAAGTAAAGGAGCCTTATGGATGGTGAGTGCTCTACAGTCATTAGCAACTTGTCTTTGGGGCCTAGGATCTCCTATGAGAGGAAGATGAGCAAGTTATTGCTATGGGGAAGGCAAGCTCCATAGCCTAAATGTGTTGGGAAACAACATGAGCACCCTTAAGGTAGATGCTTTCTTATTATTAAAGAGACAAATATATGTGGTGGGGTTGTCTACCCCTATTTTTTTAGAGGGGCTGGTCTCTGAGCGAGCTTATTTATAGAACAAGTAGGAAGCGAGTTCCATTGTTGTCAATTGCTAACTACCATGACAAGTCATATGGAGTGTACAAATATAATATTTAAGTAATTTATATTATACTATTTTAAAATATATTCAATAATTTATTTTTTTTTTTTTCTGAAAAATAAAAACAGTTCACCGCCAATCGCATCAATCAAAAAACGAAACGCAAAAGTTCTCCCGCCAAGTCCTTACCCGCCATCTGAAACCAAAACCGGCTGTTGCCGGTAATCTCAACACCATTTCCTTGCTCCTTGCGGTCTCATCCTCCGGGTGGAAGACCTTCATTCTTTACCTCCTTTCCCCTCTCCGATCTTAGGAAGGGCAGCATAACTGCAAATCCGAAATCCAAGCAGCCGACTCATTCTCATGAACCAGTTTTTCTCTTCTTCTCTAAACTCTAGCTAAACGTTTCATCATCTAGGGTTTTGCTCGATCTAGGGTTTTGGCCATGAGCGCCGTGAACATAACCAACGTGGCTGTTCTCGACAATCCGGCGGCATTTCTCAAACCTTTTCAGTTCGAGATCTCCTATGAATGCCTCGTACCTCTCACGGATGGTGCGAATCTCTTCCATTTGGTTTTCTTTGCTTGTTTTCTTCGTGTTTAGCCGACAACTAATAACCGGAAGGGTGGGTGTTTGGCATCTGATATTGGTTTTGTTGAGTGTATAGGAATCTTATGAATGTTCTATGTTGTATTCCATTTGGTTGGATAAATTGCTGATCGGGTTGGTTTTAATTTTTTGTTAGTTTATTTGACCCGTTAGTGAAGTTTCTAGATTGAGGAGGTGATAGCATGAGTTGGTGAATCTAATCTGTATTCAACTAGATATGAGATGAAAACCTTAATAACTAGTTTAATTGTTTAATTTCTTAATAATTGTCCTTGGGCACTTTATTCACTTTATCTATTTTGCAAGGTTTTTTGTACTTGAAATACAATGAAATTTTAAATTTAGCATCTTGCTTAAAAAATTGTTTGATCTTGCTTAAAATTGTTTGATTTATTGATTATCATGTTATACTTTCTAAATGTTTTTGTCATCCATTTTAATTTGTATATTTTTAAATTTAGTAGGTAGGTAACCATAATCTGTAACATAAATTGTTACTTCAAATCGTTGGAATTTATCTTGCAACTAAATTCCATTTAGATTTGGATTGCTGGCTCTTATTCATCCTAATCATCTCAATCAGAGTTTGTCATATTCTGGCATTTTTTAACAGACATAAGTTTTTCCCTAGCCTGTGGAAATTAGAGGATATGCCATATGCGTCATGATAGTGAAGCAGTTAAAATAAAGTGGAAGTGCAGAAATCAGTTGAGTGATTGGAGGAATCGTATCATGACCAAACGGCAAAATTGCAATGAGTAGTGCTAGTCATGATGAATACTTTATGAGGTTTAGATCTCTGTATTCAAGATAACGTGATTTTGGAATGTGATGATGCTTGGAATCACATGCTTGCGATGCCATATTGATTAAAAATAGAATTGGTTCTTTGGAAGTTCTCAGGTTCTGGAATTAATGAGGGATCTCAACCATGGCTTTAGCACAGTTCTGGATTAGGCATTTTTTGCTTAAGAGAAGAGTTGGTCAATTAATGTTTAGTTGGAAAAGGCGTTCAGTAGTTCCTGGTCAAGGAAAATTTTTTTCAAGTAACAATTGATATATAATATCCTATATTTGTAGCCTTTTTATATACTTCTTTTAGAGCTTGTAAAGTTATTTCTCCCTCATGCAAAGCAATAGCCTGTAGAGTCTCTCCATTTTGAAAAGCTTGCTAGTATCATCACCACTTTAAGCAAAGCTCAAGCCACCCTTGCTGCATGCCCTAGCTTCCTCACCGAAGACCTACGGTCCTACACCCACTGACCTCCACTGATGAATACGATCATCCTTAGAGAACATTCCTTCTTTACTTGGACACAAAATACTGACCAACAACCAACAGCCTTTCTCACAATTGTTGCCTTTGCCGGTCGATTCTGCTGGCCACCCAAACTATCCAAGTGATACTGCCACAAGTAGAGAGGGAATGAAAATCCTATGAGAAGACTTCTTTACAAGGATCTAAGAGATTCATCTTTATATTATATTAGGCAGTGACAGGATGAAAATATATGAGGAAAATTTCATGATTAAATCTAAAGATTCCAAATTTGATCACATATAAGGGGAATAATTATGTATAATCAATAGGGAAAATAATTTAGAGATTGATGAAATTCAGCTGCAGAGATATTAATAATGTTTTCTAACTTAGTGATATTGGCGATTGAGTATTTTGGATGGAAATTATCTTCTTTTATCTTCTTGAGTCCATGATTATTTTTTAATTATCTCTTTTCTTTGTTCAATTTTTGTTCTATTTTAGTGATTTGTTTGCTTGTGTGACTTTTTGTTATTAAGTTTGGTATAATTTCACTTTTTTTATTGCGGTGTAAGTTTATAATTGATTGTGTGAATATGTAATCTTGAATTTCTATGTAATATTTTTATTTGAAGATTGTTAAATTATCATTTGCGCATGTTGTACGTATTTATGATTTTCATTTAAAGAGTTGATTACTCATTGAAACTAATGGTTTGTGAAAGTCAAATTTAACTTCTGTTCATTAAATTGTGCATCTCATCCCAGCTTGCATTTGACAATCCTTTTTATAAAAGGTCATGCTTCAAGGTTTATGCCTTAAAAAATGTGACAACTTGAAGATATGCTTAGAGGTCCATTGCAAGTGATTTTTTTTTTCTTTGCATAAGGGGAAAAATGTGTTTATAAGATGATTTTTCATGACTTCTTGGCATTTTAATTTACATATCTATGACAATGATGCCAATGGATCTATGAACCTTTCCTTCTTAGGGATGCATGTCGAGTCTTATCCAACTATGAGGAGCTCATAAATACTGAAGCAATCACAAATGTTATGAATGCAAACCTTTTTGCATCTCTAGATAATGGTCTTGTTACTCTTGTAATGAATATTGTGCATTTTAAATATCTCAAGTTGTTCTTTTCTATTAAGTTGGTTACTACAAAATTTTTAAGGAGTTATGATTGTGTCATTTGTTGCTCAATTTGTGATTTTTCATTTTTGTTTCTGTTAAGGTGTAATATTCGTGATTTGATGGTTTCCAATTTGTGATATTGATGTAGAACTACGTAAGAATGCGATGATTTAGTAAGATCTTGCACAACTTTTGATTAGAAAATAACGAAGAAAACAACAAGCATTTAAAACAACGGGATAAAACGTAAGAGGGGTCACGCCCGTTTAGGCTAAGTCACATAACCAGAGATTTGAAATTTCAAAATAAATTAGAAAATAACATTATGCCGGAGTAGTAGTTTCAATAAAAATCCCTAGTCTAATAGTGAGATTAGCAAGCACATGAATACGCTCAAAACCCTACGTTTACTAAGCTTACCATAAGTAGGCGACGGTCGGCCTTTGTGACTACAATCAATACTACGAGAAAAGTTAGACTCAAGAAATAAGAGAACAGGAAGCATAGGAAACCTTCGTCAAGGATCGGTGGCGATCCTCCACTCGACAATCTCCAATTGCTCCTCGATGGCTTCCACCAAGGTATTCAAGATCCGCTCGGTATAATCTTCCACCGTGTGGTCGACCCTCGAGTTGACGTCGAAGAAGGTTGAATGTAAGATGCACACAAACCCGTGTTTGTCGTAGGTTAGGCCGTATTCAATTTCCGGATCGGCCATTTATAGATGTTAATGGACGAAGTCTTCCCACAGCTTGCTAGTATCTTTGATTATTGTTAAAGAGAAAGAAGTTTCTTGAGACGTGGTGGTGGTAGACGGAGGCCGGCTCAAGGGAGAAGAGGTTTTAAAGGTTTTACTTTGGACTTGAGAGGGAGAAGGAATAAAATCTGAAATAATTTCAGATTTTTGGAGAGGAGGGGAATTGGAATTTGAAATAATCCCAAAAGGGAATGAAAGAGGGGAGGGCAGCGGCAAGGGGGGAGGCTAGGGATTTATTTTCCAAATATCAATTTCAGATTTTAGAAAGAAATAAGGAGGTGTGAGGGCCTTGGAAATTTCGGCTAGAGAGGATTGGGGGATTTGAAATTATTTCCTAAGTGGAGAGTTGGGTTTAGGAAATAATTAAGAGGGAATTAATGGGATAGGGGGAAGAGTGCCGGCGGTATCAAGGTTGGGAGTGGATTGGGGACAATTGATTGGGGCTTCCTATTTTGGATTTAGGAATTAGGAAAGACTTATTTTAAATCCATATTGAATTAGAAATTCAATTAGATTTAACTTAAATACTTTCCTAAAATAGAATAGTTAAATTAGGAAAGATTTTGAATTCAAATTCAAATGATTTGAATTTCAAAATTATTCTAAATGAATCCTCAACCAAATTAGGAAACTCATGGGAGAAGGCAGAGGGTGGATTTGGCAGCCAAAGGAGCTCGGGCCGGCGGTTAGGGGGAAAACCGTGGGGTGTGGAGATGGGGGAGAGTGGTCCGGTGAGCAAGGAAGCAAGGTTTTGGGATGTAGCCAAGGTGAGAGATTATGTGGTGTTGAGGGAGCATAAGGTGGTCGGCGGCAAGGGGTTGAGATGACCTTGGCCGGCGGCTAGGTGAGGGAAGGAGGGTTTATGGGGAAGGCAAAATAAGGAACCACGAACCTGGCTGTCTCCAAGGTTGGTGGGTGATCCCAAATCCCAACTCCCTCTCCTAGGGATTCACCAATCAAACTCTCAATCTCTAACAAGAACTGATGCAAGGAAAAAAATTTTAATCAATCATTCATTCATTAACTTTCAAAAACAAAGCAAGGGGCTATAAATAGCCTTGTACATGAGACTCAAGAAATAAAAGATAATCATGCCCTTGGGGCTTACATACGACATCTCTTTATTAGAAGGGTACAACAGGAAATAAAATAACATAAAACAAATAAAAAGTCACATAAATAAGAAAATACATAAAATAAGTCAAAAGTACAAAGACTTAATCGTGGTTGTAGATCGGCGGCCACACTTCTGATAAACTTTCCAAGATCTGATGTCCCCATCAGATATTCTGGTCTACTGTTCTAATTAGGTTGCTAGCAAATTGGAACTTCATAGCAACCAATTGGCACATGGAGAACATAATGGCAATAATTCTTTTTAGATATTCAAACTCATAGCAAAGCTCGAATAGTCTTCCTATCCTCATTTATTCAAGATATTTCTCTTGTTATGGATTTCTCAATATTCTTTCGTGGATTTGCACTTAAGTGCGTTATCTTTATTACTTGATATTTCTCTCTGAATGAGCTTTCAATATTGTTATCCTGGATTTACATTCAAGTGGAACGATGAAATTAAGAAGATTAATCTCTTCCAAATGAAGGGCTTTTATTTCCAATGGCAATTTTATCTAACGCAATGATGTCATATGTTCAAGAAATTATTCAACAACTTTATTTAAATCTTTTACCATACTCTCACCAGGAATATAGTACTTGTATAGTTTGGTCTTTGTGTTTGCCATGATGATGATGCTTTACACGTGTGCTGGTATAAGAAAAAATTCTGCAGCAAGCATTAGACAAACAATGCGTATTAGGAAAAAAAAAGGCTATGGTATAACATTTCTTTTTATTATTCTGTTAAACATGGTTAGTCTGTGATCATGAACTGTACTTTTTGTTGATATACAATATAAAATTAATCTATAATGTCTTGTTGTGTGAAAAAATAAATGTCTTACAAACTGTAAATAGGTAAAGTTGAAATTTTTACATTATCTTATTATGTATGTTGAATCTTTACAGAGAAATAGTATTTGCAGGATAGAGATTTTACTCATTTTTTTTATTTTTTTATTACCCATTATGATAAAAGAACCAAAAACAAAATTAAATAAAAATTAAATAGCTCGTCATTGATCTTATCCTAACTATTTAGGGTTGGTGGCTATGTGAATTCTTATTTTTTAATTCATTCTTACAGAGTTATATAAGTGGTAAACGTATTATATATATATATATATATATATATATATATATTATGCTTTTTAATTCTATAGCATTTAATTTATTAACTTATGATTGCATATTCTACTTTCTGTTGTTCATGTCCAAACCATCAAAATATATTTTTTATCCTTTTATCTTCAATTATGTTACTCCAACTATGTCACTGATATAATTAATCAATGAAATATTTATCATAGTTTTGCAAATATGTTCAACTTAATATTTTCATTTTTACCATGCCTATGTTGTCTATTAGATACTTTTGACTGCCCAACATTTGAATTTAGGCAACTAGTTAGATTTATTATAATTTTATAAAATTTTCATTAAATCTCCTTGATATTCCCTTATCACACTTTTTTTAGCCATTTATCCATTTCAATCACCTTAATTCTATATGCCTTTATCTATATCATTTTCCTTACATATGATAGATTCAAAATACTTAAATTTATGCCATCAAGGTATCTATCTTTCAATAATGTTGAATGATAATTATTATTATTGCACCAATTAAATTTACATATCATATACTTAGTCTTTGTTCTATCTATCAATCTTAAGTAATTTATCTTTTCAATATGGTGTTATATTTTTTAACTTTCCATCTATTTAAGTAGATGGGCCACTTACTAGAGTTGTCATTTGCAAAAATCATACATCAAGTCATCTCACTTTAATAAGCAACTTATAAAACAATATTAAAGGATACAAACCTAATGTTAATTGTTGAAGTAATTTTGGTATAGTTAGAAATTGTTTAGTATGTAATATTACTTATAACACTGGTTGATACTCTATCCTACCTATCTTTAATACCTTAAACATACTTTCAATACTTTTTTTTATTAATCATGGCGCTCGATTATAAGTCGTATTAAGATGAATCGAAATCCGATGAAGATTCTCCTCTGTATGCTTTTCCTTAGTGTTTTGGCACAAAAATCATCATCTCTTCACTAATCATATTCATTAAACTAGTTTAACATTTAATTCCCTATATATTACTATCATTGTCCTTTTTGTATTATTTATCTCTCCAACATAAAATAATTACGACCTTCCTTTTTTAATTTTTTTTTTACGTCCTTCCTAATTTGTTTTCACATTTTCATTTAATTTTTTTTAGACAAGCAATAGAAATTCTTTTTCTAATCATTGTACCCACCTATTCTATAATCTTTCCATTAAAAATGTTTAAATTGTATGCAGAAAATATAATCATAATGTTGTTAAAAAAGACAATGAACCACTCCATTGAGTGGATCATAATGTTGGCCTACAGAAAAAGAATAGAATGTGAGTTTAATGTAGAACTAACAAAATTAACTATAAGCTTGAAATGTTGTAAAGCTGAGTCTATCCCTCTTCTATGAAATATTGTCATGCCTTCTTGTGCAATTAAAAATGGTACTTCAAGGCTCGTTCGTCCCAGAAAGGCTCTATTTTCCATTTTTTTAATCTTATAAGAATTGTCTTTATTTGATTTGAGATACTTAATAAGAATTGCAACGTGAACCAGTACCGGTGTGCCTATCCGTCCTTTTATGTGTTTTTTGCACTGCTAGTTCTGAACTCTACCTTGAGTTTTTCACATAGATTATATTGTGCCAAAAATTAGATCTTAAAAAAACCGGCAGACCTGATTGTACTTAACAAAATTATTTAAGTCATTGCGTTACCTGATGGCTATGTTTAACAATCCCATCTCATTTTCTCACAGATCTAGAATGGAAACTTATATATGTCGGATCTGCTGAAGATGAGACATATGACCAACTCCTAGAAAGCGTTCTTGTTGGTCCTCTTAATGTGGGCAACTATCGATTCGTCTTACAGGCAAATACTTTCTAAATTTTGATCTATAAGGTTTGTTTGGGGGCAATTTTTCTCTTTTGAAAAAATTAGATATCAACTTTCTTGCTTTTGGGTTATAAAAAGTTATTTCTCATCATAAAAGTTTTTAAAAACAACAAACATTGAAAAAGCTACCCCAAACTGACCCTTCATCATTATAAGAAGCTAACATTGTCATTTTGCACTCAGGCAGATCCACCGGACCCAGCAAAGATCCGTGAAGAAGACATTCTTGGTGTGACTGTACTGCTTCTAACTTGCTCTTATGTTGGCCAGGAATTCATAAGAGTTGGATACTATGTAAACAATGATTATGAAGATGATCAACTAAGGGAAGAACCTCCCACTCGAGTCTCCATAGATAGAGTTCAAAGGAATATATTAGCAGACAAACCTCGTGTTACAAAGTTCCCTATAAATTTTCATCCTGAAAGCAGCCAGAATGGCGACCAGTCTGCCGATCCTTCTTCACCTGAAGCCAACGTTGTACAAGATAATGAACCCGAACAGAAACCTGCATGACGCTTGATGCTGTTTAAACGAACTGTTTTGTGTGGTGAGAGGGTTCTTATGGTTAAGCTCATAATGTTTTTTGTATAGATTCAAAGCCTTTCTTCAAGAAATTATTATATGCGGAATCCGAATATTGTCTAGACTCCAATAGAAAAGGGCCACACTGTACACAGTCTATATATTAATACATACTGTGTATAAAATTGTACATAGTGTGTATTGAAGACCTGGACTATGCATGTAATAATCTCTTTTCTTTTGCAACTTCAAAAGTTGTGAAAATTCTCTAGGAGCATTTTGTCTGAGCGATGAGTCCTGTTTCACAGGAAAACATTTGCCTGTTAATTGCCAGATCTGTTGCCAGGACGGAAGATTTATATATATACTTATTTGATTATTCAGGCCATAGAACTTGTTTTGTTCGTTATTGATCAGTAAATGATTTGCCATATTTATTGCATTTCACATTGCCATACTTGTCAATATTTCTCCTTGTACTTTATTATTGAAGCATGAGTTGTACAATTTCTATCAGAAATTTTTGTAGGGAAGCCTAAGCAAATGATGGTGGCTTTGATAGTGCGTCAAATTTGAAAATTAACTAATGTTGGTCTTACCAACAAAATTATACTATTGTGATAGCAAATGGCACCTGCAATCTTATAGGCTTATGCTTCATTTAGGACAGTCTTCCAATTATTTTTTAAAGTAATTTTTTTGCATAAATTTTTTAACTTAAAAAATTTTGTACTAGAAAGTTAAATAGTAAAAATAGTTATCCCAAGCTTTTATGTGGACAGATTATGTACACATATATGGCCCTCCAATTATAGAAATCTACCATATCCTGTCTTGGCATTAGCTCATATATGCATGAATACTGTTGTGACTTGGATAATCTTATTATTCAGAATTTCAGATAATATATAAAATATTTAAAGAAAATGTTTATCTCCACAAAAGCTTGACCTTAATAGCTGCAGCATTTTTAATAATATTTGAGAAATGCTATTATTCAGCTTAATACATGTTCATATTCAGTCTGTTCATTAAGCTCATAATGTGACTAATGGCTCTTGCAGATGTTACTGTTGAGAAATATAACTTAAATAAATTAGAAAAAAGGAATGAACTAATTATGAAAAATTAAGTTAAAAAATAATTTATTAAAAAAAATTATAATTCAGTAGATACTTGAAATTTTTTAGAGAAAAGATTAATACAAAATTAACAATGTTTTCTCAATTGGAATAAAAGCTCATGAATGCACAATAAAATTTACATTGCAATTTGTCTCTCTATTTTAGAAAGAAATAGACACTAATTAAAACCAAAAGAGTGATAGAGAGAAAAATAATTGTCTCAGTATTTATTAAAATTTAATCTGAAACTATGCTCAAATTTTGTAAGTTGACAGACACCCTATAAATCAAAATTAACATTAAAATAATTAGAATGGTAAAATTTTAATAAATTATTTTGAAAATGATAAATCAAATTACAACAATAAATCAGAAAATTGAAAAAAAAAAATCAGCTGAAACTGATTATAAAAAATAAATAATAAGAAGAAAAATAATTTCTTAGAAATAAATATAATTTTGTAGACAATTACAATAAACATTTTAAAGAAAAATTTAGTAAAAAATTAATATTTTACCTTAAAACATTTTAAAAAGTTGAGAATCACTAAGGCTTGGTTTGAGACGGTTTCACAGCTACATTGATTTATAAAAAATTGTTAAATGCTCGTTTGGGACATTGCGGAAAAACGAAGTTAGAAAAATTTTTGCGGCCTGTCGCTACTTCCCGCGACCTTTTGCTGCCTCCCGCGGTCCGCTGCTTCCCATGGTTTTGAAGAGAAAAAAAATGCCGTAAATGCCCCCATTTGTGCGAGACTGCTTCTCCCTCGTCGTCAACGGATCAGTCCAGGCTCTTCACGACGATGAGGGGGACACGGGGGTATCTTGCACCGGAGTGGCTCACCAATTCAGCCATATTTGATAAGACGGATGTGTACAACTTTGGATTGGTGCTTCTGGAGATCATTCGAGGGAGGAGGAATTGGTCGTTGGTGGCTGAAGGGTGGTCGATCGGGGGCACTGGCGGTGGCGAGATGGGATACTATCCCATGATTTGCATTGGAAATGCACAAGAAGGGGAGGTATTTGGAGCTGGCGGATCAGAGGTTGGAGGGGAAGGCGACGGAGGAGGAATTGGGGAGAGTGGTGAGGATTGCGCTGTGCTGCCTGCATGAAGAGCCGGCGATGCGTCTGACAATAGACGTAATGGCGACGATGCTTGACGGAGCTATTGAGGTTGGGCAGCTGAGGCCGGAGGCGCTTGGAGTTCTATGGGTGTATGGGAGGGGTTTTCTTTGCACCGGCGAGAGTGGGAAGGGGAGCAGCAGCAACAACAGCTATGCATATTTCATAAAAAAATTGATGCACACAAATTCTATTTAAGTATTTTCTTGATATAATTTTTTTAAAAAACATATGAAAAAATTTAAGTAAAAAATTTATAATATTTTGATATATAAACTTAAAAAAAAAAATTAAAATAAATATTTGATTTGAATTTAGAATTATTAGTTTGTTATCATATAAATATAAAAACATTTATATTTAATAAAACATTTCATGCTAATATATAGAGGGGTATCAAGATAATTTATTATTATACAACAACAACACAGCAGCTCGGCAGTTATACTAGCCAAACAAAATTTATTGATTTTTGTACAACAACTTTATAAAGTAGCTTTATGGACAACAACTTCACAACCTGCTTTACCGGACAACTGTAGTCGTCCCAAATAAAGCCTAAATCATTAATGACTTTCCAACACTTCAATATGAGAAAATAAGCTAACATCGATTGCTGTGTATAGTAGCAAATGTGAATTCCAATGACAAAACAGTAATAAATATGAGCATGTATAAAACGAAAATTAAATGGGTTTTCTAGTTTCTACAATAAACATAAATTAAAGGTCTATTTGAGATTGCTATACTATTTTATAAAATTAATTATGAAATTGCTATGACAAATATAACTTAACTACTTAATTAAAAAAATATTTTTTCAGTACAAAAATTTATAAAAAGCAAGTGAAAGAATAAGAAGCTGTTGATATTATCTACCTCGTGACATATTCTAAAGATTTTGATGATAACAAAAATATGCTTGAATGTTCTAATTTGTATGGTAAGTATTTCAGGTGTAATTATTTGTTGGATGTGCATGATAATTACTTATATGAGATTTGTATTGCATAACTCAAGTTCAATAAAAAATTGAGCTCAAAAATCTCAAGATGTACCAAGATGAATAGCTTGAAGATATTTATATTAATATAGGAGTATGTTAAAGGTTCATTATCTATTAAAATGATTCACATATAATTAATTAAAGATAATAAGCTTGATTTAGAAATCTATAAGATCCCTTTATTAAATAAATATTATATGCTTTATAAATTACATAAATGTTATGAAATATAAAAAGATAATTAATCAGAGAAAATTAAATGTAATAAGTTTATGTGGTAAAAACTTTATTATGTATTAATTTTGAATCGAACTCATTTCTCATAAATTTATTGATATATAATTAATTTTATCTAAATTACATTATATTATTGTATGAATATTTAATATATTTTTAAATACATTAAAATATGCATAAGTTTTTTTTTTTTTTTTGTATATCATATTATATTGACAAAAACATGGCTTAATTTTTGTTTCATTAGATTCTTTGGATTTTTTAGATAAAATTAATTGGCTACATGACCCACTTTAAAGCTAAATTGAATTTATAGTAAATTTCTAAATATTATTAGATTTTAATATTATATGTAGAGAAGTTATTTTGACTTATTTTGGATGTGTATGAAGACTTTTTCATATGAAAAGCCATTTGAAACTTATATTTATTGAATATAAATGAATTATTTATCAAATATAATATTATTAATTAATAAATTAGTTTTAATTATTAATTTTATTCAAATTTGACTTTACTTACTCTTTCCCTTTAAATGTCCCTCTTTCTCTCTTATGAGGGCTATTCAAAAGAGAAAACTTCATCAATCTTTTCATTCATCTTTCCTTCTTTACATGCTAAATCTTGAGAGGAGAAAGTTTGATTTTCATTCCCAGAGCTCTTTTTATTTGTAAGATCAAATTCTTGGTTGGATAGCTTCAACATACTAAATCGTGTAACATCTCTTTGGAGTTCTAAAGTTTAATTTCTTTTTCTAAAAATTTACTTGATGTTCTTTTAGTTTTCACCATCTATTTTTCTTGAAAATATTTATTTTTTGATGAAATATTAATTGAGAATGTTATATTAAGTTTTATATATTAAATATTTTAAATTCATAAAGATAGCAAAATAAGTATTTTTTTATTTTTCTACGTGTCATAGATTTAAATTTAAAATGCAATTCATTTTTAAAAGTATTATATGATTTGAGGAGTTATAGTTTAAATGAGCAAGATAAATATTTTTATTTAAAATATTATTTATATCTTTATCAAAATATAAATCTATCTTAAAGAAGTAAATTTTATATTCCATTTGCAAGTAGTGAGGTGATTAAAATCAAATTGTAAGATCACCTCAAAAATTTTTGTCATTTTATTACAAGATAATTTGAGCTTATATTATTTATATCAAACTAAAATTTTCTTTTTCTTGATCTAAGCCATTTAGCTTAGTGAAATTTAAATTATAATTAGATTGGGTTGTATTCATCCGTGTAGGATAGCACTTTGGTTGTAAACAACTTTTTTTTGTTTAAATAAGTGAGGTTTGCAAGGTAATTATTAGATTAGTGGATTCTAGCCCAAAAGTTGGCTAGCATGAACGTAGGCTGGATTGGAATTCGAGCCGAACAATGTTAAAATATTATGAAAGTTATTTTCTTTTATTGCATCTATTTTTCTTTATCAATTTCATAAAAAATAATGATTATTTATTCTTTACCAAATATTATTGAAATTATTTTAATTATATTTTTTTAATAAAAATTTTAAAACACAATTCACCCCCTCTTGGGGTGCCACAATCATTCAATAATTGGTATCAAAGCCATGAAAAAAAATGTATTTCAAGAAAAAGAAGAAGGCTCTCTTGGCTAACCCAGATTTTGATGAATCAAGTTCATTAGATAAAGAGGAGAACATTTGTCTTATAGCAGGAAGAGAAATTGATTGTGATTCTCAAGAGGTATGTTATAATATATCTTATGAAGAATTAGATGTTGCATTTAATGAATTAGTTGTTAAATATAAAATTTAAAAAGAAAATATAATATTTTAGAAAAAACATAAAAATTTAGATATGTATTTTAATGATCTAAAAAATGAATGTGATGATTTGAAAAATAAAAATAGTTGTTTATTAGATCATTCTTTACTTCTTTTTAAACTTGAAAGAAAAAATATTCTATTAAAAGTAAGATTAGATTTATGCAATAAATCAATATATAGTTTATTATAAAGTTCCATCAAGTACAACTTCAAATAAAAATTCTTCTTATATATCACATAGACATCATGCTAAGCCATATATAAATACTAATATTTGGTGTAATTATTATGGTATAAAAAGATATATCTCATTTGATTACTATGCTCATAAATCACATAATGCTAAATAATCATCTCTTGTATGGTGCCAAAAAATACAAGCACTTCATATACCATACATAATAGATATCATACTACTCATTTAGAATGTAAGCCTAAAAACATTTGGGTTCCAAAGTTAACATTTGATTTTCTTTTATAGGAGTGCCTTCAAAGTAAAATCAATGAAGGCATGTGGTACTTGGACAGTGGATGTTCACGACATATGACGGGCGATAAAATAAAATTCTCTACATTAGAACCAAGTGATGAAGGATGTGTCATATGGAGATAGTGCAAAAGGAAAAATTATTGGTATTGGATCCATATCTAAGAACTCTATTACTTTAGAAAAAGTCTTATTATTTTTGGTTTAAAAAGATAATTTAATTTCAATTAGTTAATTATCTGATAAAGGTTTAAATATTTCTTTTTATCCTTCACATTGCATTTTTAGAAATAATGAAACTATTTTTCTTATTAGAAATAGACTTGAAAATATTTATTTAATTGATTTAGAGAATACAAATGATATTAGTTTGAATTTACTTTGCATAAAATTTATAAATGGTGATGCTTGGTTATGACATATAAAGCTATGCCATGCCAATATCAACATTTTATATAAATTTTCTAAACTTGATTTAGTAGTTGGTTTATCAAAATTATTTTTCATTTTGATTTTATATGTGATGCATGTATTCTTGATAAACATACATTTAGGTGGGAATTACGAGTAGACCTCAATTAACACAACTAATTTTGGTTGTAAAAATTATGAATTTGTTATTGTAGATAATTGTTCTAGATACAGTTGGCATTATTCTTAGCTAAAAAAAATAATGCATTTGATGATTTTAGAAAATTTGCTAAGTATATTCAAAGAATATATGTTTATTTGATTCATAGAATTTAAATAGATCATGGTGAAGAATTTGAAAATTATTATGATGAAAATAGAATTAGACATATTTTTTCACCTCCTAGAACTCCTTAACAAAATGATGTAGTTGAAAGAAAGAATCACACTTTGGTAGAATTAGCAAGATCAATGTTAGATGAATATAAACTTCTAAAGTATTTTTGGGCAGAAGCAATAAACACTACATATCATTTTACAAATAGAGCTTATCTAAGACATATTCTTAAAATGACTCCTTATGAAATATTTTTTGGAAAGAAACATAAGATTTATCATTTGCATGTTTCGGATGTAAGTGTTTTAATTAAAATAATGACAAGGATCCTTTAGGTAAATTTAATAGTAAGTCTGATGATGGTATATTCTTAGGATGTTAAATTTTTGAAAAATCTTTTATAGTTTTTAATCAGAGAAAATTAATTGTTGAAGAATTCATTCATATACTTTTGTATGAAAATTTGATAGATTTAATAAGAAATAATTTGAATGATAATGATATTTAGAATATAAAAAAAATAAATTTGGAAGAAAAGGTGGATGACTCATTGCCTAAAGAATGGAGATATAATAGAAATAACTCAAAAGAATTAATAATTGGTGATGCTTCTCAAGGTGTTAAGACAAGGAGGAACCTTAAGAATGAGGTTAAAAATTTTAAATTTCTATTAGAAATTGAACCTAAAAATATAGATGAAGCTTTACAAGATAATTTTTGGATAATTGCTATGGAAAAGGAACTTAACTAATTTATAAGAAATAGTGTTTGGGAGTTAGTCCCAATACCTCATGGTCAAAATATGAATGGAACTAAATGAGTATATAAAAATAAACTAGATGACTCAGGAAGCATTATTAGAAATAAAGCTAGATTAATCGCATAAGGGTACACACAAATTGAGGGAATAGACTTTGAAGAATCATTTACACCTGTAGCAAGACTAAGGGCCATTAGATTATTCCTTTTTTTTATTTGTATTAAGGACTTTAAAATTTTTCAAATGGATGTCAAAAGTGCATTTTTTAATAGGTATATTAATCAAGGTGTATTTGTAGAACAACCACTAGATTTTGAAAGCATTAATTTTCTTATTCATGTATTTAAATTAAAGAAAGCATTATATGGTTTAAAACAGGCTCCACTTTCTTGGTATGATAGGTTAAGTGGCTTTTTAATTGAACATAATTTTAGAAAAGGTATGGTGGATACAACTCTTTTTATCAAAAATATTGGAGATGATTTGATTATTAGATATAGTTATGTTGATGATATATTATTTGAAAGTATAAATAAAAATTTGTGCCATGATTTTTCCTTAATAATGTCAAAGGAATTTAAATTGAGTATGATGGGAGAACTCTTTTTTTTTTCTTAAGACTTCAAGTAAAATAGCTAGAGTCTGACACATTCATATGTTAAACTAAGTATATAAATGAATTATTAGAAAAGTTTGATATAAAGATATTCAAATTGAGTAAAACCCCTATAGGCCCATCAACTAAACTTGATTTAGATGAATCAAGAAAACTAATAGATCAAAAGCTTTATAGGAGTTTGACTGATTCACTTTTATATATTACTGCTAGTAGGCTTGATATTATATTTGCTATATATTTGTGTGTAAGATTTTAAGCTAATTATAAGGAATCACACTTAACAGCAGTTAAGAAAACATTTTCCTATTTGATAGAAACTCTTAAGTTGGTGTGAAACCCATTAGGTAAAAGAAGTTAAACTTTTAAACATCAAGGTGCCTTTTTGTGTAATGGTTATAATTTTATTTAAGAAACTCCACAATTAAGCATGCTCGTCTTAGAGAAATTCTTGGATGGGTGACCTACTGAGAAGTTACACCAACAAGATAAAATCATGATGCTCTTATGCCAAAGCAAGCAATATCTTGATAGTTAAGCCTATTATAAATGGTATCAGAGCAAAACACCAGCCGGAAGATGGGAAGTAAGTGCTATATACAAGACAAAGTGCTACATGATGGGAGCCACCACTTGAACTTGTAGGGGCCACCTTAAGAATCCTATATGCATGGTGGATGATTCTAGGACAAAGATGCTGACAAGGATGTTAATTACATAAGCAGGAGAGATTATGAAATCCTTAAGTAAAAGAAGCTAAACTCTTAAACATCGAGTGCCCTTTGGTATAATGGTTGGAATTTTATTTAAAAAACTCCAAAGTTAAGCATGCTCATCCTAGAGCAATTTTGGGATGGTTCTACTAGGAAGTTACACCAACAAGATAAAATAGTGGGGCACTTAGGCAAAGCAGATAATATTTTGATAGTTAAGAGTTTGACCTATTATAGTTAGGCTTATGATATCCAAAAAAATTATTATCATATAATTTAGTTGCATAGTTTGATATTGAAAGAATTTACCCATGAAGAAGGTCTTCGTTCCAAAAACTAACATGGTTAAATCAAATATAGCAATGGTTTGCAGAATCTTGAAGCAAGGATCAGAGCTACCCAGTACCAGTGTGAAAGCAGTAGTTGTAGGTCCAACTTTAGAACCCCTGGTGGAACATCATAATGTAACTACTGAAGTTAATCAGGTGGTGGCTTCTAATATTGATACTAATATCTTGGATCATAATAAATTTGAGATGTTATCCAGGTTGGAAGATAAGAAAGATGTGGGGAATGTGGAGCAAAATCCGGATGGAATGACTGATAATGAAACTGAAGAGGGTGAAATCACCAATTACATACTGGAAAACTTGAAGGTAGCAGAAAAAGTTGATTTTATGGATGCTGAGTTGGAACAAGATGTGCCGAAGAACAACTATTCTACAAATTCTGGAGCAGCTGAGACTTTTTCATCCAGGGATATCATTATTAATGCAGTTTCAGGAAAATCTTCTTCAGGGAAAAAGGTTAAGCTTCTCAAAGAATCGAAGTCTCTTGGCCCGGGGAACATCATCTCAAGAAATAGGAAATTTGATGGAAGCAAATCTAAAAAGATTGGGGGTAATTCTCCCATCTTTAAACAATGACTTCACTGGTTTTCTGGAATTGTAGAGGAGCCAAGAAAGTTGAGGCTGCTCTATATTTGAAAGAGATTATTAAAGATAACAATGTGTTAATGGTGGGATTAATGGAAACTAAAATCAGTAACTTGGATAATTCTCAGGTGCTGAATTTCTTGGGAAGCAATTGGGATTATTTCATGGTTCCATCTAATGGGCTGTCTGGTGGCCTGATGATGTTATGGAGGAAAGACTTGGCTGTTTTCTCTGTTATTGAAGAATCATCCCAATTTATCATTGGGATGTTGAAAGCATTCAACAAAAACAATTGGCTGGTTGCTGCATTATATGGAAGCACCAATGCTCTAGAAAGGAAGGTGATTTGGGAGACCTTGGAGAAGCATTGTTCAAAGGAATTGCCTATGGTAGTGGGTGGGGATTTTAATTATGTCTTGTCTCATGAAGATAAGAGAGGGGGTAAGAAATTTGTTCTATCTCAAGGTGCTAAAGATATGATGAATTTTTTGATAAATAATGATCTACATGAAGTGGAAGCATATGGGCCCAAATTTACTTGGTGCAACAATAAAATGGGTGGAGCTCGTATTCTGGAAAAACTTGACCGTTGTTTAATCAATTCCACTGCTTTAAATTGTATTCACATAGCTCGTGTCAAGCACTTGGCACGTATTGCCTCAGACCATTGTCCAATCCTTCTGGAGATTTTCAAGCCAGTTGAAGTATTTGATAGAAACATTCGTTTTGAGGATGTTTGGGCTTCTTACCATGGAGCCAAATCAGTGGTGTTAAAATATTGGAAGCTCGATAAATGTGATGACCCAACCACATCTTTGAACTTAAAGTTCAAGAGAACTCTGAAAGCATTACATTTTTGGAGTAAAGCTAAGTTTAAGAATCTCAATAGGCTAAGGGATGAATTGAAAAATGATATCCTGGAACTTCAAAAAGAGGAAACCGACGGTAGTATTTCGGTTCTTAATCTTCAAATTCTCAAGTTCAAGATCAATGAACTCAACATCACTCTAGCCCGGCTCAACACTCGGTGGATGCAAAGAGCTAAAGCAAAATGGATGGAGGAAGGGGATTCAAACTCATGATTTTTTCATGCCTATGCCAATGCAAGGAGGAATAACAACTGGATCAATATTATCAAAACTAGTACAGGGCAAAATACTGAAGATCCTACTCAAATTCAAGAAGTCTTCTCAAAATTCTTCAAATCAAAGTGGCGACATAGAGACTATTCTCTGGTAGACTGGCCGAGGCCTTGGGCTTTCATTTCTGATGAAGAGCAGAGAAGTTTGGAAGCTGAGTACACAAAGGAAGAGATGCTGGCGGTGGTTAATTCCTCGGGCAAAAACATTTCTCCTTTTTAAAATGCTATTGGAATATTATTCATGAAGATGTTTGGTTAGCTGTAAACCAATTTCTTTCTACGGGCATTATGCATCAGTCTTGGAAGGAGACTATGATTGTGTTGATTCCTAAAATCAAAAGTCCCTTATTTCCATCCAATTTTCGTCCTATTAGTCTTTGTTTGACTATTTATAAGTTAATTGCCAAAATGCTATTGAGTAGATTGGAGAAAGTGATTCATAAACTCATTTCTCCTGACCAAGTAGCTTTCATCAAAGGTCGCTCCTTATCTGAACATGTTCTTTTGGTACAAGAAGTGTTTAATAAATTCCGGTATTTTAAAGCTAAAAGTGGACTCTTCGCAATCAAAATTGACTTGGAGCAAGCCTACGATAGTATGGGGTGGCAAGCTTTAAGGAAAGTTCTTATGCATTTTAAATTCCCTCTTAAGTTCCTAGAGCTTTTAATGCAATGTGTCTTAGATCCCAAATATTGCATTTTGATTAATGGGAGGAAGATTGATTGGATCATAGGCAAAAGTGGCTTTAGACAAGGGTGTCCCTTGTCTCCTTATTTGTCTATTTTATGCTCTCAAATCCTCTCGGATGCTCTCTATCTACATAGAAGTGGAATGGGTATTTCTATTACTTCTAATGCTCCCAATGTTTCACATTTATTTTATGCTGATGACATCCTTATTTTCTCAAAAGCCATTGTTAGTGAGGTGAAGAAGGTTAAAAAAATTGTCTCCAATTTTTGCAATTGGACTTGACAAACAGTTAATGCATCCAAATCTTTGCTTATTTTTGGGAAACACACTAATAGGAGAAGGAAGAAAAAAATCTCTTCTATTCTTCAGTTCAAGGTCGTGAAGGAATTTACCTATCTTGGTGTTAAGATAACCTTGAGAAGGAAGGTTGTTTCAGATTTTCAAAACCTGATGGAGGTGGCTTCCAATAAGTTGAACACATGGGGGAAGAATTGTATTTCTTTGGAAGGGAAGCTTGTTCTTGTTAAATCTGCTTTTCTTTCTCTTCAAATGTTTTTATCCTCTATATCTCCTGTTCCTATATCAATTCTTAAAGAATTTGACAAAATGTGTAGAAGTTTTCTATGGAACAAAAGTAATGGAAGAACCGGTTTGCATTATGTGTCTTGGGAACTATTATGTAAATCGAAAAATGAAGGTGGATGGGGTTTGTTCTCAGCTGTCTCCAGGATTGGTCCACTTCAAGCTAAATTTGCTTGGGAATTTCTCATGAAGCCTAATTCTCTTCTCAATCAAATTATCAAAGGCAAGTATGGTAATGATATATGGACCAAGGCAGCTCAAATTAATTTCTCTCCAACATGGAAAATTATTACTAATGGAGCATCTTATCTCAAAAAGATTGTGAGATGGAAAGTTGTCAATGGGAAATCTATTAATTGGATGCATGATGCTTGGATTCTTGATAAAAGCATCTCTAGATGGCCTACATTTGTAAACACACTGGATCCAGTAAAATACAATCTCAGTTTTTTCATCCATGAAGGAGAATGGAATCTTAACTCAAAAAAGAATCATTTTAGAAAGCTACTAATGGAAGTTATTGTTCAAATTCCAATAGCTATGGAAGAAAACGAAGATCAAATTGAATTGAAGATGAAATCTGCGGGTAAATCCATTGCTACTCAATGTATAGAAGTAGATTTCGATAGCAAACCTGAAGATTGTCCCTGGAATTGGTTGAAAGCTATTAAACTAAGACCTTCTATTGAATTATTTTGGTGGAGATTATACAACAAAGCTATTCCTTCGTATGAATTCTTAGTAAAAAGAAAATTTTCTAATCAATCAAGCTGTCCGAGAGGTTGTGTAGAGAATGAAGATAACTGCCATATAACTGCTAGATGCAGTAAATTACAGAGAGGTATCACCCTGCTTAAAAATTGGGGTTTCAATATGTCGGTATTTGAAGATTTTAATTCATGTTTGGATGGATTACTTAAAGCCTCTACTAATAATACACTATTGGCAAACATGTACTGTACAGCGATTTTCTTAACCTGGAAGAGTAGATGCAAGTTGGTTCATGGGAAGAGTGAAGATTCTGATTTTTCTATTGCTGCAAACATTGTCTCCTTAGCCACTGTTAGTAATTTCATCATTACACATCCGGAAAACTGGGATACTAATCAGCTTATGCTGTCTTCTTCTTTGTGTCCCCCTCCAACTGGTTGGATAAAGATAAATATTGATGCCTCGCTAAAAAGTAATTACTTAGCAGGCATTGGCGGCGTCATAAGGGATGATAAAGGCAGATTTTTATTAGCCTTTGGTACCCATTATTTGCATTGGGACATAGCACAAGTGGAATTATTGGCAGTTTATTATTTGAAGAACACCTTGAGAGATTGGATGCATGAAGCACAAGGAGTAATCATAGAAGGGGATAATCTCAACATTATCAAAGACCTTCATTCAAATTTGAAGAGTTAGAAGAAGAATGGAAGAATTAAGGAGGATCCTGCTTTTATTCAAGACTTTAACCAGGTTCTTTTTTCTCATTCTAGTAGACGTTGTAACAAATTAGCTTATTTTTGTGCTAATTTGGGTTGCAACAAGAGTTTTATTTGGGAAGAACTAAATAATGTGGAAATCCCACACTCCTTCTTTAGTATTTTAAAGGAGGAATGTGATGGATTAGAGTTGGGTTGAATTTCTCATTAGCTTGTAGTTCTTTGATTTCTTATGCAATGCAATTTAACATTTTATTCAAAAAAAAAAAAAAAAGTAAAAATCAATAATCTACAATAATCGTCAATCATCAATTGCAGCTTCCGAAGCCCGATTCTGGGACCCGACAACATCTTGAAGCCCTCGACTATTGTTTATCTTTTTGGCCGGGCGGATCAAAAGGGCAAGTGCCCTCCCCAACCTCTCTGCGAGGGGAAGGGCGTTGGAAGGCTGGTAAATTTTTGAGGGGAATAAAGATATTTTTAAAATAAAATAAAATATCTCAATAGGCAATTATCAACAATAAACAATCAACAATAGTCACAAGTGTGAAAGCCATTTTTCCTTCCAGGTTCGTCCGGACGAAGTTGGATCGTCCGGGGACGATCGGTACAGGCTGTAGAGGAATTTATGGACAGGGAAGTTCGTCCCAGGACGAACTGGGGTTCGTCCATACAAAATTTTTCCATAGAGCAACTCATCCAGGTACGATTACTGTTTAGCCTGAAGAAATTCGTCCAGTGGGCAAATCGTCCCGGGACGTTTAGATTGTCCGGGACGATCAATTTGGATATATATGGGTTTGAGATCTTTTTGAAGAGAGAGAGAAAACCCAAGAGAGAGAAAATCAAAGGAAAAAGGAAGAAAAGTGATTTTTGGGCGACTTTGGTCCGTTTTCGTCCATCGCCGTAGTTGGAAAAGTTGACCGACTAGAGGTAAGGCACATTTCGCCTTTCTCAATTTTTAGAAATGAGAATTTTGATGACTTTTTTGTCTATGATTTTATTTCCGTTAGCGAATATTTTGTTTTATTTTGCACTGATAAACTTTTTACAGTGTAACTTTTGGTATGTTTCTGAGATGATGCTTGTGCAAGAAAGAAGAAAATAGTGGATGCATTTCTATATATTTGGATGTTTTTAGTAGCTATGTGTTTTCTGTATGTTTTGATATTTGGAAGAAAGTCTGAAGCAAATTCCAAAGCTAGATCCTGGATTTATATCCGTCGCGACCCGACGCGAAAGGATTCGTTCCAGTCGGGTTGGGTCATGACAACAAGGACCTCTAAAGATTGATTCTAGGATCCGACAACGTCCCAAAGCCCTTGGCCATTGATTATCTTTCTAACTGGATGGGTTTGAAGGGCAAGTGCCCTCCCTTCCTCCCTTCATGGGGAGGGGACGTTGGGAGGATGCTGAAATTTATAACAAATCAAAGGACCCCTGAATAATTAATTAAAAATGAAAATTAATAAGTTTTTATTCAATTTAAAATATTTTTTTATCTAACTTGATTTAAAATTGACTTGATATGTGATACATTCAAATTGAGCTTTTCGTCAGGGTCTTGCACTCAAAGAGATGGGAAAATTATATAAGCCACTATTAAATCATAAATGATATTAATTACACAAGCAATTTGAGAAAGATTGTGAACATTTTAACTTCAGATTGATGAGTGATAGTATGCATTTTACTTCAAGAATGGTATATGTAAATCAACACAAAGATACTTATGCTGATTTGAAGGTTACTGGGTTCATATCTAGCATTTTAAAATAATACATATTTGAGTGCTAGTATATTTATTACATTCCATACTTCTCTAAAACTTTCCAATGCTATCTTAGAAAGTTCAATGTCGAAGAGAAGTTGCATTCGACATTGATAAGTAGGTATGTACAAGATGAAAGAAATGTAAAGATTACTATAGAATCAAGTTGTCAAACTATAGTTATAAGACCATCTAATATAAGTAACTTATGTTGGAATGATAGAAAGAAAATGATTCAAACTATAGTTATAAGACCATCTAATACAAGTAACTTATGTTGGAATGCTAGAAAGAAAATGATTTTATAGCTCTGGTGATAGATAGCAATATCACTCATGATAACATAAGTAATCACCTAAGGACCACAAGACACCCTTAGCATATGTTTGATAGTCTCCTAACATCTGTTTGATAGTCTCATATGATTACAAAATCAATGCATTATGAACATGATACTACACACTATCATTATCTTTCTTTAAACAATTTTGTTGAGACAAAATGAGTATCTCAATTCTCACAAAGCATTTTCATGAAAGTTGTGACAACACCTCCAAGACCATTTATGAATCCTTAAAAGATACATGAAATTTCAATCTTCAAGTTAGTAATGGCATGTGGGTGATTATAATGTCCTTTGTACCCATCAAAACATCTTAGGAGATGAGTATGGTGGAGATGCATTAGAAGTAGAAGAGAAAGAAGTAAAATATCAAGAATTAAACATTGATAGGGTGTTAAGTCAATTACACTATATGATGTGGAAATTTGATCTCTAATGGAAGATGATTCAAAATATTTCATGGTGTTTTAGAGAATTTAACTAAATCTATAGTATATTATATCGAGAATTCAATTGAAACTACAATATACTATATATGCATTGATGAAATCTATGTGTTGTAGAATGATTGTGAAAAGGTGAGGTACTCTAAATGAAATGTCTATGGAAATCTACAAGAAACTATGAAACAACACTTGGTATAAATCATGAATGTAGAACAACCTACCTTTCTATTAAGAACATGACAATCCAAATGTATTATGGAATGTTTATCTGCAAGCGTGTGTTTTTTATGCCACCGGATCCGCAACACTACTTGTATAAGCGAACAAAAGGCTACATCCTTACCATGATAGTAAAAATACATTTGAAAATGATATACCCTACATGTGCTCTGACAAATGTGTTAAAATTAAAAATAAAAATATATGAGAATTCTGAGTAGGGTCAAATGCCTATTAATGTAACATTCTATTTCCAAACTAAAGAAAACCCCACATATGCTCAGATAAACAAGCTAAAGTTATAAATATAAATGTCTGAGAATGTTTTGTGGGGTCAAATGCTTTATAATATTACATTCTATTTTCAAATTAAACACAAACCCACATGTTCTCATATCGTCACATATGATTCCTAAATCCAATGGTTCGAGAATGCTGCGTGGGTTAAATATTTAAGTTCATTCTCCACCATGAAAGGACTGGAGTAGTCATGACTTGATGTATAAAATGCCTCCCAAATTCCTACGAAAATACATGTGACTTCAAACCCACCCCGATGATGGTCATGTTGATAGAAAATCTCAATAGGAGGGGTAAAATTTCAAATCTAATAAAGCCCAAATTCTTTAAATGAAATCTAACACCTAAAAAACTTAAAATTAAAAGCCATCCACCTCTTGAAACCATTTGCTAGGGGGATAAATTCAAAATTAACCTCAATTCAGAAAGAGCAAATGCACGTCGGGTGTATCACTAAGATTCATCCTCAAACAGTCCAGTGTCTGCATGGACGAGACATGTGCCCTCAAAAAATGGCACAATTATATTATGACCATGACCAAAGCTTGTATGTTCCCTAATGGATTCAAATCCTTGAGTAATAAATCATAGGGCATATTCGATAGGCATAAAGCCCTCTATCAGCTAAGATGGATTCAGATCTATCACCTTGGACAAACACCAACTAATGTCTACAAGGTAATATAAAATGAAGCAACCCATGGCTAGTGATAAGGTACCTTTTGCACTACAAGAAAATCACCCATTACCGATAGAATTTTCCAGCTGGTTTCCGACGGTTAATTTTTTTTGGCAGCTTTCCTGTGGTTTTCCGACATAAAACAATGGCATAACTTTTTCGATGGAATTTATTGGCGGTTTCTTTCTGGTGAAATTTTTTGACAGCTTTTCTGACGGCTTTTCACATTTTTCTGTGGCTTTTAAATAATTTAATTAAAATGATTATAATTTTAACTATTTAAATGATTTAATAAAAATGATTAAAAATAATATTGACTATTTCTTTAATTTAAGTAAAAAAGATTCAAATTTAAAACTGTTATTTAAATTTTAATTTATTTTATTTTTTTAGTAATTAGTAATTTTAATTCCTTATTAAGTTAATACTTTTTTAATTAAATTTTAATTATAATTTTTATTTTAATTAATTTTTATTTTAAAAATTAATTAGTAATTAATAATTTTTATTTTATATTATTTTTATTTTTAAATTTTATAATTAAAATTGTTAGTATATTTAATTTTATTTAATAAGTTAATTTTAGGTCATTATATAATTTAAATATAAAAAAGCAATGTGGTAGGGAGTTTGACACTTTCCTAACCCACTCAGGTTAGAATCCATTAGCAGGTGAGCTCAGACGCTGGCCTATACGGCTAGGCGGGCTCTCGGGCTGGGGATGCTAGGCAGGTTGTGGGCATGAGCGGGCCATAGGCATGGTCAGTCAGGCTCTCGAGCGGGCATGGCTAGGAGGCTTTTCGCGGTCTAACAGGCTCAAAGGCGATGCGGTCAGGCCGGACTAAAGGGCGGAAGTGGGCCACGGGCGCGGTCAGGCGAGCTCAAGGGTGGGCGCGGGCAGTTGAGCTGCAGGCTACAACCATTGTTGTAGTAAGAGGGCTGGAATTTTTTTTTTATTTTTTTTTAACTTTCTGGCAGCTAATTTCAGCCGGAAAGCCACCAGAATAATTTTCTGCTGGAAAAACCTACCAAAAATATTTTTCCTATACGGGTTTTACAGGCAAAAAAATTTTTGCCCAAAAAACTTTCGGTAAATTCAAAAACCGCTGGAAAATGATCAATTTCCACCGATAATAGATGATTTTTCTGTAGTTTTGCCATGGTTGGTCGACTTCCTCCTCTGACTAAGTAGACTAGGGAAAATGAAATCCTAGGATGACGGAACCATGTGATCTTAATCGGAAACATCTTCATTCCCCCCACCATCTATTTTAATCCATGGTGATAAATTCCAAATCATAAAATCAAATTCAAACCCTAAAATTATTGCTATTATACATTGAATTTATAATCCATGCGACATCTTTAACAATTAGCCTTAATTAAAAGATTTCCTATGATTATCAAGAGGGGTAATTAACTATAGCGGCTTGTGCTATAGGAAACCAGAACTTAGATAAAAAAAGTTCACAAAATGAGGGTGAAATCTCTAGGCAGTGTCTTATCTAAAACCTAATTTACCTTCTAAAAATTCACCCGAAACCTAAGCTTATTAAAACTCTCTACTATCACATAAACAAATAAGAAAAGAAAAAATATATGGCACAGAGTGGCTGCTGACGTATAATGGAATTTTTCAGAGCCCACAGATTTTTGCTGATTCCACTGGGGACTGGTTTCTCTTTCCATCTTTGACTAGTTATACATAAACAATAATAGGGATAAAATTATTAAAATTCTAATAAAATATATAAAATTAGGGTTTTAAAATAATACAATCAGATAATATATATATATATAATTTTATTTAGTCTAGTCTCTGCACTTTGAAAGTATGAGATTATGTATCAAATTTTTATTAATAACTCTTTTCTTTCATTTTTTTTTAATGCATAAAGCAATAGCATTAAAAGGAAAAACACCTAATACAAACTAATAGCATCACATTCCTCCTTTAACAATAGAAAAAAAAAGGAAAAATATGTTCCAAACTAATATCATCCCATGAAAAATTCCCATTAAGAGCATAGTTAGCACACATTTCTGCTAACTTATTGCAATCCCTACTCACACAATTGAAAATAAGATAATTAAATTCTTTGACAAAAGAAAAAAAACTATAAACCAACCTCCAATTTATGCAAGCCCATCTTCTTGATATTATTTTGAATTCTTGTAATTACATTTGCATTGTCTCCTTCAATGATAATACATTTGTATTGAGTAAACCAATCCTTGATAATGCCTTTTAAAGAGAAAATAGCTTCCAATTCAAGCCGAGCAATATCCCAATAAATACCTTTATATCCGAAAGCAAAAAGAAACCTCCCTTTATGATCTCGATAAATAGCTCCAATTCTAGCTTTATAAGAAGATAACAAAGAAGCATCAACATTGATTTTGATCCAGTCAGGTGGAGGGGGATGCCAACATTTATTAAACATCGAAATGGTTGATTAACATCCCATAAGCCCAATTTTTTTCTATTGGAAATAGAAATAGAAGTTATACCAAGAGAATTAGAAGCAATATTTAAATTGATATCCTCCTTTCCTTCATAAATAAGTCTATTTCTAGACTTCCAACAAAGAAACACCAAAGTATAATAAACATTAGCAAGAAATGTCTTTTTAGTAGCATTGTATTCCAACCAACAAATAGATTCAGCAAAGCTCTGAAAAAGAGGAATTTGAAAGCCCCATTGATTTAAAATTTTTATAATTTGAATCAATTTATCACAACTCACCACCACATGTACAATATCTTCAATTTTCATACATCCTCTAGAACATAAGCTTCCCTCGTTTAATCTTCTATATTCCAAGAATTGGAATGTTGGAATAGCTTTATGATATAATCTCCACCAAAAAACTTCAATCCTTAAATTAAGTTTGATTTTCTTAATCCTTAGCTTTATGATATATAATATCCTTTTCTTTCATTTGTGTAGAATGGAACTACAGAATACTCCCTTTAATGTCCAATTGGGGTAACGCACTAACATTCAGCTAGCCATTGCCATCATCAACACTGGAGACTCTGAAGATACCATCTGATTTAGTAGATTAGAGTTTTCAACAACTACTACAAAGGCTGCTGCCATACCTATTCTCGATATAACTATTCAAGGCCATTCTACAAGGTTGATTCTGCTAAAATTCATGCACGACATTCTTATTATGTGCAATATCCACTAGCTGCTAGAACTGCTACTGCTAAAGCAGTTCATTAATATAGGACCTGAATATTCGAAAAACTCTCTCATCCTAAAGTTTTAATTGCAAAGAGAACTAATGTCAATTAGAAGACTCTGCCAACCATATCAAGAATCATCACAGTATCAACTAAGCCCTTTATACTAAGAAGGCATGATCATGAAGCTTCCTCATGTGGATGAAGATTATCCATAAGGCAGAGGAGAAAGTTGAATGAAGAGATGCGAGCTCAATAACTACTACCTGCATATTCGTCTACACTGCCAGCATTGTAGCCAGAGGTTAATGTTCCCACTCAGAATAGATATGTAAATGTAAAATGGGCTAAAAGAGATAACTCTACTAGCGAGTTAAAGCAGTCTTTTTGGGAACAACAACAATAAACTCCTATTCATTAGAAGAAGAAACATGAAACTCTGCCCGCTAAGATACATAGTGTTTTGAAAGTTTCAAAGGAAAATGGATTGATAAAGAAGAAATATCAAAGGCCATTGGAAAATAAGACCTTGAGAATCCCACCAAGGGAGTTAACATCTACCACGATAACTCAAGAAAAATTAAAATTAGCTCCATGTGGTGAACATTGGAGTGTGAAACTTGGACCTTGCATCTAGGAATCCTCTATCAAAAGATCCCAGTGAAAGGGTAAGGAAATTTGGATTCTGAGACCTCCTAAAAGAATATTATTGAATAAGAAAGTTATTATAGGCATGACATATGATGCAGCTCCCTAGAGATCCTCCTCTAATAAGAATCATCAATAATGGGTACGTAAGAAAAAGGTACATATTACCGATGCTAGCAATGGTAGATACTTTGGAGAACCTTCTAAGGAATCCTATTGCCAGCCAACTTCATATCCATAAAAGAAGGTCAATTTTGACCATACTCCTCCAATCGATGATATTTATGTTCCACATACAGAGCCAAAAATCTATTGGAAGCATCGCTCTGAGATTTGAGTACAAGAAAATGATGAAGATGATGACACTATGGAGGTTGAGGTAGTATACATGGTGGGCATGGTGATGAGCCACCTCAAACATGTGGCTACCAACGACGTAATTAACCAGGGCCCACTTCTTCTAAAATAACAGCCTCTCAAGAAGATCATGCTCAGTATGAGCAGTTAGAAGAAGAAGAAGTCCCCTCAGGCGATGGATAAAATTATGATAAAAAGGAATAAGTGTTTGCTGAGACATTAGCACAAGCATAAAGGCATATAAAACTCTAGATGAAGGAGAAAGATAAGAAAATATCAGACTAAATAGCAAGATGATAGAAATGATGATGCACATGGATGCGATGATTTAGTTAATACAAATGAACATCATTAGTAATCCTATACTTGCTCAGTCAGTTGATCATCAGATATCGAGTCAGCTAATTAATCATTAGATATCAGGTAGTATTCCCACTAACTTGCCAACCAACCTAATACCCCAGGTGTCTGAAATATGAGCCACACATGAAGAAGGAAATGAGGCTGATTGACTTGTTCATCTATAAACTCACCAAAATATTATAAGTACATCCAAACCGGTGATGACTCCACAGCTAGAATCAATCATCAATGAAAAGATTAAAGCTATCATTACCTCAAAGCAAGTAAAAATATTTGTGAGAAAGGGTCACCCATATCCGGCCTAGTACAATTAGGTGTCATACCCTAAAGGTTATTCAGTGCCAAAATTTAATATTTTTAATTGCAACAATAATCTGAAGCAACACTTGGCCTAATTTAAAGCAACTTATAAAAATACGGGAGGCATTGATGCTCTAATATTCTGTCAATTCATTAGTAGTTTGATCATGACTACTTTTGAATGGTACACTGAACTTCCCAATGATTCCATTAAAACATTTGTAGAATTAAAAAATATGTTTGTTAAAAGGTTCATCAGTGCTATAGTGAAGACTACTATTAATTACCTTGCCTTAGAGAAATGAAAAAGGGTGAGTCAGTGACAGAATACATAACTCGCTTGCACAATATGAGTATGAAATGCGAAGAACAGTTAGAAGAGGAGTACAACGTTCAACTACTAATGGGAAACATTGATGATAAGATGTTACCATTTTTATGCATTGCCTTAATCAACTCTTATCAAGAGCTACAAAATAGAGTAGCTAAGTTTGAAAAGTTGAACTTATATAAGTGTGAATATCATTCAGATAGACCCCGAAAGAATAAGGCTATAGAAAATTAAAAAGAGGATATATATTTTGCATCATCTTTAAGAATTGATAAAGAAAAATAATCTAATCCTAAATATGACAAAGAAAAGAAGTAACCAAGCCCCAACAAAAAATTAGTATTGGGAGGAAACGATATGTCTCAAACTTTTCATGATGAAGGAGAACGTTCAAAGCTTAGAACTGGTGATTGAATCACATCCCTTAAAGAAAAAATGAATAGAGAATATCTTTTAAAATGAGAAGTATGTCAAAGCTATTTAATAAAGCGCTTAATGATGGTCTTGAGTTACTGGAGTGTAAAAGACCTGAAGAAGCTGATTAAAAAGATAGTCCAAATTATTGCTTGTATCACCGAGTTATCGGCCACCCTATTAAAAATTGTTATGTCTTCAAAGACTGGCCTTAAAAGAAATACAGAGATTGTAAATTCACTCTATCAAATAGCATATTAGTTCACCAAAAAAAAAGGAATCTAAAAGATGATCATGTGTTCTCTTATACCATCAATGAGAAAAGAAGATAAAATAAAGGGAAAATGATGCAAAAAAAGGAATGTAAACTACAATCGCTAAGAAAATAATGAAGATTATCAAACAATTACGAGTCCCTGGTATCAAATGGAAATCCTCTATGGAACCAGTGCTTGAATTGAAAAAAATTCAAATTCAGGTGCATCCACTTCTTGGTAATTACCTTAGAGCCGTTTTAATACAAAGTGGTTATATAAAGCATCCTTTAAGAAGTCCAGTAATTCAAATAAGTACGACAAACTAAAAAACAAAAATTACTACACTACAAAATATCATCAATAATTTTGAGGATTATCATCAACCATTGATGTGGCTTATAACACTAGCAAAATTTATGTTTAAACTTTAAATAGACAAATTAGAAGTGGAAGATGATAAAAAAGTAGATAAAGAATCATTCCATGTAGAAACATGTCGAATCATCTGCATCGAATGCAGGATAAAGAAATTTATTTGAAAATCATGATATGGGTTAGACGGCAATGTCACTCCTGTAAAAATAAATGAAAAATATGAACCAGAAATGATGTATCAGCAAAAAATGGGTATGCTAATAAAATAATGTCCGAGTATGTTTGATGGTGTTGCAGACATATAATAACTCAGAAGAAGAGTTATGTTGTCCAAGTGATGATGAGTCAGATAGACAAACTGCTTTCTAAATAGAGTGTATAAATCTGAATGAAGACTCTAAACATACAAAAAAATATTCTAAAGCAAAGAATCTTGACCCTGAAGAAAACACGTTATCAGACGAGGCTAAATCAAATAAAGTTGCTTAAGTAAAGTTAAGAATTGGTAAAGTGGTGCCACAACCACTAAAAAAGGGTTTATCGAGCAAAGATAAGGAAAAATATATAATCATCACTGAAGAAATCATCTTTAAAGATTATAAGAAGAAATATGATACAAATAAAGGGATAGAGTATAATATCATTTCACATTTAAGAAAAATCCTAGCATAGCTTGGCATTTATGAAGCTCTTCTAATATCAAAAGATCTTCGAGAAACATTAATACAAGCTCTCAAAAATCCAGAGAGATATGAAGCATGCTTCATAGAAAGATGTTTGAGCGAAGTTCTTTATGTCAAAAATGAACATGTTATTATATTCTCTGAAGAAGATCTCATGTTGGGGAATACAAAACATAATCATCCTCTATATGTCTTGGCATCATAATAAAATTAATATTGATTGACCCTGGGTCATCGATAAACCTCATGAGCTTGTGTATGAAAGTTCATGAAGGTTGTTATACCTTATAAAATTAGTCCCGATGTTAACCAAAATAGGTGTTGAATTGGTTATTAAAAAGAACTTCTTTAAACACAAAGAAATTTTCACTTTTTAAATATTTTTCAACATGTAAACATAGATAACTTTATCCCTTGATACAGAAGCAAAATAACTTCACAATAATAAAAAATCAAATATTCTCAACCACATAATTAGCATAGAAATAAATACAAAAAATAAAGAGCGGATAAATAAAACCAAGAATAAACACACCAGAGATTTATAGTGATTCGATCAGCTTAACCTACGTCCACTCCTCAGATACTCTCTCTCCAGATATTACACTAAACTATTTAATGATTTTCCTTTACCCCCCCCCCCATAACTAAGCAGAGAAGCCCTTACAAACTCCCTTCCATAAACCCAGTGCGGTAGAGGACTGTACTTCATTCACAGACATATAACCTTAACTCCTTTCACCCTTATGGTGAGATAGAGAACCTTAATTCCTTTTCACCCTTATGGTGAGGCAGAGAATTTGGAATCACTTTCTTCTTCTGCGGTGCGGCGGAGTAGCTAGGTCCTTTGACACCAAAGATATCTTCCTCTTTCTAAAACTTCCATCAATACAAACCTTGAATATGATGGTACAAAAATGCAAGCTTGTCAGAGAAACCTTATAGAACCCCCTCCACACTCCCTTGAAACTCACAAGGATCTTCTCCCTCTCAAACTCCACCCTTTTCTCTCTCTTTTTAAGAGCTCTCTCTTTAAGTTTTTTCTTGAAGAAAAATGACTCAAAGCTTCCCAAAGACACTTATAATGTCTTTGTAGAAATCTTAAATAGAGGGCCTTAAAAAACTCAAAAAAAATCTTTTCAGCCAAAAAAGATCATACAGTATGATCCTAAGATCATCCTATACGATTAGTACAAAATAGCCCTTTCAGCCAGTTCGATTAATATTGCCATGTACAATCAGTTTAAGAATTTCAACAGATTGTCCACTATAATTATATGATCTTCTAGGATGATTAACTCAATCGAAATGTAATTCATTCAAGATGAAACATGGGATGACCAAAATCATCACTGTTGATCATACAGTATGATCTAGTTTGTACAATATAATAAGAATATTAAAATTAAGCATATTTGATTGACTAATCATATAATCAATTTTGGCATAACTATTATAGATCATCTAGTATGATGTAGATCATCCTGGATGATTCGAACAAAATATGAAATTTAAAATATTGCCTAAATTATGATTGGCGACTATTTTTTATGATCATAACTAATCGTCCTAGACGATCTAAATCATCTAGTATAATTAGTTAGATGAGCTAATCGTAAAGTATAATATAATTCATATAGTACGTGTTGCGGATCTATGGCTTATGATTTTGATGATAGCAAACATTCTTTTTCTCTACGACTGCCTTATCTACTGACATTTCAGGTTCACACGATCGGACTACAATTTGGAACCAGCTCAAGATTGGGTAGACTAGGTCTGAGTCAGTTTGTATATTTTTTTCTTTCTTGAGTCCATTGTATTTGGTGTGGCTCCTGATGCTTTATAACTTGGAAGATTTCTGACTGTTCTCTAGAGTTTATATTTTTGGTAACATCATCCAGGACGATATTTATATTGGCCTGGACGATCTGTCCAAAAGCAGAAACTCTAATTAGGGCATCCTCATTAAAGCAGCCATCATTATGCAAAACACATCGTCCTGGATGATTTTGTGTCGGCCAGGACGATAGGCTCAATTCAGAAAGAATCTGCCGCCATATCTACTTAAGAAATACTTATTTTTGGACATCGGCCTGGTGGATCGGCCTGGACTATAAAATATCAGCCAGGACGAACCAGGATAATTTTTTCAAAATTTCTCTGGCAATTTTGGAAAGCAATTAATGGTGATTTCGTCCGGGCCGATTGCAATATCATCCGGGCCGATTAGACATCAGCCAGCTTCATTTCAGGGCGATATTCAGGACAGTTTTCCTCATATTTGAACTAATCGGCCAGGATGATATGCTTATTGTCCTGAACGATAATGTCGATAACTTGCATTAATGAGCTTGTTTTGATCCCTTCTATTTAAGAGATGATAAGGTACTTTGTAAGTGTCTTGGGCAGTCATAATAGCTTCGTTCTTGTGGGGAAAATTTGAAGAGAAATCTTGAAAGGGAGTGAGGAAAGGGTGGAGTTTGAGAGAGGGAGAAGATCATGTGAGGGTGAACTCAAGGGAGTGTGGAGGGGGTTCCACACGGTTGCTCCGGCAAGCTCGCACCTGAATACTGTCGGATTCAAGGCTTGTCTCGAGGGAAGTTCACCATAGAAGAAGATCTCTTTGGTGTCAAAGGACCTGGCGACTCCGCCGCACCGGGGAAGATGGAAGTAATTTTGTAAGGGCTTCTCCGCCTAGCTGTGGGGGCTAAAGGAGAGACACTTAGTTTAGTGAAATACTTGGAGGGTGCCTCCAAGGAGTGGACGTAGGTCAAGGGTTGACCGAACCACTATAAAATCGGTGTGTTCTTTCTTTATTACTTCCGCACTTTAATTTTTGCACTTTAGTTTTTATTGTGGTGATATTGGTTTTGATTTGTGTTTTGATTGAAAGATATTTTTTACCAATTTACCTCTCTCTCTTAATTAGCTTTGGGCCAGTTCATAGAGCCTAATATCCCTAACGAACTTTTAAGTGATATCAGAGCACTTTCTAGTGTCATCTGAGCACCTTTAAGTGGTATCAAAGCGGGATTCATAAAATAAGTTTTTAAAAGCTTTTGAATTTTTCGATCCATGACTAATCGTAATATTGCGAAAGGTTATTCAATCACCAGACCTCCTTTATTTGAAAATATGTCATTTGATTTTTGGAAAACTCGCATGTCTATTTTCTTGCAATCGATTAATTTTTGCATGTGGCATATGATTTTAACTGGTTATTCATCATCGTCATGTATTGTTAATGGAATTAAAACTGATATTCCTTTTAATCAATGGAATAAGGAATAACAACTGAATGCAAAATCTTTAAATTGCTTTTTCTGTGATTTAAATTCTGAAGATTTCATGTTAATATCCACTTGCACTACTGGTAAGGAAATTTGGGATAAACTACATACCATATACAAAGGCACGAATGAGATCAAGCAATCCAAGTTGAATTTGTTAATATATAATTTTAAATTATTTTCCATGAAACCTTATGAAACGATCTTAGACATGTATACCAGATTCATTCAAATTGTAAAGGAAAAGAGTTTTCAAATTTTGAAAAAGTCAATAAAATTCTTCGTTGTTTACTTGAAAAATTTGATGCCAAAGTTGTTGCTATTTGTGAATCCAAAAATTTGAATGATTATTCTATTGATAATTTGATTGGCTCACTCATTGCCTACGAGCAAAGTTTGGGTCAAAGATTTTTGGATGCAGGTGAAACGATTGTTCTAAAAGTTGAAGATACGAAAAAAGATTGCTTAGTTGGTGACGAATGCAATGACTTGTCAAGAAAATCACAAAGCTCACCAAAGCATAAGCAAAAGTGGAAAAAAGTTAAAAATGATAAAGATGTTCATATTCCTTCTGACGTTATTTGCTTTCGATGTAGGAAACCTAGACATATGAAAAATCAGTGCCCTAATTTAAATATTTTTCCTAAGAAAGAAAAGGGCAAGGCGAAGTAAAATTTAAACCGGGGAAATAATGAAAGGCAAAAAATCTCATGGGCAGATCTGGTTTCTGAAGCATCGGAACATGAGAGAGATAATGGTTAAAAGCCTTTCGTGTTTTTGTGTTGTGTTTTTTATTTTATGTTTTCATTTTTATTTTGTGTTTTTTTTACGTTTTTGTTTATTCTTTGAATTTTTTTTTTACTTGTTCGTAAAATTTTTTCTCTGATCGACACACACATTTACTTTTCTAAAAATGAAAAATCTATTTCCTATTTTTTTTTGTTGAAATTTTTGGTAAGTTGTGTTTGCCCTCTCTAAAACAGTCAAAGGAACGAAACTCAGGTTTTTGACTCTCAATCTCTATTTTCTAAAAGAGGTTATTCTACTTTTGATTTAAAATCTTTTTCATCTTTCAAATTAGTCTTTGAAACTTAATTTTTTATCTCCCTATATTTTATTTATCGCATAGGAATCTTTTGCAAATTGTTGAATCTAACTCATAATTTTCTTAATCAAGAATTCACTGTATCAATAGGATGAGTTTACTTTTATTTTTAAGACTTCAGAAAGGTAGCATATTAAAAAAAAATTGGCAATGATGCCAAAAATAAAAGATGCGCAATGATGCCAAATTGAAAAATATACACAAAAGTGTATCAAAAATCAAAAGATGCGCAGTGCGCCAACCAATTATCAAGAGGCATAAAATGAGCCCACAAAGTTTAATGCTTACCATTTTTGTACTTCTTAAAAGCTTAAGAAAATCCTTGATACCTTCAATACTTGAGTTTGAAAATCTTGATTCCTGATTCAACAATTCGTGCATTAATCTTCTTTTAGATATATTTTATGGAAGGAGTTTTGAAAAATAACTGTTTCTTTCTCTAATTTATTTATTCTTTGAATTAGATATTGAATTAAAAAGTTTTTGATCCTTTTAAAAGAACTTGAGTTTGGATGATCAAATTTTGGATTTCTAACATTTTCCGGGCTATGCGTTCTCAATCCAATTCTACTAATTTTTTTTATTAAAACTGAGAGGTAACTCTATCATTTTAAGAATATTTGTTTTTTCACTAGATCATGGAATGTTTTTGTCTTTTGTTCATTTTGTTTTTTGTTTGTGCCTCCTCTCTTTTTGATAATGTCAAAGGGGGAGAACGTACTGTTGAATTTTTATCCTTTTTTCTTTTCAAAAAATTTAAAACAACAAAAATATTTTATCTCCTCTATTTTTTTAAGTGTTATTCTAGTGAGGGGGAGATTAGGAGAAAATATTCCTTTTTGCAAATTCAAATTGAAAAGTTTGCCATCATCAAAAAGGGGGAGATTGTTGCGGATCTATGGCTTATGATTTTGATGATAGCAAACATTCTTTTTCTCAAAGACTGCATTATCTACTGACATTTCAGGTTCACACGATCGAACTGCAATTAGAACCAGCTGAAAATTGGGTAGACTAGGTCTGAGTCAGTTTGTATATTTTTTCCTTTCTTGAATCCATTTGTATTTGGTGTGGCTCTTGATGCTTTGTAACTTGGAAGATTTCTGACTGTTCCCTAGAGTTTATATTTTTAGTAACATCATCCAGGATGATATTAATATTGCCTTGGACGATCTATCCAAAAGCAGAAACTCTAATTAGGCATCCTCATTAAAGCAACCGTCATTATGCAAAACACATCGTCCTGGATGATTTTGTGTCGGCCAGGACGATAGGCTCAATTCAAAAAGAATTTGCCACCATATCTACTTAAGAAATACTTATTTTTGGACATCGGCCTGGTGGATCGGCCTGGACTATAAAATATCGGCCAGGACGATCCAGGATAATTTTTCCAAAATTTCTCTGGAAATTTTGGAAAGCAATTAATGGTGATTTCGTCCGGGCCGATTAGACATCGGCCAGCTTCATTTCAAGGCGATATTCAGGACGATTTTCCTCATATTTGAACTAATCGGCCATGACGATATGCCTATCATCCTGAATGATAATGTCGGCAACTTACATTAATGAGCTTGTTTTGAGCCCTTCTATTTAAGAGATGATAAGGTACTTTGTAAGTGCCTTGAGCAGCCATAGTAGCTTCGTTCTTGTGGGAGAAACTTGAAGAGAAATCTTGAAAGGGAGTGAGGAAAGGGTGGAGTTTGAGAGAGGGAGAAGATCCTGTGAGGGGGGACTCAAGGGAGTGTGGAGGGGGTTCCACACGGTTGCTCTGGCAAGCTTGCACCTGAATACCGTCGGATTTAAGGCTTGTCTCGAGGGAAGTTCACCAAAGAAGAAGATCTCTTTGGTGTCAAAGGACCCGGCGACTCCGCCGCACCGGGGAAGGTGGAAGTGATTTTGTAAGGGCTTCTCCACCTAGCTGTGGGGACTAAAGAAGTGACACTTAGTTTAGTGCAATACTTGGAGGGTGCCTCCAAGGAGTGGACGTAGGTCAAGGTTTGATCGAACCACTATAAAACCGGTGTGTTATTTCTTTATTACTTCCGTGCTTTAATTTCCGCACTTTAGTTTTTATTGTGGTGATATTGGTTTTGATTTGTGTTTTGATTGAAAGATATTTTTTACCAATTCACCTCTCTCTCTTAATTAGCTTTGGGCCAGTTCATAGGGCCTAACATACCTAACGAACTTTCAAGTGGTATAAGAGCACTTTCTAGTGTCATCTGAGAACTTTTAGTATGATTAGTTCAAAATTTGAACATCTTGTTTTGACTCAAACTCACTCTTATTGAGTGTGTGTGTGTGCATGTTCACCAAGCTAGAATATACCTTTATAGGATTTTACTCAAAAAATAAAAAAATACATCAAAGAATATTCTAAAAGTCTTAAAGTATAACATATTATACCTAATCTTGAGCCTTAAATATTCGTTGGATGGTACATGGTGCTCCAGAAATGTTATTACATACACAAATAAATATAAAATGCAAATACAAGTAAATAAAAAGACGTGAGTCACAACGTTTGCTATCATAAAAAAACATAAACTCGTAAGTGCAAGTCAAGTTACAATAATCTCCCCCTTTTTATGATGACAAATATTATTGGTTGAATTTCCAAATTTAAAAATATTTACCTAATATTCTCCTTACTAATATAATTATATTAAAAATAGGGGATACCAAAATTATTTTTATTTTTTATTTAAGACAAGTAAAATTAAGAAACAATGCAACATAAAAATAAACTGAAATAACAAATAAACAAATACAAATACAATCCAACAAATATGTTTTTCCCCTTTGATATTATTAAAATAAAAAGTGAAGCACATAAAAGGAAACAAACAACAAAAAATTAAATAAACACAAAAAGATCAAACTAACCTTGGTTAGGTACAGGTGGTGGTTATGTTTAAGAGAATTAATTAATTTCAACAAATTTTTTTGGAATGGAAAAGTTACCTCTTGATTTCATTCAAAAGGTTAGTAAGAAATGAATTGGTTGTACTAGTATCCATAAAGGTTAGAAATTAAAATTTTATCAACCCTAGCTTAGTCTCCTAATAGGTTAAAGTCCTTTTCAAATAAAAATCTAATTCTTAAAATAAATTTTAAAAAAATGTGATCTTTTCAAACTTTTTTTCAGAAATATATCTTAAGATAATTGCATTGCAAAGTGATGAGCCAAAAATCATGATTCTCAAATTCAAGTGTGTATGATATTAATTTGCACATATATTTATCTAAGATTTAAGAACTTGACAGGAAGGGAAGTTAAATTATTATGGGCTCATTTTGTGCCTCTTTATCAAATTTTTACACATTTTACGCATCTTTTGATTTTTAATACACTTTGTACATCTTGTAATTTTTGGCGTACATTGAACATATTTTCATTTTGGGCTCATTTTGTGCCTCTTTTTATTTTTGTTAACTTGCTTCCTTTTTTAAGTCTTTAAAGATTCTCAATTGTGAGATTGTATTTCAAATATAAGAGAAAATGAACTCACTCTCTTTTATAGGAAAGAGTAAACCACAAATCAAAACCTGATTCATATGATACAGATAGACAACTTGAGTAAGAAAATTTAAAATAGATTCATTTATTTGTAAAAATATTCAAATGAGAAAGAGAACTATAGGAAAATGAAACATATTTCTATTTCTTGGTCCAATTAATAAATTGAAATAGTTTTTGATTCAAAATGAAATTACATGACTAAAGAAGTTAGAGGAAGAGGGATAATCTGTTAAAACTTGTTCAATATGAATTAGGTTGTTAAACCTAAGTTTATGTCTCAAGGCTATCCAAGAGGGGGGTGAATTGGTAATTTTAAAAAAAAAAATTATCCCTCTTGAGTATAGTGAACCGAAAATAAACTTTAATGGATTTTTAGAAAAAGTTTTTTTTTTCAACCACAATTTTATAACAAAAAAAAAATACAAAAAGATAAAAAGTAGTAAAAATAAAAGACACAAGATTTATAATGGTTCGGTCTAAACCAGACCTACATCCACTCCCCGGAGGCACCCTCCCCCAGACACCCTCCGAGTATTGCACTAATACCAATAGTGTCTCTCCTTTTGCACCCACAGCAAGGCGGAGAAGCCTTTACAAACACTCTTTCTACCACTACCCGGTGCGGCAGAGAACCGTCTTCCTTTTACACTATCCCCAGTGTTGGAAGAGAACCGTCTGTTCTTTCACACTCTCCTAGTGTGGGCAGAGAACCCTTCGGCTATTCACACTCTCCTAGTGTGGGCAGAGAACCCTCCGTCTGTTTACACTCTCCAAGTGCCGGCAAAGAACCGGATCTCCTTGACAGATCTCCTCACAATAAATTTAGAAGGAATAAAGAAAAGATTGAAGTAATCACAAATTACAAGTAGAGATTCTTACCTTTGAACACCCAACGAAGCCTTTACGCTCCAGTGGTAGGAATCCTCCTTTGAATGCTCTCTCACACTCTCTCCTTGACTCTTCTTCCAATAGGCATGAAGATCAATGAGAAAAAAGATTGGGTGGCAGTAAAAATTGGACCTTATATAGGAGAGACAAGAACAACCATCCAAAACTGTAAAATTTTTAAGTTAACACGTAATGGATCGTCCCGTACGATCGTGGATCATCCCGGACAATCTTTCTTAAAGTTTCAGAAATGATCCTAATGAATATTGGTATGAATTATGTTCGTACATGATTATCATCCCGTACAAACTAGGTTCGTCTGGACGATCAGTTATTCCATAGGTCGGTTCCCAAAAAGTGCAGAATGCCGCCAGAATGTGAAGTGTTGATTCACTTCGTCCTGGGACGATCAGAATTTTGTCTGGACGAAATTTTTATAGAGGACAACCCGTCTTGGCACAATTACGAATTTCGTTTGAATGAAATTCTTATAAAGAGGAATTCATCCTGGGATGATTTTGAGTTCGTCTGGATGAAATTCTTATAGAGACCAAGTCGTCCTGGCACGATTATAGATTTTATCAGAACAAAATTTTTACAGAGCCTAAATTGTCCTAGGAAGAAAATAATTTCATCCTGGATGATCAGTACTTAGAAACTTTTCTCGATTCCTGATCGTTCCATTGCTCGTATGAGGAGATAACTGACCTGATCGTCCTGTACGAACTAGATTCGTCTCGTACGATCAGTATAACTTTTGTAAAATCTCCTTATTTGTGTGTGTGTTTTTTATTCACTCAATTACAATCACTCCCTCTCAATTTAAAGAAAATTTACAAAGGATTGTATGCTGAATTTGATTTGAAGTCTTCATGGTTTGTAGTTTGATTTTCCTGAAATATTAGTACACATAAGAGCAAAAACAATTCTTCTAAAAAATGTTAGGAGATAACTACACATAAAACAATATTTGGAATCATCAAAAACAATATAAGTTGCAAGAATGTAAAACATGCTAATAGCAACTTTCTTAACCATCTCCCCCTTTTTGATGATGGCAAAATAATTATTATTTGCAGAAATTCAAATTCTAAGAAACTCCTAAACTCTCCCTGAATTGATGAATACATGAAAAATAAGGAGGCATAAATTCAAAATTTTTTGTTTTTCAAAAATTTTATACAAAACACACAATTAAAAAAAATGACAAAATGACATACAATAAACTTCATAAAACAAACAACAATTTCTCCCCCTTTTTGACAACAGCAAAAAGTGAAGAAGAAAAGAAGACTTAAAATGTAAGCAGAAGTATGAAATTAATTTGATAATTTAATCTTGAAAGTGATTGAAATAAAGTATGCAAATAAAATTAAAACATTAGAAAAATCATAGAATTTCATATAATTTAAGAAGTGATATAACATAGATAAGAAAAAGAATTTATCAAAGACATGAGTCAATTTAGACACTAAGATAAAGAAAATCATTGCACTAACGATGAATAAAAAATTTTATATTTCAAATTTTAATGTCAATTATAAATGAACATAAGATCAATTTGAATTAAGAGATTAAAAGAGTTCGGAAAGAAGTAACTACCACATGTGGCGCTTTGCGCATCTTCATCAATTTTATGGCACATTTTTGTGCTTTTTTTTTTACTTTTGGGCTTATTTTGTGCCTCTTTTTCTCAGTGCGAACTTTTGCACATTCTTTTTTTATTTTTGTACATTTGTACAATTTTCAAAAGTAATTGAATTCTTTTCAAAATTAATAATCTAAAATTTTAAATTTTTCTAAGTGCATAAATACTATTTGAAAAGTGAAATACAAAATAAGAAAACATCTAAATTGCAATAATAATATTAAAGATAATGTAGTCTAAATAAGAGACATGAAATTGAAAATCCTAATAATATTAAGTTATAAGCATCACTTAAATTTAGAATAATTAGATTTTCTAATGAAATTAATTTTAATTTACAATTTAGGTTAAAGTACTATTAAGATTAAAAAATCTAATAATATTCATAATCACTCACACACATTTAAAAAAAATAATTCAAAGCTAAAGCAAAATATATTGATATTAATTAAGGATTCTACAATCACAACTAGATATCAATACAAAATGTCTAAGAAAAAAGATACAACCAACAAAAACAAACTACATAAAAAACATAAGAAACAACTACAGCAATCACTGAGGACCCTGATCTGAAGGAGGAGGAGGAGGAACACCACCAAAGAAGTTATAGTATGAACTTAATAACATCACATTGGTGTTAATTTCATTCATCTACTCTTTCATGAAACCAATGTCACTTTGCTGCTGTTGCTGAAATTGAGCCTCAATATGATCAAAGCGTTGATCAAAATGAGTCTCTAGTCGATCAAATCTTTCAACTAAATTCTAATAATTTGGTTCATTAGTAGGAGCAGGTACATCTTCAGCCTCTTCTTCTGTATCACTAACATGTGATTTTCTTTTATCTTCCTTGAAGATCGCTCTAAATGATGCATCGTTGTAGTAGAGCGATTCTTCATACTCTTGATCAGGATGCACTAAGTTATATTTCTTCTCTAAGACAAAGGTAACTAAGTGACCTAAAGCAATATTTCTTTTTCTTTTTTGTTCAGCATGGTCAATTTCGAAAAGCCCATAAAGATAATCGAGGATGAGTTGGGCTTCATCTAAAGGCTCATTGTTCATGATTAAGAAAGTCACCATAGAGAGAAGTGGGGTAATATTTATTCTATCACCAATTTTTGGAATGATTGAAGTTCTAAGAACGTGCTGGATGATGCGAGCATTTCTGACAAGACCAGATACCCTAGCCACATGTTCATCTATGCCATTTCCTCTAATTACCCTATTGATTTCATACCACTTATATGTATCATTGGTAATTAAGGTATGGGCTCTACCTCCTTCAGTCCTTAAGTTCAAGAATACTCCTAAGGCATGCTTAGTGATTTTTACTTTTTGTTTGAAAACAAAGGAGCGAATCACAGAGTGGTCAGAGTTGAAGGACATGTTGGCCAGAAAGTAGTGGAACGTTTCTTTGTTGTAGAGGTGGACGAGAGTTAAGATAAAGCGAAATTGAGTTGAAGAAAATAATTGCATTACCTGAAAGGTAATATCTTCTTGAATTAAAACTCGGAAAGGTGTAATTTTGGCAGAAGCAAATCTTGGAAAGGAAACCTCATTTTCTTTGGACAAAAAATTTTCAGAGGAGTTCCTATGTGGTTTCTTTGCTAAAACCTTTTAACACTTGCTAGAGCAGGCCATTTGAGAATGATCTAGACTAAGAAAGGGTTTGAAAGTGATGTTTAGCGAGTGACTATTGAGTTAAAAAGTACGCCTATTTATTGAAAATGACTTGTTCGAACCAGACAAAAAAATTTTGTCCCGTACGAAATAATTGTTCATCCCGTACGAAAAAATTTCGTACAGACGAACCAATCCTTTCAAAATGAAACAGCTTTTCATAATCAACGTGACTTATGAAGCGTCCTTTCATATAGACTTTTGACCAGTCTGATTGTACAGACGAACACGTGTTTGTCCCGGACGATCAAAAATAATAATCATTTTAATGGCAGTTGAAACTGTCCCCTACATCAAACCGACATGTGTTCGTCCAGACGAACCAAAGGTTCGTACATACGAAGTTCATATTAATAACTATCTTATTTGTTCAACTGCTCCATTCATTCATCCCATCGTTTGAAAAAGATTTCATCCTGGACGATCGTAATGATCGTACAGACGAAGTACATTAAAAACTGCACTCAAACGGGTTAAAATCCGACAGATTGTCATAATACACAAATCGTCCTGTACGAAATGATTTCGTCCTAGATGATGATAACCCAAAAAAAATTTATTTTTTCACTCAAAACAAAAACTAGAAATCAAAAACACAAAAATACCAAAATCAACGATGAAAACACAGACTGTAAAAAGGAAAGAAATCACACAAACAAAAACATAAAAAAAAATTAATTAATAAACAAACATCAATGTTGCAAAAAAATATTTTTATTTAAGCATTTAAATCAATCACACTAAGCCTTGTTCTTAATGCACTGAAAGTATCAAAGGATAAAGGTTTTGTAAAAATGTCTGCAAGTTGATTTTCAGTTGTAACATGAATGAGTTCAATTTCTCCCTTGGATACATGATCCCTTATGAAATGATGCCTTATGTCTATAGTTTGATTTTTGAATGTTGAATAGGATTTTTAGAAATGCAGATAGCACTAGTATTATCACAATAAATTGGTATAGTGCTTATAGTTAATTCTAAATCAAGCAACTGTTGTTTCAACCAAAGTACTTGTGCCACATAACTTCCTAATGCAATGTATTCAGCTTCAACAGTAGATAGGGCTACTGAATTTTGTTTTCTGCTAGACCATGAAACTAATGAGTTTCCAATGAATTGACATGTTCTAGAAGTACTTTTCCTATCCACCCTACAGCCTGCAAAGTCAGAATCTGAGTAACCAATAATTTTAAATGAAGAGCTAAACTTAGGATACCAAATTCCTAAGTTCTGAGTTTCTAACAAATATCTTAAAATCATTTTCACTGCTATCAAATGTGATTCTTTTGGATCTGATTGAAATCTAGCACACAAGCAAACACTAAACATGATATCAGGTCGGCTAGCAGTCAAGTAAAGTAAAGATCTAATTATCCCTCTAAATTTCTTTTGATCAACAGATTTTCCCTTAGGATCCTTATCCAACTGAACTGAGGAACTCATTGGAGTACTAACAGGTTTAGCATTATTCATTTCATATTTTTTGAGGATGTCTTTAACATATTTAGATTGGCTAAGAAATATTCCTTCCTCAAGTTGCTTAATGTTAAAGCCTAGAAAGTAACTTAGGTCTCCCATTAGACTTATCTCAAATTCACTACTCAATATTATTTTAGAAAAATTATCACAAAGATTTTTATTTGAAGATCCAAAAATGATATCATCCACATAAATTTGAACAATGAGAATATCCTTTCCAAATTTCTTCAAAAAGAGAGTTGTATCCACACTTTTTTTTTCAAAAGATCTTTCAAGTAGGAAGGTGCTCAACCTCTCATACCAAACCCTAGGTGCCTATTTTAATCCATATAATGCCTTTTTCAACTTGAAAACATGATTTGGGTATTTAGAATTTTCAAAGCCTAGAGGTTGTTCTACAAACACATCCTCTTGAATTACCCCATTTAAAAAGGCACTTTTGACATCCATTTGATACAATTTAAATCCTCTAAAACAGGAAAAGGCTAGTAAAACCCTAATTGCTTCAAGTCTAGTTACAGGTGCAAAAGTCTCCTCAAAATCAATCCCTTCAATTTGATTATACCCCTTAGCAACTAATCTAGCCTTATTTCTACTGACTACTCTTGAGTCATTCATTTTATTTTTTATACCCACTTAGTTCCAACAACACTTTGATCTTTTGGCCTTGAAGTTAATTCTCAAACTTTATTTCTTATAAATTGATTCAACTCTTCTTGCATGGCCAATATACAAAATTCATCAGAAAGTGCTTGATCAATATTAGTGGGTTCTATAGTTGAAATGAAGGCTGAATGATTGACTTTCTTATTTAATCCACGCCTAGTCCTTACACCCTCACTTAGTTCACCTATGATCAATTCTCTTGGGTGGTTTTTAGAAAATCTCAAATCTCTAGGCAAAGGGTTTTCTATCTCCAAATTTTCTTCCACATTTTCTTCCAAGTTCAATTTATCAATCTTTTGGGAGTTGATCTCAATTTCATCTTCTATAATATTTGTCTCTTCCATATTTCCAGATTCATCAAATACAACATGTGTGGTTTTCTCAATTATCAAAGTTCTTCTATTGAATACTCTATAAGATTTTCCAACACTTGAGTATCTAACAAAGATTCCTTCATCTGATTTTGGATCAAATTTTACTAAGATAGATTTTCCATTATTATGAATGAACACCTTACAGCTAAAAACATGCAAATGAGATAAATTAGGTATTTTACCTTTTAGCAACTCATAGGATGCTTTATTTAATTTAGATCTTATATTCACCCTATTCAGAATATAACATGCAGTGCTAACAGCCTCAGCCCAAAAATATTTAGGAAGTGAATATTCTGCCAACATTGGTCGGGCGACTTCTATTAATGTTCTGTTTTTTCCTTTTGACTATCCTATTCTGCTAAGGGGTTCTAGGTGCAAAAAAGTTATGATCAATTCCTTTCTCCTTACAAAAATTTTTAAATCTCTCATTCTCAAATTCTCCTCCATGATCACTTTGTATAAAAATAATTTCACACCCTAATTTCCTTTGAATCCAAGTCAAAAAATTTCTAAATTCCTCAAATGATTCACTCTTATAAAATAGAAATCTAACCCAAGTGAATCTTGAGTAATCATCTATAATAACAAATCCGTATACCTTCCCTCCTAGACTCACAGTTCCAACTGATCCAAAAAGATCCATGTGTAAAATTTCCAATGGTTTACTAGTTCTAAGATTCTTATTGGACTGAAAAGAGGACTTCACCTGTTTTCCTAATTGACATGCATCACAAAGGTGATCCTTAGTAAAGTCTAATTTTGGTATACCTCTCACTAAATTCTTTTGGGTAATCCTTTTAAGGTTTTTCATGCTAGAATGACAAAGTCTCCTATGCCAAAGCCATGACTCATCAGAAACAGTTTTCAAACAAAAAGCAGTAAGAGACTGAATGTAATTTAAAGCTAGAAAATAAATATTATTTACCCTTTTTCCATTCAAAACATCTTTATTATTTAGGCTTAATATGCAGCTAGTAGGAAAAAATTGTACATAATAACCCTTATCACATAGCTGACTTATACTTAACAAATTTTGCTTTAAGCCTTCAACTAATAACACATTGTCTATAAAAAAGTTTTTAAGATTTCCAATCATACCTAATCAAACCACCTTCTTTATGGTATTATCTCCAAGTGTAACCTTGCCTCCACTCCTGGCTTCCAGCGTTATGAATTGAGCAGTATCTCCAGTCATGTGCTTTGACAATCCGCTGTCTATGTACTATATGCTCTCACGAGGTCTTGTGTAAGAGCGACTCTGCAAAATTATCAAATGTTGGACCTGGGAACCCAAATAAGTTTGGGTTCACCTTTTAGCAATTTATAATCAGATGCATGTATGATATGTCTAGGTTTATGCATCTTAGATCTCCACATCAAATTAGTTTTCATTTTCAAGATACAGGTGTGTGTTATATGTCCAAGCAATCCATAATTATTACATTTAACATTAGGAAAAGGATTCCTAAGTCTTTTACCACTTATCTATCTTTTTAGGGATTGCATAAATTTAGGATACAAAATATGATTAGTAAAATCTTCAAGTCTTGGGGGTATCATATTATCCTCGAGAGCTTTTATTTTCAATTTATAAAATGAATTCATATCTTCCAGGATTCGATTTGTATAATTGATTCGATATATTTTGCTATCTGATTCATCCTTAAATTTTTTAAATTCTTTTTCAAGATCAGTATAGGATGATTTTAAATTCTCATGATTTTTATTCAAGTCATCAAATTCATCGAGTAGTTTCATGTGATTGTCATCTATTAAGGCATGATCTTTCCTAAGGATTTCATGTTCCTTTTGAAGTTCTTCAAATTTTAAACTTAGACTAGCATGCATTTTCTTCATTTTCTTATATGCATCATGCATGTGTTCAGAAACTTCAAATAATTTATCATAAGTTAAGTCACTTACTTCTTCTTGATCTAACTGATCAAGACTATCTACTATCAAGCAAAGATTGGTGACTTCTTCTTCCTTTTCAGTCTCTGATGAATCTGAAGCTGAGTCCGCCTAGAAAGCTCTTTGAAACTTCTTCTTACCCTTCTTTACAGTTGGTTTCTCCTCTACCTTCTCCTTGCTAGGAGTAGCTTTGATTTTTGGGCACTCAATTTTGATATGACCATGTTTCCTACATTCATAGCAAATTACTTCATTAGAAACCTTGCCATTTCTATTAAATTTACCTCTATTCCATTGCTGACGTCTCTTCTGCTTCCTTTTTAGAAAGCTTCTGAATTATCTAGTCATTAATGTAATGTCATCTTCATCCTCAGGTTGTGAGTATTAACTCTCAGACTCTTCCACTTTTAGTGCTATGTTCTTCTTTTTTCGTGGTTCACCTACATCAATCTTTCTTTGACTAACTCTTGCTCGTAAGCAATAAGTGAACCAAGAAGATTGTCAATATAATAAATGTTTAGATCTTTAGACTCTGTAATTATAGTAATTTTAGCATCATAAGCAGTAGGTAAATAAAGAAGAATCTTATTAACCATTTCAGCATTCGTTAGTACCCTACCAAGTGCATGCAAAGAGGTGACTATTTGAGTGAATCTTGTGTTCATTTCAGAAATAGATTCATTAGGTTTCATACGAAATAGTTCATAATCATGCAACAAGATATTAAGTCTAGATTGTTTAACCTCATTAGTCTCCTCTTATGTAATACAAAGTCTATCCCATATGTCCTTTCCACTTTTGTAAGTGGAAACTTGCATGTAGTCTTCAGTTTTTAAAGCACAAAAGAAACTATTTAAACATTTAGCATTTAGTTGTGCTAAGTCACGTTCTTCTACAGTCTAGTCTACAAAAGGTGTCTCAACCCTAACTCCATCAACTAATCTAGTTGGTTTAGTATATCTTTCCTGGACTAAGATCCACATACGATAATCAAGTGACTGTAAGAAAGTAGACATACGTGTTTTCCAAAAATCAAAAGGTATATTGTCAAACAGTGGAGGTCTAGTAATAGAGTAACCCTCAGGTGTGTTTTGGTTTCCAAATGTAGCCATCTACGTTAATCATAAAGTAGTTTAAACTTATGATTTTGAAATAAAGCTCTGATACCACTTGTTGAAACTTGTTCACTATGAATTAGGTTGTAAAACCTAAGTTTATGTCCCAAGGCTTTCCAAGAGGGGGGTGAATTGATAATTTAAAAAAAAAAATATCCCTCTTGAGTATATTGAACCAAAAATAAACTTTAATAGATTTTTTAAAAAAGTTGTTTTTTTCAACCACAATTTTATAACAAAAAAAAATACAGAAAAATAAAAAGCAATAAAAATAAAAGACACGAGATTTATAGTGGTCCAGTCTAAACCAGACCTACATCCACTCCCCGGAGGCACCCTCCGAGTATTGCACTAATACCAATAGTGTCTCTCCTTTTGCACCCACAGCAAGGCGTAGAAGCCTTTAAAAACACTCTTTCCACCACTACCCGGTGCGGCAGAGAACCGTCTTCCTTTTACACAATCCCCAGTGTTGGCATAGCACCGTCCGTTCTTTCACACTCTCCTAGTGTGGGCAGAGAACCCTTCGGCTGTTCACACTCTCCTAATGTGGGCAAAGAACCCTCGTCTGTTTATACTCTCCAAGTGTCGGCAGAGAACTGGATCTCCTTGACAGATCTCTTCATAAGAAACCTAGAAGGAAGAAAGAAAAGAGTGAAGTAATCTCAAATTACAAGTAGAGATTCTTACCTTTGAACACCCAGCGAAGCCTTCACGCTCCAGTGGTAGGAATCATCCTTTGAATGCTCTCTCACACTCTCTCCTTGACTCTTCTTCTAATAGGCACGAAGATCAATGAGCAAAAAGATTGTGTGGCAGTAAAAATTGGACCTTATATAGGAGAGACAAGAAAAACTGTCCAAAACTGAAAAATTTTCAAGTTAACACGTAATGGATCATCCTGTACGATCGTGGATCATCCCGGACAATTTTACTTAAAGTGTCGAAAATGATCCTAATGAATATTGGTACGAATTGTGTTCGTATATGATTATCGTCCCGTACGAACTAGGTTCGTCTTGACAATCAGTTATTCCATAGGTCGGTTCCCAAAAAGTGCAGAATGCCGCTAGAATGTGAAGTGTTGATTCACTTCGTCCTAGGACGATCAGGATTTTGTCTGGACGAATTTTTTTCAGAGGATAACTCGTCCTGGCACGATTATGAATTTTGTCTGAACGAAATTCTTACAGAGAGGAATTCGTTCTGGGACGATTTTGAGTTCGTCTGGACGAAATTCTTACAGAGACCAAGTCGTCCTGGCACGATTATAGATTTCTTTTGAACAAAATTTTTATAGAGCCTAAATCTTCCTGGGATAAAAATAATTTCGTCCTGGACGATCAGGACTTAGAAAAAATTTTTCGATTCCTGATCGTTCCATTCCTCGTATGAGGAGATAACTAACCTGATCGTCCTGTACGAACTAGGTTCGTCCCGTACGATCAGTACAACTTTTATAAATTCTTCTTATGTGTGTGTGTGTTTTTTTTTTATTATTATTCACTCAATTACAATCACTCCCTCTCAATTTAAAGAACAATTTATAAAGGATTGTATGCTGAATTTGATTTGAAGTCTTTATGGTTTGGAGTTTGATTTTCCTGAATATTAGTACATACAAGAGCAAAAACAATTCTTCCAATAAGTGTTAGGAGATAACTACACATAAAATATTATTTGGAATCATAAAAAACAATATAAGTTACAAGAATGTAAAACATGCTAATAGCAACTTTCTTAACATAATCATCAATTTTTCTTTCTTTAACTATTTAGAGAAGTCAATAACCACTTATAAAAAATTTCAAGTAAAAAAAAGTAAAATTTTCATTTTAAAAACATGTGATTAGAGAGAAGTGATTTGATTCTCTTATGCAAATACAATGTGATATATGATTTGTGTGTGATGATCAGAGAGTAGTCTAAAAAATATATATGAAAAATAAAATAAAAGATTACAAACATAAATAACTTACTATAAAATAAAACATTAAAACAACATAAAACATAAAAACATCCACGACGAACAAAAATAAAAAATAAAGAAGATACAGGCATGCATTACCTATAACACATATAAACACATAAATAAAACATTATATCTCATTATCTTACTCTTGGTCTGATGATTCTGAAGCAAGGTTTGCCGAGAAGATCTTTTGCTTTTTATCATTTTCCATTATTATAATTTGCTTATTTTTACCCTTTTCCTTTGCATGAAGAGTTTTTTCTATTAGGGCATTGATTTTTCATATGTCCAGGCTTCCTACACCTAAAAAATAACATCAAAGAAAATCTTATCATTTTTATCTTTGTTCCACTTTTGCTGATGTTTATGCTTATGCTTTAGTAGACTTTCTAATTTACTTGTTATTGATGCTAACTCCTCACTCTCATCATCTACTAAGCCGCTTTCATCCATATCTTCAGCTTTTAACACTACAGTTTCACCTACATCCAAAAGATTTTGACCCACACTTTGCTCGTGGGAAATGAGTGAGCCAATCAGAATATCAATAGGATAATCATTCAAGTCTTTTGATTCACATATAATAGTGACTTTAGTATGAAATTTATCAGGTAGACAATGTAGAATTTTATTGACCTTTTCAAAGTTTAAAATTTCTTTACCTAAAGCATGTAATGATGTCACAATTTGAGTATACCTATTATACATATCTAAGATCATCTCATAAGATTTCATGTAAAATAATTCATAATTGTATATTAAAATATTTTATTTAGATTGTTTGACTTTAATAGTATCTTCATATGTAATACCAAATTTATCGTAAATATCCTTACCAGTAGTACATGTAGAGATACTCATATAATCTTTAAAATTCAAAACACAGAAAAGATAATTTAAGCATTTATCATTCAGTTAAGCATTAATTTATTCTATTCTACTTCATTCAATAAAAAGAATATTAATTTTGAATCCATCTATAATATGTGATGTTACAGAATAACCAGTTTGAATTATATGCCTCATTTGATAATTAATTGATTGTAAGAAAGTAGACAAATAAATTTTCCAGAAATTAAATGAGATATTTTCAAATAAAGGTGGATGGGTTATTTAATAACCCTCCATAGTGTTATAATTACCAAAATGTGTTATTAATTATTCATCTTAAGGTTTTCTAAGATACTATTTTTGAGACCCCGCTTTGATATCACTTGAAAGTTTGTTAGACCTTACAGAACTATTCTCAAGGCTAACCAAGAGAGGGGGGTGAATTGGTTATTTAAAAAAAAAACTTCTTTAAACACAAAGAAAAATCCCCTTTTTAAATCTTTTTCAACATATGAAAACATGTAATTTTATCCTTTGATGCGGAAGCAAAGCAACTTCATAATAATAGAAAATAAGAGATTTTTGACCACACAATTAACACATAAATAAATGTTAAAGATAAAGTGCAAAAAAATAAAATTAAGAATAAACACATAAGATTTATAGTGGTTAGGTCAACCTGACCTACATCCACTCAACGAAGACTCTCTCTCTAAGTATTGCAATAAACTCTTTACTGACTCTCCTTTATCCCCCACAGCTAGGTGGAGAAGCCCTTAAAAATTCTCTTCCTAGTGAGGTGGAGAACTTTGAATCTTTTTCACCCTCATGGTGAGGTAGAGAACCTGGAATCACTTTCACCTTCCCTGGTGCGGCAGAGTAGCCAGGTCCTTTGACACTAAAGATATCTTCTTCTTCTCAAAACTTCCCTCAAGATAAACCTTGAATATGATGGTACTAAGATGCAATCTTACTAAAGCAACTATGTGAAATTCCCTCCAAACTCCCTTAAAACTCATAAGGATATTCTCCCTCTCAAACTTCACCCTTTCCTCTCTCCCTTTCAAGGCTCTCTCTTCAAGTTTTCTCCAGAAGAAAAATGACTCAATGCATGCTAAAAAAACTTACAATGTCTTTGGAGAAAGCTTAAAAAGAGGGCTTTCAAAAACCCTAAATATTCATTTCAGCCATAAAATATCGTACAGTATAATCCTAAGATTATCATGCAAGATTATTTCAAAATAGCCCTTTCAGTAAGTACGATCAGCATTACCCTGTACGATCAGTTTAAATATTTAAAAAAATCATTAAGTATGATTATATGATCGTCCGAAATTATTAGTTCAACCAAAATGTAGTTTGTCTAGGATGAAATATGGGACAACTAAAATTTCTCTATTAATCATATAGCACGATCCAGTTCAAATAATATGATCATAATATTAAAATTATGTAGATTTGATTGACTAATCATATGATCAATTTAGGCATGAATGTCATAGATCATCTTATACAATGCAGATTATCCTGAACGATTAGAACAAAATATGAAATTTAAAATATTGTCTAAATTGTTATTGACAACTATTTTTTATGATCATAACTGATATTCCTGGATGATCTAAATCATCTAGTATGATTAGTTAGATAAACTGATCATATAATATAATATAAATTGTACAGTACGATTAATTTAAAATTTGATCATCTAGTTTTGACTCAAACTCACTCCCCTTGAGTGTGTGTGTGCATGGTCACCAAGCTAGCATACACTATTATAGGACTTGACTCAAGAAATAAAAAAATACATTAATGAATATTACAGAAGTCTTGACAACATAACCTCTTCTATGCAATCTTGAGCCTTGATTCATTAGATGCTGCATGGTGCTCATGAAATACTAGTACACACACAAACAAATATACATTATAAATAAAAGTAGACATAAGGATGTGAGCCACAATATTTGTTATAATCAATAACATAAACTCATGAGCTCGTGTTACAACAACATATACTAAGATTAGTATCCCTGGATATTCAACATCTCAGGACAAATAAACTTATGGTGCATGACTTTAACGAGAAAGGACAAAAAACTTTAGGGTCATTTGTTCTTCCTCTTAAATTTGGATATCTATATAAAGAAGCCAAATTCCATTTTATAGATGCAGACACTTCATTCAAGACACTCTTGGGTACACATTGGCTCCATGAGAATGGTCTTATTCCATCGACTATGCACCAATATATAAAATATCTAAGGAATGGAGATGAGTTTTAGATTTTTAGAGATATATAACCCTTCGTAGTCCAAGAAGTGAACATTTATGATGATACAAAATACTTGATTCCAAATGAAGTAAAGATGATAAAATCTTCTTAAGGTAAAGCATCAACCTTAAGGAGTACAAAATAACTCAAAGAAGTTGAAGAGTGTAACACCAAATCTTCCTAAAAGGGATAATACATTATCTAAATCAAATAAAGTTGTACTTCATTTGGGAAGTGACACAATGGAAGATGATGATATCTCTGAAACCTACAAACCTTTGAATAAAAAAGCCAAAGGAAAATGATTATGTAGTAACATTTATCCCTCCACAATATATTAGAGAAATCGTATCCCGCGAGGTTCATAATGTTGAAGACCTTAAAATATTTTATGTACCTTCCCTATACATAAGTAGTGGGCTGAAAGCTTGTTTTATAATTTGGAGAGTATCAAGAAGAGGATATCGATGAGCTTGGAAATTTTAATGAAAATGCAAAGATAATTCATACAATAATGTCAAGATATTGTCCTAAAAGAATCCAGCAAATGATATGGAAAATTGAAGTTCATAATTTAATTACTTGGAAACGAGTATATTTCTTTCGAAGAATGTGGTGTCAAGAATTATCAAAGATGGGTAGTTGTGATACAAAATGCCTCAGATTTTTTGTAGCAGAACATGCTCAGAAAAATATACATTATGCAATAAATGAAAAATATCCAACTACTGAAAATATAAATGTAAATGAAGAGAAAGATATGGAAGCTAAACCTACACCAAAAGAACTTGAAGATGGTGGACAGGCTGCTACCATGGATGAGCTTAAGGAAATTAACTTGAGAACTTATGAGGACCAATGCCCGACCTTAATTAGTGATATTCTCTCCAAGAATAAAGTTGAAAAGATAAAAGCATTACTTACTAAATTCAAGGATTACTTTCCTTGGACATACGATGAAATGATAAGCTTATCATCTGATATAGTTGGTCACAAATTAGCAATCAAACCATATGCATTACCTCTAAAGCAAGCTCCAAGGAGAATGAGGCTGGAGATTGAAGAGCAAGTGATTGCATAAACTAAGGAGCTTATCGAAGCAGATTTCATTCGAGAAGAAAAATATGTCCATTGGATAACTAATATAATTTCAGTGAAAAAGAAGAACGATCAAATTTGAGTATGCATCGACTTTTGAGATCTTAAAAAGGCATATCCAAAAGATGGCTTTTCACTTCCAATGACAAAATTGCTGGTTAACAATAGGTCCAACTATGATATATTCTCTTTTATGGGTGGATAGTCAGGATATAATCAAATCAAAATGCAACTTGAACATGAAAAGTATACTTCTTTCAGGACTCCTATCGATATATTTTTCTATACAGTTATGCCCTTTGGCTTGAAGAATATTAGAGCCACATACCAAAGAGTTATGACGCATATATTTAATGAGCTTATATGCCATAATGTTGAATGTTATGTAGATGATCTTATAATCAAAAGTATAGATCAAAAAGATCATCTTGAATATTTGAGAATTGTATTTGAAAAAATTAAAAATTTTAATCTCAAAATGAACCCACTCAAATGTGCTTTCAGAGTTTTCTCAATAAAGTTTATTTAGTATGTTGTAAAACATAAAGGAATTTAGGTGTATCCTAAGGAATTCAAGGCAATTATAGAAATGCCGCCTCCAAAAAATCTTAATTAACTTCATTCTTTACAAGGACAACTTGCATTTATACGATGGTTTATCTCAAATTTATCAAGCAAATGTCAACTATTGATAAAGCTGATGAAAAAAGGATGTTCATTTTAAATGGGACGATGAATGCCAATAAGCTTTTAATGGTATCAAGAGACACCTATTAAGCCCACTTATTCTTGTAGTACTAATTATAGGGAAACCTCTTATCTTATACACCACAACGTTGGAAAAATTCCTTAGAGCATTGCTAGCTCAGCACAATAAAGAAGGCAAAGAAAATGTACTATACTACATTAATTGAAGGCTAATTGGAGTAGAAATATGTTACTCAATGATGATATGCCTGATGAACAAATTCTAGCTGTTTTAGAAGGAAAAAAAATATAAATATGAGAAATTTATTTTGATGGTGCATCATTAATTAAACCAATTGGACCTCAAAACCTCCCCAAAGCTCAAGCCAGTATCAGCCTTATCTTCATAACACCTAATGGATGGATAATAAGATATTCATTTGGTTTGATTGAACCTATAACCAACAATGAAGCTGAATATAAAGCTTTAATAGTGAGTCTCGAGATCACTATTTTGATGGAAAATCAAAACCTTAAAATTTTTGGCATTTCTCAACTCTTTATAAATCAAGTACTAGGTATTTATAAAATTGGCAAAGTTAATTTGGTTTACTATCTTCTCTAGCTTAGGAAGAAATTATAACTGTTACTTTAATCTAAGTATTTGGAGCTCATAATAGTAAAGCAAGTTTTTTAGCAAAATTGGCTAAAGAAATGTCAAGCATAAATGACAAGCCAGTGCTAATCAGTGTCAACACTCATCCAGTACTAGAGCCAACAATTTTGTATTCCATGCAGGTACAGGTGTCACCAAATCCAAGCCAGTATGATACAACTTTTGTTGACTGCATGGATTATTACCTCCTTAATAAATTATTATTAAAAATCAACCAAATAAACCTTAAATATTTAGAAGAATAAAATTTAGTAGAGCCTTCGAATCTTGGCTTCAATGCCTAAAAATTGAAGTGTAAAATGACTGGAGGCAACCTTTTATCGATTATTTCAGAGAAAGCAAACTGTCTACAGATAAATTATTAGCTACACAGATCAAGAAGAGAGCATTGAGATATGTGTTTATCAATAACACATTATATTGAAGATCATTTGATCAAATGTGGCTATGATGCTTAGGGAAAGATGAATAAAGTTATTTCTAAAGTTCACAAAGGGTTATGCAGTGCACATCAATCTAGTCCTAAAATGGATATTAAAGTTAAAAGAATGGGTTATTACTGGACATCATTGGCAAAGGAATGCACCAATCATGTATATATTTGTCATGAATATCAAATTAATGGTAATATTATACATCAACCACCAAATTTGTTACATTCCATTATATCATCCTGCCATTTAAATGCTATGAGATAGATGTAATATGGCCAATTGATCTACCATCACCTGCTGGATACCAATTTATATTAGCAGCAACTTACTATTTTTCTAAATGGGCTAAATTAATTCCTTTTAAAGTGGTCACTACTATTCATGTGATCAACTTCTTTACTCACAATATTTTCTATAGATTTGGTGCATAACACTTCATAATCTCAAACAACAGTTCAGCTTTCCAAAGTACTAAGATATACAGATTTATTGAGCGACATAAAATTGATTGACGATATTCATCAATATATAATCCAAGAGAAAATGGATTAGTAGAAGCATTCAACAAAATGCTAGTAAAGATGCTCAAGAAAATCTTCACCAAAAATAAAAGAAAATGACATACTAAGATGACAGAAGCATTATAGGCATATCGTACTACATATAAGACACCAACAAAAGCAACTCCCTATGCATTGGTGTTTCGAGCTGAAGCTGTGTTTCCACTTAAAGTTGAATTTCTATCACTTCAAGTAGCTATTCAGTACGACCTCACAGAAGAATAAAATGCTCGCATATGAATGAAAGAACTTGATGCACTAGATGAAGTTAGACTCCAAAGTCAACATAATTTAAAAATTTATTGAGCAACAATGCTAAAATCTTTCAATCATATAGTACACCATCAAGCATTTCAAGAAGGTAAATTGGTCCTAGTGCTGAGAAGACCAACTATTCCATGCCGACGAGTCTGACCTCCTCTACCATACAGAACTCAACCACTAAGTTTGTTCCCTAGATGACCTCACTGATCTATCTCCTGCTTCTGCCATCATCATCAAACTCGCTGACTGACCCTAGCCTCAGCCTTCTCCAACTAACTCTAACCATCTTCTCCACATCTCGCGTGCCCTAACCCATCAACCTCCAACTCGTTGACCTCAACTCCTCGGCAATCAAACAAATTAATGCCAACCAAGGACCGCCGCCTCCTTCGACCTCCACCGCTAACCCAACGTGGAAGCTGCCGGTTGACCTGAAGCCTACCGACGCCATGCGTGACCTAGCCTGATTGGGCTTCCTCCATTCCCCCCTCTCTTTGTATAATAATAATAATAATAATAATTATTATTATTATTATTATTATTATTATTATTATTATTATTATTATTATTATTATTATTATTATTATATTATTATTTTATTATATATATATATATATATATATATATATATATATATATATATATATATATATATATATATATATATATATATATATATATATATGATCTTCAACCAATCATAAACAACTGCTAGTTGATTGATCATTGATAAATATCGACAACCACTCGATCTACAACCTCTTTTCTGCAACCAATCATTGGCAACCATTAATCTGTAACCAATAATCATCAATCAAAGCTTATGAAGTTTAATTTAGAGTCCCAACAATATCCCGAAGCCCTTGGCTATTGACTATCTTTCTGGTCGGGTGGACTGAAAGGAAAAGTGCCCTTCCTAGCCTCTCTATGAGAGGAGGGGGGGACGCTAGAAGGCTACCAGATTTTTGAGTGGATTTAAAATATTTTTTAAAATCAAGTTAAATAAATAATCAACAATAATCAACATCGTCAATCATCAATTGGAGCTTCTGAAGACCAATTTCGGAACTGGACAATGTCCCAAAGCCCTCAACCATTGACTATCTTTTTGGACGGATAGATAGAAAGGGTAAGTGCCTTCTCCAGCCTCCCCATGATGGGAGGGGGTGCTAGAAGGCTAGCGAATTTTTGAGGGGAATAAAAATATTTTTAAAATTAAATAAAATTACTTAATCGGTAAATATCTGTAATAAGCAATAATTATTCGTCACAAGGACCTCCAAAGATAGATTCTACAATGTACCGAAGACCACTACCGTTGACTAATTTTTCGGTCGTGGGGGTGTGGTTTTGAAACAGTAAATACCCTTCCTACCTCCCTTTACGGGGATGCCGGAAGGCTGCCAAAATTTGGATAAAATCAAAGGACCCCTTAATAATTAATAAAAAATGAAAATTCATAAATTTTAATCAATTAAAAAAAAAAATTGATCCAACTTGATTTAAAATTGACTTGATGTGTGGTACATTCAACTTGAGCTTTTCGTCAGGGGTTTACACTCAATGAGATGACAAAATTATTTGAGCCTCCATTAAATCATAAATGTTATTAATTACACAAGCATTTTGAGAAATCTTGTGAACATTTTAATTTCATATCGATGTTTGACAATGGATATTTTACTTCAAGAACTGTCTATGTGTCAATAAACATAAAGATACTTATATTGATTTGAAGGTTAATGGGTACATATCTAGCATTTAAAATTGTAAATTTCCTAGTGCTACCACATTTGTTCCATTCCATACTTCTCTAAAACTTTCCAATGCTATCTTAGAAAGTTTTATGTCGAAGAGAAGTTGCATTCGACATTGATAAGTAGGTATATACCAGATGAAAGAAATGTGAAGATTGCTATTAAATCAAGTTGTCAAACTATAATTATAAGACCATCTATTAAACTTATGTTGCAATGATAGAAATAAAAGGATTTTATAGCTCTAGTGATAAATAGCAATATCACTCATGATCACATAAGTAATCACCTATGGATCACAAGACACCCTTAACATATGTTCGATAGTCTCCTAACATCTGTTCGATAGTCTCCTATGATTACAAAATCAATGTGTTATAAACATGATACTCCACACTATCATTCTCTTTCTTTAAACAATTTTTTTGAGACAAAATGTGTATCTCGATTCCACAAAGAATTTTCATGATAGTTGTGATAATACCTCCAAAATCATTTATGAATCCTTAAAAGATACATTAAATTTCAATCATCAAGTTAGTAATGGCATTGGGGTGATTATAATGTTCTTAGTACCCATCAATACATCTTAGGAGATGAGTATGGTGGAGATGCATTAGGAGGAGAAGAGAAAGAAGAAAAATATCAAGAATTAAACATCAGTAGAGTATTAAGTCAATTACACCGGATGATGTTGAAATTTGATCTCTAATAAAAGATGCTTCAAAGATTTTATGGTGTTTTAGATAATTCAACTAAAGCTATAGTATATTATATCGAGAATTCAATTGAATCAATAATATACTATATATGTATTGATGAAATCTATGTGCTATAAAATGATTGTGAAAAGGTGGGGTGCTCTAAATGAGATGGTTATGGAAATCTACAAGAAACTATGAAACAACACTTGTTATAAATCATGAACGTAGAACAACCTCCCTATCTATTAAGAACATGACAATCCAAATGCATTATGAAATATTTATTTGCAAGCATGTGTTTTTTTTATGCCACCAGATCTGCAACCCTACTTATACAAGCGAATAGAAGGATATATCCTTACAATGATAATGAAAATACATTTGAAAATGACATACTCTATATGTGCTCTTACAAACATGTTAAAGTTAAAAATATAAATTTTCGAGAATACTGTGTAGGGTCAAATGCCTACTAATGTAACATTCTATTTCCAAACCAAACAAAATCGTGCATGTGCTTTAATAAACATGTTAAAGTTACAAACACAAATGTCCAAAATGTTGCGCCGGGTCACTTGCTTAATAATATGACTTTTTTTTTTCAAATTAAACACAAACCCACATGTGCTCATATCGTCACATATGATTACTAAATCCAATGGTTCAAGAATACTGTGTGGGTCAACTATTTAAGTTTCGTCCTCCTCCATGAAAGGATTTGAGTCGACATGACTTTAAGTATAAAATACCTCTCAAATTCATATGAAAATACAAGTGACTTCAAACCCAGCTCGATGAGAACGTGTTGAAAGAAAATCTCAATCAAAGGGGTCAAACATCAAATCCAATAAAGCCCAAATTCTTGAATGAAATCTAACTCCTAAAAAACTTGAAATTAAAAGTCATCCACCTCCCACAACCGTTTGTCGGGGGATAAAATTAAAATTTATCTCAGTTCACAAGGAGCAAATGTATTCCATATGTATCACTAAGATTCATCCTCAAACAATCCATTGCCAGCAGAGACGAAGCACGTTCCCTCTGATCGGGTGATTTTGCTACAAAATGACATCATTATATTATAATCATGGCCAAAGCCCATATGTTTCCTAACGGTTTCAAACCCTTGAGTAATGAATCATAGGATATATTCGATAGGCATGAAGCTCTCTATCAGCTAAGGTGGATTCAGATCTATCCCCTTAGAAAAACACCAACCCAGATCTATAAGATATTCTTGGATGAAGCAACCCATGGATGTTGATAAGGTAGCTTCTGTCAGGTTGGGTCGACTACCTCCGTTGACTAAGTAGGCCATGGAATATGACACCTGGGACAACAAAACCATAGGATCTTGATCGGGCTCGTCTTCATTCCCCCAAACACTAGTTTTAAGTTCATGGTGATAAATTTCAAATAATAAAACCAAATTTAAACCCTAAAACTATTGCTATTATACATTGGATTTATGATCCATGCGACCTCTTTAACTATTAGACTTAATCAAAAGTTCTCCTGCTATCGGGAGGGGTAATTAACTATCGGGGCTTACACCTATAGGAAACAAGAACCGAGATAAAAAAAAATTCCTTACAAAATGAGAGTGAAATCTCTATGTAGTGTCTTATCTAAAACCTAATATGCCTACTAAAAATTCATCCGGAACCTAAGCTCATTAAAACTCTCTGTTGTCACATAAACAAGCAATAAAAGAAAAGAGATATGGCGCGGTGAAGCTAGGGGCACATTATGAAATTTTTGAGCCCACAAACTCCAACAATCTTTTCATTTCTCTTTCCTTCTTTACATGCAAAATCTTGAGAGGAAAAATCTTGATCTTCATTCTAGGAGCTTTTTTCATTTGTAAGATCAAATTTATTGATTGTAAAGGTTCAACACATGAAATCATGTAGCATCTCTTGGAGTTCTAGAGTTTACTTTCTTTTTCTAAATATTTGATGTTCTTTTAGTTTCACCATATATTTTCCTTTGAAAATATTTATTATTAAGTGAAATACTAATTAAGAATATTCTATTAAGTTCTCTATAATAATTTTTTTTTAGTGCACAAAGTTAGCAAAACAAGTATTTTTTATTTTCTTTTACATGACATAGATTAATTACATTTCAAATATAATCCATTCTTAAAAGTATTATATGATTTTAAGAGTTATAGTTTAAATTAACAAGAAAATTTTTTATTTAAAATACTATTCATAATTTTATCAAAATATAAATCTATCTTAAAGTGAGCAGATTTTATATTCCAATTACAAGTAATGAGGTGATTAAAAAATAAATGCAAGAACCCATGACCAAGAGCTATTTAAAATTATGGGATTATTTATTCTTTGTTAAATAACATTAAAATTATTTTAATTACCTTCTTTTAATAAAAATTTTAAAAGCCAATTCACTCCCCTGTGAAGGTGCATATTAGGGGTGTGAGCGAACCGAGTCGGCTCGTGAGCCGGCTCGAACTCGACTCGTTAACGACCTTACGAGCCGAGCTTATCGAGCTTCAAGCTCGAGCTCGAGCTCGAGCCCGAGCCTACAATCGAGCTCGTATGATAAAATAAAGTATAAGCTCTCAAGCTCGAGCTCGAGCTCGAGCCCGAGCCTACAACGCTTACACAGCTCATCTTGACTTGTTGGTTGAGAGCTTATGCTTCCAACTAAGAGGTCTTGGGTTCGAGTCTTTGTGTATGCGTTGTGTGTGTGAGTTTGCCTTAAATGGCCTAAATGTCCCAAAAAAGATAAACGAGCTCGAGCTCGAGCTCAACCCGACTCAACTCGAAAGCTTATCAAGCTACTCAATATAATTATATATATTATATTTATAGTACTATTTTTTATATAATAATACACATCACAGGCGTTGGTGCTTCTCAAACGAGCTCGATCTCGAGCCCGAACTTTTCAAACGAGCTCGAACTTTAGAGTTGGGCTCAAGCTTGATATTTTCTAAACGAGTCGAGCTCAAGCTCATTAAGGATTAAACAAGCCAGACTAGATAAAGCAAATACTCTACTCGACTCTTTTACGCCCCTAATGCATATAGTCATCCAACAAAAGCAAATCAAATTATGATTTTTACATCCTTAAAAATAAAGCAGCCAAAACTGTCTCAAACAAACTCTAAATCTAGGTTTTATCAATTAGAATAAAGTGCATCAAAATAACAAAAAAGGAAAAAAATAAAAAAATTTTAAAAAAAAGTGCATCAAAATTGCATGGTAAACCCATGACGAAGAGCTATTTAATTTTGTCATGATAACGTTCTTTAACAAAAATGAAATTAAAAAAATAAACCAAACGGGTTTTGTATTTTCATAAGAAAACGAAAAAGAAAAATACAAAATTTGTCCACACTCCGTCTAAAATCACCAAATGTTCTGACATTTAAACTCCTAATTTTTTTTTAATTACATTCTTTCTATTTGATTAATTTAAGGTAATGATCCATTTTAAATTTTCCTCTTATGCCTATTTTGATATTAACATAATATATAAATAATTAATTAACTTTTATATCATCCTCATCATAAAATAAATTCAATAAATCCAAAAAATTTTAAATACATCAAATTTTGGGGACAATCATAGAACTGCTCTCAAGTAAACAAAATTTGAAACCAACATAAATAATATTGTAGTCTTACAAGCTTCATTTGATTGCTGATAGTCAGCAACAAATTCAATATATATATATATATATAGCTATAATCTTTCTCCTGGTGCTGAATAAACAATTTTTCTGTGAAAAAACTGTCTAGCCTTCTTGCCCAAACAGCAGGCATTTACTCTGCTTAAAAGTAGAAAAGAAGAAGAAGAAAAGCTAATCAAAGAAGACAATAATTTCATCTACCGAACATTTGTTGCCATCAAAATGGTAGGGGTGCATATGGGAAGCCAAAAGAGAAAACCTGAGAGCTCTTCAGTTATCCACTGTACGCCTCTTCTTTGAACAATTTTTAATGGATGGTTCTGATTTTCCCTTGTTTGAAACAGTGCGCATCCTCTGCAATATCAGGAATTGATGATTAATTAATGATAAACGAAGAAATATGGTTTCCATATAGTATATACAATCATGTACCAAAAATAAGTGACACAGAGTCTATTCTGACTACAGGCACTTCATGAGCAGAGATTCCAAATGTCCATGAATCAGAATTCAAAGTCTGTTTAGCTTTTAGTTAGTCTCAAATTCTTATGACCTGTTTAAGATCACTACTATTTTTTTATGGTTTTATCTTTCTTTTCAAAAAAATGTTTGTTTAATGTGTCTTAATTATTTTTTTTTTAAATCAAATAATTTTTAAAAACACTCAAAATAATTTTGAAATATTTTGAGTATTTTTAAAAACTATTTTCATATTATACCTCCGTCACCACCCTTGTTGCTACCATCGACCAACTATCATTATCTTACCTCACTAGTTGTTGCTATCCCGCCAACAATCATCACCATCATCAACAACAACAACATCAAGCCTTTGTCCCACTACGTGGAGACAGCTACATGAATCCTTTTTCGCCATTGTCCATGTAAAAGTAAAATTCTCATTTAAATCTAATAAAGAAATATCATCTCTAATATTTTCTAACCAAGTCTTTTTAGGACTACCTCAACCTTTCTTAACATAAGCCAAATATAATACCTCAACTTTCCTAACGGGTCATCGGAAGGCCTCTGTTTAATGTGACCAAACCATCTAAGGAGACTCTCTCTAATCTTATCTTCCACTGGAGCTACTCCAACCTTATCTCGTATATGCTCATTTCATATCCTATCTCTAAGGGTAAAGTCACTCATCCACCTAAGCATCCTCATATCTGCAACACTTAACTTAGTATATTATATAATGCTTCTAGAGATAAACACTTATAAAACTAAATTTTTTAAGATATAAAAAATATTTCATTATATGTTACAATAAAAACAGAAAGCAAAAGCGATCCCAAACTGCCGTTTCAAAATGTTGCTTTATCTAACAAACTTACTAAAGTTTCTTTCTGCAGCTTAGCAACTACTATCAAGGCCAATATCATATCAGCTTTTTCTTGGAGCTAATAGTTCAGCATTAATAAAAATATTCATGTAATTTATGATCCTAATGACTCTTGATCGCCCTTCCTAATGATTCTTGACTCCCATGATGAATCTACATTGTTGAGTGACTCTTACTGTCATATTTAATATTTAATAAATACTTCAGTTTGAGAGAACGTGATGGCCATTATAACAAGCTCTAATGTGAAGAGATTTTTAAGATATGCAAAGCTTTGAGTTTAGTCCAACATCGTATAGTTAAAAAAGTGTATAACTAAATGTTGTAGGTAGTTCCACACTCGCCAAAACAACTAATTATAAAAGTGACTCAATATTATTCCATTATTACTCCTATGATAGATAGAAAATGAAAACACCATTTGACATTTGGAAATAATGCCTAGTCATCAATTTGTATGCTCAACGTTTCCTTCTCACAATATGGTCATTGGCTATAAGAAGGATCTTACCCCATAGCTATCTCAAGCTTTGTTTTGGACGTTTCCACAACATAACCCTAAACTTAAAATTTCTTCTATATTTGGATAAGCAATTGGAGATCTATGTCATTCCTTACATACCACATTGGTGGCTAGGGTTCTTGGTTGATTTTAAGATTCTTTCACTTTGATTTTATATCTTGATTTTGTCCGTTGACCCAGCAAATAATATAATATTCTTCCTGAGAGTGATAGATAAACAATTTGGTTTATCTTTCTTTATCAAAAGATATATCGATTTGAAAGTTTCAACCTTGATCTTCTTCAGAGAAAAACACTTATACTGCAACTTAAAAAGTTCAAAATACCAATTTGTTGGAATTTCTAGTTGAGCACTTTTTCTTGAACATTCCCCCTATAGCCATTAAATAAAAACATCAAGATTATAACTTTCTCCTCTCATTGTTATCACTTATATTGATATTACTGTGTGGATTCAACAGCTCAGAAAGTATTTAATAGAGTTCAGCGAAAAATTTAGTTATAACTAGCTAGTCGGCATATAGTCAGCAGGGCAATCAATCCATTAGTTTCTCTTCTCCCACAAAAAAAAAGTGAGTAGTTTGTGCATCTTGGAAGTAAAAACAACAAATAAGAGAGAATAAAAGTGTAAGAATACAAAGGTAATGACCGTTTTTCTAATTTCGACTTCAAAAAATAAACAAGATACAATTGATCTATTATTCAAGAGGTAGATCGGCTCTCCCACAAGAACTTTTATTTGGTCCGGTGACCGGATGTAGCTCTACGTTCGGTCACCACTGAGATCGCGCAACGTAGCATGCACAAAACTGCGGACCCGACCCGGCGAATAGTGTGTATGTCGCTCGTGCGTATTTTAAATCCATGACAACCCAGTATTGCTAGGTATTGCTCAGTATTGCTAGGTATTGGTCGATTTTGCTCGATAATAACGAGAAATACCATTATGTGAAGACAAATACCGAGCAATACCGAGAAATACCGAGCAATGCCGAGTTTTTCTAGAAAAAATCGGTATTGCTCGGCATTGCTCGGTATTGGTCTTCACAGAACGGTATTTCTCATTATTGCCAAGCAATACCTAGCAATACCGAGCAAATACTGAGTAATACCTAGCAATACGCGAACATAGCAATCCTGGGTTTCGATCCGGGTCAAGTCGTCGGTCCGCGCAGTAAAGAATGAGAGCACGCGGCGACATGTTATTGGCGGCCGAACGTAGAGCTACGTCAGGTCAGAGGACGTAATAATTGTTCCTCCCACAAACCCTAGACGCCTCTAGGAAACTCACAAAATACAAACTACAACAAACACAAATCACATAATGCTGAAAATGCAGCATTGTCAGCTCTAAGTAGGCTCCCCTAATTCCCACCTAAATCAACCTCTTTCCTTAATTGATTCCCTCCCCAATTTGAATTAAATTTGGATCTATTTTTCTTAATAATTCCCTCTCCAGCCCCCCCCCCCCCCCCCCCCACCACCACCACCACCACCACAAATTTTAATTAAAACGTTCCTAACAATCTCTTCATCTATTTCTCCTCCTTACATATTGAATTAAAGCTTTTTTTGGCCCCACAAGGGGGCCAAACCCCCTCATTTGTTGGATCTGATTCTTTTGAACCAGATGGAGGACTCCCGCCCCTGGGCGTAACAATACTTGCCTGCCAAAGATGCACATTGTCCTCAAGGTAGAAGGATAAGAACTGTCTCCTGATCTTCTCGTATGGCTCCTATGTAGCATCGTTCTCCAGCAAATCCTTCCACTTAATTAATACATCATGTACCCCTGTCTCTCCTTCGCGCAGACCTTCCACTCTTAGAGGTTCCAAAATGACCTCCATATCTTCTATCAAGGCCGGGGGTAGTGAAGATGGTGTGTGATTTCCTATCGCCTTCCTCATCTGTGAGACATAAAAGACTGGGTGCAATGCTGATGGAGGTGGTAGCCTCAATCGATAGGGCATTTGCTCCAATGCGCTCCAAAACCTCATAAGGACCAAAGTATTGTGGGGATAAATTCTCATTCCTCATCTTAGCTAATGTCTTATGTCTATAAGGCCTTAGCTTTAAGTAAATCATGTCTCCTAGCTCAAAGTATACTTCTCCCCTATGCTCATCAGCCTTCCTTTTTATGATTTGTTGGGCTCTCAATAGATGTCCCTTGAGCTCAGATAATACTCTATCCCTCTTCTCTAAATACTGGTCTATAATGGATATTGATGTGGTGCTATGTCCATAATTAATCAAATGAGGTGGATCTCTCCCATAGAGAATCCTGAAAGATGTGTTTTGTGCTGCTGAATGGTATGAGGTGTTGCACCAATATTTGGCCTAAGCAATCCACTTTGTCCAACTCTTCGGCATATCTAATACGAAACATCTCAAATAGGTTTGTACACTTCTATTGATCACCTCTATCTGACCATCTGTCAGGAGATTGTATGTTGTGCTTCTCTTAAGGATTGCCCAATGGAAATAAAACAACTCCTTCCAAATATGGCTAAGGAGCACCTTGTCTCTGTCTGACATAATGGATTTTAGAAATCCATGCAAACACAGCACCTCTCATATGAAGGTTTTACGATGCCGGCCCAAGAGGGGCTGCTTGAATCAGTCCAACAGGTATTGGTTCATGTTTACAGCCGGCGGCCCAAGGCTATGGGCAAAACCAAGGGGGGAGGAAGCCCTAATAGGGCTCACTTGTGATGTGGTACACACCGGAAGAAGCAGGTTCACAAGAACAATCAAGGAAGGCAGAAAAACTATAAAGGCTTTTGCCTGAAAATGTATATCATCAACTAGGGAACTCATCTTCTCCAGGAGGAGAAATACAAGCCCGGTTAGCTAAAAATAGCATTGGTAAAGAAAAGAGAGTGTTTGTACTAAATACTAAATGCAGTAAGCTAACTAGTGGAGCAGACTGCGGCTCTAACTGAAAGCAAATAAGCAAATATAATATAAAAGTATTTAAAAGTAATAGTAAGTCATCCAACGGCTAGGATGCTCCGCATCATTCTCCCCCTCCGACTAAAGAATCCGAATCTGTTGATGAGATATTGGTTGGAGCTGCATCAGGGGGATGATAAACAGTAAGATCTCCGATGTTGAAGGTGGATGACGTGTTGTAGTGGCTCGGCAGATCCACCACATACGCATTCGGATTGATCTGTTTGAGTACTGCAAATGGTCCAATCTTCCGCGGGCTCAACTTGGATTTGTAAGCTTGTGGAAACCGTTCCCGCCTCATCCTTATCATAACAAAATCCCCTGGTTTAAAATTCCTCTCTCTGCGATTTCTGTTGGCATCCTCTTTATATCTAGCATTGGACTTAGCAAGCTTCTCACGGACCTCTTGAAGCATACTAGAAAACTGAACGGTGAAGTCAGCGGCGAGTTTACTAGAACATTTGGGTAATACGGCGAGGTCCATCGTGTGGTTCGGGAGCTTCGTATATACTATGCTGAACGAACTTTTCCCCGTGGACCGGTTGGTCATGCTATTATAGGCGAATTCTGCCTGCCCCAACAGATCGTCCCATAACTTTGGATGCTCCTGCACTAAGCAACGAAGCATATTACCCAATGTTCGATTGATGACTTCTGTCTGCCCGTCCGTCTGAGGATGATACGCCGAGCTGAGTTTGATGTCGGTATGCAGACGTTTCCATAACTCCTTCCAAAAATGGCTAACGAATTTAACATCACGATCGGATGTTAGACTTCGAGGTAGTCTGTGAAGCCGAACGATTTCAACGAAGAAGATACGGGCTACATTCAAGGCATCGAATGTCTTTTTGCATGGCACGAAATGAGCCATTTTTGAAAATCGATCAACCACGACCATAATGGAGTCGTGACCGCGTCTGGTACGAGGCAAGCCCATCACGAAGTCAAGACTTAGATCTTCCCAAATGGTATCCAGTGTAGGCAATGGCAGGTACACTCCAGTAAGTTGTCCTCCAGTTTTATAACTTTGGCAAATTGGGCATCGTTCTACAAATCGCATTACATCTCTATGCAAATGCGGCCAAAAGAATCGTGATTGCAGTTGCAGGTACGTGTTTCTCCTTCCCACATGAGCCACAAGTCCACCGCAATGAACTTCCTTGATAAGTTATGGCCGCCAGGATGAATCAGGAATACAGAGCTTGTTCGATTTGAATAGAAATTCAAGCCGGATGGAGAAATCCTTGTTGGAATCACCTTGTAAGCATTCTGCCCAGATCTTAGAAAAGTCCGGATCCGCCGCATATAATTCCTTCAGACAGTCCAGTCCGGTGATCTCCGTTTGCAGGTGTGTGAGAAGTGTGTTGCGCCAGCTAAAGGCATTTGCAACAACATTCTGGGTTCCCGACTTATGCTTTAGAACAAAGGAGAATCGTTGTAGAAACATGACCCACCTAGCGTGCATACGATTAATGTGTTTTTGATTGTTGATGAATTGCAGAGCCCGGTAATCACTGCATAAGATGAATTCCTGGTGGAGTAGATACGGTTCCTATTGCTTCAATGCCCGCACCACCGCGTAGAGAAGCTCTTCTTCGGGATGATCACCCTTGTCCTCTCCTTCCCCCTCTAATAATTGCAATTGTTGTCGATTGGGACATTCGTTGGACTTATGACCCGGTTGAAAACACCTGAAGCACTTGAGTCCCTGTGGTCAAGGGTAAGGGTTCTCTTTGAATGGAAATTTTGGTTTTACTGGTGCTCTCTGGGATCAGAATTTGGTTTAACAGGATTCGACGGTCCACTGCTATCAGGAATGGGTGGTGTTTTACGAAGGGCAGTTCCTGGTGGTTTTGAAGCCTCTGTGCCGGCTTCCATAAAAGGTCTTTTGTGAGAATTGCTCCGCAGATGTCGTCCCAACTGGATTTCAGCTTTGAGCGTGAAGTTGACCGCCTCCGACAAGGACCAGACAGAGCTCAGCTCTAGCTTGTCTTGAATGATGTCCTTCATCCCGCCTATGTATCACGCAACCAACTGATTGGAAGTCTCATTTAAATCGTTCCGGGCAGAGAGGCGATAAAACTCCTCCGTATACTCGCTGACAGAACGATTACCCTGAGCACAATGTTGATATTTCAGATACAACATTTGCTCGTAATCGGTAGGAAGAAAATGCCCCCTCAGAAGCTGCTTAATTCGCAACCAGCTGCGCACAGCTCTACGCCCCTCCCTTCGACGAGACTGTAGCAGCTGTGACCACCAGGCGCTCGCGCCTCCCTTGAGGCGGCAGGCCACATGCTTGACCTGCTTCTCTGGCTCGATCTCCATATAATCAAAGAAGTTCTCCACGGAAAATTCCCAATCAAGATAATCTTCAATGTGCAATCTCCCGTCGAAGAACGGTATGTCCAGCTTAACTTTGAACTCACCCTGATGCCGTCACGCCCCGTGTAGCGGCGCGGTTGCCACTCTCCTAGGTCCACATCTGAATCAGAAAATCCATCTGGATTAAAGCTACCACTTTCTTCCTCCGAATCGGATAGCTCTGGAAGCAATGCAGGACATCGCCGACATCGATTCGGAAACACCCTGTTTCCTTCAGCTGGTGTGACTGTTGGTGGTGCAGGTCTCACCATCCGCGGCGGCATCTCCCCCGTTCTGACGAACGGTGGTTCACGGCGTAAAACAGCAGCACGACGATCTACCGCCGCCGCGATATCATCCAACCGCTTCTCAACTCCAACGTGTGCAGCCCAAAGTGCCTCCAAACTTCGGTTCTCCTCGCTCGTCGCACGCTTGCTGGACTCTGCCATCTTTCCAAGCCTCAGGCTCTGATACCAAAATGATGTGGTACACATCGGAAGAAGCAGGTTCACAAGAACAATCAAAGAAGGCAGAAAAACTATAAAGGCTTTTGCCTGAAAATGTATATCATCAACTAGGGAACTCATCTTCTCCGGGAGGAGAAATACAAGCCCGGTTAGATAAAAATAGCACTGGTAAAGAAAAGAGAGTGCTTGTACTAAATACTAAATGCAGTAAGCTAACTAGAGGAGCAGACTGCGGCTCTAATTGAAAGCAAATAAGCAAATATAATATAAAAGTATTTAAAAGTAACGGTAAGTCATCCAACGGCTAGGATGCTCCACATCAACTTGCTTAATTAAATAATGTTTAGGAGGGAAAATTTGAATTAGGGGATATTTAGAGATTTTGTAAGTTTCTTTGGGCTTTAATTAGTCTTTTGGAGGCTAGGGTTTGGTTATGTTGAGATTTGCTGAAATTTTGAGATCTATGGTTTATTTTGTGTAGGCTCTAGGCTTTGCTAGAGATTTGGAGAGTATTTCTTCCTCTCGAATTAAAGAAATTTGTATCTTGCTTTGTTTTTCTTGTTCGTGGATTAAATCAAAGTATTTCTCTTGTATTTCTTCTCCAATCTACTATATTTCCTACATGATTTTTGCTGATTTCTCTTTGAAATCAGTTATATTTCTCGTTGTTTTTGCCAATTCTTGCCAGGTTTGCTTGCGAACTCAAGTATTGCCTTTAGGGTTACTTGCGAACTCAAGTACTTCCTATCATAAAGCAATAACCACAGAAATCGCGATGTAAGGGTGCTTTAAAGGGATAAAGTGTGCATATTTGCTCAGACGATCCACTACTATAAGCATCACCGAAAATCCCATCGAGCAAGGCAACCCCTCGATAAAATACATCGTCACCTCCTCCCACCCTCTCCGACAGAGCTAGAGGTTATAGTAACCCATCTGGCATCATGGCTAAGTACTTGTGCCTCTGGCACACATCTTGCTAACCAGTTAGCTACATCATGGCACATCCCCACCTAATATAATTCTGTTGAAAATTGGTTGTAGGTATTCTGAGCCTCTGAATATCCTCCAACTAAGCTGTTATGAAACTCCTCAATAGCTTATATCTCGACCCCTCATTAAAATGAATCTCCCATGATGTAGTTGTTGGGCTCCTCTAAGGGTGTAACCAGGATGACTATTTGGGTTCTGCAACAATTGGGCTATGATCTTCCTCAGTCCCTGATCCTGCTCACTTTCATGATTAAGAACTTCCCAATATAGAACCATAGGTATTGGCAGAGCTATCAACTGTGGCTCATCTGTCTTCCGTAATAGTGTATCCATGTCCTTATTCTCCATTTTTGGGCGATACTGAATCTTGAAGTCATTTCCTTATAATTTGGACTGTCACATCTAGTGCTCCTCAATCACTAACATCTGCTACAGTAGAAAATTCAGGCTCCTATGATAAGTTCTGACAATAAATTTCTTCCCAACAAATATGGTTGCTACTTTTGGATGGAAAAGACAATCATCATTAACTCCCGCTCATCTACGGACTTAAGCTTTCCCAGGTGGCTGGTAATGAACACCTGACTGAAATAAGCAATGGGCTAATGATCATACATGAGCACTGCTCCTAGCCCATATCCTGATGCATCCGTCTCTATCACAAATGGCCTGCTAAAGTCAGGAAGTGTTAATATTGGCATGCTGGTCATAGCTTTCTTCAACTGCACGAAAGCCTATCGTCACCTCCCTCCAATTGAAATTGTACTTCTTCAGCTACTCAATCAATGACCATGTTATTATGCCATACTTTGACACAAACTTATGGTAGTACCCAGTAAGGCATAAGAACCCTCTCAGCTCCCTCAGGTTCTTAGGTAAAGTCCAATCCAACATAGCCTTAATCTTGGCTAGTTTGTTGCTACCCCAGCTTTGCTCACCATATGTCCCAGGTACTCCACCTATGGATGTACAAATGAACATTTCTTAAGGTTGATATATAGCTGGTGCTCCCTCCACATCTCCAATATAGCCCTTAGGTGACCCGCATGCTCTACCTCTGCACGACTGTAGATCAGTATGTCATAAAAAAATATCAAGACAAACTTTCTGAGGTAAGGTTGGAAAAACCCAATTCATGAGGGACTAAAATGTGATTGGAGCATTGGTAAGACCGAAAGGCATCACCAAAAACTATAGTAACCCTCATGTGTCCTGAAAGCTATCATGTGCACATCCCTCGGCTTCATTTTGATTTGTTAGTATCTTGATTTAAGATCAAACTTTGAGAAAATGACCGCCCAAAATAGCTCATCTAGCAGCTCATAAATCACAAGGTTAGGAAACTTATCCAACACAATTTCCTTATTTAGGTCCTTAAAGTCCACATAAAACCTCTAACTGTTTTTCGTTTTCACTAGTAAAACTAGGATGGAAAAGGCTCACACTTGGCTTGATAATCCTGACCTCCAAAATCTATATGATGAGACTCTATCTCATCCTAATGAATATATAGGTACTAGTACGGTCAGACACTAATAGGAGAAGCTCCCTCCTTCAAGGTAATAGCATTCTTATGCTCCCGAGATGGCGGTAATTCGTTAGGCTATTGAAAAACCTTAGGAAACTACTGTAGAAGTTTATGTACACATTCAGGGACCTTGACTGCCTCAAAATCTTGGATCCCCGCGCTACAACTCTACCAAGTAGCCCAGCCCTACCTATATCGTCTTGACCATGATTTTGAGTGAAACCATAGGTCTGCATAGGCTGACATTCCCTCGCAACACCACTTCCCCTCCACATGAATCTCTATAGTCAAGGACTTTCAGTCCACCTTGGTCTTCCCGATCGTCTGTAATCACTTCATTCCTAGGATCACATTAGTGCTCCCTAAATACAAGGGAAAAAAAATCCTCCACTATCTGTATGCCTTAGAGTGCCAGCACCAACATCCTGCAAATCCCCCTACTCCTCTGTACATTTCATGTTCCCATCATGCTCCAAAGCTCCCTGTATCCACCAACTTTAATCCCAATAGGTCTACGATCCGATTGGAGATAAAGTTATGAGTAATCCAGCTATCCAGCAAGACCACCACTAGATGCTCCTTTATCTGCCCCCTCACTTTTATGGTGTGATTTGGAGTAAATCCCGCCACGGAATTAAGAGATACTTCCACCACATCAAGGTGTAGATGCTCCCCTCCTTTTTCTTCCTCCACCAGATCCTCAATGTCGGTCTCTTCCTCCTCGCAATCCATAAAGACCTAGAGTGTGTGGTCATTGCACCGATGATCTGATGCATACTTCTCATCACAGTGAAAACATAGACCTTTCACTCTCTTGTCTTGCACATTTGCCTCTGTGAGGCGCTTGAAGTTGGCCCCGGGGAGAATTCTCCCACCTTTCTCCCTCGATGGTGGTTGTAAGCTCCTCCCACGAACGGATCGAGAATCTAGCCTCCCTCCACTAGAACCAAGCGAGGGCTTTCCTCTCCACATAGCCCCTATGGCTGTAAGCTTCTCCTCTCTCAATTCGTTCACCGAAAAATACCTCTCCACCCAGTATACCCACCCATGGGCATCCTCCCCTTCGAACACCGACATCTTCAACTTCCTCACCTTCGCTTCTTCACCCCAACTTCCTCTCCAGCCAATGGTTCCTTCATGTATCAAGGGTGGTAATCCAAACTTTCTTCCATCCAACTCCCACGACCCAATCCCCATGGCTCGACTCATCCCCAACCCACCACCTCTACCAAAAAAATCCCTTCTTGCTGGCCCCCCCATCTGGTAGCCCTAGGAGGTGGCTCATGATGAAAAAAAATTTCCTCGTTGAACTCTTCCCGTTTGATCTATTTTCCCTTAGATTCGGCCAAGAGAACCCTGATCAAATTGTAGCGAGGGTTAGCAATCGGAACCGCCAGTGGGGCTTTAGATTGCAACTCCATGAGCTTCTTGAATATCTCTTTATCTCTCCCAATCGGCTTGGCTATCCATCTGATTCTCCATAGTTGAAAATCTTTCCTCCATCCTAGACTTTATTTGCTCTCATTCCCCTTCCAACACATCCACCTTTGTTGTTATCTCTCCAAAACCTCACTTTGATATTAATTTAATATATCTTGGATGTAAAAATAGCAAATAAGAGAGAATAAAAGTGTAGGAATACAAGGTAACAATTATTTTTTTTATTTCTCCTTCAAAAAATAAACAAGATACTAATGATCTACTATTCGGGAGGTAGATCGGCTCTCCCACAAACCCTAGAAGCATCTAGGAAACTCACAAAACACAAACTAAAACAAACACAACTCACATAATACTGAAAATACAACATAGTTATCCCCAAATAGGCTCCCATAATTCCTTTCTAAATCAGCCCATTTCCTTACTTGATTTCCTCCCCAATTTGAATACCTAAAATCTCCTAATCATGAACTGTGATTGACACTAATGGCTAATTGATCTGCATGAATTAGGAACAAATCTTGAGACCCATTCCTTCCTTTTTAGGATTTGTTTGTGTAGTTACATATGGAGGGCCAATTTTTAGGATTTCTCAAGCTATGGTTTAGATGACTCCACCCTTTAGAATTAGGATTTTGTGTATGTCGAACAAGTAAGAAATACCCCTGTTGGTCAACTTCTTTGTTGAGCGTGGATGTCTGGAGTTGGGAAGGGATTGTGAGTACTCTTACTATGCACATCATGTTTGCAACTTTTGTGCTTTTAAGTAGATCAGAACCTACCTCTTCTTTTGTACATCATGTTTACGGCTTTTGAGTTTTACATGGATCGGATCCTGCCTCCTCTCCATAGACTTAAGATTGGTTGAAGATAAATCATGTCAGTAAAATCTGAAATTTTTTTATTCTGTTCTCTCTTTTGTATCTTTGTAATGCATCATTCTCAATCCTAGTGATACTTCCACAAATCATCTTTTGACGCCTCTCATTACAACCCAAACTATCTTACTTTCACAGTCAGAGACAGATCATAGGATCAGCCCATATAGTAATAATATAGGCAGAATGCAGTCATCCTTTATCATAATTCACCCAAACGGGTAAGTGCTCACAATTCTGGCTTCTCTGACTATCTCAATAGATGACTAGACAACAAACTAAGTACCCAAGAACTATAACTGGATATTAAATATACTTAAGAGATACGCTCATTCAAATATTTGAGAGAAGTGTAATACAGGGGTGATGACACAAAAGAATATTTTTTACAAAAAACTATAAATAATATTCACTTAAGGCCCAGATTTGATAACTTACCTTCTTTCTCCGTTTATTTTGCCTCTGACGCCCATTATCCTTATTTTTTGGAGGATTCGGTTTCTGTTACATTGAATGGTCTTCACTGACCTGTCATCTAATTAACTTACAGAGAATAAATAAGCAAAGATTGTGTACCTGAGACACAGCTAGAATTCGAGCATGCCTTTCAGCATGGGTCTCTTGCTCCTCCTCAAGTTCCCCATCGCTGTTTAACATTAATTTCAGCCTACCCTCATCATGCAGCTTTTTGGACCGAGAATGCCTCTATGAAAAGCATTAAGAACAATTTCCATAGCTATTTTAGAGAAATAATTGTAGCATTTACAAGTATATTTATTAATTGAATTAAGCTTCATTTGATTATTGTTTTCTACCTGTTTTTAAGTAGAAAAGCAAAAAATATAAATCATGGTTATTTGGGAAAAAAGACAATTTTCCAAGAACTTGTTTTAAAGAATGAAAAGAGGAGATCAGTTTTTTTAAATTTCTGAATGGCATAAGCCATACCAAATGAAGCCTTAGGATATATTAGATATCAAAGTTTAAGGAATTTGGAATCAAGGACATATAAAATTCTTGAAAACAGTATATCAAGCTTACTTTTGAAGAAAGGTGTGTCCTGACAGTGTCTTCATTTAAGCAGAGAACTCTTGGGCAAAGTCTACACTTGAACACTGACTTAAATTTTAGAATAAAGTTGGAAATATCAGTCTGAACAGGGTAATTTGGATCTATCGTCATCCCTGTCATTTCGGGAGCAATCTCAACTTCATTATCAGGTACCTTGCCAACTGTCATGCTAACTTTGATGTTTCCACCACTCGCATTTTCCTCGTTAGTAAGCAAATCTAATCATAGTATGGAGATCAACATGACAGAATTCTATTAGCCGAAACAACATAAAATTTATGATATTATAGCAATAGTTGCATAAAAAAATACTTCTATGCACATCAAACAAAAACAAAACTCATTGATATCTTGATTAGATAAAAGAACTTGATCAGATTTCTGGGGTCAAAAAAGCCCTGCTATAGGCTCAAGTGGATGAATATAAATTCATTCTATAGGCGAACTCATTTGTTAAACCAATTCATAAAGAGCTTCACGCCATAGCCATTACAAGGTTATTACATCTTAAGAATCCAAAAATTAATTACTCAAAATAAAGATGCACAGCGTAAGTGCATATAACAAGTAAACTTCTTGAGCTCAAAAGAAATTAAATTGGATTAATTGTTATTTAAGATTCAATAATTTCCATAATGGAAAAATAAAAGATAGAACTAAAAATTGGTCAATATAATGCTCACCCTTCATCAAAATGAACCAAACACAAACACAAACACAAAGGAGAAAATTTAGAAGATAGAACTATATCCAGAAACTTGCTAGAAGGCAATCTGAAATGTAGCAATACATAACATAATTATCTCAAATAGATCAACCACAAACAAATAAAGAGAAGAACAATATGAAATACAATAACTATTGTTTTCATCATTAGATTAGAAAAATATTCCACAATGTTTTTAGATAATGCAATAGTGCAAGTATGTCTTCAACTCTCAAGACTCCGAAATAAAGATCAAATCATGATAAAAGTGAAAATGTTAGCACCAAATCATGAGTTCACCACAATACAATAAGCTGCTGGAACATGTAAATCTCAATAGAAAACACACCAATATTTCATAAGCCCCACCAACATAACTTGTGACTGAAATCAAATACTTGTAATAGAAATCTGAGATTGCACATGATAAGGTGGATCAATTTCACATTTAAAAAGTAAATTAGAATGGATGGTCATGAATAAATTATTTAGATGGCTTTTTTTCATTAGATAATTAGTACTGTTATATCTTTGTTGAATTAGTAGCTTTCAGTCCAAAAAATCGATCAGTTTACCATTAGAACAATTGATATTATCCCAATATATCTTCATCAATAAATCTTTAACATACGACCTCACTCTCAGATACACAACATGAACAATAAAGCATATGTCCACACTCCCCAGGACCGCATCACCTCATACAAACTTGAAGCTCTTTTCTTACTTGAGGGTCCTAATATGGTATTTGGTGAGAAAAAGAAAAGCATTCATCAACTTGGCACATTGCTACTCAACAGAAAGAATATCATTCCTTTCTCTAGCACGACCAGATTTTTTTTTTCACAGAATTGTGGCAAGAGTAGTTAAATTGTCAAAAGTTGAAACTTATGGAGATGAAATAAGAATATGGCAAGTAATGATCCACAAATATATATAGTTAATGTCACATTATTGAGGACAATGTGAACTTAACAATACCTGAAGTATCGTCATCACCCTCGTTATTTGAACTATCCTCGCTCTCATAACCTGACCCTGTCAGAATAGGAAGAAATAGAACAAATGAATGATTAAAGTGCTGGGATGTCGTGAAAAGGAAAACCTGTGTGAGAAATAGCACAAAAGTGAATTTCAGATTGCAAGAGCAAGCTAAACTTAAGCTCCTAACAGATTTCAGAAGTTCAACCAGTCATTGACTAAAAATCTCAGACATGAAACAAGCTCATAAGTGAACAAAATAATTTAACAGCAGGGAAACAAATTTGTAGCCGCTTTACTCTGCTTATGTTCAAAGTTATCAATTCCTAAACTAATCTGGAAATCCATGAAATTCCCCAAACTACAAAACGCAATGCCCCAAATCATCTCTCAGGGATCAGCCAAATAACAGAAAGCCCCATCTTTAGCTGCAAAATCCCAAAATCAAAAGATATTAGTATCACAGGCAGGCATCACAACAAAACAATTTGAAGACATGTACACCCTGCTCGACCTTGTGACATATGGAATGCCTTTGATCAAGTCTTACATAATCCAGAAGCAGCATTGACCCTAAGTTGCAGCTCCCCCAAGTGAGCTCCATGTTGCGCCAGCAGTTACGTACCAACAATTACAACCAAGGCCTATGATGTAGTAGCTACTGAACTCTTTAGTTAGCCGTGACCTCAATCCGGAAGTGCAGAACATACAACTATAACACAGAACCAACACGCAAAGGAACTCAAAGGAAAACAAACACGGCCACTGGTGGTTATCACAGCATGTTTAGTTGAATCTTCCAAGCATCACTTTATGAATAGACTCAATAATCCCAAAGGATAGCATTAAACAACATTGGCCAGTCTTAATCTGCAAGAGCTACTGATGTCTAGAGCCTGGTGTGAGTAGGTACATGCACTGCTCATTATCCATCAGAAGCCTGATTAGCCACTTAACTACCTAACTCGAACTCTTTCTCCCTTCTTTTCCCCCTACTCTAATATAATGGTTTTTTATTGCCCCTCTTCTTGTGTGCTACTTTTAAGTAATAAATATCTTATTACTCATTCTTTTTTGGTCATCACATTTTCTTGACCCAACACATGTTCTAGAGGATCTCAAGTATTTTAAAGGCGATAGATTATGAACTAGTCTCATTCCAAAACCTTTAGGGGAAAAAGGTGGAGCTCATGATCCAGTTGTATGTAACAATCTAACATTGATTTAGGTATTTCATGACGATTTTTAAGATTCCCCATTCTAAGGGATTTCATTGGAGGACCTCTATTTACAAATCTCATGTAGTATCCAATCAAGGGATATCAGAGAGCCGATGGCTTCTTGATCCTTGGGTGCATGGTGTTAGCAAAGAACAATTACAAACAAATCAAAATAATTTTTTTGCTGAACCCTCTACACAAAGGAAGTCGGCTACTATGACAAACCAAGAAGAAGAAATCCTTTAGTGACTTGATTTCCCACGTCATACTTCTACAACAATAGATGGCCGTGTTGATGGAGATGTTCAACCAATAAGCTCATCAACTAAAATAGGAATCAATCAACATAAATACTCGCCCATGAATGAATGTAACAATGCGATAAAGAAGAGACAACAACAAAATCAAGCATTTATCCCACCATGTGGGGTAGGCTACATGAATCATTTTTCTCTATTGTGTCATGTTAAGAATTAAATTTTCATTTAAATCTAATAAAGAAATGTCGTTTCTAATATTTTATATCCAAGTCCTTTTAGGTCTACATCTTTCTTAACATAAGTTAAATCCAATACATCTACTTTCCTAACCGGGTCATCAGAAGACCGTCGTTTTATGTGACCAAACCATCAAAGGCGACTCGCCCTAATTTTATCTTCCACAGGTTTTTACTCCAACCTTTTCACGTATATTCTCATTTCGTATCTTGTTTCTAACAGTAAGATAAAGAAGAGAGACAAAATAATTATGGAAATCAAAATATGAAAAACCTCAAGCTTCCACCATTGTTTATAGAGGTAAGGCCAAAGCCTTTTTATGAGGAGGCCAAAATCAATGTCCCAACTTATGATGGTTCTATCAATGTCAAGAAGTTGGATGCATGAGGGTATATCAAATGGAGAAATATTTCAATCTCTATGATTATACTTCTCAATAGATAAGCTTTTTTTCGCACATCCAAAATCACCAAGTATGCATTGACATGGTAACATGCCCATCTTCAAATTGGGAAAGAAGAAATCACATGGGACCGCTTAAGAGCATTCTTCACTAAAAATTCTACCTTATAGGGTATGAAGAAGAAAGGTGTAAGCAGTGGGAAGAACTAAATCAAAGAGAAGGCAACCTTTTCGCACATCAAGCTTCACCAAACATGCATGAGTACATTATGGAGTTTAGAAAACAAGCTCTCAACCTTGACATTGCTTAGAGGAGATGTTACCGCTCAAAAAGTACACTTCTGTGTTAAATTCACACATCTCTAAAAGCTTCGACTCTTCCCTGTCCAAAGGATAAGTGTTTTGGTCATTGAATTAAAGAATAGTATCCATGGAAAGAAACCTCTCAACTTGCAAGGAGGGTCTTCAAAGCTAAATGAGAAAAAAAAAGACCAACAAAAAGTAATTCTTAGAAGATAATCTTAAATTATTCTCTTCTAGATCATTTTTTTATCATGGCCAAGCTGGAAATAAAAAAGGAAAATGTTAGAAACTTCATTCAGAATGCTTTCATGAGAATTTCAAGAAAGAAGAGGGTAAGAGGAGAAAGATGATGATTTCTCTTAACACAACTCAAACATTGGAGTCCATCCTACATCCAAACTCAAGTCTATCATTGATGGCAGGTCTGAAGAGGGATAGACAAGAGCCTATCATCTAACATCGATGTATGTGAGGAACTTTTCACCTTGTGCATACAAGTTAGGCAAGAGGTGGTATATGCCATCATAGATATAGGAAGTCAAAACAATCTAATCTCTTCAATTCTCATTCAACTACATTGCTTGAAGACAACTCCTCACCACAAATATCTTTCTCTCTCTCTCTCTCTATCAATTGCATCCATACGAACATAGAGAGGACTGATCAACAATGCCTACTCCAATTTGACATCACCTAGGAACACATAAATGAAGTGTGTGTGAATTAATCCCTATTGAGATGTGTCAAGTTATTTTTGAGAGCCCTTATTTATATGATCGGTATGCAATCTAATTCGAGGGGGCTCAATAATATCAATTGACAAGCAGGACCAAAACTGCACCATGAATCTGATTGGCAATATTCAACCCAAAGACATAAAGGCGATGTGACAAGTTTAAAAAAAGAAGAAACAATCAATGGTTCCAAAAATTTCAGCCTTATATTCACAACTAAAAAAGCAAGATGGTAATGCTCCTTCTCGTATTCTTGGGAAGGAAGAAAAGAAGCATTAATAATTCGTAGGAGAATATGCAATAATCTTCCAATAATCAAAGAATCTTTCACTACAAATGATGTTGGAGAAGAAACATGAGAATGTGTTCCTACTAAAGGAAAAGATGGCAAGCAAGGCATCCGTCTTATCTTAGCCCAGAATCAAGAATCATTTTCATTTGAAGTCAACAAGAATGAAACTAACACATCAGATTATACCAATGAAGCAACCTTTATAAAAAATGAATGACCGACCTCTTCTCCTGTTAACCATAATGTACGGGGAAATAAATAATGGCAAAAGGTAAGTATTGAGTGCATCATCTGCCAAGTGGTAAAATTAGGAACAAGGATCAATCATATTTCCACATTCATTTATATTCACATAATTGAATCTACTTCTCAAAAGGGTATGTATGATCTGAAAAAACTTTTTTTAATTGATTTATTTCATGATGACCTTTGCATTCCTTACCCTCACCTTTATGATAAAGTTCCAAGAAAAGTGCAATGGAGAGTTCAACATAAAAATTGGTTAATAATGCTTATATTCAAGTCATTAAGGATATGTATGTAGGAGTTGTTGTGTTCAAACACAAGGTGGTGTGACTAGGTATTTTCCTATTTCAGTTGGATTACATCAAGGATCAGCCTTAAGCCCATATTCTTTTGCTTTAGTCATGGATGTTTTCACTAGACATTTGCAAGAGGTTGTACCCTAGTGTATGCTTTTTGCTGATGATATTCTTCTTGTTATAAGACTAGAGATGGAGTTGAAGGTAAACTTGAATTATGGAGGTCAAATTTAGAGTCTAAAGACTTTCGTTTGAGTATAGCTAAAATTGAATATATGGAGTACACTTTTAGTAATAATAGATCTCGTGGGGGGTTGTGACGATGGACGATCAAGTCATTAATAAGAGTACACATTTTAGATATCTTGGGTCTATTGTATAGAATGATGGTCAAATAGATGGGGTTATTTTTAATTGAATTCAAGTTGGATGGTTGAAGTGGGGGAATGCATCAGGCTTGTTGTGTGATAGAAAAATCCCTCTCAAACTAAAGGGAAAATTCTATAAGATGGTAGTGAGACCTGCAATGCTTTATGGTGTAGAATGTTGGCCATTAAAAGAGAATCATAATATTAAGTTAAGAGTTAAAATAATAATAATAATAATATTAAGTTAAGTGTTGCAGAGATAAGGATGCTCAGGTGGATGAGTGGCTTTACTCTTAAAGCATGAATGAGCATATACATGAAAAGGTTGGAGTAGCTCCAGTGGATGATGAGATAAGAGAGAGTCGTCTTAGATGGTTTGTTTACATAAAACGACGACCTTCCGATGACCCATTAGGTAAGTAGATGTATTATATTTGACTTATGTTAAGAAAGGTAAAGATAGACCTAAAACGATTTGGTTAGAAAATATTAGAAATGACATTTCTTTATTAGATTTAGATGATAATTTAACTCTTAACATGACGCAATGGAGAAAAGGATTCATATCGGCGACCCCACATAGTAGGATAACGGCTTGTTATTGTTGTTGTTGTTGTATTAATATATTCATGTATCTTTAATGAAGGGAGTCCATTTATCTACTTCAAAAACTTTTTTTTAACTAATGTTTCTGACGGGGACATCAGAAGATCAATGATCTACAGTCACGATCTACTTTTGATTATTATTGTATTTGATGTATTTTGTTTTATGTTTTATGCGTCTATTGTATTTCTTTCCGTTTATGCCCTTGCTTAAGGGCCTCGTCATGTGTTTGCCTTAGGGGCAATTGTGTCTTTTCATTTTCTTTATTCCGTTGGCTATTTAAAGCCTTCCCCTCTTCATGTAAGATGATGAATTATTGATAATGAAAATTTTATGTTCCTGATGATCTCTTAGTGAGTTCATGTTGATCTCTTAGTGAGTTCATGAGAGGAGAAGCCCGAGGAGGGTGATTTGCAATACCCGTCAATCTTTGGAAGAGTCCAAGGTTCGCGGTTCTTACGATCTCTTTGTGAGTTCGTTAATTACTTTTATCTTACTTGTATCTTCGTTCATCTCCTTTCTCCCCTCTTCATCCACCCAAGTCTTCCCCTAGCTCCACCTCCCCAAGCCGCCGATCATCACCCACCCGATCGCCGGCCTCCCTCCCACGGCTTCCCCCTCCACCCACCTAACCGCCGACCACTTTCTTCCCATCCCTTGAATGAGGATTTAATGTCTCATCATTACCTTCCTATAGAGCATGAAGGATTTGGGGAAATTATTTTAAACCATTTGAATTTCAAAATTTGAATTTCAAATAGTTTCCTAAAATAGAAATCTATATTAGGAAAGTCTTGAATGTCATTCACTTTGAAATTTCAAATTAGATTGGATGACATTATTCTCTCCTTAAATTATAGTGGCCAATTTGGAAGTTGTTTTAAACTTTCCCCCAATCCCCTCTCCCTCTATATGCCGCCGGCCATGCTAGGGAGGAAGCCCAATTACTGCTAATTCAATGCATTAATTACAATTTCTTTGAAGTTTGAATTTTCATAACCCCTCCTCCCTCTCTCCAATTTCCACGGTCCCCTCTTGGACTTCTTTGGAAAGCTTTCCTTATGGCCATGACTTCTCTAGGAAAGAATTCAAATCTTTCCTTGCTGATGGCCGAAATTTCCAAAGCCCCTCTCCCTAATTTTCTTCCACTAAATCTTCTCCAAACTCAATCCAACATGGAGCCCTCTTCTTCCTAAGACTGCAGCCTGAAATTCAGCCGATTGCCTTGCTCCCTCAGCCCTTGGAAGACCCATAATTGCTGTTTTGGGGAGACGGAACTGCTGCCCACTGATTTCTTTCCACCCCAGCTGCTGCCTCTTCGTTGGAGAAGCTCGCCTTTGTTGTTTGGTGCCTTCCCCAACTCAAGGCAGCAAACATTTTTTTTTTTGGATGGCTGATCTAGAATATTCTACGGCCTTCTCCTACTTAAATTCTTGAGGGAGACTTCCATCTCTCAAAGGATTTTCCAAGGCAAACCAAGGATCGTTACATTCCACACTGCGACGCTTGGGAGAGTCTTCTTCTCTTCCCGTTGAACTTTCACAAGGAGCTCGCATCTATCTTGTCTTTGGGTAAACTCTTCCCCCGACTCTTTTATCTTCGAAGTTGCTTCTCAATTGTGGTCTTAGTAGATTCATGACGATCACGTTAATGCTTCCCCACTAAAGCCTAGTAATTAGAAGAGTTGAGTGAGGGATCTCCTCGTAGTGACTAGTCTTATTGTTAGCCTTGGGATTTATGGTTGAAAACCAATCATGTATGCAACGTCACATTAATTGACTAGTTTGCAATCTTAACTTCCACACATGTGATTTAGCCTAAGCTAGTTTTATTGCCTTATTATTTTATCTTAGCGTTTAAATGGGCATAAGTTTTATTTAGAATTGTTCTTAACAGTTAAGCGTGCAAATTTCCCTAAGCAACTCCTCTTCGCATGAATTGTTCCACATCAATTTCATCTCAACCTCTCAATTTACAAGAGAAGTTGTTAGACATCAAGTCATCAACATATTCTATTGGATCATAAAGTGATACAAGAAAAATATGAGGAATGGACTACCAACATGTCAAAGCAACGACAACCATGAAAGTTTACGAAAGAAGAAACAGAACTCCACAACATTCTGCATCAGCAGCATAAAAATGGATCTTCTTATTTGTAATAAGCAATAGTTTATTTTTACTCTGTTTAAAGTGAAGGTAGACTAGATCTATTTATTATTATTTAAATAATGCTAAGCAGATCATATCCATCTTGTAAACTTGGTCTACCCAAGTATTATAAATAAGCCCCAATTGTAAGGAAATGATTTATGGAATATAATTTCTAGTTTCTCTCTTCTTCTCATTTCTCTATTGGAGTTCCCACCTATTCTAAAGGTGTCTTTCCTTTTTTAATGAGTATAACAAATGGTGCTCTCGTGGAGACCATAACTTTGAATCCATCATCTACACCTCCACCGGTAATTAAACATTCTTTCTTTACCTCTTCCACACTAAACCACAATATCCACAACCTCCAAAACTTCCAATCCGTAAGCTCTCTTTACCAGAAATCCAATTTTGTCGTGATAAAGGTCTTTATATCAATTGTGGCCCTACCATCATTGTCCAAATAAATTCAATTCGTTACGCGGCACTGATGATTTAGAATTACTTAATGACTATCTACATTCTTCTCCCACTAATTTACATGACGACCACTCCAATCATCAACCTAAAATTACTCTTTATGCTTTGGCAAGACAATCCAAGCCTCATTCTTTCCGCTTGACGGGATCGATTAATCATCATAATGTTCATATCTTAATTGATAGTGAAAGTACACAATTCCATTCAGGACCATCTAATACAACAATTAACTCTACATTCTCGACCTATCAAACAATTCAAAGTATTTGCTGGAAATGACAACTTAGTGTGTTAGTCAAAATGTCCTTAAGTTCATATTATTATTCAAGGTTATCACATTTATTTAGATTTATTTGTTCTCTCCATCCATGGGGCTGATGTCGTTCTAGGAATGCAATGGCTCCAATCTAAAGGACAAATTTTATACAATTATCACAACCTTACTATACAATTTCTAAACAATTAAAACCTGAACCTATATCTTTTAATCAATTACGGGCCATCATTTTCCATTCCTCCGCCGTGAAGAATACGATTCAATAAAAACAATTAGACTTAGATATTACTTCATCTCTAAATATTCTTGATGACTACCTCAACACCCTCACATAGCCTTTACCTATCTCCCTTTCTACCCTACTCAAACAATTTCAACACTTGTTTCAACTACTTCAAGGCTTAACCCCATCTTGTACCATTGATCATCATATTCACCTTCATCCTCATTTAAAGTAGTCAACATCCATCCCTATCGTCACTCGCATTTTCAAAAAGATACTAAAGATGATTTAGTTTTTGGCATGCTTCATACCAGTATTATTCATCATAGTCATTCATTTCTCAAGTCCAGTATTGTTTGTAAAAAAACAAGATGGTACTTAGCGATTTTGTGTTGATTATAGAGCTCTAAATGCCCTCGCTATTAAAGAAAAATTTCATATTCCAATGATTGATGAACTTTTAAATGAATTACAAGGTGCAACCATTTTTCCAAACTTGATCTTTGTTCTGGGTATCACCAAGTTTGGATGTATCCTAATAATATTCATAAAACTATCTTTCGAATATATGAGGGTCACTATAAATTTCTTGTTATGCCTTTCGTTTAACAAATGCTCCATCTACATTTCAAGCATTAATGAATCAAATATTTCACACTTTTCTTTGTAAATTGTTATAATTTTTTTCAATGATATCTTGATCTATAGTCCTTCTCTTGAATTCCATTTCGATCATCATCAATTAGTTTTTCAATGCTTACAAACAAATCACCTTTTTTCTTAAACTTAATAAATGTCAATTTTGTCAACCATCTATTGAACATTTGGGTCATATTGTCTCTTTTGGATACATCAAACCGAACCATAATAAAATTATGTTATGACCACTTGGCCAGTGCCTACCCCCTTATGTCATGTTCAATGTTTTTAAGCTCTACGATATATTATTGTCGTTTTATATCTAATTATGTATATGTTGCTTCCCCTTTAACCAATCTACTCAAGAAAGACTCCTTCAAATGGGATGTCAAAGCTTCCACTGTCTTTCACACTCTTAAATTAGCAATGACAAGTACCAAATTCCTAGCCTTACTAGATTTTACAAAAAAAAAAAAATCTTGAAACTGATGCGTCCACCATTGGTATTGGCACAATTCTCTTCCAAAATAATAATCCCATTTCATTTTTCAGTAAGAAATCAAATATTAAACTTTCTACATCCTCCACTTATCTCAAAGAGATGTATGTTACTTCTAAAGTTATTTCTAAATGGCATCAGTATCTATTAGGCACAAAATTTATTATTCTTACAGATCATAAAAGCTTACGAGACCTCCAAACTCAAGTTATCCAAACTCTCGATCAACAATTTTTATCTTTGCAAGTATTTAGACTTTAATTTCACTATTGAGTACAAACCAGACAAAAAAAAATAGTTTATATATATATATATATATATATATATATATATATATATATATATATATATATATTTCGAGGACAAAATAAATATAGTTGTGGATTCATTATCTCCATAATGAACTGGAGCACATATAGTCAAGTGCAAACGAAGAGAAGAAATTGACTTTCAACACTTAGAATGAACTCCCTTGTGTATATTATGCACAACAAGAGGTTGAGAGATAAGAGGTTGAGGAACAAGGGGTTGAAGGATGATGAGGACCCTTTGGTGTGCGATAATGTGGCATATAATAAGGAGTGGTCATAGATGATGAGACAAATTTGTCATTATCAGACATGCACCTAGATGATCTAAGTGTGGATGTCTTGATGGACGAAGTAGATCAAGCGGGCATATCCACTAGTACCACACCATACACATCTACTAGTATTGTAGCACATAACGAGCAAACAAAGGTATCTCATAATTTCTTATGTGCTATTACATTTAAAATATATACAATTAACAACACACTAATCATTCGTATTACTTTAAATGCAATTAGCTTTACGTTAATTTCAACAAGATTTAATATCTTTTCGGACCACTGGGTGTTAACCAGCTTCCTCAGTTGTATTCTCAATCTTCGCACCCTCCTCTATTCGAATGGAATAAAGTCAATATTGATGTTGCGTTAGTGAAGTCTAATGAAGCTGGTATTGCTGGAGTTTTCAGATATCACAAGGGAAGATTCTACTTTCCTTTAAGTTCAAATGTATTCATTGGGATAGTGGTTTCCTAGAGCTTTTGGCTTTCCGATCTTTGAAAATGATACTACAAGAATGGATGATGGAAGCCAAAGGGATTATAATTGAGGGAGACAATTACAATGTTGGCAAGTATCTGCAAGGTTCGGTTGATAAAGCATTTGGAAAAATGGATAATGACATGGCGGAAGACTTATCTTTCTTGAAAGATTTTGAGAACTTTTTATTTCATTTTTCTCATAGAAAATGTAATAAGTTAGCCGATTTTTGTGCTAACTTTGCTTTACTTGGTGATTTTTTTTTTGATGATCTAAGTTTTAATAAGTTTCCTCCTTTTCTTTCTTTGTTAAAGGAGGATTGTGATAGTTTTTATATCACTTAGTAGTTTGTAATAGGTTTTTTTTTTTAATGCAAAAGGCATTTCCTCAAAAAAATCATTCTTATTGGATAGGAAAGAGAAAAATGGGTAATATTGAAGATGATGAAGATTTGACATTCATAGATATAATTGGAGATGAAGATGCCTCCACTGAAGACCTGTTTAATGATGGGACATGATTGAATTTTAGATGTTCTTTCTTATTTATACTTTGGGAGTTTTGATAGACTTCAATTTGTAGTTTTGTACTTTGAATTATCCTATAAGATGCATATATTGCATCTATTTTATTGTTTTCCACTAAGTTCACTTCTCAATTAGATGTTTTTATTGTATCATAAACTCTTACTATTATTTATCTGCTATAATACTTAAATTCGCAGTTACGCAATTCTTCGTCCGTGAGGCTTATGCGTCACACAGCCTCGAGGCTTATTTACGCAATTTTAAACCTTGATAAGCACCCTAATCCTCTTTGTAATAACACCAAGAGCCCGACATACTCCATGAAAACATTAGTAAAAACCCATGCATGTTTCACAATAGTAATGTCTTGAGAACTCCAAGATCAATTCTCCTTCCCTATGAGTGCCTCTATTCCAAAAGTGGCAGCTTCACTGCAAAAAACCATTCCTTCATCCTTTACATCTAAAGCTACTTCCATGGAAGGAGATTTGTCGAAAACCATCACAATCTCCTTTTCAAAAAAAGCAATGTCACTTGTATAAGAGAACTCTATGTCCTTATCTTCCCAACTCCAATAGCCAGGGCCCAATCATCAACATTCCTACAATTGCAATGGAGAACCCACATCATCATTATCTACAACTACAAATCATCATTTCTCATAGCCACATCAAAAAAATTCATCATCAACAAATAGGATTCCATCAACTTCCTTCTTACAACAAGCACTTTTCGTTCAAGAAAGATGGTTGAATCCATGAAATCAACATAATTAATAAGACATGATCACACAAATAAATCCGAAGTTGGAACTCTCTCAAGAGCTTATGTCTCTCCCAATGTCATGTCGCCTACAACAATAACAAAGATAAAGACAATTCACCAACCATTACAATTATGGAAAAGGAGCCTGCATCTTCCTCAAAAGTATGCATTAGATGCTTCATGGTAATGTAAAAAACAAGGGCTAAGAAAAATTCAACATCGTCACCATGTGCTGTTAGGGTCCCTCAAAGATGAAATCCATTAAATCAACATTAACAACATAACAACGTCAATAATAAATTCAGAGTCAAACTATCCCAAGATCAATTGCTGCCTCTGTTGAAGATAGAGCTGATACCTCGTCACCAGTGGTGATAAATATGGATGAAAAATATCCATAGATCACTACAACATTGAATCATATAGCAAACATACTCCTCAGAAGTTTGCATATGATGCATCAAACTCCTGTAGAGGGCGGCTAGAGAAAGCTTCCTCATAATCAACATCATGAAAACAAAGAAGAAACTGGGAAAGAGCAAAAAGAACTAGTCTGGAAATTTGAACTCTTATTATATAAAAGTGGCAAACAAGCACCTTTCCCCTCCCCTTTTTATTGTTGAAAGCTTAAAGGTGAAGTAGGTGGTTGTCATATTTCAAAAATCTTATGAAGCTCTAGTCGCATCTATGATAATCATGCACATTTTTTATTTGAATAAAAATCCTACTTTATGGAACGGTCTCAACCAATCACATAATACTCAAAATAGATGCAAGCAATCTTGTCCGACTACTATAAATCTCATGCTCTCTAACCATTTATCTTCTCTTCATGGTGTTCAACAGTGTATCAAGTTTAATTTCTTAATAGCTTAGGCTAAAGATTCCCCTTTTCTTTATGAACTCCCAAACAACTTCGTTGCCCTTCTCTACTCGACCGAGCAAATCCAACAACTTGATTGTTCACACCATCAAAAGGCCCCTAAAGACAATTTCCCTAACCATACAACTCTTTATCCTCGACCAAGTTTCAGGGCATCGGAGATACTCTATTGTGATGATTATTCTATCCTAAAGGTGATTTGCAAAGCACAATAGTAACAGAGTAAATAGACAATAATATATCCTTAGTGGCATGCAAACTGTTATAATTAGGTTTGCAAATGAACCGAGCATTTGACGAGCTACTCGTGGCTCGACTCGATAAAAGCTCGTTCATATTCATTTGAAAAGATAAACGAACAAGCTTGAACACTTTTGATAAATACTTGATAGCTAAATAAACGAGCTTGAACAACTTGGTGTTCGGTTCATTTATGTTCATGAACAGTATCGTGTAATGCTTGTGAACAAGCTCATTAAGAAGCTCGATTATAACTATATTAGAGTTAAAAAATACATATTATAAAATTTAATAATTTAATAATTTATTTTTACTAATCATGACTAAAATCATTTAATAATTTATTTTTATTCATTTGGTAGCTCAAGAATACTAATTAGTAATATTCGTGAACGAGCTTGTTTGATAGTTTAGAAAACTTCGCTAGATATAATCACTAACAGGTTCGATGTATTTATTTGTTAGAAGGCTCGACAAAGCTTGTTTGTTAAGTTAATGTACATCTAGAAGTAGAGCTCGTTTATATTTTGATAAGGCTCGTTTATTTCAAGCTTGATAAGCATGAAATGAATCGAATATGAACTAAGCATAAACCGAATATGAACACCCATTAATTTAAATGAACCAAGTTTGAACACAAACACAAAAGCTCAAATCAAACTCAAACCGAACTTGAGCAAGCTGATAATAAACGAACTCAAAACATGAACACGCACATACTTGGCTCGGCTTGATTCGTTTGTAGCCCTAGCTATAATTAAATTAGACAAGTCCTCAATGCAACATAATTCATTATGTGTTGGTCCTTCCAAAGAGATGCGCGTTGCATCGTGGTTGCAAAAGCATTACCTAATATTTATGGCTCAAATGTACGAGCCAATAATGATTGATCGCTCCAACAAGTTGTGGCTTTGATCAATAAATGGCAAAGTAGTTGGCTATGACATAGAGCTGGCATCCGAATATCAATGGATATAATTCTTGACGAATATCTCGAAATCTCTAGCTAGCTTCTCATAGCATAACATAATAAATAAACCACCCAGGTCACAAGGGAAAGTGTAAATTGCTCCATGACCACAAAATCCTAATCTAAGAGAGTCTATGAATCCTAGAGCCAAATTTGAGTATGTACTTGCACCAGTCATCATCCGTAGAAGCCTGGGTATCCACCTACAAAGCCAGCTCGGCCTCTTTCACTCCTACTGTAAACCCTTTCCTTCCGTTTTGCTCCCACTTTCCTTGTACTCATCATGCCATAAAGATTTGATTTCTCTTATTATAAGCCCGCCCTAAAACTACTAACAAGACCCGATTCCAAGGATATCACATATCATTGCAAAGGGCACACTAATTTAACTGTATGAACGCAAAACTCTTTAAATGAAGAATCCCTTTTTCGCAATGCCAGAAGAAAAAGCCCTTTTTTTCCTTCGCATCTGATAACAGATCAAAACCATTTAAAGTGTCGAAGATCCATCTGGTGTTGATAAAAAAAAAGGAAACCAAAATAAGGGTAAATCAGAAAACGAACCAGGAGAAGGGCAGCGCAGAGTATTGTTATCATTTCCCCTTCCTCGCTCATTTTCTTCTTGCTCTTCCTCCTCTTCTACTTCGTGATCTTCCTCTGCTTCTACTTCTGTAAAAGAGTCAGAGTCATCGGAAGACGATGACTCAGAAGATCCGCTATTATCTCCGTGTTCTATTTTGTAGAATCGCCTCTTTATCATCTCTTCGGTGATTTGATTCGAGCGTGGGGTGGGGCGTATTGTGAGAGAGAGAGAGAGAGAGAGAGAGAGAGAGAGAGAGAGAGAGAGAGAGAGAGAGAGGGAAGGGGCTAGGGACTGTTTGACAGCAGGATTTAAGCTAAATCCCTCGGTTCGGTGGATTTAACGGGATTTAACATTAGAAGCCCGCGAAAGCGAGAAAGTTAACTTCCCAACCAGCGAGCTCCTGTTCTTGCTTCCGATCAAAATGTCGTAACTTCCGATCCGACAAGAAGGGAAAGTCGTCGAAGGAGCGAAGTCGAACAGCCACGAAGGAACCGAAGTAGCGACGCGCGCAATCTGTACACCTCCTGCGAATCAACGAAGCCGAAGGAGCTAAGTCGAACAGCACGAAGGAACCGAAGTAGCGACGCGCGCAATCTGTACACCTCCTGCGAATCAACGAAGCCGAAGAAGCGAAGTAGAACAGACACGAAGGAACCGAAGTAGCGACGCGCGCAATCTGTACACCTCCTGCGAATCAACGAAGCCGAACAGCAACACGAAAAGAAAATATGAAATACAAACCTAGACGCCTCAAAGTTATTATTGATTAACTTCATTTATATAATTTAAACAAATAATAATTAAATAATTAATAGTAGAATTAGTGCATAAATTAATTATCTAATTTAACTTAATTAATTAATTAATAATATAATTAGTAATTAAATATTAATATAATTAGCTTATTTAATATTTAAATTCTCATTTTGGTCCATGTTAATTTGTAATTAACTTTGTATTGAATTTTCAATCATTTTATATGACCTAAAATTGGTTTTATTATGTTTTATGCAATGATATTAATTTCATAAATATCTTCTTTAAAATTAAACGCCTCAAAGTTATTATCGATTAACTTAATTTATATAATTTAAACAAATAATAATTACCGTAATTAATTAAATAATTAATAGTAGAATTAGTGCATAAATTAATTATCTAATTTAACTTAATTGATTAATTAATTATATAATTAGTAATTAAATATTAATATAATTAGCTTATTTAATATTTCAACTCTTATTTTGGTCCATGTTAATTTGTAATTAATTTTTTATTGAATTTTTTATCATTTTATATGACCTAAAATTGATTTTATTATGTTTTATGCAATGATCTTAATTTCATAAATATCTCATTTAAACTTAAATCCCTAATCGTCATAAATCCTGATATATGTTACCAAACAGTTTCTCAGGATTTAACAAGATTTAACATTTAACATACCAAACAGTTTTTAGGATTTAACACATTTCGGATTTACTAAATCTAGATTTAAAGGATTTATTAAATCCCATTAAAATTAAATCCCACTTGTTGCCAAACAGCCACTAAACTTCGAATTTACTAAAGCCTGCAATTGGGCAGATTTAACTTAAATCCGGAAAGTCTCATTAACTCTTCTCCTTCACACACATTGACCCTTGTAGAAGCCTTCGCCGGCGAGCTCTCGTCGCGACTTCTTCTTTTATTTGTCGTGAGGGTTTCATGTAGATGCAGAAGGTGGAAGACGCGCGTTTCGCATTAGTTTATGGTTAAAATTTTAAATATTAATTTTTATAATTATATTAAGTAATAAAAGTATCAAATTAGTATTATATGTGATTTAAAAGGAATCTTTATGTTTAATTAGTATAAATTATTAATAAGTGATTTGTTTAGATATTATTTTATGCTAATTAAAAATAAATATAATTATTAAATTTGGGACTTATATTATTTTTATTTAATTTGACTAAATATAAATTATTTTTAAATTAATTTTGTAAATTGAAAGTTCGAGAAGGTTGTGAGACCTCAATGAATTTGCCCGAGGCGCATCAAAACAGAGCAAATTGATAATTTAAAAGTCAAGTACTAAAAAATATTGATTTTTAGTTTTTTGCTACAAGAATAATTTGTAAATTAAATCCAATTAGATTAGTTAAAATTGTGCATAAGCAATTAATAATTTTAAAAGATTTTTTTTTTTTTTTGTTATTTTAATACATGTAAATTTTCTTATTGCAAGTCACAATCCAACATAAGTGCAGTTAATCATAAATATTGAAGTCAACAAATTCAACTCGCAAATAATATAATAATTACATAAAGAAAACAAATGCAAAAAGGAAAAAAGCACACCATAAGATTTTATAATGGTTCGGTGAACCTTGACCTATGTCCACTCCTTGGAGTCCTTCACTCCGAGTATTGCACTATCATTATAGTGTCTCTCCTTTTGCCCCTATAGTAAGCTGGAGAAGCCCTCACTTAAATCCCTTCCACCAAATCCGGTGCGGCGGAGAGCTAGAGCTTTGTCACCCTCCAGGTGATAGCAACAGACCTTCAATCTTTTTCTCCTTCTAGAGAAAGCAGAGTACCTTGAACTCCTTTCTCACTATCATGGTGATGGCAAAAAACCAGCTCTTTGAGCTAAAAAAATTCTCCCTAGAGCCATCCAAGAAACCTAGATAGACACTTGAAGGAATAAGGCAAGACACTTGCTTGGAGCAACCATGTGATCCCCTCACACTACTTCTCCCTCACACACAAGCACTCCCTCTTCTTCCCAAAGCTCTCATATATCTTCTTCTCAAAGCTCCCTCTCAAGAACACTCGGCATCAAAGAAATTTGAAACAAGTCAATGAGAGAGATTTAAATATAAGACCTCACAAAAAATCCTAAATTTAATTCTGGTGACTCTGATTGCATAGTACAATCCATCATAATAATACAATCCTGGATTATCCAGTACGATTAGTGCAAAGTACTCATGTTAGTACTATATGAAGAGATATGTGATGTACGATCATTTTAAGGAATTAAGCTAATCATTCATGACAATTTAGATCATCATCCAGTACAATTAGTTCTAATGACTTGGATTATCATCTAGTACAATTGGCAATGATTTACTTATCATCCCATACAAGAATTGGGTTATACAATACGATTGGTCAAATCATCCTATACAATCTTAAAGGATTAATTAATCCAATTTCATTCCCTATTCATAGGATTAATTTAGGTAAGATTTAATTACATTATATAATATGATATCTATCGTCCAGTATGGTCAGTACAAAAATTGAATTTCAAAATATTGACCAAATTGTGATTGGCGGCTGGGATCCTAATTTTCAACTAATCATCCTGTATGATTAATTTATCTTGCATTAATTATCACAATTAGTTGTTTTAATCATTTTTTATTAGCTGATCGTACAGTACGATATAGATCGTATATTATGATTAGTTCAGATAATCCAACTTTTGATTTTATCACTAACTCACTCCTTGAGTGTGAGTGTGCATGGTTACCAACATTAGTACCCACAAAATATATTATTTGACTCAAGAAAGATAAAAATACATAAGAATTGAAAATACAGACTCTCCATAATATAGTTAACCCTAGTCTATCCAATCTTGAACTGATCAAACTTTCAAGTATATGGTGTACCTAAAATGTTAGTGCATAGGAAAAATAGATATACAATAATAACAATTAACATGAGATAACACAGTAAGAAATCTAATAATATTTTTTATAATCCAAACCACAACACTTGGGTCCAAATTTATAACAATCTCCCTTTGTTTTATGATGACAAATATTGTTGGCAAATATCTCAAAAATATTTTTGCTATTTCCTAAACTCTCCCTTATTACACTACAGGAAAACACGGGATTACCATCGAATTTTCTGGCGGAAAAGTATGCATCGGTAATAACGGCACATGTAACAGCGTCTAAATGCGACGGAAAATTTCTAACTCAGTTTCCGGCGCAACATCCGCCGAATATTTCCGGCGACCTGTTGCGCCGGTATGTGCGACGGAATAAACCAACATTTCACGTTTTCCGTCGCACGTTACGGCGGAAAATAACCGGCGCACTTACCGGCGGATAATGCGCCGGTGTATTTAAACTCAACGAATTAATTCTGACCCATGATGCGCCAGAATTGTTTTCGACGTCCAAGACACCGAAAAATCTGCCGGCGAAAGCCTTATTTTTCGAGCCCAAGCCCCTCTGGCCGCTCACTTGTTTCGTCTTGTTCTCTCACATTGCTGCAGTTTCGCTCGTCGCCCTCTGTCGCTCGCCGTAGATCAAGGTCACCGACGGTCACCGGACTTTGTTGACAGTCAACGGACTTCGCCCTCCGTCGCTAGCATACCTGGTCGCCTTATTTTCCCTTCTCCTCTCCGGACATCTCGACGGCAAGGTTTGTTTTTTCATTTTTTTTGTTTTGTTTTTTTTTTTTTTTTTGCTTTAGCCATGGATGTTCTTAGCATACATTTGCAAGAGGATGTTCTTACCATACATTTGCAAGAGGATGTAACCTAGTGTATGCATTATAAAAGATTTTAAGTTAGAATTATTTTAAAGCATATTAGTTAGGATGTTCGTACCATATTTTAAAGAAAATTAGTTAGGATGCTCCGATTATGAGATAACCACATAATCTGAAGGCAAAAAGGGCATGACATATATTATCATTAGTAATAATATATGCATGAGATATATTAATACTTCCGTTATACCATAAAGTGGCTCTACTCCAAGTAAAAACACCCCTAGATAATCCAATGTCAAGTAAATTGTAACCAGCAATCATTGAGTTGAAATCCTCCATGGCAGTAAGGTTGGGGGATTACCCCCAATCCCTTAGATGCATTAGCAATAATATTAAAATCTTCACTCACACACCATGGACCATTAGAGTTAAGAGAAAAGGCAGTTAAGTGCTCCCAAAGGGGAAGGCAGTCCAACTTAGAATACCCGCCATACACAAATGAGGCATTACACTTGATATTAAAGAAAGAAATTTGAACATTGACAACTTGAGCAAAATCAAAATTAATATTCACATTAATAACACTACACATAATTTAAATTATATTAGTGCAGTTAGCCTAGTAGAGGATTTATCAAAAACATTTTTAATAGGCGCACCAAGAAGATCACTACAGCAGGATCAGCTGGCAGGCCAGTACGTACTGAGGGGACCACCTCGTCTCAGCCTACTACACATTCTCAGCCTGCTACATAGCCTCAGCCTACTACACAGCCTTTACCAACTCCTGGAGCCAGTAGCCCATAGTTTTACTCAGCAGACCCCCGATTTCCTTCACCAGATCCCAGGCAGAGTACTCCTTTCTACCCGTACTACACACCCCCACCTTATGCTAGTGCACCTCCTACTTATCCATTTCCACCATATGCTCCACCATACTATCCCCCACCACCCCATCAGCCTGCTACAGCTGGACCTTCGACAGCAGCTGCACCAGAGCAGGCGACAGATGGTAGAATGTTGATATCACCTGAGGGTGACACGTACGTACATTCTCTTTTATTTAAGCTAACAAATATTTTTTTTTTTTATATTTGTTTCACATAACTTTATTTTTGTAGGTTCTTCCCATCAAAACAACCGACACATAAAATACGGGACATCATACGGAGCAGGTTTGACGTTCCTTATGTTTCTTGTAAGAAAGATTCGAAAGAAGTCCAGGAGATGTGGTTTATAGAGTTTGAGGTATTTTTGGGTTTTAGTTTTTATGTTAAATGATTTATTCTTTTTTACTTAAGATAATAATCTTATATAATATATCACATGTATTTGAATGCAGAAAGAATTTTGTTGGCTGACCCAACACAATGACAAGATTAGAAATAATTTTGAGAAGCGTGGGTCTACTCAGATGCGCGACATGTTCACAGATATTAAAAAGTCTGGGAAGCGACCATTGTGGATTGGAGAGGTTATATGGGCTGAGTTGAATGCAGCTTGGGGCAGCGAAGAGTACACTATGAGGAGGGATCAAAATAGACTGAATAGAACTTTTGATGTTGGGGGCTTAGGTAGTTCCCTTCATACTGGCGACTCCGTTCCACATACTGAGCATAGACGACGTTTGGTAATGAATTTTAATTTTTTTTTTAAAATTTTTCTTCAATACAAATATTAATAGAATTCTCTAATTCTAACAGAGACAAATGCTGGGTAGAGAACCAACTCCTGTGGAATTGCATAGTCACACTCATAAGCGACAGGAGGATCTACAATGGATTGATGAGAGAGCAAAAAAAGCACATGTAAGTTTATGTATTTAATATTTTCTATTTTTAGTTTAATTATATATATATATTCTACTTTCATAGGAGGAGTATACACGGCTTCGAGAGACTCATTCCGCATCAGGTGAGGGCTCTTCTGACGGCTCTGTGGAGTTTTCTGAGTATCGCATCTAGTCGCAGGCCGTCGGAGGAATGCGGCATGGCAGAGTTTATGGTTTAGGTTCCCAAGCTCAGGTATACGAGGGGATGACTTCCTCTACTGCATCCAGCTTTGCATCTAGTTCACATGAGTCCTTACAAGCTCAACAAATAAGTGCCCTTCAAGCTGAGCTAGAACAAGTAAGAAAATCACAAGCTGATTGGCAAACTCAGATGCAAGCACAGGTTCAAATGCAGAAGCAACAGAATCAGTTGTTGGAGGAAATGTGTAGAATTAGGGAGCAGATGAGTGGAAAAGAGGTAGCTCCAGCTGAGGACGAGTTCACAGATTCACAGCAGTTCATTTTAGTCATTTTAACTTGTTTACTTATGTAATCATGTGTTAATGAACAATAAGTGAAGTTTTTAGTTCTTTGATGCTATTGAACAATGTTAAAATGCATATTTATGCTTTTCAATGAACATTTATGTTTTTGAGTATATGTTGAAGTTGTTTATATATGTTATGTCTGTATCCGTCATATGGTAGTGTTTTCGTATAGGTTTGTAGGTGTGAAAATTTGATTGTTGGCTGGGAAGGAATTTTTTTTTTTCAATGCTACAGGTTTCCGGCGGATTTTGCACCGGTAACTCGACGAAAATGACGATACAACGAATCGGATCGATCTATCCGGCATTTTTGTGTGCGCGGAAATTACCGGCGCATTCTACTGCGTATTTTCCGCCGGCGATTACCGGCGTATGTTTTGCACTGTAAACAACCGTAGGTTATTTATGGCGCACCAACGGTGCTTTATCCTCCAGTAATTATCGGGGGACTCATGCGACGCAAAGTTCCGGCGCAATTGGCGCTGGAATTTACCGGTTGAAAGTCGCCGGCTCCGCAACGTTTTTTTGCGCCGGTAATGCACCGGAAAGTGCGTCGGAATAGTTTCGGACGCATTATAAACATCGGAAAATATTTACCGACGCGAACATAACCGGCGCATGAAATTCTGCCAGAACGTGGGCCGGAAACCCTTATTTCCGTCGGATTTCACATAGTAGCGGCGGATTTTATCCATCGGTAATACCTGATTTTCCTGTAGTGTTAGGTGAATATTTAAAAAATAATAAGGAGGTTTTTTTCTGTTAAGAAAAATAATGCATAAGTGCACACAAATAATAAAAAAATAAAAGATTAATCATTCCAATCATAAAGTACAACTTACCAACAATAAACTACTCCACCTTTTATCATCATAAACAGGAGGAAACTGTTAAACAAAGACACTAAAGATAAACACATACATCATAATGCACAGAAGTAAAAATAATATATACACAAGGATAAAAATACAAAGCAAACTAAAAGTATGAAATATCTTGATCAAGTGGAGGTGGTGGTGGTTGGAAGAATATATGGATTGAAGCAAATTGCTCCTCAAACAAAGCTATATCATTATCGTGCTATTGTTGTTGTTGTGTTATATAGTTATCAAAACAATCCATATCATTATCATATTGTATTGATGCTCTTCTATGTAGGTGTCAAACAAGGCTTCCCACTGGTCAAACATCTAAACTAATATATCGTACTAAGATAAGTGCTAGAGCTAGAACTGGTGATGCTGATGGTGTTGGACCTCGCTCTACTTTTAGTGGCTCGTCATCCACATAACAAACATTAAGCCGATGAGTGCAAGAAGGACAAAGAAGGAGCCATTAGAATAGAAAATTGGAAGGTGATGTAGTGGTTTAGAGAATTCGAAGCTATATTTGGATTCAAGGATGAAAGCAATTATGTCACCTAAATAAAATTTTGGCTTTCCTTTAAATTTTGGATCTCTAATGCAGGTTAGATACTCAAGATATCAAATGATTAGATCAGTTGCATTGAAATCTATCTCACACATTATGAAGTAAGCAGTCATGGTTAGAAGATGTGTGATGTTAATTCGATCCCAAGCTTTTTGAATTATGGAGTTGTGAAGGATATACTGAATAATTTTAGCATCTTGCATTAAGATATTAATATGGTCGATGTGGTATCTCAGATTTGATTCCCTGAGGGTAGTGTTTGCAAGGATCCAATCATAGTTACGATTTGAAAGTAGAAGGTGAACTTTTCACCAGTTGTGGAAAGGTGGAGGAATTCATGAAAATCTTGGTAGGTGATTTCGACAGGTCTCCTATTTAAATAAGATTGGAGGGCAGTGTCCTCAATATTAAATTAGAGACTAGCAAAAAATTTGAAAAGAAGTTCAGAATTAAATGGGTTGGTATGTGTGAGAATAAACTGAAGGGTGGTGTAAGAAAAGAGAGAAAGTACCTGAAAGTTCAAAACTTTTTGGTTTACAATCTTAGAAGGCATGATCCTGATAGTTTTGTACTAATTATAAGCCTCTTTGCTTTGGTAAACCAAGGATGCATGGGGTGTCAAGAAGAACTTCTGACCATAGCTCGTGAACACTTTCCTTTGGCCATTTAAAAGGACAAGATCTCTAGGGAGGAGGTAAGAAGAGTGAAGAAAATTCTTTGAATTTTCTCTTCTTAAATAGAATGTGCATATCATATAGTATAATGGAGAAATTGTATAGATCAATCAAGTGCATTCAATTTTGTCTAGTCCAATCAGCTAAAAATGTGGTCTTATCATATAGTATGATCAAAATTGTACTGGAAATTAGAGAGAAGACGTTCATCCTGAGATATTAACCTAGACGATCATTGACTGGTCAGATCTTCCTGTATGAACAAGTGTTCGTATAATATGATATGATATTAAATATCATACCGGTCAAATTTAATTCATCCAACTTCCATAGCCACATGTATTGTACAATATAAAGTAGGTGTTCATACAATATGATCACCAATGATTGATTAGTATTAACTGTTGGATGTGATGTGATAAGTGATTTGATATTTTTGTGAAGATCATATAGTACAATTTAAGCAAAATTTATATACCAACAAACCCCCACTACAATTTAAGCAAAATTCAAAAAGTGGGTGTGATGATAACCATGAAAGCTCCATAAAAAGAAATAAAACAAATCACAAAAAAAAAAACAAAATACAAATAATCATAAAACAAATTTAAAAGAAAAAACACAACAATATTTATTTTTCCAATTTTTCAAATTTTCTTTTATAAAAAAAGCCATAATATGAACAATCATAAAACCAATTCACAAGAAAGGCACAAACTAATCTAATTTTATTTTTTAAAATTTTCAATCATCATTATTGAAGCTGAATATTATAACCTATATAGTCTTTAAGTCTGCTACATATTTTCAAAAGTAGGGTGTTACTAGGGTTTGTTAAAGTATTTGTCAATTGATTTTTCAGTTAAACTACCTGATATAGCTTATTTTCCATTTTGTATATGGTCTTTAATAAAATGTGTTGCTTAATGTCTATTGTATTTATCCTTGAATATTGGCTTGGATTCTTTGATTATGCAAAGTGCAAAGTGTTATTACACATGATTTGGATGGTGTCTACAGGTAGTCCTTAAGATCTAAGATTATTGTTTACAGCTATAGAACTATGTTGCAAACCAAATACTAAAACGTTATATATTTTTGTCTTAGCAGTAGTATGCTTTTTATTGATGTTATTCTTCTAGTTGATAAGACTAGAGAGGGGAGTTGAAGGTAAACTTGAATTATGGATGTCAATCTTAAAGTGTAAAGGTTTTCACTTAAGTGTATCTAAAACTAAATATATGGAGTGTAATTTTTGGCAGCTAAGTCATTAATAAGAGTACACATCTTAGATATCTTGGATCTATTGTTCAGTGTGATGGTGAAATAGATGAGGATATTATCAGCATAATTCAAGTTGGATGGTTGAAATGGAGGAATGCATCAGGCTTGTTGTGCGATAGAAAATTCCCCCTCAAACTTAAGGAAAAATTCTATAAGATGGTGAGACATGCAATGCTTTATGGTGCCGAATGTTGGCCATTAAATGACAAGCATAATACTAAGTTACGTGTTGCATGCAGAGATGTTTAGGTGGATGAGTGGATGAGGATGTTTTGGTGGATGAGTGGATTTACTTTTTTAGTCGCTCTTGCTTTCTCTCTATCTATCGCTCTCTCTCTCTTGTTCTCTCTCTCTCTCTCTCCCTCTCACTCTCGTTTCACTCTCCCTCTCTTTTCTCTCTATCTATCGCTCTCTCTCTCTCTCTCTTTTTCTCTCTCTCTCTCTCTCTCTCCCTCTCACTCTCTTTTCACTCTCCCTCTCTTTTCACTCTCCCTCTCTTTTCTCTCTCCCTCTCCCTCTCTTTTCTCTCTCTCCCTCTCTCCCTCTCGCTCTCTCTAACACTTGATATCTATCTATCTCTCTTGCTCTCTCTCTCTCCCTCTCCCTCATCTCAATGCTAGCTCTTGTTCTCTCTCTCTCTCCCTCCCTCTCTTTTCTCTCTCTCTCTCTCTCTTGCTCTCTCATATATGATCTCTCTCCCTCTCCCTCTCTTTTCTCTCCCTTATTCTCTCTCTTTCTATCTTGCTCTAACTCAAAGTCACAATCAACAAATTTGATCTACCCTAAAAAAAAATTAGATCTACCCAAATGATTACAACATTACCTCTTGCATTACTATCTAAATCATCCAAAATATCTCTAACACTTGCAAATGTCTAGTGAGAACAAATAATCAAAGAAAAACCATAAAAAATACCTTAAAATAGAAATCTAGGGTTGAAAATTGGAAGTCGGCGATCGGTTTGAGGTCGGACTGGGTCGGCGGTCGGACATCGGAATTTAACCGTCAGCGGTCGGATCTGGGTCGGCGATCAGAGAAGCTTCGTCGGTGGCGGTCGGACGAGCGGAGGCGATGACAGAGCGAGCGAAATGAGAGAGAATGAAAGAGTAAGAATGAAATGTGAGTTGTGGGTCTGGCCGTATTAGGGCATTTACCGGCAGTTTTCCGACGGTCTGGACTGCCGGAACAAAATAACTTATCAACGGCGGTCCAGGCCGTCGTTAAACAGTCGGTTCATATTGATATCCAGCGGTTTGCCGGTGGTTTATGGACCGCCGCTAGTACCGGCAGCTTAACGTACCAAAATCATCGGTTAGGCCGCCGTTAAAAGATGGCAGTCAAACCGTCGGCTACACCGTCGGTAACACCGACGGTCCATAAACCGCCGGTTAGAACCGTCGGTAATAGGCAATTTTCCTGTAGTGAGCCTACCCAAATCCCGCATAAATCCTATATCCCAATAGCCTTTTAAAGGGAGTGAATTTGGGAGTAATATTATTTTTGGGATAGTTTTTTTACTATTTTTTAAAATAGTTTTTTATTATAAAAAATTCTGTACTAAATTTTTTTATAAAAAATAGTAAGAAAACTGCTCTAATTGAAGTCTTAATTTTTTTAAATTAAAAAGTTACTTTAAAAAATAGTAAAAAAAATTATCCTGAACCCAACTTTAGTTAAGCTCCCGCTCCTGGTTTCTAGAGAGAGAAAGTTTGAATCTTGTTTTTCGTGGGCTTCTTGCCTCCGGCCATGGCAGCTCCTGGCCGTTCGCCGTCGGACCCTCCAGATCTTCAACCTCTGGCTGATCATCAGATTACCTCTGATCGATCACGCTCTCCTTCTTCCGTGCATTCTTTCATTCCCCGTGAAGGCGATCATTCGACTTCAAGATCGGGTTTAAAATCTCTGATTATCAGAGATAGCGCTGATTCCATCGCTTGTCACGTTAAAGCTCTTCCTTCTTCTGAAGGTAAGGGTAAGGGTTTGATTAATCCTTCGGCCTCTGTCTTTGATAGCAAGGATCGAAGATCCCCTGGAGTTGGCCCTATTCCTCTTGAGTTAACCTTCGGATCTCTGGAACAAGTTGTTCTTGATTCTTCGCTTTCATTTGCTATTGATAGAAAGAAGATTGGAAACACCGATGGTACTCTGAATCAAAAAGTTTCAGCCAAGCCTTTGAATCCTGTCAGCACTTCTGTTGATCCTAATAATAATGTTTTATCGGGTGCTGAAACTACTGTTAAATTTAGCAACCCGAAGGATTCCTTTCTCAATGCCTGGAAAAAACCACACCATATCAAAATTATTTTTGATGAGAATTCCATAGTTATGTCCTCTGATGGGGTGGCAGTTAAGTTGAACACCGATCAAGAAGTCAATAACTCTCAAATCCTCTCCAACTCTATTGTGCTGAAGGTTTTGGGAAAGAACATCCCCTTCTCAATTTGCAGCATTGAGTTACGTAAATAATAGAATAGATTTGGTAATTTTCACCTAACCTCTTTGGGACTGAATTAGAGGAAGTCCTCAGTGGAGGGCCATGGTACATTGGTGGACATATTGTTGGTTTGGACAAATGGTCGCCTTCCTTCTCTCCTTTATCTTTAAAAGGTCTAACAGCACCTGTTTGGATTCGTTTCCCTCAACTGCCCTTACATTGTTGGGACGAGATCAACATTGCTATGATTGCCTCAAGAATTGTAACACCCATGTACTTTGACGGTAATTCCTTTAGCTGGAGCAAGAAGGAATTTGCGTGTGTTTGTGTACGCATTAATCTGGAATCTAAGCTTCCTTCAGGTGTCTGGGTTGATGTTTTGGGAGGCAGATTCTTCCAGAAAGTAGAGTATGAAAAATTATCTTCATTCTGCTTTAACTATGCTAAAATCGGGCACTTGAAACCTACTTGTCCAGATCTTCAGGTGGTTAAGCCTACTGATTCCAGTTATGGAGTAAATGACAGAGGCAGACATGATGACTTTCAACTTGAACACCATGAAAATTACGGGCCTTGGATGCACGTAAAATTCAAAAAGAGACATAAGCAAACTATGAATCAATTAGATTCCAGGAAGAAGGAAACCAAAGGGCCAGTTACTATCAGCGGTAACATTTCAGAAAGCACTATTTAGAAACCGAAAGAAGTTACTTTGACAGAGGACAGGATTTTAAACAATATTCAACACCTGCAGGATATTCCAGAAGCAGAAATTATCCTGTCCAATAGCTTTGAGATTCTTAATGAAGCCACAAATCAATTTGTTGATGTTAATTCAGTTGAAATCACTGCTGAATCTGTGAAGATTATCGCCTCCCCTGTGATTTGTATAACTAAATCTGAGGAAACAATAGCTGATAATTGTCCAATTGCTAAGGAAGGTTCTTATATCCCTCCCAAGATTTTAGATACTGACATTGGCACTTCTGATCCTACTGACCTTACTGATCCTTCCTTGGTCAATGGAATATCAATTGAAAACTCTATTGATACCATTCACATTGATTCTACTACTTGTTTTGGTGACAAACAAGATTGTTCTGATAGTAATCATCATGATACATCAGATTTCCCTCATAATATACCTTTAGTCAGTACATCTGAATTAAATTTCTCCAATTCAGCCAAGCTAAAACCAAAGCCTAAATTAAAATTTATGGGTCCAATTGAACCGTTGGCTAGAAAGAGAAAAGCTGAAGGAAAAGGTAAGAAAAAAGGTGTGGACTTCTCCCCTTCAATTAATTAATGTCTTCACTAATCTTCTGGAATTGTAGAGGGGTCAAGAAGAAGGAGACCTCCCTCTACCTTAAAGAAGTAGTAAAACACAACTCTGTTTTTTTCGTGGGTCTTGCTGAAACTAAGTTGGCCTTGATTAATAAATTGATGTCAATAGAATCATTGGCAACAATTGGGATTATTTTCATCAATCTACGGCAGGTATTGCTGGCAGAGTTTTGGTAATGTGGAATTGCAATTTGGCTACCTTCACAGTGATTGATCATTCCCCTCAATTTGTTTTTGGTGCTTTGCTCACTCCCAATAAGGGCCTTTGGAATGTGGCTATGGTCTATGGCCATAAGGAGCTTCGATTCAGGAGAGATCTTTGGAACCGCCTTGATAATCTTATGAAGGTTGATGTTCCTATAATCGTGGGAGGAGACTTTAATTGTCTTCTTTCCAAGGATGATAAAAAGAGGTGGCAAGCATTTTTAAATGACCAAAGGTGACAAGGAGATGAAGTTATTTATAGCTAACCAAGATCTTCATGATTTAGGAGTTATTGGTCCTAAATTTACTTGGTGTAACAACAAGCAAGGAACTGCTAGAATTTGGGAACGTTTAGATCGTTGCTTGCTGAATTCTTCAGCTCTCTAGATTGTCTTGTCAGCTTCGGTCAGACACCTTGCTAGGATTTCCTCTGATCATTATCCCATTGCTTTTAAGCTTGAAGATATTAAGCATACTCAATTCAAAACTTTCAGATTTGAGGATACTTGGAAATCCTATCCTGCTACTCGGAAGATAGTTTCTAATGCCTGGAATAAGCATGATTTTGGTGATGAGGTCGAAGTCCTTAATAGGAAGATCAAGAGAACATTAAAATCACTTTTTTTTCTGGCAGAAGAACAAATGCAAAAATCTGATTTTACTGAAGGAGGAGCTAAAGAAAGACATTCTAAATTTACAATTGAAAGAAGAAACAAAAGGTGGTCTTTGTCTGAATGATCTTACTCTGCTGCACAACAAGGTAAGGGAACTCAATGTTACCTTACTTATACTTTCAATGTGGTGGAACCAACGTGCTAAGGCAAACGAGAACGAAGAAGGGGACACCAACTTGCAGTTTTACCATGCCTATGCTACAGCTAGGAAAAATGGCAAACTGATTGGACAAATCAAGGATGAGGATAACAATGTTGTAGATGAAACTGACAAATTGAGTCAGTTTTTTAAAAGTTCTTTGAAGACAAATGGAAACTCCGGAATTGCATTAATCAGAATTGGCCTTCTATTGATCAAGATCAGTTGCTTGATACAACTGATAGAGCATTGCTAGATGCTGAATTTATCGAATTGGAATTTACTTCTACTGTCTTTCAGCAAGGGTCTAACAAATCACCGGGCCTGGATGGTTCCACATCTTCATTCTTCAAATTCTATTGGGACATAGTCAAAGATGCTACTTGGAATGCTATCAACAAGTTTTTTACTTCTGGACGTATGAATGGTGATTGGAAAGATACATTGATTGTTCTCATTCCTAAGATCAACTCTCCGGTAACTCCTTCTAATTTTCGACCAATTAGTCTTTGTCAAACTATATACAAAATTGCTTATACTATGCTTGTTAACAGACTTAAGAGTTGTATTCCTAAGCTCATCTCCGAGGAGCAAGTAGCCTACGTTCTAGATAAATCTATGTCTGATCATTGCCTCCTTGCTTTAGAAATCTTTAATAAGTTCAGAATTTCAAAAAATAAAAAGGGTCTCATGGCTGTCAAGCTTGACATGGCCCAAGCCTTTGATAGTATGTGTTGGGAGACGTTGGAACATGTTCTTATTTGGTTTGGGTTCCCCGAGAAATTCTCATTCTTTATTTTGGAATGTGTCACCAAGGTGCGTTTCTCAATACCGCTGAATGGTAAAGGTTATAGAAGGATTGAAGCCAAGAGTGGCTTTAGGCAAGGTTGTCCAATGTCGCCATATCTTTTTTATCTTGTGCTCACAACTCCTTTCCAATGTCATTAAGCAAAGAGGACATCATTTAGGCATCCAAACTTCTTCTAGAGCTCCTAGAATTACTCACTTACTCTATGCTGACGATGTGTTACTGTTTGGATCTGCTTCCTCCTCTCAACTTCAGGCAATGATGAATTTAATAAGGGATTATTGCGGATGGACTGGGCAAGGTATAAATCAGACCAAGTCCCAATTCTCTTTAGAAAATCTATTAAACCTTCTATAGAAAGGAGAATTGGAATTAAATATGGCTTCAAAATTGTCAATGAGTTTCATTACCTGGGTACCAAAATTGCTTTGAGGAGATTGGTTAAGAATGACTTTCAATTCGTAATTGATCACGCCTTGGAGAAACTCAACGCTTGGGGTACTAGATTCTTATCATTAGCGGGAAGATTGATTCTTGCTAAGACTTCATTGCTCTCACTGCTAACTTTTATTTCAGCCCATTCATTGATCCCAAAAAGGATTCTCTATGAGCTAGATCGTATTTGCAGAGACTTTATCTGGCATCAGAATTCGGGTAATAAAGGCCTTCATTACATTGCTTGGGAAGATTTATGCATACCAAGAGATTCGGGCGGGCTGGGTATGTATTCAATAGTCAAAAGAGTTGGTCCCCTTAGAGCTCGGCTAGCCTGGAGGTTTTTTCCAGAACCCCTCATCTTTACTTTATAGATGTCTGGCTACCAAACACGGTTCTGCCATTTGGAGAGGCAAGTTCAAGCAAGGTCAATCTTCTGCTCGTTCCATCATCTCTGATGGTGTCTCTTTTCTTAAACCTATAGTTAAGTGGGAAATTGTGAATGGTGCTAATATTAGTGTCATGAGTGACATTTGGTTACTTGATAGATGCTTCAACAGATGGCCTATGCTAGCAGATTGCAATGGTCTTGAAAATCTGAAGTTACAGAACTTCATTCAGGAGGATGGCAATTGGAATTTATTGGAACTCAACAGCTATTTCAACACAGATTTGGTTAATCTCATTGTTCACCAATGTGTTATACAGGAGGGTGATGAAGATTACATGGAGCTTCTTTATCAACATTCTGGGAAATCTATTACTTCACTGGCTTATACCGATACTATCAAATGCTGTAAGACTATTGATGACTCGGGTTTTGACAACTGGCTTCGGAAGCTGAAACTAAAACCAAGAGTTAGCTCTTTTGGTGGAGATTAAGTAGGTTTTCCATTCCTACTAATGAGTTTTTGAAATTTAGAAAGCTTGGTAATAGCGACCTCTGTGCTAGGGGTTGCCAGCTGTTGAAAATTGTGCTCATGTTATAGTGCATGGCAAGTCCCTCATTGAGATTATCGGTATGCTGAGAACTTGGGGTTTTAATATTCCCTTGTTCAGATCAATTACGGAATGTCTTCAACAACTTAGACTTCTTTCTATTACTAGATTGGACATTGTCAAGATCTATTGCACTGCTGTTCTCTTCTCCTGGAACCGTAGAAACGACGTGAAGCACGGCAATCCCATACTTCCAATTTCGGTGACTGCTGCCAATGTTCTATTCACTGCTACCAATAAGTATCCAATGCAACTTAACTGGGATTCTGCCCTCCTTAGGCAGTCCGAAACTACATGGCATCCCCCACCACTAGGTTAGATCAAAATCAACGTTGATGCATCGTTGTTGAATTCTAATGTAGTCAGCATCGGGGGTGTGGTCCGTGACTCTAAGGGCAGTTTACTTCTAGCTTTGGGTAAGCAAACACTTCATTGGGATATCAACCAACTTGAGTTGGAAGTAGTTTTTTCTTTGAAAGACTTCATCCAAGATCAGATGTTTGATTGTAAAGGGTTAATAATTGAGGGAGATAACTACAATGCTATCAAGCATCTCCATGAATCCGTGACGAAATCCAAGGTTACAAACCAGATTTCCGAGAAGATTTCTTTCCTCCATGACTTCAATAAGGTTATCTTCCATCACACTTCTAGAGACTGCAACAAAGTTGCTGATTTGTGTGCGACACTTGCTCTGACCAATAACTTTTGTTTTGATTCCATTTCTTCCCCTGATATTCCTTCTGCATTGTGCTGTCTTCTAAAGAAGGAATATGAGGTTTGCAATTTTTGATTTGTTTGTAATAACTTTTTTCTTTTCTGATTTTTAATGCAAATTTGCACTTCAAAAAAAAAAAAAAAAATTATATATATATATATATATATATATATATATATATATAACAATCTCGGTGGCTTTAGGCGCCTAATTCACTCGATGCGGGTTTCATCTTGGTCTGCCTTCCGCCTCTTTCGTTTACTCTTTCCGCATCGAGTTCTATACTCATCAACTTCCTCCGACCGCTTCTCTCCAGTAAGTGCTCTGTATCCTATTCTTCTGCTTCGCATGGACAAAGTGAATACATCCAATTCCCTTCATTCGAAGCCCTTTTCTTCTTCCGCCGCCTCGAGGAGAAGGTACTCTTGGACGAGTTTCAATCACTTTGCTTTCATTTTGCGTGTTCTCATCGGTGTTTTTGATGCATTTTCTCTTAGCAGCGGGAGAGGGCGGGGTAGGGATTTTGGCAAGGGAGATGCTATCGTCCGCGAGGATGATCGGATTGATGCCCTCGGTCGAATAATGTAGTTCTCTATCCCAATCTTGTAAATCTATTCTGAAAGTTGTTTTCTTTTGGAATCAGGGCAGTTCTTTGCAGTTTCTGTTAATTGGCTATATTCAGGACTCATGTAAATTTTAAACTTTTTTTAAGTGCGGGTATTTAAATTGATTTTTCAGGACTAGGATTCTCCGTCATATGGCCGCGGAGGTGAACTTGGAAATCAGAAGTGATGGGTATGTTCGTGTTGCTGATTTATTGAAGCTGAATCTAACTACTTATGCTAAAGTGCCACTGAGAGCACATACGATTGAGGATGTCAAGGAGGTAAGCAGAAATAGCTCTTAATGAAATTAACGAGAAACCAAGACATGTCTTCCAGCAATTCCACACCTTTGCTTCCAATGCTTTGGATTCGTCGGATATGGTTCTCTATGTAAATTTAATATAGATAAAAAGAATAATGCTTTTAAAAATATGCTTTAAATTAATGATCATCAAGGATTCTCATACTTTATAAAACATTTTATATTTGAGCCAAACATCTTATATGTAATAAAACATTTTTCTTGCCCAAATCTTTAAATTTGGTTAAAAGACCTTATGTTTGAGCGATAATTTAAATATAAGAAAATATTCTATCTTGGTTGATGAATTGATCTTTAATAAATACATTTATATGGATTAAAGGCCCTATATTTTGAGTACTATATATCTTTTTTGATTGTGATGACTTATATAGGCCAAATATCTTATATTTTTTGTAGTGATCATTATATACTTTTAATTGAAGCAATTCATGATAGCCACTATAACCATATGGTAATTTATGGATCTTTTTGGTGTTAGTTTAGTGTGAAATTTAATTGTATCAATCAATTGAGTTGTCTTATTGATTCATACCTCAATTTAGTTAGCCGAGCTTGATGAGGAGCTCAATGGGGTGTCATAGGGAGGCAGTGGCCCCTGCATGGGGGTTTGGAGGTGAAGCCCCTAAAAAAAAATTTCTTGGCCATACAGTACTGCAATGATGTAAATTTAGCTCGAAGGCGCTGATCCTTTTTGGACAGAGAGTTTAGTGCCACGACACTAGAGACACAGCGTTGTAAGCTCGTTTTGAGATAGAGGAGTCAATATCGAGGCACCGCGGGTATAGCTCTGTGATGCTGTGAGTTAGTTTAGTTTGTTTTCTCTTGGTTTTGAAGAGTTGTATTTAATTGAAGGGGTGTGTAGTTTGTGAGAAATTGTTGGTTTACTTCACAAAATTTGGATAGTTTAGCATTACTCAATTGAAAATGTTAATACTAATGTTATCAAAAGATTTATACTTCTCTTATTTTTTTAATTCCTCCATTTTATTTTACTTATATTTGCATGTTTTATTGTTTTCATTTTCTTAATTATTTTCTAGTCTTAATTTTTGTAGGATCTAGCCATAGATTTTTTATGAAAGACGCTCATTTATTTATGTTTTGTTGAGATTTGAACATTATTTTTGGACTTTAGAGGTCAAAGTCAATGTTTAGTTGGGTATCAACCTGACAAAATCCAAATAGGTTGATAAACACTAAACACAATTTTATGGGGATGTAACAACAACAACAACAAGCCTTTATCCCACTATGTGGGGTCGGCTACATGAATCCTTTTTATTCATTGTTTTCTTAATATCAAATAAGTAATTAAATTAATTATTGGGATGTAAAATAAGTAAAAAATCAATTTCAATGCATATCTCATCATACATCCTTAATGTTAAGATTGCTTGATCTTATATTCACCCAAATATCTAGAACACCAAGCTCGAGTAGGAAACTCTAGGCCATATTGAGGCCATATCCAATTAGGCCATTTTCAACACTTAGTTATATCTGACATATGATTTAGTAACAATTAGAAAGATATAGCTTGTCTTGTGCCTATATCTCTTGTAAGCCTACACTAAAGGCATTTATTTTTTTGATCATTTATGACATCTATAGTTGTTTCCTATCATTATAAAAGCCATATTCTTTATAGAGCTTGTTTTTTATGGATGTTGGATAGGTGTCTCTTAGTATTAGATGGAAAGAGGAATTTAACAACAAAAATTTATGGAGTTGTTTTAAGATTTTAGTCTTCTTCCTCTGCCATGTTAGAGTTCACTAAATAAAGGAATGGATGAAACCTAGATCCTCAGGAATGTAGAGACATACTTAAGATGTTTTGCTTCCAAGACACCTAGATCGTGGGCTAAGTGGTTGGCATGGTCAGAATACTGGTACAACCCCTCTTATCATTCAACTTCACAAATGACCCTTTTTAAAGTATTGTACGGAAGAGAACCACCTCACTTGGTACATTTGGGAAAAGGAGCACATCGATTTCATCAGTAGAACAGTATTTGGAGGAAAGAGACAGGTTGTTAGAAGAGTTGAAAAGACACTTGCGGAGGGCTCTGCAAATTATCAAGAAACAGGTGGATAAGTATAGGAAAGACATCCAATTTGAGATAGGAGGCATGGTGTACTTGAAGCTACGCCCCTACAGACAAAGGATGATAGCTCACAGGAGGAATGAAAAGTTGGGACCAAAGTACAACAACCCTTATGAGATAGTAGAACTGATTGGAGAAGTGGCTTATCGATTGAAGTTATCCTCGACTGCTACTCATGTATCACAGTTGAGGAGAGGTATTGGGGATCATGCAACTAGCTCAGAATTATTGGGGACTTTGACAGTGGATTTGGAGGTCATGCTGGAACCACAGGAGCTAAAAGGGGTACGACAGGGAGAGGGTGGTCTTAAGGAGGTACTAATTAAGTGGAAGAATCTACCTGACCATGACACCACCTGGGAGCCATATGAGAGAGTAAAGCATCGGTTTCCACCTTTCTACCTTGAGGACAATGTGGCTCTTTGGGGGGAAAGTATTGATAGACCAGCCCAGCAGGTCTTTCCTGGACCGACCAGGGTTTGCAGACAGAACCAGAGGGGTTTTGCCCACTCTATTGCCGCCTCTCGCATAGGTTGGACCCAGGGTTTTAATGTGTGTTTAGGAGGGAAATTCAAATTAGAAGTGTTGTTTGGAGATATTGCTTAATTAATTGCATGCTTATATAGGTTTTGGGGGCTAGAGTTAGGGGGATCTTAAATTTTGGTCTGAAGTTTGAGATCATTGTTTTTTTTTTTTGCTTCGGCTCTAGTCGTTGATTAGGGATTGGGATATGAGAGTTATTATTAGAGATCATAAGAGGCGTTTCCTTTGTGCTTTTGGCAAGTAGTTTAAGCATTGAGATATTGCGTCTCTTGAAGTACATGCTGTCTTTTTGCTTAGAGAACACTTGCAACGGTGGATGTTCCAATACAAGGGAGTTATTATTGAAGGAGACAACCATAATGTGATCAAGTTGCTTCATGATTCCTTGAAGAAGATGAAATGACAACAATTTGAAGATTGGAATAAAGACATTATTTTCCTTAATGATTTTAATAATGTTACATTCCGTTTGATTTCTAGAAATTGTAATAAAGTAGCAGATTGCTGTGCTACTTTAGCTTTAGATAATAGTTTTACTTTTGATTACTTTTCTGATAATTGCATTCCTTCTTCTTTATTTTATTTGTTGAAGAAGGAATGAGATTACTATCTTTAGTTGCTTGTATCCCTTTATTTTCTAATGCAAATTGCCATTTAAAAAAAAAAAAAAAAAGTCTTGGGATTGGGAGAGACGGATCTTCCTCTCGAATTGAAGATCCGTTGTACCGTGTTTGTTTCTTTCATCTACGATTCAATCAAGAAATGTTTTCTTTGCTTTTCCTCCATTAAAATCTCAAAATATTCTTGGAGGGGTTGCTGAATTTCTGATTTCAGAAGCAGTTTTCTCTGTTTTATATGACTATTTCCTATCAGTGTATTGTTAGCTTGATCATCAAATGCTCTTGTAGTCATGCATATGATGTTGATTGAACATTGTGTGATGAAGATAAAACCCATTCAGTATGCTCATGTATAGATCCAACATTAACATTTATGTTTTTAAGTTCTACAAACAACTAGTAGTTACGGTTAGATTTTTCATATTTTTCTTGTATTAAAGATTTAGTTTGATCAACCTTAGATTAAACCAGTGATTCAAGGATGGAAATATCTTCTATTTGGTTGTCCTAGGGGTGTGGTGTTGGTGCTTGTATATTTAAAGGAAGAGTAGCACACTTGTCACCAAATGCATTTCGTTATGGATTGTTACTTAATTTGATCAATCTAAGCCTGATAATAAAATAATTGCTTACATAAATCCTCTTTATGTTTACCAATTTTAATTAGTGGCAAATTATTCATACAACAACAACAAGCCTTTCAAAAAAAAAAAAAAAAACAACAACAACAATAACAAATCTTTAACCACTGTGGGGTTGACTGCATGAATTTTTTTTCTCCATTGTGTCGTGTTAAGAGTCAAATTCTCATCTAAATCTAATAAAGACAGGTCATTTCTTCTAATATTTTCTAACCAAGTATTTTTAGGTCTACCTCTACCTTTCTTAACATAAGTCAAATAAATTTAATAGTTAGGTATATATTCGGGATTAGTAATATGTGAATTGATTTGGTGGAGAAAAAAATAGAGTAGATTTGGTGAAGTTTAAGTTCTTAAGATGCTTTGTTATGCACTCAAGTATATTGACTCAGTAAAGAATGCAGTTCAAAATTCAATTTAAACTTAAAATCTTTTGAAAGTATAGAATGCAATCAAATCAAAACTTACCTTTAGTTTTACAATTTAATGTAGTGCTTGATCTTGTTGCATTATCTCCTGAGAGGTGTATGATACAACAGAAGGGAGCAGAGAGGGGAGTGGGCCCAGCTAGCCGGCTCAGCAAGAACCGAATCATCCCAAAGGCTCGGCGGAACTTGGGACAGATCCAGGAGGGATTTGGGCCCCCCTATGTGTGGCCCATGAACCTGTAATTCAAATTGAAACTCTTTTCATAAATAATTCCCTCCCAATTTTAATTAAAACCTTCCTAAATATTGAAGAAAATGAGGCTGATTTGGGGGGAGTTAGGGGGAGTCTATTTAGACCTAATTATGTTGCTATTTTGATATTATGCAATTTGTTTATGCTGCAACTTTTCTTTGATAGTTTCCTAGCGGCGTCTAGGGTTTATGGGGGAGCCGATCGACCTTCCGAATAGTAGATCAATTGTATCTTGCTTTATTTTTGATGAAGAAATCCAAATTCAGCAACTAATATTCGTACTCCTGCAGTTTTTTACTTACTTTATTTGCTTTTTTTTACTTCCAAGGCACATCAGTGTCCCCTTAGGGTAGATCATCTCTTTTATTTGCCTTTTTAGCTTGGTTCCTATGGAGTAATCTTCAAGTGCAAGTTTTAGTGCGGTAAAATTGAGCAAAAATAAATTTAACGCATAGTTTGTGGCTTTTTTGAGGTGTAAAACTAAGGTTAGAGTCTAAGGGTGAATACGTCATGTGGAGAACCTCACTCTAACGTCAATTTTTGATATTAAAAGTTAATTGAATGTGTTTTTGTAATTAAAAGTTATTCTTATAGAGTGATCTGATATCAAAAGTTGATTTAATGTGTTTTTTTTTTTTTTTTGCAACCTTCTTCCTCTCGTAAGATAAAGCTCTTTACTAGGAATGTTTTTGTTTCCTGATTGGTTTATCATAAATATACGTGGTATTTATCTTGACTGAGCTAAACAGCCTGAATTTTTCTGTGTGTTTATCCAACATTGATTATACCGTATCACTTGTAGTTCTGAGGATGGATAAATTCGGCAATATATTGAACGGAATAATTAGTAACTTTTGGAAAATGTAGAGGAATTACATTTTTGTGAGTCTGGGAAATTTTAAATCTAAAGTTGGGCAGGGCAAGTAGTTCGCAAATCACATTGCTCTTTTTTTTTTTTTTAAATTATTGAAAGGATCTGAGGTTTTCTACTTTTTTGTCTTTCCTGATTTCAAACTGCAAGGTCAATCTGTGTGTGTTGATAAGTTTATTTATATGATTTTGTTTCCTTTTTAGGCAGTAAGAAGAGATAATAAGCAAAGGTTTAGTCTTTTGGAGGAAAATGGAAGTCTCCTAATCCGAGCAAATCAGGGTCATTCAATTAAGGTGATATTTTCTTGGTCTCCAACATTGATTTTGCCCTTACTTTCTGTTTCTCATTTAGGACATTATATATATATATATATATATATAGATATATATGCTAAAAATAATTATATTTTAAATGATATCTTCATATTTGATTACAGATAAGGCATGGATCAAAATTCCAACGATTTCTTTAATAAGCAATAAACGTTTGCTAAACTGAACAAATTATCCTTACTTCTATCCATATAGAACGTTTCCGTTTTAATTCTCATTTTGGATGGGAATAACAGAGCTATTAATGTTAACCACGATGATGATGGTCATGTATATCATACCTATATATGTCATTATAATAATGATGATATAAATATTTGAGATATTTTTCTATAAAATATCCTGGCAAAATCGGACATCAAAAGTTAGGTGTCTGGGAAATTTACAAGCAATTTTTCTTATCCATTTTTTAAGTAATGCACCTCATTATCATTAAAATGATATAAATTTTAGCATTTTACGTTACTTACTGGATCTTCTGATCAATATCTGTTTATGTTTTTATAGATGTTTCAGTGAAAATGGTTTTGCATGAAGAGAGTGGAATAATAACTAGATATATAATAGTGATAGTTACTATAATAAGTCATATAAATGCTTGGTACATACATAACTAAAATGCTCAACACACTTTGTTGAGGTGGTTACGCTATATTTATCACATATTATCATTCCTAAGAGTTTCTTTTGGTGATCCTGTGCTGGAATGAATATGCAATCATGTGAAACTTTTACCTATAATGAATTTCATTTGTATATTGACATCCTTTCAAGTTGCAACTCAGCAGCAGAATTTCTTTTGCCATATATTTCTGAACTTATTTCATTAATGAAAGTTGAAAATACCATGCAATTACATGTGATATGTTATTGACTTCAATCATTGTAATTGTAATCATTTGAGAACGCCCTAGTTCCCCTAGGGTAGGTTGAGGAGCACTAATTTTGTTTCTTCGGCGTTTGATGTCATAGATTCAAATGAAAGATATGAACTCTATGCCATGGATGGATTAGACAAATACCATAAATTTTCCCAGGCTTTTGTTGACGTAGTAACTTCATGCTTCAAGTAATATCCCTCCACGTATTATAAGCAAAATCTAGTAATAATAATAATAGTAATAATAATTTTAAAATTATAAAAATTCCTTCTTGTGAAGCATAGTTTAGTTAAAGGAGATTGTCCTACTTTCAAGATTATAAAATCAAGCAGCATAATTTGCAATTTATCATTCATCATATCTCCTCCAAAAAAAAATGACGAGCTATATCTGCATTTTTAAGCTAATTTGTGTTTTAGCTTATTGATTGGATACATCATTTGCATTGATTGGTTTTATAAATGTCTAATAATGGTTGCTTATTTCCTTCAATGCTTGCAGCTAAGAAAATGAATATATTACATACCCTAAGTACACATGGAATGCTACATCATATATAAAAAAATGCAAAAAAAAGAAAAAAAAAAAAAGAAAGAAAGAACGAAAAAGAAAGGCGAAACCTTACAAACTACAGACTAGTTTGGCATGCTCTAGATGACAAAGTTGTTCCCCCTATAAATGATAAAATACATTCATGTAAATAAGAAAAAGTTTATTCAACAGTTTTAACGAATAATGAACTATTTTTGCTAGACTAATATCTATGATGCAATCCGACACTCCTCCGATACGTGTCCGACACGCCAAAAATGTGTCTGCTTAAAAAATATTAAATACAAATTGAACTCACGTGTCCGACACGTGTTTCTTAAATATTTTATGAATTATTTTAAATATAATTTCTTGTATTTAAAATCTTTATTTATTTAAAATATAAAAATTATTATTTTTTTTAAATTTCCTATCCACAACGCAAATCAATCGCCCGCACATAATACCCCATTAATCGAATATTGTCATTTTTATTTCTCTTTGACGGGTTGCGACTTTAGTTTCATAATAATATCGTATATCATCTCAACATAGACATGTGACTTCGTTATAACATCGACATTTCAAAACCATTGACATTGATGCTCGATGTTAGCAATTTCTACACTCACAACTTGACAACTTATCTTTGTCCAATGTCGTCTTAACATCCACAACCAATGCCCTGTAAATGTCGGCAACATATGCCCTCTTGACATCATTGTCCAATACTTACTGCGTAACATCGGTGCTTGACTCTTGACAGCATTGTCATCTCATCTCTCCATGACTAATACATGACATCAACGTCTGACTCTCGACATCCTAATATTAATCATATTAAACACAATTTCTTGTTAAATGACTTATTATTTATAGATTATTTTTAATATAATACTTAATTTTTATATACTATTTTTAAAATATAAAATTTATAATACCATATCCAACTCGAATCCATATTATATATTTTCAATAATTGACGTATCTCGTGTTTGTATCGTGTCATATCCGTGTCACCGTGTCCATATCTGTGCATCATAGAGGGCAATGCAACATTTGAAGTTTCTTTAAAAGTATGCTAAACTAGATTTAAATCAAATGCAACTCTAAAATGAGCTGAATGATAACAAGGTGCTCTTGCTACTCATGATGTTGTTAAACTATCATATACATTAATACTATGTCTCGTTATCAAATATCACCGGGGGGGGGGGGGGGGGGGATTCGCCCTAGCCGCCATCTACTGACTCTCTGACTGGTTTCTTCTCCTCGTTACTCAGGGAAGTACATATTTTTTCCTTTCGGTGTTGTTTTTCTAGTTTTTTTGGGCTTTATGGCGCTGGCATCTTGCTTTCGTGATCCTGGTTTTTTGGTGGGATCATCGTCTCTATCTTTTAAGGATGCTCTCTCTGGTTCATCTCCTTCGCATAAAGGTTTACCTTCTCTTTGGATTTCCGAGGCGGAAATCCAATCTTTGGCTGCCCCTTTCGAATATGCTATGGTCGGTAAATTCCCTGGGCAGAGGCCCTCTCTTGATGTTATTAGGAGCTTCTTTTTTAAGCTTAAACTTAATGGTGAAGTTTCGGTTACCATTCTGAATCGAAGGAATGTTTTGATTAAGCTTTTTAATGACTTAGATTACTGTAGAATTTTTGCTCATAGATCGTATTTCGTGAGCAACTGTTTTATGAAATTGGTAAAATTGACTCCTAGCTTGGATATTGAGACCGAATCCCCTGTTATACCTATTTGGATCTCCTTCCCTAACCTCCGGCCTCACCTGTTTGCCCCGCGTATTTTGCATGGTCTAGGTTTAATTTTTGGCAAACCTCTGAAAATTGATAATGCTACTAACACTGGATCACGTCCTTCAGTTGCGCGTGTTTTGGTTGAGCTGGATGTGTCCAAACAGTATCTGGATAAAATCTAGATTGGTTCGGATAGTTCTGGTTATGTCCAATATGTGATTTTTGAGGATTTTTCGGAATATTGTGCTCATTGTCTTGCTTTGGGTCATTCTAAGGCTAGATGTAAGATTCTTCATCCTAATCTTGATTCTACTATTTTGCCGAATCCTTTGGTTGTTGCTGAGCGGGTGGTTCCGACTGTTGGTTTTGATTATGCTAAAATTGATCCAGCTATTGTTTCTTCTTATTTGGTTCTGCCTGCTCAAAATGTGAATGACGTGGTTGAGGTTAATCCTGTTAATGTGCCTCCGGTTTGCGGAGTTGTGGTTGATGTCGAAGCTACTGTTCCTATTGCTCCTAGCGATGTGCACTATTCATTGCCTATTTCTGATGTACATTTGCCTGGTTATTCGATTAATGGTCTGAAGTCTTTAGATGAGGCTTGTGCTGTTGTTTCCTCTTTGCAAGTTTGTGAGGAGGCTCGGGCTGGGGTTTTACCTTCTAATTCGTCCCCTCGGGCTTGTAATAGTGTTGAGGGTCAATTTGGCTGTGCTTTAAACTCTGGTTCTTTGTCGCCGGTGGTGGGTACCGTGTTGCCCCGTGTATCTTAGCTGGTAAAACTATGCCTCCTGTGGTTGTTGAATGCTTGGATGGGTCTGCTTCTGCTACTGTTAATTTGGGTGGGGGTTCTAGCTCTAATTGCGATGCCCCAACCATCTCCTCCCCTATTGTGAATGCTGATTTAGTTCATAATTCTTTTGTTGATGTGCCGGTTAAATTAATTGACCCTCAAGCCTTGGTTTATCATGTGGGGGATAACTCGGGAATGGATGTGAGGGTGCATGTCGATTGGCTTCACCGTTCGTCTGATTCCGAGTTCGTTTCCTCTTCAGAGTCTGTTGGGGATGATGATTCTGGGAATTCTTTTGCTTTGCTGCGTGATAAACCGGATGTTTCTGTTGCCTCTCGTGGTAAGGCTCGTGGAAGGGGCAGACGTGGTAGGTAATTGAGTTATTTGGTGGTTGCCTTCTGGTTGCCCATTTCTCAGTTTGTGTTTTGGCTGGACTGGACGGATCTTTGGTGCGGGTGTTTGCCTTTCTTTGTTGTTTCTTGCTGGCTGATGCATTATTTTGGAGCTATCCGGTTTATTTTCTGTTGGCCGGACTATGATGTGGCTGGGGCTCGCTTCTCCTTCAGCTGTCTCATGGCAACCTTTGATGATGCTGTCTCTTCATCAAATTGGACGGTCAGTGCTTGGCTTAAGAGAAACTGGAAGTATCAGCCTTTAACTGAGTCCTCGGACCTTGTATTTTCTTTTGTTTTTTTGGCGTGTTGTTTCTTTGCTTATTGTATCCCGTATTGTTTCTTGCCTTTAATATAATTTAAGTTTTGGAAAATATATATATATATATATATATATATATACACACACACACACACATTAATACTAATCTTTTCATGGAAGTTGATAACAATGTGAAATGATTTGCATTGCCCTATAAAATTTGTACCTGAGAAAAGAGACGAGCTTTTGTTTTAGTTGATTTTTAAACTTAGGATTTATTTATTTTATTGTGTGACATATCTGTTAATGGACAATATCGGGGAAGAATAAAATTATTAGAGCCTATCTTTTCAATTTAATATTTTACTTTGAGTATAATTTCTATTATTTAGCATAGTAAAGTCAACTTCTTATTGTTGACCCGTAAACTGAGACAAAAAAAAGAGAAATAAAAATCAAATCCCTACCTGCCCTCTGCCATCCCACGACCTCGGCACGTCTCTCGCACGCCGAAGTCACATCCTCGCACGTCGAGATCGCACGACTTCGCGTCGTTAAAACGAGGGCGAATGGCTCTCATTCGCACCTTTTTTCTTCTCCAGCGATCGAGCTCCCGACTCCTCCCTGCTGTTCGACGAAGCTCCCTCGATGACTTGCCCTTCCAGTCAGATCGGACGTTGCGACGTTTTGATCGGAAGCAACAACAGGAGCTCGCGGCCTGTGGGGTTAACTTTCTCCCTTTCGTGCGTTACCCGACCGAAGCCCAGCGCCTGGAGCCGCCCGACTTCCTCCCTCTGTGCCGTTCGACTCAGCTCCTTCTCCGACTTTCCCTTCCAATAGGATCGGAAGTTGCGGCATTTTGATCGGACGCAAGAACTGGGAGCTCGCCGACTGAGAAGCTTACTTGCCGAGCCTCCTCCGCCTCAGTCCACGAGCTTCTACCGCCGATCCGCCAGCCGACTAAGGTATAATTTCTGGAACCTAGGCTTTCTTTCTTACCTCGTCCTGTGTGTCGAGTCGGCGGTCGGCATACACGCTTTTCTTAGCGTGGTGGGAGGGGCAACCGGCGCGACACCTACGACAAGGTAGGCGAGCGACCCATGGTTCCAAATCCTTCTTCGAACTTCGTAACGCACCGGCAAACCACCTATACGCTTTTCTTAGCGTAGTGGGAAGGGAACCTGGTGCGATGCGTACGACGAGGTCGGGATACCCATAAGTACCCGCTTGCGGGGAAACAACTGCTTTTTCTCTTGCAATAGGTACCGATAGAAGACCCATACACGCTTTTCTTAGCGTGGTGGGGACAAAGACTTTACACGGCCGCGGTGTCCTCGAAAGAGGGCACCTACCATACGCGCTTTTCTTAGCGTGGTGGGAAAGGCCCAGTTTTCCGTAGTTTTCCCCTAAACGGGGGAGACGCCGGGAGGCTGCCGAAATTTCGGGTGAAATACTACTACACTTGGACCTGTTTTGAACTCAAAAGAACAAAAGATTTGGACCAAATGAGAAAGAGCAGTGGACTTTTGGACTTGATTGAACATGTGCAGAGGACCTGAACAAAACATAAACGACTTCTAAAAGTTCAAATCCAAATAAAATCAAGCCAGAACTGAAAATCAAATTCAAGTGGAATGAAATCAAATTGGGACCAAAATCGAATAATTTGAACATTCAGTTGAACGCAAATTCAGATCATTTGAACTCAAGATTGAACTTGCAAGAACTTCAAAGGACCCTGGACAATCAATTTGAACTTGAACGAGTACTCAATTGAACCAAAACTTGAGCTCGAATGGAGTCAAAAATCAAGAGGGGAACAAGGAATCCAGATAAGAATTGCACTTGAGCCGGCCAAAGAACTTGAATCCGTTCTTGAATTCGTGCTATACAACATCAAGTGAGAGTTGTGGACTCGATGAACTCGAGTCTAAATGAGACTTAATCCGGACTCAAACATATGCAAAGAACAAAACTCGTATCATACACGAGAAAATTCAAACGACAAGAACATTTGTATGGTCAATAGTGACTCAAAGTAGGTTACAAGACCTTGATGTATGAACTCCTACGACAATCCCTACAAATGCCTGTTGATTGAGATGGCAATACTGGAGATCGGCAACCAAGGACCCTTCATACAAGCAAGTACAATCAAACCCACCTGAGATTAGTGAAAGGTGGGTAGGATGCAAGAACAATGACCCTCTTACGAACACTTTTAGGAGGTCGTAGTGGATACAACGATCCCCTACAAATGACTACAAACCACTTGTGGATAACAACAGTGTGTACGTCGTAAGCATAACGAACCACTGTGGGTATAGATATCACCTATGACAGCGGCGATCAAAATTTCCAAGTACACCAGGTACAGGGGCAGCCCGATGTACGAAAAGTACACTCCCTTGGCAGAAGGGAGGAAATGTTTGAACAAATTAGAACCAAACTTCCTGGTATTTTAAAGCCTCTTTTTGGTTCTATAATTTAGAAGAAAAGCAATCCGGATGCCCATAAACACCAGAAATAGCAAGTCCACTATGCCAAAGATCCTGAGAGGAGTTCTTTCCAAATCAAGCAGTCTTTGACTCCAAAATCCAAAAATTCCCTCCCCGGTGAATGAGAAAAGGGGAGAGTCAATATCAAGACCGCACCGCCACCGGATCTGCAACACTGATACAAGCAGACAGAAGGCGTCTACAACATTCATATTCGAACTTTAAGGCCTTTAATCAAGAAAATTCACAAACAAAGGCATGAAGCCTACAAAACCCGATCCTTCTATACGGATCAATAGGAGTCGACAGGGTTCGAACTATCAAATAGATACACGGTTGTGGGGACCGATGTATTTGTTCCAATACATTCATATTCGGCATTCAAGGCCTGAAATCAAGAAAATTTACAAACAAAGGCACGAAGCCTATAAGAAACCCGATCCTCTGTCAATAGCTTGACAGAGTTGACAGGGTTCAACCAAATAGAAATAACCCCAAAACACCCCGATGATGGCCGTGTTGAATGCAGATCTCAACCGGAGGGGTTCACAAAATATTTCAAAATGCCCTCAAACTTCTAAAAAATGCAAATATTTTTCAAGTGACCTCAAGGTTATCCCGATGATGGCCGTGTTGAACGCTAATCTCAACAAGAGGGCTCCATTTAATCCAAAGCTCCACCCAAATACTCCAGAAATCCATAAATCCCCAAAACTCCAAATTTCAAGATATTTAAATCCGAAATCAAACCATCAATCACTCAAAGCAAAATCCATCCACCCTCCGCAACCGTTTGCCGGGGTGGACAAATCAAAATTTACTTCAGCTCACAAAGAGAGAAATGCCTAGTCGAAAATATCACTAGGATCCATTCTCAAACAATCTCCTGCTAATAAGGACGTGGTACGTGTCCTCTAACCGGCGGTTGGCCGCCAAATGGCACCGCAGGATAAACAGTTACGACGACCCGGGGCCCTCTGAACCGAGTGGTTTTGCCGCCAAATGGCACCACAGATAGCGGTTATGGCCAGAGCCAATACGCTCCTTATTGGCATCAAATCCTTGAGATATGAATCAATAGGATATGATTGATAGGGCACAAAGCCCTCTGTCAGCTAAAGTGGATTCAAATTTGTCCCCTTAGACAAACATCCAACCCAGGTCTACAAGGTCCCCTTGGACGAAGCAACCCATGGCTGCCGACAAGGATCCTTCTGTCAGGTTGGGTCGACTACCTCCTCTGACTAAGTAGACCAGGGACCACGATGGCCCGGGACGACGGAACCATGGGATCTTGATCGGGTCTATCATCCATTCCCCCACCATCCGCTTTAAGTGTGAGATGGTGTAATTTCTATTTTAAATATCCAATCTTCCAACTCTCCAATTCTCCAACCATTTTCCAAATTCAAACCTCAAATTCAATTTCCAAATCCTATATCCATTGCTGCTACTATATGCCATATAACACGTATATTCTACGTATCTGATTGACGACTAGCCTTAATCGAAAGTTCTCTCTCGTGATCGGGAGAGGTAATTAACTATAGGTGCTTGCGCCTATAGGAAACCAGAACTCAGATCATAAAGTCCTCGCAAAATGAGGGCGAAATCTCTGGGTAGTGTCTTATCTAAAAACCCATCTGCCTTCCAAAATTTACCCCGGAACCTATCAGTTAAAACTCCCTCGCCGAATATAAAGAAGCGCGAGTGGAGGCCGGGGCCGAATTTTCGGAGCCCACACTTGTTGATAGATATTGTTATTTTACTCCGGTTTTCATGTTATTTTAAAGCATTTTCTCCAATGAGAAAGCTTTAGGGAGCTGACCGGCTTTTCATTGCGGTTCGGCCTGTAACATTAATCTAATTTGGGCCTTCTGAAACTCTTTTCTGTAGAATGTTACTTCTGAAAGTCTGTTAAAGCCCATACTATCAGCGGATGAAGTACAAGGTAAAGTATGAATAAAAAAAAAAAATTTGTAACCTTTATTCATCAATCCTATTGTTTTATACTAGTTGATCTGTGATGCAGTTTGTGTTCATGGAACTTACAAGAAGAACTTGGAATCTATTTTGCAATATGGTCTGAAGCGCATGGAAAGGCTGCATGTTCACTTTGCAAGTGGATTGCCTTCAGATGGAGAAGTAATTAGTGGTATGCTATCAAAAGACTGAACTGCTTAAATTTTATCCTATCTTATCTTACGATACACTGCATAAGTTTCTTTTACTTGATTTTAGAAGGGAAATCACCTCTTATGCAAAGATAGTTTGCATTATTTCGTGATTCTATTCTAATAAGGTTGATAATTATGCCTGAAACTTGTAACTTGACAAAACTCTATGTTTAATATACTCAAAATCAAAATCAATTTTTTAAGATTTAAGACTTAAAGATGGCTTGCTCGAATATATTTCAACTGAAAATTGATTCAATATATGATATATGATGTATGCATTTTTAAACACACATAAAAATTCATATATTCATGAATATGTAACAAATAAATAGTTTGCAGGAGGATTTATGTATTATATTATATTATATTGTGTATTATAACTTTGTAAATAAATATTAAATACATAAATATGGGTATTAATTTTGATTAGTAACTCAATATATATATATAATAGTCTTGACTTAGACTATCTTGCTCGAACTAGACTAGACAATGTCCGTACATTCGAATGAACAATACTAATTTTATTTTCACTTTAAGTTGTGGCAGGGACAATCATAATGTTATTAAACTATCAAAACCCCACAATATACTATCATATTTTTATGATTCTCTGGTCAGCCAAAGATGTTAATTTCCCTTTTTATTTTGGAAGGTGGATGTTTTTTCCCTGCCTATGTTTCTTTATTGTGCGGCCCTTAGACTTCGTTTCTCTTCTATAAAATTACCGTTCTTCTTAACTTTCATTGCAAAGTTTCCTGGTGCAGCATGTGCCTACAACTCACTAATCAAATGAAATACGAATAACACATTGGGGATCTTTGCATCTCCTATCCAAATTTATTTTATTGTATTTATTAGTTGTAAAATAATTTCTTGGGTGATTCCCTCACAACAAATGTCAAAAAAATATGTCAACTTTTGGCTTAAGTTTAGACAAGAACTTTAAACAATAGAAATATAAAAACTTAACCATTAAAGATAAATGTGAAGACAAAATTGTGTTCCTTGTACTGGCTAAAGGTTTGAAGGGATCTTTGGATGATGTATCTTAGCAATTAACTCTATCAACGTTATTTTGTTGTACGAAAATCTATGTTTTGGAGTTGTTGCTTTGCCTCTTGCATTACTTTAGATATGAATACAGAATATTTATTCTGCATTCTGTAATAATTTGTAATGTAGTATTATTTCTTTTAAAAAGAGAAGAGGCATATCTAGCGTATGAGATTCCCACTAATGTAATATTTGGTGTGAGATTTATATGTACATCACTAATTGACAAATGACTGTTAAGAGTACAATATATTAGTTGGTGCATCTCTTGCAGATTTTTTATGGATGATCCATTTATGGGCATGCATTTGAACACGATGGGTGGCTAAATTATAGACACCATCACACCCATGGATCTGTGGTTGCTGGACCTTTGGCTATAAAGCTTTAGCTATGCCTTCTCAATTATTCTGTGTTTTTAGAGTAATTGGTTGTGGTAAGTGATCTCAATTCAATTTGGTATTTGTACACAAGTCTTGGGTTTAAATCCCTAGTAGTGCAATTGATCATTTAATGGGAATGGAAGAAGACTGGCAAGAGGATAGGGTAATAGTTGTAGTGTCCTATAGGCCTACATTTGATCGGTCACGGATCTACATTTGACGACTAAATCATGGGCTTTGTGACACAACCATGGGTCTAAGGGAAGTTGGACCTCTGGCTATAAGGCTTTAGTTGCGCCTTTCATAGTAATGTGTGCTTTTCATGATTTGAATCAACGTAAAATTTCTTGGCATTTATTATGTTTATAGCATGCATTTTTTCAATTGTACCTCTAAAATCATAGCATTCAAAAGTCCAATGCACGATGCTGCATGGGATTGTCAATTAAAAGATTACATAGATGGACCATTACAATGAGAACTACCCTTGATGTTATATATTGCACCTTAAACATTGCCATCAAATATATGTTTCATTTGGGACAGTTTTTTTACTGTTTTTTAAAATAAATTTTTAGCATAAAAATTTGTAGTTCATGAAAGTTTTGTGCTAGAAAGTTGCTTTAAAAAACAGTAAGAAAGTCGTCCCAAATAAAACCAAAGCTTCATCTCCAATTATTATATATCTTATATCGTGTCCTTGTAAACCTTACGAAATTTCGATGTCAACTTTTTCTCAAGGTATGCGAAGAGATGTCAATATTTTGATCTTCTTGGACTTAAGAAAGGCATTGCAAGGTAGGAATGCTATGTACAGTATTGCTAATACTTTCTTAGTTCATTTTAAACCAAAGGAATTCCAATCTATGACATACTTTTTACTTCTCAGATGGAATGAAATTTTATATTTCGGATAACAAAGTTATCCTGACCGAGGGGTTTGATGGCGTAGTTCCGACGGAGTATTTTGAGAAGATAGAAACTTGGCCGTGGAGACAAAGCATACCCTTGCAACAAAAATTCTGAGGTAATGTGCCTTTTTATTTTTGTTTATAAGCTGTAAGGCCTAGCATATATCTGTTGGACTCCAACTAGCTCATCAAAATCGTAGCCATTGAGTGAAATAGAAATCCAGCGAGCAAAGAATAATCCTGCTATGTATTTAAAGTTGCTTTTCAAAGAATATGTAAAAGCTGTACTTCATGTGGACTCTTGTTGTTCTTCGAACTATCACAGCATTTGTTACAGAAGCTGTGCTAATTAAAGTTTTGAATATTCTACAGGGATTTCATTTTTACCGTTGTAATTCGTTCACATTTTGTTCAGTGCTAATAATTGTTTAATAAAGAATGTTTGGAGTTTTTGAAGTATTGTTGTTGATGCCGTGAGCAATTCTTGATTCAGTTTATAATCGATTAGTCTGCCTCCTTTTGTTAAACCATTGTTTTTTTTTTTTTTTTTTTTCAGAATGGAGAGGGTAAAGGAAATGAAACAATATATATATATATATATATATATAGTCCGTATGTATTCTAAGAAAGTAATATGTGATACAAAGAATTTAGTTTTAATGATTTATACAATAGATTATATATTAAAAAGGATGAAAGATATATGTATAACTTAGTCAAGTAAAGAGATAAGGAGAAATAAAAATTTTGTTCAAGTGAAGTGCATTAAAGATGAATATTAAAAAATATTTTTCTTATGGGAGGATATTTAATGGAAGTGCATGAGATATTATGATAAAAATTCCAATGAAGATTATGAGAATATAATTGATTATAGTGATCTTAACATTCTAAATGAAAAAATATATTTTTATTTTTATTAATGTAGTAAAAAAACTAAAGTTTTAAAGATTAAAAAAAGAAGTATCACATGATGTTATTTTAATAGAAGCATGAAAATTCCAAATTTTTTGTATTATTAAACTCTTTAATTATTTTGTAAGACAAAATGGATCTTAGATGAGTAAAGAAGAAGTATGTGTGTGTGTGTTTTTTTTATTGAATAAATATGATGCACAAGAGCGTGTGAGGAACTAAGTTGATGTGACATACATTAAAGTTTTGGGGGAGAGTACTTGAGCATATGTTATGATGATATACAAATATTTTTCAAAGTTAATTTAGATTCATGTCGAGTAGGTCTATTATTGAAGCTATATATTTGTTATGAGGTTTGATGGAGAAGTGTAAGGATGATTATCAGGAGGGGCCCAGAGAGAGTCCATTGCTACTACAGACCCCCCCCCCCCTTCTTTTTTTTTTTGAAGAGGCAAACCAATTGTCGATACTTATTATTCAAAGCAAATCCTAATTACAAACTATAACCTTACAGAACTAGATTCCTCCTTTAACAATTTTGAAAACAGAGGAATGTTATTACAAGATAAATCTTCTCAAAGAAAATTGTTAAAAAAGCATAGTTAGCACATAGATTTGCTAACTTATTACAATTTCTATTGACCCAATTAAAGAAAATAAAATTATGATCCTTAAGTTAAGAGCTCATCTCTCCACTTGCCACCCAATTCTTGCAAAAATTTATGACATTGTAATTGTCTCATTCTATGATAATACCTTTGTAATTTAGCATCCAGTCTTTTTTTTTCACCTATAAATTTAATCACCATGAGTTATAGATTAGAGATATCCCAAAGAATACAAGAGTGTCCATAACCCAGGAGAAACCTTCCTTTGTTGTCTCGAACCACATATCCAATTCCAGCCTTGTACGATTGCAACAAAGATGCATCTACATTGATTTTGATCCAATTGGGAGGAGGGTACTAATGATCCAATAGTCTAGTAGACTGATTAGTACCATAGTGTCCCAATTTTCCATCAACCATATATGAAATAGAAGCATAACTTACAGCATTTGACGCTATGAACATTAAGCTATACTCCTTCCCTTCGTGAACGAGTTTGTTCCTTGCTCTCCACATTAGATAAATTGCATTAGAATAGATATTAATGAGAAAGCTATGGACTTTACTAAACTCCATCCAGCTCCAACAATCTTGAAAAGATTCAAAAATTGAAAATCCAAAACCCCATTTATTTAGATAGCCTATGGCTTCCATCAACTTCACACATTTAACTGTTATATGGTCCAAATCCTCTCTTGAACCACAGTCCCCAGGACAACCAAATTCGCCTTGAATCCTTCTTTGATATAAAAAATGGAAAGTAGGAATATCATTATTAAAAATTCGTCACCAGAAAACCTCCACCCAAGATCTTAATTTGACATTTCTCAAACATTTCCAATTAAGACATTCCACATTATGTAGAAACGAAGCCTTGTAAACAAAAGATAAAATCTAATAACTAGAATTTTGATGAATAAGTTCCAAATAATCTCCTTCATGATTTCCTTGAATCTCAACCCCATAAATTAATCTTATGAGATCCTCTCCAAATAGTATTCTTAATTACATATTATTCCACTCACCATTAACAATTAGTTTATCTACAGTTCGTTTCCCAAACTCTGGAACCGAAACAAAAGTTGGCCATTTATTCAAACTTTTGTCTAATATCCATATATCATCATAGATATCAATTGAGCAACCATTTACCACTTTCCATTTAACCACATATTTCAGAGCCTCCTTACTTTTAGATAATATTTTGCAAGTGGATGAAGCCCCTCTTCTATAACCAATCTCACCACAATCCAACCCATATTTGGGTCTCAAAAACTTGTACAACAAAGAACATTTGTCTTGAATTACCTTCCATGCCAGTTTTTCTCTCAAAGGACCCACAACATTAACGTACGAACGAAGACCTCGTCCACCATCTCTAATCGGTTTGCATAGATTATTCTAGCTTACATAATATAGGCCCAACTTTCTGTTGAGTCTAGTAATTAGGTTGTTAAGCCTAATTAAATGTCCCACGGCTACCAAGAGGGGGGTGAATTGGTAGTTTTAAAAATTTTAAACCCTCTTAATAATAAAGTTGAACCGAAATAAAATTTTCTTTTAAAGTTTGTAGAAAAATGTTTTTCAACCACAGAGTTGTTAAAACTGAAATTTAAAATGCGGAAACGTAAAAGCAATAAAGTAAATGACACCAGATTTATAGTGGTTCGGTCTATAACCAGACCTACATCCACTCCTCAGAGGCACCCTCTGAGTATTGCACTAATACCACAAAGTGACTCTCCTTTAGCACCCACAGCAAGGCGGAGAAGCCTGTACAAAACACTCTTTTCACCACTCCCCGGTGCGGCAGAGAACCGTCGTCCTTTTACACAATCCACAGTGCTGGCAGAGAACCGTCGTCCTTTCACACTCTCCTAGTGTGGGCAGAGAACCGTCGTCCTTTCACACTCTCCTAGTGTGGGCAGAGAACCCTATGGCTGTTCACACTCTCCAAGTGTAGGCAGAGAACCTTCTTCCTTTTACACTCTCCTAGTGTAGGCAGAGAACCCACGTCTGTTCACACTCTCCAAGTGTCGGCAGAGAACCGGACCTTCTTGAATGATCTTCTCACACGAATCTAGAAGGAAGAAAGAAAAGAGTGAAGAAATCCAATTTCATAAGTAGAGATTCTTACCTTAGCAATCCAAGTGAACCCTTCTTGCTCCAATGGTAGGAATCCTCCTTTGAATGCTCTCTTCCACTCTCCCCTTGGCTATTCTCTCAATAGGCACGAAGATCAAATGACAAAAAGATTGGGTGGCAGTCTAATTTGGACTATTTATACAAAAGACATGAAAAACCGCCCAAAAACTGCATAATTTCAATTCTGTACGCAGTGGATCGTCCCGTACGATCCTTGATCGTCCTGGACTATTTTACTTAAACGATCTGAAACGACCCAATTTGTATATGTGTACGAAATGACTTCGTACAGCTGATCGTCCTGTACGAACTAGGTTCGTCCAGTATGAACGGTTATTACAAGGTCGGTTCTAGAAACTGCTGAAAAACTGTTCTAAGTCGGTTTATCGTTTGGACGAAAATTTATTCATCTGGACGAAAATTTTCCAGAGAGCCGATCGTCCTGGACGATTATTTATTTCGTCTGGACGAAAATTTTCCAGAGGACCAATCGCCGGGGACGATAATTTGGTTTCGTCTGGACGAAAATTTTCTAGAGAGCTGTTCGTCCGGTACGATAATTATTTTCGTCTGGACGAAATTTTTCCAGAGGACTGGTCGCCTCGTACGATGGTAAAATTCATCTGGACAAAATTTTACAGAGAACCCATCGTCCGGGACGATATTAAAATTCGTCCTGGACGAATAGGACTTAGAGAAAAAAAAAAATTTTTCAAGCAAGTTCCTATTCGTTCCAAGTGCTCTATAGGAGATAACTGACAGATCGTCCAGTACGATAAATATCGTCCTATACGATCAGTATAGAATTTCAAGATCTCCTTATTTTGTGTGTGTGAGATTTTATTCACTCAATTACAATCACTCCCTTTCAAAATTAATTCAAAGTCTCATGTTGAATTTGATTTGAAGTTTTCGTAGTCTGGAGTCTGATTTTCCTGAAATGTTAGTACACACAAGAGCAAGTGCAAATCTTCTGAAATTGATAGGAGATAACTATACATTTGAACAATAATGTTTGGAATCATCAAAACTATATAAGTTGCACAATTATAAATCATTCAAATAGCAACTATTCAAACAATCTCCCCCTTTTTGATGATGGCAAAACAATTATTGTTAGTATGGTTTCAAGTTAAAACAAATCTCTTATCTCCTAAACTCCCCCTGAATTTATGAGTACATTAAAATAAGGAGGCATTAAAGAACAATATTTTTGTTTTTCAAAAATTTTTAACACAAAAACACAAACCACAAAAACACAAACACAAACATAATCACAAAACACAAACCACAAACATAATAATTTCTCCCCCTTTTTGACAGCAACAAAAAGTGAAGAAGAAAAAGACAAGAAATGTAAATAATTATATGAAATTCATTTGTAAAATTTAATCTAAATTGTGATTTGACATAGGGTATGCAATTTTAAACTAAAGATATTAGGTCAATCATAGAAATTCATAAAATTTATGAAATGATATAACATTGTAAGTAAGAAGAATTTATCAAAGACATGATTCAATTTAGACATTTTGATTATTGAAAATCATTACAAGTGAGATGTAAAAAAAAAAATTCTATATTTCAAAGTTCAATAGAATATAAATGAACATTAGATCAACTTGAATTAAGAGATTAAACGAATTTGGAAAGAAGAGAATTACCTCATGTGGTGCTTTGCACATCTTTTCAAAGTTTTGGAGCACATTTTTGTGCATTTTTCTTTGGTTGGGCTTATTTTGTGCCTCTTTTTCACTTTGCAAATTTTTGTGAATCCCTTTTGATTTTTGTACATTTGTACAATGTTCAAGAGTAATTTGACCAATTCTTTCCAAAATCTATAATCTAACATTTCAAATATTTCTAGGTGCATAAATATCATTTGAGCATAGAAATACAAAATAAGAAAACATCAAAATTATTGCAATAACAATATTAAATTTTATGTAGTCTAAATGAATAGACATGAATTTAAAAAATTCTAAATACAACAAGTTATAAACAAATTATAAATTTAGAAAGTCTAGATTTTCTAATATAGATAATCTCACATTACAATCGAATTTGAGCACAATGTAGATTAAAAACAATATTAATGAAATTCATAAAGATTAGCCACATTTCAAAACAAATCTAAAACAAACAAACTTTCATTGATTAAAAAAAAAAAAAAAAAAATTGAACTTAAACAAACACATCACAACAATCACAATAACACATATAAGATAAAAAAAAACTTCTACTGTTCTGGAGGAGGAGGAGGAGGAATGCCGCCAAAGAGGTTGAAGTAGGAGGCCATCAACATTACATTGGTATTTATTTCATGAACTTCATCTCTAATATTACCAATGTCATGTTGCTGCTGCGTAAGATGAGCATCAAATTGATCAAACCTTTGATCAATGTGAGTCTCTAGTCTATCAAATCTCTCAATCAGATTCTGGTAATCTGATTGAGAAGCAGAAGCTTGCACTCCTTCTTCTTCTTCTTCTGAAGCACTGCCATGTGCTTTTTCTTTTTCTTTTTCCTCCTTGAAGAGCAGTCTGAATGATGCATCGTTGTAGTAAACTGGCTCTTCATATTCCTCATCAGGATGCACTATATTGTACTTCTTCTCCAAAATATAAGTAATCAAGTGCCCTAAAGAAATGTTCTTCTTCCTCTTCTGATCAGGATGTCCTATTTCTGAAAGCCCATAGATATGATCTAGGATGAGTTGGGCTTCATCAATAGGTTGTCTTTTCATGATTAAAAAAGTTAGACAAGAAAGGAGAGGAGTAATGTTAATCCTATCACCAGCTTTAGGAATAATTGAGGATCTAAGGATATGCTGGATGATTCGGGCATCTTGGGTCATACCGGCCACTCTAGCAACATGATTGTCAATTGCATTTTCTCTAATTACCCTATTGATTTCAAACCATTGGAAGGTGTTTTCTGATGCTAGGGTGTGGGCTCTATATCCTTCAGTTCTTAAGTTTAAAAATGCACCAAGGTCGTGCTTGGTGATCTCAACTTTTTTCTTAAAAACAAAAGAACTAATGATAGAGTGGTCAGAATTGAAACTCATGTTGGCTAGGAAGTAATGGTAGGTTTGCTTATTGTATAAGTGGACAAGAGAAAGAATGAAATGAAATTGGGTTGAGGCGAAGAGGTGTAATACCCTAAATTTCAACTCTGTTTGGATAAGAATGCGAGACGGAGTGATTTTTGCAGATGCAAAACGAGGAAAAGATTCCTCATTTGCCTTGGAAAGAAAGTTGTCTGGGGCATTCCTGTTAGGTTTCTTCGCCAAAACTTTTTGTCTTTTGCTAGAGGAGGCCATAGTTGATTTGATGTAGAAAGGGATTGAAAAAGATGTTTGAAAGTGTGATTGTCAAGTTTGAAAGCCTTCATATTTAAAGAAAAACGATACGTTCGTCCTGGACGAAAAATATTCGTCCTGGACGAAAAATTATCGTTCGTCTGGACGAAGTAATTTCGTACAGACGATCCAATTCGTCCAAAATGTAACGGCTTTTCGTATTCAACACAACTTACGATGCGACCCTTCGTACAGGCTTTTTGACTTGACCGATCGTACATACGAAAAAAAAATTTTCGTACAGACAATCGAAAAGTGTTTCGTTTTAATGACTCTTGAAAACCGTCCCCTACAATGAACTGACACATGTTCGTACAGACGAAAAAAAATTTTCGTACAGACGAAGTTCGTATTAGAAACTGTCTTATCCACTCAACCGCTGCATTCAATCGTCCCGACGTTTGAGAAAAAGAAAAAAAAATTCGTACTGGACGATCACAGATCGTACAGACGATCTAAAAAAAAAAAAAAACTGCTCTCAAAACGGTTTAAATTCGCGCAAACTGTTTCTTTACACATCGTCCCGTACGAAAATTTTCGTCCTGGACGATTTCCTCCAAAAACAATTTTTAATTTTAAATTTTTTTTTTTTAACAAAATCAACAAAAAATCAAAAAAAACACAGAAAACATAAGACAAAATCATAAATCCAAAAACAATTCATTCAAAAACACACAAAATTCACAAAATCACAAAAACAAAACACAACAAGTATCAATGTTGCAAAGACATTTTGGTTAAGCATTCAAATCAATAACACCAAGCCTTGTTCTTAAAGTACTGAAGGTATCAAAGGCTAAAGGTTTTGTAAAAATGTCTGCAAGTTGATTTTCAGTTGAAACATGTATGAGTTCAATTTCTCCTTTGGATACATGATCCCTTATGAAATGATGCCTTATATCAATGTGTTTGGTTCTAGAATGTTGAATAGGATTTTTGGAAATGCAAATTGCACTAGTATTGTCACAATAAATTGGAATAGTGCCTATAGTTAATCCTAAGTCAATCAACTGTTGTTTTAACCAAAGTACTTGTGCCACACAACTTCCTAATGCAATGTATTCTGCTTCTGCAGTAGATAGTGCCACTGAATTTTGTTTTCTACTAGACCATGAAACTAATGAATTTCCAATGAATTGACATGTTCCAGAAGTACTTTTCCTATCCACTCTACAGCCTGCAAAGTCAGAATCTGAGTAACCAATAATTTCAAATGAAGAGCTAAACTTAGGATACCATATTCCTAAGTTTTGAGTTCCTAGTAGATATCTTAAAATCCTTTTCACTGCTGTCAAATGTGATTCTTTTGGATCTGATTGAAATCTAGCACATAAGCAAACACTAAACATAATATCTGGTCGGCTAGCAGTCAAGTAAAGTAAAGATCCAATTATCCCTCTAAATTTCTTTTGATCAACAGATTTTCCCTTAAGGTCTTTATCCAACTGAACTGAAGAACTCATTGGTGTACTAACAGGTTTAGCATTGTCCATTTCATATTTTTTTAGGATGTCCTTAATATATTTGGTTTGACTAAGAAAAGTACCTTCCTCAAGTTGCTTAATGCTAAATCCTAGAAAGTAATTTAAATCTCCCATTAGACTCATCTCGAATTCACTACTCATTGTTTTAGAAAAATCATCGCAAAGATGTTTATTTGAAGATCCAAAGATGATGTCATCTACATAAATTTGAACAATAAGTATATCCTTTCCAATTTTCCTTAAAAAGAGAGTTGTATCCACACTTCCTTTTTCAAAAGATCTTTCAAGTAGGAAGGTGCTTAACCTCTCATACCAAGCCCTAGGTGCCTGTTTCAATCCATATAATGCCTTTTTTAATTTGAAAACATGATTTGGAAATTTAGAATTTTCAAAACCTGGAGGTTGTTCTACAAAAACATCTTCTTCAATTACTCCATTTAAAAAGGCACTTTTGACATCCATTTGAAACAATTTAAAACCTTTAAAGCAGGCAAAGGCTAGTAAAATCCTAATTGCTTCAAGTCTAGCTACAGGAGCAAAAGTTTCCTCAAAATCAATTCCTTCAATTTGATTATACCCCTTAGCTACTAATCTAGCCTTATTTCTAATGACTACTCCTGAGTCATTCATTTTATTTTTGAACACCCACTTGGTTCCAACAACACTTTGATCTTTTGGCCTTGTAGTTAGTTCCCACACTTTATTTCTTACAAATTGATTTAACTCTTCTTGCATGGCCAATATCCAAAATTCATCTGAAAGTGCTTGATCAATGTTAGTGGGTTCAACAGTTGAAATAAAGGCTGAATGATTGACTTCCTTGTTTAATCCACGCCTAGTTCTAACACCCTCACTTGGTTCACCTATGATTAATTCCTTTGGGTGGTTTTTAGAAAATCTCAAATCTCTAGGCAAAGGGTCTTCTCTATCTAAATTTTCTTCCACATTTTCTTCCAAATTTAATCTATCTATCTTTTGGGAGTTTTCTTCAATTTCTTCTTCAACAACTTTTGGCTCTTCCATGTTTCCATTTTCATCAAAAACAACATGTGTGGTTTCTTCAATGACTAAAGTTCTTTTGTTGAATACTCTATAAGATTTTCCAACACTTGAATATCCAACAAAAATTCCTTCATCTGATTTTGGATCAAATTTTCCTAAGGCAGATTTTCCATTATTATGTATGAACACCTTGCAACCAAATACATGCAAATGAGACAAATTTGGTGTTCTACCTTTTAGCAACTCATAGGGTGTTTTATTCAAATTTGATCTCACATTCACCCTATTCAGAACATAGCATGCAGTGCTAACCGCCTCAGCCCAAAAATATCTAGGAAGTGAGTATTCTGCTAACATTGCTCGGGCGGCTTCTATTAATGTTCTGTTCTTTCTTTCTTTCTACTCCATTTTGTTGAGGAGTTCTAGGTGCAGAAAAATTGTGATCAATCCCCTTTTCTTTACAGAAATCTTCAAATCTTTCATTTTCAAATTCTCCTCCATGATCACTTTGTATAGAAATTATTTCACATCCTAGTTTTCTTTGTATCCAAGTTGAAAAATTTCTGAATTCCTCAAATGATTCACTCTTATGAAAAAGAAATTTAACCCAGGTGAATCTTGAAAAATCATCTACTATAACAAATCCATATACCTTTCCTCCTAGACTAACAGTGCTTACAGGTCCAAAAAGATCCATGTGAAGAATTTCTAAAGGTTTACTGGTCCTAAGATCTTTAATGGACTTAAAAGAGGATTTCACTTGTTTTCCTAATTGACATGCATCACATAGGTGGTCCTTAGTAAAGTCTAGTTTAGGTATTCCTCTAACCAAATTCTTTTGGGTAAATTTTCTAAGATTTTTCATACTAGAATGACAAAGTCTCCTATACCAAAGCCATGATTCATCAGATACAGTTTTCAAACAAAAAGCAGTAGGAGATTGAATACAATTTAAATCTAGCATGTAGACATTGTTCACCCTTTTTCCATTTAAAACAATTTTCCCATTTAGGCTAATTATGCAGCTAGTAGGTAAAAATTTTACATTATAGCCCTTATCACATAGCTGACTTATGCTAAGCAAATTATGTTTTAAGCCTTCAACTAATAAAAACATTGTCTATAAAAAAATTTTTTTTCAAGTTTCCAATCATACCTGATCCAACCACTTTCTTTGTGGTATTATCTCCAAGTGTAAACCTTGCCTCCACTCCTGGCTTCCAGCGTTATGAATTGAGCAGTATCTCCAGTCATGTGCTTAGAACATCTGCTGTCCAGGTACCATATACTCTCACGAGGTCTTGTGTGAGAGTATACCTGCAAAATTCTCAAATGTTAGACCTGGGAACCCAAACTAGTTTGGGTTCACCTTTATGAAATTTATAATCAGATGCATGTATGATATGTCTAGGTTTAATGCATCTTAATTCTCCACACCAAATTAGGTTTAATCTTTAAAGTGCAGGTGTGAGATATATGTCCCAAAAATCCACAATTGTTACATTTAACATTAGGAAAAATATTCCTATGTTTTCTCTCATATGATTGTCTTCTAAGGGATTTCATGAATTTAGGATAATATTTAGGATTTGTAAAATCTTCAAGTTTAGGGGGGTTCCTATTATCCTCGAGAGCTCTTATAGTAAGTTTGTAAAATGAATTCATTTCCTTCAAGATTCGATTTGTATAGTTTACTCTATATGTCTTGTGCTCAGATTCATCCTTAAATTTTTCAAATTCTTTTTCAAGTTGAGCATAGGATGATTTTAAATTCTCAAAATTTTTATTCAAGTCATCATATTCATCAAGTAGTTTCATGTGGTTGCTATCAATTAAAGCATGATCTTTCCTAAGGATTTCGTGTTCCTTATTAAGCTCTTCAAATTCTAAAACTAAACTAGCATACATCTTTTTTGTTTTCTTATATGCATCATGCATGTGTTCAGAAACTTCAAACAATTCATTATAGGTTAAATCACATACCTCTTCTTGATCTGATTGTTCAGCTTTATCTGCCATTAAGCAAAGGTTGGTGACTTCTTCTTCTTTTTCAGTCTCAGATGAGTCTGAAGCTGAGTCCGCCCAAAAAGCCTTTTGAAACTTCTTCTTGCCCTTCTTTACCATTGGTTTCTCCTCTACCTTCTCCTTGCTAGGAGTGGCTTTGAGTTTTGGACAATCAGTCTTTATATGACCTGGTTTCCTGCATTCATAACAAATCACTTCATTAGAAACCTTGCCATTTCTGTTATACTTACCTCTATTCCATTACTGGCGTCTCTTCTGCTTCCTCTTTAAAAAGCTTTTGAATTGTCTAGTCATCAGTGCTATATCATCTTCATCCTCAGGTTGTGAGTGTTCACTTTCTGACTCTTCCACATTTAGTGCAATATTCTTGTCCTTTCTTGGTTCACCTGCATCAATCTTTCTTTGACTTACTCCTTGCTCGTAAGCAATGAGTGAACCAAGAAGATTGTCAATAGAATAAATGTTCAGATCTTTTGACTCTGTAATTGCAGTAATTTTAGCATCGTATGCAGTAGGTAAACAACGAAGAATCTTATTAACCATTTCAGCATTAGTTAATTCCCTACTAAGTGCATGCAAAGAGGTGACAATTTGAGTGAATCTTGTGTACATGTCAGATATAGATTCATTAGGTTTCATGCGAAATAATTCGTAGTCATGTAACAAGATATTGAGTCTTGATTGCTTAACCTCATTTGTCCCTTCATAAGTAATACAAAGTCTATCCCATATGTCTTTTCCGCTTTTACAAGTGGAAACTCGCATGTAGTCTTCAGATTTTAAAGCACAAAAGAAACTATTTAAACATTTCGCATTTAATTGTGCTAAGTCACGTTCTTCTATAGTCCAATCTGCATAGGGTGTATCTACCCTTATTCCATCAACTAATCTAGTTGGTTTTGTGTAACCTTCCTGGACTAGCATCCACATGCGATAATCAAGTGACTGTAAGAAAGTAGACATGCGTGTTTTCCAAAAATCAAAAGGAATATTGTCAAACAGTGGAGGTCTAGTGATAGAGTAACCCTCAGGTGTGTTTCGGTTTCCAAATGTAGCCATCTACGTTAATCAAAAAGTAGTTCAAACTTATGATTTTGAAACTATGCTCTGATACCACTTGTTGAGTCTAGTAATTAGGTTGTTAAGCCTAAGTAAATGTCCCACGGCTACCAAGAGGGGGGTGAATTGGTAGTTTTAAAAATTTTAAACCCTCTTAATAATAAAGTTGAACCGAAATAAAATTTTCTTTTAAAGTTTGTAGAAAAATGTTTTTTCAACCACAGAGTTGTTAAAACTGAAATTTAAAATGCGGAAAACGTAAAAGCAATAAAGTAAATGACACCAGATTTATAGTGGTTCGGTCTATAACCAGACCTACATCCACTCCTCAGAGGGCACCCTCTGAGTATTGCACTAATACCACAAAGTGACTCTCCTTTAGCACCCACAGCAAGGCGGAGAAGCCTGTACAAAACACTCTTTTCACCACTCCCCGGTGCGGCAGAGAACCGTCGTCCTTTTACACAATCCACAGTACTGGCAGAGAACCGTCGTCCTTTCACACTCTCCTAGTGTGGGCAGAGAACCGTCGTCCTTTCACACTCTCCTAGTGTGGGCAGAGAACCCTACGGCTGTTCACACTCTCCAAGTGTAGGCAGAGAACCTTCTTCCTTTTACACTCTCCTAGTGTAGGTAGAGAACCCACGTCTGTTCACACTCTCCAAGTGTCGGCAGAGAACCGGACCTTCTTGAATGATCTTCTCACACGAATCTAGAAGGAAGAAAGAAAAGAGTGAAGAAATCCAATTTCACAAGTAGAGATTCTTACCTTAGCAATCCAAGTGAACCCTTCTTGCTCCAATGGTAGGAATCCTCCTTTGAATGCTCTCTTCCACTCTCCCCTTGGCTATTCTCTCAATAGGAACGAAGATCAAATGACAAAAAGATTGGGTGGCAGTCTAATTTGGACTATTTATACAAAAGACATGAAAAAACCGCCCAAAAACTGCATAATTTCAATTCTGTACGCAGTGGATCGTCCCGTACGATCCTTGATCGTCCTGGACGATTTTACTTAAACGATCTGAAACGACCCAATTTGTATATGTGTACGAAATGACTTCGTACAGCTGATCGTCCTGTACGAACTAGGTTCGTCCAGTACGAACGGTTATTACAAGGTCGGTTCTAGAAACTGCTGAAAACTGTTCTAAGTCGGTTTATCGTTTGGACGAAAATTTATTCGTCTGGACGAAAATTTTCCAGAGAGCCGATCGTCCTGGACGATTATTTATTTTGTCTGGACAAAAATTTTCCAGAGGACCAATCGCCGGGGACGATAATTTGGTTTCGTCTGGACGAAAATTTTCCAGAGAGCTGTTCGTCCGGTACGGTACGATAATTATTTTCGTCTGGACGAAATTTTTCCAGAGGACTGGTCGCCTCGTACGATGGTAAAATTCGTCTGGACGAAATTTTACAGAGAACCCATCGTCCGGGACGATATTAAAATTCGTCCTGGACGAATAGGACTTAGAGAAAAAAAAAATTTTCAAGCAAGTTCATATTCGTTCCAAGTGCTCTATAGGAGATAACTGACAGATCGTCCAGTACGATAAATATCGTCCTGTACGATCAGTATAGAATTTCAAGATCTCCTTATTTTATGTGTGTGAGATTTTATTCACTCAATTACAAATCACTCCCTTTCAAAATTAATTCAAAGTCTCATGTTGAATTTGATTTGAAGTTTTCGTAGTCTGGAGTCTGATTTTCCTGAAATGTTAGTACACACAAGAGCAAGTGCAAATCTTCTGAAATTGATAGGAGATAACTATACATTTGAACAATAATGTTTGGAATCATCAAAACTACATAAGTTGCACAATTATAAATCATTCAAATAGCAACTATTTAAACACTTTCCATCTTGTTTATTCTAGATAAACTCCCTACTCAACTTATCCAATTCCTTAAGAACTCCTTTCAGGATCAATGAGAAGGTACAATAAAAAGTAGGAATTGATAGGATATCCGTTCTAATCAGAATGAATTTTTCTCCCAATGACATAAGCTTACTTCCCCACACACCAATTAACCTTAAAGCTTTCTTGGTTAAAAATGGAAATTAGCAGCAACTAATCTCCTCAACGCTACCTTAACACCGAGATAATTGAATTCCTTCACCACCTTTAATCCCATGATATGTTCAATAGCTTTCCTTTTTCTCTTCTTGACATGTTTGCCAAACAAAATTGCTGATTTTCCTACATTAATCTTTTGTCATGTCCAGCTATAGAAATATGATAAGATCATTTTTATTTCCTTCACTTCTCTGATATCAGCTTGAGAAATAATTAAGATGTCATCTGCATATAGTAGATGAGAAATTCTCAACGCACATTGTTCCCAATTCTGATCCCCAATGATTTTTCTTTTTGTTTAAATCCATTAGTAAGAAGCTGTGAGCATATATTGAACAAAAATGGGGAAAGTAGGCATCCTTGACGAAACTCACTATTTTCATGAATCCATTTAGAAATCTTACCATTAATAAGCAAGAAAATTTTGGATGTTCAACACATTCCATAATCCACGCAGAAAATTTCTGAGGAAACCCAAAATACTCCAAAACGTACCTTAAAGTCTTCCAACACATGCTATCATATGCTTGTTCCATGTCAACTTTAAATGAAACAAGCTCTTTGGAAGATCTCGAAGTCCTGAATTTTTGAAACACCTCCTGAGCCACTAGAATGTGATATCCTAATGACCTGCCATTGACAAAGCAGCTTGCTCCACTGATATTAACTTTTGAATCATAATCTTCATCCTGCTTAACAATATCTTAGCCACAACTTTGTAGATAGATCTGCACAAGCTAATTGGCCTGTATTGGCTTGGAACACCAAGATTTGATATCTTAGGAATAAGAACATGTAACATTTCTTTCCAGTCCACATTCAACTCTCTCGAATGAAAGAAATGATTAATTGCATTCCAACAATCATCTTTAATTATGCTTCAATAAGTTTTAATAAAGGAATATGATATGTCGTCATTACATGGTGAAATGCTTTCTCTAGCTTGCAATGCATCCGTCTCCAATTATTCCATAGAAAGCTATTTACTTAATAATTCCCTATCATTCTCATCAAGGGAACAAATAGGTAAATGCCAACAACTATGATAGCCATTCCTTTCCTTTCATTTACCATAAATAAATTTAAAAAAACTTCAGCATATTGACTTTGATCTTCAAGTACCAAGCCATTTTCCTCCATAATTTTAAAAATTTAGTTTGCATTTTTCTAGCCGAAACATAGGAATGAAAAAACTTGGAGTTAGTTTGTACCTCAGACATCCATTTAACCTTGGCTCTTTGCTTCCACCAAGTGTTCAAATGGGCCAATATAGAATTCAACTCATAAATATATGATCTAAGTTGAAAGATATCCTCCTCAGACAGCCAGCCATTTTTCGATTCATTTGATTGCAACTCCAAGATTTTTGTTTTGAGAATTCCTTTATGGTGATTATATTCCTTGTGCTTAGCTTTGCTAAAAAAAAAAAGTGATTTCAAGGATCTACGAAATTTACAATTAAGTAATTCCACAAAGTTTCCACATGTCTTCTTGTTTCGCGCCGATCTCACAACACCAATAGATGCTGGATAAGAAGCCCAAACTTCCTCAAGCCTTATAATTCTATGAGTAGAAAAATTGTTATCCATGAAATTCAGAAGGATTGACAGTGTTCAGAAGCCACTCTAGCCAGACACCTCAACACCAACTGAGCTGAGTTCATTGCTACATGATTTACAAAGCACCTATCAAACCTTTCCAAGATACGAGCTCCACTAACCTTATTGTTGCACACAATAAACTTTGGTCCAATAAGTCCCAGCTCATGAAGATCATTATTAACCAAGAAAGACTTCAATCTCTCTAGAACCTTGAGAGAATCGAAAGGTTCTCCCTCCTCTTTTATCCTCTTTTGATAATATGCAATTGAAGCCCCCTCCAACCACCATAGGAAGATTACTAGAAGAGAAAGCCTCCAACTTCTCCCCAATGGTCCTCCTCTGAATCACCTCTTTACCATCATAAATAGTGGCTATTTTCCACACACCCTTATTCACAATTTTAAGCTCTAATATAACCACTTGGTTTGAAGAATACAATAAGGAAAAAGAAGCTACCTTGTACTTCCAAAGCACCAATATTCCCCCATACAAGCCATATGCAAAAACTTGAAAGAATTCCTAGTCATTTCCAATAAGGACATTATTCTCCATCCTACTAAAATAGGAAATTTTAGTTTCCAATAACCCCACAAAAAACACATTATGACTTTAGTATATAGTTTATTGCTACTCCAGCCACTTAGAGAGAGTCTATTGCTACTCCAACATAGCCTTTAGTATATAGTTTGACTTAGCAGGAGGTCATGTGTCACAATTTAAGTCAATAAAACATATAGATAAAATATGTCATATTGGGTTGTATGCTGACGGATCAAACTCAAGATCTAATTTGAAAGAACTTTTCATATTTTTGTAATAATTATAATACATTTAGCATAATAGATATTCAAAAATTAAAAAAATTCAAGCCTTATAGCTCTCAATACATTTAACATAATATAATTTCCTACTAACATCAGAACGCCTTAATTTTTGGAAGAGTGTCCGCTATCCAGTTCCTTCTGAGTAGGATGTTGGACATCTTCTTCTTAAATGGGCATCCCTTTACCTTCTAAAAATTTATCTGCATTAAAAGAAGCTCAAGTTTCTTAGTGGAGCATATGAGCAGAGCATCTGAGTGGAACGAAAAGCGGAGAGCAGAGAGTTGCTGATCTTTCGTACCGCCATTTTGGCGGTGATCGTCTGTCGGCCCGGTGTGTCCGACAGAGGGTTCTATGGTAAAGTTTTTTCAGATTACATTTTTTAGTATGTGTAGAAAGGAATTCTTGGAGTGGTTCTTGGTTGATTGTTTCATTGCAATGACGTGTGGAAATGAGAAGTACTTGGTTATGAATCTCTTATTGTTCAAGAAGTGTGTGAATGGCTTTTGGTTGGTTCGAAGCAGATCGATTGATTTTATAGAAAATGTTTCATATTGATCCATTTTTTTCAATTGCAATTTGTGATTCTTCATGTAAGGATCGCACCTTACGATTGTGATTACTGGAAGTGTTTTCATATTCAAGTTTTCTTTATCCTGGTTGGATTTGGTGATTATTGGAGTGGTTTTCTTGATTGTTTTGAGGGTTTGATGATTATTCAAGCAGGTTTTCTTTATCAGGTTTTGAGATTTGAATTTAATTTTTGTGGGCTTGTTAATCCATTTGCTATGGGAATTGACTTCTATGCTGTTGTAGCCAAATTTATTGCATCTTTGCTTTTGTTTGGATCGGCCAACGTGTCTGTTATTGGACGCATTGGCGATGGCATTAGGAAGGATCTTATCCCATCTAAACTAATGAATATTACTGCTTTTATCTTTGAAGTTCAAGTTTTGATTGTTGTAGACTTGAAGGGAGTGGAGATTTCAGATTTTCTGTCTGCCAGTGGGTTGACTGCGTGTAGTATTCTTGATTATTTTGAGGTATTGGAGATTGTGTTAAGTGCGGGTTCTTTTCTGAATGTCGTCGTTGATGTAGTTTTTTGGCTGCCTATTGAAGAACTGTTTCCTTCGATTAGTGTGAAAGTTGCATATCGTATCCTATTAAGTTTTTTTGTGGAGTTGGAATTGAATGTAAGTGCTCAGGTTTTGAGATTGGAATTTAAGTTTTGTGGGATGGTTAATCCGTTTGCTATGGAAATTATCTTCTATGCTGTTGGAGCCAGAGTTATTGCATCGTTGCCTTTGTTTGGATCATCCAAGGTGTCTGTTGTTGGATGCATTGGTGATGGAATTAGGTGGAATCTTATCCCATCTAAGCTAATGAATGTTATTGCTTTGATCTTTGAAGTTCAATTCTTGGTTATTGAAGACTTGAAGGGAGTGGAGATTTCAGATTTCCTGTCTGCAAGTGGGTTGATTGTGATGATGAATTTTTTGTTTGGTATTAGTAGTGACGATGTGGCTATTTGGACTCTCGATTTTCTAGTTACCAGCTTTGTGTTTTTGCATTACAATTTTAGAGTAATGGAATTTGAGATTCTATCTAGTTTTCACTTTTTACTTGTTTGGGAATTCTGGGATACTAACAAACATTTTTTAGTTGTCTTAAAAATTTGGTGTCCCCTAAACCACACCTGGTTCAAAGTGAGGATTAGTGGATCTTATTTCCATTATGTCTTTTTTATTTTGAAATTACAGTCTTTTTATGCTTTGTTTGCTTTTCTTTAGTGCTTCCTTTCCCTTTGTTTGGAAATGGAAGTTTTCTAGTTTTTTTTTTATGTAATAGTTTTTCTCCCTAGTTTAATGTAATTTGAATCTCTTAAAAAAAAAAAAACATCAGAACGCCTTAGAAATCACATACCTCAGGCAATTAAGCACATATTGAATTACAATTCAAAGAAAATAAATGAAAACAAACATAATACATGTATAGCATAATATTATACGAGCAGCCGAAATATTAGTAGACTGGGTAGAAATTCACATTTTATAAATTGTACAAATTTGAAAGTTCGTTAGGGATGTTAAGCCCTTATGAACTTAGTCCCAAGCTAACCAAGAGGGGAGGGGGGGGGGGGGGGGGGGGGTGAATTGGTATTTTAAAAAATTTCTTTTCACAAAGAGTAAAAACACATAAATCAAAATCACACCACAAAAATAAATGCGAAAATAAAAGTGCGGAAGCAAGAAAAAAAGAACACAGGAATTTATAGTGGTTCGGTCAACTCGACCTACGTCCACTCCAAGAACCGCCTTTTTCCACCCCGGCAAGGTAGAGAACCTATATCCTTTTGCTTCCTCTTGAAGCAGGCAGAGAACCACAACCAAAAGCTAACTCCTTACCTCTACCGACCCTTCCATGGACGAGAAACTCTAGACGAAGAACAAGCAGAGCTATCCTTGAAGCAACCCTTGTGAATCCCTCATAAGCTCCCCCTCACAAGATCCTCTCTCTCTCCCTCTCTCTCTTTCTCTCCTCAAGACCTTCTCAGGTCAAGGCAGCAGCCAAAGGTCTCTTAAAAATGTTGAACAAGAGCTCTTAAATAGAAGAGCTTCAAAGGAGCTCATTAATTGCAAGTTGCCGACTTTATCATCCAGGCCGATATGGACATCGGCCTGGCGGATCAGTACAAATATCAGAAGATTGGCCAGAGCATCGCCCTGGATGCACTCCTGGACGATTGAAAAATGGCTTGATCGTTCAGGTCGATCTCATAATCGTCCTGGCCGATCAGTTCAAATCATGGGAAAATCATCCTGAGCATCGCCCTGGATACGAGCTGGCCGATATTTATCATCCTGAAGTAACTAAGGTTTTTTTGAATAGATCGTCCTGGCCGATCTTGCGATCGTCGAGGACAATATGATCGTATCAATCATCCTTAATTACTCCCTTGATTTCCTGATCAATTAAGGCATAATTTGAGAATTTCGTCCAGGCCGATCAATGATCGTCCTGGCCGATAATTTAAAAATACAGTATACCTTAATTGTCTATGGCGACAATTTCTTTCTGTTTTGAGCTTATCGTCCTGGCCGATACACGTATCGTCCAGGCCAATATGTTAATGACGGCTGCCTTGATTAAGAATCCTTATTTAGACTTTCTGTTTTAAGTCTGATCGTCCAGGACGATGTAAATATCGTCATAGCCGATATGAGTAAAAATAGAAATTCTAAGTTTCTCAAGTGTGTGTGTGTAGGGCTACTTAGCATCAGTCTCTTTGACCATTACAAGAAGACTCAAGAAGTGAAAAACAAAAGTACATACTGACTCAACCCTAATCCTATGCAATCCTAAACTGGCTTCGTCTGTTCGTCCGATCTTCGATTCCTGAAAAGTTAGAAGCAACAAGCAGTCCAAGAAAAATAGTGTTTGTCAATCATCAAAACATAAGCCATGAAAATAGATTTGTAACACAATTTACCAGGGTTTGTTTTGAACACTATTTTAAAACTTTTGTTGTATAACAATATTATTATTTGAAGTCGAATTTATTCTTCAAATTGCTGGAAATAGCATATTTTTCAATTTATTTGATGAACTTTAAAAAAAGAATTCTAAAATGTGTAGAATATTCGTATTGTACTAGTTTAAAATTGCTCAATTGGGTATTAAGATATTTTTCGTTTGCGAGGTGAGGCGTAAGCCTCAAGATGTTTTGAGGTACAAGCCTCCAAATAAAAAAAAAATTGTATAAAGTGAAAATAAATGTTAAAAATAAATTTTTATATAATACCTAAATAATATATTAAGTGATGACATATTAAATTTCTATTGAACTATAAAGTAACAAATTGAGATACATATTAAATAAAAAATTACACAAGACATAGAGTGACAAGTAATAAATTATATGAAATAGAATTGAAATCCAAATATTACAAAAGAAAAATAATAATAATAATACATGAATTGCATAAAAGTATCATATAAAATCAAGTTCAACTTCAAATTCCTTCTTTCTAAGTTTCCCACTCATCCACATTTAATTTCTAAAGAAAGTTGAACTAGTTAGCAATAACTCATAAATCATCTGCACTGCCATCACCGAGGGGGTTTTTATTTGAGTCATAATCCTAATAATTTAGTTTCTCCATTGCCTTATCTTTTGGAATTCAATGTCCATAATTTGCTTCTTCATTTATTTTAGTTATATTCTTCTTACATAAATATATTTTTATCATCATAAAGATAAGATTAATACTCCAAAATTTTTAGAGGAGGCGGTAGTGTGTGGCTTTCAAGTAATCCCCAACCATGACTACGATGATCATGGTTGTTGCCAAAGTGGTAGGCTAGAGGTCGAGGCAATCGAGAGAATGTTATTGCAGCTCAAGGGCTCATGAAGGCTTGATTTATTCGGGGTTTTAGTTTAAGATTTAGATAAATTTTAATACAAAAATATATAAATATGGAGAAAGAAAGGTGTGACGTGCCTCAAGGAGGGCATCGGCCAAGCTAAGGCACAAGCCTCATAAAAAAAATACTTGAGCATAAGCCTCGAGGCATTTTTCATTGGAATTATATTTAGGCGGACCTTATGGTGAGCTTTATGTTACTCAATTTTAAGCAATGTTTATATAAACAACATATTAAAACTTAGGGGGTAAAATTTCAACAATTGTTAAGTTATTGCCATGTTTACATTATAATTTATGTTTTTTAATTTGATAAATCTCATAATATTTAAAATTAAAATAGAATATAACCTATCTTGATCCTGAAAACTTTTTGAATTAGGCCAATAACAAAAAAAGGATTGTAATAACTTTGAATGAACTTTTTCTCTCTAGAAAACTCTCTCTCCAGCTAGCAACTCCAAGGGGGGAAAATTTGGAAAAATTAAAAAAATTAAAAAGAAATTGATATTTTTTACAAAATTTTGACTTAGCACAACAATGCTCTAGATAGCAGCGTTGTTATGCCAAAACTATTCATAATAAAATGACTTAAAGCTGAAAGATTAACATTATAGAATACCCAACCTAGCATCGCAACACTCAACAACAACAACATCAAGCCATTATCTCACAACGTGGGGTCGACTACATGAATTCTTTTTCTCCATTGTTCTGTTAAAAGCCAAATTCTCATTTAGATTTAATAAAGAATGGTCATTTCTAATATTTTTTAACCAAGTCTATTTAGGTCTACCTCTACATTTCTTAACATAGGTCAAATCTAATACATATACTCTCCTAATTGGGTCATCATAAGGCCACCTTTTTATGTGACCAAATCATCTAAGGCAACTCACTTTAATCTTATCTTCCACTGAAGCTACTCCAACTTTTTCACATATATGCTCAGTTCGTTTCTTATCTCTAAATGTAAATCCACTCATCCACGTGAGCATCCTCATCTCTGCAACACTTAACATTATGATTCTCTTTTTAATGGCCAACATGCAATGCCATAAAACATTGCAAGTCTAACCACCATCTTATATTATTTTTCCCTTAAGTTTGAGCGGTACTTTTCTATCACACAACAATCCTGATGCATTCCCCTCTTCAATCATCTAACTTGAATTCTACTAATAATATCTCCATCTATTTCACCATCACTATGAACAATAGACCCAATATATCTAAAACGCATACACTTATTAATGACTTGATCACTTAAAGTTACAAAACCCCAACTAGAACTACTACTACTAACAATTACACTCAATGTACTCGATTTTAGATCTACTCAAACAAAAACCTTTAGACTCTAAGGTTGACCTCCATAATTCAAGTTTACATTCAACTCCCTCTTTAGTCTTACCAACAAGAAGAGTATCACCAGCAAAAAGCATACACCAGGGAACATCCTCTTGTAAATCTCTAGTAAGAACATCCATGATTAAAGCAAAAAAGATATGGGATTAAGGTCGATCCTTGATGTAATCCAACAAAAATTGGAAAATACTCGATCAAACCACTTTGTGTTTGAACACAAGTAATAGCTCCAACATACATATCCCCGATGACTTGAATATAAGCATTATTAACCCCTTTCTTTTTTAGAACTCTCCATGCACTTCCCTTGGAACATTATCATATGCTTTCTCTAAATTAATAAATATGAAGATCCTCTTTAATCTCTCTATACTTCTCCATCAACCCTCTTAATAAATGTATGTCTTCCATAGTAGTCCTAACTGTCATGAATCCAAATTGATTTTGAGAAACATTAGTATCATGTTGTAACCTATGTTCCATAACTCTCTCTTATAGTTTTAAAGTAGACACATCAACTTAATTCCTAAAAATAGGAACCAACACTGTTAGTCTTCACATATTTGATATCTTTTTAATCTTCAAAATAATATTAAAAAGCTTAGTAAGCCAAGAAATTTCTTCTTCTCCTAAGAGTTTCCACACCTCTTTGGGAATATCATCAAGTCCAACCATTTTCCAACATTCCATTTTCTTTAAAGCCTCACAAACTTCAATTTTAGTAATATGTCGAGAAAAATAAAATTCTCCATTTTCATTTGGAGTGCTAAGGTCACTAAAGTCAATCATATTTCACAATCTTCATTGAAAAGCTTATCAAAATATCTCATTCAGCTTTGTTGAATATCCTCTTTTAAAAAAGGATCTTTTTGATTTTCATCTTTAATGTGTTTCACTTGAACTAAATCCTTACTACTAGTATCTCTTTGTTTGGCTAGCTTATATATATATATCTGACGCCCTCTATAGTATTCAATATATTATATAAATCATTAACATCTAAAGCCTTTGCATCACGTATTAATTTCTTAGACTCCTATATTTTCCAATTTTTAGAGTTTTTACATATAAAACAATTTTTATAACATAGATTCTTATTTTTGATCTTTTCTTACATATTTTGATTATACCACCAACTATTTTTACTATTATAAGCTTTTTCTTTTGATATTCCAAGTACATTCTTTGCAACATTCTTAATATTATAAGCTACTATTTCCCTCATAACATTTGCTTCCTCATGCACTGCCAAAATCTTAAGATCGTGATCTTACTTTCAAATATTTTTTTTAGAGTTATTTAAATATCACCATCTAATCCTAAAATAATGATTTATTAAAATTTTTAAATTCTAAAACTAATAAGCGATGTTGGTACATATGCTTTACCTTGAAATAACTTTACAATTTTTGCAATCTAAATGATATATTTTTTATAAGAAAATAATCAATCTAAGATTTTATATATCCATTCTTATAAGTGAAGAGATGCTCATATATTTTCTTAAATAAGGTATTAGAAATTACAAAATCATAAGCTAGAACAAAATCTAATATAATATTATCACTTTCATTAGTCGCTCCAAACCCATAGCCACCATGAATGCTTTTAAAATCCTCTACCTCTCTACCAACATGCCCATTTAAATATCCCCTCATAAAAACTATTTTTTCAAGAGGTATCTTTTATAATAATTCTTCTAAGTCATTTCAAAATTTTAATTTTGAACACATGTCTAAATCTACTTGAGGAGCATAAGCACTTATAATAATAATAATAATATTATTAGAAATAATCCTCAAAGCTATAATTATATATCCAATTCTTTCAATTTTAATAACATCATCTTTTAAACTCTTATCTATAATCATACAAATACCATTTCTAGTACGACTCCTACAAAAAAACTAAAGTTAAACCTTAAACTATCAATCCCCTTAGCCTTCTCTCTCACCCATTTAGTTTCCTTAATACATAAAACATTTATCTTCATATGAATTATAATATTAATTACTTGTATTAATTTGCTTGTAAGGGAACTTAAATTCCAATATGCTAATCTAATTTTTAGTTTCATGGACTAGCTTCTTTGCCTACATCCATCCATGATGTGGGAACCCTTACATATTTAACATGCATCTAGGCACCGATGCAATGGCCCTTGTATAATTTTCACTATATTCAGTCCATACAGCGCATTGCTTCTAGGGAACACCCTAACATTAACACAATGTATTAAAGAATTCATGTCATGATTATTCAACAAGTTTTATGTTGGTTGTCGACTACATAACACAACCCTCCACTTTTCTCATCGAGGACTTGGTACTTGGCAATGGTTGTATTAACTACACCGCAACACTCCCAAATAAAATTTTCAAATTTAAATTTGTACACATAAACCCCTTGTATCGCTCTAGAACATATCACAAGCACACTAAAACCTTCAAAACACATACGAAATCTATCTAGAATAGATAATATGCATACAAATTTATGCAACTTACTAAAATGGATCATACAAGTCAGAATTCATAGCATTAGGTATTATAATCTCTCCTCAAAAAATTTCCTCCTTGAAATTTTAATGTTCATATTTAACATGCAGATCATGGAATAATTTTCATATCTCAAATTCATTCTCCCAATAGCTTTTCTTTCAGTCATGTGCCTCTACTACATCTTGACCATTGTAATTTTTTTATTTCCCAACTTCCTAACATTGTATGTCAAAATCTTTTATGATTCTCTATATAGATCAGATTTGTACGTACTTAAACATCATCTACAAATATCCAATATCTAGACTCAGATACTCATTTACTTAAAGAAGATATATGGAATACATTGTGAATATCAGACATATCTTAAGGTAATAATAATATGTAAGTAGACATCCCAATCCCTTCAATCACATCAAAAAGCTTAATGTACCTTGGACTCATCTTTCCTTCTTTTTCAAACCTACTTATGCTTTTCATCAGCCTTATATTCACATATATAAAATTTCTGATTTGAAATTCTTCGGATGAATGTTTTAAATCATAATATTATTTTTTCTTGTATTGTACAACTTTCAATCTATCTTTGATCAAATGAATATTTTTAATAGCATCCTCTATCAATTGTAGCCCAATCAGACTTCTCTCTTCTACTTTTGTCTAAGATAATGAGGTTTTAAATTTTCTTCCATATATAACTTTATAAGGGGCTATATCTATACTTGACTAAAAATTATTTTTAGAGGTAAATCCAATAAGAAGAATATGATCATTCAAATATCCACCAAAATCTAAAATACAAAGCTTCAAAAGATACTCCAATATATGAATAGTCATTTCAAATTGTCCATCAATTTGTAGATAAAAAGTCAAACTAAAGTGTAACTAGTACGTATAGCTTATTGAATGCCTCTTCACAATCTGAAAATAGTTCTATTATCCCAATTAGAAACTCCATTTTTGGCATTCCGTTCAATTTGATAGCATAAATCTATGCTTGCATGTCCACAAATTTGAATTGTCGAATTAGAATGAAATGTATAGATTTCATCAAACAATCCATCATAACCTAAATAACAATATGCTCTTGCCTCGATCTAGGAAATCCCATGGAATAATTTATTGTCACATCTTCCAATTTTTACTTTAGAATAGACAACGGTTATAGAAGATTACCATATCATTGATTCTTTGCTTTCACTAACTAATATGATCCCCCTTTTGAAACAAATTCGGTCACATCTTTCTTTAATCCAACCCACCATAACATATATTTCATATCACTATATATTTTGTTACTTCTTGGATATATAGTATATCTTGAATAATGTGCCTTAAGAAAAATGTTGTACCTCAGATCTCCAACTCTAAGAGCTTATAACCTGTTCTTGCATAAAATGATATCAAAATTAGATAACATGTGTCACCTTAGAATTTAATAGAAGGACTAGAACCTTATACCTATAATTAAATAATTCAACCACCAACACAAACAATCAGAGCTACTAAAATTCAAATAATAAAGTAACATAACATTTATCATTTCATAATCTAGCTCATGAAATTTTCTATATATCAAAATAATCAAACACTAGATTTCAAAATAATACCTCAATCACTTAGACTCAGAAGATCCTATCTCTATACCTTTCTACTCCACTGGGCTTTTACCTTTCTCTAAAATACTGGAAAATATCATAAGATGAGTATACCAGCTCAATAGAATTCTCTCTTAACCCCTCACAAATATCATAATAATTCACTAATAAAAATAATATAATGTCATGTAAAGAGTAAATGAAATAATAATAAAAGTTGACTAAAAATTTAAGTTTTGGCTTATATTTTTTAAGCCGCTTGTTGACTTCATTTTTGTATGAGGTCACTTGGACCAATCCTGACCCCAGATCGATTTAATCTCCAGACCAATCCAAACTCTAGGATCCTCCTAGAATCTCGACCTTTGGATCTATTCTAAATCCTCTAATCGAGCCTCATTCTAACCCTAACACTCTCTCACTATCCAGAGCCCCTCAAGCCCAGCCTCCTGTTTTTTGGAGCTCACCAGACCATCTTCAACACATACCCACTCAAATCCCGCCGGTCAAAACCTTCTCCGGTGATTTTCCGGCCAAACTGAAGGCTAATCACGTCCAGTCTTCTCCAGCTCGATCCATTGCTCATATGGCCGTGGTGTCTTCAACAAAAATAGTCATGGATAGCCTACCAGCTCAGAGAATCCAAAATGGTTTAATCCGTCCATAAATCGAGGTGAAAATTAAAACCTTAGATTATATTACACTAGTCTAAATAGCTTCTTTTAAAGTTCATTTTAAGCCGTTAATTTCAATTCCCATAAATTCTCTTCGATATATTAATCTACATTTAAAATTTCAATTAATTTCATTGAGTGAATCAAGAGAACGAGTTGTTTTAGTCGATTAGGGTTTCAGTTCGTAACGTACATGTGCTGCACGTTTTCTGGACCATTGATCGCGCGATCAACGGTCCCGATCAAGCCCCTCCATGGCTTTGATCAACCAGCAGCGTGATCTCGTGGTTATTTTCCCGTCTGAGCCGATCTCCGCATTTGAATCAGAACTGCGGGATCTCAATCCAGCCATCTGATCTCTCTTAATCGAGATCAAACAGCGGGATTTGATCTCTGCTGTCGGACTGGATCATAGCGAATCCAACGGCTGTCGTGCCTTGCTGACCTGAATAAGTGGCTGCCGCGTGGGCCCCAGCCGCCGCCACGCATAAAATGGCAATGATTGCCACATGTTTTGGTCCATCCAACCAAAACGCGCCATGTGGCATTCCCGCCGCCATTTTTTGCTGTTTTTAATTAGAATTTAGTTTGAATTTATTTTTAAATACAGAAAATTAAAAAAAAAATTAAAATTAAATAAGGATTAAAAAAATAATATTTTATATTAAATATCCAAAAAATTAAATCTTTTAATTTTAATTTAAAATTATTTTAAAATATTAAATATATTTTTAAATAATTTAAAAACCAATTTATTTTAAATATTTGATTAAATATTTTTAAAATTAAAACCTGTATTTTAAAATATTTTAAATTATCAGAAGTTTATTTTAAAAATATTTTAATTTAAAATTAAGAATTAGTTTAAGATAAGCTTTATATTTTTAAATAATTGTCTATATTAATTAACTAATTAAATATTTAGTTAATATCTAATCAAAATCAAGCTTAAATAAATTTAAAATTCAAATAAAATTTTTAAATAATTAAAATTTTATAAAATAATTAAGATTTAATTAAATTTAGTTTATACATTATTTTAAACATTAATTAATTTTTAATTATTCTAAATTCATTTAATTGTTTTAAAACTTCAAAAATTCCAAAGAAAGTCAAATTAATTCATAAGAATATAATTAATATATCAAAATTTTTCAAATTCAAAACACTTCAACTTAACATTAATTTTAAATCTTAAATATTTATTTATATTTAATAATTTCAATTATTTGAATACTTTAGTATTTAATTAATATATAATTAAATATTATATTAATTATATTAGAATTTAAAATTTATTTTCAAATAATTTAAAATCAGTGGGTCTCTCAGCCCCTCAAATTTTATTTTAATAATATTTTCAATTATTTTATTTTAAAATATATATTTACATATATATATATATATATCTTTTGAAATCTACTTTAAAATTATATATATTTAAATCCTTAATTATTTGAGAGATCCCTTGGGATTTTAAGCATAGATTGAATAGAAATTTTTGGGGAAGTTGATTAATCAATTAATAATTACTTTGCTAATTATTCATTGATTAATCCCTTACTTAATTAAGCTTTAAGTTGATTTGCATGCTTAGGTTGTGCACACACCATCTAGCCTAGGCTCTCCTAGTTTTTAAGGACTTGATTGTGTTGCTATGTATATTTTCTTACATGTTGTTCAAGGGTTAGAGAAACTTTGATTTGAACCCATTCAAACTTAGTGTCATTAAGGACAATAATTAAGGACTTATTTAGAGAACTCAGAATATTTCCAATAATTAGGATATACATCATTTTAACTTGAAACTTCAAACCCTTGAGCATAGTGACATCTACAACCCTTAGAAAAATTTTCACTGATTTTTGAAGTCATTAAGCCCCTTGATCAATTTTCTTAAGATTAAAACTTAATTAAGCCATTAAAACTTCTAAAAAATGTAATAAATCACGATTAAACCCAAAAAATATGAATAAGACCTCTAATAGACCAGAATTAAACCCTTAATTAATGAAAATTAAAACCAATTTATTTTGACAGTAAATTAAAGCTTAATTTAATTTTAAGTGAAATTCAATCTTTAATTAATTTAATTAATTAAAAATAATTAAAATTTCCAATAAATTCCCAAACACTTGGGAATCTCTCCTTAGGTCATTCATGACCTTTGGAGTTGGTTTAAAGGAGTTAGAAACTCATTTGGAGCAAAACTATAGAAACCCCTTAATTAAACAAATTAAAAAAATTCCAATAAACACATCAAATTTAAGAAATTCATAACTAATTCAAGAAAACCCCAAATTGAACAAACTCAATTGCATTCAACTCATAATAATGTCTAATATTTATTAAACATTTTAAAATTCAAGAAAATCTTTAAATATGAAAAGTCAACAAATCAGTCAAACCTAAGTCAAATCTTAGCTAAACCTTCAAACCTTTACAATAAATTGTAGAAAAATCCAATTCTAGCGTACTTATAGTATAACTCATCGTATTAAGATCTAGTATTTTAATAAAATATTATTTTTTTAGAAAACACTTTTAATCAAAAAGTCAATTTTTAACCCCTTAATTAAATGATTAAAATAATTAAAAATTCTTAAAAACTTGAAAATCATTTTGAAACTCCAAAAATCTTTAACTAACATTAAAAAATTAGTAATCAACCAACCTTAAATAAAATCCATTAACTTTCAAACATTAATCAAATCAAATCACTTAATTATATCGGGTAACCACTAGGTAACCCAAGCCTACGAGGCTATTAAGTTAGCCCCAAGGAAGGTAAAATAAACTTCACGGCCTCGGTGAAAAATAAAGGTGGTATCCAACAAACAATTAAAATCAAACTTAAAATTAATTTTAAATTATTAATATTTAAACTTCAATTAAATATTCCTTTAAGCCTTTCAACAAATCGAACCTTAAGCAACTTCAATCTAATGATCCTACTTAGGACATATCAAAACCACAAAACCTACCTCACACACTTTAGATGGTTTGCTAGGATAGTTTTAGGCTAGGCCGGTGTTTACTTTTCGCTATGCGCCGGGTTTTCGAGTTTTTACTGCATGCTGGTTGCTAGCTTAGAATTGATGTGTTTGTTTACTTACTTTTCTGCACTCTGTGTTGTGAGTAATTGAGCATTTTAAATTTCAAATATATCAACTGCTTGAGATCAATTATAATTTCTTGGGATTATATATAACTGCTGATTATTAGGATAATCCTGCAGGATCAAGTTTATATTTTTCAATTTTGATTAATGTAAATTTGATTTGATTTGAGTTTATAATTTCAAGTGATTTGAGATGGGATAACATCCAATTTGGAATCCAAAGAGGAAGGGACATCCCTTAGGGGAGAGTCCCTCTCCATTTGGAGCTCCAAATTAGGATGATTTTAAAATATCCAAAGAGAAAAGATAACACCCCTTCCAAGGGGGAGTTTCTTTTCATTTGGATATCCGGACCCGACAAATTAAGATGCTCATAAAGAAGATGAAGAAGTGAAGAACGAGAAAGAAACCCATTCTCAAAGAAACTTGAGTCTTAGAAGTAGAATTCAAGTTGTTGTCAGTGGTGCCCGGCCACTTTACTTTTATGCAATCTTGGTTTGTAATATCAAGTGGCACTTGCCAAATGGACTTTAAATTTAATATTAATTTGATTTGATTGATTTATTTAATTGATGCGCAGTATAACTACCTATTTTTATAGTCTTTTTACTTGCATGTTGATTTTGATTTGACCTGGAATTCGATTGTAGGTTCTTAAGGACTTATTAAATTTTTCTACTTAAATCAAATTAAAAAATTTTAAGCCAACATAAAAACTCTAACACTTTAAGAAGTAAGCCAGGGATCGCCGGGAGTTCGTATGCATAATTGTTGCATCTTCTTTTCACTTGTTAGGCACCTTCCTGCCTACGAGTTTTGACAGACCATCTGGCCTATGAGGGTGCAGATCTGTCAAGAGGAATCTGTGCATTCTTTTAGGGAAAAATCTATTTTTAAGCCTTTTTAAAAATTTCTTCATTTCAAATTTAAGCATTCAATCGAGTCAATAAGCATGTATTGCATTAGTAACAAATTAAATGAGTCTAAATCTTTAATTGCATTGTTAGCTTAAGCATCAAACACCCAACATAAGTCAAAGGGCCAATTAGGATCTGCTCTAGATGTCGGCCCTATTCTCAAAATTTTTCTTAAATAACGTCTCTACCACTCTACATTAATTGACCGGATACATGTTTCTAAAAGCGCCTAGGTGGTTTAGCTGGCTCCCCAATCCAGGCCGGGGTAAGTCCAGATTTGCATTGCACTAGTTAGGCTCGGGTTACTTTATAGTACCCAATTTAGACTTAGGTTCTGAGGCAGGCTTGGGCCATAGAACCTCAACCTCTGGGAATTGAATCCCAAATTTCTAATAAAATTAATCATTCAAACTTAAATCACTTTCAATCAAATTCAAGTCCAACACTTAGGATAGGCTGAGGCACTTTTGATTTGTTTCAGAATCCTAGGTGCCTCTAACTCTTCTTCCTTTGACTCCAGAAATAAGTCTTCAATTTTGATCCAATCCCACTTGAATTTCCAACCCTTAATCTTCTTTGAAACCAACCTTTGAAATTCTAAATAAAATTTCTACCACTATTTTAATCGAGAGTATTCGTAAGAAACTCCGGTTTCCTATGATGTAATTAACTATGAGAGCTTGCGCTTATAGGAGATTTAGTAACCTAGACCAGATTTTTAAAATCAAATTTTCAAACCTTTAGTTTAATTATCTTTTGGAAAATTAAATATGACGATCATTATCATCATTTTCAAATGATTAATAATAAGCGATATCTTTTTTCTTCGGAAAGATATGTCGTTATGTTATTATGATATTGATTATGAAATTAATGATATTTTATCCAGATTAGCATAGTCAAACACTCGATTAAATTCTATTTTGACCCTCCGGGGTCAAATGTGATTCCTTCCTGAGTTTGACTGCAATAATCAGGATAAATTCAAAATTTTGAAATTTGAACCCATTAGAGAATGGTATGTTCACCTCCCGGTGTGATATATTGTTCATAATGTAGTGTTCAATTTGAAAATTCAAAAGAATTTAACTTTCCCAAAGAAAATTAATCCTTTTTCAAAACCTATATTTTTCAATCAAAACATCGCTTTCATAGAGGGTTCAGATGCATCATAGAACACTTGCTTTCAGTGGTTCACTTACACTTGATTTTAATATTTCATCAGAGTTCATATAAAATTTAAAAAATGATTGACATTCAAATTAGAAAAAAATTTATATTAAATTTATTAAACTATTAACATATGCAAAGAAATGATTATATATATATATATATATATATATATATATATATATATCCTTATTACTTTACTTCTACTTATATCTCTCTTTAACCTTCTACACATGCCTCTAATAAGTGGTGCTACAATGAGAACAAATTTAATGCCACATAACCTACTACACATGCCTCTACTAAGCAGATGGGGCTAGAACAAAACATATAGGACCCTTATATTATTTTAGATAGTGCATTTCTCTACATATCAAGACATCTCTAACAACATGATATGAAAATTGCAAATGTAATAGTAACTAAATTATAATTTCAATGTAGTATTCAAATAATACATTGAATTGATAATAAAAAGCCGCATTTGTATGACAATATACTCATTGAACTTTTTTCATTCAAATTCCAACTTCATAGGGGTATTTACGTTAATATTTTAAGACATTTATATATCTATTGCAATTGCCACAAAAGCCTCAATCTAACTATATACTGAAAAACTACAGAGGTGTATTTGCATGAATACTTTTATATAGCTAATAATTCTAGGAAAAATCAATCGATTGAAGTCTGAGTGCATATAATTAAAACATTCATATTAAAACACATGATAATATATGAATGGTTATGCATTGAAAACATTTTAAAATTTGATAAAAACATATTTATGTCCATAAAATTTTATATTTTTTTTAGAATTGAAATCAGAGATAGGAATTCAAAACTTTACCTTGTGCTCTACAAAAATCCTGAGTGGCCTAAGGGATGAAACCTGAGCTTTGGCTATAAAATCCTCTCTCTTCCTTTATCTCTCCAATCTTTTCTTTCCCCTTCTCTTATTCTCTGGCTGGGTGAGAGGTTTTGGGTGATTTATCAATTGGTTTAAGAAATTTTTACATATAAAATTCATAAATTTGAACTAGTGCCACAACGCTCGTCTTTCTAGAGTCGTTGAACTACATATGAATCTTCCAGTCTCTCTTAATCTAAAGATATTGCATCACCTTGCACGTTTAAGTTCCTTTCTCCCATTGGAGAGCTCAATGCCACGTCATTGGAGCTACACACCCAATGTCGTAACGCTCTTAGAGAAAATTTTATGAATTAAAATTCACTTCCCCATATCACCTCTTGATTTACCTAAGGGTTCATTAGACACTCGGGGACTTACATTTATCAATTAAGTTAAAGTTAAACAAATATTTCTCTTAATTACTCGAGTTTCAGAATAGCAAATTTTACATCCTTCTCTCATTATAAAATTTTTATCATCGATATTTCCAATATACAGTATCTTCATAACATGCCAGAATATTGTTGACTCATTTTCATTTTTTTTTTTCAAGTTGCTTCCCACTTTGATTAGTGCTTCCCTTGGACTTTCAACATCAAAATCTATTTATTTTTTAGCTGCTTTACATCAAAGGCTAGTATAAGTTCAAAACTTTCCTCAATAGGTTAGATTAGGATGCACGTCCACATAAGCATTAGGAAGTCTTCAATATATATATGATATCAATTTCCTAAATGTTGATACATGAAATAAATAATGAATATTTGACATGTGATATGATAGAAACACTTTATGAGTAGATTTTTCAAGCCATTTAGTTTCTTTAAATTGTCCTATATACTTATGATTGACTTCCTTTCATTTTCAAATATACTCACTCCCTTTATTGGACTGACTTTCAGACATACAAAATTTCCAATTTGAAATTCTATAGAGCTGTGTTTTGGGTCATAATGTTTGCTCTTCCTATCCTGAGTTGCTTATAGAAGAGGTCGAGATAATCCATTAATGACATATGACCTATCCAATGTTATATGTTAGAGCCCTGCTTGATGATGTTAACATGTGTGGAAGATGTATAGATTGAATCGCCCTGTGATTGATCATTCAGTGAGGTCTGGCCCAGGTTGAATGGATCTACTAGTATTTGTAGTCAGTTACAAATGAGGCCCTTCATTGGGAGAAGACCTTGGCTCGATGTCACAAATGTATAACATATAGAGCGTATTTACATGGTGTGAGTTACATTAATAAACATAAACATATTTGTTTGGTCAGTAGGACCATAATCGATAGGAAAGAGATCAGAAAGATCATAGTAGGTAGGGAATCGAGGTCAGAGAGACCATTATCTAACGATGGAGGTTAGAAGGACCGTAATTGGCGACAGAGGTTAGAAGGATCATAGTCGGCAAGAGATATGGGTCTGAAAGATCGTAGTTGACAATAAATCGGGTCAAAAAGATCGTTGTATGGTGATGGAGACTGGAAGGATTATAATTGGAAGTAGACCGGGGTCAGAAAGACTGTTATCTAGCGATGGATGTCGGAAGAACCGTATTTGGCAACAGAGGTCAAAAGAATCATAGTCAGCAGGAGATAGGGGTTCAAAAGACCATAGTAGTAGGGTGGTACTTCGGTAGAACTTTGGGGGTCAAGTGGTGTCCTTGCAGAAGTCTGGGGCCTCATGTGGTGGTCCGACAGAAGTCCGGGCCTCATGCGATGTTCCAGTAGAACTTCAGTTGTCAGGTGGTGGTCCGACAGAAGTTCAGGCCTCAAGTGGTGGTTTGGTAGAACTGTGGGCGTTGGGTGGTGGTTCGGCAGAAATGCGGGGCATCACGTGGTGGTTCGGTAGAAGTTCAGGCCTCAGGTGATAGTCAGCCAGAACTCCTGGCATTAGGTGGTGGTTAGCAGAAGTCTGGGGCCTCATGTGGTGGTCTGGTAGAACTCCGGGCCTCAGGTGGTGGTCTGGTAGAACTCTGGGCATCAGGTGGTGGTCCGGTATAACTCCGGGCGTTAGGTGGTGGTTCGATAGATGTCTGGGCCTTAGGTGGTGGTCAGGCAGAACTCCGGGCGTTAGGTGGTGGTCCGATAGAACTCCGGGTATCAGGGGGTGGCCGACAGAAGTGCAGGCCTCAAGAGGTGGTTTGGCAGAACTTTGGGCGTCAGGTGGTGGTTTGATAGAAGTCTGGGCCTGACGTGGTCATCCGGTAGAGCTCAGAGCCTCAAGTGGTGGCCCGACAGAACTCCAGGTGGTGATTGAGGAGGAGTGAGGAGGAATGAGCGATCTCTGATCTATCTCTTGCTCTCTTTCTTGGAGCCTTCCCTTCAAGAGGGAGGAGTCTATTTATAGAATTTCCAGAGTGGCAAGACCTATAAATATGTTGGAAATCAAGGGCATATGGGGAGTGGCTTGGATGGACGGCCGATATTGAATCCCTTGATTGTGGACCATTTGATGGACATTTGAATGTCTTAGTAATGTCGGAATTCAGTGATCTTGAGCTCGCTAGATTCATCTCGTCGAGCCGCTCGATTCGACTAAAAGCAAGTCACATTTGGAAACCGTTTGGTAGTCCAAATTGTGATTCGAACCTTCCAACAATGCTTCAGATCCTTCATTTCGACTCATTTGGGTTCAGATTGAGTCAAATTTGGTGTTGTTGGGTTCGTATTCTCGAGACGTTCAGTTCGGCTGTAAGTTTGCTTAAATCGGAGTTTGGATGTCCCAATTTTAATTTAGGAAGTTTCATATTTGATTTTTCCTCTAAATTTGTGTCCGATCAAGATAATTTTTTGAGGATGTATCACAAGTAATCAATTAATTTTTTTTTACACTAATCTTTATAAATTCAGTAAATTTGGAAGTTATTTTAACCAAAAGTTTAACCCGTTCGCAAGTAGAGCCCGAAGCTATGATCTTGTTTGAGCAAAAAGTAGAGCCCGAAGCCGCGACAAACCGCCGGGCTTGATCGTCCTCTTTCGGGGTTCGAATGCGTGCGACACGAGAGAGACTTTCCGTGTTTGCACCGACCCGTTCTTGTTATATAGTTTATTTTTGGCGCGAAAGCTTCCCGCCGACACCATCCATTCGGCCCTTAACCCTACAAGGGTTCAACTCCTTTTCCCACTTAGCCGACGTTACCAGCTGCAGGTAGGAGAATTGAGCTAGAGAGAGGGGCGAGAGCTGAGGAAGATCCATTCAAGCTCTATGGTAACTCATCTTTTTCCACCATCAAAGATCTACTTATTAATTTCCTGCGTTCGAATGAAGAATATCGGTAGGTTCTTTCAATCTCTCTTTGCAGGCGGATCCAGAAAATCCTGCTTCGAACACTGGATCGTTTTCATCGGCGGGTTTCAGCACCGATCGGCTTCCTCCAGACTCTTCGGGATCCTCTGACGAGGAGGAAGCTGCCGTCGACCTCCATGCCCTCAGGGATGACGATCTTGACGGCGATGGTGGCGATGGGGAGGAGGAGGAGGGCGAAGATCTCTTCAACGACAACTACTTGATGTAAGTGGTTGAAGCCCTCTCGCCGTTTCCATAACACTTCTAAATTATTTGATATTGATTTAATGAAACAAATGGGGTTGATTACAGGGACTATCGCCATATACAGACCCAGGATCAGTACGAATCGATTGGCATGGATGATTCCATGGAGGACGAGAGAGACCTTGACCAGATAATGGCTGATCGCAGAGCTGCTGAGATGGAGCTCGACGTAAGGGAGGGGCGCACTGCTGATGCTAATCGGAAGCTACCCCGAATTCTTCATGATCAGGGTATGCTTTTGAACCGTATTTCCCTTGCTCATTTGCTAGTTTCCACGGAAGTTCTTTTCTTGCTTCTCTCCGGTAAACTATCTTGATTTCCACGTTTTTGATTCTGCGCCAGCCAGTTAGGTTTTACCTAGTGAACTGTTACTTTTTGTAGAAGAACTGTGCAGAGTTGGGATTTTCCTCGGAATTAAACTATATCATTGTTTTCTTAAAAGGTCTCCTCAAACATGTAAAGGTGAAAAATGATAAATTGCAGCATAACTGTTCACTGACAAGTGAAGTCTGTTGAAATGAATCATGAAATGCATTCCATTTAAATATGGTACAGGCACGCTTCAAGTGTGAACCACTCACCCAGATCCTAGAGGGCCAATCTTATTGGCTCAATGTGGTGATGCGTTTTGTGCTGGATTGTGATGTCTAGTAAAGCGGATAATTGTTTTTGTAAAAATGTATATAATAATAGTTATTGAAAGTGTTTTGAGAGTATACATTACTATGGTATTGGTATAAGTTGGTTAAATGATCAAGAAAAAGAAGAAGAAAACCAAGGTCCAAAATTACAGAAGGTAGCGGGCAGGATACTAGTTTCTTGCTGATATATGATAACTTCTAACAACATATTAAGAAATATGGTCTCACCAAAAGATAATTTTTCATAGCTAAGCTTCTTAACTTCCATAAAATTCAACCAAAAAAATGCATTACAGTAAATGCTTTGTTAATTTTTGTAGGAACATTGTCTTATAATATGTATTAAAACTACCAGAGAAACAATTGAAATGTATTACATTTCAAACAATAAGAAATATTGTACATAAAATACTATTGTCACAAAAATAATGTGAAATTACTAATAATAATATGCTGAAAAAAATACTAGAATAAGCATGGTTATAAAGAAAAGAAACATATGGAGATAGATGATAAGCTCTTGTACATTGTGGGGGAATGGGATAACAAGAACTTGCTCATAAAGCTTGCAGAAATGTAGATAAATATCAAAGAAGCTTAAGATTGAAGAATGTGACATAGATTGCACAAAATTTCAAAACATGATGAGAAAAAAATTCACAAAAAGATCTTAAGATGAAAATAATCATTTATCTTGTATTCCATTGATGCATTAGAAGAACCATCAAGGCACTTGCCTTGTCAAAAAGTTATAAGCAGTTAAAATGGGTATTTCTTCATATGACTGATTGAGGCAACGAGGAGCAATCACATAAGCATCTTACTATTATATTTTTTCTTTTTGTTATCACTTATTGTTTAAATTCTTAATTATCTACTTAAATTTTATTGTGCATGCATTACAAATGCAAGCTTATTTTCTTAAACAAATGAATTATATTTTCAACAATACCACCTAATTTAATATCCACTTTAATGGTGTTTTAAAGAAAATAACAATTATGTATTCTTATTCATAAAATTTATTTTAGCCATTATTAGTATAGTAAGTGTACCTCGATTAACTAGTAACTTAATAGAAGGTTTAAACATTTTCATAAATGTAAGATGGAAAGGATTTTGAGGATCTTGGTTAGATATCATTTAAAAAATGAGGTCATATAAATGTAGTGTTATTTGAATATCTAATGACTTGCTAGTTTATTTTATGGTTTATTGGCATTGTATGGATGATGCGATACTTTGGAGTCAAGATAAACATTAATGCATTCATGCTTAATAATGCATGATAACCTAAAATAAATTGCTGCAAAATGCATGAACCATGTCCTTCTCTCTCTTATGCACAAGGGTCTAGTGTAAGAATAATCAATTGGAATTCAAAAGCCAAATGAAGAAAGGATGAGTTCCATTCATGTTTGTCTAAAGGTTGCTTAGATTGTGCAAGTTTAGCAATATTAGATCTTGGAGATGACCCTAGAAGAGATCCAATCATGTTTGACATTTTTCTTATGTATTTTTTAATTTTTATGGCTTTGTCAAAGTAATTCTTTAATGTATAAAGTTGATAATATTCTATTACATTCTTAATATTAAATTATAAGTTTTTTTAAATAAATTTAATCCTTAAAGGCCTATTATTTTTTCTTGATATTAAATATTGTAGTAAATTCTTCAAATTTATTTAATTATTCTCCTATATTGAGAGAATGAATTAAAATATTAATTTAGGTAACCAATTATTATTTGTGATATGGGGGTATTTTTTGCATATGCATCAATTAATTCTACTCATAAATGATTGCTAGTTGACTATTTCTTCATTTTTTATGTTAAATTTTGAAATGTTTTATTTATTAGATTAATTTAAGATTACAAAAGACATTATTTTCAAGCTTGTCAATCAAAATGAAATAATCCTCCATGTTGGTTAGCCACTCAATATATGTATTTGGGTAATGTCTATGGTCTACCATAAAATGATGGACTATCAACTTTGATTTGTCTACTATGATTGCTATAATTACTATTCTTAAGCAATTTGTCATGGTCAAGTTGTGCAATATCATTTATAAGTTGTCTATATGGAGTTAGATAATCCTCCTATAAGAAGCATTAGGATAATGTCTTTTAAGTCTTTATTCAGGGATCTTTGAATACTCTTTAGTTGTAAAATAGATTTTGAGTCATCGAAAAATCAATTAATAATTTCATCTAGGCTATTAATGAATGTAAACATCAAAACAATAGTAAATTTAGATTTTATGAAGAGAAGCGAGGGCTAGTGGTTGTGTTATTTGTTGGCTTGTTTGAGGGATGCCAATCCCATTTTTTATTTTGTGTGTTAATTCTCATCTAATTGTCAACTTTCTTTGCTAGGCCATAAATGATCTTAGGTAAGTTTGGCGGTCTCATGAATAGTTGCTTGTGCCTTAGAAAAGTATAATCATTTTAGAGTCCATTGACATCACATCTTATTTGGCTTCGATCATTTTGATTTGTGCACTTGCTAGATGTGGCATAACATAGATCTCTCTTCAATTTGTTTATAAGTAAGATATTTAATGCACATCATTTAGGTCAAAAATGATAAAATTGATGAATGAATTTATTTATGCTAGTTAGAGGTGATAATTAATTAAGTTTAAGCAATCTAGTGTAAAGTCAAAATCAAAGATTTTGATTTCGACTTAATGCCACATTCAAACTCAGTAAAAAAAAATGATTGATTTTGAGTCTAACTTATAGTTGATTTGAGTAAATATAAAATTTAGGTGGATGAGTGGATTTACCCTTAGAGATAGGATACGAAATAAGCATATACGTGAAAAGGTTGAAGTAGCTCCAGTGGAAGATAAGATTAGAGAGAGTTGCCTTAGATGGGTTTGGTCGCATTAAACGGAGGCCTTCCGATGACCCGGTTAGGATAGTTGAGGTATTAGATTTGACTTATGTTAAGAAAGGTAGAGGTAGACCTAAAAAAACTTGGTTGGAAAATATTAGAAATGATCTTTCTTTATTAGATTTAAATGAGAATTTGACTTTTAATAGGACGTAATGGCGAAAAAGGATTCATGTAGCCGACCCCACGTAGTGGGACAAAGGCTTGAAGTTGTTGTTGTTGTTGTTGGTTGTTGTTATATCTATTTGAAGTATTCAACATTTATTTCTAAAGATGCATAATAAATATATTAAATGTAAATGAATATATGTGTTATATATTTTTTATTGATGGAGATTTGTAAAGGTATGTGTGAAAGATTGAGAGTTTTGGGCATAGTGATTTGCCCAAATACCAGTTATAAGAAAATATATTTTATATGTAATGATATAATTATATTTTGCCCTTTTAATTTGCATTCGTAGGATTTTTAAATAGGTAATAGCTTATATTCATAAAAATATACAAATTTTCAGTGAAGTTAATTACATATCATGCTTGAGTTTTTTCTTAAAATTCTAATTTTTTTTAGGTTAATGTGTGTATTAAGTTTTTATGCAATGATTATGCAAGGTAAAATTTGAATTTAAGCATTATAGTTTTTTATAGTGGTATTAGTTTACATGTTTGATTAATTGCTTAAAGTTAAAATTTTGGATTCAACAAAGATTAAAAATTACCACACAACATGATTGAACCTCCATGAGTTGACAATGTTCTAGATGTAAAGTTTACTTCATGATTTTGTTGTAGCACCTTTCTATCCTTCATAATAGTTCTATCTTGATTTATGTTGTTGATCATTGAAAAATAAGTTCCTAAAATCATCCTTTAAAAAAAGAAAAGTTTTAAAGATTGAATGAACAAAGTGAGTTATATATCATCTTGGCATGCCTATTTTGGTTTTAGTCTTTTATTTATCAAATTCAGTCCCGTAATTTATCATATTTTAAATTTATTACTACTTCCTTCATCTCATTTGACTAGAATTAATGGAAGTGGGTTTTAAAAGTCTTTTGTTGAGGGCACTATCAACCGTTCAAGTTGAGAAATGCTTTAGAGATATTTTACAATAATTCAAGTTGAGGGCACTATCAACCTTTCAAGTTAAGAAATGCTTTAGAGATCTTTTACAGTAATGAGAGCTCTTTAACTCTATTAAGCTTGTCTACAAAAAATGATAAGAGAGTCGAGGGGAATAGTGTTGAGAGACCCAATGATTTGCTATACTAATGAGAGAGTTGGGGAGCAATGGCCATAGAGTCAAGGAACAAGGATGACATAGTCCATTATCATGAATGATAATAAAGTTTCTTAATGGAAGGATCCTCTGGAGCGGTTAGAGCCTCAGTAATATGAAAAAAATGTATGAGTACTTTTCTCTATCAAAACTTATAAAGTCAATAATATTCTCAACCTTTGCTTCTCAAGATCAGCATTTTTGAATTGCACATGACTAATGTGATGTGAAAGAACCAAAAGGTTGAGATTTGATAAGTTGAGAGATTAAATTGAACATTAAGATGTCTTAGATTATAATGGATGCAACTAAAAAGTTTAGGGCCTTCATACTCATACAAAAGTATAGTTCCTATCTAATTAAATGAATGATAATGCTAATAATTAAACATAAAATAAAAGATAGTTAGGGAGTTATGTGGTTTGGGTTTGAGTTTAGATTGGAATATTTTCATGAATTTTGGAATTGGATTATGGATATAGACCATGTGGCATCAACATCATGATATGAGAGCAATTTTTCTTAGAAAAGTTGGTGATGGTTCCCAAAATATTCCATTTGGTGATGAGGTTGAAGAGGCCAATTAATCTTATTTCTTCCATGAAAATTAATTTCTATTTGAAGTGAACATGAAGTTTGAAGTACCATTGATTTATATCAATGCAGAGGTGGAGAGTTTGTTAGAGCTTTTATTGATGTACTTTTTGAGATGTAAATTTCATCACACATAACATTGCTTCTTTTGTTTGTTTGATATTCTCATCACACCCTTTTGTATTGAAATGTTTGCTCTATGAATCATAATCTTCTAAGAATGAAATGACCTATGTTCAAAGGACTTCTTTGCTATATTCTTTCTTGTTGATCACAAAGATTGTGACAAAGATACGAGCAACGTGTAGAACTATACTAGAGTTTTTGGGCAAGTGGTTACCTTGGAAATCTCCTTAGAAGAAAGATCTATCCTCATGAAATATGTAGCAGAATTGCATGAAGGCCTTTGATGAGAAATTAAGTTATTTCTATTAGGGAGTATCTTAGAAGCAAGCTTAAAGGCCATTGTCATAAAAAGGTGATACTCAACAGATAACAACAGCTAAGGGCAATAGCTCCTTCATAAAAAGGTAGATGGTAATATTGTAGGATAAAATAAGGTTAATGTGAGAGGCCTTACTATACCTATTACATGTTCAAAAGTTGCTTATATCAAGATTGTTGGAGGCTAAAACATGAGAATATACCAAATAAAAATTCTACCAGCTTTAGGAAATATTCTCCTCATAAATTTTAAGAAACTAATGGAGATACTAAGATGATGAGAAAATTGAACTTCCAATGTTAATGGCTCATGTCTTTAATGAAGAGAAAGGTCTTTTTTTTCATTTGAAAGGAGAAAGAAGGCATATTTAGGTGCAATATATCGGTAGTAATAAAGCTCTAATACTTTATTAGAATAATTAAGGCTTCTCACTATTCCACACCCACTCTACTCAAGTCCCTATGCTATTAGTGATCAGGAATGATATAGCTTATAGTAGTAAAGCAGTGCATTGCAATATTTTCCATCATTGGGATATCATTGATGAAGTCATGTGATCTAGTTCCTCTAGATTTATGCCTTGTAAATTTAAGAAAGGGGAGAAGGATGTTATGTACTAGAGGAGAGAAACAACATTATATTTTTTATAATATACATAAAGAAATTAATACTTCACAAGTTTGTTCCACTAGTGAAGTAATTGGTGGTATCAAATTAAGGCAAATGTGTGGTCAATCTATCAAAAGTATAGGACTCTCTTTTATCAAGAAACTTTCATTGTAAGCCTAGTAGCTTTACAGTTATTTTAGACCATTGATCTCTTATGCACAGTAAGCCTCTAAGTTTCTAGTCATCTTTCCAAGGGAAGTTGAATCATGATGTAAACAATTGTCCCTAATAGATCAAGGAGTGCATTTTAAATTTATTTTATTGCAAACTGTATCCATTTTCTATGCATGTAATTATTTTATAGCGTGCTCCAATTGCAGACACAGATGATGATGACTATGTCAGGCGTCCAAAAAGATTTAGAGCTGATTTTAGGCTACCAGGTGGACCAAGAAGTGAAGAAGATGTTGTTGGTACCCCTAGTTCACCTGGAAGATCAGGGCCTCCCAGGACTCCAAGAGATGACTTACCCACCACTGATCAGACAGAGGATGACACATATGAGGTATTACAGTTGTTAATTGCAGTTGAAAATACTCAATTGTGTTTACTTATCATGTCTTTGTGTTTTGATTGAAACACTTCTTCCTTTGCTTTTCACAAATATGATTGTTTTTCACTTGTTTAAAACCTTAGAATTCTTTGTTAGGATGAATACGATGACGACGCAGAGCTTAATATGTATCGCGTTCAAGGAACTTTAAGGGAATGGGTTACAAGAGATGAGGTTCGAAGATTTATTGCCAAGAAATTTAAAGAGTTCTTACTGACATATGTGAATCCAAAGAACGAGCATGGGGACTATGAATATGTCCGGTTGATCAATGAGATGGTGTTAGGTATATCTATTCATAACATTGACCTGATTTGAGTTAGGACAGAGAATTCTTAATGCATATAATAATAGAGAATTTTAATTTGTCTCTCTTATACAGCTAACAAGTGCAGTTTGGAGATTGATTATAAGCAATTCATTTACATTCATCCAAATATAGCTATTTGGCTAGCTGATGCACCCCAATCAGTGCTGGAAGTCATGGAGGAAGTTGCTAACAAAGTTGTTTTTGATTTTCACAAGAACTACAAAAATATTCATCAAAAGGTTTATGTACGTATTACAAACCTACCAGTATATGATCAAATACGTAATATCAGGTTCGTCCTTCTGCACTTAACTTATTATTTTCTTTTCCTTGGCAATTGTCTTTTTATTGAATGAATAAATTGCAACCTAGGCAAATCCATCTGAACACAATGATTCGAATTGGAGGAGTTGTGACTCGGCGATCTGGGGTTTTCCCACAACTACAACAAGTAAAGTATGATTGCAACAAATGTGGGGTAATTCTTGGTCCCTTTTTCCAGAACTCTTACTCTGAGGTGAAAGTAGGATCTTGTCCAGAGTGTCAATCAAAAGGCCCGTTCACTGTCAACGTTGAACAGGTGCGCTTCTTTTAGACAACCTTACGTGGTTACTAAAAATATTATAGCCATTCAAAAATAGGCTGGATTATTATTATAAGCTTATGAAACATATTTTCCTACATTTTTTCAAACTTGTTTAGTGTATAACCATCCCAAAATTCAGACAATTTACAGGAACTATCAAAAGCTTACGCTTCAGGAAAGTCCTGGAATTGTGCCTGCTGGTAGATTACCAAGATATAAAGAAGTTATACTTCTGAATGATCTAATTGATTGTGCCCGTCCGGGAGAAGAAATTGTATACATTTTTTCCTTTTCTAATTTAGTTTTAATAGTTACAATTGAGTGTTGCCATATTACCTCTTACATATGATTATTTTCAGGAGGTTACCGGCATTTATACCAATAATTTTGACTTTCACTCAATACCAAAAATGGTTTCCCTGTTTTTGCAACTGTTGTTGAAGCAAATTATGTTACGAAGAAACATGATCTCTTCTCTGTGTACAAGCTTACTGATGAAGACAAGGCAGAGATTGAAAAGTTGTCGAAAGATCCAAGGATTGGTGAAAGGGTTTGTCATCCAGCTTTTCGGTTTCAACATTTGTCTTCGTTATTATTTAAGTCATGCTATAAACAAATATATGCTGTGTTACAAACAGATTGTAAAGTCCATTGCACCATCAATTTATGGTCACGATGACATTAAGACAGCAATTGCCCTTGCTATGTTCGGGGGACAAGAGAAAAATGTGAAGGGAAAACATAGGTTGAGGGGAGATATTAATGTTCTACTTCTTGGTGATCCTGGTACTGCTAAATCCCAATTTCTCAAGTAAGGATGACTCAACATGATTTAAGAGAATAAAAGCTACCCCAGCTTCTTGTTTATAGCTGATGGCCATGCTTTTGTGGCATAGATATGTTGAGAAGACTGGTCATAGAGCTGTTTATACAACAGGTAAAGGAGCCTCTGCAGTGGGCCTTACAGCAGCTGTCCATAAGGATCCTGTTACAAGAGAATGGACGCTAGAAGGGGGTGCTCTTGTCTTAGCTGACAGAGGAATATGTCTGATTGATGAGTTTGACAAAATGAATGATCAGGACAGGTAGCAGAGCATTTTTCTTTGACATTATTTCTTGCTTATTTCTCTAGTCATCAATCAATAACTTGGCTTCATCTTTTTTAATTGCAGAGTTAGTATTCATGAAGCCATGGAGCAGCAAAGTATCAGCATATCTAAAGCAGGTATTGTGACCTCTCTTCAAGCCCGATGTAGCGTCATAGCTGCAGCAAATCCCATTGGTGGAAGGTGAGTACAAACTTGTAAATTACTATTCATTTTAATTTGTCAACCTGATCCTTGTACTAAAAATTTAAAGATTTGTTTGTTGGTCAGATATGACTCATCCAAGACATTTTCTCAAAATGTGGAGTTGACTGATCCAATAGTATCTCGGTTTGATATCCTTTGTGTTGTGAAGGTTACCTAGCGAACTCAGCAGCATTTCTCGTCTCAATGACTTTCTACATTTCACCATTACGGTCTTATAATTATATCCGAATGACTGTTAAATTTGAATGCAGGACATTGCAGATCCAGTAGTTGATGAAATGCTTGCAAAGTTTGTTGTTGATAGCCATGCTAGGTCACAACCCAAGGGTGGGAACATTGAAGATAAAGCTGCAAGCAATTCCCACGATGATTCACTGAATTCAGAAAGAACCGCAGATCCTGATGTATGATGTTTAAATTGAATATTTTTCTTATAGATGCCTAAATATATTCTAATGGTGAATTACATGTCAGATTCTTACACAAGATATGCTTAAGAAGTACATAACTTATGCAAAGTTAAATGTCTTCCCGAAGTTACATGATGCAGATTTGAACAAGCTTACACATGTATATGCCGAGTTGCGTAAAGAGTCATCTGTAAGATTCTCCTTTCACTCCCAAACATGATTAAAATAAGTTTTTTTAGTATATATATATATATATATATATATATATATATATATAGTGATCCATATAAGATTTTTGTAGCATGGGCAAGGAGTCCCAATAGCTGTGAGACATATCGAGTCTATGATAAGAATGTCAGAAGCACATGCTAGAATGCATTTAAGGAGTTACGTGACGCAAGAGGATGTAGACATGGCTATTCGGGTACTGCTAGATTCTTTCATATCTACTCAGAAATTTTGGCGTTCAGAAAGCACTACAAAAGGTGATGCTTTTCCTATTCTGGTTAATCATAAAACATATTTGTGGTCATCTAATTACTGCTTTTGGTACTGTTGGGAATCAAGCTCCAAGAATCGAAATGGAAACAGTCAAAAAGGATGAAAAAGAAAAAAATAAGACCAGCATATGAAGAATTTAATATAGGTTCACCTAATAGTCTTGCTGCCATTGCTGTAAATTTTATTATAGTTCTATTGTGGTGGATAATTATAACCTTAATTTACTGAATACAACATAAATGTGATATCTCCCTTTTCATAAAGAAAAAATCTATATAATAAAAATTTCGTAACACCTTAAACTAAATAACCCCCTCAAATACTCAGAACTAAGATTTTGTAGTGATTTTTTTTTCTTTTCATAAGATAAAAATTTAGGCTCCAAAATTTAATAGAGACAACATGTTAAACTTGTTTATTTTATAGTCTCCTGATTTCTTAGGTTGTAAATATATTGCTGGTGTCTTGAGGTACGTGCTTATTTTGTTGCAGAGATTTAAAAAGTACATCACATATAAGAGGGATTACAACGAACTTCTCCTGCATCTATTGCGTGTACTTGTGAAGGAGGCAATGCATTTTGAGGAACTCATGGCGGGCCCAAGTATTCATCTTGCTCATATTGAGGTGAAGGTGGAAGAACTTAGAAACAAGGTTAGAGATTCAGAATCCTGGTTTATATTTGTTTACTCATTGCTAAAGTTTTGTTCATCTAATATCCCTCTATATTTTTGAATCAGGCACAGGAGTATGAAATTTATGATCTTAAACCATTCTTTTCTAGCACAAATTTTATAAATAGCAACTTCATTCTGGATGAAGGCCGGGGTGTGATTAGACATCCGGTTGCCAGATGAAAATCATTCTGAATTTGGCCCTCAATCTTCCCTTAGTTGGCCTCCTGCTGCTGCTTTATAAAAGAAACATGGTATTGAAAGCTGTTCTATATTCCTATTTGTTGTTATCCCCTACAGCTTTCGAATTCTCTAATTTTGTTTTGCTTTTATTTCACTACCCGACCTGCCGTAACTTTTGGCTTCGAACAATCTATTGATCTTGCCAAAAATCTGCCATTTTATCTTTATTATTATATATAAGCTGTCGTCATATATATTAAAATATCTTTGATGTTTTAATTTGGAACTATTTTTTGTGCTTCTTAAATAGCTTTTTAGTATAAAAGTTTTAATTTTTATATTAAAAATGTTGGATCAGTTTGCCCAAATAAAGTTAGGCTAGACTAGCTCTCTATTTGTGTTAGTATTGTGTGAAATTTGATTGTATATCAATCGGGTTGTACTATTGACTCGGACCTCAATTCTACTTACCGAGCTTACTAGGAGGTACAGGGGGTTATTATCCCTTTGGGTTCGGGTGCTTTGCACATAATTTTTTTTCGTACAGCTCCCCGGCATTATATAGTTTGGTGGAAAAAGATAGACAGAGAAGCGCTATGACTATGTAAACCTTGGCGCAATGTTGCTACCAGGGGGTATTGTGATACTTAAGACCTTGGCGGTGCAATGTTGTCATATAGTAGTTTTTGTTTCCTAATTTTTCATTAAGGGTTGCGTCCTTTGATGGTTTTTGTGAATCTCTTGGTTTTTTCTTGTGTAAGAATGATGCTAAAGGGAAGAGAAATAATGAGAGAGTAAGATAGAAGAGAGATATGTATTATTTCTTCTAATTTTCATACTGAATTTTTTTGGTGTGGTGTGACTTCATCATTTTTTTTCCTATTTTGGATTTTTTCACGTTAATTTTAATGTTCTTTTCTTTTTGTTGCAATTTTCTATTTTTTGTTTTTTTTTCATTGCGTAGTTTACTTCTCCAAAAAATTTGTACTGTACGAGTAGGATTATACAATACAATATCAGCTCTGATTCGACCCTTTTATTCTGGTTCCAAAATTTATTAATAATTATCCGTCAAATAAAATTGTGTACTCTATGAATAAGTTCATCCAATACTAAAAGTTCAAAATTTGAATTTACCTATTTCTAAAATTATCAAGTTTTTAACCTTTAAAAAGAATAAATGACCGTCTAGTACAATCTGAATTGTATTGCCTGATTAATTATGTAATTTATAATTTAAAAAATTTTGTTAGTTAATCCCATTTGGTTTTCATAATTTACAAAATTGTCATTCATAACGTATGGGTAAATCATACAATATGATTTTAATAAAAAATTCATGAGTTTTAAATTTGTTTAATTTTTTTACCTTCCCTTGGATGTGTGTGATCGTTCAATCCACTTTATATCTAAGATATAAAAAGACTCAAGAAATTTAAAAATTAAAAATAAAAAATACAAATTAGCACTTTTTTTAATTCTTGGTCTTCTTGACCCCGGTGGATTTTTCTTTGTGTTCAATTCTTTAATCTTCATTAAGTCCTCTTGAATCTATCACCTATGTGATCCCTATAATGTTAGCGTAATAGCCAATTTCTTGTGCACACAGCTTAACTTGTGATTAGTATAATTAATAATATTTGTAATGATCATAATCTAATGTACATTGGGCTCATGAGGTTCAATAATAATAATAATTTTTTATCATATTTTATATTTAATATGACTAATGCTTGTTTAATAACACAATATGATATGTATGAATAATGTTTATGGTCAAGATAATGTGAAAAGGAAGTATTCTTGCCAACATATATAATTATTTCAAAATTAAGGAATTTATGCTACAATCAATCATGATAAAGCTATCCACACAAATAAAACTTCATTATAAACATGAAATAATATTAGCTCAATATGTACGTTAGTAATGGAATGTGAAAAGCATGATTGATAACCTACAACATTTTTAATAATCTATTACAAGCATCAAGGATAATACTTCGGAGCATGTTCTTTTGGTGCAAGAGTTATTTCATAAATTTAGATTTTCTAAATCTAAGAAAGGGATGGTGGCGGTGAAAATTGATATGGAACAAGCATATGATTGTATGTCTTGGTATTCTTTGAGAAATATTCTGAATTACTTTGGATTTCCTATGGCTTTTTCAAATCTTCTTATGGAGTGTGTTATAAATCCAAAGTTTTCTATTCTTTTCAATGGCACCAAATCAAATTGGATTGAAGCTAAGAGTGGATTTAGACAAGGATGTCCACTTTCTCTCTATCTTTTCATCTTATGCTCCCAACTTTTATCTAACAACTTGTACCAAAATGGTAGAGATTTAGGGATAAAAGTGTCTGCTTTGGCATCTAAGGTCTCACACCTTTTATATGCGGATGATGTTCTTCTTTGTTCTGAAGCCAATATTTTTCATTTGAAATTGCTTAAAAGGATCATTGTTGATTATTGTAACTGGACTGGGTTGTCTGTTAATATGAATAAATCTGCTATTATGTATGGGAAGTCGGTTAGTAGAGCAAAGAAGAAGTCTTTGTCTAAAATTCTCCAATATAAGGAGGTGCAAGAATTGAAGTATTTGGGAACTAATCTTTGCTTAAGAAGAATGGTGTCTTCAGATTTTTTATTCCTTCTTGAGAAAGCATCGGCTAAGATTAACAGTTGGGGAAACAAGTTCTTTTCTTTGCCAGGAAGACTTGTTTTGGTGAAAACAGTTTTGCTTGCTATTCCTATCTTTTATATGTTTCCCATTCTTTGGTCCCCATTAACATTCTGACGAAACTAGAGAAGATGTGCAGAGAGTTTATTTGGAAAAAATAGGATAATGCTTTAGGTATGCACTACATCTCATGGGAGGTTCTTTGTAAGCCTTGTGCTGAAGGAGGAGCGAGTATTCATTCAACTTCTTCCATGGTGGGACCTCTTAGATCTAAATATGCTTGGGAATTCATTAAAGGTTCCAATTCTTTGCTGTACAGGACTTTAAGAGCTAAGTATGGGAATAATATATGTAATGAAGTAAGAAAGAAAAAAACTGCTCTGTTACATGGAAAATTTTACTTAATGGAATGCATTCCTTGTGGCCTTTAATGAAATGGAAGATAGCTTCAGGTGCTTCCATTGATACTCTTTATGATGTGTGGATTCTTAACATGAGTATTTCTAAATGGCCAACTTTCATCAATGTTATGATAGAAGAATTCCCAAAACTTGATTTCTTTATCAAAGATAAGGAATGGACTCAGTTTGAGCTAAGGAAATACTTTGGATTGGAATTAATAAAGTTGATTTTACAAGTACAGATTGAGAAAGGAAATGATAATGATTCCAGAGAACTTATGTACAAGTTTTTAGGTAAATAATTGGCTTCTTTGGCTAGAACAGATCATGGTGCTGTTTGTATCAAGAATAGCTGCTGGGAAGTGGTTGAAGTTGATTAAACGAGTTCTTTGCTTTTGGTGGAGATTACTTAATAATGGAATCCAAACTTTGGATTTTCTCATGTACAGAAGGATTATTCATTCTAACCCCTGTCCGAGGAATTTTTATTGCGTCAGGTTACCTGACGTAGAGATACATCAGGTAGCCTATAATATATCGCCACGTGCTCTTACTCTTTACCGCGCGGCCACGAATATGCGCGGTAATTTGCTCGATATTGCTAGGTACTACTCGGTATTTGCTCGGTATGCTCGGTATTTGCTCGGTATTGCTCGATATTGCTCGGTATATTTGCTCGGTACTTGCTCGGTATGCTCGGTATTTGCTCGGGATCGGAAGCAAAAACGGGATCCCGCTCACTGTGGAGATAACCTTCACTAATGGGGAGGACATTGTCCGACTGAAGCACCACGCCAGACCGGACGCCTGCTCCAAGTCCAATACTGTTCGGGAGCTCATCATGAGTTCTATTGGCATCTCCCCACCTGCTGCTGCTGGGAGGAATGAAGCTCTTGATCCCAGCATTGATCCCGTCCAGGTGGAGGAGAACAGCAGCTGCCATTCGGGTAAGGCCTCCCCGCGTGCTAGCAGCTCCGACATGGAGGACGAAGAGCTTGCGGCTTCCGAGTAGGAGGCTAGGTCGGGCAATGCTATGGATTGTTGAGTCTAGTAATTAGGTTGTTAAGCCTAAGTTAATGTCCCAAGGCTACCAAGAGGGGGGTGAATTGATAGTTTTAGAAATTTTAATCCCTCTTTGAATTTAAGTTGAACCGAAATGAAAAATTTTCTTTTAAGTTTTTCTAGAAAATGTTTTTCAACCACAGAGTTTTTAAAATTAAAAATAAAATGCGGAAACATAAAAACTGTAAAGTAAATAACACCAGATTTATAGTGGTTCGGTCTATAACCAGACCTACATCCACTCCCCAGAGGCACCCTCTGAGTATTGCACTAATACCAATAGTGACTCTCCTTTTGCACCCACAGCAAGGCGGAGAAGCCTTTACAACATACTCTTTACACCACTACCCGGTGCGGCAGAGAACCGTCGTCCTTTTACACAATCCTCAGTGTTGGCAGAGAACCGTCCGTCCTTTCACACACTCTCCTAGTGTGGGCAGAGAACCCTTCGGCTGTTCACACTCTCCAAGTGTAGGCAGAGAACCCTTCGGCTGTTCACACTCTCCAAGTGTAGGCAGAGAACCCTTCGGCTGTTCACACTCTCTAAGTGTAGGCAGCGAACCCTTCCGCTATTCACACTCTCCAAGTGTCGGCAGCGAACCGGATCTCCTTGACAGATCTTCTCACAAGAAATCTAGAAGGAAGAAAGAAAAGAGTGAAGTAATCCCAATTCACAAGTAGAGATTCTTACCTTTGAACTCCAAGTGAAGCCTTCACGCTCCAGTGGTAGGAATCCTCCTTTGAATGCACTCTCACACTCTCTCCTTAGCTATTCTCTCAAGAGGCACGAAGATCAAATGACAAAAAGATTGGGTGGCAGTCTAATTTGGACTATTTATACAAAAGACAAGAAAAACCGCCCAAAAACTGCAAGTTTTCAATTATGTACATAGTGGATTGTCCCATACGATCGTGGATCGTCCTGGACGATTTTACTTAAACGCTTTGAAACGGCCCTATTTGTATATGTGTACGAAATGTCTTCGTACACGCTGATCGTTCCGTACGAACTAAGTTCGTCCGGTACGAACGGTTATTACTAGGTCGATTCTAGAAACTGCTGAAAATCGTTTTAAGTCGGTTAATCGTCTGGACGAAATTTTTACAGAGACTAGATCGTCCTGGATGATAATTAATTTCGTCTGAACGAAAATTTTACCGAGACCAACTCATTTTTTGACGATAATTAATTTTGTCTGGACAAAAATTTTACAGAGATCAGATCATCCTAGACGATAATTAATTTCGTCTTGACGAAAATTTTATAGAGTGCAACTCATTTTCTAACGATAATTAATTTCGTCTGGATGAAAATTTTACAGAGACCAAGTCGTCCTGGACGATATTTAATTTCGTCCCGGACGAATAGGACTTAGAAAATTTTTCAAGCCAGTTCCTATTCGTTCTATGTGCTCAATAGGAGATAACTGTCTGATCGTCCCGTACGATCTGATATTGTCCCGTACGATCAGTATAAATTTTATATGATCTCCTTATGTGTGTGTGTGTATGTTTTTATTCACTCAATTACAATCACTCCCTTTCAAATTTAATTCAAAGAAAAGTACAAGCTTCAAATTCACATAGTATTTCATGTTGAATTTGATTTAAAGTCTTCGTAGTCTGGAGTTCGATTTTCCTGAAATGTTAGTACACACAAGAGCAAATACAAATCTTCTAAAATTGTTAGGAGATAACTACATATTTGAACAATAATGTTTGGAATCATCAAAACTATACAAGTTGTAAAAATGTAAAGCATGCAAATAGAAACTATCTTAACATGGATGAGTCGGGTGATGCTTCCGGCTCGTGGCCGTTAGACTTTTCTCCATCGACGACTTTCCCTTTCCACCGGATCGCAAGCAACGAAGTTTGATCGGAGGAAAAAACGAGCAAATAGCGAGCAATACCGAGGATTACCGAGCAAGTATGGAGAAAATACCGAGCAATACCGAGCATTACCAAGCACGAAACCGAGCATTACCGAGCAAATACCGAGCATTACCGAGCAAGTACCGAGCAAATATCGAGCAATACCGAGCAAACACCGAGCAATACGCGAACATAGTAATTCCAGATTTGTTCCGGGTTGGATCGTCGGGCCGCACGGTAAAGAGTAAGAGCACGTGGCGACATATTATAGGCTACCTGATGTATCTCTACGTCAGGTAACCTGACGCAATAAAAATTCCTGTCCGAGAGGATGCACAGCAGCTGAAATAGAGGAGCATATTGCGGTTAACTATGGTCTGTTAATTCAACTGTTTGAGACCTTAGACAATTGGGGTTTCAAACTACCTAGATATAATTCTTGGTCAGATTGTATCAATAGTTTAAAGGTTTTGTCTAATTCAAATACTTTTTTTGGCTAATCTTCACTGTACAGTGGTTTATTTCTCTTGGAAAAGTAGAAATAATGTTACCCATGGTGGCAATGAGCTGGGGACGAGATTCCTCTCTGTTAAAGCTGTTGAAACAACTGCTTCTATTTCAAAGTGTGATATCTTCTCCGACCACTGGGGAGCCAATCAGCTTTCTAAGCTATCCAATTCTTCTTGGAACCCTCCTCCACCCGAATGGATTAAAGGTAACTTTGATGCTGCTCTATTAGACTCTAATGAAGCCGGAATTGCAGGAGTTTTTAGAGACCATAAAGGAAGGTTTCTTTTTGCTTTTGGTATCAAATGTGTACATTGGGACATTGTTTTTTTTGGAGCTTATGGCTATAAGGGCTTTGAAATTCTTTCATCATAATTGGGACTTTGAAGCTAAAGGAATTATCGTCGAAGGGGATAATCATAATGTCATCAAGTATCTTCAAAGTTCTATGAATAAAGTTCCCAACAAGGAGGAGGAGGTTGAAGATTTGTCCTTCTTGAAGGATATAGGTAATTTCCTTTTTCATTTTGTCCATAGAGATTGTAATAAATTAGTCGATTTGTGTGCTAATTTTGCTTTAGTAGAAGATTTTATTTGGGAGGATCTCTATTGCAATAAGATTCCTCCTAGTTTTTTGGCCTTGCTTAAAGATGAGTGTGATAGGCTTTCTATCAATCTCTAGATTGTAATAGTTTTTTTTCTTTTTATTAAATGCCTTTGGCAGTTTCAAAGAAGAAGAAGAAGAAGAAGTGTATGCTAATCATTTAATAAATAAAAAATACCCACATCGAGTTTTAGCCATGGAACAACTCTCTTAAGATCCATAAAAAAAATGATGGCTATTAACTTGAAATACCTAAATAATAAAAACTTTCTATTATACCCATTTTCACATAATTAAGTATTGAAAATTAAAAGCTAATTATTATAGTTGCAACTTATTGCACATACATTACCCTATAGGCAATGTAGGCTAATCATTGTTATGATATAATTAAATCTAAAACTTTGAGGTATTATAAATTAATAAATAAAGGAAAATAATGAAGGCTTCATGGTTCAAGTTGATTTGGTTCAGGATTGGGTTTGGTTTTGTTATATTTATATTTAAGGAAAATAAGTAAATTACATAATATAAGACAATGAATATGTTCCACAAAATAAAGAAACATCAATTGTAACTCTTAATCATATTAGATGCACAATAAAAAACATTTCAAATGTGCATGAGCTTGCATAAATGCTAGTCAGTTGTTATATTGAAAGCTTTAGATGAAATTACTTCTGATTATTTTCTAAAGCAGATTTCTGTTGCAAAATGTTTTTGAATAAAAAATCTTTGTACTAAAAACTATACATTATAGAAAACAAAAAGAAAGCTGTTCCAAAAGAAGCCTTAGTTTTGCTTTATGTAGTTTTTTATTAATTATTTTTTTTTTGACAAAAGAAGCACTTTATTTCATTAAAAAGGAAAATACAACGAAAACCAACATGGAAGATCCAAAAATTACGAAGCTAAAATTATCCAATCAAGGTAAACAACATTTGGTCTCAGAAAATAATATAGGCCTCTAACTAACCATTCCAAAGGCATGCAAGGACCATCCATTCGTAGCATCAAGCACAAACCAAGCATCACCCCACAGTCCAAACAAATGCCACCAATCATTACGAGAGGAGCCACCAAGGTTGCCAGCAAGTCAAGTCCATCCAGAGGTTGGCCAGAAGCCACCTCAACATTGACCAGACTAGACAATTAAGGTTTACAACTGAGTAACATAGCATCCAGCCTAGCATAAAGGTAGAAGAGGAGACCATAAAAGAAAAGATCTCGAGAAAAAAAAATTACTTTTTTTTTATTTATGCCTACACCATTTGCCACCACCATGGAATTATACTTTTTGAGCACAACGACTTACATTCAAGTTATACTCATGAAAATCATCCTTCGGCTCATCCAAATAATCTCCAACATTCCTGGAAGGAGAGGAGCAAGACCCATCCAACCAATCAGAATGATCCACATGACTAAATGTGAATTTGGAAGCCATTAATTTTTTAACTCCATAGAAGAAATAAGTTCAATTAGAATATCCACAAAAGTCACATTCAAAATCAGGCCCAAGGTACCAGTCGAAACAACATTAGAAACCAACGAAATGGGAGTTAAAAAATCATTTGGAAGAATTATTCTTTTAATCAACTAGAATACCCACTATGATGCCCCAGAATCTAGTTTGGAAGAATTATTCTTTCTTTCTAGACCTTAAGACCCCTTCCTAGACCTAGACCCTAGGATCTATTCTAGATTTTGAGATCCTTTCCTAGAGCCCGACCTTAGGGTCTATTCTAGACCTTAGGATCCTTCTAGATCTAAGACCTTTAGGCCTATTCTAGAGCCTAGGATTCTTCCATATCCAAGTCCTAGAACTCTTCTAGATCCTAGGATCAATCCATATTCAAATCAATCCATACCCTTGACTAACTCAAACCTCAAATCAATCAATCTAAACTCCATTCAATTTAAATTCAAATCAATTCAAACTTCAGACCCCTTCAAACCATGACCCAGTTCAATTGAGAATTCAAACTTCAACTTTGACTTTGATCCTACCCTTGACCTAGCTTTGACCCTATCCATTCATTAACAATCACCACATGATTGTTAATGATTTGGATACTTCAATATTAATTACTCAAGCTTAAAATCCATTCCAAATCCAGAAATCCAGACTCAAATCCAAAGCCTTAAGGCCTTGTCCTAAAGACCTTTTTCAAAGAATTTTCAAACATTCCAAAACCCAGTCCAATGGCCTCTGATTCAGGGTCTATCACTTACAAAGTGATAAGACATGTCTCTAGAGGCTACCCTCCAATTTTGAGCCCATTCTGAGGTCTCTAACCCCAGAATCTGAATTAAAATCCAAAGGCTGTAAAACCTTCAAATATTTACAGCCTATGCCACTGAACCCAACCCCTTTTGAGATTTTGATCTTGGAGCCCTTATCAAAGCCTCCAACCACTTCCCGATTCTTAATTTTAACCCACTGAGCAGTAAACTGCATTTCTCAAATCCATTTTTGACCCTAGTTGACCAATAGGTCAGAATTGACCAAAATACCCTTATGGGATTTCAAATGGCCATTTCAAATCAAATCAATTCCAAACTCTTCGAAACCACTTCCAATGAATTCCAAATGTCAAATTCAATTTGTTGAACTCAAACCCAGACCTTGGGTCAACCTGGTTGACCAAGTCAACCAGGTTTGACCCATTAACCCATACACCCCTTCCCTTTCAAAATTTTGAATCAATCCTATTCCAAGTCCTTTAGATGCATGGGATGACCCCTTGGGCACCCAAGAGACCCCTCTTGGTGACCCAAGCCTTGGGCTCACTTGGGTTAGTCACATGGCTTGACCCAAGTAACCAAGAAGAGGTCTCCCTTGAGCCATCTTTTGATCTTATCCAAATTGAATCCAAATCAAAGTGCCATTGAGTTCCCATGGACCCAATACACCTTCCTTGATCAGCCCAACCCTTGGGCTCATTTGGGTCAAGAGTTAGGCTAGCCCAAAGTGCCCAAAAGCACTTGGGATTGAGCCAAATCTCAACCTAAGCCCAATTGAACTTGACCAACACCTCCCATAGGTGGCCCTAGGTTCAATACACCTCCTCCAGCCAGCCCATGCCTTGGGCTAGCTTGGGTCAGGAGTTAGGCTAACCCAAAGTAGCCAAAAACACTTGGACCCGAGCCATCTCCCTGCCCAGATCAAATTGGACCCAATTGCCACTTGCATTGGGTGCACCAGACCTAGACCCACTCCCCACCTCAAGCCCAGGGTCTGGCCTGACCTGGGTTGAGCCCGAATCGACCCGAACCAAGCAGGTTTGGATCAACCCGAGCCATCTTTTAATCCAGATCAAATTCGACCCAATTGCCACCTGCATTGGGTGCACCAGACCCAGACCTGCCTCCCCCATACCGAACCCAGGGTCTGACCTGACCTGACCTGATCGAGCTCACTTCAACTCGAACCAAGCAGGTTCGAGCCCAACCGAGCCACCGGATCGACCCCAGCTTCCTCAGGCCAATTTGGCTCCACTCTCGGCTCCAGTATGTCCCCATCGGCCTTCCCTGGTCAACCCGACCCAGACCATGGCCGGCGGCGGTCGGAACCAATGGAGAGCAAGCTCCGGTGGTCCCCCCAGAGCGATCCTGACCGAAAGCCTTCCAAAGGCTGTGGCTCGCCGGCTTGAGGCTCACGAGCTCTCTGGAATGGTGCCCCTTTCCACTTGGCATCAATCCGAGACCTCCTCCGATTCAATCCTGGCCGTCCGAGCTCGCGGGAGGAGGCTGAATAGGTTGGTGCTCCCCAGAGCTCGCCAGACGATCCCAGTGTTTTCAAACGATTCCCCAGAGCTCCATCCATCTCCCAGCATCTTCCTTCGAGCTCCCAGACCGCCCCTTCCATCACTTCGAGCGAACTCCGGCGAAAGGCTTCGGCATCCCGCTCGAAGTCATACCTCCAGCCGTCCTCCAGTCGCGGCCTCTGAAGGAAACCTGCTCGCCTTCATCCCCTGAAGCTTCCAGATAGAGAAGCTCATTCGTTGAGGCTTTCTCTGCTGTAATTCCTTCATCCCGAGCTCCCTAGCTAGGTAGTCCGGTCAAGTGTGAAGGAAACCTTCACCCCAGCGGATCTCCACTGTTGTATTGAAGGTTTCCACCCCCCTGATCCTCCCTGTGAAATTTCGTCGAAGTTCGCCGGCGCGATCGCTCGGATCACGTCGGAAAAGGTTCACGGCTTCGGGTAAAGGCGGAGGTTGAAGACGTAATCTCAGCCGTTGATTTCGATCAACGGCTCGGATTAGATCCCGCGGTTCCGGAGCGTGTTTAATCTCAGCCGTTCGATCCGCCATCCGACGGCTGTGGTTAATCCGGCCATTAACAGTTAGCGCCAATCATTGTCTGGCGAATCAGCGCGCGCGCCGCGTGGGTAACGGTCGCTGACTGTGTAATTGCCGGATTAATTAAATCCAGAAATTCAAGGGAACTTCAAAAATTCATAACTCCCTGCACACTTGTCCAAATTAGGTGTTCTTAGGCTCATTGGAAAGGTCTCAGGGAGCACTACAAAAGCCCTATGGTTCCAGACCCTGGTTAGGTCAATCTTAGGTTTAATTTCATTTTGAGCATTTTATGAATTTCTTTAATTACTTTTTAAATACATGTCTACCAGGTCTGGAATTTTGGGAGATTGAAATTGGACATGTTTTTGACATGTCCAAATTTTATCTCCCCGTTTTATGTTGTTCAAGGGCATTTTACCTAATTTTTAAGTTTAAGGGTCATGGTTTGACCCTTAAATTCAAAAAGGGATATGGACCTATCCAATGGGATTTAGGGTGTGATTTTTGGTGTGCTGATGATGTTTAGGATAAGGAGTGTAGAGCCACTGATTTTGCCCCAATCCAAGCCTAGGATAGATCCCTATAGTGATTTGAAGGTGACTTAGAGCTCACCTTGGGTGGTTTAGTTAACCACCTTAGAGTACTCCTTTTGAGCCCAAATTTTGTGGGTTTAGGCCTTAGGATCAGGTGATCCTTTGGTTTAAATTTCATCACATTTGGGGTTCATTTGGTTTCCCAAGTAGGAGCCACAATAATTCCCCTTAGAAATCCCCCTTCAGCCTTAATAAAATTCTAATAAATTTGATTTAATTCTTAAAAATTCCCCCAAAATACCCCTAATTAACCTCAATTCATCCCTCAATCAGTGAAAATTGGAATCCCTTTAATTTGACATTCAAATATATTCTAATCTAATTTTAAGCTAAAATCACTGTTTAATCAATTTTAATTAATTAAAAAAATTATTAAAAATCCCAAAAAAAAATTTTTAAACACTTGCTGATCTCTCCTTAGATCATTTTTGATCTTTGGAGTTGATCTCAAGAAGTTTAAGACTCATTTGGGTTCAAATTATTAAAATGGCTCTTAATTGAAATAATTTAATAATTCCAATAAATACCCAAACTTCCAAAATTCATTACTAATTATAGAAAATTCCAAATCAATCAAACTCAGTGGCTAATGACTCTAATTAAAATCTAGTATTTTCCAAAAATATTAAACCCTCAAAATCTGGTCAAAGTCAAAAAGTCAACATTTTGGTCAACCTTAGGTCAAAACCGGGTTTAAAACTTCTAAAAATCATAACTTTTGATAGAAAACTCCAAATTGAGTGTGCCACCTGTCTAACAACTCATAATTAGGTCTAGTATTTATTAAAAATCTGAAAACCCTTAAGATTAACTCTAATTTTAAAAGTCAAGTTTTGACCCCTTAGTTAGCATATCCGGATAATCTTTAAAACCCATTAACCTCTTTCAAATTCCAGAATTTTCTTAATAGGATAATAAAATTCTCAACCAACCCATTAAAATCAGTAACCAACTCCCTTTAATATCAAGCCACTCTTTTAATTCCAACCAATTTAAATCAACTTAATCAACCCCCCGATTGCTACTGGGTAACCCAGGCCTACGAGGCTATTAGCTTAGCCCCAAGGAAGGTGAAATAAACTTCACGGCCTCGGTGTGAAACAAAGGTAGTAATCAATTAACTTTTAAAATATATTTAATTAAAATTCTTAATTTATTAATACTTAAATTTTAATCTAAATCCCCTTTTGAGCCTTAACAAACCCAGACTTTTAGACAACTTCAACTAATAACCCACTTTAGGACCTACCCCAGCCACACGACCTTTTACACACACTTTAGATGATGTGCTAGGACAACCAACTCTAGATCTAGGTTAGGCCGGTGTTTACTTTACTGCTGTGTGCCGGATTTTTCGTAGTTTTCACTGCATGTTGTGGATGAATTGCTTTGCTGTGTGTCTGCTTACTTTTTCTGCACTCTGTGGATGGATTGATGTGTTTGGCGACTAGATTACCCTTAGGTTAGGCACGATCTGGATGTTGACACAGTTTTTCTGCAGGTGGCCACGCTCATGCAGGGCAATATAAAAAGGGGGCAAATCAAAAAAAAAATGCATAAATATTATAAACTCTTTGCACAGGTGCTTCAGCTGCTAAAGCCCCCAAATCATAAAAAGAGCGTGGCCAGTGTGTTTACTTTCTTTTCTGCTCATATACAACTGCTTGGGAATAACTTGCTTTTTATATATTAATTGCTTAGGATAACCCTGCAGGTGAGTCTAGATTTTTATTTTGATATTAAATGTAATTTGTGTAATTGTTAAGTGTTGTGAAAGTTAGCTTTGAGTTGGGATATATAGGTCCAAAGCTTGGACTCCAAAGAGAAAAGGATGCCCCTTTAGGGGAGTAGACCTTTTCTATTTGGAGATCCAAATTTGGGCCACACTCCTCCCTACCCAAAGGGGAAAGAGTGGCCTTCCCCTTAGAGGGAAGTGCCCTCTTATCCATTTGGGTAATCCACTACGAAGATTCCAAGAAGATTGAAGAAAAGGAGTCCAAAGAAGAACGAGATTGAGGATTTGAAGATTTGAAGATTGAGAATATCCCACTCAAAACTACTTGCGTCATTACTAGGTTTAGAATCCGGGTTGTTGTCAGTGGTGCCCGGCCACTTTACTTTCTGCAAAACTCTGGTTTGTAATAAGCAAGGCAACTTTGCCTATGGACATTTATTAATTAGTTAATTTATATTTGATGTGATGATCTGATTGCCTTTAGGATTACCTGCTTTTATTAGTTTTTTTTTGGCGATTGTGTGCCGCTTTTGTTTTTGCCTGGACTCGTGAGGCTCGTGAGGGTGTGAAAAATTTTTATACTCATAACCTTAAAGTCTAAAATTTTAGTGAGTCTAAATAACATAGAAAGATAACGGATCTAGGGAATTAGCCGGGGATCGATCCCGAGGTCGCATGCATATTTCTGCATTACTCTTTCCTTGCTTTAGACCCTTCCCCTCCTGCGGGTAGAGTCCGGATAGTCTGACCTATGAGGACGAGGTGCCGGACCTGGGGAAGTCCAGTCTTCTAAAAAAATATTTTCTAAGCCTGTTTTTAAAAATTTTGAAGCATACTTGATTGGAAGCTGTTAACTAGCATGCATTGCATTAGATACAAACTTAAAGAGTCAAAATTTTAATTGCATCAGTTTAGCATTTTAGCACCCAACATAAGTTGAAGGGGCCAATTAGGAAAATCTCTAGATGTCGGCCCCAACTCTCCAAAACTTTAATTACAACGTCCCCACCACTCTTTCATAAAAGACCGGACTCATCTCTTTTAAATCGACTAGGTGGTTAGCTGGCTCCCCAATCCAGGCCGGGGTAAGTCCAGACCTTGCACTGCATTAGTTAGGATCGGACGACTGTGGTCCAGTGTCCAAAATAGATTTAGGATCCGGGGCAGATCTTTGATCATAAGACCCCAAATTTCGGGAATATAATCCCAAATTTCTAATAAAATGCTCAACTCTAATTAAAAATTCCTTTCAGTCCTAAAATATAAAGCCCAACATTTAGATTAAGTTGGGACACTTCCGGAAGGTTCTGGAATCTCAAAGTGTCCCCTACCACTCTCCCCTTGAATCTGTTAATAACTGTTCAATCTCGCTCCATTCCCTTTTGATTTTCCAATAATTCTATCCATGCTTTGATATCACTCCTAGAAACTCTAACAAAATTCTGCCACCATTTTAATCGGGAGTTTTCGTAGGAGATTTTTGTCTCCCTGCGATGTAATTAACTACGAGGGCTTGCGCTCGTAGGAGATTTGGAACCCCACACACACTGATTTTAAAAATTGATTTTAAAAACTTCACTAGATTTCTTTGGGAAAAGTTAAAGAATGATCGTCGTCGTTGCATTAAAAGAATTATCGTAGAATGGTGTCATTTCCCTTTGGGGAGATACATCCTTCTTCGATAAGGCTTTGGATGTGAATGCGACGATCATACTTCTTGAATATTGTAATTGGGTATTTAGTTGAACTCTACTTTGTTTCCTTCGGGGCCATATGAAGTTCTCCCTTAGAACCCGATCATAATATTCAAGATGAGTTTACATAATTCTAAGTCTGAACACCGTTACGAAAATTTATTTTCGTCCTTCGGGGTGATATACTCTTTCTAACGAGTTGATTCGACCTTAGAATTAAAACTCAAACTTAATCTTAAAATCCCCAAAGAAAACTAATATTTTTTTTTAACCTGTTTTCAAAATTCCACCAACAAAAAATGGCACGCACGCCCGGTGGGACCAAATTTCTCTTCCCATCTTTAATAGTGGCAGAATTTTGTTTCATCGGTAGTCTTAACTACCTTTCTTCCGTTGGTCCCTCAATCCATTTCCTTCTTGGGTGAGTGTGGCCAACATCTAAAATAACTTAAAACATCAAAAGAGAGGTTTTACCTCCCAAAAATTTGTTGTTTGTTAATTTATTCGTTCCGATTTTGACCTTCTGCCCTAGGATTTCCTATGAGGCGACAGCGTCAAATCGGACCTCCAAATGTTCGTTTTAAAAAAAAAAAATTTTAATAATGCCACTTTCAAAATATCTCTTTTGAAATTGAAAAGAAAAGACTTTTGATTATTAAGAAGATTTGAGATACACTAGTCTTAACCTCTTTTCCATTTTAACTTTCAAGAATAAAGAGGCTAGACCGTTGAGTTTACTTTGGATTTTCTTACAAGTTCCATAAGCCTTCGGGCAAGAGGAAACTCCGTCCGTTGTGTTTTGGATCTTATAAGAAGAATCCATCTCAAATCACTCAAACTTCAAATTCTTTTCAAAACAAAAATCCAAAAAAAAAAACCTTTTTATTCCAAAACCTCATATGCTACCTCATATGATCACTTTATGGGCTAACATATGTTGATCTCTTCTAAACATTTTTTTTTTCTTTCTTTTGGCATGTACTTAGTCTCTTTATCTCCCTAACATGTGTTGAAGGTTCCTACCATTCGATATGTGTTGGGAGGTTGGGATTATCCTACAAGCTTTAAGTTCTAAAACGATGAACACTTCTTCTTCAAGAAATCTAATGTCAAACCATTCTTTAATTTTCAGAAAATATCCAATGGCTGGCAAGTTGATCTTTACCTTTGACCGTGAACTCTCTTCGACTGTGAATGACCAAGGGAGAACTGTTGTTTTTGGATTGGGCTTTGATACTCTTGAATTTTACATGGATGGACAAGAGGTAGTCAAGTTGGATGCCACCAAGAATCCCACCCCTGAGCTTGAGTTGATTGTGGGAGCTACTTCTGTTGCACCTGTTGAGATTGAGACACCAAAAACAGTCTGAACCAGTTACTGAGCCTCCCACTGAAGTCAAATCTGTTTTTGAGGAAGGGTCTAGTTCTGGACTTAGCTTTGCCACTAAGAATCAGAAGAAAAAAACTATTTGAGGAGACTTAGAAAGAAGATCTCTAAGGCTAAGAGAGTCGTACCTTTTAAGACCTTAGCTCAAGTAGAACCTGAGGCTGATGAGGAGCTACCTATTCCTACATCCTCTCTCCTTCTAAAAGGGAGTCGCTTTTTCCCCTTAGCTTCTGCTCAAGGGGAGGAGAGGATATCTAGGATAGCCCGTTCCCCACCATGCCCGGTCGACTATTCGACTAAGAAGACTCAGAAAGAAAAATACATCCAGAGGACAAGGACTTTAAGAAACATAATTCATACCTGTGCTGCACAGACGGGACAAACTAAGGAGGAGTATGTAAAACAATTGAAGGGAGTGATCTCACAATCGCTTCCAAAAAGAAGTGTTGAAAGAAGATGCATCTGAGGCTAAGAACCTAACTCCACAACATGTTAGGAGAAACAAGAAATATGTTAGGCAGCCTGCCACTTCTGTACTGGTTGATGGATATCACTGGGTGCCATGCCCTCCGTCCTCTCAAACGGAGGGTATTGTGTTGACTGGGTCCGAGAGAGGCCACCGTCCTACTGGTAGACCCCCGGTGCCCCCACATAAACCTGTGAGATTGGCCTCAGTAGTTGTTAAGCCAAAGGGGGATGAGATCCAAAGACCTGTGGATGTTAAAGGGAAAAGACCCAAATCTCCTGAAAGGAAATATGTGCCAAAGAGGACTAAGTTGGAGAGTCTGCCACCACCTCCTAGAACTTCTAAGTTCATTTTGCAGCTCCAACGAGTTCCAGCCAACCCCACTCCAGTTTCAGTTGACTTGATGGATGTCCAGACTAGTACCCCAGTTGTTACAGTTGACAGTTCTCCCACAGCCCAGTTTAGTTCAAAATCCGATAGCCACCATCCCTGTTGTCCCAGTTGATGATCCCCAAGATCCGAGTGTCATTCCTAGGCTCCCTAGTCAGGTGTCTGGGGACCTTACCTTGCCAGATGTAGGAGCTATCACTTTACAAGCTCCTGCTTCTCCCCCCGAGGTATATGTCCCTCTCCCCATAGAGGATGCCACTCTTTTGACTTCCAGTTCTGGGATAGTCGAAGAGGAGAGAATTGACCAGGATCTAGAAATGGAAGATGAACCGGATACAAAGTCTCAACCAGATCCTAATCCAAAACTTACAGAAATTATTGCCCGCCTGGATTCTGAAGAATTATTCGATATGGCTGAATACAAAGGATACCTACCCCTTGATCCTAAGTACCTACCCCTTGATCCTAAGTCAGTTGGGGACAGATCGGTTGAGGAGATAGTTCAAGAGATAAGAAATATTTTGTTGAATAAAGAGGGAATGGCCTCTTTTGACCCTGAGCTGGATGATCTCCTTGGAGATGAAGATGATTATGTTGGTAGCATTCATATGGTTGAGACTAGGGGATCTAATAAAGAAACTGAGCCCAGCAAACGTCGATTTGTTAAAGACGATGATTCACATGCTGCCGAGTCAGATTCAGATGAATCTTTAAAGGCCAGAGATGAAGAGCACATAAAAAACTTGGAGACTCAGCTTGCAAGCATGATGTCACAAGTTAGGGAGATGCAAGAAAAGTTGGATAAGTCACAGCAAGAGTCTCTTAAAATCCAGCAGTCAGCTCGAGAACTCACGGAAAAGGCCAAAAAGGCAGAATTTAGTTCCAAACCTCTCGAGTCACCGCCTGTGACCCTTCCTTGTCCAATAGAAGCACCTCCAGTTTACCCCACAGTTTCCACCGCTCTTCCGATTCCGCCTCAGAAAGACATTAAGCAACTAATTGAGGACCAGGTAAGGGAGGCCTTAGCTCTTTCGCAAGGAACCGCGTCTATTCCAAAGGGTAGACCTTACCCCGAAGAATATGACTTAGTTCCTTACCCAAAGGGCTTTGTGCCACCAACTTTTAAAATTTTCACTGGAATTGAAAATCCGAGACAACATCTGGCCCATTTCCGAGCAAGCTGTTGCAATGCAGGAGGGTCAGATGCTCTACTATTTCGCCAATTTGTAAGTAGTCTATCCGGTATTGCTTTTGAATGGTACGCCGATCTGCCCAACGGTTCAGTAAAAACCTTTTGCGAGCTAGAAAATCTCTTTTTCTTAAGAGATTTTCTGGAGCGCAACAACGCACCACCGTGGGCGATCTCTCGTGGTTGAAAAGCAAAAGCCGGGAGAGTCTCTGGTTGAGTACATCTTGAGGTGGCGAAACCTCTCGATGAAGTGTGAACCCCAGTTGCAAGAGCAACATGCTGTGGAGATTCTTTTTTGAAGAATATCCACGGCCCTGTTGCTTTTCTACTGAAGGGTTTCACTATTAAAACTTTTGAAAAACTTCTTAATAAGGCTAGCAATTTGCAGGAAGAGGCTCCTAGGATGCCATTCTTACGAGAGCAGTCTGAAGATAAGAAGGGTCCTAAGTTGGTGAAAACTTTTGAAAAGAAAGCTGTGGTCTCAGCAGTAGATAAAGGAAAGAGGCCAGTGGTTAGTCAGCCTAGCCCTCCACCTCCACCACCACAGCCACCTCAGAAGCAGCCCTTTCAGATAGTTCCTCAGTATACTAGAGATCCCGCCTTCATTCCTTTCAGAGATAGATTGGCAAAGCCTTATCCATTTAAAAGGGAGTCAGTTAAGAAGATCTTCAAGAGCTTGTTAAAAGAAACCTGATTTTCAGTTGCCAGAGGCCAGGAGACCTGAGGATGAGAGCAAGAAAGATGACCCCAAGTATTGCCCGTACCACAGGATGCTTAGTCACCCTCTTGAGGACTGTGTTGTGTTCAAAGATTGGCTTGAGAGGAACTACACCCAAGGTAACATCATAATACCTAAGGAATACTTGGTCGATCCAGAAAAGGCTTCAATTAAAACTATTTCAGGTAATCCTCTTAACTCTTTTTGTCTTGTTGAAGATGGTTGGGACATTGCTTTGTCCCGGGCACTTAAAAAGTCGATTAACAAGTCTTTTCGTCTTTCTCAACAGCTGACTACGATAGCCCAGGCCCCGGTGTGGAAGGTTGACCTGGATGCTTCGCAGAAGGATGTTGAGCCACTTCCCTCTCCAGTAGTCGTAGGAACTACTGAGAAAAATGTAAAAAGAAGAGAAATTTGATTTTGTAAAGAGGAAGTGTGTAGATGAGAGATGTATCAGAATGGCGGATGGGTGGTGTTAAAACCCTTTCCCCTCTTTTGTTATCTGACTTTTACTTTGCCCCATCAAAGGCGAAGGGTCAAAAGATGAATAAAAAACATCCTTCTACTTCTGTCTTGATGATTGACCATGAATCTCAAATGCAAATTGATGACTCTCCTGTTTTAAATCAAACTCCTAATGAAACAAATCTTGATGTCAATCAAACCGACCTTCCCGAATCGACTGTTCAAGAAGATGTCGAATGTGAAGCCTTATCAGAAAGCGATTTCCCCCAATTTGATTTTCAGGGAAGTCCTATCGAGATAGAGTTTTCAGATTCTGACTCTCTTTCGGGAAACGACGATCCAATGCCTACAGTGAGTGTAGACACCGCTTTAGTTTGCCCGCCCGAGGATATCGAGCAGGTGCAACTCCGTGGTGGTAAAGTCTTACCTCCTAGGTTACCCCCTCAGGACAAAGGCAAGCAATCTTCATTCGAAAATCTAAATCCAGATTCCCCTCAGCAACCAGAATTTCCTTTAATTCCTCCGGGTTTCGAGTCTGTCGTTCCTAAGGTTGATTACAATGTTCTAGCCCACCTTAGGAAGTTGCCAGCAAAATTAAGTATTTATGACGCCCTCCTTCTCTCTAAAGAAATGAGGGAGTCTTTAATTAAAGCACTTCTCGACCCCGAGATTTGCTTAACACAGTTGGCTGCAACTTCAGAAGGTGAGGCTCTCTACTTCAAAGAGGTCCCCGGGGTTACCTTTTCGGACGAAGATTTACTCTTGGGAACTGCTGACCACAATCGCCCCCTCTACATTACTGTAGATGTGGGAAACTTTCAGTTATCAAGAGTCCTTGTTGATCCGGGTGCATCGGTCAACGTGATGAACATAAAGACTCTTGCCTATCTCAGAGTTGATACTAGCAAGCTTTCAACCGACAGGTTGGTGCTTCGTGGGTTCAACGAGAAGGGCGAGAGAGCTTTAGGTTCAATCACTTTACTCCTAGAAATAGGAGGGTTAAAAACTGAAGCTAAATTTCATATTATTGATTCAACTACGTCCTTTAACGCACTTCTAGGTAGACCTTGGATTCACGAATATAGAATGGTTCCATCTACCCTGCACCAATGCGTTAAGTATCAACGAAACGGCATTGAACATGTGATTAAGGGTGATTTGCAACCATTCTCGATTCAAGAAATTGGGATCTACGAAGATGCTGCGTATTTCATACCAAAAGGGTCCTCGTCCCGTTCTAAATTGGAGATCAAATTTGAGGAGAAAATGGTTGGATAAAAATTTTACCAAAAGAAGGAAAAAGATAAAAAACATCAATCAAGAAATGACATAATCGAGTAGTGAAGACGACTCTGATATCGTTGTCCTTAGGCCTCCAAGTACATTACCTCAAAGAGGTGGGAGGATGGCTTTAAGGGCACGAGGTCGAGGCCGTGCTTCATTAGATAGAAGAGCAGCACCTGTGTATATTGATCTGGAATCAGACTCTGATGGTGAACTAGAAAATCAAGGTGCTGCCTTCTCTCTCAACTACCAAAACATAAATACTCCTCCAAAATTTGATCTCACCTTAGACCAGGACAGTGACCCTGAGGCAGATATCTCAAAAGTTAAAAGTGATGAGCCTGAATTAACAATGTATGAAAAGCTCACTAGAAGGATTGAGGCCCTTTCTCTGACCCCACTGTCGGCTGGCAGGGTTGTAGGGTTGGAAGTCAAAGTGGCCCCCATCTTGGATGGTGAAGTTAAGAAAGTCCAGAAATTCTTTCCTGGCTCCTCCTCCGCAAGGGACGAAGGTGATGTAACCCTTGAGGAGGCAGATTTTAATGAATGAATTAATGGAATTACCTTTCGGCTACTTCCCTGTTTGTGTAAAAAATACTTTTTCTAAGGGTTCTATACCATACCGATGGACTAAGGGTCAAGCTAGATACCATGAAAATATTTGGCGAACAAAGATAAATAAAAATCCAACAAGTGGTATTGGCTTTGGGACCGTTAGTTCATTCGATGATGATGAGTATTGCCTAATGATAACTTACCATCTCGATTCTCCAAATGTCCCTACGGATCCCTTCTGTCCTCTAGATGGGCTCTGTTTGGAGACTTTAGACGATCCCGATGATCTTCAAGTTCGGGATGCACCCCCTGAATTCGAAGAGGAAATTAAGTCGACAATCGATGAGTTGAGAGAAATTAACCTGGGAAACGATGATGACCCCCGTCCGATTTTCATAAGTACTTTGTTAAACGAGGGTGAAACCCAAGACTTAATTCAGTTGTTATTCGAGTTCAGGGATTGCTTTGCCTGGACATACGACGAAATGCCAGGTTTGCCTGCTGAGGTAGCAGTTCACAAACTTGGGGTTCGGCATGATGCCATTCCTGTTAAACAAGCTCCTCGACGCATGCGCTTAGAGATTGAGCAACAAGTCGTTTCTGAAGTTAAGAAATTGGCAGAAGCCGGATTCATTCGAGAGGAGCAATATCCCTCCTGGGGTGGCCAGCGTCGTGCCAGTTCGAAAGAAAAAAATGTCAAATTCGGATTTGTGTCGACTATAGGGATTTGAATAAGGCATGTCCTAAAGATGAGTTCCCTCTACCAATACCAGAACTCATGGTGGACATTGCCTCCTCACATGCTATCTTCTCATTCATGGATGGCTCATCGGGTTATAACCAAATCAAGATGGCCCCGGAAGATGAGAGAAATACAGCGTTCAGAACCCCTATCGGAATCTTTTGTTATAAGGTGATGCCATTTGGCTTAAAGAATGCCGGAGCAACCTACCAACGGGCCATGACCCGTATCTTCGACGACTTAATCCACAATCAAGTTGAGTGCTATATTGACGATTTAGTTGTCAAAAGCAAGGTCAAAGAGGCTCACCTGTATGACTTAAGAGTTGTTTTTGAGCGGTTGCGCCGCTACGATTTGAAAATGAACCCCTTGAAGTGTGCCTTCGGCGTCGCCTCAGGAAAATTCTTAGGATTCGTAGTGAGGGCACCGCGGAATCGAGATCGATCCTGCTAAAATTGAAGCCATCTTAGATATGCCATCTCCTAAGAGCCTTACCCAGTTAAGGTCTCTACAAGGTAGATTGGCGTATATAAGGAGGTTTATTTCTAATCTTTCCGGGAGATGTCAACCCTTTTCTGTCCTTGCGAAGAAAGATGCTAAGTTCGTATGGGACGAGAAGTGCCAAAATGCTTTCGATGATATTAAGCAATACCTTTCCAACCCGCCAGTTTTGGCAGCTCCGATTCCGGGAAAGCCGCTAATTCTCTACACCGCAGCCTTAGATGAGTCTTTAGGTGCCCTGTTGGCTCAAGTCAACGACGAAGGGAAAGAGAATGCTCTCTATTACCTCAGTCGAAGACTCCTTCCTACTGAAATTCGATACCCGTCAATAGAGAAGCATTGTCTTGCTTTGGTTTTTGCAGCTCAGAAACTGAGGCATTACATGCTCTCTCCACTCAATCAGTTTGATTTCGAGAGTTAATCCTTTGCAATATCTTATGACCCCGACCTACGTTGTCAGGACGTTTAGCTCGTTGGTCTATGATATTACTCCAATTTGAGATTACTTTCACTCCTCTTCGTGCTGTGAAAGGACAGGCTGTCGCCGATTTTCTGGCAGCACACCCGCTGCCGGCAGATTCTCCTCTGAACGATGACCTACCCGATGAACAAGTCATGAGTTTGAGGGAACCTGATGAGGCCATCTGGGAATTATATTTTGATGGGGCAGCATCCTCTCGTAGGATTGCGACCCAACAATCTGTAATTCCTGGAAAGGCTGGAGTCGGTCTAATTTTCATTACGCCAGAAAAAGGAATGATGCATTTTTCCTACCACTTATCGGAGCCTTGCACAAATAACGAAGCCGAATACGAAGCTCTGATAACCGGTTTGGAACTTGCAATTCTAATGGAAATTAGAGAGATTAAGATCTTTGGAGATTCCCAACTGGTTATTAACCAAGTCGCCGGAACTTATAAAGTCTTGAATCCTAATCTCCTAAGATATCACCAGTACACACTTCACTTGTTGGAACAAATCCCTATTGCTACTTTGTATAGGGTTCCCCGTGGAAGCAATTCCGCAGCGGATGCCTTAGCAAAGCTTGCGAAGGAATTTGCATGTCCTGAGGAGGATTCCATCCCTATAGAGATTCAGGGTCGTAAAACCCTCTCCCTTATAGATTTGGAACACATTAGTAAGGCTCCCCTTCAGATCCTTTCTGCCTCTTCGACAACTGACGAAGAAGGCGATTGGAGACGACCCTTAATCGACTACCTTAAAGAAGGGAAGCTTCCCCAGGATAAATCACTCTCCAACCAGATTAAGAAACGTGCCCTGTCTTATGCACTAGTCAACAATTTGTTGTACCGTCGGTCCTTCGATCACATGTGGCTGCGCTGTTTTGGATCAGCAAGAAGCCCTGAAGATTGTTAACGAAGTTCATTCAGGACTATGCGGTGCACATCAATCGGGTCCAAAAAAATGAAATTGAAGATTAAAAGACTTGGATACTACTGGCCTACAATGATTGACGATTGTATGAATACTGCAAAGCACTGTCATCAATGTCAGGTCCATGGTGTGGTTTTACATCAGCCGCCTAATGTGTTGCACCCTACGATAGCCTCGTGGCCCTTCGAGAGTTGGGGCACAGATATCATTGGGCCGATTGACCCTCCCTCTGCGAGGGGACATCGTTTCATATTAGCAGCGACTGATTACTTTTCAAAGTGGGCGGAAGCAATCCCCCTACGCAATGTAACATCACACCATGTCTTAAAATTCTTTCGTGACCATATCGTATATCGATTCGGCGTACCCCGCAGAATCATATCCGATAATGGGTCCGCATTCAAGTCTACAAAAATCAACAATTTCGTAAGGCGCCATAATATTGATTGGAGATATTCGACGATCTATTATCCTCGGGCAAATGGATTGGCCGAGGCCTTCAACAAAACCTTGGTGCAAATTGTTAAAAAGACCCTTGATGATAACAAACGACAGTGGGATGAGCGGTTGGTGGAAGCTTTGTGGGCTTACCGTACCACTTATAGAACCCCGACCCAATCCACCCCGTTTGCACTAGTGTATGGATCTGAGGCCGTTTTACCCTTGGAAATACAAATCCCTTCGCTCAGGATTGCAGTTCAGAATCAAATCACAAACGAACAAAATGCAAAAAACTGCGGTTGGAAGAACTCGAAGGCCTTGAAGAGCGACGTCTCCAAGCTCAACAAAGTTTAGAGTTGTATAAGTCCCGTATGGTTCAAGCCCATGATAAGTTAGTGCGACCTAGGACCTTCCAAGCGGGAGACTTGGTGTTGGTCCTTCGGAGGCCTATTTTAGCCCATCGAAAGTTGGGAGGCAAATTTGAACCTACATGGGAAGGACCCTTCGTTATAGAGACTGTCTACGAAGGAGGCTCGTATCAGTTAGTAGATTGCAAAGGAAACCACCCAATGCTACCTGTCAATGGGCGTTTTCCTTAAGAAATACTATGCTTGATGTAGCTCATTTTATCAATTAATAAAATTTCTCTTTCTTGATTTGCAACTTGACTCTTCCCTGTTTAAGGTCTTTCTTTATCTTAACGCTCTTAGCCTTTTTTCCTTAGGGTCGGATCGTTCCCTCCCTTAGGACCACACCTGCTAGTGGTGGAGTACGCCCTCCGTGGCACCACCCTGGCATTTGACTTGGGAATTAGTGGTGGAGTACGCCCTTCGTGGCACCATCCTGATTCACACTCGCTAGTGGTGGAGTACGCCCCTCGTGGCACCATCCTAGTTTGCCAGTTAATTTTGCCTATTAGGAGTAAGTCTTCTATCAGCATCCTATAGGCCTAAGGGTTGGGTGATGCCCTTCCTTAGACCCAAGGCTAGGTATTCCCTACCTTGGTTTCCAGTTGATCCGTCTACTAGGAGTAAGTCTTCTATCAGCATCCTGTAGACCTAAGGTTGGGTGATGCCCTTCCTTAGACCCAAAGCTAGGTATTCCCTACTTTGGTTTTCCAGTTAATTTTGCCTATTAGGAGTAAGTCTTCTATCAGCATCCTATAGGCCTAAGGTTGGGTGATGCCCTTCCTTAGACCCAAGGCTAGGTATTAGTTGATCCGTCTACTAGGAGTAAGTCTTCTATCAGCATCCTGTAGACCTAAGGTTGGGTGATGCCCTTCCTTAGATCCAAAGCTAGGTATTCCCTACTTTGGTTTCCAGTTAATTTTGCCTATTAGGAGTAAGTCTTCTATCAGCATCCCTATAGCCCTAAGGTTGGGTGATGCCCTTCCTTAGACCCAAGGCCCTAGACCCAAAGTAGGTATTCCCTACCTTGGTTCCAGTTGATCCGTCTACTAGGAGTAAGTCTTCTATCAGCATCCTGTAGACCTAAGGTTGGGTGATGCCCTTCCTTAGACCCAAAGTTAGGTATTCCCTACTTTGGTTTCCAGTTAATTTTGCCTATTAGGAGTAAGTCTTCTATCAGCATCCTATAGGCCTAAGGTTGGGTGATGCCCTTCCTTAGACCCAAGGCTAGGTATTCCCTACCTTGGTTTCCAGTTGATCCGTCTACTAGGAGTAAGTCTTCTATCAGCATCCTGTAGACCTAAGGTTGGGTGATGCCCTTCCTTAGACCCAAAGCTAGGTATTCCCTACTTTGGTTTCCAGTTAATTTGCCTATTAGGAGTAAGTCTTCTATCAGCATCCTATAGGCCTAAGGTTGGGTGATGCCCTTCCTTAGACCCAAGGCTAGGTATTCCCTACCTTGGTTTCCAGTTGATCCGTCTACTAGGAGTAAGTCTTCTATCAGCATCCTGTAGACCTAAGGTTGGGTGATGCCCTTCCTTAGACCCAGAGCTAGGTACTCCCTACTTTGGTTTCCAGTTAATTTGCCTATTTGGAGTAAGTCTTCTATCAGCATCCTGTAGACCTAAGGTTGGGTGATGCCCTTCCTTAGACCCAAAGCTAGGTATTCCCTACTTTGGTTTCCAGTTAATCTGCCTTTGGAGTAAGTCTTCTATCAGCATCCTATAGGCTTGAGGTTGGGAGATCACCTCCCTTCCATCCTTGAGATTCCACTTCTATTCGGTCAACGCCAATGTGTGCAGCAGAAGTTCCTTCAACCACACACATTGGGGGTCCATTTGTTGACCTCATTTTTGTATGAGGTCACTAAGACCCTTCCAGAATCCAGATCTAATCCTAGACCCTAGGATCCACTCTAGACCTTAAGACCCCTTCCTAGACCTAGACCCTAGGATCTATTCTAGATTTTGAGATCCTTTCCTAGAGCCCGACCTTAGGGTCTATTCTAGACCTTAGGATCCTTCTAGATCTAAGACCTTTAGGCCTATTCTAGAGCCTAGGATTCTTCCATATCCAAGTCCTAGAACTCTTCTAGATCCTAGGATCAATCCATATTCAAATCAATCCATACCCTTGACTAACTCAAACCTCAAATCAATCTAAACTCCATTCAATTTAAATTCAAATCAATTCAAACTTCAGACCCCTTCAAACCATGACCCAGTTCAATTGAGAATTCAAACTTCAACTTTGACTTTGATCCTACCCTTGACCTAGCTTTGACCCTATCCATTCATTAACAATCACCACATGATTGTTAATGATTTGGATACTTCAATATTAATTACTCGAGCTTAAAATCCATTCCAAATCCAGAAATCCAGACTCAAATCCAAAGCCTTAAGGCCTTGTCCTAAAGACCTTTTTCAAAGAATTTTCAAACATTCCAAAACCCAGTCCAATGGCCTCTGATTCAGGGTCTATCACTTACAAAGTGATAAGACATGTCTCTAGAGGCTACCCTCCAATTTTGAGCCCATTCTGAGGTCTCTAACCCCAGAATCTGAATTAAAATCCAAAGGCTGTAAAACCTTCAAATATTTACAGCCTATGCCACTGAACCCAACCCCTTTTGAGATTTTGATCTTGGAGCCCTTATCAAAGCCTCCAACCACTTCCCGATTCTTAATTTTAACCCACTGAGCAGTAAACTGCATTTCTCAAATCCATTTTTTTGACCCTAGTTGACCAATAGGTCAGAATTGACCAAAATACCCTTATGGGATTTCAAATGGCCATTTCAAATCAAATCAATTCCAAACTCTTCGAAACCACTTCCAATGAATTCCAAATGTCAAATTCAATTTGTTGAACTCAAACCCAGACCTTGGGTCAACCTGGTTGACCAAGTCAACCAGGTTTGACCCATTAACCCATACACCCCTTCCCTTTCAAAATTTTTGAATCAATCCTATTCCAAGTCCTTTAGATGCATGGGATGACCCCTTGGGCACCCAAGAGACCCCTCTTGGTGACCCAAGCCTTGGGCTCACTTGGGTTAGTCACATGGCTTGACCCAAGTAACCAAGAAGAGGTCTCCCTTGAGCCATCTTTTGATCTTATCCAAATTGAATCCAAATCAAAGTGCCATTGAGTTCCCATGGACCCAATACACCTTCCTTGATCAGCCCAACCCTTGGGCTCATTTGGGTCAAGAGTTAGGCTAGCCCAAAGTGCCCAAAAGCACTTGGGATTGAGCCAAATCTCAACCTAAGCCCAATTGAACTTGACCAACACCTCCCATAGGTGGCCCTAGGTTCAATACACCTCCTCCAGCCAGCCCATGCCTTGGGCTAGCTTGGGTCAGGAGTTAGGCTAACCCAAAGTAGCCAAAAACACTTGGACCCGAGCCATCTCCCTGCCCAGATCAAATTGGACCCAATTGCCACTTGCATTGGGTGCACCAGACCTAGACCCACTCCCCACCTCAAGCCCAGGGTCTGGCCTGACCTGGGTTGAGCCCGAATCGACCCGAACCAACCAAGCAGGTTTGGATCAACCCGAGCCATCTTTTAATCCAGATCAAATTCGACCCAATTGCCACCTGCATTGGGTGCACCAGACCCAGACCTGCCTCCCATACCGAACCCAGGGTCTGACCTGACCTGGATCGAGCTCACTTCGACTCGAACCAAGCAGGTTCGAGCCCAACCGAGCCACCGGATCGACCCCAGCTTCCTCAGGCCAATTTGGCTCCACTCTCGGCTCCAGTATGTCCCCATCGGCCTTCCCTGGTCAACCCGACCCAGACCATGGCCGGCGGCGGTCGGAACCAATGGAGAGCAAGCTCCGGTGGTCCCCCCAGGCCGATCCTGACCGAAAGCCTTCCAAAGGCTGTGGCTCGCCGGCTTGAGGCTCACGAGCTCTCTGGAATGGTGCCCCTTTCCACTTGGCATCAATCCGAGACCTCCTCCGATTCAATCCTGGCCGTCCGAGCTCGCGGGAGGAGGCTGAATAGGTTGGTGCTCCCCAGAGCTCGCCAGACGATCCCAGTGTTTTCAAACGATTCCCCAGAGCTCCATCCATCTCCCAGCATCTTCCTTCGAGCTCCCAGACCGCCCCTTCCATCACTTCGAGCGAACTCCGGCGAAAGGCTTCGGCATCCCGCTCGAAGTCATACCTCCAGCCGTCCTCCAGTCGCGGCCTCTGAAGGAAACCTGCTCGCCTTCGTCCCCTGAAGCTTCCAGATAGAGAAGCTCATTCGTTGAGGCTTTCTCTGCGGTAATTCCTTCATCCCGAGCTCCCTAGCTAGGTAGTCCGGTCAAGTGTGAAGGAAACCTTCACCCCAGCGGATCTCCACCGTTGGATTGAAGGTTTCCACCCCCCTGATCCTCCCTGTGAAATTTCGTCGAAGTTCGCCGGCGCGATCGCTCGGATCACGCCGGAGAAGGTTCACGGCTTCGGGTAAAGGCGGAGGTTGAAGACGTAATCTCAGCCGTTGATTTCGATCAACGGCTCGGATTAGATCCCGCGGTCCCGGAGCGTGTTTAATCCCAGCCGTTCGATCCGCCATCCGACGGCTGTGGTTAATCCGGCCGTTAACAGTTAGCGCCAATCATTGTCTGGCGAATCAGCGCGCGCCGCGCGTGGGTAACGGTCGCTGACTGTGTAATTGCCGGATTAATTAAATCCAGAAATTCAAGGGAACTTCAAAAATTCATAACTCCCTGCACACTTGTCCAAATTAGGTGTTCTTAGGCTCATTGGAAAGGTCTCAGGGAGCACTACAAAAGCCCTATGGTTCCAGACCCTGGTTAGGTCAATCTTAGGTTTAATTTCATTTTGAGCATTTTATGAATTTCTTTAATTACTTTTTAAATACATGTCTACCAGGTCTGGAATTTTGGGAGATTGAAATTGGACATGTTTTTGACATGTCCAAATTTTATCTCCCCGTTTTATGTTGTTCAAGGGCATTTTACCTAATTTTTAAGTTTAAGGGTCATGGTTTGACCCTTAAATTCAAAAAGGGATATGGACCTATCCAATGGGATTTAGGGTGTGATTTTTGGTGTGCTGATGATGTTTAGGATAAGGAGTGTAGAGCCACTGATTTTTGCCCCAATCCAAGCCTAGGATAGATCCCTATAGTGATTTGAAGGTGTGACTTAGAGCTCACCTTGGGTGGTTTAGTTAACCACCTTAGAGTACTCCTTTTGAGCCCAAATTTTGTGGGTTTAGGCCTTAGGATCAGGTGATCCTTTGGTTTAAATTTCATCACATTTGGGGTTCATTTGGTTTCCCAAGTAGGAGCCACAATAATTCCCCTTAGAAAATCCCCCTTCAGCCTTAATAAAATTCTAATAAATTTGATTTAATTCTTAAAAAAATTCCCCAAAAATACCCCTAATTAACCTCAATTCATCCCTCAATCAGTGAAAATTGGAATCCCTTTAATTTGACATTCAAATATATTCTAATCTAATTTTTTAAGCTAAAATCACTGTTTAATCAATTTTAATTAATTAAAAATTATTAAAAATCCCAAAAAAATCTTTAAACACTTGCTGATCTCTCCTTAGATCATTTTTGATCTTTGGAGTTGATCTCAAGAAGTTTAAGACTCATTTGGGTTCAAATTATTAAAATGGCTCTTAATTGAAATAAATTTAATAATTCCAATAAATACCCAAACTTCCAAAATTCATTACTAATTATAGAAAATTCCAAATCAATCAAACTCAGTGGCTAATGACTCTAATTAAAATCTAGTATTTTCCAAAAATTTTAAACCCTCAAAATCTGGTCAAAGTCAAAAAGTCAACATTTTGGTCAACCTTAGGTCAAAATCGGGTTAAAACTTCTAAAAATCATAACTTTTGATAGAAAACTCCAAATTGAGTGTGCCACCTGTCTAACAACTCATAATTAGGTCTAGTATTTATTAAAAATCTGAAACCTTTAAGATTAACTCTAATTTTAAAAGTCAAGTTTTGACCCCTTAGTTAGCATATCCGGATAATCTTCAAAAACCCATTAACCCTTTCAAATTCCAGAATTTTCTTAATAGGATATAATAAAATTCTCAACCAACCCATTAAAATCAGTAACCAACTCCCTTTAATATCAAGCCACTCTTTTAATTCCAACCAATTTAAATCAACTTAATCCCCCGATTGCTACTGGGTAACCCAGGCCTACGAGGCTATTAGCTTAGCCCCAAGGAAGGTGAAATAAACTTCACGGCCTCGGTGTGAAACAAAGGTAGTAATCAATTAACTTTTAAAATATGTTTAATTAAAATTCTTAATTTATTAATACTTAAATTTTAATCTAAATCCCCTTTTAAGCCTTAACAAACCCAGACTTTTAGACAACTTCAACTAATACCCACACTTTAGGACCTACCCCAGCCACACGACCTTTTACACACACTTTAGATGATGTGCTAGGACAACCAACTCTAGATTTAGGTTAGGCCGGTGTTTACTTTACTGCTGTGTGCCGGATTTTTTTCGTAGTTTTCACTGCATGTTGTGGATGAAATTGCTTTGCTGTGTCTGCTTACTTTTTCTGCACTCTGTGGATGGATTGATGTGTTTGGCGACTAGATTACCCTTAGGTTAGGTACGATCTGGATGTTGACACAGTTTTCTGCAGGTGGCCACGCGCTCATGCAGGGCAATATAAAAAGGGGGCAAATCAAAAAAAAAATGCATAAATATTATAAACTCTTTGCACAGGTGCTTCAGCTGCTAAAGCCCCCAAATCATAAAAAGAGCGTGGCCAGTGTGTTTACTTTCTTTTCTGCTCATATACAACTGCTTGGGAATAACTGCTTTTTATATATTAATTGCTTAGGATAACCCTGCAGGTGAGTCTAGATTTTTTTTTGATATCAAATGTAATTTGTGTAATTGTTAAATGTTGTGAAAGTTAGATTTTGAGTTGGGATATATAGATCCAAAGCTTGGATTCCAAAGAGGAAAGGATACCCCTAAGGGAACACTCCTTTTCCATTTGGAGATCCAAATTTGGGCCATACTCCTCCTTACCCAAAGGGGAAAGAGTGGCCTTCCCCTTAGAGGGAAGTGCCCTCTTATCCATTTGGGTAATCCACTACGAAGATTCCAAGAAGATTGAAGAAAAGGAGTCCAAAGAAGAACGAGATTGAGGATTTGAAGATTTGAAGATTGAGAATATCCCACTCAAAACTACTTTGCGTCATTACTAGGTTTAGAATCCGGGTTGTTGTCAGTGGTGCCCGGCCACTTTACTTTCTGCAAAACTCTGGTTTGTAATAAGCAAGGCAACTTTGCCTATGGACATTTATTAATTAGTTAATTTATATTTGATGTGATGATCTGATTGCCTTTAGGATTACCTGCTTTTATTAGTTTTTTTTGGCGATTGTGTGCCGCTTTTTGTTTTTTGCCTGGACTCGTGAGGCTCGTGAGGGTGTGAAAAAAATTTTTATACTCATAACCTTAAAGTCTAAAATTTTAGTGAGTCTAAATAACATAGAAAGATAACGAATCTAGGGAATTAGCCGGGGATCGACCCCGGGGGCATCGCATGCATATTTCTGCATTACTCTTTCCTTGCTTTAGACCCTTCCCCGCCTGCGGGTAGAGTCCGGATAGTCTGACCTATGAGGACGAGGTGCCGGACCTGGGGAAGTCCAGTCTTCTAAAAAATTATTTTTCTAAGCCTGTTTTTAAAAATTTCAAGCATACTTGATTGGAAGTTGTTAACTAGCATGCATTGCATTAGATACAAACTTAAAGAGTCAAAATTTTAATTGCATCAGTTTAGCATTTTAGCACCCAACATAAGTTGAAGGGGCCAATTAGGAAAATCTCTAGATGTCGGCCCCAACTCTCCAAAACTTTAATTACAACGTCCCCACCACTCTTTCATAAAAGACCGGACTCATCTCTTTTAAATCGACTAGGTGGTTAGCTGGCTCCCCAATCCAGGCCGGGGTAAGTCCAGACCTTGCACTGCATTAGTTAGGATCGGACGACTGTGGTCCAGTGTCCAAAATAGATTTAGGATCCGGGGCAGATCTTTGATCATAAGACCCCAAATTTCGGGAATATAATCCCAAATTTCTAATAAAATGCTCAACTCTAATTAAAAATTCCTTTCAGTCCTAAAACATAAAGCCCAACACTTAGATTAAGTTGGGACACTTCCGGAAGGTTCTGGAATCTCAAAGTGTCCCCTACCACTCTCCCCTTGAATCTGTTAATAACTGTTCAATCTCGCTCCATTCCCGTTTGATTTTCCAATAATTCTATCCATGCTTTGATATCACTCCTAGAAACTCTAACAAAATTCTGCCACCATTTTAATCGGGAGTTTTTCGTAGGAGATTTTTGTCTCCCTGCGATGTAATTAACTACGAGGGCTTGCGCTCGTAGGAGATTTGGAACCCCACACACCTGATTTTAAAATTGATTTTAAAACTTCACTAGATTTCTTTGGGAAAAGTTAAAGAATGATCGTCGTCGTTGCATTAAAAGAATTATCGTAGAATGGTGTCATTTCCCTTTGGGGAGATACATCCTTCTTCGATAAGGCTTTGGATGTGAATGCGTCGATCATACTTCTTGAATATTGTAATTGGGTATTTAGTTGAACTCTACTTTGTTCCTTCGGGGCCATATGAAGTTCTCCTTAGAACCCGATCATAATATTCAAGATGAATTTACATAATTCTAAGTCTGAACATCGTTATCAAAATTTATTTTCGTCCTTCGGGGTGATATACTCTTTCTAACGAGTTGATTCGACCTTAGAATTAAAACTCAAACTACAGGCTAATTAGTCTCCAACCAACGGGTCAATTAGTTTGTTTATTTAACACATGTAAATTATATCACAATACTATAATAATAATAATGATCATCTATTACTCAAGCACATATCCACATACATTTTTAATGAATTGCAGCAAATATTACATAATTGAGCATAATTAAGAAGATATTAAAATGTCAAAATGGTAGATAATAAAGAATCATATTAGGCAAAAATATATATATTTTAAAAATTACCAAATTATTAGGGATTATGTTAAATGATATTTTAAAACTTTTATTATACTACACTATTTTTAGAGATCAAAATAAATTTTAGGATAGATAAAAATCAAAGTATTTCTAAAATTACTTGGTGAAAAATATCAAATAAATACTCAAAATATTCATAATCTCAATCTGTATAATATAAAAAAGTTATGCGATGAAAGTTTTCCCAATAGAAAGTTATACACATTTTTTCAGTAACAAAAACATAAATTTAATAAGAAAAACATTAAAAATATAAAATATTTGAAATCATAAAAAGGGTTTATATTTCTTACAACGAGATGAGCAAATATCCCAATAGACTTGACGGACAAAAATCACACAACGAAAATTCAAACTTCCCTTTTCTCTCTTTTCCCCTTCTATCTTATTTTCTCTTAAAACATCTATATTAGCCGAAAATAGAATAGGGAAAAATTATTTAAAAGTTAAAAGTAGTTCTTTATGATATTTTATAATAAAATATTATATATAATTAATATAATCAATATTCAATATAAAATTCATACAAATTAATTTGGGACTTTAAAAATTATAAAATATCTATAAAATAAATTATTTTATTTAAAAAAATATTGATAAAATTGGTTTACAAAATGTATACTTGATAGTCCAGAAATCTTCACTTGTACAGACATGAACTAATTTTTTTTAGGATTTTTACTAGTATCTAAAAATTATGAAAACATTCATGTAAGTAAAATACTACAATCAAAATACTATGGAGAAAAAAAATTATGATTTAGAGTTTTAATGACTAAAAAAAAAAGGCAAAGTCAAAATATGGGCTATTATAATCCACCCACCTTAATAAAATGTCATTTCCAACATTTCCCCTAAAGGATTCAGGAATATAATAGAGATAAACCAATTATGTTAAATCAAAACTCAACTCAAATCAAAATTAACTCAAAACTCATCAAACATTATACAGTCATGTAGTTCATTCTATCACATGTCATTCAATTATATATACAAATAGATGCATCTTAAACTACCCATCCTACCCAACTCTCAATCAAATCCTACAGCTCTGGTAACATACAATTCTTTTAACAACTACTCTAATACCAATTGTGATGCCCTAGAATCTAATTTGGAAGAATCATTCTTTTAATCTTTTAATAAATAACAATAGAGCTATTTAATATTATATATCAGTAATAATTTGTACAATAGATTCTATAATTTAAAATATCAATGTACACATCTATATTCATTCTCAAAAAAGATATACACTACTCAGTATCTACACAATCAAATCATAACTACTTTGACTTGAGTACAAAAGAAAAATAAAAAGAAATATAACCTGAAGAATCCTAACTAGACACACACTCTTGCTCCCCCTGCCCTGACCTGAAATAATTTAATCACATATAATGAGCTTAAAAAGTCCAAAAAATCATCAAAATCTTTAATTGAATTCAAAGCATAACAAAAGAGTAACATGCATATCAATAATCAAATCATAACATTTACATTCATATGATCATTGAATAAATGTAAAAATAATAAAATTATATGGAGTAGTAGTAGAATCTACAAATAGTAAAATATCATAGTACGGAAGCCCGTAAAGCAATAAACCTATGAGTGTTAAATCTATAAAGCAATCGACATATTCGTAATACCAATTAGTAAATAAATCATATAAAGCATCCAATCAAAAATTTAGTAAAGACCGTTGAAATTGAATCAATGTAGTAAAATCATATTGGAATATACACATGCTATCTAGTTATTTTATATCACATGCTCAGTATATTACATGCTTAATATCAATACAGTAAATTAGTAGAATCAAATAGTATCAATATCTATATCAATAACAATAATAATCCAGTGACATGAGTAGTAGAATAATACAATAATAGTAAATCCGTATAGGAACAATAAATTTGTAAAATAATAAGAGCAATGCCTAAAAACATGCATTTTAGTAGTCATACTAAATAAGTAAGAAGTCCTAGCTATCACGATATTTTTTAGTATTATATCAGTATCAATAAATCATTGTCCCAATAAATAATATCATCACTTTTTATCTGTTGGTACAATAATCATCTACTTAACTCCTAACCAACATAACATGAATTAGTAGAGGATAACATTAAACCATAATATTTAGAGGAAAACCTGTCGGCCCACCATCCTGTACAAGTTAATTTGTCCCCAACCAATGGGTTAACTAGTATTTCCTTGTTTGTTTGACACACACACACACATTATTATCATAATAATATAACAGTAATAGTGATCAGCTCTTACTCAAGCATATATATTCACAACCATTATAATACATTACAACAAAAAATGCATAATTGAGCTTAATTAAGAAGATGTCAAAATATCATAGCGATAGACAACAAAGAATTATATTAGAAAAAATACACATTTTTAAAAAATATTAAATTACCAGGGATTATGTAAAATGATATTTTAAAACTTTTATTGTAATGCACTATTATTTTTAAAGGTGAAAATAAATTTTGGGAGAGGCAAAAATCACTATATTTCTAAATCACCAAGTGAAAAATCTCAAATAAATACTCAAAATATTCATAATATCGATCTCTATAACATACAAAAAGTTATGTGATGTAAGTTTTGCCAATATAAAGTTATTCACATTTTTTGATAACAGAATTACAAATTTGTTTAGAAAAATATTGAAAATACAAAATCTTTGAAATAAGAAATAGGATAAAGGTTTCTTACAACGAGATGAGCAAATATCCCAGCATGTTTGACGGACAAAAATCGTACCATGGCCTCCAAATTCAAATTTCTCTTTTCTATCTCTTCCCTTTCTCTCTTATTTTCTCATAAACCATCTCTATTAGTCGAAAATAGAATAGGGAAAAAGTATTTAAAAGTTAAAAATAGTGCTTTATGATATTTTATAGTGAAAATTTTATATTATATAATATTTAATTTAATTAATTTTTAATATAAAGTTCATATAAATAAATTTAGTAATTTAAAATTTATAGAAAAATATTCATAAAATAAATTATTTTATTTAAAAAATATCGATGAATTCAGTTTACAAAACGGACACTTAACGGTCCCGAAAGCCTCATTTGTACCGACATGTATCAATTTCTACAATATTTTAACTAATGTGCAAAAATTATGAAAAAAATTATGTAAGTAAAATATTACAATCAAAATACTATGGAAAAGACAAATTATAATTTAGAGTTATAATGACTCTAGAAAAAAATTTGCAAAGTTAAAATACGAACTATTACACTCATAGTAGCTAGATACTGATCATCCAAAGTAACAAAAGAATCAAAATTCTCATTTGCCACACTAGAAAACAAATCATCCACATGAGTGGAAACATCACAATCCACATGATCTAAACAATCTAAATTATAGACGAGAGTCTCAATAAGAGAGACAATAGAATTAGTGATACGAGCATCAGTTCGCAACACACTCTCATTATTAACACAAGAAATAACCATAGGAATCACAACAACTTACATCAGAACATTCTCCTCGGCATGACCAACAACAACCCTATCAACCTCCATGCCAATAACAATTACCCCATGAAGACCCCATTAATTGACACCTTATTAATAGGTGAAGCAATACAATTTTCAATAACATTTTCTAAATCATCAACAAACTTCTTATTAGTCATGAGGAGATTAGAATTAACAACATGAACATTCACCGGAACAGAAGACTTGTTGCAAATCCCCCTTACCATGCCCAATACGATTACAATGGACACAAAAGGGAGGAAATTCTTCCATGACTACAAGCTTAATATACCCAAACATTTTTGGACTTAACCACACTTTGTCCGGATATTATTTAGTAATGTCAAGCTTGATTGAAACCCATGGTATAGATGGTTGAAAACCAATGGAGGTTGCATTATCAACCTTTAACAGATCACCAAATAGAGAACCAAGGTGTGGAGGATACGAGGTGAGTAAAGGTGAGGTCATAAGTTAGGGAAAGAAATCCAAATGAGAATGATAGGTGATTCAACTCCAATATCAAGTTAGGGCAACCATTTGATTAACTTCATGTAACAATTATTGATAAAATAAGATATATGACCAAACACTATGCTATAATCCATATAATTCAAAAAATTAATCAGAATATGTGACGGGTTGAGCAAAGTCACAGAAAAATCCACTTTGAGCTTAAGGTTGAAGAAGAACTTTCGGATAGATTCTAGGCTAGGGCACCAGTTAGGAAAAAAACCTACCAAAGCAAATTGCACTGGAGCTGCAAGTACTAGGATTTCCTCCTCAGAGATCCAAAGAGATGGCATTCCATGAATTAAAATAGAAGGTTTGAGCTCAAGAAAGCATACATCAGATGAAGAACAAGATAAAACATCTAAAAAGGAATGTGATTTCAAAGAACCATCCAAAAAGTCGGGATCAGAGATTCGCAGCCCATCTGGCCAAGAACGACTGGATTGAGGCGGTACATCAAAGCCACATGAAAGAAAACCAAAACTAAAATAAATAGTCGAAGAAGAAAGGAATCTTCCCTTAGTCCAACTTTCTTGATGGAGGGATGGTAATAGCCACCAGAAGAAGCTCGGCACAATAAAACCTAGCAACAGAAGATGAGCCAAAGTGCAAGGAAAAGTCACAAAAAGTAAAACTTTCACTCAATAATAAGAAATTTTACATAGTTTTTTTATTAAAAGGAAATTCCATTAAATAAAAAAGGTAATATAGCACAAGCCTAAAAAAGATGCCATATATAAGACAAATACAGTGAGAGGACAGAATAGTTAGTGTCCTGCCAAACAACCTGAATAAGACAATGAAAAGGAAAAAATTCCAAAGCATCTGGACTCAGACCACTACCTGGTTGCTAGGCTTGGGCCATCTAAGGAGGAAACAAAGGCAATCACGTAGATTCCAAACACATCAGGTTCACCAAATTAAAAGACCAAAAATTTTAATAAGGAAAAGGACCACCAAGGTTGCAAACCAAGCTCTGGCCATCCACGGGGCATGCAGGGATATTGTCTCATCATAGTCCAAAGCTAATTCCAAAACTATAATAGAGTAGGTAAATAACCCAAGTAATCGAGCCATAGCTCACCAAAAAACAAGACAAAATGAGACGCAACAGAACATCCAAACCCAAAAAATCGAGAGCAGCATATCAGAAAATAAAAAAATAGCCATCTCTGCAACTTAGAACAAAATGAGAAAGAAATTTCTTATATCCTAGATTTGCTTCGACGATGTTTTCCACTACGGGAGAAAGGGGGTTCCAAAGCACGAGAAACCTCCAAATCAAACAAATACTGTATGGCCCCAATGTCACCCCCAAGTCATCCTCCAGATCACACGAAGAGTCCTGAGAATCATCCTACCAATCAATTTGCCCCAAATAGGACTCCCCTAATCTCAATAAAATTTGCAACTTAAGAAGATAAGGTGAAATTTGCTTGACAGGAACATCAACCAAAGAATCACAAATAACAGTCCCCCAACAGAGGGATATCTGACCAAAGCACCATGATCCAAATGGCCAACATGATCAACCTCCTACACTCAAGGAGCCAAAGCAACATAATAATCCTTGACCACATTATCTTTAATTAAATTAACATCCGCTAACTTAAGGAGAGTCACATTAGAAGAAACCAAATTATTAGAATTAAGGCAATCAACATCACCCTCAACCAATATAGCCATATTTTCTTGCTCCCTAGCATTAATTATAGAAGGCTCACCCCCATTAGCACCACTATTATCTATAGGGACATCACCAACACAATGACCCACCCCAATAAAAGGAAGAATATCACCAGCATTATGTGAAGTATGAGCACCTGCCGAAGGTCCCTCCACCACAAAAGGGCAAACATCTCTCACATGACCCAAATTAGAAAATAAAATCGGCCAAACATCTCTCACATGACCCAAATATTTATAATGGGAACAATACAGGGGAAATTCTTCCATCTCCATGGATTGAATATACCCCACAAAATCAGAGCCAAGCCACACTTCATTAGGATAACATTTAGTAATATCTAACTCAATAAATATACAAGTCACCGAAGGTCTAGTGCCGCTAATAGTAGCATTATCAGTATGCAAGGGTTTACCAAACAATGACCCTAACCCCTGCAAAATGTGAGGAGAAAAGAGATATAGGCGAAGGTAGGGAAATGACACCGAAATGAGAATAACAGAATATTCTATTATAGATATGGACCTAAGTACGATGATTTTAATGATAAAAATAATAGTATTACTTGACTACTGCCATTCATGCATATCTATTTTATATGCCTAGCTCACTAACCTTTTAGGTCCAGAAGTTCACTTGGAATGTCAATCAGCTCAAGATCACGTATACTAGGACTGAGTTAGTCTATAATTTCTATTTCAATGCATTTTTTACCTTTTCTTGAGTCAAATGTATCTTGGTGAATCCCGAAGCTAAGTAACCTTGCACACACACACTCAAGAGGAGAAATTTAGTGAGGTAGAGTTTTTCTTTTCTTGATCATATCATACATGATAATTTTATATCATCTTGGACGATCATTCAAAAATAGAAATCCTAATTAGGGCATCTAGGTAATGTAAACCTACTTAAGAAAATTGTCTTGGATGATACTCCCATCGTTCTGGATCATATGCTAAAAAAAAAAACTCAGCCGCCAAACTCATTTTGGTAAGATTTTATTTTTAGAATTTTATTCTAATCGTACAAGATGATCCCATATCATCATGGATGATTCATTACAATTATGCATAAATTAGTCAGGTGATTAAGGAAAATAATTAAGGTTAGATTAATCAATCATATCAACCTAAACAATCTTTGGATCATCATGGTCGATCAGTAAGAAAAATATTATTCTTCTCCTAAATCACATGGACATCATGAACTATCTACTGGATGATCAATTATAATTATTCATCGTCCAGATGTATCTTTTAGATGACCCGAACTATCTGCTGGATGATAATCATTTATTTTGAATGAATCATACAAGATGATCCAAGCATTGTTCTAGACGATCAATAAAATATGTATCTCCTGGATGTCCCGAACTATCTGCTGGATGATATATATAATTTTGAACTTATCGTATAGGATGATTTCAACATCATCCTGAAAAGTCATGATAAATAATGTGTTCTATTCAAACAATAAACCCAAATCTTCTTTGTTTGATGGGTTGAATTACACTAATCGTATAGGACAATTTGTTGATCGTCTTGGATGATCTGTGATGGCAAGTTGAAAATTAGGACAAATTTTAAGGCCTTCTTTATGATATATCTTATTTGTTCATGAGAGTATCTTTTGTTGTTGTACTAACCTGAGAGATCTTAGAGAAGGAGAGAAAGAGCTTGGGAGAGAGAGAAAGAATATTGTGAGGGGGAGTTTGTGAGGTGTTTATAAAGGTTACTCCAAATAAGGATTTGAGTCGTCTTCACAATTCCTCATCCTTTGCTCCTTGGTGGCTTTAGGGAGGTCTTCTTCAGCATTAAATTAAGGTTCCTTGCCTGCTTCAAGAGTAAGCAAAATGAGTTGAGATTCTCTGCCTACTTCAGAAGGAAGCAAAATGAGTCAAGGTTCTTTGCCTCAACGGGGTAGATGAAAAGAGTTTGTAAGGACTTCTCCACCTTGTTGTTAGAGAAAAAGGAGAGACACTGTAGTTTAGTGCAATACCTAGAGGAGAGGCTCCGGGGAGTGGATGTAGGTCTAGTTGACCCAACCATTATAAAATATGGTGTGTTCTTTCTATTTTATTCATGCAATTTATTTTCTACATTATACTTTATGTGGTTGATTATGTGTTTGAAATCTCTGATTTGTTCTGTTAATCACTTCACCGTCAAGGGTTGATCTTATTTGTTTTAAAATATTCCAAAAGATTTTTATGTTTGTTTAATAATTTTTAAAACTATTGATTCAGCCACCCTTTTGATTAGCCCCGGGCCAGTTCATAAGAGCTTAACAACCCAAACGAACTTTATAGTGGTATCAAAGAGGGATTTATAAGATCAAGTTTTTGAAAACTTTTAAATTTTGATCCATGGCTAACTTTGATAATTGAAATACGATGGAAGGGTATTCCATTACTTGTCCACCTATGTTTTATAATATACTTTTTTACTTTTGAAAAACTCGCATATCCATCTTTTTATAATTTATAGATTATTGTATGTGGATGCTTATTAAGGAAGATATTCTACACTATTTAGACTTATTGATGGTGTGAAAATTAAACTTCCTTTTACTGAATGGACTTTTGATGATAGAGATCTAGCATAAGTTAATGCAAAATATTAAAATTATTTTTTCTGTGTAATAAAATTTGAAGATTACATACATATTTCAATATGTACAACTGGTAAAGAAATCCGTGATAGATTATATATTACTTATAAAGGCATAAGTGAAGTTAAGTAATCTAGGTTGAATATCTTAATGCATGACTATGAGCTTTTTTGCATGAAACCTAGTGAGTCAATTTCTGAAATGTATACTAGGTTTATACAAATAGTCACCTTCCTACATGACTTAAGAAGAGAGCTAACTAACTATGAGAAAGTTAACAAAATTTTGAGATATCTACCTTCTACCTTTAATGCTAATATTTATTTGATCAATAACTTACTTGGATCACTAATTACTTATGAGCAATGAGTGAACCAAAGACAGCTTGATGTAGGTGAGAAAAAGAAGGAGAACACTATAGCCTTGAAGGCTAATAATTCATATACTAATTTTTCTAGTTCTGAAAGTGAGAACATTGCTTTAATTACCAAGAAATTCAAGAGCTTCTTAAGAAAAAAGCAAAATCACCATCACAAATGGAAAAAAGGTAAGAATAGCAAGAATTCTAAAGGTTCTTCTGATGTGATTTGTTTTGAATGTAGAAAGCGGGGATATGTAAAAGCTTATTTCCCTACGCTTAAGGATCACCCAAGCAAGGAGAAGGATGAAAAAAGCCTAAGTTCAGGAAGGACAAGAAACATATTAAAAAGGTATTATGGGAGGATTCTACATCCAACTCCTCTGAAACTGAAGCTGAAGATGAGACAATAAACTGTGTTTTATGGCGGATGATCATCTTGGTCACTATAATCAAGAAGAGATATATGAATTAACATATGATCAATTGCTTGATGTTTCTGAGAAAATTCAATTATCTTACAGAAAACTTTAAAAATTGCATGCTAGCCTGAAACTGGAATGTTTAAACTTACAAAAAGAGCATGGAGTTTTGATTAACGATCATTCTATACTTAAAAGCAATCACATGACATTATTAGATGAATTTGACGCTTTGAATAAAAAGTATTTTGAATTGACTGATAAGCATGATTCCCTGAAAAATTTACATGTTGAGCTAGAAACTACATATAAGGACTTATATACTTTTACTACTAATTTAGATAGTAACGAGCATGCTTTGAAAATAAAAATTTGAATTCTTAAAAATTTAAATAAGTTTTTAGAAGCTGAATTAACTACTTGCAAAGAAAATAGAAAACCACTTATAATGCTTGAGTTTTACAATACATCAAATCAGCATGCATCATTCAAACCTAGGATGAGGCACTATAACCCGAGTAGATTAGTAAACCCTTTTTTTGGTGCTAGATGTTTTTCATATTGCATGCTAGGACATATTTTCCACACATGCACCATTCACCATAGAATACATTTAGTGTGGAGACCCAAATTGAATGATTCAAAACATAATACAGATTCATTGCATTATGCTTTTCATAAGAAGGGACCCAAACTTGTTTGCATTCCTAAATCTAATATTTGATGATTTTATAGGTGTTCTCTCACATAAGATCTCGTGAGAGCATATGATACTTGGATAGTGGATGATCACATCAAATGACTAGAGATGTTAAACAATTCTTTTCGCTGGAGGCCAGGGCTGGTGGCAGGGTCACTCTTAGAGATAACTCTGCCAAGAAAGTGGTGGGCACATGTATAATTAGAAACTCTATGAACCATTTGATCGAAAATATTTTACTCGTTAATGGATTGAAACATAACTTGCTCAATATCATTCAGCTCTGTGATAAAGGCTTCAGCATAAATTTTTTATTAAATAACTATATTATGAGCTTAAATAATAATACTATTTTATAGGAAAAAAGGATAAATAATATCTACATATTTGATTTAAATAATATTAAATGTGCTGCTTTATTTTTCTTAAAAATTATTGCTGATGAGTCTTAGTTGTGGCATAAGAGGTTGTGTCATGCTAGCATGAAAATACTTAGAAAAGTAACCCAAAATAACTTAGTAAGAGAAATCCCCAATCTTAAATTCACCAAGGACCACTTTTATGATGCCTGTCAGTTTGGGAAACAAGTCAAATCCTCTTTCTATTCCATTTAGAACATTAGTAACTCTAAACCCTTAGAAGTCCTTCACATGGATTTATTTGGATCCATTAACACTGCAAGTTTAGGTGGAATGACATTGGATTTATAATTGTCGATGACTACACGAGGTTCACTTGGATTAGATTTTTGTCACATAAAAGTGAGTCATTCGATGAATTTAAATTATTTTTCACTCATATTCAGAAAAAGATATGTTGTAAGATCTTGACCATCCATAGTGACCATGGTGGAGAGTTTAAAAATGAGAGATTTAAAACTTTTTGTGAGGAGTAAGGGATTAGTCACAACTTCTCAGCTCTTAGGATCTCTCCATAGAACGAGGTAGCTGAAAGGAAGGACATGACATCATGGAAGCTACTAGAGTGATATTTTTTGAGTATTCACTTTCAAAATACTTTTGGGCTGAAATGATGAACACAACTTATTATATATTGAATAGGGTGAATATTAGATCCAAACTGAATAAGACACCCTACGAGATCACTAAGGGTAGGACACCCAACCTTTCACACCTCCATGTCTTTTGTTGTAAGGTTTTTATTCTAAATAATGGGAAATCACTCTTAAGAAAATTTGACCCAAAATTCTGATGGAGTGTTCTTAGGTTATTCAAGTGTAGGGAAATCATATATAATGTTTAATAAGAGGACTTTGGTGTTGGAGGAGACTACTCATGTAGTATTTGATGAATCTAATTATGAGAAGTTTAGAGTTGAGGAAGAAGATGAAGTAGGTGAAATTATCCAAGGAGTAAAACTATAAATCTGGAGGAAATGGTAGAACATCAAATCACTTTGCCTGGAGATTAGAGATATTCATCGAGTCATCCTAAAGAATTGATCTTGGAGACCCTTTCGAAGGTGTTAGAAGGAGGTATGGACTTAGAAAAGAAGTTAACCACTCTATATTTATCTCAATGACTGAAGCCACTAACATCAATCAAGTCCTTTCTGATGAATTTTGAATCCTAACTATACGAGAAGAACTAAACCAATTTATTAGGAATAATATATGGGAGCTAGTAGAAAGACCAAAGGACTAAAGTGTAGTAGGAACCAAATGAGTCTTTAAGAATAAAATAAATGAGTATGGTGTGGTGGTTAGGAATAAGACAAGATTAGTGGCTAAGGGGTATAATCAAATAGGAGAGAATGATTTTGAAGAGACTTTTAACCCTATAGTTAGATTGAAGCAATTAAAGTGCTATTAGTCTTTGTCAGCTATAAGAGATTTAAGCTTTTCCAAATGGATGTCAAGAGTGTATTTTTAAATGGGATGATAAAAGGTTTATAGAGAAACCCCTAGGATTTGAGAATTCTAAATTTCCAAATAATATTTTGAAAATTTAAAAAGGATTTGTACGGATTAAAATAGGCACTTAGGGTATGATTTGAGAGGCTTAGCACATTCCTACTAGAAAGGGTGTTTGTTAAGTAGAGCATAGACACCACCCTTTTTCTGAGGAGAGTAGGAGATGAATTACTCATTATTCAGATCTATGTTGATGATATACATTTTGGATCTTCTGATAAAAAATTATGTGATGATTTTTTTAAAATAATGAGTAAAAAATTTGAGATGAGTATGATAAGAGAATTGTCATACTTTTTAGGGTTTAGTATAAGATAAATGGATGATGGAACCTTTCTTAATCAATCAAAGTTCATTAAGGACATCTTTAAAAAATATGAAATGGATAAAACTAAACCAATAAACACTCCTATGAGCTCTAGGGTTCAATTAGATAAAGACTCAAATGAAAAATCAATTGATCAAAAGAAATACAGAAGAATAATTGGATCGCTTCTGTACTTGATAGCTAGTAGACCTAATATAATATTTAGTATTTATTGTTATACTAGATTTCAAGCTAGTCCAAAGGAGTACCACCTGAATGCAGTTAAGATAATCCTTAGATATCTTTTAGGAACCCAAAACTTAGAAATTTGGTATCCAAGGCACAACACTTCTTTTGAGATTATAGGATATTCTAATTCAGATTTTATAGAGTATAGGGTGGATAAAAAGAGCACCTCTGGAACATATCAATTCATACGATAATCCTTAGTCTCCTGGTCTAGTAGAAAACAAAACTCATTTACACTTTTCACTGCTAAAGTTGAATATATAGCCTTAGGAAGTTGTGTGGCCCAAATCCTTTGGTTAAAGCAACATATTTTAGATTTAGGATTACCTGTAGGCACAAAGTCAATTCTATGTAATAACACTAGTACAATTTGTATTTTTAAAACTTCTATCCAATATTCTAGAACCAAACACATTGACATAATTAGGCTTCACTTTATTAGGGACCATATTACTAAAGGAGATATTGAACTACACCATGTAGCAATTGAAAATAAACTGGATGATATCTTTACTAAACCACTGGCCTTTAAAATTTTCAACATCTTAAGAGCCAGATTAAGTGTTATAAACATAAATGCTTAAACTTGTTGATTACTAAACTCTGAATCTTTCTTTTTTTTTTTATCTTACTTTTATTTTTATTTGCATGATTGTTTATGTTTATATGTTCCTATTTTCCATTTTTTGGTGTTATATTACTTTTCACTTTAGTTTTATTTTATATATCACTACTGGAATGAAAATTTTTCCTTGCTTTTATTTTTGAAAATTTGTAATCATTGATTGACATCCTTAAATCAGTTAAAGGAATAAATACTATTGATTTTTTCCCTTCCTTTAACTCCTTTAGTGATATAATTTTCTTTTTTAAGCAAAAATCTATTTCAAATTAACAATTAGACTTTGAAATTGAGATATTTTCTATCTTCTTACAATAATCTATCTCATATAAATAATGTTCAAAGTCTTTAAATACTTTCAAGCTTTCTTGATCATGTTATTATATTTATCATATGTATATGATTCTGCTTTATGATTTATTCCTCCTTATAATAGATAGTGAGTTTTTCTTCTCTATTATCTAGAATATATTCTCAAAACTGAGAGTCTTTAAAGGTTTCAAAAGGAAGTTAGCTTGCAAAAGTAATAAGAGGCATAAAATGAGCCCCAAAAAAATGAAAAGAAGCGCAATGATCGCCAAAAAATTGAAAGATACAAAAAGTGTGTCAAAAATTAAAAGATGTGCAAAGTGTGCCAAACAACTAACAAGAGACACAAAATAAACCCACAAAGAAATAAGCCTCATTCTCTTTCAAACCTTTAAATCTTAGAAGAATTCATATGTCATTTGGTATTTTCAATCACTTGATTTTTGAAACTCTTGATTTTGACTCATTACTTTGCTATATTATTCTATCAGATATGTTTTCTAAAATAAAGTTTTGAATGGATCACTTTTTTTATCCAATTTTTTTAGTTAGATCTTTATTTTTAAAAGATGGTTTACCTAGTAAGAAGTTCGAGCTGGAGTTAACAAGATCAGTTGTTCTATCATTTTTTAGATTTTGTCCATGTTAATTCATTTTTACTAATTTTTAATTCAATCATAAGGGAAGTTTATTATTGTCTAGTATTAATTAAAAAAAACTTGATTTTATACTTTCTTATTATTTTTATCATATTTTCATTATACTTTGTACTTATTTTTATTTTATGTTCTATTTAGTGGTTGTTTTTCTTTTTCCTCCTTTTGTGATGTCAAAGGGGGGAGTAGTGTTATTGTTATATCATTTGTATTATTTTCTTATTTTAGTAATTTTTTTTACTTATATTGTTCTCCTTTGTTTTATATTTTTTTTCATTTTTTTAATAAATGAAAAAAAGTGATCTAAAATATTCCAACAATAATGTTTGTCATCATAAAAAATGGGGAGATTATTACATATCTAGATCCAAGTACTATGATTTTGATAAAAATAAAAATTATTTTTCCTTGACTACTGCCATTCATGCATATCTGTTTTATGTGCCCATCTCATTAACCTTTCAGGTCCACAAGTTTGCTTGGAATATCAATCAACTCAAGATCAGGCAGACTAAGATTGAGTTAGTCTATAATTTCTATTTCAATGCTTTTTTTATCTTTTCTTGAGTCAAATGTATCTTGGTGGATCCTGAAGCTAAGTAATCTTTCCCACACACATTCAAAGGGGAGAAATTTAGTGAGTTGGAGTTTTTCTATTTTTGATCATATCATACAGGACGATTTTATATCATCTTGGATGATGTTTGACAGCAAGTTAAAAATTAATGCAATTTTTAAGGCCTTCTTTATAATCTTATTTATTAATGAGAGTATCTTTTATTGTTGTCCTAACTTGAGAGAGCTTAGAGAAGGAGAGGGAGAGCTAGAGAGAGAGAGAGAGAGAGAGAGAGAGAGAGAGAGAGAGAATCTTGTGAGGGGGAGCTTATGAGATATTTATAAAGGTTGCTCCAAGAAAGGATTCAAGTCGTCTTCTCTAATTGTCGTCCTTTGATCCTTGGTGGCTGTAGGGAGGTCTTCTTTAGTATTAGATCAAAGTTCTCTGCCTAGTTCAGGAGGAAGCAAAAGGAGTTGTGATTCTCTACCTGCTTTAGGAGGAAGTAAAACGACTCAAGGTTCTCTGCCTCACTAGGGTTGAAAAGAGTTTATATGGGCTTCTTCGTCTTGTTGTGGGAGCAAAATGAGAGACACTAGAGTTTAGTGCAATACCTGGAGGAAAGGCTCCAGAGAGTGGACATAGGTCAAGTTGATTGAACCACTATAAAATCTACTGTGTTCTTTCTATTTTATTCTCGCACTTTATTTTTCGCATTTTAATTTCTGTGGTTAATGTGTGGTTGAAATATTTGATTTGCTTTGTTAATCTCTTCTGTGTCAAGAGTTGATCTTGTTTGTTTTAAAATATTCAAAAATATTTTTCTATATGTTTAAGAATTTTTTAAAACTACAATTCGCCATTCCTCTTGGTTAGTCTCAGACTAGTTCATAACGGTTTAACAATCCTAACGAACTTTCAGATTTAACATTCACATCAAAGTGAGGAGACCACTTGAAAAGCTTCATATAACAATTGTTGATAAAATAGGAACAGTAGGATAACACCCGACATTAATCCAAATCATTTCTTACTTTAATCAAAATATTCTTAGGGTTCAACAACCAATCAATTTTTGATTCAGAAAAACAATTATGAATTGTATCGAGCGGGGGGGCGACGAGTTGGGAACTTCCCAACTAAAGCAAACTTAAACGGATCAACAAGAGAACTCATTTCATCTTATGAAATCAACAAAGTTGACAAACCATGGCGAGAAGAAGGTTTGAGCGGAGGGAACGTCGGAGAAGCCAACTCACCAGACAAAACCTCTTGAAAAGACCGCGATTTGTGTTTTACATTCAAAAGACCGAGGTCACTCAAGCGATGAGTAGCCATGCCTGCTTTAGGTTTGGTTTAGTTACATAGTTGTCTCTATTACTTCAGATGATTTAGGTTTGGTTTTGATGTAGTGGATCGTCAGAAGATGATACCTGCAAGAAGGATTTTAGGATTCCCAATCCAGGGAAGAAAAAGAAGAGAGCTTCACAAGCTTCAAAGGGTTGTATATATCATTCAATGCCTTTTTCTTCTACAAGACCTCCTACTTATGAGAGCAAAAGAGTATTCTAGAACAAAATGGATAAAGTACTCCTAAGGACTATCCTAGCTTAAAATGCACCGCATCATTCTCCCCTAGCGTAAAAAGGGCTCGACTCCGTCGAGACACATTATTGAAAAAAGAGATTGTTGCAAAAGACATATTCCCGGATCGAAGATCTTGTTCTCAATATTTCCCAAATTAACAACTTTTCTCTCCATTGAAGCCTCGGGTACCACAGTATCACCTTTGTCTGAAATTTTTCTCCCATCTTGCAATGACTCCATCATGTTACCTCGCACGGGTTTCACCATATCAAATAAGCAAGCCTCAAGAGACTCAATTATTTGAGAAGTCCTAGTGGTAGTCAAATGACCTGAATAAGAGGCAAGTACAACCAAAGCATCTGCAGCAAACTTACGAGTGATCCAATCACTAATCTCATGACATTCATGAATGCTTTGAAGCACAGTTGGCATTCCACTGGCATCTTCATCAGTCGCCAAGCCAAAATAGTCACTATAGTTCACAATAAACGCTACCTTCAAAAGAGGAGTATGACGCTTCTTAACCTGATAGTCCCACTCATGCAGCTCAGCAAATGCCTTTGCAGCATCTTCGCTATCAAATGAAAGTGCTGCATCACCAACATTAGCATATGGATCTTCCACAGAGGTCCAGCCCATCAAAGGATTTTCCCACTTTTTAGTCGACATAAAATTGATCTTCCATTTTTCTACTTTTACAGAGCCTTGCTGAGTTGCTGTGCGAACTGGTGAGTAGATAAGGACCTGCAAGCCACGATGAGTATACATCAGGAGGCCACCCTCCAGGTTGTTACTAGAGTGGATGAGGTAGTTCAAGATTCATATTCTGGTGATCTCCTCTGGGATATCTCCAGAGAGATTGTTCCGACTTAGGTTGTTATAAGTGAGGAGTCTGCACTTGCTGAGTTCCGGGGCAATGGAACCGAAGAAACAGTTTTCGCTGAAATCCATCTTGGATAGTTTCTCCAGCCGGCCGATTTCCGGCGGAATGCTGCCTGAAAAGAGGTTTTGGTTGATTAGAAGCTTCTGGACAACATAGAAATTGCCGATTGAAGGCTGAAGATGATTGGAAAGGCGATTGTTCGATAGAGCAATCTGGCAGAGGTTTGGTGAGATCTGGGAACTGCTAGTGATATAGTTTTCTTCGGGTAAGCACTGTGGGCAGCGGCTGGATTTGTCTTTTCGGATATGTTTGTTTGCGGGTGTCTGTTAGGGCAAGTGCCGAACGAAGTCACGCACGCGTCGCATCGACGAATCAGTGGCTGGGGGTGCGGGAGCCTGGTCGGCGGCTGGGGTTGCGGGAAGCTGGTCGGCGGGGGTCTGGTCGTCTGCTGTCGGCGGTGAAGGAGCGGCCGTTGTGAGATGGGGCTCCATATGAGCGGGCGGTGATGGAGGATCTGGTCCGTCCATTAACGGCGGGAGAGTCTCGCCGACAGGTCGAAGGCTGCAGGATCTCGCCATGAAGGACTCTGGGAGGTTTGAAATGGATCGTTTACATATCTGGGTGGAAAGGACATGAACGACGGAAGAAGCTTCGGCCTCAACCATGCCGGAGTGCTGAGTGTTTGGATTGGAGTTGTTTTCAGCAGTTTGGCTGTCCGATCTAGGCATAGTATCAGGAGGAAGGGATTCCGTCTGACCCCAGCGTGCTTGTCCCACCCACTCAGTCTCAACGATCGCACGTCTTGGCCAAGGTGAAGAGGTAGCGGTAGCCCGCTCGGGCAAGCGTCCGGCAGAGGATCGCATCGGCGAATCAGAGGTTGGGGCTGCGGGAGTTTGGTCGGCGGGGGCCTGGTCGGCTGCTGCCGGCAACTCCAGATCGGCGGCTGTTGAGGCCGCAGGAAGCTGATCGGCGGCTGGGGTTGCGGGAAGCTTTGTTGAAGACTTCTTCGACGGCATACTTAAGACTTGTGGCTTCAGATATGTTGAGAGGGCTCTTTTTGGGGGCGACGTTTTGAGCTGGAACGGAGGCGGTTCGAACGGAGTCGGTTCAGCGTTGGTCAGGTCAGGCGGGAGCGGAAGAGGTTTGGGAACAAAGATACGGTATTGAAGCGGAGGGGGATCACGCCATTTGAGCGGAAGCTCGAGCGGGGGGTAGTCATCAATGACGGTGGAAGAATGGCGGGATTGGTGGCGTTTGTGAGGAGCGGACGAGGAGAGCACAGAAGCAGAATGCCTCGGTATGATTGCCGACGACATCCTCATCCTCCTTATTGACCGAAGGGTTTCGCGAATCCGATCAATATTTCTATCTACCTGATCGAGCGACTTCTTCGATTGAGCTTGATAGAAGGCGAGTCCGACTTCGAGCATCGTCGACAGCCCACCTTCCTTGGCGTCGATCGTCGTCGACCGCCAATCTTGTTTTGCGGCTTCGATCGTCGTCGACAGCCGACCTTCTGCAATACATCGATCTTCGCCAGCTTAAAATGCAAAAGAGTATTCTAGAACAAAATGGGTAAAGTACTCCTAAGGACTATCCTAGCTTAAAATGCACCGCATCAGGTTTAGGATATTTTTTAACCATTATTTAAAAAAAAAATTGTTCTAAAAAATTGCTTTAAAAAATAACAATAAAGCTATCCCAAATAAAATCTTAATTTCATCCCACAGTTTACAACAACGATGGCAACATCTTCCAATCAACCCCCATGGATGATGAAACCTCATCTCTGATGATTTAAGTCTGATGGACTCATTTTGCCACTATCTCATAGTTGGCAGAATTGACTTGAAATTAGTATTTTGGGCGTACAAGGTAGCCACTACTGGTGTCCATTGCTCTCTTTCAGTTTCAGCATCCGGCGTGCTGTAAGTCCGTAACTTAGAAAAATTCATCAATCGTGCCAAAAATCCTGCCTTTCAGAAGCTGTTGTGCTGTAACTTGGCTTCGAACAATCCATCAATATTGCCAGAATTCTTTTATTCAATCTTTATCATTATATATTATTAGAAGCAGCTGTCCTCTACATAAAATATCTCTGCTGCTTTGCTGGATGGTCTTGATATTTATATCTCTTTCTGAATAATAATTTGACAAATGATTGTGAAAGCTGCTTTATTTTTACAGTAATATGTAATCACTGTAGGCCTCGAATTATTTGATTAAATTTAGCTTTCTATCAGTAGCTGCTGTGCTGTAACTTAACTTAAAACAAGTCGTCAAGCTTGCCAATTCTGCTTTGCAGTAACTGATGTGCTGTAACTCGGCTTAAAACAACACGTCAGTCTTCTTATATTTATTATTATTATATTTATGCAGTTGGCTTATATGCAAAGTATCTTTATTTTCTTTTGGTGAAAGAATTTGATATATTTATTATTAGTATTCATTTCAATTTTTTTTTTTTTTTGTAATAGTTTGAAGTTAATTTTGGAGTATTTAATCAGCCTCTCTTTTGAGGGTTGATAAAATATAATTGTAAAATACACAATCTTACATATGAAATAGAATTTTTTTTAAAAAAAAATTTGGGCAACTGTATTTATTGAAGGTAAATAAAATAGTTAAAATATTTTTTTTCTAAGAAAAAAAAAAAAAAAACAAGATTTCTAGGCGAGCAATTGTATATGTTTCTTAAAAAAAAAAATTTCGGGGTGGGCAATTCTAACTCTTAAAAAAAAAAAAAATTTTAAGAAAACAAATATTTTTAATAGCTTTATATTTGAACTATTGAGTTCTAATATATTTTAAATGTATTTTATAGAAATTTATTTTAAACAAATCGGATGGTGATCAGCTAATGAATATAAAATTTTAGGTTTTAATCCAATGATGCAGAGTCTTCCTAAATATATTATTGAGACACTCATGATGAGCATCTAGATATAAATTACAATAGCATCATCAGTACATTTAAGATTAATTTTTCTCCACATGTCCTAAATTTATTTAATTAACATTAGCAAGAGACTTGGATCAATATGACTTAGTATTATTTGATCTGGTATAAATTTTAGTTTTATTTTTCTAATGTAGGTCATTCATCTTAAGAATGCTTTATATGTGTAGAATTTATAAGAAAATTTACCCATTATACAAAGCACTGCCTCAATATTTAAGGGCTTGTTTAGGGTTATTTTAAAATATAAAAAAAACATATTTGTTTAGTAGATTTCTTATTATCTTAATTAAAAAAAAAAAACTTAAGTTTTTTTTAAAAATTATTTAAAATAACTTAGAGATATTTTAAATATTTTTATAAAAATATTATCATTGTTTTGTTAGATGCCACGACAGTCTCGCCCCGTGATTAACTGCTTCATTGTTTAAATCAACTTATTTTATATTCAATAAAAATAAAAGTAATATATATATATATATATATATATATATATATATATATATATATATATATATATATATATATATATATATATATATATATATATATTACTTTTATATTAAATATATCAGATATGTTAATTTTATCACAACATATTAATAAAAAATAAAAGTGATACCAGATGACCCCTAAGAGTTTATTTAAGTTATTTCAATGTATCAGATACAAACAAGTTGGTGTTTCAAAATGTCTGAATGAGCTCAATTTGGATGGAAACATTTGTCAGAGGTTGAATAAAGTAAGAGAAAGTATATTTCAAACGATTGAATAAATTTTTTGCATGCCTGAATTGATTGAATCAGAGTTTGAATGGGCTCAATATGACTTAAGGGAAGTGGTGCCTATTCTATGTCTTATTCCGTTTGCATAATTTTATAATGTGAGATCCTCACAAATTTGTGTTTCAACATATTTGAATTGACTCAATTGATCTTCAACATGCTCAATCTTAAAATTTTGGCACATCAAGGTCTCCACTTGTTCAACTTTTGCATCATTAGCCTCTTTCAAATGACCAATTCTTGTCATAGACAATTAGGCTCTATTTGGGACGATTTTCTTACCATTTTTTTAGTACAAAAATTTTTTTATTTAAGAAATTTTTGTTCTAAAAATCTGTCTTAGAAAACAGTAAATAAGCCGTCCCAAATAAAATCTTAACTATCCTTTTTTTACGATATTTTGTCGACTATTTTTTATTGAAATATAGTTGGTCTCGTTGGCTACCGTCCAACTAATTTCTATATTTTGACTATTGATTTGTATGCTACATTAATATTTATGGTCTCTTTAGAATATTGTGGTTATTTGTAAAATAAGTCATTGAATTTTTTTGAAAAAAATAAAAATTTTGAAACTTTTATCACCCTAAAATTTTGAAACTTTTATCAGACAATTATTTTTTTAATAAATTCTACATTTTAATTAATTTGATTGTAAAAAGATCATAATCATCAACTAAGCCTCTTATTTACAAGTCTACATTATATTAAGCAACCAAACTCGCACTTTTCTTACCATTTGTTACTTTAGTCCATTTTTTTTTTAATTTTCACACTTACTGTCCATGGCAAATTCTCGAAGACACGATCATTATCACCAACAACATTCACATAGCATAGACAATTATGAAGCAATATTAAGATTTCGTTTGGAATAACTTTCTCACTCATGTACTTTTTAGTTCATAATCATAATTTTTATGTAGCTACTATTTTTTTTGTTTCCTTCAAAAGTTTTTTACAATAGAATATTATTTTCTACAACAACTTTAAAAAATTACTTTATCTATAACAGTTATATAAAACAATAAAAAAGTTGTCACAAATGAAGCCTAAAACTTTATAAAGCCAAGTAAAATTTTTCCTCTATTTACTCACCTCTAAAGATATAGAGATAATTATACACCAAATACTTTGTTGGATAGCAATTAGTTTGATGCAATTGGATTGTTGTTTTATCTCATTTAGCATATTTAGCATGTGTCTAATCCCTTGTTTTCATCTGTTGACAATTGACTTTTTTTATTTATATTTTAATTATAGTCATTTGAAATGTTTTCTTATTAATAATTTGACAATATTTATGCATATTCTCATGACTTGTTAGCTGGATTATATATATATATAATTATTTATTTATTTGTTTATTTCATATATTCATATATTATTAATGAAAAAAAAAGGCCAATGATGAGGCTCTAAATTCTTGAATGATTTTGTTTCCCTCTCATAAAACCCAAAGCGACAAAGAAAGGCTCAGCAAAATAACGGAAGAAAAAATAGATATTTTCATTTTGGATGCATCGATGCTTGAAATTTAGTGTGATTCACAACTATTTTTATTTTATAATGAGTGTGTAATATAAAGTTTAATAATTATTTATGAATTATATTCATTTAATAATAAATTTTATGATTGTAAAATTTCGTCTTGATTATTTTAGCTAATTGGTTATCCTATCGTTAATAAAATGAGAAAGATGGTCATATTTGGCTACATATGTGTTATTTATATCAATCCATATTGTGTTGGCTCAATAAAAGAGTCATATTTATGAATAGAAAATTGACAATTGTAGTTCATGCATGTATGAATTTATTGAGTCTTTTGAAGATATAAATATTTATTTTATTTATATAAAATGAGAAAATATTTTGAAAATTATTTGATTTATAAATTTGTTTTAAAAAAAGGAGGATACAAAGATCTATGTTAGGGCAATTTGGTTAGATATGGCTTTTGAAAACTCAGGTGTTTGGATGGTTGGAAAATAAATTCTAAATATTTATTTAGAGGCATTTAAAACCCATCATTCATTAATTTATTTTTGATGTATTTTGAAATCCTCAAATCATATGATTTCAAAATATACTCTGCAACAGTGAGCTCCATTTCATGTCCTCTTCTTGTTCACATATCATTGATCCTATCGTGATTTTCTCCTCTCTTGATCTTCCATTGCAAATTTCATCTCCAAGCTCGCTCTTGTTACATTTCGCCATCGATGTCACCACTAATCATTTTAATAATAGCTTGTCCTGGTTGATGCTTGTTTATCCTCATGATTTACTTCCCCCAACTTTGCCATAATTTAGTTTTCTTTTATTTTTCAAAATTTGGATTAATTTTTATTAGTTCAAATCATAGACAATATTGATCGATTTAATTCTAAAAACACTATATTCAAAACATACTACATTTTAAATTCACCTTAAATTTAAATAATTGCAACCAAATAGCCCCAAGCTCCTCTAGTTTATTGGAAAAAAAATTATTTGTTCAAGTCACCATAAACCAATGTTGACCTCATTTATGAATGAGGCTGACAAATTTTCATAAGCTTAGCTTTTGCTCATAGGATTTCTTCGTTACTGTAGTGCCTTTTCATATAAGATCCTCATAAGTGGATTCCTAATGACTTAGTAACTACTAGTCATAGAAAGCCCAAAACTTTATGGTCCCCCATATCCTATGATGGACCCATAGGCTACATCAACTCTAGCTTAGCTTAGGTGGTAGTGCCCAAGACTATTAAGAGTTTACTTTAGGCTTTCTTGAGTTCATTATAGACCTTTTCTACCGTAATTGGGTGAAACTAAATCCAAAATATAAAATACAAAAAGAAAGCTTAGGTAGGCCTTTTGGATTTAACTGGACCATCCGTAGCCTAGTTAACCCTAAACGTATCTTTTTTTATTTTTCGAAAAATGTTAATTGCAATAAATAAAGACCCTAAAACAAACTATTAAAGAAAAGCAATACTATCATATTCCTCCTCTAACAAATTAACAAAGAAAGGAGGAATATTCTTACTACTAAAATCATCCCAACAAAAAACATATGAAGGAAGGCTCACTACTAGAGAGAGAGGCTAGAGAGAGAGAAACTCCAAGATTTTAGTGAGAGAAAACTTCATTTTTTTTTTTTGAATTTTTTCAATCCTCATTTCCCGATTTGTTTGGATGGTGGTGGAGGGTTGCCGGTCATCAGCTGCTGATGACTGGAATACCTCCATTCCCTACTCTGCGCGGCATCCTAATGATTAAATTCATGGTGGATCCAAAAGCAGATGTGTTTCAATTCTGGAAGGTTTGATTAAACAACGTCCTTTGGTCATCAATGAAGGATGTTTAACTCCTGTGCGCGAGGACGTCTCGGTGATGGGTAAGGGAAAGAAATTAATAATCCCTTGAAAAAAAAAGATTTGGATGTTCCTTCTTCCCAGAAGAAGAATTTGCTGTTTGGAATGGAAAATGACTCGGAAGCTTCTTCATCCATCAGTTTCAAATTGAAGGTCAGCAAATTCTCTAACACATATGTTGATGAATGTAATGTGGAAAAATAGGATTCTGTGAATTTGAATTCAGATAAGACAATTCAAGATAAAGATTTGAGGACATATGAAGGAATGCTTATGGAGAAGGGTATGAAGGTTTTACTGAATCTTGACAACAGCAGTTTTGGATTGGTAAACGAGTGGTTTAAGATCAACCATATGAAAGTGAACTATATAGATCCAGATACTGAAGATGAGGTAGATGCAAATGTGGTTAAACTGAATATGGATAAGGTATGTGAGAATGTTAAACTACTTCAAAAATCTCTTGTGGTGAAAGTATTTGGGAGAGGAATTCCATTTAATCTTTGTAGTATTGAGTTAAGGAGACAATGGAAAAGATTTGGAAATTTTCATCTCACCTCATTGGGACTAGATTGGATTTTGTGTTCATTTCAATCTTCTCAATTATGGAAGAAGTGCTGAGTGGAGGTCCTCGGTTTGTGGGTGGACAAATAATAGTTGGACACCTCAATTTTCTCCAACCTCATTAAAAGGGTTATCTTCACCAATTTGGATGCGGTTGCCTCATTTGCCTTTACATTGTTGGGATGAGATTAATGTTACAAAGATTATTTCAAAGATACGAGTTCTATTATTCTTGGATGCAAAAATGTTTAAATAGGGACGAGAATTTGCAAGAGCCTGTGTTCGAATTAATCTATTCACTAAATTATCTCATGGAGTTTGGATTGAGGGTTTATATGGTAAATGTTTTCAAAAAGTAGAATATGAGAAAATCTCGTCTTTGTGTTTCAAATGTGGTAAGATAGGCCATAAAATTGATATGTGCCCGGTTCTGAAAGAAGACGACATTAAGGCCCATAAGAAAGCACTGAATAATGGGAATAAAGTTTTGGGTTTAGAAGAAAAGGTTAGTGCATATTCAAAAGCATATGGTCCTTGGATACATGTGAAGTTTAAAAGAATGAAGAAATTTTAGAGCCATAAATCTGCAGTTCAGCCTTCAGTTGGGAACATTGAGAATTATTCTTCTCATGGTCATATGAAAAGTTTTAATAAGTTTAATGTCCTGTCTCATGGCCCTGAGATTGGGAATAGAATAGAAATGTAAAAAGTAAGTACTCCTGTTCAAGTTGAGGTAGTCAATTTGCTTGCTACGGATACAAATATTGAAGGAATGGTTTTGGAAGATATAATTTAGGTTTCAAAACTGCATAATGTTTCTTATGCTGATCCAGTAGAAGGCGTAGAGTTTGTTCAAAATTCTAGAAACATTGATGTTCTATCTAAAGGACTTGATGTTTCTAATCATCAAGATGAGTTCTTTGAGAGCAAAAATATAGTTGTCAAAGAAGGCAATGCTGGAGAAGATTTCATTGGTAGGGTTGTTGAAGATAATGCCAAAATTGTTCCAGATACTGAAAAACTATATTCCGTTGCAGCTAAGTCTTTGTATGTTATAGAGAATATGAATGATAATGAATGATTGATTGAGGGTGAAAAATTTCAGTTGCCAACTAAATCTGCTCATCATAAGAAGAAATTAAATAAAGATTTGAATTCTTTTGGGCCAATCAAAGGCAGCCTTAGAGGAAGGAAATTGAGAATTCTTGGTGAAAGTGATGGTGGCACCTCATCATTTATCTCATACATAAGATTATGATGAGTGGTAATTTTAGGTATCAAAAGAAATGGGATAAAGGCTCAGAGGATTTTATATATCTAAGGATGGATGTGGTAAGTCATTCCTTTGATGGTGTTGTCTTGAAAAGGTAATCCTTACTTTATAAGACTATGGAGCATAATGATTGGTGTCTTGAAAATCAAGGCATGGTTTGTATGAAGTTGGTAGAATTTGTGAAGATCCAATGGCGGTTAAAGCTTGAAGATCATTGCTTACATTTTATGTTTTTTTCTTTTTTTAGTTGTTATTTTTATTTTTATTTTAGTTTTAAATTAAGCCTTAGTGGGTATTTGAAAGACGAGGATAAAATATTGAGATTTAAGAATATTTCTTTTATTTATTTTTTACTTAATCGAGAATTCTAGGATACTAATAAACTTTTTTGGTTGTTTTATTTTTGGTATCCCCTCCACCCCAATTGGTTTAAAATAAGGAGTAGAGGATCTTATTTTCTTTATGAAATTTCATATCATTCAAATATTCTTCTTTTGCTTAATTTTCTTTTAAATAAAGGCTTCCTTTCGCAATGTTTTGAAAGGATTGCCATTAGGTTTTTTCAACTTTAGTTTGTAATAGCTTTGTTTTCAATTAATGCAATTTGCATATATATATATATATATATATATATATGAAGAGAAAAGTTAGCACACCAATCCGTTAACATATTACAATCCCTAATAGAAAAATTAAAAATGACCTTATTGAACTCTTTTAAGAAAAGGGTTCCTTCAAATGTTCACAATTCATTCCCGTCTTTATTCTTCAACCAATCTTGACAAAATCTGATCACATTAGCATTATCCCCTTCAATAATGACACCTTTAACTTGAAAGATCCAATCTCTAACAAACTACCCCAATGATGATATTGCATAAAGCTCCATCTCATGGATATCCCAATGAATGCAATTAAAACATAAAGAAAGCATTAATCTAATTTTATGATCATGTAATACACCACCAATGCCAACCAACTTAGAGCTTGATAAAGATGCATCCACATTTACTTTAATCCAATCAGGAGGAGGAGGGTGCCAAATAGTAGACGATAGATGATAAGGCTGATTAACACCCGAGAGACCAAAATATGATTTCAAATGAACCACAAAGAAAAGCTAATAGAAATTGTTGCAATACTAATGATACTATCTTCAGATTCTCCATGAATTAATGTATTTCTTGATTTCCAAATTAAGTATACTGTTGAACAGTGCACATTAGCTAAGAAAGCATCTTTACTAGAAATAAATTCCAATCCCATATAACAATCTTCCAAAGATGAAAATATAGGCAAAGGAAATCCCTGCCTATTCAAGCAGTTAATCACTTGAGCAATCTTAACACATTTCACCACCAAATGTTCAGAATTTCCAATCTCAGAACAACCTCTCGGACATAAGTTACCATCCCTCATCCTTTTATACATAAGAAAATCAAATGATGGAATAGCGTCATTAAATAATCTCCACCAAAATGACTCTACACAAAAAATTAACTTTATCTTCTTAATCCATTTCCAATACACCTAGTCTAATTTCACCTGAATAGACGCCTCCCAAGCCAATGCCATTAAAGAACTCCCAGAATTTTGATGAATATGCTACAGCTGATCACATTCCATATCATGAAAAATCTCAGTTTGCTGAATCAAGTGCAACAACTAATCTCCAACAAAATTCTTCAGATATGCATTATTTCAAACTCCGTCTAGGATAAATTTATCTAACAATATCTCATTATCTTCAAAACATACTACAAAAGTAGGCCATTCATTTATCTTTTTATCTAACAACCAAATATCAATAAACATTCTAATAGACTCATCATTAGTAATTCTCCACCTCACTATAGGAGCCAAAGCTTTCGCTCCAGTCGAAATAATCTTCCAGGAAGTGGAACATCACTTCTTCAACTCACCACCCGAACAGGCTGAACCATATTTAGTAATAATTTTTTTTGAAAGCAACAAATCAAAATTTGTAACAACTTTCCACACCAATATAGCTGTTAAAGATCCCACTTAACTTGCATAAGAATGCAATCCACATAAACCACAACTTTTAGGCATACACAACACCTCCCAAGATACATAATGAAGCCCATTCATACCATTCTGCTTATGCCATATGTACTTCCTATAAATATTATCTAATTTCTTCAAAACTCCCCTAAGAACAAGAGAATGAGTAGCTTAAAACACTGGAAAAGAAAGGACCACTGATTTGATGAGAATAAGTCTCCCACGAAGGGAAATAAACTTATTTCCCCATGCATTAAGATTACCCAATGCTCTATAAATAATATTTTGAAAGTCAAAAGCTACCATTCTTCTCAAAGAAATCTCAACTCCCAAATAATTCATTTCTTTCACTGTTTTAAAACCCATAATACGAGAAACCCTTTTATTCTTCCTCCTCCTAACATACTTCCCAAACAAAATAGAGGACTTATTAAAGTTTATACATTGACTAGACCACATACAAAAATCCCCAACAATTCTCTTTATTTCCTTCACCATCTTCACATTTGCTTTAGAGAAAATAAGAATATCATCTATATATAATAAATGTGAAATCTTCGGTGCATTTGGACAAACTTTAATACCAATATTGCTACCATTATGAAAAAAAGCATTGGGCAAACAATTGAGAACATAATACAAATAGAAAAGGAGACGAGTGACACTCTTTCTTAAATCCACTTCTTGCTTTTATCCGATTGGATGAAATGCCATTTACCAAGATATAAAATCTATAATCTACAACATAAACTAATCATAAAAAGATGATATGAATCATCTAGATCATTTTGTATGATCATACAATTAAAATTAAATTAATTAGTTAAATTTAGTGAAGTAAAATAAGCTAATCATACTATGTGATTAAAATCATATAGGACGATCATATATAATGAGAAGTCCTCATTGCCATTTAAAATAGAACAATATTTAAAATATGATAATTAGTCTATTCGTACTATACAAATCAAATCGTACTATACGATATTTTGAAATCTTGCCTAGATTATTTCTTGTGATTAATAAATCAAATCTAGGGTAATTAAGATTTAAGATCGTGCGGTATGAATTGGATCATACTGGACTATTGATAGAGATGATTTTTATCATGTAGAGGTTTGTCCGATACAAACTACTATTCAATTAAACTAATCATACTGTATGACCAGTAAAAGTTTTTTAAATGGATCACCTTGACCACCTTTCATCATATAGTACTGATACAAAAGAATTGAACTAATTATACTGTACAATTTATATATCATTCTATACAAACAAAGATGACAAAATTAAAATATTAAGGCTTTTGGAAGCCTATTATTTAAGATTTCTTATTAAACTTTATAAGAATCTTTGGCAGTTTGAGGGAGCGAGTCTTCTGTAAATGAGGGTTTGAAGAGAGGCTCTTTCTTGAGAGATATGTAAGGTTGTGAGAGAGAGAAGATCATTGTGGGTGCAAGGGAGTGTGAGAAAGAGTTTTCACATGGTTGTTCCAAAAAACATCCACCTTTGTTGATTCATGAGTCAAGGTTTATCTTGAGTAACACTTTGTGAAGAAGCTCTCAGTGTCGAAGAGTCATCGGCTACTCCGCCGAACTGGGGAAGGTGAAAGTGATTGGGCTACTCTGCCTCACTAGGAGTGTGAAAGAGATTGGACTACTCTACCTCACCATGAGGGTGAAAGAAATTGAGCTACTTTACCTCACCAGGAGCGTACTCCACCTGTTGAAAGAGTTGCTACTTAGCTTTGCATGCTTTACATTCTTGCAACTTATATGTTTTGATGATTCCAAATATTATTATTTTGATTAGTATTTTCTCCTAACAAATTTTGGAAGATTTATTTTTGGCTCTTGTGTGTACTATCATTTTTAGAGAAATATCATACTCCAAATTGTTGAAGACTTCAAATCAAGATCTGCTCATAATATTTTATAACATGGAGTCTGTATTTTACCTTTGCTTGAATCTGAGAGAGTGTGATTGTAATTAAGTAACTCAGCACACACACATTGGGGGAACAGCCGACGAACAGCGGGTGAGCAAAAATTTTTCTAAGTCATATTCGTCCAGACAAAATATCCCGTTCGTCCCTGGATGATCTCCTATGGATTTTCACTTTGAACTGTTCGTTCAGACGAAATATCCCATTCGTCCCCAGACGATCTCCTCTGGATTTTCACTTTGAACTGTTCGTCCAAACAAAATATCCCATTCATCCCTGGACGATCTCCTCTGGATTTTCACTTTGAACTGTTCGTCCAAAAGAATAACCCCTTTATCCTTGGACGATGTTCTCTATTCTTTGAACTTGTGATCTGTCCTACTTTTTCGTCCCAAAGAACCTTGGAAATAATGGTTCGTACCGGACAAACCATGATCGTACGGGATGATGATCGGGTACGAAGGCAGTTCATACCCATGTACATTGAGGTTGTACGCAACAATTTTTACATTATTCATACGCATTGGATCGTGCGGGATGATCATGAACTCACAGCTTTGAATAATTGCAATTTTTGGACGGTTTTTCGTGTCTTTCATATAAAAGGTCAACTTAAGACTGTCATAAAATCTTTTTGTCTATTGGTTTTTGTGCAAACTGAAGGGAGATTGAAGGAGAGAGTGTGAGGGAGTGTTTGAAGGAGAGTTCTACTAGAGCGTGAAGGGTTCACTTGGTACTCAAAGGTAAGGATCTCCATTTGTGAATTGTGATTACTGTACTCTCTTCTCTTATCCTTCTAGATTTCTCGTGAGAAGATCTTTCAAGAAGATCAGGTTCTCTGCCGACTCTCGAGGAGTGTGAATAGCCGAAGGGTTCTGTGCCTATACTTGGAGAAGTGTGAAAGGATGAAAGTTCTCTGCCTACACTTGGAGAAGTGTGAAAGGACGAAGGTTCTTTGCCTAGACTTGGAGAGTGTGAACAGCCGACGGTTCTCTGCCAACACTTGGAGGGTGTAAAAGGATGACGGTTCTCTGCTGCACCTGGTAGTGGTGGAAGAGAGTTTTTGTGAAGGCTTCTTTGCCTTGATGTGGGGGAAAAAGGAGAGACACTTGTGGTAATTGTGTAATATCTGAAGTGGGAGACTTTAGGGAGTGGATGTAGGTCGTGTTTTACCGAACCACTATAAATCTTATATTTTATTTTCTGCTTTTTTACTTTATTATTTTGTTTATATGTGGTTGAAAAATTATTTTAAAAATTTCACAAAATTTTAACTAGTTTAAAAAGAGGTAAATTTTTAAATTACCAATTCACCACTCTTGGTTAGTCGTTGGGACATAAGCTTAGGTCTAACAACCTAATTCATATTTAACAAGTTTCAACACCACCTCATGAGGAGGGTGAAAAAGATTAGACTACTCTACCTCATTAAGAGGGTGAAAGTGATTTGGAGAATCTATTGAACCTGATTGGTAAAATGGATTCAACAACTCTATCATACTGGATTGGTGGAAGTGATTATGTAAGGACTCCGCTTTGCCATGGGTGCTAAATGATAGTCACTAACTATTTAGTGCAATACCAAGAGAGAAGGAAACTAAGGAGTGGGCGTAGGACAAGTTGACCAAAAAAACTATAAATTCTAGTAAGCTTTTTCTTTTTCTTTTCGTGCTTTACTTTCTTGCACTTTACTTTTTACATTTTTATTTTATACATTCTCATTTGGTTTTGGTGATCATTGATATATGAAAATTATTATGCGTGATCATTTACACCTTGGATGAAAAAGAAATAAAATTAGAATATATATATATATATATATATGTATATTCTATGAAAATCAAAATACAAATTAGTATTTTCTCTTGTTATTAGCTTCAGCATTTTAAAGTTTAAATTTAGATGTTTAAATTTCAAAGGGAAATTTTGAAAAAGTATTTGAATATACCAATTCACACCCCTCATGGTGTGCCATTCTATATTTCAAGTGTTTTCATAATCATCCATTGCACTTTCAAAAAATACAAATCAACCCTAAGCCCTATGGAACCTACTCTAGGTTGACATTGATCCTACTATATATTATAGGAATACTTAGCTTGCTCTTGAAGACACTCCATGTGTCAAGGAGCCTTAGTCAATGCATTTCACCCATGGTTCAAATGGGGTGAAACAAAATTACCCCTTAAATCTAAACCTAAGTAGTTATTTAAAATCCCATGGACTAAGCATTTAGTCAAACTTATTTTTACCCATTTTTATGATATTTGGACTAATGTTTGACCTATGGTCAAGTCCCCTTGACCATGAGAAACCATAATTTAACCAAAAGGCCCAAGTGATCCACCTTGTGTTCACTTGAACCAAAACCCAATCAATTCAATTCAGAATTAATCAAAATCATTATAAAAATATTATCTATATAACATACAAAAAGTTACACAGTGAAATTTTTTTTGTAGGTCTAAAGACATTCTCATTTTTGTAATACAAAAATATAAATTAAATAAAAGATTCTTATAATTTTCATACTTTTGAAAACTAAGATAGGCAAAGTATAACCTATCTCAATTAAGATAGCTTTTAGAATTGGGTCGTTGGTTGAAAATGATCCTAAGCAGCCCAAATCTAACTTTCTTTTTCTAGAACCCTCCCCTATCTCTCAATAGCTATATATTTTAACAAAGAAAAAAATGAAAATGAATAGTAGATTTGGATATTTAAATTAAAAAAAATTTGCACCGGCCATAATGCCCCCTTAAGAACACATAGTGCCATCAGGACCGCTGCACACTGAAGCACAAAATTAATTGATCAAAAATCCAAGAGCACTATTGATACAACATCATTGAACCTAGCATCATAGTGCCCCAAAGGGATTAATTTAGTTTTTTTAAACATACAAACAAAACCCCAAGACCCACTATAGAATAGTTGTAGACTCTCCTATTTACATAGAACATTTCCAGACATATATAGAAGTTCAAATGCAAAATTTAACAAATTACCCTTTTTGGATTGAGTCAAAAATGGGTTGAAATAAATATTAAATCTGGAGGTGTTACAACTCTCATCTCAAAAAAAAAAAAAAAAAAAAAAGTAATAATAAAAAAAATCATTCCTAACATTTTAAAACTCAGATCTTAAATCACAAAAATAGATCTAGATACAATAGTCTCATCTAGGACTTATTCTCCAAGGTATCTTCCCTTTCTATTATATTCTTCCATTGAACTTTAATTATTAGATTTTTCTTGCTTTTCAACCTTCTAATATCATTAGCCAGAATCCTTTCTGGTTCTTTCTTATAACTCAGATTTGAACGTACCTCAACTACTTTAGATGAGACATAATTTCTAGAGTTGTATATCCATTTTCTCAAAAGTGACATATGAAAGATGCTATGAATGTCAGTCATGTGATATGTCAACTATAATCAATAGACATATTTTCTAATTCTTTTAACGACTTTAAATGGTCCAACATACCTTGGAATCAGTTTTCCTTCTCTTCCAAACATGTTGTTACCTTTCATTGACTTAATCTTCATATATATAAAATCTCCCAAATGAAACTCTATAGCTCGACGCTTATCATCGAAATACTATTTTTTTTTTCAATCTTGCATAGCTTTTAAGCTGTCTCTGATCAGACATATCTTTTTAATAGCATCATTCACTTATGTTGCTCCAATCATATTCTTTTCACCCACCTCTATCCAAGACAGAGAGGTCTTGCATTTTCTATAATATAGAGCTTTATAAGGGGCAATACTTATACTTGAATGAAAAGTATTATTATAAGAAAACTCGATCAGAGGAATATAATCTTTCCAACTGCCACCAAAGTCTAGAAGTGTCACATCCCTAGAATTAACATGAGAGAATTTCTTTTGTATCAATTTATTATATTTTTAATTCATTATATTCTTTATTCTTTTATTTAACGACTAGTTCAATTGGATATTTAGAGCTACTGTGTTAAATAAATATAAACAACATAAAAATATAATTCACATAACTATAATCAATATTTATATGTTATATCCAGAATTCCAAAATCATATATACAATAGTCAAATTGGCTACAAAAAATACACATAAATGAGAGAAACTAAAAGAAAACTATAATAATATGACTACATAGCCTCAAGCTGAAGGCTCCTTACTTTTACCTAAAATCATGTAATAAAGTTATATAAAGAGCATAAGGCCTAGCTAATAACTAAAATCTTACAATATTAGTGGCCTAGCACCGTAGCACTTAGACTAAGTGCCACATCAATGCATACAAAATTTAGAATTACTATAGAAACAAAGACTTCAATGCCGCAACAATATTTGCTAGTGCCATTGTGCTCAAAGGACAATGCCTTAGTGCTCACGATCTCAGCACCGCAGTGCTCCAATCTAAACAAAAATTTAAATATTACCTTTAAAAATATATTTTAATATTTTAGGTTATTATAAGAACAAACAATCTAAGAAGATATTCCTTTACCCAAATAATCCCCTTAGAATGACCATCAGTCTGAGGATGAAAAGCCATACTGAAATATAATTTTATGTCCAAGCCTTACTGAATGCCTTTCCATAATCTAGAAGTAAATATATAATGTTTGTCAGAAACAATCACATTGGGTACCCCATGCAGTCGAATAATCTCACACATATATACCTGAGCTAATTTATCTACATAATCAGACTATCAAATCAAAATGAAATGAGCAGACTTCGTCATAAAATCTACCATAATTCAAATGACATCATATTCTTGTCTCGACCTGAGAAAGCTTATAATAAAATCTGCCACTATATTTTTTCATTTCTACTTTAGAATAAATAACGACTGTAAAAAATCTCATAATCACTGATGTTCAGGGTATCAAAATTAGTATATCATTTTTAGTCTAGGCCACCAAAACATACTCTTCAGATCACTATATATTTGCTTCTTGGATGAATAGTGTCAGAATAATGAGCCTAATGCAAAATAACTAACCTTAGATATATAAAACACAATATGCATTCTATTATTATAGAATATAACACTAGAATTTAAAAACTTATAGTTTAGATTTCTTTCAAAGACTTGATAAAATCAATCAACTTTATATATTATTGTTTTGATTGAAAAATATAGAATAGTTTTTAAAAAGGATTAATTTTCTTTGGGAATAATTTGAATTTTAATTCTAAAATCAAGCATCCATTAATGATAATATATCACCTCGAAAGGTGAAAATAAAATCATTTAATGAGTTTAGATTTAGGATTATAAATTTGATCCTAAATATCATAGTCAAATTTGGGAGAGAACTACATATGATCCCAAAGGATCAAAATGGTGTTCAATCAAATATTTAGTTATGATAATTTGGAGATCGTCGGGTTTGATTTTCCCAAAGAGAATTAATTGAGGTTTTGAAAAATTTGAATATGAAAATCAGGTCTGGGTTTCTAAATCCCCTACGAGTGCAAGCCCTCGTAGTTAATTACATCGTAGAAAAATTGGAATTTCCCTATGAATACTCTCGATTAAAATAGCGGTAGAAATTTTATCTGGAGTTTCAAAGTTCGATATCAAAGGAGGTTAAGGGTTGGAATTTTCAATCGGGATTGGTTTGATTTTTGAACACTTATTTCTTGAGTCAAAAGAAGAAGAGTAGGAGGCGTTTTGAGATTCTGAATTACTTCAGAAACACCTCAGTCTATCCTAAGTGTTGGGCTTGAATTTGATTGAATGTGATTTAAGTTTAAATGGTCAATTTTATTAGAAAGTTGGGACTTATATTCTAGATCACCAGATCGGGAGAATACCCAAGAGGTATGGGTGAAGACTAACCTACCAAGTGGGTATGACGTCCCCGGTCAAGATCCCAAAGTTTTCCATCGTCCTGGGTTCGTCGGTACCCTTAGCCTACTTAACCGAGTGCCGACCAGAGGATCCTTGTTAGCAACTATGGGTTACCTCATTCAAGGGGACCTCGTAGGACATGGGGCTGGGGACCTAATCCTATGCTAACAAACATGAAGTGCACAGGTCTGTGGAAAGTGAACATATGTCTACGTTATCTAACCTAGGTTGCCACGCTCATTTTGTATGCATATCAATCTATCTTAAAAATAGAAAGGAACACCGACCTAACCTAAAGCTAGAGTCCGTGTCCTAATAGGTCAATCTAGGTGTGTGTAGCAGTCTGTGTGGTTTGGATATATCCTAAATCGGGTAATTGGTTAAAGTTACTTAATGTTCTGGTTGGTTGAAAGGCTTAAGGGAAGATTTTGGTTAAAGTTTAAATTTTAATGATTCAAAATTGATTTTAAGATTGATTCTCAATTATTTGTTGGATACCACCTTTGTTTCACGTCGAGGCCATGAAGTTTATTTCACCTTCCCTGGGGCTAATTTAATAGCCTCGTAGGCCTGGGTTACCTAGTGGTACCCGGTATGATTAAATGAATTAGACTTGATTGAAGGTTTGAAATTTGATAATTTCAATTAAGGTTGATTGATTACTGGTTTTTAAAGTTAGATTGAAATTTTTTTGAATCAAATATTTAATGTCCTAAAATTATTCGAATCATTTAATGATTTTAATCAAGGGGTTAAAATTTGAATTTTAGATTAAGAATGTTTTCTGAAAAATTTGTATTTTATTAAAATATTAGATCTTGAGATGAGTTGAATGCCTTTAAGTTTGATTGATTTAGAGTTTATTTGAATTAACTATGAATTTTCAAAGTTTTGATCAATTATTGGAATTATTTAATTGTCTTGATTAGAGAGGTTTTGATGTTTTGAATTCAATTGAGTTCCAAACTCCTTGTCATCAATTCCAAAGGTCATGAATGACCTAAGGACAGATTCCCAAGTGTTTAGAAAATCTCTAGAATTTTAAATTATTATTAATTAATTATATTAATTAAATATAAGATTTTAATGATTATTAAATTATTCTCAAATTTGAAGTCAAATCTGGTTGATTTTAATTTTAATGTATTAAGGATTCAAATCTGGTCAATTAGAGGGGTTATTCATAGTTTTTGGAGTTAAATTTGATTTATTACAATTTTCGGAAGGTTTAAGGGTTTAATTAAGGCTTGATCTTAAGAAAATTGATTAAGGGGCTTAATGACTTCTAAAACAAGTGAAAATTTTTCCTAAGGCTGAGAGTGTCACTAAGTTCAAGTGTTTGAAGTTTCAAGTCAAAATGATGTGTATCCTAATTATTAGAATTTCTCTAAGTTTTTTACACATATAATTAATTATTGTCCTTAATAATGTCACTATGTTTAATTGGTTTAAATCAATGTTTGAACTAACCCTCAAAATTAACATATAAGTAAACACATGCAATCAAACAAGTCCTTAGATCTAGGAGAGCCTAGGCTAAGTGGTGTGTGTTTCCTAAGCATGCAAGAACTAACAAAATTAACTTAACTCAAATATTGATTAGTGAATAGTTAAAGCACAACTATGCACTAATCAATCCCCATAATTTCTATTCACTTAAGCTTAACCTATGCTTAAAATTTCAAGGGACCTCTCAAGTGCTTTCAAAATTTAAGGTATATATAAATTTAAAAAATTAAATTTTGATATTTGAAAATAGCTCAATTTTAAAAATTTAAGGAGACCAAAATATTATTAAAGATAGGTTCATAATAGTTTTGAAAATACTTTAATATTATTAAAATATTTTAAAAATATAGTTTTCTGATTTTTGAAAAGTTGTTCAAAATAAATATTTAGCTTAATATTAAATTGAATACTTAAAAAATAAAAAAAAAGATTTATTTAAAATATACAAAAATATTTTAAAATAATCTTAATTTTGAACTAAAATATCTCAAATTTAATCTTTGATTATTTAAGAGAATATTTTAAAATAAATTTTCAATTTTTTTTAAAATATTTTGTATGGCAAATAATTAAATATTATTAAATGTTTAAAATCAAATGCTTTGAAATTATTTAAAAAATATATATAAATTTTATAATTTTAAATTTATAATTTGATCAATTTATTGTATTGTTGACCTCATTTTTGTATGAGGTCACTTGGACTAATCTTGACCTTAAATCAATCCAATATCCAAACCATTCTAAACTCTAGGATCCTCCTAGAATCTTGACCTTAGGATCTATTCTAGGTCATAGGATCCTTCTAGGCTTCAGACCTTAGGATCTACTCTAGACCTTATGACCCTTCTAGAATTTTGACCTTAGGATCTACCTAGATCTTAGATCAATCAAACCAAATCGAAGGCTAATGGTCCAAATCCTAAAGCCTTTTTCATTAGATTTTTAAACACTTAAAAACCCAGTCAAATGACTTATGATTCAGAGTCTGTCAGCTGCATACTGATAGGACATGTCTCTAGAAGCAACACTCCAAATTTGAGCTTATTCTGAGGTCTCTAACCCCAGAAACTTAATCAAAATCCATAGGCTGTAAAACCTTTAAATATTTATAGCCTATGCCACTGGACTTGCAACTTGGTGAATTTTGACCCTAGAGTTTTCTCCAAAGCCTGTAGTCACCTCTAGACCCTTGATTATGACTCATTGAATATTAAACTGTATTTTTCTGGACCCACTTTGACCCCTAGTTGACTAGGGGTCAAAATGACCAAAGTACCCCTTAGGGGTTCAATTGTCAAATTCAAACCAAGTGAACTCCAAATTGTTTGGAACCATTTCCAACAATTTTTAAATATCAAACCAAAACTTTTGAGCTTGGGCCCACCCCCTGGGTCAACTTGGTTGACCAAGTCAACATAGTTGACCAATTAGGCCATTAAGGGCCCAAATAGGTGTTTTTGACCTAATTGACTTCCTTGAACCTTCAAAACACATTCAATAGACTCAAAGCTACATTTCAAACTTGTTGAACCCAAGATTGGACCTTTGACCCAATCATCAGTTGATTTGGTCAACTAGACCCGAGTCTAGTCAATTTTGGCTTACTTAGGTCAAATCAATTTGTGTGATCAAACCAATATCTTCAAAACTTCATTAAGCCCTCAAAATAAATTCATTCCATGACTTGAATATTCTTCAATCAGTGGTGAGTCAAATCTAATTTGATTTGACCAAGTCAACTCAGTGAAATTTGGTCAAATCTCATTATACATTCACTAATTTGCTCATATATTCAATCAAACCCTTTTAAACTCCTTTGAATTCACTCAAACAGCTCCCTAAGCCACTCTATCTGCCACCTCAACATACATTGACCCATTGACTGGTCAAACAATCAATGGGTGGCCAAAGGAGCTTCCAAATGGTTATAACCCTTAAGCAAACTTGTCAAACTTAAATCCCATTTAATCTCAGCTGTTAATACAGGCTCTAGAACCTTCCTAGACCATATCCCAGCCCTTAGATCAACATCCAATGGCTTGGATCTCTTTCATTTGATCATGTGGGGATAAAAAGATCTTTACACCTAAGGTCCTTGCCATGTGCTCTCCCATCTGCCCCCAACCACTCCATGGACATGTGGTAGCATCTAAGAGCTCCCCCAATTCATCCCAGCCCTCCATTCAAGTTAGAGAGACTTGAATAGGGCAAAATCCTAGAGAGAGCCATCATTCTAACCCTAGCACTCTCTCACCAAAACCTTCTCCTCCAGAGCTTCTCCAGCTCTCAAAAACTCTCCAAAGTCTTCCCCAGGCCTTCCTCTAGCCTTTCCAGGCCTTCCCCCACCAGATCCTAGTTCCCAAACTTCAATTGGAGAAGAGAGGGGGTTTAGAGAGAGAATAAGGTATTGCAATTATAACTTCCAATCCAGACAAATCCAACTCTTGGGGTCTTCACCAAAGTTGAAGAGGACATATTCAGATTTACAACGAGTCCAAGAAGTCAAAAATCCATTGGCTAGATTGTATTATTCTAGTTTCAAGTTTAAATTTCATTTTAAGACTGTAGCCAAAATATAATGTATGGAGCCTCCAAACTCCAGATATTGTAAGTTTAGGCTACCATCAATCTATGTTTCAATTTTCATCAAGTTTGGTTCAGTATTTTAGAATATATGAGCATTTAAAAACCTCCAGTTTCGGCAGATCGGGACCGTCCGATCGATCATCGGACGGTCCAGATCAGATCTGGAACAGGTGCGTTCCACCTGGGATTCGAACCCGGGTCTTCTGGCCAGACCGTGCGGGCGACGTGGCGCCATCTGGGCGCTCGGATCAGACCCCATTAGATCCGATCGGACGGTTTCCGTTCACGTCGACGTGGTTAAGTGACCACGCAGGATCACGCAACGTGTCAAGGCCGCGGCGCAGCGCCGCCGTCCAGCCAATCATTGCCAATGATTGGTTTGCGGCGCCAGCGGCCGGATTTGACTAAAATGATTTTAAAAATAATTTAAATGTCTAGAAACTTCTAAAATTCATGGTAAATCCTTTTTTTCCACCAAAATTAGTGTTCTAGAGCTTGTTGGAAAGCTCTTGAGCTCTAGTGTTTATTAAAATTAAATTTAAGATATTTTGATCACTATATTAGGAGATATTTGAGTTTGTGTAAAATCCAATTTTCTCTTAATCCAGTGGTCAAATGAGGTTCAAATTTTGGTGAAACAATCTTGGACATCTTATGCATTACCTGTAATTTTCTTAGGACAAGATATCCAGTGGATTGCCATGAGGTGAATTTACAAAGTATTGGGTTCATTTTTGACCCAAAACTTTGAAAATTCATAACTCTCCAAATTAATAGAATTAGGATTCCTAATTTCTGTGGTGTGTTTGTATATGTCTAAGGGTTAGATGAACAGAGATTTAGACCCAATTGAATACTAGTGCCACCTAGGAACAATAATTAAGGACAAGGTCTAGACAACTTAGAAAAATCATAGGAAATTCTCACACACCCAATAGGGATGAAACTTGAGAACATTAAACTTAGTGAAATTTTACACCTTAGGTTCAAATTTCACTCAATTTGAAGCTCATTAGGTTAGAAACTTAAACATGTCAATATTAACCCTTAATTAAGCCTTTAAAACTTCCAAAAAATGCAATAAATCAAGATTAAGTCCAAAAAATATAAATAATACCTCAAATTGACCAAAATTCAAACCTTAATTAATGAAAATTAAAAGCCCCTTGAATTGACAGCAAATTAAACATTAATTTAATTTTAATTGGAGATCAATATTTAATTAATTTAATTAATAAATAATAATTTAAAATTCTAAAAACTTTCCAAACACTTGGGAATCTCCTTTTAGGTCATTCCTCACCTTTGGGGTTAATTTCAAGGAGTTTGGACCTTATTTGAATCAAAATCACAAAAAGACTTTTAATTAAAGATTTTTCAATAATTCAACAAATACACAAACTTCAAATCTTCATAACTAAATCAAGAAAAATCCAAATTGATCAAACTCAATTGCATTCAACTCATAGTAATGCCTAGTATTTATTAAAAAGACTAGAATTCCAGAAATCTGTCAAAATCAAAAAGTCAACTTTTTGGTCAACTATAGGTCAAAATTAGTTCAAAACTTCAAACCTTCGTAATAAAGTGTAGAAAAATCCGATTTCAGCATACTTACTATCTAACTGATCGTATTAAGGTATAGAATTTTAATAAAATATTATATTTCCAGATACTACTTTTAATTAAAAAAATCGATTTTCAACCCGTTAATTAAATGATTAAAATATTCCAAAAATTCATAAAAATTCAAAATCACTTTAAAACTCCAGAAATTCTTAATTAACCTTAAAATCAGTAATCAACCAATCTTAATTAAAATTCATTAACATTTAAACTTTAATCAAATCAAATCACTTAACTATACCGAGTACCACTAGGTAACCCGGGCCTACGAGGCTATTTACTTAGCCCCAAGGAAGGTGAAATAAACTTCACGGCCTCGGTGTGAAACAAAGGGGGTATCTAACAAATAATTAAGAATTAATTTTAAAATTCATTCAAAGCCATTAAGATTTAAACTTTAATTAAATATCCTTTAAGCCTTTTAACCAACCAGAACCTTAAGCAACTTTAATCAAATCTCCTATTTAGGACATATCCAAACCACACAGCCTTTTACACACACTTTAGATGGTTTGCTAGGAAAACCAACTCTAGTTTTAGGCTAGGCCGGTGTTTACTTTTCCGCTGTGTGTCGGGTTTTCGAGCTTTCACTGCATGCTGGTTGTTAGCTTAGAATTGATGTGTTTATTTACTTTTCTGCACTCTGGGTTGTGAGTAATTAAGCATTTTAAATTTCAAATATTAATTTCTTGAGATTGAATATTAACTGCCTTAGATTGAATATTAACTGCTTGAGATTAAATATTAACTGCTTGAGATTATTTATATAACTGCTGATTATTAGGATAACCTTACATGATCGAGTCTATTTTTTTTTTTAAATTCAAATGTAAATTTAATAGAATAAAGGTTGTAAATATTTGAGGTGATTTGGATTTGGAATGTTTAGGTCCAACTTGAATTCCAAAGAGGAGAAGACATCCCTAAAAGGGGAGAGTCTTCATCCATTTGGAAGATCAAGTTAGGATATATTTTCAAATATCCAAAGAGGAAAGATAACACCCCGTTCGAGGGGGAGTTTCTTTTCATTTAGATATCCGGGACCGACGAATCAAGATATTAGTGAGAAGACGAAGAAATGGGCGACGAGAAGAATCCCAAATCTCAAAGTCATTTGAATCTTAGGATAGAATCTGGGTTGTAGTCAGTGGTGCCCGGCCACTTTAATTTTCTGCAAAATTCTGTGATGTAATAATAAGAGGCACTTGCCTATGGACATTCAATTTGATATATTTAATTAATTTCTTTAGAATTGATTGTGCATTAGAACTGTATGCTTTTCTAGTCTTTTACTTGCATGCTGTATTTGATTTAGCATGGAATTCGAATTTAGGCTCTTAGGGGTTTGTCGAAAATTCTTTTACTTTAATTAAATAAATTTTTTAAGATAAGATAGAAACTCTAAACGGTCTTAAGAAGTAAGCTCGGACTCGCCGAGGGTTTTTCATGCATTCATATTATACCTTCTCTACCTTGTTAGGCATCTCCCCGCCTGCGGGTTCTGGCAGACCACCTGGCCTATGAGGGTGCCGATTTGTCAAGGGGATGTTATGCAATCTCTAGGGAAAAACCTATTTTCTAAGCAAAAAATTTTTAAACTGCTACATATCAATTTTATATTCAATCGAGTCGATTAGCATGCATCGCATTAGTAACAATTAAAATTGAGTATAATATTTAATTGTATTTATTTAGACATCAAATACCCAACATAAGTCAAAGGGCTAATTAGGATCTGCTCTAGATGTCGGCCCTATTCTCAAAAACTTTTCTTAAACAACGTCCTTACCCATTTTAACATTAAATGACTTCATACATATTTTTAAAGCACCTAGGTGATTTAGCTGGCTCCCCAATCCAGGCCGGGGTAAGTCCAAATTCACACTGCATTAGTTAGGTTTGGGTGCTAATTTTTAGTACCCAATTTAGACTTAGGTTCCGAGGCTGGCTCGAGCTATAAAACCTCAACCTCCGGGAATTGAATCCCAAATTTCTAATAAAATTGATCACTTAAACATTAAGTCGCTTTCAATCTAATTCAAGCCCAACACTTAGGATAGACTGAGGTGTTTCTGAAGTAATTCAGAATCCCAAAACGCCTCCTACCCTTCTTCCTTTGACTCCAGAAATAAGTGTTCAACCTTGATCCAATCCCACTTGAATTTTTAACCCTTACCTCCTTTGATATTGAACTTTGAAATCCTTAAATAAAATTTTTACCGCTATTTTAATCGAGAGTTTTCGTAGGAAATTTCAATTTCCTACGATGTAATTAACTACGAGGGCTTGCGCTCGTAGGAGATTTAGTAACCCAGACCAGATTTTCAAAATCAAAACTTTCAAAACTTTAATTAATTCTCTTTAGGGAAATTCAAAATCAACGATCATTACCGTTATTTTCAATCGATCGATAATGATTCATATCTTTTATCTTCGGAGAGATATATCAATTATTATCATGGTTTTGATAATGAAATTAATGATCTTTTATCTAAATTATCATAGTCAAACAATTGATTAAATTCCATTTTGATCCTCCGGGGTCAAATATAATTCTCCCTTTGAGTTTGACTATGATAATCCGGATAAATTTGAAATTCTGAAATTTAAACCCATTAGAGAATGATATGTTCGTCTTTTGAGGAAATATATTGTTCATAATGACGTGTTCAATTTCAAAATTCAAAATTAAATATTCCCAAAGATAATTAAATATTTTTCAAAACTATATATATAAATATTTTTTTTCAATCAAAACATGTATTAAAATAATTTTTTTAATTTAAAATTAATTATTTATAATTTTTTAGAAGAAATTTGAGTTTAAAAATGATTTAAAAATTAAATTAAATTAAATTGTTTCAATTACTCGGCGGCGCCGCCGGACAAGTGGCAAGCACTAGTTGGCAATCTAAACCGTGGCGGTGGTGGGAAATGATTGCCGTTTGATTAAAAGCGCGTGGGACCCACATGTTTTTAACTTAACCCCGTCAGCAATCGGCGATCGCCGTTCAATCCCCAGTTGTTCTTAACGAATGGTCTTGATCTTCACGGACGGAGTTCCGATAGATCGCGGCATACATACGGTCTAAATCCCCCGCGGTTTGGCTAATTCGTGACCGTTGATTATGTGATCAACGGTCTAGATCTCATGTAGCGAAGAGCTGCATGAACTGAGCCCTAGAAAGAGTGTTTGAGCTCATTCTCTTGATCCGATTAACCGAATCAATTGAAAATTTAAATCTAGATGTCTTAGATGAATAAAAATAATGGGGATTCTTTCAAATGATTAAATATGCACTTAATTAAAATCTAATTTAACCTAGGTGTCCTAAGCTAAGTTTAAGATTTTCTCCTTGATTTTTGGATGGATCAAACCGTTTATGGACTTGTTGCATTTGTAGACTATCCACGCTCCGATTTATAGAAGAAATCACGGCTTAAAAATGCCTAGATCGAGCAGACGAAGCCTTGGATGGATTTGAGCATGGTCATGCCGGAATCCGGTCGCCGGCGGCCTTTAACAAGTGGATCTCGACTGGAATTAGTGGAGGGAGATCTGGAGAGCTTAAAAGAGCAAGGAGCTCGGGTGGAGGCGCTTTGAATAGTGAGAGAGGGTTAGGTTAGGAATGGGGGCTAAACATAGGGTTTTGCCCTATTCAAGCCTCTCCAGCTTGAATGGACGGTCCTGATCGACTGAAGGGCATGCTAGGATGCTTCCATGTGGCCTGGAGCAGTTGGAAAGGCTGGGAGAGGATAACTCAAGGACATCTATGTGGCCAGGTGCTATTGGCCTCACATGGGCTTTGGGACCACTTGGGTTGGTTAGTATTTAATCTAGGGATTAAGGAGGCTATAAGAACCTTCCAGAAATTGATTAGGACTTCTGTAGGGGTTAGAGGTAGAGTGGATTAGCCTTAGTAGGTCATTTGACCAACTTTAATCATTCAAGACCCTTAGTTTGACAGTTTGACTGGTCTAATGCCACTTGGACTTGTGATGTGGGCTGGGAGGGGTTCTCACTTGCTGTCTAAGCAAGTCCCTAAGCTTGGAAGGGATATACTTAAGGTTTAGAAGGGGTTTGACCATTTGAAAGCTACTTAGAGACTTTGTTGACTAGGTTGACCAGTCAACCAATCAATAGGGCTGATGAAGTGGCATGGGAAGAAGCTTTGGGTGCTGGTCGAGTGAGCTAGGTTTAAAGAGATTGAGGTGACTTGAGCTTGCTTGAACATTTAAACCCTTCACTTGATTTATTGACCATATTGACTGGTCAACAGTCAAATGGCTGTCTAGATGGCATTGAAGGAGTAGATTTGAGTTGGTTGGATGTGATTTCAAGGCTCAAATAGGTCATTTAGATCAAATGAACCTATATGGGCCCTTAATGGGCCATTAAGTCAATCCTGGTTGACTTGGTCAACCAGGTGGGTCCAGGGTCTAGAAATAGGTTCAATCAATTTGAAATGATATTTGGAGACCATCGGAGGTGGTCCCAAGGTCTGGGGAGGTCAATTCGATTAAAATGCCTGTTTTGACCCTTAAGGGCCTGTTTGGTCAACCTAGGTTGACTTGGTCAACTAGGTTGACCCGGGGTCTGGGTTTGGGTCGAACATGTTTGGTTTGATATTTGAAACTTGCTGGAGGTGGTTGCATTCAATTTGGAGGGCATTTGATTTGAAATGGGTATTTGAGTCCCATAAGGGTATTTTGGTCAAAAAGGTAGATCTGGTCAACCAGATTTGACCAGGGTCAGGGCTTGAGTCCAATGTGTTCCTAATAGTGATTATGATGCATTGGAAGAGGTTTTGGGGGTTTGAATTGAAAAGGTGTAGTTGGAACTTGGAGAAAACTTCAAAATTGCCCTTAAGGGGCATTTTGGTCATTTTGACCCCTGGTGAACTTGGGGTCAAAATGTGTCCACCAAAATGCAGTTTACTGCTCAACAGGTCAGGATCAAAGGTCTGGAAGTGATTGGAAGCTTTGTAGAAAGCTCCAGGGTCAAAATCCACTAGATGGCAGGTCCAATGACATAGGCTGTAAATATTTGGAGATTTTATAGCCTTTGGATTTTGATTTAGTTTCTGGGGTTAGAGACATTAGAATGGACTCAAATTTGGTGGGTTGCCTTCAGAGACATGTATTATCACTTTGCAAGTGATAGACTCTGTATCAGAGGTCTTTTGACTGGGTTTTGAAGTATTTGAAAAATCCATGGAAAAGGCTTTCAGGATAAAGCCTTTGAACCTTGGATTTGAGTCTGGATTTCTAGATTTGAAATGAGTTTTGAGTTTGAATGATTGATATTATAATATCCAAATCATTTATAATCATTTGGGTGATCATAAATGATTGGATAGGGCCAGAGCTAACTCGAAGGTAGAATCAAAGTCTGAAGTAGAGTTTAGATTCTGAATTGGACTGGGGTCTGGATCTAGGAGAATCTTAAGGTCTAGAATAGATCCTAAGGTCTGAAGTCTAGAAAAATATTAGGACCTAGAATAGATTCTAGGATTTAGATTCTAGAAGGATCCTAGGATCTATTATAGATCCTAAGGTCTAGATCTAGGAGAATCCTAGGGTTTAGATTGATCTGGGGGAATCCTAGGGTCAAGGTAGATCCTAGGGTCTGGGGTCTAGATTGATGTAGGGTCAGGATCGATCTGGGGTCTCGGTCAGTCCCCAATGACCTCATACAAAAATGAGGTCAACACTTATGTATTGGACTTCTAAAATTTTTGAAACCTGTCTTGTATAGATGGTTGGATGATCATGTGAACTAGAACACCATAATCATGATCAATGGGTGAAATTGTCACAACCCAACCGAACTAGGGTATGTCTTATTTTGTTGAGCTGTGACATATATATCATAAGATTCAATTTTAAAATGTTTCAAATTCTAATTCAATATTTATTTTAAATAAATAACAAACTACATATCTACTAAAAATCCAAGTACTACAAATACACTTATCCACATGATCTCATTTATTTTATTAAAAATATATCTAACTACAATACATAGCCATAATGAAAAGCTACATAACTAAATAATAAACTAGTCATAATTATACAAAATCAACAAAAGATACACCTATCAATTATGATCAGATCCTGAACTACTATTCAATAGGCTCCTTCTATTTCTCATATCCTAAAAATCAAAAGCAAAATCATAATGAGCTTAACAACTCAACATGCCACATAAATCGATCTAAATTTTCAAATTCTTTTATTAAATTTTTTTTTTCAAATATTTAAAAACAATTAATTATAGTATAATAAATCATTGTACTAAGGAAATATAAATAAGAGCATATTAGTTATCTAAAGATTCAAAATAATAAAGAGCAAATAATTAAATTGAAATTCATATCATAGAGTAGCACATAATAATTTTGTTTTCTTAGATCAAGACTCCCTTTTGTGCATATAATACTAGAAAATACCTGCAGATACCATAATATGACTTATAGCCACTAGAACATGGCTTTTAGCCATTAGAATATACCTTATATGTGCCAAAATATTCCTTGATACAAATAAAATCTCAAAAAATTTTGGCCCCTATTCTTACAATAGTTATAATTCAATCACATATACACACATTTCATATTATTATAGCAAGTAAAGCATAATTAAGCATGTGTCAAAATCATACAACTTTCTATAATGGTATGCAATATGAATTTCTATTGAGTAAAATTTCATAGTTTCAAAATATAACTAAATTATCAAGAATTGTGTAAAATACTATATTAAAATATTAATTGTATTATAATATTAATTTTTAATATCCCAATTATTTTCTATTTAATCAAAATTAAACAAATTCGAAAATACTCGATATAAAATTTTTAAAACATATTCAGGCTGTTTATGATCTCAGTCTTTATAACATATAAAAAGTTACGTAGTAAAATTTTTTTAAGTGCAAAGTTATTCACATTTTCAACAATGGAAATATAAATTTAATAAAAAAAATTGAAAAAACTTCATATTTTTAAAAATTGGGATAGACATAACGTGGCCTATCTCAATCTAAATAACTTTCCCAACTGGGTTGACTGCTAAAAACGACCTGAAGTAGCCCAAAAATCCACTTTTCCATCTTCAAACCTATATCTTTCTCTCATTGCTAGTTGCAATTGATCAAATGAATCAATCAATGGTTTGAAAATATAAATATAAAGTGCAGTTAGTTACCTAGCACTATGATGCTACCATTTAGCCCAGCATTGCTCGTTCAAATTCTCAAATTTTAGAGCTAGGAGCGCTGTAATGTCACTATTTAACACCTTGGGTGAGTGCAATACCGAGGCACTTGGACACCTAACATTGGGGCGCTCCAAAATTATTTTTTTTAGATTTTGCCAAAATTTAGTCCAAACACTTGACACTCATTTTAGAACACATACAACCATTTTCAATCAATAAAACACTTAATTAGCTAGGCGACTAGCGCCTATGGAACCAACACTCAGGCGATCTGCACCTGCATTGCTTGGAGTTCAAATGGCTCCGACCCCACAATGCTGGCAACCAGCAGTTCCTCTTCCTACTACCTCGGTGGAAGTTGCTTATGCTTAGGTCTCCCCTCCTTTATTCTCGAGGAAGAGGGGCACCTAGGCCGAGTTTTCATCATCTTCTTCCACTTATTGGGTTTCTTTTTTTTTCTCGGCTTTATCGCTTTGAGACAACTGCATAAACCTCGATACTCCCTCCTCTGGTAGCTCATGCCCCCAAGTTTTTCAGATTATGGGTTATAATATAGTGTCTTCCTCCACCACCAGACTCAGAAGAGGGCTAAGAGGAATAGGATTAAGAGGTTACAATTAATAGTGTTTGAGGCAACGGTATAGAGAATGATATATTATGTGGCTCATAAGAAGCTAGTGCAGTAGAGGGTGATTCTCTTACAGTAGGAGCCACACCGACTGCTAGTTCCCCAAGTCCTCAAGGTTGTTGTTGTTGATTTCGTGTAAGTTATTAAATATAAGCTATTGTCTCAATACTAACCAAGAGGGAGGGGGGGGGGTGAATTGGTAATTTAAAAAAATTCTCTTAGATTTTTAATTGAAAACTATTTTAATTAATTTCCAAAAATAATTATCTTTTTGAAAAAGCTTTTCAACCACAACAACAAAATAGCAGAAAATAAATGTAAAAATAAAAGATACAAAAGATTTATAATGGTTTGGTTAAACACGACCTACATCCACTCTCTGAAGACTCCCTCTTAAAGTAATGCATTATTACCAAAGTGACTCTCATTTTGCTCCCATAGCAAAGCAGAGAAGCCTTTATAAATCCCTCTTCCACCAATCTCCGGTACGGCAGAGAACTATCATCTGTTCACTCTCTCCAAATGTCGGCAGAGAACTATGGTCCTTTCACACCCTTCAAGTGTCGACAGAGAACCATCATCATTTCATACTCTCCAAGTGTCGGCAGAAAACCGTTGTCTGTTCACACTCTCCAAGTGCCGGTAGAGAACCGTCATCATTTCACACCCTCCAAGTGTCAGCAAAATATCGAATCTTCTTCAAAGATCTTCTCATGAGCAACTAGAAAAAAGAAAAGAAGAGTGATCCCCAAAAATATAAAGAGATCCTTATCTTTGAGTAATATTGTGAACCCTTCACACTCCACTTCCAAGAAATCTCTCTCAAACACTCTCCCACTCTCTCTTTCACTTGCCCTTGAAAAATCACAAAGAACAACTCTTTTCACATCAGTTTTAAATGACCTTTTATATGAAAGACATGAAAAACCATCCAGTAAATTGAATTTTTCAATTTTGAGCGTGTACGATCGTAAAGTAAGATTGTAAGTTCGTATGTGCGAATAATTCAAAAACTATTGCATACGAACCTTTTGTGAATATGTATGAAATGACTTCGTACACGATGATCATTCAGTACAAATCCAATTCGTACTATACAAACAGTTATAAAATTTTTCATCTTCGTCTAGACGAAGAGGGATCCCATATTTTCGTACTCTAGATGATATATATATGATGACGACATCGTACAGTATGATCAGTTCAGAAAATTTTAGGGTTCGTCTGGACAAAAAGGGACTTGTCATATTCGTACTCTAGACGACATACGTACGATGACGATATCATATGGTACGATTAGTTTAGAAAATTTTGAATTTGTCGGGATGAAAAAGGACCCATCCAATTCATACTCTGGACGGCATACATACAATGATGACATCATACGGTACGATCAGTTTAGAAAAAAATTGAATTCGTCAGGATGAAAAAGGACATATCCAATTCATACTCTGGATAGCGTATATATAAAGAACATTTCATACAGTACGAACCATACTTAAAAATAGTTTCTACCTGTAGTTCATTTAACTGCTCGAAGGGAAAAATAACTGAAGAAATTATCCCATAAAAAATGACTTCGTACAATACGATTAGTTTACAAAATCATAATTTTAAACACTCCCCTAGTCTTTGTGTGTGCACAATTACTCAATTACAGAAACACTCTCAGACTCAATAAAATTAAAAATACAGACTTCATTTACAATAAACTCTAATTTGATCTGATTTGAAGTCTTCAACATTCTGGAGTACAATTTTTCTAAAATGTTAATGCACACAAAGAACAAAATAATACTTTCAAAATATGTTAGGAAAAATTGTAATTAAAATAATAATATTTGGGAAGAATAAAAAATATACATGTTGCAAGAATATCAACAATTAAAAAACTAAGTTGCAACTAACTTAATAATTTCCTCTTTTTTTATAATGGAAAAATAATTATTATTTGAGTTACCATGTATACCCTAAATTTCTCCTTAGCTATCCTTAAAAGAATAAACAAGTGTATACAAGAAAATTCCATGAAGATCATTTTTTTTTTTGTCTTTAACATAAGGTACAAAAGAAACACAAACACACTAATACAAGCATACGAAACACAAAACACAATACAATAATATTACTCCCCCTTTTGACAACAACAAAAATGGAATAAGAACGATGAAATGAAAGATATCAAATGAGAAACCATAATAATTGATCTTGAAAGAGATTGACATACAATTGCAATAACATAGTTAATTATGTAAGATGAAAAAGAAAATTTCGAAAAGTTTAAATTAAAGAACAACAAGATAAGAAAAATTTTATCAAGGTCATGAAGCATTCTAGACAATTAGATATGAAGAATTATTACAAAAGTAACAAAATGAAGATTAGTTATTTTATATTATCAATATAAAACATAATTGAAAATTAGATTGATTTGAATTAAAGATTAAATGATAGAGAAAAGAGCAAATTCAATTGACGTCATTGCACATCTTTTCAAATATTTTATGGCACTTTATGCATCTTTCTCAATTTGGGCTAATTTTGTGTCTTTTAATTTTGTGAAGCATTTATGTATTCTTTTAATTTTTGAACACACTACACATTTCTTTTTGATAGAATTTTTTTATTTGGTCTTTCCAAAATCAATAATCTAAAAAATCAAATTTCTCTAATTATAAAAATAATTATATTGAAAAAAAATAAAAATAATAAGACATCAAAATTATAATAATAATATTCAAATTATGTTTGCCTAAAAAGAACATAAGATTGATATCATTAAATTGATCGAGTTATAAGTTAACTTAAATTTTTTAAAAATTAGATTTCATTATGAAATTAATTTTGTAATGCAAGTTAATTTAAAATACATTTTAGATCAATTAAAAATAGGCTTTTCATAGGCTTTTCATAGGAAAACTCACATTTCAAACAAAGAACAAGAGCAACTAAAATAAAACATGATAGTTTTATTGATATCAAAATGATTGGATACATTTAAGTCAAGATATCAATAAACATTACTTCTAAAACATTAAAACATAAACCCAAATCTAAACATCAAAATAAGTACTATAGAAGGAAATAAGCATTAACATCATCACATCAAGAAAGAACTGGCAACGAAAACCACAAAGAAGTACATCTAAAATTCTGAAGGAACCTGGTTTGGAGGAGGATGGTTGAAAACTGATAAATAGTTATTCATCATAGCTATATTAATGTTCACCGAGTCAAACTTACCTTGGATCCACCCCATGTCTTGTTGGTATTGTGCATCCTACTGTTTTAAGTGAGTCTGAATTTGATCAAAATGTTGATCAAAGTGAATCTCTAATCGATCAAAATGCTGGATCATCTCCTGAAAGTCAAGTCCCTGAGCAAGCACAGGTGCTCCCCATTATCCTTTAGTATCCTCACTTGAATTCTCAGTCCTCCCAAAAAGAGATCGAAAAGAGGCATCAGCGAAGTATATTAGCATTTCAGTAAGAATCTCAGGATGAATAATGTTGTACTTCTTTTTAAGATATATGTCACTAAGTATCCTAGAGTAATATTTTTCGTTCTCTTATGAGAAGGAAACTAAATTTCAAAAAGGTTATGAATGTAATCTAGAATGAGTTGGGCTTCATCAATTGGTTGTCCAGTCATGATCAAATATGTTATAGTGGAAAGTAGAGGAGTCATGTTGATGAATTGGTAGTGATCAGACAGCCTCCCCCATCAATATCTGCCTATTTATATTGTTAGGTGGATAAATCTTAATATTAAGTGTGAGCCTCAATTATAGGAGTAACATATAGTAGAGATTCTGTTAAATAACATAGATTGTCCTATCATTTCATATCTGAAGGGTTTTATCATTAAAACCTTTCCAAAGCTATTAACTAATGTCACTAGCTTATAGAATAGCAATCCCACCTCAGTCCCTCCTAAGGTTGAGAGTCAATGTCCATGTAGACCTCAATGGTAGGAGTTTTTAAGGGCATCACCTCCTAGGAAGGTGAAGATTCACATTACCTTTTAGTCTCAGGATAAAGGCAAGAGGCCTATGGTCTCTTCATTACAACAACGGCCACCACCACGACCACAAGTACAACCACAACTACAGATGCAGCCAAAGGCACAAATACGATCACCAGTGCAATTTCATTCATAGCCTCAAGTTCAGCATCAGTCTAAACTCCACTCTAGGAGTTCAGAGAGTCAGCAGTATTTGTAGGAGAAGCTTAGTAATGAATATTTCTTTAAGAGAAAAAATGTATAAGAAATCTTCAAATTCTTTGTTAAGAAGAATATCATGGTAATCCCAGTCAACAAGAGACCGAATGAAGAAGGGTAGGAAGAGCATCCGTTGTATTGCCCCTTCCATCGATATGTTGGGCATGTCCTTAAAGATTTTTATAAATTTAAGGATAAGGTGGAAAGTCACATAGTTAATGAAGAGATCCACTTATACGATAATGATTCAGTGCATCCCGATGTAAGGTTGCTAAGAATGTTCAAAGTGTTATAAGCTCTAGTTAGCATGATATTAATGCAGTGGTTAGAGCAGTAACAATGGAACACTCTTTATTTTTGGGGGAGAGTGGAAGCTTACACTCTCTAGTAAGATAAGGGGTATGATTAGATAAGCAATTCAGAGTTCAGATGCATTTGATAGGAGGCTTTCACAAGCCAAGTCATAGTTATCAATTAAGCTCCTGTACCTATTTCTTCTCCTTCTTCCATTATAATGCTTATTGAGCACACTTCTTTTTTTCTATGTACTGAAAAAATGTATATAAGAGAGAAATTTATTATAACTTCAGAAGGAAATATGTGATCTCTTCCAGCACTTATGCCGAGAAATTTTATTCTCCCTTCTATTGATGATGAATTAATAGAAGAAGATGATTCTGGCTACTTTTAGTCTCATGTTTCTTCTAGTTCAACTTTTTCTAACACTCGTTATTATTAAGTTATATATATATATATATATATATATATATATATATATATATATATATATATATATATATATATATATATATATATATATATATATATATATATATATATATATATATATATATATATATATATATATAATGATGATAATCTTTTACATGAAGAAGAGTTTGAGTGTGAGAAAGAACCTGTATTTACCATTCCTAAGGGTGTTTGTTACATGGACTATGTAGAAGAGTCTAAGAATACCCCCCAATTATCACTCTCTATAGAGGCAACACAAGCCATTATCTATGAACCAAAATGAGTACCCTATTGAGTTAGACTCAGTACAAGAGTTCTAGTAATGTTTAAGGAAAGTCCTACATTCTAGAATGGCTAAAAATAATAAAGAAATAAATAAAAATATTATTACCCAACAAGATGATCTTATCTCTCCTAAAGCATATGTTAAGGAGAGGGGAAAAGACCCTCAATTGGATGTTAACTTTATTGTGTTAGCTCATTTGAAAAAAATTCATTCACTTCTTAGTGTCTATGATGCACTCATGAAGTTTTCTAACTTGAGAGACTTTGGTGAAAGCTTTGTTAGAGCTAGATTCCTATCAAACCTTCTTTGCCATTGAGTCTATTACGAATACATGCTATTTGAGAGAAATGTTATGAATTACCTTTCAGATCAAGATATCCTCTTAGGGACTTATAAGCGCAATCGTCCCTTGTATGTCATTGATGAAGTTAATGGTCATGAGTTGAATATGGTCCTTATTAATCAAGGAGCTTAAGTCAATGTACTTAATTATGCTGCCCTAGAGAGTCTTTCCCTCAGTCACTTGAAGCTTACTTATAATAAGATTATGCTAAATGATTTCAATGATTAGGGTCAATGTGCTCTAGGGTCCATTACCTTGGCTTTTTTGGAGACCTTCGAACCAAGGTCAAGTTTCATGTTATTGAAGCAGATACCTCATATCATGCTCTCTTAGGAAGGCCTTGGATTCTTGAGGAGGAGATGGTTCCCTTCACATTGCACCAGTGCATGAATTATATGAGAAATGATGTGGAGTATTCCATTCTCGGGGATACTCAACCTTTTATCATGCATAAGGTCTCTATTTACTATGCGCTGAGTATTATAAGCCTCGGAAGGCTTGTAGAGCCCCCACTACACATTCATCAGTAATACCTACTAGCATTGTACATATTTCTGTATAATCATTTGCACAAGGTCTTATACAACCACTAGTACAAGGTCCATTATAAGTTTGTACTGAGGTAGATGTTTCCATTGCAGATCATGTTAGATCTTCCTTTCAGTTTGCATTAGAGCACGATGTTTCCTCTAATAGAGGTAGGGGATGGCATGGTGAGGCTAAGGTAGAGATTTCGCTCGCCCTGCGAAAAACTTTAATACTAGAATTCCTCCTCCTCTGGATCTTTACACTTCCTTTTTAACTGCTAAGTTTGATTCCTATGATAATGGAATGGCTGATGCTCCTCATCATTTAGTTCCCTCGCCAGCCTTTAATGTTGATGATCATAGTCCTTAACCTATATTTTGTATGAATTTGATACCTCAAGGTGGCCTAGTCATTGAAAGTGGCTCAGACGACGACGTAGATATATGACGTCATACTATTACTCGACAATCCCTTTCTCATTAGATATATGGGATGAGAGTTGAGGAATTTAGTCGATAGCCTTCATCCACACCTTCCACAGGTTCTTGAGGTTCACTACAATCTGACAATCACTCTGTGCATGAGCTACACATTTTCTATGTGCCACCACAGCCTGATGGGCGTGTACCATTATATCATGGTGTAGGTGTCCCATATGATATCGATATACTAGGTCCTATGGAATTCACTGTGGACGATGAGTTCACGCATGTCTCTTGGTACTTCTCTTTTTTGTGGATAGTTGTATTATGTGGAGTGTTGTCCCTTCGACATGGTTTGATGGACAAGCTCTATAGCAAGTCCGTATTTGATGAACTGATCTACCTCAAACTTAACATGATTTAGGTTATTTTTTGAAAGATCAATTTCCTTTTGCCAACATTCGTGTTATCTATCACTCCTAATCAGTTGTTTCCATCTCAGACATGGAAAAGAAATGTCAGAAGCTTAGAAACTATATGCTTTGAAATGTTTGTCTGATGGAAGCAACCAGGTATGATGGTTGCATAGAAGCCTAGAAACTATATGCTTTCACACAAGATCAGTCTTATTTCCTGATTAAACCCTTTGTAATATTTGATGACCCGTCTGACCCTCTCAGGCCATTTGGCATATGATTTTATTACAGTTTGATATTACTTTTATTCCTTAACATGCTATCAAAGGATAAGTTATAACTGACTTTCTTGCTGCTCGCTTGATCCTTACAAATTCCCCATTTAATGACGATTTACCTGATAAACTAGTCATGAGTGTGGAAGAACATGAGCCCCCAACTTGGGAGTTTTATTTTGATGGCACGTCCTCCATCAAATCATTATGTGCTCATGAAACTTCATTGGTTAGGATAGGTTTGACCCACATTTTTATATCTCCTAAAGGCCACACCCTTCGTTACTCTTATAGTCTTTGAGAATCTCACACTAACAATGAAGTTGAGTACATAGCTCTAATTTTGAGACTTGAGTTTGTCATTCAGATGAATATTATGTCGGTGAATATCTTCGAAGATTCCTAATTAATTATTAATCAAGTAACTATAATCTTCGAAGTTCTTATATCTGAGCTCTTGCCTTATTACAATAGGGTAATGGAGCTCTTTTGTCTTATTCTTAAAGTAACTTTGGCTATAATTCACCGCGCTGAAACTGGTAGAGCGGATGCATTAGCCAAACTTGCTAAGGAGTTGGTTGACCTAACTGGAAATCCAATACCTATTATTGTCCATTATCATCAAACCTTACACCCCACAGATTTGTCTTCTCCTGATCAGACCCTCCCAGTGTTTGGTGTTGATGAAGAGATAGGTTGGACCTTTCATTGAGTATTTGATGCATAGTAGACTTTCAGATGATCGCTCTCTTGCAACTTAGATTACGAAGAGAGCTTTATCGTTCACTTATGTGAATTGCACTCTATATCGACACTCATTTGACCAGATATGGTTGTATTGTTTCAGCAATGAGGAGGCTCGTAAGATTATGGGAGAGATATATGAGGGCTTTGTGGTGTTCATCGGTCCGAACCTAAAATGAATGTTATGATTAAACGCTTTAGTAATTATTGCCCGACTAGGATCTGTGATTTTATGAAGCACACTAAAAAGTGCCATCAATACCAGATTCATAATACAGTCATTCATTACCCCCCTTATCCGTTGCACCCCATTGTATCCTCCAAGCCATTTGAGAGTTGGGAAACAGATGTAGTGGGTCCTATTAACCCTCATTCCTCTAAGGGTATAGGTTGATTTTGGCTGCCACTGATTATTTCTATAAGTGGGCGGAAGTTGTCCCCTTAAGGAAGTTAAATCGTAAGATATGATGCTCTTCTTTTCACAATCACGTTGTGTACCATTTTAGTGTTCTGCATTATATAATCTCTGATAACGTTCTGTCATTTAAAAGCACACAAATTTCTAGATTTGTCCACCACCATAAAATCAATTAATGTTATTCCTCTATTCATTATCCTAGAGCTAATGGGTTGGTAGAGGCGTTTAATAAGACGTTGATCTAATTAGTAAGAAAAATACTTGTCACAAATAAATTTGAATGATATGATAAATTGCCTAAAGCATTATGGGCTTATAGGATCACATATTGTACTCATACTGAGTCTACCCCATATGTTATAGCCTTCGGGGTTGAAGCTCATCCCTCTTGAGGTTGAGCTCCCTCCATTGCGTGTGGTAGTTAGCCACAATCTTTCTCATGAGGATAATGCTTGACTGTGGTGAGAAGAACATGATGGTTTAGATGATATGTGTTTGCAAGCGCATCAAAATCTCACATTATATCAAACCCGCATGGCCTAGGCACATGATCTCCTTATTCAACTCCGTGCTTTTCGGGCTGGTGATTTAGTTCTTGTCTTGCATAGGTCTATCATCTCGCAACATCCTTAAGGTGGTAAGTTAGAGCCTATTTGAGAACGCCCATTTACTGTAAAGCAAGTATATGAAGGTGGTGCTTACCTTTTACTTAATGCAAATGGTGTTAATTCCATGCATGTCATCAACGATCCGTACTTGTAAAAGTATGATCCTTGAGTTTGCACATCGTGGGGGACATCCCTTTACTAGTCGTAAGTATTCCTACTTATAAGTATCACTTGAGAGGATTTCTCTTATTTTTTCTGCAGTTCATAGCCACGATAATTTTTCCTTTACCACGTGACATTCATCATGCAAAGTAATGAGGTTATCCTTAAAGATTGGTATATAAACATGCTATAGGGATATTTGTGCTTATTTCCATATACACAAATCACCTTGGTGTCATTACATGTAACCATTAGTATGTCCCCTTACGAGGGTTTATTTACCCAGTTTCACTCGTCTTCCTAAGCGTGGTATGGGTTATCAAAACAAATCTACCTGATTTCCGTGGGGTTTCTTCATTCCCCTAGTATAAGTCATATGATTCATGTATATCCAAGTTATATGACTTATTTAGTTCATTGTAAATTCATGAAATTTGGATATCTTTGAGCTTACTATGAGTTTTAGCTCCCCAATTTTACTTACCACCCCCTAAGTGTGGTCTGGAATATCAAAATTATTCATTTAGATCACTTATGAAATGTTGACCTGTTAGCATAAAATATGTTTCTCCCATCCATTAGTTTTCTTATGATGGTTATGCTTCCCGGTTCATTCATATGAGTTGAATGTGGCATGGATTATCAAAGCCAATATGTTATTCCTTTATAGACCATGTGTATAATATCTATCTCCCTCAATTTTATTCATATAGCGAATACGTTCTAGGTTATCAAAGTCAACCATATCTCTCTCGATCTATGTTCTGGTCATCATAGGATATTTCATACTAGGAGTAACTCATAGATATAGCAAACGTTCCCTCTGCTATTTGTTATATTCAACAGTATGGGATACACCTAATCTATAATTGTGAATATAACAAGAAAATTTAATAAAAAAATATGATGATGATAAAAACTCTCATTCAAGTAGAACTGGTTTCCCATGTCATAGGTGGAACTTAGTTCTATGCTCAAAGAGCTTAGTTTCCTCCAAATTATATCTTCTCTCCTTTGAAGTATTTTTATAATTTTTTGGGAGATGACCCTGTAATCTTCTTCATATATAATAAAGGTAATATATTCCTTGTTATTAATGTGGAACATCTTATCTTAGATGTTAGCATCATTTTTTCAGTGGATTCGAGTTTCTCACTAGGAGACCAATTCCTCGCCTACTCAGCTGTATATTTCCTCACTGGAGTCTTGCTCTTACATATAAGAGCAGTTCTTTGGATATGTCAATATTGCATGTATCTCTCACAGGGTCCCATCATTTAGTATTGGTGTTACTCCTGTGGTTCTTTAGCGACTGTTGGTTCCCAATAGAGCTTCTATTCTCTATTACGAGTGTGTCCCCTTGCTACTTCAGTATTATTCTCCCTAGAGTGAGATCACTTTGTCACACTATTACTTATACCCTCTTCCTGTTTTGGGAAATATGCACCATTCCGTTATCTCCAGTCTTACTTGATAGACTTGTGTGATATGATTTTAGTTTTATATAGGAGAGTCTGTTGAAATTTAGATACTCATGGTCCGGATGATTTATCCTCTACTATATGGTAACTAAAATGTAAGCTTGGGATTTCTTAGATAGCTCGTCACTTGGGATTTTTTCCCTTTACCTTCTCTGATTGGACTTATTCCCGAACTTTCATATGTTATGATGCAATTATGCCCTTCACTCCACTAAAGTCAAGATAGCATTGCTTTGACAATTTGTTTTGTTGTTTCAATCAAGTTTATAGGCTGGACAACCTTGAGCTACAGGGCTGCGTATCTTAAGGAGGTTTCGTCATTATGCCCAATGTGGCAATGCCATGAATCGATTGACGATAAAATTTAATAAAATTCATAAAAAATCATAAAACACAAATGAATTCATGTAAATATATAATAATCATTAAAATCCCTTAACCAACTAAAAAATCAAATAAAAGTCATAAAAATATGAAATAAATTCAATGAACCCTAGCTTAATCATGAATTAAAATCTACATCAATTTAGGCAAAACTAAAATAAAACTCTAAAATTTCCCTTCTCAAACTCTCCAACATTCAATAAAAAAACTAAGGAAATAAAACTTAAACCTCAAACTAAATACCTCTTAACTCTAAGCAAACAAGATGAACTTATTGGATGAGCTAATGAACTTCAAAATATACATTAGTAGAATAACTCATGTCGGATTTATATGCATCTTTGTATGCTTTCCCTTAATATATGCAAGGTATATAGGTTGGAATACCTTGAGCTATGGGATTACGTGTCATAAGGATGTTTTGTCCTCGTGCACATTATGACAATGCGATATATCTCATAAGTTAAGGAGGAATTGTTTAAAGATCTATATAAATTCTATTTTAGAAATTTAAAGCGACCCTTAGGAACCTAAACCAGCCTCTTAACCACCCAAGTGTTAAACCATAAGTCAGGTAGAAACAATACATATATATAAGTAGTGGGTTTTTCTATTCTTATGTAAGCCTCTAAAAATAAATCTACCTGAGACGTAAGAAGCCTAAATTTTTCTTTATTATGGATAATGAGTCCACTTAGTGTGTCACTTATTAGTCTTACCTGGAATCATAGATGACCAATGAAATATTAACCGACCTTACCACCTCCTAACTATTTTAGCCTTGATTAGGTGTATGATTGAGGATGAGTTATTTTCCATTTAATTATTTATAACTTTAGCGTATGTTAGGGCCCATATCTTTGAGTTCTATATAATTTTATAATCGAAACTATAATCCTAAAATTAAATATAATTAATTCACTATAAATTATTAATCATTTAAGGAAAAATTTAAGGGCTAATAAATTAAACAACAAGATCTTGATCTAGTAATTTGAACCCCACCTAAATTGGGATAGTTAGGCACACTAATTTTTGCACATACTTAGGTGCTGGATAGGACACGTTTCATAGGAAACCTAGGGGAGGGTGCAACTAGGATAATATTTTCTATCTTTTTCTTTTATATTTTGTGTAGGTGTTGATGTGTTGGTTATTTTTTGTTGCTTTCTTTTTATATTTTATTAATTGATGAGTGGACACTTGCCTTTAAGTAGTAAGATATTTATAGAAATATTTCCTACAGGTAGACACATTCCCAAAGGATAGTTAAAAAATTCACAAATAATTATTATGAATATGTTTGCTAATATGTACAACGATCAATGATAAGCTCTTGGAAATGTGGTCCTAAGGACTAGGTTCTAGATGTTATTGTGTGATTTTCATTATAATTATTAACATTTTTTTTGCAAGGGATTCATGTAATTTTTATTTTTGAAATATAATTTTAGTTAGGAAAGCCATGTAGGTGTGTATGTATTTTAGAAGATAGAAGGTCAAATGTGTGAAGAGCGATCAAGACTTCACACACCATTCAGTGATATATAGATCTAGACTGAATTGTATATATGATAGAGCTCAGTCACCATTTTTTATTTTTTTGGGGCGTATTACAAAACCCAACTACATTGATGGTCATTACATATTATTGATTGATTGATTATTTATGTGTGTTTATTTTGATTGCACATTAGAACTACATGTTTTTCATAAGTTTCTTATTTTCCTTCGCTTGGGGGTGGCTCAGACGGAGTCAACGTTAGGCTCTTTAGGATGTTAATTCTTTAACAAAATTAAAAGTAACTTAATCAAGATTAAATAAATTTAGGATTTAATATCAACCATTAAAAAAAAAGATAATGCATGATCCTCGATAGGTCACTTTTTAAAATGTAAGTAATATTTCAAGTCTTGTGGCCAATTCTGATTGGCCATACTCATGCATGAATAACCTAGAATTAAAGAATGTAGATTTTTTTTATAAAACAGAGGAATAGTTCACTTTGCATAGCATTATACCATTCATGGTCAGGCTTGATGCCTATTTCCCTTTCTATGCCTGCCACAACTCTTATATTTGCATATGATTGAACTTCATGGAATTGAGACACTATGTCACGACCCGACCCGAGACCGGAACGGATCCCGCCCGCACCGGGCCGCGACCAGCTTAACGAACAGACAGACCAGGATTTGGCTTTGGAATTTGCTTCTGAACTGAATCTTCCAAATATTTCAACTCAAACACAGACACACAGAGCTACTACGAAACATCAAATGCAGCGGAACAAAACATCTATTTTTTTTTTTCCTCAAAACAATCATCTACAACTATAGACCATGGCTCAGACAGAAAGAAACAGAGCAGAAGAGCCATGTCTGTACAAAAATGTAAGTACAAAACAATAACTACGGATCAGACTCTGAAATCTATTCCTGGACCTCCTTCCCTTTCCCAGAACCTGAAAACCACCAGAAAACAAGGGTGAGCTCAACAGCTCAGCAAAGCGACAAACCTCCAATCAAAACTTCCAGAATCCACATCAAACACATCAGACAGAAATCCAAACAGAAATCGAAACAGAATCGTATATCAAATCAGAACAGAACAAAAATATCGAATCAGAACGGAGTTATACAGATCAAATCAACAGAATCAAAATCGTACAGAAATCAGATATCGAAACAGAACAGAATCATGTTAGAATCGTATCAGAATCATATCATACAGATCAGATCAAATTATATCGTATAGAAATTCAGAAATCAAATTTGCTTACAGAACAGATACGAAAATCAGAATCAGATTATATCAGATAGTATTATAATTAATAGCTAAATTCCCTGACACTGACAGCATCTATACGGATTCCGGCCCCTTATGCCTCCCTTTGTGCTCACGGCACCAGAACAGATATGCTTATGTGCTCACGGCACCAGAACAGATGTGCTTATAGCACCAGAACAGAATTCATCGGATCCGGAACAGAACAGATATCAGATTTCAGATTGAGCTTATTTCAGATTTCCCAGACACTAACTGAATCTCTTAGGATCCATGCCCCTTATATCTCCCTTTTAATAGCATATACATATAGCATATCAATTCAGAAGAAATCCGGACGAATTCAGAAATCAGACAAAAATCGGGCAGCACAACGGCTGTATACGGAATTTACACAATTTTTCCTGAAAAATCACAGAATACCGAATTTGCACAGAATGTAGATAACAACATTGCAAGACTTTAATTCTACTGCTCAGACAATTTTAGACTACACAGAAAAATACAGTCTACGAAAAATGCCGTCAAATCAAATCTACCCGGACAAAAATATCCAGAAAATAACCAAAATGTGCACACTCGGCACGTCGACAACATACAGAAAATTTCGCGGTAAAAACTGAACCAGAAGGAAAATACGGACGAAAATCCCTTAAAAAAATCAATTCCGGACAGATAATACCACCAAACACAACGGTTTTGAAAATTGAGAAAGGCGGATTGTGCCTTACCTTGCGTACAACACTTTCCTGAACAGTCTCGTCGGACGAAAACGGCTCGGCGTCGCCCGAAAATCAACTTTTCCACTTTTTCCTTCGTTCTTCTCTCTCCTAAGCTTTTTCTCTCTCTTCAAAATATCTCATTTCCATATATATCCAGACTGATCGTCCCGGACGATCGCACTTCGTCCCGGGACGATCTGGCTCTGGACAAGTGTCGTCTAGATGAGATTTAATTATCGTCCCCGGCGACCGGTCCTCTGGAGCATTTTCGTCCAGACGATCCAAATTTTCGTCCAGACGAACTGCTCAATTTTCATAATTCCGACCAAACCTGTACCGATCGTCCCGGGACGATCCAACTTCGTCCCGGACGATCCTGGAGCAAAGCGATCTTCACAATCTCCCCAACTTCAGAAAAATGTCGTCCTCGACATTATCCAATCAAAACGGCGTCAGAACAAGTATGGGTACGACTGTCTCATGTCAGACTCCTTCTCCCAAGTCGCTTCTCGTGCAGTACGGTGCTTCCACTGGACTTTAACCATCGGAATCTCTTTACTTCGTAGCTTTCGGACGTCGTACGCCAAAATCAACTCTGGTTCTTCCTTGTACGCCAGATTCTCCTGAATCTCAACCTCGTCAGCTGACAACTTCTTCCCAGAGTTAGATACCCACTTCCTCAAAGTGGATACGTGAAACACGTTATGTACGTCAGACATCGAATCAGAAAGCAACAGTCGATAAGCAAATTTTCCAATCCTTTCCAAGATTTCAAAAGGTCCAACGTACCTTGGACTAAGCTTGCTCACCTGGCCAAATCTGCTCACACCCTTCATCAGACTGACTTTGACATACACAAAGTCACCAACCTGAAACTCAACAAATCTGTGCTTCTGATTATAATACTTCTGCTATCGATCTTGAGCAGCTTTCAATCTTTCTTTTATCAAACTGATCTTCTTAACAGTTTCCTCAAAGAAAGTGGCACCCAGTTCCTATCTATCTCCGACCTCAGTCAGAGTCAAAGGAGTACGGCACTTCCCGCCATACAGAGGTTCGTACGGTGCCATACCGATACTGGACTGAAAACTGTTGTTATAGGCAAACTCAATCAGAGGAATGTGATCTTCCCAGCTTCCTCCAAAATCCAAAACACAAAGCCTCAACAGATCTTCCAGTACCTGAATGGTCCTCTCAGACTGTCCGTCGGTCTGAGGATGAAAGGCTGTACTGAAATGCAGTTTCGTACCCAAGCCTTGCTAAATGCCCTTCCAAAGTCTGGAAGTAAACCGTCCGTCTCGATCAGATACGATCACTTTAGGCACACCATGCAATCTGACTATATCCCCTCACATATATCTGTGCCAAGCGATCCACCGGATCGGTCTGCCTGATCGGAAGAAAATGGGCAGACTTCGTCACTCGATCTACAACCACCCAAATGGCGTCGTGTCCTTGTCTAGATTGAGAAAAACCCATCGTAAAGTCCATCATTACCTCCTCCCACTTCCACTCAGGGATAGGCAATGACTACAATAGTCCACCTGGTCGCTGATGCTCTGCCTTCACCAACTGACAGGCTTCGTATCTCGACACAAACTCTGCCACATCCTTCTTCATCCCAGGCCACCAGAACAAAAGCTTCATGTCTGCATACATCTTACCACTGCCTAGATGAATAATGTAGCCTGAATGGTGAGATTCGTACAGAATCTCCTGCCTCAAATCCCCAAACACAGGTATCCATAACCTGTTCTTGCAGAAAATAGCACCAGAATCAGAAATTCGAAGTACAGGAGTCTTATCGGATCCAATCTGAGCAATCAACTTCGAATAATCAGAATCTGACTTCTGGGCTTCCTGAATCCTTGGAAGCAAGGAAGACTGAATGCTCATCTGAGCCAAATCCAAACCACTGGAGGAAATCACCTCCAACTGTAATCGCTCCATGTCTCGAATCAGAAAATCATCAAAAGTGAGCTGCAAACCTGATAATCCAGAAGACTTCCTGCTCAGAGCGTCCGCTACCACATTAGCCTTCCCAGGCTGATACTGAATGGTCAAATCATAGTCCTTGATCAACTCGAGCAATCTTCTCTGTCTCAGATTCAGATTCTTCTGAGTGAAAATGTACTTCAGGCTCTTATGATCAGTGAAAATCTCACATCTGATGTCATACATGTAATGACGTCAAATCTTCAAAGCAAAAACAACAGCAGCTAACTCCAAATCATGCGTCGGGTAATTCTTCTCATGTGGTTTCAACTGTCTTGAAGCGTAAGCAATTACCTGACAATGCTGCATCAAAACACAACCTAGTCCTTTCAGTGAAGCATCACTGAACACCTGAAATCCTTCCGTACCTGACGGAAGTGCTAACACTAGAGCTGAGGTCAGACAATCTTTCAATCTTTGAAAACTAGCTTCACACTCCGATGTCCAAACAAAAGCTACTGACTTCTGAGTCAGTCTCGTCAAAGGCGTAGTGATCTGAGAAAAGCCTTTCACAAACTTCCGGTAATATCCAGCCAAGCCTAAGAAACTACTTACCTCAAATACCGTAATAGGCCTTGGCCAATCAGCAACCGCCTGAATCTTCTGGGGATCAACAGAAATGCCTTCTCCACTAACCACATGCCCCAGAAAATGAAATGCTCTTCAGCCAGAATTCACACTTGGAGAACTTAGCATACAATTGATGCCGTCTCAGAGTCTCCAACACAATGCTCAAGTGTCTGGCATGATCATTCTCAGAACCAGAATATACCAGAATATCGTCGATGAAGACAATCACAAACTGATCCAAATACTCCCTGAACACTCGGTTCATCAGATTCATGAAAATTGCAGGTGCATTGGTTACCCCAAAAGGCATAACCAAAAACTTATAGTGTCCGTACCGAGTACTGAAAGCTGTCTTCACCACATCCGCTTCCTTTACCTTCACCTGATAATAACCGGATCTCAAATCAATCTTCGAAAATACCGAAGATCCGGAAAGTTGGTCAAACAAGTCATCTATTCGAGGCAAATGATACTTGTTCTTGATTGTGACTTTGTTCAAATCTCTATAGTCAACACACATACGAAGTGTCCCGTCCTTCTTCTTCACAAACAAAACAGGTGCTCCCCAGGGCGAAACACTAGGACGGACAAAGCCTTTGTCTACCAACTCCTAAAGCTGAACTTTCAACTCAGAAAGTTCTTTCGGTGCCATCCTGTACGGAGCTTTTGATATCGGAGCGGTACCCGGAAAAACATCAATAGAGAACTCCACACCTCTATCCGGAGGTAAACCAACCAACTCCTCAGGAAAAACGTCCGCAAACTCCCGTACCACAGGGATCTCAGAAACAGAACCAACCTCCAGGTTCAGATCCCGCACCGAAGCCAAAAATACTGGACATCCCATCTTCCACATTCTGCTCACCTCCAACACAGAAATCAGACTGGAGAGAACACATCGTAATCCCTAAAATACACATCGCTCTCCAACCATAAGCAAACTCACTTGCTTCTTCAGACAATCAATCTGAGCCTCATATAGACTCAGCCAATCCATGCCCAGAATCACATCATAAGAAGAAATCGGCAACAGAATCAGACTTGATTTCCACTTCTTTCCAGCAATGTCGATCTCACAAAAAAAAAACTTCCGATCAATCAAATTACTTCCAGCCGGCAAAATCACGGAAAGAGAAATCGGCAACAAAACCGAGTCCAGATGCAAGACATCAAAACAACGCTCGGACAAAAAAGAGTAACTGGCTCCAGAATCAAACAAAACTCGACAGGGCTGATCAGAAATATAAATCGTACCTGTCACAACATCTGGAGCATCACGAGCCTCCTACTGACTCAAACTGTAGACTCGTGGCTGAACTGGAGCTAGAGCTGAAGAAACAGAACTACTGGGTTCTCTCTGACTAGCAGTAGGTGGTCTCCGTGGTGCAGAACTCGATCCACCACCTCTACCAGTAAATCCCTCAGGGCGTGGAGGAACAGTCCTAGGTCTTCCTGCTGAACTGGCAGGTCTGACAAAGCCCTCTGATCGGAACTCAGAACGCCGATCAAATCCAGTCTGTGGACACTCTACAATCCGATGTCCTGGCTGACCACATCAGAAACACAGACCAGCCATCCTGTAGCACTGGCCAAGGTGTCGCCGTCCACAACTCTGGCACACAGGTGCCATACTGACAGATCCATAACTCGTCGTACTGGTAACAGTACCAGACGACTCCCACTCCTCCTGGAGTCGGATCTGGTGACTCCGGATCCAGAACCAGCTAAAAATCTCCTCTTTCAAAAGGAATCACTGCCTGAAGCCTCGCCTCCAAACCTCTTCCTACTCGCAGTCCACCGCTGCTGAGTAGCCATCAGGTCATTCTCTATCAAACGAGCTCGCTCCACAAGCTTAGAAAAATCAGTAATGCGGAACTGTATTAGGGGATGCCTCAGAATATCTCGTAATCCCCTCAGAAATCTGTAGCACCTCTCAGCAGAAGTACTAATCAACTGCGGAGCATACCTGGCTAATGTAGTAAACTCAGCCTCGTACTGCATCACCGTCTTGCTCCCCTGAACAAGTCTCAGAAAACTCTCCTGCATCTGCTGTCGTGCAGAAGGGGGAACGAACCAATCTCGGAACACCTCAGTGAACTCTTCCCAGATAATCATAGAGTTCAATCTGCCCTGAAACTTGGCCTCCTGCTGGCCAACCCACCAATGCTCAGCTTCACCATCCAACAGAAATACTGCCAAAGGTACCTTCCTGTCTGACGGACACTGCATGCCGTCGAAGGTCTTCTTCACTCTCCTTAACCACTCCTCAGCAGCTCTGGGCTCAACAGCGCCCTCAAACCTCGGAGGTTTCAACCTCAGAAACATCTGGAGATGTCTATCAATATCATCAGATCTGACGGTAGAAGCTCTGCTCTGAGTCTCGCTCATCATCTGAGAAATAAGTGTCGCAAACTGAGACAGTGTATCAGCACCGGCCACTGGGGCTGTACTCCCCACTGGTGCTGCCTGACTGGCACTCTGTCCGTCTGTCATGTCTGGGTCTGGCTGTTCCATACAGAAAATCAAGAAAAATCCGGAAAACTATCACAAAAACAACACAATAAAAAGCCAAACAAACCAAAACTACCCCAGACAGACTCACTTACAGATCACTTCCTATAGCTCTGTCTTACATAATCAAAATTCCAAAACCAATGCTCTGATACCACCAAAGCTTGTCACGACCCGACCCGAGACCGAGACGGATCCCGCCCGCACTGGGCCGCGACCAGCTTAACGAACAGACAGACCAGGATCTGGCTTTGGAATTTGCTTCTGAACTAAATCTTCCAAATATTTCAACTCAAACACAGACACACAGAGCTACTATTAAACATCAAATGCAGCGGAACAAAACATCTATTTTTTTTCTTTTCCTCAAAACAATCATCTACAACTACAGATCATGGCTCAGACAGAAAGAAACAGAGCAGAAGAGCCATGTCTGTACAAAAATCAAAAGTACAAAACAATACATACGGATCAGACTCTGAAATCTATTCCTGGACGTCCTTCCCTTTCCAAGAACCTGAAAACCACCAGAAAACAAGGGTGAGCTCAACAGCTCAGCAAATCGACAAACCTCCAATCAAAACTTTCAGAATCCACATCAAACACATCAGACAGAAATCCGTACAGAAATCGAAACAGAATCGTATATCAAATCAGAACAGAACAGAAATATTGAATCAGAACGGAGTCATACAGATCAAATCAACAGAATCAAAATCGTACAGAAATCAGATATCGGAACAGAACAGAATCGTGTCAGAATCGTATCAGAATCATATCATACAAATCAGATCAAATTATATCGTACAGAAATTCAGAAATTATATTTGCTTACAGAACAGATACGGAAATCAGAATCAGATTATATCAGATAGTATTATAATTAATAGCTAAATTCCCTGACTGACTGAATCAGAATCTCTACGGATTCCGACCCCTTATGCCTCCCTTTGTGCTCACGGCACCAGAACAGATATGCTTATGTGCTCACGGCACCAGAACAGATGTGCTTATAGCACCAGAACAGAATTCATCGGATCCGGAACAGAACATATATCAGATTTCAGATTGAGCTTATTTCAGATTTCCCAGACACTAACTGAATCTCTTAGTATCCAGGCCCCTTATATCTCCCTTTTAATAGCATATATACAGATAGCATATCAATTCAGAAGAAATCCGGACGAATTCAAAAATCAGACAAAAATCGGGCAGCACAACGGCTGTATACGGAATTTACACAATTTTTTCTGAAAAATCACAGAATACCAAATTTGCACAGAATGTAGATAACAACATTGCAAGACTTTAATTCTACTGCTCAGACAATTTTAGACTACACAGAAAAATACAGTCGACGAAAAACACCGTCAAATCAAATCTACCCGGACAAAAATCTCCAGAAAATAACCAAAATGTGCACACTCGGCACGTCGACAACATACAAAAATTTTCGCGGTAAAAATTGAACCAGAAGGAAAATACGGACGAAAATCCCTTACAAAAATCAATTCCGGACAGATAATACCGCCAAACACGACGGTTCTGAAAATTGAGAAAGGCGGATTGTGCCTTACCTTGCGTACAACACTTTCCTGAACAGTCTCGTTGGACGAAAACAACTCGGCGTCGCCCGAAAATCAACTTTTTTCCACTTTTTCCTTCGTTCTTCTCTCTCCTAAGCTTTTTCTCTCTCTTCAAAATATCTCATTTCCATATATATCCAGACTGATCGTCCCGGACGATCGCAATTCGTCCCGGGACGATCTGGCTCTGGACAAGTGTCGTCCAGACGAGATTTAATTATCGTTCCCGGCGACCGGTCCTCTGGAGCATTTTCGTCCAGACGATCCAAATTTTCGTCCAGACGAACTGCTCAATTTTCACAATTCCGACCAAACTTGTACCGATCGTCCCGGGACGATCCAACTTCATCCCGGACGATACTGGAGCAAAGCGATCTTCACACACTAAGTGTAGTTTAGCTGGTACCCTTTTAGAGCAGGGTGGTAAATCCAGGGGGTTTAGGTTATAAGTCCCCGCAATGTCTTCCGTTAGTTAGGTTTTAGGCATTAGTACCGAGTGTACAATACATCTTTTGTAGATCTAGGGTCAAAGGCTTGCGGTATATGTATACCATTGTATGTCTTATCATTGGGTAGGTTCTCTAGTCTTCGGAAGCTATAAATCTCACACATCTTCATCACATTGATGGCTCCGCTTTCATTTTTTCTCATGCATGTTTGGTATGAGATGACCCCTCATCTAATTTCTCCTCTTTGGATCGACTAAGGCTTGTGTGATTCATGCATGTTACATAACCTGATTGAGCTTATCTTCCTTTGATTTAGGAATGCCTGGATATCCTCTTATGCGTCAAACCTGGATTGACTGGAAGATAATAATATAGTATCCTTAATCGAGGGTATTCTTAGGTCAAGACCTAAGATTTAATTAACCACAGGAGCTTGCGCACATAGGAAACCGACAATCATATCACATAAACCTCATTCGAGCTTATTTACCAAATGAGAGAAATATCATAATTATCGGGTCATATATATTATTATCCATCGATGTGTATAGGTGAAAGTCACTATCCTCTATGATTAATCATATATATAATCCCACCTGCTCCCTATTGGCTTCTATAGAGTGTAAAAACCTACGATCGTTTTGAATAATGTCTACACCTAATCCCTTTAACAGGAAATTTAGTTGAAAGGAATGTAAAATACATGGTTCCAAGAAAAAATAAAAAACAAGGAGAAGAAAGAAAAACTTAGTGGTTCAAGCTCTCGCATTGTGTCTTCGAAATCCTCCTTTTTCTTATCCTAGCTATTGTTAAAAAAAAAATCCTCCAAAAACTTAGCCTCTAAGCTAGAAATGTCTTAAGAAAATATTGAAAGTGCCCCTTAACAAATCTTAAATACTCCTCCAAGTATTCGCTCCTAAATATGTCATTTTCTACTCTTAAATAGGTATAAAGCCCCTTTAGCGTCAAGCTCACAATTTTCACGATAAATTTTTATTTTTTTTATTTTGTGCGATGTGATGTTATTAAAAAAATGAGACTAGCGTTGGGTACGAGCACCTTATTCTATTTTTGACTTCAAAAGCTTCCAACTGCGCCAATTTCAACTTATGGACCTCAAAATGATTCGTATTGTCCATTTTGTACTTCAAAGACAAAAGATGCCAGAATTCATATTCACATACATACGTCAAAATATTTGCATTGGTATAACAAAATTTTGAATTAAAATAACAGTTAATACAAAAAAATAAAGATTTGAGCTAGGTTCAATTATATTTTTTCTCATCCATGAGCAAACTAAGAACACCATAAAGAGTCGAGACTCAAAAGGCTACAAGCCGCATAAAATAACAGCATTACATATTCATTTAGAGAGAGCATATGATAAAATTTTAAGAGAAGTTTTCCGAAGAGTTCTAGAAAATAAAGGAATTAATAAAGATTATATTCAAAATATCCCCTCTAAATATTTAATATATATATATATATTTTTAGGGTGGGCATTTGCCCACTCTGAGTATATGGGGGATCCACCCATGATTAAGAATATGTATACAAGAGTTGTCACTTGTGTTCAAATACAAAATAGTTTGACCAAGTATTTTTCAATTTCAGTTGTATGACATCAATAATAAGCTTTAAGCCAATATCTTTTTGCTTTAGTCATGGATGTTCTTACTAGACATTTGCAAGAATATGTACTTTAGTGTATGTTTTGACAGATGATATTCTTCTTGTTGATAAGATTAGAAAGGAAGTTAAAGGAAAACTTCAATTATGGAGGTCAATCTTAGAGTCTAAAGGTTTTCATTTGAGTAAATCTAAAACCAAATATATTGAGTATAATTTTAATAGTAATAGTTCAAATGGGGGATTACGACTTTAGACGATCAAGTTATAAATATATATTTTTTTTCACAGGCATTTGCTTTTGTATATATTATTTTCCATATTCTTTCCATCTTTCATTTTGCCATCCTCTGCCTCAACTTCAAGCTTGTTGGGCCATCCTACAACCCTGTTACCTTAGAGAAGCAAGAGGCCGATGAACATGGAGTCCGAGGTTAGGAGTATTTTCTTTTTCTTTTTAATTTTCTTTCTCTTTCTCTTTCACTTTTTATTTTTGTTCTTCCTTTTCTCCTTGTTTTTTTCTTTTATTGTATTCTTGTTGCATCTGTCTTTGGAGAAGACTATTTGTATCTTAGGAAGGTAATATGTCAAGATCTTAACTTCTTAAATTGAAAATGGTTGCATCTCCCCCTTAATATAATGCTCGAGATCATTGTTATTGTATTTTATGCACTAATAAAGGGAAGATGAAATCATTCTATATTCATGCAGCCAAGGTCTAACTAGAAGGGTTTTAATAGAGGTTTTTGAGTCTATAAAATAAATTTGGTTTTAGTTTCCAAATATATTATTTTTAATACATGAGTGATTAACCCTAAAGCCTTCATGTATTTCTCATGAAAGCTGAGTCTACGAGTTTCACCTTAAAGTAGACAAGTCCATAGAAAATCATTACGTTGACCAATGCATCCAGGTCACTAAGAACCAAAGAAAGGTTGAAGTTATCTACATTCACGGAGATGTAATGTAGATTGTTATGATCTATGGTGCTTACGAGCAAATCCTCATCGTCACTTTGGAGAACTCCTTTAAATAAAGAACTTCATCAGAAGATGTCTGTAGCGTCTTGGGATATAATGGAAGGATTGCATATCTAAATCTTTATTTAACTCAATCATCAAAAGAACAACCAGAGCTACTAAAATCCAAATAATATACATGTTCCTTTAATTTCTTAAAGCCAAATTTTTAAAAATAATTTATTATTGGAATTGATTCTTCGAACATTAGTATTGGAGCTGTTTTACTACAAAACATCCACCTTATATCTTTTTTTCAGCAAGAAGCTAAATGATAGTTTATCACAATCTCCCAAATACTTGAAAAAATTCTATGTCATCACCAAAGTCGTTTGCAAATGACATCAATATTTATCGGGCATTGAGTTCAGTATTAGCATAGATCATAAAAGTCTCCGTGATCTTCAAACCGAATAATATTATCTTTGCAAACTCTTAGGATTTAATTTCACCATTGAGTATCAACTAGATAAATCAAATATGGTTGCAGATTCATTATCTCGATTACCTGAAGATAGGGTTCCTTTCTCCTCTTTCTTATTTTCGCTCTCCACACTCACTAATTTTTCTTTTTTATTAATTAATGATTTAACGAAGGAAGCCCGTACATATCCAATATCCTTCAACTCACTTCTCAACTATAAAAAGGTGAACTCTCTCCTTCAGATTATCAGTTTCGAAACCATTCTTTATTTACAAGGGCGAATCTATGCTAGTAAATCTTCTATGAAAAATAAGATTCTCATTGAATTTATTTCTAAATCTATTGCAGGCCATTAGGGTATTCTCAAAACTATTAAAAATAACTCTACTAATTTTTATTAGCCTTGACTCCAAAAATATATCACTAATTTTATTAATAATTATCTTACATGTCAAGAAATCAAAACCTCTACCATGCCTCTTGCCGGTTATTAAAAACCTTTACATGTTCCATTACAAATTTGGGAAGCTTTATCTCTGGATTTCATTATTGGCCTACCTAACTTAAAATGGTACACCACCATGATAATAGTAATTGATCGTTTGTATAAATATTCTCATTTTGGCCAATTACCTCCAAATTATTCAGCCTCTCGCATAGCTGAACCTTCCAGAAATATGGTCATTAAATTGTATGGCTTCCCTAAAACAATTGTCCTTGACCACGACAACTTTTTTTAAGTTACTTTTTGGCGTTACCTTTTTTCCTTGGGTGGTACCACTCTTCATTATAGCAATACATATCATCTACAAATAGATGGACAAGCTGAGGCCCTCAATCATTATTTAGAACAATGTCTTCATGCTTTTACCTTAACCAATCCTTGATTATGGTCTACATTTCTTTATTGGGCTGAGCTTTGATACAGTACTTCTTTTCATACTGTTATTCAAATAACCCTTTCTCAGGCTCTATATGGTAAATTACCGCCATCAATTACATTCACTATAGGAAAATGCGCTATTGTCCGCGGATAAAATCCGCCGATAATACGTGAAATTCGTCAAAAAATCCTTATTTCTAGGGAATTCTAGCAAAAAACGTCTCCGACGGTAATTCACATGTCGGAAAATCTATATCGGTGTAACATTTTTGCCAGAAAATTTTCCAGCAGTTTACCGGCTCAAAATTTGTAAAACCAACATCTTTTAAGATGGAAAATTCCGGAGTTTCTTCCATCGGTATTGCAAGGATATATTGTATGCTGGAATAACCGATGGAAATTCTGCCACCCCGGCCGTCGCACTATTATCGACGACATTACTAGCGGATATACTGGCAGAAAGGCCAGTGATGCACGTGGGAAACAACGATTAAGTATTGTCGTATCGTGTGAAATGTACGCCGGTAACACGATTGAGATAATACCTTCTCTTACCAGTTGGGTTTGGGGAAGCTTTTAGCGAAAGTCAGTGAGGGTTTGATCGGCGTAGCTCTCAGACGCCAGGAACGATGGTCGGGGAAGCTCTTGGACGCGAGTACGAAGAGAGGGAAAGAAGTGGTCGGCGTCGGCGCAGCTCTCGAACGACGAGCAAAGAGGGTTTTGCCAAGGAAGCTATCGGACGCGAGAGAGGGAAAGAAAGTGAACGAGATCAAAATGAGAACTCAGACAGCGGACGGTCGAAATAGGGCCTGTACTGGCGTCTTTCCAGTGAATTATCTGTCGGTTATGCTACCAATGGATAATGCGCCGGTACTATTTCGTTGAGTTTAAGTAAAGCCGATGCAATATTCGCAGGTAACTTCGCTGTTAATTATCAACGGAAAAATGCGTCGGAAACCTTTAAAATACCGTCAAATATCTAGTGGAATATGCGCTGTGATTCAGCGACATAAACTGCACTGGATATTTCGCTGTGAAGTTACCAGCGTTTATTCTGCCGGTAAACCTGTCGATTTTACTGACGTAACTATTTCCTCTGGAACGTCCGACAGTAATAAAGTGTTTTCCTGTAGTGATTATATATCTATGGTACTTCTAACATTCATGATGTAGACACTTTTATTAACAAACTTTGACACCCTATTATTGCAAGTTCATCAAAATATATATCAGGCCCAACAACGCATGAAAATAATTGTTGATCGACATCATCACGATTTAAACTTATTCGTTGGCAATTTGGTTATGATTAAACTCCAATCTTTTCACTAAAATTCTGTAGTTAGTCGTACACATTCTAAATTGGAAAAAAGTTATTTCAAACCATTTCCCATTCAAGCTATTATAATTCCTATGACCTAACAACTATCTCTACCTGCTGAAAACAAAGCTCACGCAGTCTTCAATATTTCCCTCTTTAAACCTTTTAAAGGCACTCCTCCAATAAACACTGCTCTTCCCATTTTAGTCCCAACAAACAACTCATTCTTCTTTCATATGGAATTTTAGCTTCAAGTACCATATAACTCCTGGGCCAACCTCACTTTCAGGTTCTTTTACGATGGAAACTCTTTCTTCATGATGATGATTTCACTTGGGAAAAATTTTCAGCTATTTTAGATACATTTTCAACTCTCAATCTTGAGGCCAATGTTGTTTTCCAAGCCAATGGGTGTGTTAAGTAACAACACATTATCTTGGACTCAAATATAGTGCATCATCATTGCCAAGAATGGGTGAATTATTTAAAAATTCAATACCAAGATGATAAAATACTTCAAGTCTATCATAGAAGAAGAGGACATAAGGCCCTACAAGAAACAATGCAAGTAACAAGACAACTACAACATCCAGTGGTTCATGTTATTTCAACATTAAACAAACCCCAAAACCCATTTTTAGATATTTATTATTAATTGTGTTGAACCACCTGGTCTAAATTTTTATTAGACCCAAAACCGATTTATGTAAGTATCATAAATAGACCCCTAAGAATGTAATTTTATTTGACGAAATGAGATTTTATTTTCTTCATTTTCTAATCTCTTTTCTTCCACTTCTTATTCCTTAAGGAGTCCACACCTACTTAAAAGGTGCCTTGATGTAGATTAAGAAGTTTAATAGTGATTAACATGTTTTATCCCCTTTTTGGCTAAACTTTTCAAATCAAATTCTACAACAATAGTGCCCACCGAATCAATTTAGGCTTGACATTTTTCTTCTCAACCAAATACTTGATTGCAACATGATATGCATAAACAATCATTTTACACCAATAAGGTAGCTCTAAATCTGTAAACTGTTACTATTGTAGTGTAAACTATTATTTTGCACCAATAAGATACTTTACATGATAACTTGTATGGTGTTACAATTGAGTGTGCATTGCTTCATTACAAGCTTATATGGTTCTTTAATTGAGTTGCATATCATCGGCATTGTACTTAATATTAATCACTCACATTGTTAGTAATAAACACCTTGTATATTTTGTCATCTACACTTGCACATTTGTGTGATTGTGTGTCAAGTTCAATTATTTAATTGTTTATGTACTTTCTTTCATGTATTTGTAGTGTGAGTTTGAGTTGGGAAAATTTTCAAAAGAGGTTTATTTGCCGTTATGTGCCCAAATTCAATTCTTTGATCCTCCCAAGCCCATACATCTCTCTAGCTCAATACCTACCTCTCACATTAGAAAGGTTGTTGAGAAGGAGAGAGAGGCCTCTTATGGACTCCCTTTATTTAAAAAATAGAAAATGTTACATATTCTAGCTAGTAAACAAAATCCAAGTGAAGTTAGTGATGTCTATCTCATCGATTAAAAAAGCGATCGAGGCGTCCGAACAGAGGCGCGACTCAGTTCGAGAGCTAACCCGGCGCCTTGAGGCTTAAGCCTCAATCTATTTGACGAGGCGTGTGATTTTTCTCAACGAGGCGTACGCGTCAAGGCGTAACGCCTCGAGGCAGCGTGAGGCGACGCCTCATTTTAGGATTCGACGGAGATCACAGTGAAGAACAAGTTCCTTATCTTTCGAACGTGCTGCTTCCGCTTTGTCCTTTTTGAGAGCTGCTTCGTGTTCGACCACAAGTGAGTTATTCGATCCGGCAGAAGTGCTCGCGGACTACCTTTTTTCCTGGTTCGACCGCTAGTTTGGGTTCGTCACGCTTCGTGTGAAGTCAGAGCTCGAACCGAAGGTAACACTAGTTGTTCGACCTCTGTTTAAGCTTTACCTACTTCCTATTTCGTGTACTTTGGCTTCGACAGCTGTAGGTAATGGGCTTTCTTCCTTTACTCATGGAGCTTAAAACAACAAGAATTATTTTTATGCTTCTCTTTTGATGGCTAATATTCAGCGTCTTAAAATCATTGCATGTCTCACCACCATTCATAAATAAAAGCATTAACTTAATAATTTCAATATCAATTGTCTTTTTTTTGTTGTTGGAAAAAAATTCATAATAATTAATTACACATAAAATATTGATAAAAATTAATCACAGTGAAGCTCAAATTTTTATATCTACTTTAAAATTTATAGAATATTAATAATTTATATATTACTATTTTTAATATATGCCAAAAACCTTTAAGATCATCATGATTAAAATTCTTATCAAGATATTCTGATAATTTTTTTACATATCTTATTATTCATTTTATGTTTATTGAATCAAATTGTTCTTTAGTCTTATGTCTATAAGTCTATTTAACATTGACATTATAACTCTCTTTTAATTTAAATTTTGTTTTACCTTAATATTCTAATTAACATTGATTAATATTTTGTCATTATTTATAATTTTAAATTACCTTATTTTTATCGTTTTGAGGCTTACGCCTCAAAACGCCTTGGTTCCCGATTTCGCCTTTTAAAACCTTGGTCTATCAACACCGTCATAAAATAAGCTTGCATCACATTGGGCATCATGCCTTCCATTACATAGGAGAACTTACTATAATATAGCAGTTGAGGAACACTCTTCTTTGGTGTCCCTAACCCTCCTTTTCTCTTCTGCCAACCTTATCTCAATGAGAACATCCAAGAATGTTGAAGTTGTGTTTTATGTCTAATTTAAATTAGAATTTCAGACTAGTAAAGCAAACTTTAGAAAATAAGGATCATGAGTAAGAAGTGGGAAAGAAGACACCATGAAGAATGGACAGACACTGACTCCATTATATAAGGTTATCTACATAGGTCTTGTTGCTTCCCTCTTTGCTCTATAGGGACATAAAGTTCGAGATTTCGGGCTTCATATCTCAGATGTGTTAACGAGTACAAGAAAGAATTAATCGAGCAAGTTCCTGCTAATTGAGCATAATTAATATAAAAGGATAAAAAGATGATGAAACCTCCATCAAGTTAGATTCTGTGAATCAAAATGACGCTGTTTTGCTATGGAAAGTTGTTGCAGTCACCGATTATAATCACCCCAAGATTCAAACCTTGACCAACACAACTTTTTGCCACCTTTGCGCTGGTCAGATCCTTCTCTTCCCTATTTTAATTATTTGTCAACACCTTATGGCAGGCCAAAAACCTAAGTATTGTCACCACTCAACCAACATCCGACAAATAGTCAAATCAAAATTTTGGTAAACGAACGCCGGAATTAAAAAAATAAATATATAAAAATCTTTCTCTCATCAACCAAATATATATACAGAAGCAGAGGAACCTCACCTTACCATTCTTCTCATGGGGCTTAAGATTCAAAGCTTGCAGTTTTTTCAGCTTGGGCGGTTCTTCAACTCTAAAAGGCGACGGACTTATCCGGCGCCGCCGAAATCGTCGTCGGTGAAGGTTATTGGGCTGGACGGGCGGGTCATGGTCTATAACCAGCGGGTCAAAGCGGAGGAGTTGATGAAGGAACATGCTAGCCATCTCGTTTGCCGGTCGGACTCTGTCTTCATAGGGCAGAAATTGTCAGCTCTTTCGGCCACAGACGAGCTTCAGATGGGCGAGAGCTATTTCATTCTTCCATCTCAATTCTTTCAATCCGTTCTCTCCTTCGTCACCATAGCCTCGTCGATCGCGAAAATCAGTGGCGGAGGAGTTGGTTCTTTCAGGCATTTCGACATACACAAGACGGACAATGGAAAGCTGCAGATAAGGATTAGCGAAGAGGTGGATCAGATGATTGGGGAGGAGGAAGAGGAAATAAGAAAAGATGGGGTTTTGTGCACGACGAAAGATATGGTGAAGGAATATGAAAAGATCGTGGGATCGAATGCGCAGCGGTGGAGGCCGAAGCTAGAAGTGATAGCTGAGTCGCCGGAGGGGAAGAGGCGAAGGAGAAGGGGGACAAATCATATTTGGGGATTTTAATGGATTGAGGAGGAAAGATAAAGATAATCTCAGCCCTAAGTTGCTTTAATCTGTATTTTTTTTGTTAAGAGCAATTTAGTGAACAGTAAATTCATGTTTAACCTTATGTGATTATCAATTTCTCTTCAAAAATAATAAAGAACTTTTATGAACAGTAAATACATATCCAAGAAAAATTCTTCGATCCTTATTTAGCTATTTTTTTTTTTTTTTTTTACAAGAAAAATGTTAATTTAGATATTTTTAAATATATAAATAATTGTAATTTATGTATTTTAATAATATATGAGATATTTGATTATATGCAAATTAGATGTATTGAAATTTTATTTAATTATTATGACATGTTTAAAATTTATTGAAATATAATTGTGGCAATGGTGATGAGCAATCAGTGGTGGAGGCGGAGCCAAAATTTTTTATATATGGGGGCAAATTTTTGTTTTTTCAAAATAACCTCAATAGGGGCACAAATTGATATTTAGGTTTTAATTTTTTTATAATAGTTGTTATAAGAAAAATAAATTTTACAATAAATAAAAATTTATTGTCACGCTCATATAAATTAATTTCAACACAAATTTATTTGGACTATATATTGTCATTCTCATCTATTTCAACTATTCGTTCATAGTATATTTTCATATCTAATTTAAATAAAAAAATAATTAAAAATTATTTTTATATGAGTAATAAATATATAAAAAATTAAATCTTATTAATATAAAAGTACTTTAAAAATATGTGAAAATTAATAATAAGTATATTTTAAGCTACTTGATTTAAATTTAAATATTAAAATCCTTCTCTAGTATAATTTATTGACTTTAATTAAATAAATTTTATATAAAAGAGATATAGAGTTTTCAAAATAATAAAAAAATTGATGAACTTTTTTATTTCCAAAAAAAAAACTAGTAATGTAGAGAAAAATTATTAAAATAGAAAAAAGATATAAATAAGATGAGATAGATAAAGTTATATATATATATATTAAGATGATCTCCCCTCCTTGATAGAGAGAGGGAAATAATGTACTTAGTAAAAAAAGTATTAGAGAGAGAGAGAGAGAGAGAGGTAGAAGAGAAAAAAATTAATGGCATGGAGAGAAAAAACATGCCCCCATTGCCCCTCCACCCACCCCTCTTGATTCGTCGTTGTGAGCAATAGTGATACCACGGGCAACACTAAAAAAGTTGAGGTCGTGGGACGGTGTGGCTTTTTACTAATATATATTATGTTAAATTCTAAAATAGAATGGCACAACCACTGGGGTTCGAGTCTCGGCTCACAACTTTCGTATGCTATGCTTTATCCGTTGGGCTTGAAAAGTCCGTATAGGTTGTTAACCTATGCAATTATCCCAAGGTTAACTAAGAGGGGAGGTATGAATTTGTTATTTTAAAACTCTCTTGGAATTTTGATAGAAAATTATTTTAGATTTTATGCAAAGAAAAATTTTCAACTACAAAAAATAAAATGCTGAAAATAAAAATGCGGAAATAAAAAGAACACAAAGATTTATAGTGGTTCGGTCCAACAAGACCTACATCCACTCCTTAAAGATTCACTCTTCAAGTATTGCACTATTACAAAAGTGGCTCTTCTTTTGCCACCACAGCAAGGCGGAGAAGCCTTTACAATTTTTCTCTCTTCCACCAATCCCCGGTGCAGCAGAGTATCGTCGTCCTTTCATACCCTCCAAGTGTCAACAGAGTACCATCATTCTTTTACACCCTCTAAGTATCGGCAGAGTACCATCATCCTTTCCAACCCTCTAAGTGTCAGTAGAGTACCATCGTCCTTTCACACCCTCCAAGTGTCGGCAGAGTACCGTCGTCATTTCACACCCTCCAAGTGTCGGTAGAGTACCATCATCTTTTCACACCCTCAAGTGTCGATAGAGTACCATCATCCTTTCACACCCTTCAAGTGTTGGCAAAGTACCGTCATCCTTTCACATCCTCCAAGCATCGGTAGAGTACCATCATTTTTTCACATCCTCCAAGTATCGGTAGAGTACCATCATCTTTTCACACCCTCCAAATGTCGGCAGAGTATCATATCTTCTTTAATGGTCTTCTCTCGAGAAACTAGAAAGAAAAAAAAGGAAGAGAAGTAATATAAAAATAAAAGAGATTCTCACATTTCAGTAACTTTGTGAATCCTTCACACTCCACTTGCAAGAACTCTCTCTCAAACACTCTCCCAAATCACCCTTTCATTTACTCCCTAAGAAATCACAAAGACTAGATTCGTCAAAGTTTTTAAAGACCTTTTATTTGAAAGACACGAAAAATCATCGAGAAAATTGAAAATTGTAATTTTGAGCGTACATGATCGTATAGTACGATCAACATTAGTATATACGAACAGTTCAAAAACTACTTCGTATGAACCATTTTCATACATGAGAATCATCCAGTGCGAATCATATTCATATGTACGAATAGTTCAGAAAATTTTTTGATTCGTCGGGACGAAAAAATACCTCATATTTTCATGCTTGGACACATTTGTACGAACAGTTTAAGAAAATTTTGTGGTTCGTCGTGACAAAAAGGGAGCCGTTCTATTTATAATATTGACGTCGTCTGTATGAAGGTCACTTCGTATAGTACAATTTGTTCAGAAAGATTTTGATGATCGTCAAGACGAACTTGTGCATACCTATTTCATACTCTAGACATCGTCTGTACGAATAGTACTTAAAAAATTTTCTTCTCCATGGTTAGTTCAACAACTCGTTGGAGGAAATAACTAAATAAATTGTCCCGTTCAAATTGAAATCGTATAGTATGATTAGTTTAAAAAATTACAAATTTTTAACACTTTCTTAGTGTGCGTGTATTGGTTACCTAATTACAATCATACTCTCTTAGACTCAATAAAAATAAAAAATATAAAATTCATTTACAATGAACCCTATTCTAGCTAATACTAATTGAAGTCTTCAACAGTCTGGAATATGATTTTCCTAAAATATTAGTACACACAAATAATAAAAGTAAAATATCAAATATATGTTAGGAGAAATAATAATATTTGAAATCATAAAAAATATAAATGATATGAAAAACATATTTATGAAAACTAACTTACACTAATCTCCCCCTTCTTGATGATGGCAAAAAAATTATTATTTGAGTTAATATTTAAACCCTAAATTTCTTCTTAGGTCCTCTTAAATGAATGAAAATATTTGAATATAGAGATTCTTATGAAGATCAAAGAACTCCAAACTTTTTATTTCTTAAAAAAAAATTAAAAAATTCGAAACTTTTTTCTTTTTTTTTTTATTAAAAAAGAAAGAAAACAAAAAATAACAAACATCAAGTAAACAATAAAAAATGAAGAAAAAACATAAAAATAAATAATATCACAAAAACACAAAAACAACACAACAAAAATGAAGAAAAATCACAAAAATAAATAATATTATTGCTTCCCCTTTTGACAATAATAAAATGGAAAGTACAAAATGAAATGAAAGATGCCAAGCGATAAATCAAAAGAATTGACTTTAAATATTATTTTAAAATAATTGCAATAATAATATTAATTTTATAAGACTAAAAAGAAAAATTCAAAATTTTAAATCAAAGAACAACTAAGATAAGAAAAGTTAATCAAGGTCACGATTCATCCTAGACAAATTAAATAAAGATAATTATTACAAAAATGACAAAATGAAGATTAATTAACTTTAATATTATATAGAGTATAATTGTGAGTTAGATTGATTTGAATTAGAGATTAAAGGATAGTGGAAAGAAAAAAAATAAAGAAAAATTTAAATTGACGATATTATTTATATTTTCAAATATTTGTGGCACATTTTGTGCATCTTTTTCTATTTGGGCTAATTTTATACATCTTTTTACTTTGCGAACCTTTGCACAATTTTGATTTTTGCACACATTGCACATTTTTTATATACTTTTTTGACTCTTTTCAAAATCAATAATCTAAAATCAAACTTCTCTAATAACAAAAATAAGCATTTTGAGAAAGAAATAAAAAAATAATAAGACATTAATATTGCAATAATGATATTCAAATTATGTATGCCTTAAAAGAACATGAATTTGATCTTCTTATCTAAATCTAAATATAACTTAATTTAAATATTTGAAAAATTAAATTTCATAATGAAATTAATTTTGTAATGCAAATTAATTTATAACATATTTTAGATCAATTACGAAAAGATTTTTCGTATAGGCATACTAACATTTTAAACAATAAGAAACAAATACAAGTGCCCAAAACATGACATTTTTCATTGATATCAAAAAGATCATTTATATTTAATAAATTGATATCAATTAAAAAATAAAAATATAAAATCATCACATAAACATCACAACACCAAACAACCAGTATAAACAAGAAATATAGAACATCATCACATCACTAGCAAAGGACTAGTAGAAGCAAAAACAAAGCAGTACATCTAAAACTCAGAGGGGCCCTGGTCTGGAGGAGGCTGGGTGAACACTAAAAAATAGCTATTCATCATAGCTACATTTATATTTACCATGTTAAACAGACCATGGATCCACCCCATATCCTTCTAGTATCTCGCATCTTGCTAATTTAAATGAGTCTTAATTTGATCAAAATGTTGATCAAAGTGAGTCTTTAACCGATCAAAACACTGGACCATCTCCTAAAAGTAGTGCTAATCAGGTCCAGGTGCAAGAGCTCCCGCTTCTTCTTCAGAGTCACTACTCAAACTTTGGTATCTCCCAAATAAAGATCAAAATGAAGCATCAGTGAAAAAGATAGGAAGTTCTATGAGAGGATCAGGATGGAGTATGTGGTACTTCTTATCTAAGATGTATGCCACTAAGTGTCCTACAGAAATATTCTTTTTCCTCTTATAATAAGCAAGCCCAATTTCAGAAAGATTATAAATATAATCAATGATGAGTTGGGCCATACCAATGGGTTTTCCAGTCATAATCAGGTATATAACAGTGGACATGAGAGGAGTCATATTTATACAATCACTAGCCTTAGGAATAATTGAGGATCTTAAGACATGATGGATGATCCGGGCATTTTGGTTTAAAGGGTAGACTCTTTCAAAATGACATACTTGAGAGACACCTCTAAGAGTTTTATTATTTTCAGTCAAGTCATAATTAGAATTGGAAGTAAAAGTGTGAGCTCTAGTCCCATGAGTTCTCATATGTAGAGAAGTTCTTAAGTCCTCATTGAACCTCTTTTTTGCTAATAAATAATGAAAGGTCTCTTAGTGGTAGACATAGATCAAAGTTAGAATGAAAGAGAATTGAGTTAACATAAAGAGAGGCATAACATAAAAGTGAAAATCATCCTAAATAAGAAGTCTAAAAGGATTGATCTTAGCAGCAATATACCTAAAAAAGGCATCCTCATTATCCTTGGAAAGAATGTTGTCTTCTCCACCACTCCTAGAGGAGAACCCCATAGAAACACAAGAATGCTTGCTTGAACTAGCCATTCCTAAGATGAGGGCTATAGAAGGTTTAGAAGTGAAAATGAAAGTGAATGAAAATCATTTCCAAAACCCTTCTATATATAGAAAAACTACCTATCGTATAGTATGAATTGAGTTTGTACATATGATCCTGAGATCGTACATGATGAAAATTTTTTTGTACATACGAATGGAAACGACTTAAATAAAAATGCCTTTTTGTAAAACACCATTTACGAGATATCCTTTCATACATACTTTTTAACCAAGTGTTTGTATAAACGAACAAGTGCTCGTCTGGGATGATCATAATATTAAAGACTATTTTAAAGGCAGTCAGGTTCATCCCTTACAAAAATTGATAACTGGAACATACAGATGAAATATGATTTCATACGTACAATCAGTAATAATTAATCCTAACCGATAAACAGTCCACATGCGTACAAACGAATCTGTAGATATCATACAATATGATGACATCATCATACATTATGAAATCTATGAAATACCTAAATTTGTATGTTAAACTACAATTCCAATCAAAGACATTCTACAAAATTCGTATAATACAAACATATTTCGTATAATATGAACAAAACACTTAGAAAATAAAGCATTAAAAGTAGAAAAATTTCTCAAAATCCATCATCCTTCGACAAGTGACATATGTCCAAACTAAAAACTTAAGAATTAAAACCAAAATAAAAATAAACATACACAAAACAAAAAACAAACAAACATAAACAGAAAAACTAAAACATACACACATAAAGAATATATAAAGTTTGTAGAAATTTTTATCTAAGCATCAAGATCAATCACACCTAAATTCATTCTTAAGATGCTAAATGTGTCAAAAGCTAGTAGTTTTGTAAAAATATCTGCAAGTTAAGTAGAAACATGATTAATTCAATTTCTCCTTTGGCTAGATGATCTATAATGAAGTGATACCTCATGTCTATATGTTTGGTTCTTGAATGTTGGATATGAACCTTTGAAATACAATTGTCATTAGTGTTATCATAATAAATTGGAATTATACCTATTATAAATCCTAAATCAATCAATTGTTATTTCAACCAAAGTACTTGTGTAATACAACTTCCTAAGATAATGTATTCAACTTCAGCAATAAATAGGGCTACAAAATTCTATTTCCTATTGGACCAAGAAACTAATGAATTTCCTATAAATTGATAAGTTTCATATGTACTCATTTGATCTATCCTATAACCTATAAAGTCTGAATCAAAATATTCAATAATTTTAAATAAAGAGTTGTACTTAGGATATCTAATCCCTAAGTTTTGAGTTCCCAAAAGATATCTTAAAATTCTTTTCACTACTATTAAATCTGATTCTCTTGGATCAGATTAAAATCTAGTACACAAATAAATACTAAATATTATATCTGGTCTACTAGCTATCAAATAAAGCAATGATCCAATTCTACCTCTAAATTTCTTTTGAATAATAGATTTTCCCTTTGGGTCCTTATCCAACTAAAGGAACTCATTAGTGTATTTACTGGTTTAGCATTATCCATTTCATATTTCTTGAGAATGTCCTTAATATACTTTAAGTGATTAAGAAAAGTTCTCTCCTCATTTTGCTTAATGTTAAAACTAAGAAAGCAACTTAGATCTCTCATCAAACTCATTTCAAATTTACTACTCATTATTTTTGAAAAATTATAACAAATATTTTTATTTTTTGATCCAAAAATAATATCATCAACATATATCTGAACAATGATTATATCATTTTCTAATTTCTTTAAAAAGAGAGAGGTATCCACAGTTTCTTTTATAAAAGATATTTCTAATAGGAAAGTGTTAAGCCCTAGGTGCATGTTTCAATCCATATAATATATTTTTTAATTTAAAAATATGATTAGGGAATTTAGAATTTTTAAAACCTAGATGTTGCTCAACATAAACATCTTCTTATATCACCTCATTCAAAAATGCACTCTTAAAATCCATTTGAAATAATTTAAATCCTTTAAAAGAAGGTAAAGGCTAAAAAAACCTTAATTGCTTCAAGTCTTGCTATAGGGGCAACGTCTCTTCAAAATAAATGCCTTAAATTCAATTTACCCCTTAGCCACCAATCTAGCCTTATTTCTAATCACAACTCCTAAATCATTAATTTTATTTTTGAACATCCACTTAGTTTCAACTATACTTTGATCCTTTTACCTTTCAATCTATTCTTAAATATCATTCCTTACAAATTGATTCAACTTCTCTTGTATGACCAAAATCTAAAATTTATCAGAAACTGTTTGATTAAGATTTGTGGATTCAATCATTAAAATAAATGCAGAATGATTAACATCTTTACTAAGTCCATGCATAGTCCTAACACCCTCATTAGGTTCACCTAAAATTAATTCCTTAGGGTGATTCTTAGAAAATTTTCATTCTCTAGCACAGGGTTTTCTTTTTCTATATTTTCTTCCAAATTTATCTTTTTAATTCCTTGGGAGTTATTTTTAAATGAACCTCTTCTAAACTTGACTCTTTCAAAATGTTAGAATCATCAAATATAACATATGTGGTCTCCTCAACTACTAAAGTTCTTTTATTAAACAATATATATGATTTTTCAACACTAAAGTATCCAAGAAAAATTTATTCAATAGATTTTGGATAAAATTTTTCTAAAGGAGATTTATCATTATTATGTTTGAACACATTACATCTAAAAATTTTCAAATGTGACAAATTAGGTGTTCTTCCCTTAAGAAGCTCATAGGGTATTTTATTCAATTTTGATTTAATGTTCACCCTATTCAGAACATAAAAAGCTGTACTTATCGCTCAAACCCAAAAATATTTAGGAAGTAAATATTTTGACAACATGGCTCTAACATCTTCAATTAATATTCTATTCCTTCTTTCGACTGCCCCATTCTGCTAAGGGGTTCCAAGTGCAGAAAAAAGTTGATCAATTCCTTTTCTTTACAAAATTACTCAATTTTTTTATTTTCAAATTCTCTTTCATGATTACTTTGAATTAAAATAATTTCATAACCTAGTTTTCTCTGTATCCAAGTCAAAAAGTTTCTAAATTCCTTAAATGATTCACTCTTATAAAATAAAAATTTAACCCAAGTGAATCTAAAAAAATCATCAATAATCATAAATGTAAATACCTTCCCTCCAAGACTTACTATACTAACCGGTCCAAAAATATCTATATGAATAATATTTAATGTCTTACAAGTTCTAAGATCCTTAATGGAATGAAAGGAGGACTTCACCAATTTTTCTAGTTGATATGCATCACATAGGTGATCTTTAGTAAAGTCTAATTTAGGTATACCTCTAACAAGTTCTTTTTGGGTAATTTTTTTAAGATTTTTAATGCTAGCGTGATAAAGCCTCCCATACCATAATCATGATTCAACAAAAATTATTTTTAAACAAAAAGCATTAGAAAATTTAATATAATTTAAATCTATCATATATATATTATTTATCCTAGTTCCATATAGTACATCATTTTTATTTTAGCTTAATATGTAGCTAGTGAAAAAAAAAGGTTAACACTATAGCACTTATCATATAGCTGACTAATACTCAAAAGATTATATTTTAAGCCTTCTATAAGTAAAATATTTTTAATAAAAAAATTATTCAAGTTTTCGATCATACCTGTACATATCACTTTTCTAGTGATATTATCTCCCAGTATAACTTTACCTCCATTCCTGACTTCTAGCGATATAAATTATGTAGTGTTTCTAGTCATATGCTTTGAATATCCACTATCTAAGTACAAAATGCTCTCAAGAGGTCTTGTATGAGATTGTCTCTATAAAATGATCAAACGTTAGTCTTGGAAATCCAAATAAATTTGGATTTTCCTTTTAGCAAAATTAAACTAGATGATTGTATAATATGACTTATTTTATGCATCTTAGGTTTCTACACTAAATGAGAAAGTGGTTGGCACATATATGATTGGAAACTTGAATAATTTTTTATTGAGAATGTTTTACATGTAGAAGGCTTAAAGCATAATTGTTAAGTATTAATCACCTATGTGACAAGGGTTATAACATTAAATTTTCTCCCACTAGCTATATATTAAGCTGAAATGGAATTGATGTACTATATAGAAATCAGGTAAACAACATGTATATGCTAGACTTAAATAGTTATGACATAGGAGGCTTTGTTACGCTAGCATGAAAAAACTTAAAAAAAAATTACCCAAAAAGAACTCGTTAGAGGTATACCAAAACTAGACTTTCTAAGAATCACCTTTGTGATGCATGTCAATTATAAAAACATGTGAAGCCTACATTTTATTCTACTAAGGTTCTTAGAACAAGCAAAGCATTGGAAATAATTCATATGGATCTTTTTGGACTAGTTAGCATTGTAAGTCTAGTAGGGAAGGTATACATATTTGTGATTGTTAATGATTTCTCTAGATTCACATGGGTTAAATTTTTATTTCATAAGAGTGAATCATTTGAGAAATTTAGAAATTTTTTGACTTAGATTTAGAGAAAACTAGGATGTGAAATTTTAACAATTCAAAGTGATAATAGAGGTGAATTTTAAAATGAAAAATTTAAGAAATTTTGTAAGAAAAAGGATTTGATCATAATTTTTCTACACTTAGAAGCCCTTAGCAGAATGGGATAGTCGAAAGAAAGAAAAATATATTAATTGAAGCCGCTAGAGCCATGTTGGCAGAATATTCACAGAGGTGAATTTTTTCTCTATGTTTTGAAAGTTTTAAATTTCCTAATTATGTTTATAAATTAAAAAAATGCATTATATCGATTGAAAAAGGCACCTAGGCTTGGTAGGTTAAGCACTTTTTTATTAGAGAGATCTTTTGTAAAAGGAAGTTTGGACACCACTCTCTTTTTGAAGAAATTAGGAGTCGATATACTTATTGTTTAGATATATGTTGATGAAATTATTTTTGGATCTTCAAATAAAAATCTTTGTGATGATTTTTCTAAAATAATAAGCAATGAATTTGAGATGAGTTTAATAGGAGATCTAAGTAATTTTCTTGGTTTTAGCAATAAGCAAATTAAGGAGGGAGTATTTCTTACTTAGTTAAAGTATTAAGGACATCCTCAAGAAGTATGAAATGGACAATGCTAAACTAATAAATACACCAATGAGTTTCTTAGTTCAGCTGGATAAGGATCCAAAGGGAAAATCTATTGATCAAAAGAAATTTAGAGGTATAATTAGATCATTACTTCATTTGACTGATAGCATCCATATATAATGTTTAGTATTTGTTTGTGCGCTAGGTTTCAATCTAATCCAAAAGAATCACATTTAATAGTAGTAAAAAAGATTTTAAGATATATCTTGAAAACTCAAAATATAGAAATTTGGTATCCTAAGTATAGCTCTTCATTTGAAATTATTAGATATTATGATTCAGACTTTATAAGTTATAGGGTTGATCAAAAGAGAACTTTTGAAACTTATCAATTCATAGGAAGTTTATTAATTTCTTGGTCTAGTAAAAAATAATATTTTGTAGCCCTGTCTACTGCTGAAGCTGAATATATTTCCTTAGGAAGTTGTGTGACACAAATTCTTTGGTTAAAATAACATTTGATTTATTTAGGATTTATAATATGTCCAATTCCACTTTATTGTGAAAACACTAGTGCCATTTGAATTTCAAAGAATCCTATTCAACATTATAGAACCAAATATATAGACATAAGGCATAATTTCATTAGGGATCATATAGCTAAAAGAGAAATTGAACTGATCAAATCATGTTTTTACTGAAAATCAACTTATAGATATTTTTACAAAACCACTAGCCTCTGATGTATTTAGCACATTAAGAATAAGGTTAGGTGTAATTAATTTTAATGTTTAGATAAAACTTTTCTGCAAAGTTGATATATTTGTTATGTGTGTTTTGTTTTTTTTTTTGTTTTGTTTTTGTTTGTTAATATTTTTGTTTGTGTGTGTGTGTGTGTTTTTTTTTTTTTTGATTTGGACGTGTATCACATATCAAAAGGCTTTTTCTAGTTTTCATGTTGTATTTTCTAAGTGTTTTATTCATATTGTATGAAATTATTTTCGTACTGTATGAATTCTGTAGCATGTCTATGGTTATTTTGGAGTTGAATGTATAAAATTTGAATTTTTTCACATAGTTCATCTTGTACGATAATGTCATCATCTCTTACGATCTATATAGATTTGTCTGTATGCATATAGATGGTTATCTGGGTAGAATCAGTTATTATAACTTATCATACATACAAAATCAAATTTCATCTAAATGATCCACATGTCATTTTCTATGGGGGACGAACCTAACCATCATTAAAATGATCTTAAATAACTTATCATTCCAGATGAATACCTATTCTCCTGTATAATTGTATGTTCAAAAAGTTTGTACGAAAGGATGCCTCATAAATTTTGTGTTTACGAATTTTTTTTTTTCATTTTGGACAATATCATTCATCCATACGAAAATTTTTTCATCCCGTATGATCTCACGATCATACGTACGAAGCCATTTTTATACTATATGATGGGTTATTTTTCTTTAAATAGGAGGGCCATTGAGATGATTTCCATCCACTTCTAAACCGTTCTTGAATCCCTCTATAGTCTCCAACCTAGGAATGACATGTTTTAGCAAGCGCTCTCAAGTTACTAAGGAATCGTCATCCAAGGGTGGGGATGAAAACTTCTTGTCTAGAGATAACTAGGATTCTTTTTATAGGTATATAGCTGCCAAAATCACTCCTTCGAGACTCCTCATTCAAGATGAAATCCATTTTTCTTTCATGCCTCTTTTTGCTTCAACCCAGTTCTCTTTCATTTTAACTTTTATTTATGCTTACCACAGAGAGACTTTTCATTATTTTCTAGGAAATATGAGATTTATTGAGGATGAAACAAGGATAACTTCATTTGTCCAAAAAAAAAAAAAATAGTGTGTGGAAATCACTGAGAAAGATCTAGAAACTTTTCTTCACTTCAGTACTCGTGGGACTAGAGCACACACTTTGACCTTTAAATCTGATTATGAATAGTCTGAGATTAATAAAACTCTTAGAGGTGCTACTCAGGTCTGTCACTTAGTGAGATTCTACACTTTAAACCATAATATTCCGGTCATCCAGCATGTCTTAAGAACTTTAATCATTCCTAAGGTTGGTGATTGCATAAATATGACTCCTTTTCTATCAACCATTACCTATTTGATCATGACTGAATGATCTATTGATGAGGCCCAACTCATCCTGGATTATATTCATAACCTTTATGAAATTGGGCTTCCTCATCATAAGAGAAAGAAAAATATTTCTCTAGAACACTTAGTGACCTATATTTTAGAAAAGTGGCACAACATTATTCATCTTGATCGATCCTCCTACTGAAATGCCAATCTTCTTCACTAATGCTTCTTTTTGATCTCTGTTTGGGGGAAATGATAGTTCTAGTGAGGATACTGAGAGAGATGGGGAAGCACCTGCACCTGCTTAGGGACCTGATCATAATTACTTTCAAGAAATAGTCTAGAGATTTGATCTCTTAGATACTCATTTTGATCAACATTTTGATCAAATTCAGACTCATCTAAACCAACAGAATACTTGATACTAAGAAGATATGGGGTGGATCCGAGGTCAGTTTGACTCGGTGAGCATGAGTATAGCTATGATGAATAGTTATTTCTCAATCTTCAACCAGCCTCCTCCTCTAGACCAGCGCCCCTCTGACTTTTAGTTATACTTCTATGATGTTGTTTCTATCAGACTTTAGATTATGATGCGATGTTGTACTTTTTTTACTTATTCCTTTGCATGTTTTATGCATTAGTTATACTTATTTGATGTGATGTTTTGTTAACTTTAATATTGATATTATGAATTGTATGTTGCAAATCTTATTAATATCAATGAAAATTAACATGTTTTTTTAGATATGTGTTTATTACTTAGTTTTTGAAATGATAGTATTCATATATGAGAAATCTTTTGAAATTGATCATTAAAATTGGATTTATATTATTTTTCTTTTCAAATTAATTTTAATATAAAAATCTTATCTTTTAAAAATTTAAATAAAATTTTAATTGGATCTGGATAAGGAAATCAATTTCATGTTTCTTTAGGCTAATATAACTAGAATATAATTATTGTAATTTTGATATCTTACTATTTTTATTTTCTTTTTCTATATGTTTATTTTTGTTATTAGTGACATTTGATTTTTGATAACTGATTTTGAAAGAACTTCTAAAGAAAATAAAAATAGAATGCATAATATGTGCAAAAATAAAAAAAAATGCATAATAGTTTGTAAATTAAAAAGTTGCATAAAATACGCCACAAAAAGAAAATATTCATAAAGTTTATCATTCACAGAAAAGATATGCAAAGTTGCCAAATTGAAAGTTGTTATTAAGTTCTTTTCTTTATCATTTTGTGCTCTTCATGGAATATCTCTATATTCACATATTCATTCTTTTAGGGGGAGCTAAGAAGAAATTTAGGGTATAAATGTTAACTCAAATAATAAATATTTTGTGATAAAAAAAGGGGGAGATTGTTGCAACCTAGTTTTTTGATTGTTTATATTCTTGTAACATGTATATTTTTTTATGTTTCCAAATATTATTATTTTAATCATTATTTCTTCTAACATATTTTGGAAATACTATTTTTATTGTTTCTGTGTACTAATATTTCAGGGAAATCATACTCAAGATTGTTGAAAACTTCAAATCAAATTAGATTAGTTTTTATTGTAATTGGAGTATATACTTTTCTTTTTATTGAGTCTGAGAGAGTATGATTGTAATTGAGTAATTGTTCGCACACACATTTGTGGAGTGTTTTAAATTTGTAATTGTTTAAAATGATCATATTATATGAAGACTTTTCGTATGAGACAATTTGTGCAATTATTTTCCCCTACGTATAGTTAAATGAACTACAGAAAGAAAAATTTTCTAAGTGCTGATCATTTTGTATGAAGGGCTCTTCATACATACAACATCCAAAGTATAAATTGGATGGCTACCTTTTCATCCTGATGAATTCAAAGCTTTTTCTAAACTGATCATACTGTATAATTCATTATTCAAATAGATGACGTCTAGCGTATGAATTGGACGGGTCCCTTTTCATCCAGACAAATCTGAAAGTTTTCTGAACTGATCATATTATACAATATCCTTTTTGTATAGATGATGTCTAGAGTATAAATTTGAAGGATCCCTTTTTGACTCGATGAATGCCAATTTGTTTTTGAACTGATCATACTGTACGGTTTCATGTTCGTACAGACGACGTCCAAAGTTACAAAAATGTGGGGTACCTTTTCGTCCCGATGAATTAGAAAAATTTTCTAACCATTTGTATAGTATGAACTTGGTTCGTACTAGATGATCATCGTGTATGAAAATATTTTGTACAGATTTGCATAAGATTCATACGTAATAGTTTTTGAACTGTTCGTATGTATTAAAATATGATCATACTATTTGATTATATACACTCAAAATGAAAAATTTTAGTTTTCTAGACTATTTTCATGTCTTTTATATAAAAGATCTTTAGAAACTAAAGTGAAAAGAGTTATTCATCATGATTTTTTAAAAGGAGAGCGAAAGCGTTAGTGTAGGAGAGTGTTTGAGAGAAAGTTCTTGAAAGTGGAGTGTGAAGGATTCGCAAGGTTACTCAAAGGTAAGAATCTCTTTTGGTATTTAGTTATCACTCTTCCTTTCTTCTTTCCAGTTTCTCAAGAGAAGATCATTGAAGAAGATCCGATACTCTGCTCACACTTAAAGATTATGAAAGGACGACAGTACTCTACCGACACTTAGAGGGTGTGAAAGGACGATGATATCTACTGACACTTGGAGAGTGTGAACAAATGATGGTACTATGTCGATACTTGAAGGGTGTGAAAGGATGAATGTACTATGCCATACCGAGGATAGGCCGAAGAGAAGAAAATTATAAAGGCTTCTCCACCTTAATGTTGGAGCAAAAAGAGAGTCACTTTTGATAATAGTGCAATACCTAAAGAGGGAGTCTTCAGGGAGTGGATATAAGTCTTGTTGGATCGAACCACTATAAATCCTTGTGTCATTTTAATTTCTGCAATTTTATTGTTATGGTTGAAAAGCTTATTTCAAAAAGATAATCTAATTCAAAATATAGTTAAATTGGTTTTTTATTAAGAAATATGGGAGAATTTTTAAATTACCAATTCACCCCCTCTTGGTTAGCCGTTGGACAATTGCGTAGGTTTAACAACCTATATAAAATCAATAGAGTCTGCCCAAAATACTCTTTGAAATCTCTTCTTGCTCTTCCTCACATTTATTTTCTTCTCCACCTTCTTCTTGCTTGGAGTGGCTTTAAGATTAGGGCAATCTGATTTGATATGTCAAGGTTTTCTGCATTCATAGAAAATAATGTTATTATAAACTTCAACATTTTTGTGGAACTTAATTTTATTCCACTACTAACATCTCCTTTACTTGCTTTTTAGAAAATTGCTAAATTGCCTTGTCATCAAGGTAATGTCATTCTCATCCACTGGCTATGATTGATCACTCTCTGAGTCATCCACTTTCAAAGCTATGTTCCTCTCCTTCTGCTTTTCTCCTGCATCAATTTGTCTTTGAGTCACTTCTTGCTCGTAAGTAATTAGTGATCTAAGAAACTTGTTCATAGAGTACACATTTAAATCCTTAGACTCTATTATAGTAGTGATTTTAGCATCATAAGCAGTAGACAAACAACGAAGTATCTTATTTACTTTTTATGTATTTGTTAATTTCCTATCTAATGCATACAATGAAATGACTATTTGAGTGAAACATGTGTACATGTCGATATGAATTCATTTGGTTTCATATGAAATAGTTCATAATCATGTAACAAGATATTTAATTTAGATTATTTCACTTAATTAGTCCTTTTATATGTGATATAAAGTCTATCCCGAAATTCTTTTCCACTTTTATAAGTAGAATCCCACATGTAGTCTTCAGACTTAAGTGCACAAAAGAAACTATTCAAATATTTTGTGTTTAATTATGTTAATTCTCATTCTTTTATAGTCCAGTCAGTAAAGAGTGTTTCAATTCTAATGCTATCTATAAGTCTAGTTGGCCTAGTGTACCCATCATGAACAAAAATCCATATGTGATAATCAAGTGATTGATGAAAAGAAGACATTCGTATTTTCCAAAAATCGAAAGGGATGTTATCCAACAATGGGGGTCTAGTGATCGAATACCCTTTAGGTATGTTATTGTTTCCAAAATTAGCCATAATTATTTTCAAAAAGTAATCTAAACTTTAAATTTTGAAACATAGCTCTAATACCACTTGAAAAGTACGTATATGTTGTTAAACCTATGCAATTTTTCCAAGGCTAACCAAGAGGGGGGGGGGGGGGTGAATTGGTTATTTTAAAAATCTCTTCGAATTTTAATAGAAAACTATTTTATATTTTATGCAAAGAAAGTTTTTCAACCACAAAAATTAAAATGCTGAAAAATAAAAATGCAGAAATAAAAAGAACACAAAGATTTATAGTGGTTATGCTCAACAAGACCTACGTTCACTCCTTGAAGAATCCATCTTCAGGTATTGCACTATTACCAAAGTGACTCGATCTCCTTTTTCCCCCACAGCAAGGCGGAGAAGCCTTTACAATTTTCCTCACTTCCACCAATCCCCTGTGCGTCTGAGTACCGTCTTTCTTTTACGCCATCCAAGTGTCGGCAGAGTATCGTCATCCATTGACACCCTCCAAGTTTTGGCAGAGTACCATCTTTCTTTCACACCCTCTAAGTGTCTATAAAGTACCGTCATACTTTCAAATCCTCTAAGTGTCAGCAGAGTACCATCATCCTTTTACACCCTCCAAGTGTTAGTAGTGTACCATCATCCTTTCACACCCTCCAAGTGTCAGCAGGGTACCATCATCCTTTCATACCTCAAAGTGTCAACAGAGTACCATATCTTCTCAAAAGATATTCTCTTGAGAAACTAGAAAGAAAAAAAAAATGATAGAGAAGTAACACAAAAACAAAAGAGATTCTCACCTTTGAATAAGCTTGTGAATCTTTTACACTCCACTTTCAAGAACTTTCTCTCAAACACTCTCCTAATTCACCCTTTCACTTGCTCTCTAAGAAATCATGAAGACCAGATCCATCTAAGTCACTTTCTAATGACCTTTTTTATGAAAGACACAAAAAACCATCTAGAAAATTGAAAATTACAATTTTGAGCATATATGGTCGTATAAAATGATTGATATTCGTATGTATGAATAGTTCAAAAACTGCTTCGTACAAACCTATATGAACCATTTTTATACATGATAATCATCCAATATAAACCATATTCATAATGTATGAACAGAGCTATTTTGATATTTTTAAAGAATAAGTTGCAAAAGAGCTATTTTGATATTTTTAAAGAATAATCAAAATGAGAAAATTTAATATATACTTTTCAAATATAATATGTATTTGGACCTAACCACTTGATTTAGAAATATCATATTAGAAAATTTTGAAATTTGGATCATTAAATATATATACATACACACACATTTATTATGTAAATATTGAAAATTTCTTTTTTTAATAAAACTAACAATTAAATATTTATAATGAAATAATATTATCATAAATTTATGAGTAATATAATAATAGAATATAAAATATAAAATTTAATATATCTTAAAAATATTGATATTAGATCAAAATATTATTTCACATGAAATACTAAAAATATTGTGCAAAAAAGATTGTAAGTATTCTAAAAATGATCATTTTGTGCCTTTGATGGTAAAAAATTCAGGCTTTGCCCTTATTCTTGGGTTATGAGTTTACTCTATATTGGGAATATAACCAAATGTAACAAATTTTAAATTTATCAAGAAGAGGTTTATGAAGTATTCTAAAAAAATTCAAAACTCCTACACCATTCTTATTTTACATTGATAATAATTGCAACTAAATAGCAACAAAGAAAAAATAAAAAAAAGATATTTCAATATTCCTGTGGTGAAGAAAGAAATCCTAAGCTAATGAATTTCATACTTTGTACCTCACTAAAATATTTATCCAATCAAATATGAATTTTGATGCAAAATTTCAAATCTCAATATTGCTACATATTTAAATTAGAATATCTTGAATTAACTCCAATATCATTAAAATTTTATTTGGAACAAATTTATAGTTAAAATGAGCATATCAATGCAGTGAACCACATAATACCAAAGCATCTTTATATAAATAAAAATAGACCTCAAGAAAGCACTAAAAAATATAGTTTCTATATACCTATGAATTTTGCATGCTTATTATACACCCAAATATCCAAAAGGCTAGCTTGAGGCAAAACACTAGGCAAGGGAGGCAAGAAAAATGAACTTCCAAATAATTTGGAAAACCGAATTAAGTCCACATTGCACTACAAAAGGGAAGAAAAGTCGACTAATTGTGATGTAATAGCTCATATTTTAACTTTTTAAATTTTTTTATAGTCATTATAACTTCAAATCATAATTCATCATCGCCATAGTATTTTGATTTTAATATTTTACTTACATGAATTTTTTTCATAATTTTTGGGCACTCATGAAAATCTTTAAGGAATTGATACCTATCTGTATAAGTGAGAAGTTTGGGACCGTTAGGTGTCAGTTTTGCAAACCGATTTTACTGATATTTTTTAAATAATATGTTTTATTTTATGTATATTGTTTTATAATTTTTAAAGTCTTAAAATAATTTATTTAAATTTTATGCTAAAGAAATTAATTAAATTAATAATATAACATTAAATGATTAATTTATTAAAAATATTCTAGGTCACTAATTATAAACTTAATTAAATATTTTTCTCCTCTCTAACTTGGCTAACATAGAATGCCTTGAGTATTTTGAGAAAAAAAATGAGGAGAGAGGAAAAGAAAAGTTAAGATTTTGAGACCGCGTAATGATTTTCATTAGTCGGGTTAATTTGAATATTTGTATGTCTCACTGTAAGGAACCTTTAGCATATTTTTGATTTAAAAGATTTTGAGTTTTTGATATTTTTCTAATCAAATTTGTGTTTCAGTTACAAAAAAAAAAATGAATAATTTTGTATAAGCAAAATTTTCATCGCGTAACTTTTTGTATGTTGTATAGATCATAATTATGAGCATTCTGAATATTTATTTGAAATTTTTTACCAAGTAATTTTGAAAATACAATAATTTTTTCATATTTATACATTTATTTTGACATCTAAAAATTGTAGTGTAGTATAATAATAGTCTTAAAATATTATTATATATAATTTCTTGTATTTTAATAATTTTTTAAAAGTGTGCCTTTTTGCATAATATGATTCTTTGTAGTCTATTATTATGACATTTTAGGCATTTTCTAAATTAAGCTTAATTATGTTTTATTTGTTGTAATGCATTAAAAATGAAAGTGACTATATGATTAAAATTACTATTATAGTACTATGATATTATTGTGTGTGTAAAAGATAAGTAAAGACTAGTTGACCAGTTGGTTGGAGACTAATTGACCTATTTAGGATGGTGGGCCGACGGGCTTTCCTTTAAATATTATAATTTGGTGTTATCCTCTACTGGTTCACATGATACTGATTGAAAGTTATAAGGAGATGATTACTATGCCGACGTGTTAAGAGTGATGACTTTGTTTACTAAGCCAATAATTTATTGATATTGATACAATACTGAAAAATACTGTGATAGCTAGGACTTCTTACTTATTTAATATGCCTACTAAAATACATATTTTTGAGGCATTATTCTTATTATTATACAAATTTATTATTAATGTACGAATTTACTGTTATTGTATTATTCTACTACTTCTACCATTGGATTATTTTTATTACTGATATAGATACTGCTACTATTTGATACTACTGATTTAATATATTAATATTAAGCATGTGATTACTAAGAACGTGATATAGAATAGTTGGATATCATGTGTACATTATGATATAATTTTACTACATTGATTTAATTTGAACAATCTTTATTGAAGTTTTGATTTGATGCTTTATATGATTTCTTTACTAATTGGTATTACAGATATAATGATTGCTTTATAGATTTGCCACTCATACTGCTTTACTGCTTTATAGGCTTTTGTATTGTAGTATTTTATTATTTATAGATTCTACTACTAATGTATATGAATTTTACTATTTCTATATTAATCTATTGATCATATGGATATAACTGTTATGATTCGACTGTTGATATGTATATTACTCCTTTGCGATGCTTTAAATTTTGATATAGTTTTTTGTGATATACTGGGCTTTTTAAGCTCATTATATGTGGTTAAATAATTTCAAGTCAGGGTAGGGGAGCAGAAGTGTGAGGTTGGTCTGGATTCTTCATTTTTTGTTACTTTTTATTTTTCTTTTATACTTAGGATAAAATAGTTATGATATGATTATATGGATCATGAGTAGTGTATATAATTTTTTTGAAAATGAATATAGAGGTGTATATTAATGTTTTAAATTATAAGATCTATTTTACTTTTTATTACTGATAGTTAATATTAGATAGCTCTGGTTGTTATTTATTTAAAGGATAAATAAATAATTCTTTAAATTTAAATATGGGGCATCATATGTGCAGTCCATTCACCTTAAAGATTTACTATCTCAAATGGTTCACTCGCCTAATCATAAGACTAACTCACTCAATCCAATGATCATTCATCTATGACTAGGAACAACTTTCCAAAAACCAATAAAAATTGGCGACTTCCTCTAGGGGTGGAAACTTCATCTCAAGATTGGCCAACTCAGTTACTTAGCTAACTTCTATAAATAAAATACCAAAATGGTTGTCCTTGTATACATTAAAGGGCTTTTCAAGAATATTTTAGTTCTTTTTATGAAAACAAAATTTAGCTTTCATGTAGCCCCTTTAATTTTATAAATACAAGATCAAAGGATAACTTTCAGTCATGTGATCATTTGATTACTTATAGATGATAATAAAATCTTAAAGCTTCTCTCTTTAAAAATCTCTGCTTACTTTCTTCTCTTCCATGTTCTTTCTTGATTTCACTTTATTCTTTATTATGTGTAACTTTGTAAGTCTTTCTAGTAAGATTTTGGCATTGACCATTCATAAATTTGTATCTAATATCCTAAAAAATGTGGTTAATACGGACTGATGTCAATATCCATAAGAGAATCATTACAAGAAGAACATCAAAATAGAAGAGGAGGATTTGTGAACATGGAAAATCAAGAGTTTACGATGAATAGATTGCGATGGCTTAAGATCTAAATGTGGAAGAATTCTTTATTTAAATCTTAATTCATCAACCAAAACCATTATATCCATTTATCTAATAAAACCCAACATAAGCAATCATATACAACAAAAATTTTCACTATAATTATTATTCAATAAAATTCATTTATACTAGCTAGAAATTTAATTAATAAAGTAGTCTACCTTTCAATACGTCTGATTACAAAAAGCTAAAGTAAAATGTATACAACATAAACTTAAAAATTCTAAAATCATATTAGCCTCACCCCACAGGATCCCTACCTAGACCTATAACATTAAAATCACAAAGTGAGCTAACAGCTCAGTAGATTACCATAACCTAGAACTACTAATAATGTTTGATAGTATAAATAATATGCATTTAATGTTTCAATCTAGATTAGTATAGATAATAGCAACCATTATAAATAATATGAATCAATATGATTAATCTTAATTAATAAATAGTGTATATCAATTAAATTTGTATGTTTTGTCAGTTATGTACATGCATTATAATAAGTAAATATTATTTTTATACCAAGGCATGCACATCGTATCCCTACCATTTAATTTTATGTGTAAGATATCTATTTATACATACACAAATCATTATCAATACATGTATAACATGTACATGTGTTATTTATGAATCCTATTAGTTTTTCCATATATATGTATCAATCATATCATGTATCATGTTATATCATATCACTTACATAACTTATCATATGTGCTCATGTCTAATGCATATGTTATAATCAATAATAAGAAAGAAAATATATCTCACTACTAGTGTTTTTCTTGCATCAAATTTTATAGGCTCTTTATGTCACAACCATATTTGATATGACCCAATACCACAGGTCAGACCGTATCAAATTATGGTAAGATTGACCCCAATATCCAGTTTGAGAAATACTGAAATAAAACTTCTAATTTATATACTACACAAAGCCATTAATAAATGCAATATAAATAAGAAGACTACTAAATCTTAATAATGATATAAATATCATTTAAAATTACATGTGCAATTTGAGGTAACTATATAAAACTTTATTAATAGGCAATATAACCAAATAAAAGCCAAACCTACAAAATAAAACTAACCAAACTAAAGGCATACCTATAGTATATATTTGAGCTTGTTATCCAAATATACTTAGCTTGCTCCTTTCCCTTTAATAGCTTGAAAATCAATTCAAAAATAGGAATGACCTAACATAGCTCAGTAGGCTATCGCTGCCTAAAATAGAATTAATAAGTGAAATTAATACAACTATGAGTATTATGCTGTAATAATAAACTGAAGCATTGTACAAAAAATTTAAATTGAAATGTATTCTTATCCTGAATGCATTTAAATAAATATTAATTTATACTAAAATTGAAACATAAACAAATATCTTATAACAAATTTCAAAGTAACCCTCAAACTCTAATTTCTTATCATATTTATTAGTTAGCAGAATTTTCCATCAGTTGCCCTCAGACCCCAGCATTATAACACATAAAAGGATAGCCCAATAGCTTCAGCCTAATAGAATTCCACTTGGTAACTCTTAGGCTCCGACACAATAGAATCCAATCGCAGTAGCCCATTAGCTCTGATATAAAAGAATCCCACCTCGGTAGCTCCTAGATTCTGGCATAATAGAATCCCTTCTCACTTCAATAATATAACATTTCTTTCAATATTAGTACACATATTCAGTGCATTTCATTAAATAAAGTATAATTATACTCAATTTAGAAGTAAAAAAATACATTAATGGTAGGCTACATAAATGCTACTAAATAAAAATTCATAATTCCAAAACATAACCAATTTATCATAGATTGTATAAGACACCATTCTATGACTTTAATCATACTATATCACTAGTTTAAAGGGTCCATATTATTTTCCATTCAATAAAAATCACACAATTTCTAAAATCATTAGGAGAAATTTTTATGAAATATTTAAAATGTTCAAAATCTTAATCTGTATAATATATAAATCTTACACGGTGAAAGTTTTTCCAACACAAATTTATCCTTATTTTTTATAACAGAAATATTAATTCTATCAAATAAAAAATCCCCTAAATATCAAAATATTGATAATTAAGATAGGTAAAAGTAACCTACAACTTTCCCAACTAGCCAATGGCCAAAAATGACAAAGTAGCTCAAAATAAATTTTTTTCTCTAAAAACCATCTCCATTTCTCCTCCTTTGAAAACTATGGCATTCAAATGAATGGAATTGTCAATTTAATATTATATTTAAAAGAATAATTATCCTTGTACTACGGTGCTACCGTGTAGTGTTGCGGTGCTACTTCAAAACCAAAAAAAAAATTTTGATATTAGAGCATTGTAATGTCACTATTTGGCACCCCACATAGTTAACAACCATGGCACTAGGAAATCCAACATTTAGGCACTCAATTAGTAAAATTTTAGAATTTTTTGCCCAAATGCATTCCAAACCCCTAGGACTTATTCTAAAACACATTCAAATCTTTCCATACTTTAAAATACTTACAAATGAGTTCAAATTCAAAAATTCTAATAATTTACCTTACTCCTTGATGAGTATAAATAATAGTATATTTTATATGTTAAATTGATAGTGAAATCACATTGTTTTAGTTATATTATGTAGGAAAATATAAGAAATACATGAAATTCCAAGTATCTTACAGCACCACGACATTATATACTATACCACCACAGTGCCATCATTAGCACCGCTGGAGAGCCTAATATAGACATGCCGAGGCCCAGTCTCTATTTTACAGCATTGTGATGTTAGAGGAGTAAGTGATACAAAGTCTAGTCTCTATTTATACAGTGTCGTAACACCAATTTCTAGTGCTACCAAGCCAAGGGGAGTGAAATGTCGATTACACAGACCTCAACTATTAGCTATGCCACAGCACTACAGTTATAACTGACCAAGATAGTGGGTCAACATTAACAAGCATCATAGAGGAGAAAATTCTTCAGTATTATGGTGTTAGTTCATTTTATGGGCTTCACAACACAAGTATCTAGATCATCATAGTTCCAAAGTCTATTTCTATGTTTTCTATAAATAATTCTTTTGTAATACTAGTAAGAGAGTTTAGTCACTTAGTTAATTTCAGTCTTCATAGTGCTTTTCTATAATTTCCTTAGGAGTGACAATTATGGAAATTATGGGAGCACTATATCTACTTCATACAAGTGTTTGGTCAATGTTTGTGAAAGCAATTCGCTAAGTTCATGGAGGAGTGTAGATGTGATCATGATTATGTAGTGCTGCATGATTGCATGATTGTGTGGTTGGTACATAGTTGCATGGCCATTGTATGATTATATGATTATTGTATGGTGGGACTCTTATTGCACGATTGGATGATTGCTGTGTGATTAAGTGTTTCTTAGGTTTTGATTAGTTATTGTGTTGCATTTCTCAAGATGTAGGGAGGTCAATTCCAACATGTGCATTCTACTCATTATTTTCCACACCTGTTGTGGGTCCATTTGTTGACCTTATATTTCACACTGAAGCTCTCGAGCGTGTGTATTCTCTAATGATTTAGAAAAGATTTGAGCTAGAATGGGTTCAAGCATACTCGATTGCTTTGATTGAATCCTATTAAACCTAATTTGACCAATATTCATACCAATTTGGATTTAATTTCACTAAATTTCATTTAATGGGACTAAAATAAATACAAATTGACTTAAGTTAACCCAAACTTGGTTTAATTCAGGCTCAATTCTAAGACCAGATGAGTTTAATTGACTTAAGTTAAGTACCAATTGACTTTCTCTCTAATTCAAATCATTTGAGTAAATCAAGAAATTAGATCAAGCAGCTAAAATAAGACCATTGGGTTTTGCTTGATTTCTTTGATCTCTAACTATTATACTGGCAGTAGGGCATATTTTTGGTGTATACTCGAATGACTAGAATGATGGATAAGGAGACAGGCTTCCTCTTTTTATCTTTAATGTTTATTTCTCCTGAAGCTGGATCCATCTTGAGGCATTGACTCTTACAGCTCATACTCACATGAGGAGAGAACCTTGGACCTTGATCTCTATTCAAAGAAGCCCAGATGGACATAACTCTACCTCATGCAACCCCTCTCCCTCTTTTTTTCCTAACATTCACACTCTAAAGATCTTCTGCCTCCTCTTCTCCTGCGATTCCTCTGTTTGTAAGTTTCCAAAAATTTTTTTGGACCACTTCTCCCTCTCTGGCTCTTGTCTAAAAACTCCAAGGAGAATCTACAAGCTCCTCGTCTCCTCCTCACCCTCTCCCGAACCCGAAAATAATGATAACCCCTTCCTCTATCCACTTGAGGCCGCATGAGAGCTGACCCAGCCGAAGCCCCGATGCTGGCCCCTCCGTCCGATTCATTATATGCGCTTTAAGCCATCAGGCTACAAGTGTCAATCCGACCTCTTCTTTCCTAGCTGACACTTGCTCTCCTCCTCTCAAGCAAATATATTTCCCCTTTTCTTCTTCGTAGTTTGCTTATTCTTCTTTCCCACACTCTTCTTCTCCTTCTTATTCTTCGCCTTCCTTTTCTCATTCTTCCACCACTTCCCTCTTCTTTTCCTTCAATTTATTTTTCCTACTTCCCATTGTTTACAAACATGTTCAAAACAAAAAAAATCAGAAGCATGGTCATATCTAATTTTTCTTAAGAATTAGAAAGTACTGAAACATTTCATGTCAAATTTTAATTATTTGTGCTCAAGTGATTTATATGTTTTTTTATTTGTTTGTCTCTTATTGTTCACTCTCCTACTGTCTCTCTATGGCATTGGAAGGATGTTTGATAGATGAGTCCAAAATTTTATTATTCTTTTAATTTGTAGAATGCCAACTTATGTGCATGTTCTCTCTTGAGAATGACGAAGAGAATGAGAAGTTATTCTTTGGGGGATTTACATACATACCACTTTATAAATTGTATATTACATATTTAACACCTTATTCTTAAATATTACACTCCTACCACCTATTCTATATTTTCACAACAAATTTACCACTCAGTTGAAATAAAACCTCACTCAGTCTCTTTCATTCAGTAAGCCCTAACCACCGCAAAATCTTTTCTCTCGCGAGCTATACAGTTCTTCCCTTGCGAGCAGCAAATCTTCCTCTCGCGGGCTGCATATCTTCCTCCCATAGGCTACATATCTTACTTGCAGCTCTTCTGGCAAAATCCTTTGGCTCTCACAAGTTGCAGGTAATCTTTTAACTGGTTTTTAGTTTATCTTAAGCAGAATGTGTTTTAATCACATAGAAATTGTTTTCATGAACATCTCTTAATTGTTTTGTAGTTTTCCTATAACATAATGTGTTCTAAGTCAAAGAAATCATTGATTTTAAGTTACTGAATGAGTTCTAAGTTACAGAGTTTGTTCATTGTAGCTGGTTTTGCATTCAAATCTATGTAGTCGCATAAATTGTTACATAATTTTTTCATTGTATAGAATTTGTTCCTTATTATAGGTACATGTTATTGTTGTCTTGGATGTTATGTTTTATCATATTTTTAACCAAAAGAGAAAGATAGCTAATCCAAAAAAAAAACTAAGAATTTGTAACAGATCTATGTAGTCCCATAAGTAATTAAAGAATTTGTTCATTTTACAGAGTTTGTTCATTGTCACTTTTTTTGCATTATGATCTATGTAACTGTTTACTCAATTTACTCTTCTTTGTTGACAGATTGGTTAACGTTTCAAATGAGTTCTATGAATTCATCTGCTATGAGAGATAGGGGCACATGTTCTCAAGTTTATTGCTGCTGTCACATGAATTGCGAATTGGTGCATGAATAATCGAACTGATGATGACTGCAGATACTTTAAATGGATAGATGAAGTAGAAGAGGCATCTTATGGTACACATGACGAATATGAAGGCTTCTAGGCAAAGATTTGTAAGAAGCTTGACTAGATCATCTTCTTGATCAAAGTGTTCATTGCAACCGTTCTTCTTGACATAACCATCCGTCTTTGGTTGGGTTTGTAACGTGTTGTGTCAAAATGAGTTGAATGCTAACTAGTATGAAGAAGTTCAACAAATCTTATTTTGTTTTATTTAGTCGTCAATGTCATTTGTTGCTGGGTTGAACTTTTAATTTCACAACTTTGTATTGACGTGTTGATCAAGTATGTTGTATCTTATTTGGTTATCCAAATTATTGAAAAGATTTTCATCAATGTAAATTGTTAATGTACATTCTTTGGTTATTCCATATTTCAAACTAGAAATTGTGATTCCATATTTTACATTCTTATTTGGCTTAAATTTTTTGAACTAGAAATTGGGAAAAAAAAATTTATTTGGATTTGCTATAACCTGCAAAGTATAGGCATTATCTGGGAAGTTTCATTTAACAAAAACAAAACAAAAAGTAAATTGAAAAGGACACAAAGGATTAAACTGTAGGTCATAGAGATTTCATAATGAAAAATTCATTCACCATGGAAATAAGCTCGTAGTTTAATGGTTTACAAAATTGCAGGTCACAAAGTTTACACAACGAAACTGTAGCTCGTAGATAATGAATCTGCAGCACAAGTTTTTTGTTAACAAAAATATATTTTAATGGTTTATGGTAGAAACAATCAAGATATGAACAATCAAACTCATGTAGCTCAATGTCATCCGCTACCCATCTACTTGGGAACTTTGGTCATCATTTTCATCCTACCTTCGTGTCCATTGTCTCCTCGTTATTCTTATTTTGCAAAGGGTTCTTGAAAGTACTTCGATGATGTCCCCATAGAACACATCTTCCAAATCTATGTGACCTACTGTCTTTCTCCAAGAAATTTAACAATCTTCTTTTCCTTAGTCTACCTCTTGGTCTATATGTATTTGGTACACCTACTTGCTCACAATTTTCTACAACTTACCACTGCTCCTTCCCAGGTAATGTGGAAATTGCTCCATCATACACAAGTCTATATCTAAATAACATGTTATCTTAAAATTAGTAGTTATAAGATGCAAGTAATTTCCAATAAGCAATGAAATAAATTTTACCTTGCTACGTAATAGAACTCATCAATGTAGGTATGCCACAATGGGTGCTCTTTCATACCAATGAAAGCCACAACATGAATGCAAGGTAAACCTATAAATTTCCATACTCCACAAGTTCAATCCTTTCTTTAAAAATCAACGATGTGTTTTGAGTGGAGGCCTTCCACCTCAGCCTTGAAATTTCTAGCTTGCCAAACTACCAAATGATCTTTCATTGTTGTGATATCCCTAATATATTCTTCTACATTTGGAACTAATTCATGCTATCAAGTCAAGCTAGTGATCTTTTGTTGAGCTCGTTGCTCCGTAAGCTTTCCCCTGCCAAATAAATGTGGTCAATAGTAGCCTTGGTTTTAACATCAGTAATACATGAGTTAGATGATTCAGCAAAATTATTTGTATTAGTAGTATGGCATATCCCGATCAAGAATTGACTTCTTGACCACTTGTAAGGTAAAGAAAGGAGACATGAGTACAAAGTAGGGCACAAGTCATGAAGTTTAGAAAGCTTCTCATTCATCTCTACATTAGTATAGGCATTTGCAGCCGCCCATACCAATCCTTGCATTTTCTACCCATCTTTACATCAATTTTTTTTTTTTTGATATTCTTCCACAAATGTTGAATGCAAACACTATGTCGCAATAACTTGTTTCTTATCACTGGCTTTTATCCTCACCCTAAAGTTCTCCTTAAGGGCAAATGATCAGAGAGCATTCTTGAAACTTTTAGCTTCATTAAAAATGGTACCTATAGTGATATCTGTAACACTTTATTTTTGAAATCTTGAAGCACCATCATTCTGAGAAATGGAACATTATATAATTTGTTTAATACTTTCAACCCCCATAATCTGTGAGTTTAATTGATCTTCATCTTCTTCATGTCGTGAGATTACTATTTTAGCACCTAAATTTTCATTTGATTAGTTTACCAACAGGCTCACGTCAGCATCGTAATTGATTACTTTTACTCCTAGGGTGATGTTCCATTAATATGATAATGCATGTTGTATTGATGACCTTTCAACCAAGGACATATTGTAGCAATCTCTGCTCTAATCTTGAAAATATTTATATGTCCTTTCTCAAGTTTCACAATCCTTTATTTGCCACTAGTATACCTCTTTCTAGATTAGTCCTTTGTGTCAACCCAATTTCCTCCAAATTTAAATGCAATAAACATATGCACTTTTTTTATCTCCACATAAATCATCTATTACTTCATTACCACAATCCTGCATTACCGAATTATGCCATGAGGTTCTCATTTTTCCTTAACTTCAAGCTGAAATAAGATGACAAATCAAACACTAAATCGTTTAATTTTTGTCAAAATTATAAAATATAAAAAAATAACAAACTTGCTTCATTTGAAAATAATTTATGACTGTTCATGGAAACAAAATTCTAAAATAATGTATGGGCTATTCTATGGGCAAAAAAATATTGAAATGTCCACTAATGGGTAGAGTTAATTGGTGCCAACACACCCTCACTTTATTCTTTTTATCACCATTTGCACCATGTGGGAGATATAGACAAAGACTAGGTAATGCTATAAGATTCAAACCATTAAAATCTCACATATTTATACAAATATGTTAATGCGGGAATAAAAAAGCAGAGATATCTCACCTGGGTAAAGCATATCAGGAAGGAAAGGTAGGTTGCGTGGAAGAGCAGCTATGGAGGGATTCAATCTTGAAAAAATTGCAATGATACATGCTTGAACAAAGCAGCTAACACGGGAAAAAACTTGTTCTCCCGTGGAAAGCCCATGCGGGAAAGAAGAGTAAACAGAGTGTGGTATCACTGCTAACGGAGTGGTAAATTTGTTGTGAAAATAGAGAATAGGTGGCAAGGGTGTAATATTTAGGTGTTAAATATGTAATGCACAAGTTATAAAGTGGTATGTATGTAAATCCCCCTTATTCTTATTGATGTTGAGTTGTGTTTTTGTTTTCCTTATCTTTGCTTAGGAAAAGGCACGAGTATTCTGATATGTTGATGATGCATCTATCTTAAGCTTGAGTATCCTCCTTTTTTAAGTTTTGGAGAAGTTATATGTGATGTGATATTATAATTTCAAATAAAAAAAGATTGTTTTATATCATCTCTTAGATATCACATGCTAGCTATTTGATCAAATGTCTTGGAGAATTATTTTCCTATTCTTTCTTTTGTTTTGGTATCATCCGTATAATGTATGAATGTTAGATAGATACGCATACATAAACATTTAAATGGTTATTTTCTTTTTAGTATTATTGTGATGTTGTTGGCTTTTACTCTATGTATATATTTGATAATGTGGGTTTATCGATTTGCTATAAAGTTGTGAGATGTGTTCACCTCAAAAACCTCTTTGCTTCAAGATTAGAAAACTTCAAGTGTTTGGATCTCTCCTATAATCCATGGTTAATATACATATTTATGCAAATAGATAAGTTAAATTAGCTTTGAAGAATATATTGCCTAGTAAAAGCTTTCTTTTATGGTTTATAGGAAAATTAATTTGAGCAACGTAATTGTTAGTTTTGTTAAATTATTTATTGAATTTGAATAATAAAATAATGTTTATTATTAAAAGTAATAGGACATCTCACAAGGTTTGGTCAAAAAGATGCATTGAATGAGTATAGTTTTACTTTGTTTGGACATCCTAATTTAGTTTGATCTTATTGTCTTTACATGAGAGTCATGATTAGGAGAATATGATTATCTCCCATTGTTCTTGTTTGCTTGAAAGAAATGTATAGCTAGCATTGAGGGATTCATAAATTAGAATTAATTTAGTATGTATATTGATGCTTTAGCCTTACTATTGGCCTCTACTATCTCATTATATAACATTTCTTTGAACATATGCTTTCCTTTTATTATGAAACTAGGTATCATGTTGAATATTAACTTTTCTCACTTATTATGCCAACATATTGGAGAATGAAATATATGTTGAATATCGAACTTGTCAAATAAACAAAGAGGAAATCTTGCATAGCATTCTTAGGTTTTTTTTTTTAGAAGAATGCAAGATTGCATTAAAAATCTAAGAAATATACAACCAACTCTAAAAGAACCTAAAGCATCAAATTCCTCCTTCAAACAATAAAAGAATGAAGGAGGAATCAAAACATCCGTAAGATCAAACCAAATAAAGGAGTTATTCACACCCAAATTAGCATAAATATCTGCTAATTTGTTACACCCTCTATTACAAAATGAAAACAATACTTGGTTGAAATTTTGTAAGAAAGCCAAGTTATCATCTATTTTATCTTTATTCTTCCAATCCTTGAAATTCTCTTGAAGAACTTTAATGATATTGAAGTTCTGCATACATCTAATCTTGCATAAAATTCTTCAAGCAATACACATCCATTAATTCCACTTGAGCTGTATCCCAATGCACGTATTGAGATCCAAATGCTAATAGAAACTGACCTTTTTCATCTCTAACTACGCCTCCAATTCCAGCCATGTTGTTACATTTCAGTGCAGCATCTACATTAATCTTTATTCACCCGGGTGGAGGAGAATGCCAAGAATTGGACAGCTTGCACTGGTTGTCATCCCAGTTTTTCGAGGAAATATTGATAAAGTTGCTCACCATAGTCAAAGAAATCGAATTAGCTGCTATGGTAATATCTGAGTCTTCCACTCCTTCATGTATCAGCTTACTTCTACTTTTTCAAATAAGAAAAACCGTTGTGTAGTAAAGATTTGCAACAAAGGATTTGTAACCAGCATACCTCTTAAGCTTATCCAAATAGTTTTTTTAAATCTTTAAATACTGGAATATTAAAGCCCCATCCGTTAAGTAGTTTGATAACATTCTGAATTTTAACACAATTTCCTACTATATGCCACCAGTCTTCTTCTCCGTGACATCCTCTCAGACAAGCAGCTGTTCCACGTAATTTTCTTTTCATCAGAAATGCATTCGAAGGAACCACTTCATTATAAAGCCTCCACCAAAAGAGTTCAACTCTTGGTCTCAATTTTAATTTCTTCATCCATGACCAATGATTAAGCTCTGTGTTACGTTCCATCAGGGCCTCAAAAGACAAAGCTGCTATAGATTTCCCTGAATTCTTCATTTTCAATTCAAATTGATCACATCTGCTGTTCACTGCAATTGAAATTTGACTAATAAGTTCCACCAGTTGTTCTCCAAAGAATACCTGCAGTTGATTTATATTCCACACTCCATCTGAAATAAAATTACATAAGTTGTAATTGGAAGATTCAATACTATTTACAAATGTAGGCTATTTAGAGAAACTTCTGTAAAGGACACAAGAGTCAAGCATCCAGTTAATAGATTTCCCATTAGAGATATTCCACCTCACAATGTTCCTAAGAAAGAAAGCCCCTGTAGTAATAATCTTCCAAGTAGGAGAGCAATAACTCTTCACTGGATCATTCCAAATATCATTTCCATATTTGTTTCTAAGAACATTATAGAGCTGAGAATCAGTCTTCTTGAGGAAGTCCCAAGAAAATTTTGCTCGAAGGGGTCCAACCTTGGATACCATAGAAAAATGTCCACGTCCCCCTTCATCTTTTGGCATGCAAAGTAGCTCCCAAGAGGCATAATGCATCCCAGCAATATTATTATTTTTATTCCACAAGAAATATCTACACATCTTGACAAATTATTTAAGAATACTCAAAGGAACCAAGGTAAGAGAGGATAAGAACATTGGAAGAGAAAGAAAAGCAGATTTAACCAGAATAAGCTTTCCTTCCAATGAAATACAATGCTTTCCCCAAGTGTTCGGTTTGTTAGCAGCAGATTCCAGCAGGTTTTGAAAGTCCGAAGCAACCAATCTTCTTAAAGTAAGTTTCACACCAAGATAAGTTATCTCATTAACAGCTTTGTATTTGAGAATTTTTTCTATCTTCTTCTTTATGCCTGATCAGGTATGCTCACCAAACATTATCATAGATTTTGAGTGATTGATTCTTTGCCCCGACCATTTGTAATATTGGGAAACTACACTCTTCAAATCCTTAATCTTCCTAACATTGGCCTCCGAGAAAAGTAAAACATCATTGGCATAAAGCAAGTGTGATATCTTGGGGGCATTAGGAGTAATAGAGATACCAAAATAATCCTTCTTCTGGTTTAAAGCATCCAACAAAATTTGAGAACAAAGTATAAACAAATATGGAGACAAGGGACAACCTTGTCTAAAACCACATTTGCCAATGATCCAATCCAATTTTTTCCCATTAATCAAAATGCAATATCTAGGATCACAAATGCATTGCATTAAAAGAACCCTAAATTTGTTAGGAAAGTTAAAATGAGTAAGCACTTGCCTTAGAGTTTGCCACCCCATGCTGTCATAAGCTTGCTCCATGTCCAACTTCATAGCCAAGAGTCCTTTCTTAGATTTAGAATACCGGAATTTGTTGAAGATTTCCTGATCCAGAAGAACATGTTCATATAAAGATCTGCCTCTTATAAAAGCAGCTTGTTCTGCCGAAATGATCTTGTGAATAGCACTCTCCATTCTATTCAGAAGCATCTTTGCAACGACTTTATAAATAGTCATACAAAGGCTAATTGGCCTAAAATTAGAAGTCACCTGTGGATTTTTTATTTTAGGACTTAAGACAATCTTTGTTTCCTTCCATGAATGGTGCATGATCCCATAAGAGAGAAAATGATTAACTGCATGCAAAACATCATCCTTAACAATTTTCCAAAAGTCTTTGATAAACGAGAAGGTGACCCCATCCAATCCCAGTGAAATGTTTGAACCGGCTTTGTCCACCACCCCCTGTAATTCATCCATTGTAAATTCTCTATCCAGCTTTTTATAATCATCTTCCCCAATGGTATTATAAGGAGTAGGCCAGCCATCCATTAAGCATTCCCTGTACTTCCATTTTTGAGTAAAAAATGCTAAAAAATTTTTCTGGATTTCAGCTAAGTCTTCAGTAACCGATCCTTTATGAGTTTTGATATGACTAATCCAATTCTGGTTTCTTCTAGGGTTAGCAAACGCATGAAAAAATGAAGAATTGGTGTCACCATGTTCCATCCACTTAGCTTTTGCTCGTTGCCTCCACCAAGAATTGAGTCTAGCCAATGTAACATTGAGTTCATTTATTTTAAATCTAAGAAGCCACAATTTTTCTTCAGATAAACCTCCTTCGGCTTCCTCCAATTGGATTTCCAAAATCTCCTCCTTCAACTTATCTCTTACTAAGTTCATATTTTTAAACTTAGCTTTACTCCAAAAGAAAGGAGCTCTAATAGTTCTTTTAAATTTTAAGTTGAGAGAAATGACTAGTTCCTTCCCACTATCTTTATTCCATATTTTCTTCACAATAGCTGCAACCCCATGGTAAGAAGACCACACATCTTCATATCGAATCCCTTTACTAAATGTTTCCATAGGTTTAAATAATTCCAGAAGAATAGGACAATGGTCCGAGGCTATTCTTGAAAGGTGTTTCACCTGAGCAAGAGGAATAGAATTCAAAGCAATGGAATTAATTAGACATCTGTCTAATTTCTCTAAAATTCGAGCCCCTCCAGATTTATTATTGCACCAAGTGGACTTGGGGCCCATAGATTTCACTTCATGGAGATCATTATGAATCATGAAATTATTCATATCTATAGAACCTTGAGAAGATATGAATTTTTTTCCGCCTCTTTTTTCCTCCTGAGAAAGCACACAGTTAAAGTCACCACCCACCACCATAGGATAATAAATAGAACAATGTTTTTCTAAACATTCCCATAAGCATTTCCTAATTACAGCTTTTTGATTTGCATAAACCGACGCCACCTTGCAACAACCCCTGTTAAGGATTGTTAAGTTCCCAATAATCACTTGAGAAGAGTGTTAAATCATTGAGAAAGCCGCTAGATCCTTTCTCCATAGCACTATTAATCCACTAGAGAGACCTTCTGAAGGAACTATAAAGGAATCCCAATTGCTTCCCAACAATTTTAAAATGTGAGATTTATCCACCAAACTCGACTTTTTTTCCAGCAAGCCCACAAAAAAAACATTGTTATCTTTCACCAACTCCTTGAGATATAGAGCGGCCTCCACTTTTTTGGCCCCTCTACAATTCTAGAAAGCCAAGGAAGTCATTATGTAAGAGTGAGGGTGGCACCCCCAATCTTCTTAGATTTTCCTCCTTCTAACTTCCTATTTGAAATAATAATGTTTGAAAACCCGAGTGATTTGAGTTCTTTTAATAGCTTTATCTATTTTTTACCAGATGAGTCCGTTGAAGGAACCTTTTTCGATTCTTGGTTAATCACTGGCTCATCACGTCCAAGAATATCCAAGTGACCAATGTTACCCAACTCCTTGACCACTATTTCCCCTTCCTCAGCATCTTCTTCCTCCCATATGGCCTTGATTCCAAAAATGTCTTTCTCGACAACATCTCCATTCATAATCTGTAACCTATCAGAAATAAAATAGGGAATACATGAGTTCGCAAGCAATCCATCAGGATCTGCTTGAGTTGGCAGGCAACACACCTCAGCACATTTATCTGCTAAAAAATGAAGACCAACTGCCTTACTATCAGCTTTTATAGAATTACATCCAGAATCAATCACCTTATTATTACCATCAGCCTCCAACAAAGACATTTCATGATTTGTATTTTTATTCACTTCCAACCCATTATTATTGTTAATCACTTTTATAGCATCGTCCTTCATGTTACTAGCAGCCAAACTTATATCACCGTCAGATTTCTGGATTTCTTCCTTCCTTGGGATTACACCTCCTCTATGGGATGACCAATTTCTGAACCGGCTGTATAGTCTTCTCAAGATATCTCTTATTCTATACAACATTCCTATTAGGAAAGTTAACAAAAATTCTCCTTTGGTTAAACCCTCTTCCTTTTTTACGATTAACCATTACCCAAGGACCGTAAGTAGTAGCAGACTCCAACACCTCTTTCTCCTTTTCAACTCCATCTCCCAATCCATCTGCAATGTTATCCTCCTTCTTCTTCAAAGGAATAATAATTTCCTTATTAAATAGCATTCTTAGGTTGAAGTGATCAAATTTAGATGTTTTGGTGGAAAAACTTTACGAGTTGCTTTATGTTGAAAAATTCTATGATTTGCTTTATGTTGAAATACTTTATGAGTTTCAGAGAAGTAGTATCAATGCACACATTCACAAGTTTATGATCTCATTATGATGGTTATGGTGGAGTTGATAGAAATCACTTGGTATGTATTCAAAGATTTACTTATTACCTTCCAAAACTTCTTTTCTATATTTTCTTAGTTATTCCATGTGATGAGCTCTTGATTTGTGATGTGGTATGTTTGGCTTAAAAGGCATGCTTATAAATTTGATTTAAAGCTTCCCTTGGATGTTGGAGAGCAATCATATGTTTTCTTGTTCACCTGTAAGAATTTATAAGTTTCTTATAAAGCATTTTGGAGAGGTGCTAGAGAATATTCATGTATTTTACTCATTGTTATTTATGTTGATGGAGCATTGTTTCTTTTCTAACATTCAAGGAAAGGGAATTAGCATTGAGCTTCTTTCTAGTGATTGCATTTTCACTAAAATGTTGAGTTTCACGATTATAGTAAAAGGATTGTTTTGTTTCTTGGCATGGGGGAATATAATTTTTATTCTCATAACTTTGGTAGAAGTGTGAAAAATAATTTGGTATGTGTTCAAAGCCTCTCTTATAACCTTCAAAAGTATCTTCTTTCTATACTTTATTAGTCATTTGATGTTTTGAATTTTGGAGGAAGGTGTGCAGTGTTGGTAGTTATTTGAAATGTTGTTGTGGGTTCTTGGAAAGAAGTATGTGTGTGTGTGTGCATTGGGAGATGAAGTGTTGGAAAGAGTTTGTTGCTCTCCCTACCCCCTCTCTTTTCTCCTGCTACTGCTTCTCTCTTCTTATACTACTTCTTTTACTACTTGTGCCTTGAGATGAAAATACATGGAATGTTTCCAAAATCCAAAATCCCAAATGTCAAACAACCAAGTCGGTATGTAAGCCCAAAAAATGGTATGTTCTTATTTAATTGCATTTTATTTTAATTATTTGCATATTAAATATTAACATGCTCTAATATAAATTTCTCTTCTTTTTTATATTTTGTATGTGACTTTTGAGAGGCAAGGATAAGGAGCTATTGGAGTTATCTAGATAAATGGATACGAGCATCAATTACCCTCAATAATTATGATGGGGGTGCTATAGGCAGAACAACCGGGTCATAGTCCATAGAGTTGTAAGTTTTCTTAAAACTTAGAAAGCCCATTAGAAGCCCTTTTAGTTGTGGAATCTTCTACCCTTAGGTCCTTATAAAAAATTCATTTTCTATATTCATTTTCATTTATTAGGAATCGAAAATCCATTTACATGTGTGTGTATGTCTAAAGGGTTAGTAACAACATTTTTCATCCTATACAACATTAGTGATAGTTAAGGACAAAAATTAAGTATGAGTCTTAGAGAACATTGTCTTAGGATGCTTGCACCCTTTAGGAGAGAAATACTAAACATAGAAAACTTAGTGACATCTCACCCTAATATTAGTACATACTATTAGTCTAAACTTAATCAAAATTAGCCAAAAATTGAAAACTCTAACAAAACTAGTGATAATACAAACCAAATACATAGAAAAAAAAACTTAATTTTTTATTAATCAATCATAAATAATACACATAATTAGTAAAAGATAGAATTTGAATATAAACTAGAACTAAATACAATTAATATATTAATCACCCTCTAGTTGAATAATAACTAGGTAAAATTTATTAAAAATAAAAATGAATTCAAGAGTTATAAAGTGAATAAAAAAAGGGAGAACAAATCTAAACCAAATATGCTAAAATGAAAGACTTGTAAAATTCAAATTCTAATTCATTAAATATCCTAGTAATTAATTATGTATACAATTTAAAATCTTTTAAGATTTGGAACTAAATAACAAACCTAAAGATTAAGAATCTAAATGACTGAAATGGGTAGAAATGAGCACAACAAAAGACTTATTAAAAATTCAGCACAACTCTTAATCTAATAATTGATCTAAAATTTAATTAAACAATGAATCAACCACTTGAAATTATTTAATTAACCCTTAATTTCCAACCAACTAAATTAATTTAATAAAATTAGTTATTACTGGATAACCTAGTACTATGAGGCTATTTAGTTAGCCCCAAGGAGGGTAAAATAAACCTCATGGCCCCTATAAATAATAAAGATAATAATAACTAAACTTTAAAAATAAACTATTAAAACTAACTATATGATATTAATATTTAACATTGAATTAAAGCTTTCCTTTTAACCTTCAACAAATCAAAATAAAAAAAAACTTTAACCAAATTAACCTATATAGAATATATCCAAACCACACAACCTACTATACAGACTTATATTTATTTGTTAGGGCATGACTTCAAGCTTTTATGTTATGCTAGTGTTTTCTTTCTATTTTTATGATGTGGCGATATGCATGTGAAATGTGTGATATTTTATTTGCTATTTGTTATGTTAGATTTTTGTGATGATTATTATACTCTCTCTATTATGTGATAGAAAATATATTACCCATAGGTATGAATGATCTAGATGCTCATGAGATTTTTTTAGGTGACCATGCTAATATAGGGCTATGAAAAAGGGGTTAAATTTAATAATGATTTAAACTAACAAATGTTTTTGCAGGTCTTTAGAATGTTTAGCCCCTCTAATAATAAAAAAAATCATGGCCAAGATTAAATGTTACTAAAACTGAGCAAATGATTATTATGAGATTTCTATGATTGTGATTTTTATACAAAGATTGATTACTAACATATAAGATTATAAAGTCTTCTTCTTTTCAAAAATGTAATTTTATCTAAGAGTTATGAAAATCCAAAAAAAAAAAGCATTTTAAAATATTAGAGATCTAAAGAGAAAAGATAGTCTCTTACTTGGAATTTTTTTTCATTTAAATATCCTATTGGATGACGTATCCCAAAGATATTGAAGGAAAGAATTTAATAAAAGAGCAAGAAGATGAAGATCGAGACTAAAATGCCTTATTTTGATACATCATTTCCTAGGAGCCGAACCTAGGTTATTGTCGGTGGAGCCCTCGTCACAATTACTTTTTTACCCTTTAGGTTGTATAATAAGTGATACTTTCCACATGGACTTTAGAATCTTTTACTCTGGTTGATATTTTATTTTGATTCATTGTTTACTCTATTTATACAGTAGAAATGACATACTTTTTATACATTTCTTTCTTGTGTGTGCATGTGCCTGAATTTTGCTAGGCTTATAAGGATATAGTTTCTCTACTCGTAATTAAAAATAAAATTATAAAAATTAAATAATATAAAAAAATAAATGATTTAGGGAAACAAGCTGGAGGCCATCCGAGGTCACATGCATATATTAATGCAATCTTCTTTACTTGCTTTAAAACTTCCTTGCATGAGGATAAAGTTTAGATAATTTGATCTATGAGGATGTGGTGTAGAACCTAGGGAAGCATAGTCTTATAAAATTTTTTTTATAAGCTTTTTTAAAACATTAAGCATTTATGATTTAGATACTTTAATTAGTATGATTTGCATTAGAAATAAACTAAAATTAAAATTTAATTATATTATCTATAGATGCATATTACACTCCATTTGTAAGGCCACTTAGGGATTTCTTTAGATGTTGTCCTAAAATTCTATATGCTTAACCGCCCATCTATATTTCATAAAGATTGGATAGCATGGCTTTTAAGCATTTAGATGGCTTTAACTAATTTTTTTAGGCTACATGTAACCTAGATTATATTGCATTAGTTAGGTTATGGGTGTTAGTATCAAGTGTAACAGTACTATATCCCTTGTATACTTAGGGTCAAAGGTTGGTGGTACTAGTGTAGCGCTATATGCCTTATCAATGGGTAATCTCTCTACCCTTCAGAGGCTATATATCCCACTCATTCGTGTCACATGGATGATACCACCTCCATATTTCTCTCATGCATGTTTGAGTACAATGTATTTTTCCATTAATTTCTATTCTTTTGATTGGCCGAGTGTTTATATGACTCGTGCATGTTGATTAGCCTAATTGAACCTATCTTCCTTTGATTAAGAGAGCCTAAATATTCCCTTATATGAAAAACCCTTTGAGAGAATAATATAACATCCTTAATCAAGAGTTTTCTTAGGCTTAGGCCTAGGATGTAATTAACCACGGGGGCTTGCACCCATGGGAAATTGATACCCACCTCAAATAAATCTCATTCGAGCTGATGTATCGAATGGGAGAAATCTCATGATTTGTAGGTTATACATATTATTATCCATTGAGGTGTGTAGGTGAAAGCCACTATCCTCCATGGTTAATCATTTATATAATCCCATATGCTCTCCCATTAGCCTACTTGTGCAAATTATAAAGGTCTACGACTATTCTATCCTATGAGGTAGTATGATCATACTCTTTAAATTTTGACCCTTTCAGCAAAATTTTTTCATAGACCCACAAATATCATGTGTAATATAGAGCTTAGGAATATGAAAGCTGGCATAATAAAGTATATTGAATTTTTATGTTACAAGGATAGGCATTGAGCTTAGCATATTACACATTTATAAAAATGAATTATAATGAGAAGGTTTTAATATTACATGTTTTACTTACTCTTCTAATCTTTTTATAGGGTGACATACTAACAGAGTTTAGAGTGATTTTAAGGTTGGAAGGTTTAATATGTCATTTATCTCTTCACACTAAATTGAGAGATTGAATCTCCACTAAAATTTATTTTATTGTGTAGGATAATTATTGCAATTGTAGAAGTCAGTACTGTTATTTATAAGTAAATATTCATCTTCGTGGGATTGATACTCTTATCTATCAAATATTATTTCATTTAGAATGTACTCTTGCATGTATTAAGTAGGATTTTTATAAATTTAATATCATAAAAAACCTATGCATTATTTAGGTATTGATAAAGTCCTAAAATATTTTCATAATTCTTTTGGTTAGTCCACTGCTCCCATCAAATTTTTGGTGTCATTGTCAGGAAAAAAATTATTTTATTTAAAAAAATTACTATATTATTGAATCAATTATTTAATTAGTCCTACTATATTATTTTGTTATTTTATTTTATGTTACTTATTACATAATAGTGGATGCATGCTTTGAATCCATATAAAACAACCATTGCTAGATTTTAATTCTAAAATTGAGAGAACCCTCTCTAGAGTTAGAACCATCAAAATGATTTTAAAAATGGCTAACATTATTCAAGGCTAAGATCATTTTAGACCTCCTAAGAATTTTTCAAACCCTATGGAAAACAATATTAATCAGAGCAAAAACAGACTTATCATTAAAGCTAATAACTTTGAATTAAAACCTACAATCATTTAGATGGTATAAAATTCTCAATTTGGATAACTCCTATTTAAAGATCCTAACCTATATTTAGTAAATTTCTTAGAAAGTTATGCAATATTTAAGTAAAATAATGTTAGTGATGATGTCATTAAACCTAAATTATTATCATTTTCTTTAAGAACAAGGAAAAAATATGGTTAAATTCTTCACCTCCAGGCTCTATTACCACATGAAATGAGTTGGCACATAAATTTCTAGAAAAAATATTTTGCACCTACTAAGATTACTAAACTTATAAATGATATTACTTATTTTACTCAATTAGAAGGAGAATATATTTATGAGAGTTGGGATAGATTCAAGGAGATGCTTATAAAGAGCACACACCATGTCCTGATTGGTTGATAATTCAAACTTTTAATAATAGATTTGTAGGATCCCTTAGATCCATAATTGATGTTGTAGTTGAAGGTTCTTTGATATCAAATCCTTCTAAGGATGCTTAAGAATTAATTAAGGAAATGGCAACATATAATTTTTAGTGGCCTACTGATAGTGTGAATCCTAATAGAGTGATAGGAGTCTATAAAAATGATTATTTATCTAATTTGACTGCATAAGTTGCAATAATATCAACTAAGTAAAGAATTTAAGCTTAAATTCTGATTCATCTTTACATTTGGAAGATAAAAGTTCAATGAAAGATAATAATATCCAAGAGATTGAAAATATAAATTTAATTGAGAAATAAAATAATCCTTATTCAAATACAAATAATCCAGGTTGGAGGATCACCAAAATTTTAGTTGGTCAAATAATAAAGATGAAAATTAGTAGAATTCTAAGAAAATTGAAATAATTAAAATCAAGCTAATAACAATCTAAGGAAAACTTATCCTCCCAAATTTAATAAAGGAAATTAATTTGGAACTAGAAAGACATCACTAGAAGATGTGGTCATATAATTAGGAACTCAATTACAAAATCAAGTTGTTTAAATTAAAAACTTGAAAATTCAATTAAGTCAACTTGTAATTTCTTTGAGCAGTAAGCCCATAGAATCCTTACCAAGTAAACACTAAAGTTAATCCTAAGGAGATTGAAAGAGATACCAATGGGGTCCAATTGAGGAGTATCAATTATCCACCTTCCTCAAATGAAAAATCTAGCATAGTCTAACTGAAAACTTTAAGATAAACATATATGGGAGACAACCCATATATGTGTTATACCATTACCCAATATATTTGTATTATTATGTCATGTTTCATGTTCAACATATGTTTTATTGTGCATTTTATCATTCTTATGAGAACACATGTTTATAGTGTTTCTTTAAGTGTTTTATTTACATATTAGCAAATTCCCTTCATGCTTAAATTATTATTATTATCCAATTACTTTTATATTCTTATTATTTAACTAATCCTTATAAAAATAATAATTAAAAATTATATAAAATTAGGACAATAATAATACCCTAGATACTAATTTTGAATGAACTCTGTTTATACTTCATATGTTTAAAAATTTAATACTTAACTCATTCAACTATTTGAGCTATTATCCTAATTTGAATTTATAAACTATACATTTATAAGATTAACTTTTAAAATTGTAAGATGAATAATAAGTATTAAAAATTAGATATGAGTAGATTAAAAATTGAAATTATTGCTAACCAGAAGATGTAATTAGTAATTTCATAAAGTCCTTACATTAAAATCATTAATATTGTATGATGGTCTAAAGTAGAAGCTAATATTAAAAATTCTTAATTATATACTGCACAAAAGAAAAAAAGAAAAGAAATATAAAATAGTTCTCAAAAACAGGAAAAAGAAAACGAAAAGAATAAAAAAAAAAGACAAGTGCATTAAAAAATCAGTATCAAAGAAAAATTGAAAATATAATTATTTACATACATGACGAAAAATAAGATAGAAGGGCTAATACATGGCATGTAGAACTAGTGAAAGTACAATTTTAACTACCATCATATCTAATTGTTAAAACAAAATTATTCACTTCAATAATTATAAGTTACTGATCAAAATTAAAACTTATAATTTTAAATTGTGTTGTAACTAGAATGATTGATTAGTTTAACTATTATTATTTTTCTAAATGAGAAGTATAACCTTGTTCATTTTCACTAATTCTAGATAGTGATGCATTATCCTATACTTTAGTAATTTTTTATTGTCAAATATTGTTTTGGGTAATCACTTAATCAGAATTAAATTTTGTTTTTTAGCTTAAGGACTAGCAATAGTTTTAGCTAGGGAGGTTTGATGAGTATAAATAATGTTATATTTTATATGTTAAATTGCTAGTGAAACCGTATAGTTTTAGTTGTGTTGTGTAGGAAAAATTTAAGAAAGGCAAGAAATTCCAAGTATCATACAACGCCATGGTGATTCAATAAATTCTAGACAATGATGCTTCAATTCATTAAACAACAGGTCTACATCATCAAGCACTGCAAAAGAAAAAATTCTTCAGTACAATGGTGTTAGTTCATTTTATGGGCACTGCAGTGCAAGTGTCTAGAGCATCACATCATAAGTGTCCATTTTCTATATTTTTTATAATGGTCCATTTGTAATATTAGTAAGAGAGTTCAACCACTTAGTTAATTTATGTCTTCATAGTGCTTCTATAAAATTTCTTTAGGAGTGAAAATAAAGGGAATTCAAGGAGCACTAGATGCAATTTATAAGAGTGTTCAGTCAATATTTAGCAATTTTACAAGTTTAAGGAGTGTAGAGAAGATCATTAAACACATCCAATGATATCTTTTCTTCTATACTCTTTTTTTTTTGTATAATTAATGATAATGAGTTTGCTTCACTTGTTCTTCATGTTTGGCTAAATTCCCTAATTTTGGATTGATTATGTAAATAGAATATGGAGTATTAATGAGTTCTCCTTAATACTAATTTATCAGTGTTTGCAATATACCATCTTAATTTATTACACAATGGCTATCTGTGTAGTTAATATAAGGTGTAATATGGAGCCTATGAATATAAAAGTGGGCACAATGATGTATATTAGATTGATATGATGCAAGCATGACATAGTGCTTTGATATATAACAAATTTAGAGAGATGAATTATAATGAGGGGCTTTTAATAGTACTTGATTTACTTACTCTTCTAAGATTTTCATAGGGTGATAGAGTATGAGAGTTTAGGGTGATATTGGGGTGAGAAGGTTTAATATGTCCTTTATCTCTTCACACTTGACTGAGTGGTCAATGATGTATATGCTCTAACATCATTTTGAAAAAGATTCATTAGGAAATATATTGTATTTTTATTCTATAAATCCAAAACATTTTATCCAAATAGTATTTCATTTAATTATTTTTAATTTTAAATTAAGTGATTGAATCTCCACTATTTTTTTTATTAAGTAGGATAATTGTTATAATTATAGTAGTTAGTAGTATTATTTGCAAGTAAACATTCATCCTCGTGGGATCAATACTCTACTTTATCACTATATTACTTGATTTGACATGTATACTTATATATACTAAGTAGGGTTTTATCATTTTTATATATAAAACAACCTAAGCATTATTTAGGGATTAATTGAGCCCTAATTTATTTTCACAATTCTTTGGGTTACTCCACTGCCCCTATTAATCTTGATCGGGTCAACCTAGTCAGAATAGCACTATGATCCTAGAGATCTCACACTTCAAACCAAATGGAATTAGTTTCAATCATATAAATAAATTAAATAGGAATCAATCTTACATCACATGCCACAATTCATGCGGCTTTCATGTAAGATGCATTGCTTTATGCCAATTGACATATTAGTCAGTCTTCCTATACCTCTTATTTCTTATAACTTTAGATTACACCATAAACTTTATTTAAAAAAAAGCTCGTCAACCCACCTTGTTGTATAGGGTAACATGTTTCCAGCCAGTTTGAATCAATTAGTAACTTTCAACAAGTCTTTCTTAATTTTACACATATTTTATATGATGTATATCACAATATAAGGCATAATATATGCATCTTGTGTAGTTATCATATTATGTAAATTTTTCTATTGTACTCATCATCTTGTATGTATTATTCCAAAATGCTTGTTAGATCAAATAAATAGTAACTTTTTTAATATTATATATTTCATGTCTAGATTGAGTATACTGACCCCTGATCATTTCATACTTGGTTTTATTCTACTTTATTTTATAAAATGACATATATACAAAACTAATAGGTGAAATCTCAGTATGAACATGTCAAAATGTCTAGGATGATGATATCTATTATTAAAATCTTTATAATCAAAATTGATTAAAATGTGAAATATTATTATTATTTTTAGTTTTAAGAAAAAAAAATGGGCACAACTCAAAATCATCTAAAATAGAAGAAGGGTTAGGTTACCTACCATGACCAGGTTGCTTTCCATAATTGGTACCCCAGAAAATAAGTAAATATAACCTTCCTTTCTTTATCCTCTCTTCTTCTCATGTAGCTTTGCATGCCATCTTTTTTTTTGTTTTTTTTTTTTTTTTTTTTGGGGGGGGGGGGGGGTGGTCGAGATTATGGTGGTTAGGTTTTTATCAATATGAATTTTTTATTTTTTATTTTTATAAAAAAAGAACAATTTGATCATGTTAGTACTATAATGCTCAAACCCTCAGCGCCATAACACTCGCTCAAACTATTATAAACCTAATAACTTAGCAGTGCAGTACTTTACAAACTCAGAGTTGTAGTGCTTCTCACCAAAATTTTGATTTATAAAAATTATAGTGAAAATAAAAATTTTTAGATTATTACAATCCACCCACCCTCATTATTGCTTACTATTGATACATAACATAACATAATATAATTGGTGATTATTTATTGCATCAATCAAATCAATCAAATAATGTATTCATTCACTAACACCTCTATGCATGTTAATAAATTACTAAAATAGAATATTATGCAATACATTTCAATTAAAAGTAATAAATTTTTTTATTAATATTCCAAAAAAAGAATTATGCTAGTGAACCTTTTTGAAACATCTCTGACTACCTGCTGACTCAAGATGTATGATGGTAATGATTGTATTGTGATATAATATTAATAAGAATAACACAAGTGCAAGTGCTAATCAAGTAAAAAAGTGTATGAGAGAGTGTCGATACCACAAGAAAATGTTATGTTATAACTGACTCTAGTACTAACTACTCAGGCTACTGAATTTATCCTATATAGGAAATAAATGGATCATAATATATGCTAGAGTTGTAAATAATTGAAGGGAAAAATGTCCCATCTTGAATCCTACATCCAACTAAGGCTTGAGTGATTATAAGGCGATAACTAGGGCTAATTCTTCCATAGTTTCCTAAGACTTGATGCGAGGTTAATAAAAGGCACACTAAAATGTGCTTATTACCCAACATAAAAATTCTAGGCTTTCTATGTATAACATTAATCAATCTTAAAAAGATGCCATAGGAATAGAAAACTCACTACACAAAGATATAGAAGGGTTCTACCAGACCTAAGGTTAGACACTAAGGTTGTTAAGGAGTTGGGTTGGGCTCCTATGGGTGGCTTAAACTTATGTAAGTCTTTAAACCCTTCTCCCTTAACTTGTGAGGTATGTGGCATTGCCATAATGGACATGAGGACCAAAGCCTCCATAGGATATATAGCCTTGCAGCTTAATATTTTTTAGCCTATATACTTCACATCAAAGAAGAGGATATAAAAATAAACATAAAACACATTTTTAAGGCACTTAGGCTTAGCTTGGAGTTCATTTTCTCTTCCAATATCACAAATTGCATATGAAATACTTTCAAAAATAATTTTTTGTGTAAAATTCATGATAAAATACCAATTTTGCATCAATTAATTCATGGTGTTGCAACAATGTGCACGAGATGAAAGCCTCCTTAGGATATGTAGCCCTACAACTCAAGTTTTCAAGCATATAAACTTCATTAATGGAAAGGATATTATAAAAAAGTTTCAAATAATTTCCTATTTTTATTTTGTTTAATGCTCATAATAAATGAACTTCAAAATGTAGTTTACATACTAGGTTGACACAATTGAGTATAATCTATTGCCTACAGAAAGATGCATTGCACAAAACTAATGAACATATCAACCTAACATGTTAAAGCACAAATTTTATTTCATTTTTTACATTATTAACATGTTCATGGAAATAATATTTAAAATCTAAAAAATTATTAAGAGGTAATTTTTGTATTTGCTTAAGTGTGTTATTAGAATAACCTAAAAAAACCACTATAATAAGGTTTGTTTTGTATATAAAAATAGTGATGCACATGGAACAAATGGGTGGCCTACACTACCAACCAAATTGATTATATAAAGGTCTCTAACATTCATAGAAGGGGGCAAGCTTTGGCTAAGAAGGCCAAAGTTTTTTTAGTGCACTAATTTATGACCAATATCTAACACCTCCTACCATACATACTTTGGGTGAAAGTAAAAGTAGTCTTACATACATCTGATTCACAATGGTAGAGGTGGTCTTGATAAAGTTGTAGAAGTTTTACCAGATTTGAAAGAAAGGTTAGGTGTATCGGTACACCTCAACACAATAAAGGAGCCTCAAGAGACATGACCCGCCTACTAAGACATGATCATAATATCCTCAAAAGAAATATAAAGTGAACACATGTATATGACATGTAAATATTGTATAGTTATGTAAATGATGCATGTAATAAAATGACATAAGTCTACATGTATGGAGGGAAGTGATTTTTTAAAGCTTTGGCTCAAATAGTAACATATGACTTTAAAAAATCAACTATAAAAGTTAGGGGTCTCGTCAAGCTCGTAGAAAATTAGGGAATATCCCCAAGATTTCTCAATCTAAATTTGATCCTAAGATGATGCCAGACTGGGGAGAAATTTATAAAATATCCCACAAATTCAAATATAAATTACTCTCTAGATATATATCAAAATACATTGATTTCATTTTTAAAGGTTAGGGCTCATCATTCCAAATCCATATAGCAAAATATCATAATTTTTTTGTAAAATAAAATTTAAGAGAATTTTTAATGTTCTTGGAATTTTTTGGGGATATATATTTTTTGGGTAGGTGATGGGCGGTGGCTGGGCGATAATGGCGAATGTCGGCTTAATGAGGATGATGTCGGGGGATGGCTAAATGGTGGCTAGGTGGTAATATTCAATGGAGAAAGTTTAGGAAAATCACTTAAACACATCAACATTTAGTCTAGGCCATTAATCACGCGTGGTTTGGATCAACAACCCATATTAAGCCATCTCACTCCTACAAGATTTATGAAGCTAGATCCCGTGCAATAGGTTAGATGGATTAAATGTTTGGATAAATATATATTGTTTAATCAAAGATGGATGGTTCATATTTTTCTTCTTCCTTTAGAAATGATTTCTTAAAGATATGGATTTTCCTTGATACGTGTTATCCACTGGGCCACACATAACAAAATTTTTAGGGAATGCTTGTAACCCTATGAACTACCTACACCTTAATTTTGGAGGCTTTTTATGAGGTATTTTGGGAGTTATTTTCAATCAAAATTTTAATTAAAAGTTGTGACACACCTCTATATAGTGATCAAAATGGCTTGTTCTTCAATTCAACTTCTTTGAGAGAATATGAAGAAATTTTTTTTTGAATAACTCTTCTCTTGTAAATTCCTTGATTAAAAGTTAGGATGACAGGAAGGAAAATGGCATATATATCACCTATATTTTCTTCTCCAATAAGCTCTTGATAGTGGGTATAGTAGGGATGTAAAATAAGAGTTCTAGCAATAAAACGAGAGTAATAAGAGCTCTGGAGGAGGCCTGGATGAAATTTTTTGTTTTGTTTTGTGTTTTATGTAAAATTTTGGGGAGTTTTGCACTATTACAAGATATGAGGTTGGCATGTAGGGTTAATATGGCTTGGAGCTCTCTCTTGGATGCTTGATATGTGTCCCATGAGGTTATGTGGGCAGCCTTTGGGTAGGATTGGATAAGCCATGGTGGAAAGCCCATTTTGACATTTTGTGAATGGGAAACCTTTTAGGATAACATAGGCTAAACCATGAGTTAAGTTTAAAATATTTTGGAGTGATTTAGAGTGGTCAAAATCAGCTGATCTAGAGTTAAGTGATCAACTAAGCAAATTAACAAATTTGTCATTTTTTATAATTTTAGAATTTTTTTTATTGTTTGACCACTTTGACTAGTCAAATTTGGTCAAGATGATTAGGATAAACCATGGGGTCCCTAGAAGTAATATGACATGCATGCATGAGATTTAAGAGTAACTTTGAATTTTTATTTTTTTTTTTAATTTTTAATTAATTTGACTTTTTTGACTAATTTGACTAAGTCAACATGCTCAAAGTAACACACCCATATTTTGTACTCATCAAAGCATCAATGAGCATGAGTTTAAAATTTGAAATTTATGCATGAGACAAAAAGTGAGGTCAACAATTAAAATCACTCTTAAAGAACCTCGAGCCGATGAACTGGAATGCTGTCCTAGCGTGGATAAAAGGTCCGCGGGCTCTACGACCGGTAACAGAGTTAGGGTTTTGAGCGATCACCTAAGTCCCTCATCATCATCACCCATGGCATCTTCCGAGAAGGATGCTGCCCTCGCTGCCGTCCCTTCCGACGGCCCAACCATATTTGACAAAATTATCAAGAAAGAAATTCCAGCCACTGTGGTTTATGAGGATGATAAGGCTCTTGCCTTCAGAGATATAAATACCCAAGCTCCAACCCATATCTTGATCATTCCAAAAGTTAAAGATGGATTGACTGGACTTTCAAAGGCGGAGGAGAGACATGTTGAGATACTTGGCTATCTCCTATATGTTGCCAAACTTGTGGCCAAGCAGGAAGGCCTCGATGATGGATTTAGGACTATCATCAATGATGGACCTAATGGATGTCAATCAGTTTACCATCTTCACATTCATCTTCTGGGTGGAAGACAAATGAATTGGCCGCCAGGCTGATTGATCCAACCATGCAGCTGCCTACTACTTTGTTAAGGCTTCATTTGGGACGGATTTTTTATTGCTTCTTAAAGAAGCTTTTTAATATAAATTTTTTTATTTTTGTATTAAAAAGCTGCTTTAAGAAGCAATAAAAAAGCCATTACAAATGAAGCTCAAGTCAGAAGTAAGTTGCTTGCTGAGTGTCTTTTTTATATTCATGTGGCAATTCATGTGCCCACTATATATGGTAACAGAAAACTAAGTTCCCCTCCTCTCTGTCATGAACTTCTTGGAACTGGCAACATGTCCTCTTCTTACAATAAATTCTACTATCTTCCTTTTAATGGAAAAAAATAAATAAAGTGAGGTCAACAATTGGCACTATGCCCATATGTCATGTCTGGGTCTTATGGATCCATACTCACAAAGATATGCAATTGAATATACATCCACATGAATCAAATAATAATGAACACCTAAAAATTCTTAAAACTATGCCACTGGACTTAAAAAAAACACAATTTCAATAGCACTATCTTATAATCCATTCTAAAATTATTTCTCTCATACAATAAAAGGCTTGTCATAACCCAATCTAATAGGATTCTAATCATGTTGAGCTTAACTGATAAATCTCAAGATATAATTTTAGAATGTTTCATATTCTTTTCTAATATTCATTTTAAATAAATAATAGACTACAAAATTACTAAAATATCCAAAGTATCAAAAATAAACTCATTCATAAGATCTCTTCTCATTTCATCTAAAAGATTTACACCACTGTACATGGTTATATAATAGAGAATAGAACAAAATAAAATCTATTCATGACTATATAAAAATTAAAATAAACAAATACTTATAAACTTAAATTAAAGCTTAAAATGCTAATCAACTGGCTCCTTGGCTTTCCAGATCTTAAAAATTAGAAGCAAAATCATATTGAGTTACAATAGCTTAGTAGGTCATAAATACGAAACTAAATTATTATACTATATAAATTAATTAAAGCATAACAGCTATCCAAATTTAAATAATTATAATGAGAAAATAAATAAACTAAAATTCATATTATAGAATACTTCACATTATTTTCTTTTGGTACTAAACATAATTTTAAAGGATTATGACCCCTAAAGACTTCCTTTGTGCTTATAGCACTAGAACATGTCTATAAGCATTAAAACATGACAAATTTGTCAGAAGAACATGGCTTTATATCCACCACAACATGACTTTATAGCCACCAAAATATTCTTGGTCATAGACTGAATTTCATAGGATTTTATCCTGTTACATCTCCCGATATACATTTTTAAATCACGTAAGTAGATATTTCATCACATTATAATAGTTAAGGCATAATTGAGCACATGTTAGAATCACATAGTTTTCTATAATGGTAAGAAATAAAACTTCCTACTAAATAAAATGCATAGTTTCAAAATATAATCAAATAGCCAAAAATTACTCATAACATTATTTTGAATCTTTAGTTGCTCTACAACACTATTTTTTATAGTCTAGATTATTTTTATCCAATGAAACAACATAAATTCTAGAATATCCAATATAAAGTTTTCAGAAAATACTCAAAATATTCATAATCCTAATCTGTATACCAAATAAAAAGAGACACAGGCAAAGTTTTTTAGTGAAAAGTTATCCTCATTTTTTAGTTACAAAAATAAAAATTTAATTAGAAACTTTGTAAAAACTTAAACTTTTCAAAAAGACATAATGAAGCAAATCTTGATCCAGACAACATTCTTAACTTGTCTGACATCTAAAAATGGCCCAAAGTGGTTCAAAATGAAGTTTCTCCCTAGAAAGCCTCCAAATCCCTCTCTTCTTTTCTACGTGGCTACTATGATCAGATAGAATGCATTGGAATTGTAATTTTATTTTATATTTAAAGTGCGCTTAGTGGTCTAACACTACAACACTAGTTCAAAATTTTAAATTTTAGAGCTTAGATTGCTATAATATCACTATTTGGTGACTGGTACTATAACAACACCGTGTCTCTTAGACACCTAACATTGAGGTGCTTAAATAGTAATATTTTTCAAAATTTTGCCAAAATTCACTTCAGACCCTTAAGACTCATTTTAGAGCACATTCAACCTTCTTTAAGCAATAAAACGCTTTCAAGCACTTGTAAAAAGTTTAAAGGACTGACTAGACTTTAACTTAAGCTCAAAAGACTTAAATTTGAAATCAACTGGTGGAATAAAACTATTTTTAAAATGTCTTTATTAATATTATGGCTGTCGAGGATAATGTTAATTCTCTTGAAATTACTTGTCAAACTAATCCCTCTAGGGATAATACTAAGGCTTTACAAGAAGTTGAAAATTCCCTTTTTATCCTCCAAGATCTTGAAGAGATTTTTTGGAGACAAAAATCTGCTTCTAAACAACTTATTGAAGGAGATAAGAATACTAAGTATTTTCATTCTTTGGTTAAGCATAATAGAGAAAAGTTTTATCCATAAAAAAATTGATTTTGAAGGTGATCATATTGAGGGAGAGGAGAATATTGCCTTTAAGTAAAATGTTAAAATAACAATGATAGTTTAAGGCGCCTTGTTATAATTCATCTTGTGTTATTTAGTGATTGTATAGCAATCATTAAGCTTTTGACTCAAAATCTTTAAGCATAGTATTTATTTGTAACATTTTATAATAATTATTGCCTTTAATATTTATGCATACATGTGTTCTTAATGTGTTTCTATTAGATAGAAAGTTAATCTTTGAATTACTTTGAGATGAAATTTAAATTCTATTTATTATTATTATTATTATTATTATTATTATTATTAATATTATTATTATTATTATTATTATTATTATTATTATTATTAATTGTATAAATCAAGTCACAATAAACTAAGGTTGTTATTGTAGTTTTGATTTCTTCTTATATGTAATAGAATCTGGCATTCTTATTAGTCTTTATTCATTTTTGATTTTATATATTGAAGGCAAGCTAACATCATTTCTTTCAAAAATGAAATCAAGAATGCCTTCTCCTGTTGGTAAGAAAATGCTCTGGCATTTTGGACGAGCTTGAGGTTATTTTAGGGTTCCTCTTCGAACTCTCCTCCATCGCTCATCAGGGTGGATCTCTTGCTATTTTTTCTGTTTGTTTATTTTTAATCTTTGTTTTGCTGGATAGTTCTCTTATTGAATTTTTATCTCTCGACACAACTTTTTTGGTTGGGTGTGGGCAATGGCTTCTCTATCATCTTCCAAACCATGGCTTTCAAACACTGATTCTAAATCTCATTCTTTTAAAGATGTGCTTGTTGGTTCCTCTTCTTCTCCAAAAATTTACTTTATTCATTCGACTTATAAGGGTTTGCCATCTTTGATGTTTGATGACAAAGTTGTCTCACAACTTGCTGCTCCTTTTGATTTTACTTTGGTGGGTAAATTTGTGCTTTATTGGCCAAAGCTGAACATTATTTGCCAAATTTTTTGCAAATCTGAAACTTTCGGGTTCATACACTGTGGGTTTAATAGATCTACAACACATTGCTATTCAACTATCAAATGATCTGAACTATAGTCAGATTTTTTCTAAGAGAACTTATTATATTGTTGAATGATAAATGCAGCTCCTAAAATGGACTCTTGAATTAATGTTGTTGAGGAATATCTGATAGTTCCTGTATTGATTTCATTTCCCAATCTAAGATTACATTTTTTTTTTAATTCTCAAGTGCTTTTTTCTCTTGCTTTAATTTTTTATTCGCCACTACAACTGATCAAGCTACTTCTAACTTCTCTCAGCCCCCGGCCCGGGTAGCTAAGGTTATGGTTGAATTGGATGTTTCTTAGAAACATCCTAAGGAAATTTGGATTGGATATGAGCTTAATGGTTATTTTCAGAATGTTGAATTTGAAAACATTCCTAATTTTTATTCTCATTGTAAAATAAATGGTCATTGTGTCTCAGATTGCTTTATTTTACATCCATATCACTGAAGAAAAAGGAGAAATCCAAAGTTTCTAGGGGGGGGGGGGGGGGGGGCAAGGAACCCGTCTTGAATGGTCTAGAGACAATATTGCAAAATAACGAGGATGCCCTTATGGAACCTCAACTTTTGGAGAATGTTCAAACTATCCATAATTAGGTTGAAAATTTTAATGAAACTGGAATGAAGGAACCTTACAATTTATCTAATGTGCAGGGAGTTAATCAGGAAGCTTCTCAAAACATTTCTAGAAATGAGAATAGAGATGTTAAAGATGGGGAATTTCTAGATGAGCAAATGTGGCTATAGATAGTGGTTCAAAGGGAAGTATGGAAGAAGGAGAATTTATTTTATGTTTCAATCCTATGGAAGAAGTTGCCTAAGTAAATGAGATTATGCCTTCAAACAATGGTATAGGTTTGATTGGTTTGGTAACTCTACTTGTCTTCATAATGTTGATGAATTGGTGAATAATAATGATGGATTTTATAATGCTAAATATTTATATCATATGCAAGATTTTACATTAGTTTCAAATAAAAGGAATAAGAAATTGAAAAACCAGTGTATTCAATCACCTAGAAGTACACATTCTCAAACTTTGAATAAAATGCTTACTAATAATTAAGTCCATTATTTGGAATGTTTGGAGCATTGGGTGCCCCTCCTCTTAGATAAGGGTTAGGAATTTGTGTTATATTCATAATATTTTTTTTCATTGTTATTATTAAACCTCTTATTTCAGTTTGTAAGTTAAATGAGTTGACTACTTTGCTTGATTTCAAACATAGTTGGGCCAATGTTTCTAATAAAATTTGGATTCTTTGGAAAGATCCAATTACCATTGATATTGTTGGAAATTTTACTAAAGTTTTGCATTGTAAAATTAAATGCATGAATTTTACTTTCTATGCATCCTTTATTTGTCCATCTCTATCCCATTTATTTAGAAATAATTGTTGGAAGCAACTTTCTATTTTTTGTGGTCTTATGGATTCTCCTTGGCTTGTTAGCGGTGCCTTTAATTGCATCTGTAACTCTAGTGAGAGGCTTGGAGGCTGCCCTCTGAACATCCATTCTATGTATGATTTTAATAATTTGGTTATGGATTGTAAGCTAATTGATATAGGTTTTTTTTGTAGTTCTTACACTCGGAATCATTGTAACATATGGCAAAGGCTTGATTGTGTGATTTTTCATAACTTATGGATTAATGCTTACAATAATACTTTTATTGAACATCTTAATAAAACTTTTTCTTATCACTCTCCCCTTCTGGTTGATATTAAGTTTAGGAATACTAATTATATATCATCTTTTAGATTCCAAAATACATGGCTTCTTAATCATACTTTTTTTAGATTTAGTCAAGAAGAATTGGGAAGCTCCCCTTCACCGTAATAATTCTATTGAAGGACTGACTAGACTTTAACTTAAGCTCAAAAGAGTTAAATTTAATCAACTCATGGAATAAGACTATTTTTAAAAATGTCTTTATTAATATTCTGGCTGCTGAGGGTAATGTTAATTCTCTTGAAATTACTTGTCAAGTTAATCCCTCTATGGATTATACTAAGGCTTTACAAGAAGTTGAAAATTCCCTTTTTTTCCTCGAAGACCAGGAAGTGATTTTTTGGAGACAAAAATTTGCTTCTAAACAACTTATTGAAGGAGATAAAAATACTAAGTATTTTACTTCTTTGGTTAAGCATAATAGAGATAAAAGTTTTATCCATAAAAAAATTGATTTTGAAGGTGATCATATTGAGGGAGAGGAGAATATTGCCAAGTATGTTGTGGATCATTTTACTAAGTTATTTAATAAAAACTTTGAACTTGAAAGAGTTTAACATCCCAAACTTATTTCTTGTTGCATCAATGATGAGGATAATAACATTCTTACCATGGTTCCCTTTTTGGATGATCTTAAGAAGATTTTTTTTTTTAATGAATGTGTTGAAACTTATATTTCAAAACTATATTTTTATATCATGTGAGTTTTTGATGTTAATAAAATATTGTTGTTGTGATTACTATTTCTTATAATAAACATTGGATATATTTTCTTGTATTGTCTATATGTACAAATGGTTTAGGTAAATCATACTTTAAACTGACAAAGACTTTAAGACATATTATATTAGGGTTTCTTATAATGAAGTCTATAGTTTTTTCATTTTTCTTGTGTCTGAGAATGAGTGATTGTAATTGGATAAGCGTGCACACACACACTAGGGGAGTAAGTCAAAAAAATTATTATTTTTAACTAATTGTACTGTATAATTTTCAAATCATATTGGATGATTTGTCATGGTAGTTCCTCCTGAACAAAGTTAATCAAATCATGAATTAAAAAATTTCCTTTTGTACTATTCATACTATATGATACTATTTTTGTACTGATGACTTATAGAGTATGAAATCATTGCATACCAATTTGTCCCATATGAACACATAAATTTTTTTGAATTGGTCGCATTGTATGAAATTAGGTTCGTATAGACGATGCCAGAGTATGAAATCAGTTCGTCCATATTTATACCTCTTGAAACATGGCTTTATTTAACCATTTGTATTGTACAATATATGGTTTGTATAGACAATTAATAGTGTACAAATTGGGTTTGTACAAAATTATACCGAACAAATTTATTCAGTTTTGAACTATTCGTACTGTATGATATCAAGTTGTATAGACAACTAACAGAGTATAAAATTAGGTTCGTACATGGATTTTTGAACTATTCATATGAATAAAGTATAATCATACTGTACGATCCAAGTACGTTTAAGTTGAAATTTTCAATTTTCTTGACAAATTTTCTTATCTTTTATATATAAGAGCCATAAAAATTGACACATATATTCTTCTAGAGATATTGCTATGAATTTCTTTCAAGAGTGAAAAGGAGAGTGTTTTAGGAGTGAAGATTGAGAGATCTTTTGAGAGAAATTTGTGAGGGGATTCACAAGGTTACTCAAAGGTAAGGATATTATATTTATTCTTCAAGTTTCTCCCTATTTCCTTGATGGCTTTTGAGAGAAGACTTTCGAAGAAGATCTCGGTACTCTGCGATCACAAAGAGGATGAGAAAGGACATTGGTTCTCTATTTCCACTAGGAGGTTGAGAAAGGATGTTCGTACTCTACTGTCACTATGAGGGTGGGAAAGGATATTGGTACTCTACCATCACCAGGGTAATGAGAAGAGATGTTGGTACTCTACCGCACTAGGGTTGGTGGAAGAGAATTTTTTGTAAGGGCTTCTCCGCCTTGCTATGGGTTTAAAAGGAGAGTCGCTTTGATATAATATAATACCTGAAGAAGGAGTCTTCAAGGAGTGGATATTGGTCTAGTTGGATCGAACCACTATAAAATTTGGTGTTCTTCTATTCCTTTTATTTAACTGCATTTTTATTTTATACATGTTTAATTATAGTGGTTGGAAAATATTTTGAGAAAATCTATCATTGTCTCAAAATTTCTTAAATCATGTTTCTAAATTTCTAAGAGAATTTTTTAAATTATTTATTCACCCCCCCTTGGTTAGCCTTTGGATAGTTCTATTAGGTCTGACAACCTACTGGAACTTTCAAGTAGTATCGAAGCCTATTTTAAAAAATTAAGATTTAGAATACTTTTTGAAAATGATCATAGCTACTTTTGGAAAAAAGTAATACTCGTGAAGGATATTTGATCACTAGACCACTACTGTTTGATAACAATCCTTTCAACTTTTGGAAAACTATTATGTCTATTTTTCTGTAATCACTTAATTATTACATGTGGACTTTAGTATAGGAAGGTTACACTAGACTCACTAAACTTATTGATGGCATTAGGACTAGAACACTGTTTACTGATTGGATATTATAGGAAAAAGAACTAGCTTAGTTAAATGCTAAATTCTTAATAGTTTTTTCTGTGCCCTTAAATTTGAGGACTATATGCGTGTTTCAACATATAAAATTTGAAAAGAAATTTAGGATAGACTTTGCATAACTTATGAAGGAAGTTACAAGGTAAAATACTCTAGATTGAATGTTCTTTTACACGACTACGAAATTTTTTGCATGAAACCGAATGAATCAATCACTGACATGTATACTCATTTTATATAGATAGTCACATCATTTCATGCTTTAGGTAGGGAACTGACAAATTTTAAAAAAGTTAATAAAATTTTACATTATTTACATACTACTTATGGTGCAAAGATAACTACCATAACTGAGTCAAAAAACCTAATTGTTTATTATATTGATAATCTGCTTGGATCACTGATTGCCTACAAGCAAGGAGTGACTCAAAGATAGATTGATTCAGGTGACAAGCGGAGTGTTGAAAGTGGATGACTAAAAAAAGTGAATAGTCACAACTTGAGGATGAAGATGATATTGCACTCATGATGAAGCAATTTAAAAGTTTTCTAAGAAGGAAGCAAAAGAGATGTCAATAGTGGAATAAGAGTAAGTTCCACAAAAATACAAAAATTTCTAATGACATAATTTGTTTTGAATGTAAGAAGCCTACATATATTAAATTTAATTGCCTAAATCTTAAAGCTAATCCTATCAAGGATAAAGTTGAGGAGAAAACAAATGTTAGGAAGGGCAAGAACAGACTATAGAGAGCATTTTGGGCGGACTCAGCTTCAGATTCCTTAGAAACAAAAGTAGTGGAGGAAGTCATGAACTTGTGTTTAATGGTTGACAAACTTGATCAGTCAGATCAATATGAGGTATGTGATTTATCCTATGATGAGTTATTTGAAGTTTTTAAGAAAATCCATGCTGTATATAAGAAACTCAAAAAATTGCATGCCAAACTGAACATAAAAGATTTAAATTTATAAAAAGAGCATGAAATCCTTAGGAACGATCATGTATCCATTGATAGTAATCACATAAAATTATTGGATGAATTTGACAATTTGAATAAGAAACATGAATTATTGAAAACATCTTCTATTGATCTTGAAATTTAATATAAGGTGTTTATAGATGAAACATATTAAAGAGAACATGAGTTAAGAGTTGACAATACTATTTTAGAAAGTGAAAACTCATATATAAATGATAAACTGAAAGCTCTTGAGGAAAACATGACCCCCCCAACACTTGAATAATTTTCCAATCCTGATCAGAAGCATAAAAGTTTAGAACTTAGGAAAATATAATAAAACTCACATAGATTGGTAAATCCTTTTCCTAGAGTTAAATATTTTTCATGTAGAATGATTGGTCGTATCTATCATAAGTATACGATTCATAGTAGATCACATTTAGTGTGGAGACCTAAGATGCATAAATCATAGCATATCAAGCATACATCCAAATTATAATTTCCAAGAGGTGAATCTAAATTCATATGGGTTACCAAGTCTAATGTTTGATAATTTTTTAGAGATGCTCTCATACAAGTCCTTGTGAGAGCATTTGGTACCTAAATAGTGGATGTTTGAAGCATATGACTGGAGACATAACTCAATTCATATTGTTAGAAGCCAGAATTGGAGGCAAAGTGATACTATAAGATAATACCATTAGGAAAGTCGTAGGTATAAGTATGATTAGAAATAAGAACAATTTCTTTATTAAAAATGTGTAATTATTTAAAGTCTTAAAGTATAACTTATTTAGTATTAGTTAGCTTTGTGATAAGGGTTATAGTGTTAAAGTTTTTCCTACAAGCTGTATTATAAGCCAAAATGAAATTGATGTATTGCATGGAAATAAGATAAATAATGTATACTTGCTTGATTTAAAATTTGTTAAATCTTCTAATGTTTTTTGTCTCAAAACATTCATTGATGAATTATGGTTATAAAATAGAAGACTTTGTCACAAAAGCTTGAAAAATCTTAGGAAGATTACCCAAAAAGAGTTGGTAAGAGGAATACCCAAACTAGAAATCGCTAAGCATCACTTGTGTGATGCATGTAAATTAGGAATACATGTGAAGTCCTCCTTTCATTCAATTAAAGATCGTATAACAAGCAAAGCACTTGAAATCATTCATAAGATCTTTTTGAACCAGTTAGCACTATAAGTCTAGGAGGTAAAGTTTTTTGGGTATGTAATTGTCAATACTTTTTCAAGATTTACTTGAATCAAATTATTAACTCATAAGAGTGAATGATTTGATGAATATAGAAATTTTTTTACTTGGATTTAGAGAAAGCTAGGGTGTGAAATTTTATCAATTCAAAGTGATCATGGAGGAGAGTTTTAAGATGAAAAATTTAAAGATTTTTGTAGAGAGCAAGGATTTGATCACAACATTTCTGCACCTAGGACCCCCTCAACAGAATGGGGTTTGTCGAAAAAAGAACAAAACTTTGATAGAAGCCACTAGAGCCATGGCTTAATATTCACTTTTAAATTTTTTTTAAGCTAAAATAGTTAGTATAGCTTGTTATGTTTTGAATAGGGTGAACATTTGATCAAAGTAAAACAATGAACCCTATGAAATTCTTAAGGGGAGAATACCTAATATTTCATATTTATATATTTTTTGATGTAAGATATTCATTCATAATAATGATAAAACTCTTTTAGGAAAATTTGATCCTAAATCTGATGAATGAATTTTTCTAGGATATTCTAGAGTTGGCAAATCCTATAGAGATTTTAATAAGAGAACTTTGGCAGTTGAAGAGTCCAAACATGTAGTTTTTCATGAATTTGGTATTTTAGAAGAGCCAAGGTTGGAGGAAGAACACATTAAAGATATCTCCCAAGGAATTAAAAAGAAAATTTTGGAAGAGAATATTAGAATAGAAAATACATTTCCTAAGGAATGGAAATTTTCTAAGAGTCACTCTAAAGAATTGATTATAGGTAAACCAAGTGAGGGTGTTAAAATTAGGCATGGTCATAGCAAAGAAGTGAACCACTCAGCCTTTATTTCAATGATTAAGACAACTCATATAAATCAAGAACTTTTTAATGAATTTTTGATTTTAGCCATGCAAGAAAAATTGAATCAATTTGTTAGAAATGATGTTTTGGAATTAATTGAAAGTCCTAAGGTTCAAAGTGTTGTTGCAACTAAGTGGATGTTCAAAACTAAAATGAATGATTTAGGTGTTGTGATTAGAAACAAGGCAAAATTGGTGTCCAAAGGGTATAATCAAACAGAATGAATTAATTTTGAAGAAACTTTTTCCCCTACTATAGCCAAACTTGAAGTAACTAGTAAAAATGTCCGTGCATTAAATGCACGTGACTAAAAATTTTAAAAATAAAATTTATATTTTAAATATTTTAATTATATTATTATTAATAAGATGAAAAAAATTATTATTATAAATAATTATAATCATTATGATAAGTTTTATACAATTAGATAAATAGTTTTATAGGACATGAATTTTCTATTATTCATGAATAATCTTGGTATTATATTATGTTTATTATTTACTAAACAAACTATTTATTTTTTTAGTAGAATTTTCTTGAAAGTTATAAGTTCTTTTTTTAATTGCACATTAATAAAATTTTAAACAATAATAATAAATAAATTATAATTTAATTTAATTTAATAAATTTGATTAAAAAATTACTTTTTTATTCATTATATTTTATTTAAAATAATTCATTTTATAAATTTATTGCCACAAATAATTTTAAAATCAAATTACAAAAAAGAAAGTTGGTAATATAATATATTTGTTAAGAGTAAACTTCATTTACAATTTTTTTATATGATTGTAATCAATATGGTACATTATTCTCTTTATATGAGATTAGTTTTGAAAATTTTTATCTTTTATCCCATTAATTTATATATAAATTTTAAAAATAAAAAAAAAAGTTTATAAAATTTAGTTTTCTTTTTAAATAGAGAAGCAAATGTAACTATACCTAATGAATATTCCAATAATTATTATAATCATATATTTTATAATTTATAGCCCTTCAAGAAAATTTTGGATAAATATTTAAATTTTTTGTGTATAAACTTTTAGAGAGAAAAATAAGTTGTGTTTATATTTGCATAAAAAATACATCTTTTAATAAAAAATTAATTATTTGTTAGGTAGTAGACTTTAAGCAGCATTTAATCTAAATTTGCTAAACAACCAAAATGATTATTTTAAATCCTACAAAATCTCAAATATTTTACTATGTTTTGAAATAAATATCAAATTTAGTAAATTTTGTCATTTTCAAAATTAAACTTAAAAACATATTCTTTTTCACATGTTATTGCTCTCATTGATGTCTTCTGAAGTGATTTCCCATACATTGTCGAGCATTTATCAATTTAAATGGGCATTACAAAGCATAAAATGCACGTGTGCTTAAATGAAAATTTGAAAATAAAAATAAGTATTAAAAATGATTATATATAAATCTATTAGTAAAAATATTTACAATAATGATTATATTAAGAAAATTTTTAGTTAGACATACAAAATAATATTTATTAAAATATAATTTATTTTTTTACAATTTGATAAGAAAATTAAAATTATTATTTTTAGAGTTATATAATATTATAACAATAATGAAATCAATATCACACTTAAAAAGATGCATCAAATTCACTACAAATATATATTATATAAACATAACTAAGTTCAAAAATAAAATGAATATGAATTACTTACAAATCTATATCTCATATTAATAAAATTAAGAAAATTTTTATTATTGTAACTCTTAATGAAACTTACTACAACCTATGATTAAAATAGGGCAAAATTTTCACCTCAATAAGAAAGAAATTAAAAGTTTGAAGCAATCAGCCGAGAAGCGTGTTTCACTACAAAATAGCCAGAAAATATTAATAAATAAAATTTTAAGAAATGTTATAAATGCATGTACATATGCATATAAATTAAATTAAAAAAATGATATTAATAAAACATAGCCATTATTAAATAAATACCATTAATTCTTATTTATAAATTATTTGATAAAGCATTGCCATTAAAAATTAAAAATTGATATGAAACTCTAAAACTACATGACCAATGCTAACCACTTAAATTTGAAATCAGTAAATATCAGGGTTTTCCTTATGCATCCATGGTAAGTTTGTGGGTTTGCATATTCTTTTGACAGAAATAGTGAAAGGCGATGTGGAAAAAAAATATTTTAGAACCTTAAATGAACCAGTAATTGATATTAATAAATGATATGGAGAAACCTTTTGGTGGAACATAATATGAATAGTTCTAATTTGACGGTATTTATAAATTAACGATCAGGATTTGTTAAGAGTGAAATCTCAAGCCCCCTTTATATAATAGTATAGATGTGAAAATTTTGATTTATTAAATATTTTTAATAGAATGGCCGGCCAAGATAATTAAAAAATAAGTAGAATGGATGAACAAGATTTGCCGGATGAAGGAAACTCAAGCCCCTTTTATAATAGTAATATAGATATATATTTTAAATGTTAATAAAAATATAAAAATAAAATAATCATATAATTTATTATAATGTTCATTATAAATTTCAATCACATTTCTATCTCTATTACTATATCCAAAGATGCTTGATTAATTGAATATTTTTAAAAATAATCATAGAGATTAAGAGATCATTTCATATATGCTAAAGTATTTCAAAATCATGTAATTAAATTTATGAAAAATAATCTGAAGATGCCCAATCTTGAGTGATTGAATTTGTATTATTATAATAACAATGATAATACAATTAATTTTTGTTTAGTTCTTTTTCATTAAAAATTGAGGAGAAATCCTTCTCATCAAAGTAAAAGGAAATGATATAGGAGAAATTAAGCTAATTATAGAGACAATAAAATAATAATCCAAGCACGCATTAATTGAGTATTTTTAATAAGAAGAGATAACCTATAAAACTATCCTCAGGCTAGACGCTTGGAAGTTCTAAAATGGATTTGTTTCTTCCAACCTTATGATGATAGAAGTTGAAGAGAAGCAACAGCGATTTAGTAGCCAAGGGCCCAAAACTCTTCTTCATGCCAAGCAGGTGAACGAAGAGGTAAAAGATGTGAAATCATGGGTATCTCTCGTCGTGACTTCCGATCACATAGGAGGAGCATGAGAAGAAATCTCTTCTCTCCCAAAAGTACTCTTCTTCACACGAAGCAGGTGAACGAATACACCTAATAGAGGATGTAAAAAATGTGAAGATGAGCCCGAGCTCCCGTCGTGACTTCCGATCCGACAGGAGAAGAAATCGAATAAACTTTTTATTGATTTCACCTGTCTTCGGGAAGAAGAGGAAGCGAATAAATAAATGGAGGTTTGGTAGTGGAAGGCTAAAAAAAAGTCGGTTTCCTTCATCTTCCAAAATATGAAATGCGAGATGTTTAATTCCAACGCTTTGGAAGTTCAAGGGAACGAGATAGTAATTGATTAATGAAATTGAAGGCATTTTAAGTTATGCATTTAAAGCCTTCAATGCAATAGATCTGTATTCGCATCATTTCATCAAATAATGTGTAGAATTTTGATGGACATTTAAATCCTTCAGTGCACTAAAACATGACATTTTTAGTCACGTTCCTTTTAAATTTTATTTAAAAGGAACCTAAGGGAAACTCGACGGACAGTAAAACGTTCAGACAATAATTAATTAAAACGTTTAGAAGAATTAAGTATTTATGGCAGAAGAACGGAAACTTATAAATTAAATTTATAAGTGAAACGGAATCTAATAAATAAATTAATTAAATGCATAATTAAGTATTTATGGCAGAAGAACTGAAACGCTCTTAGAAAAAATCAGTTAAATAAACATTTATATGATAAATAATAGAATTTGAAGAGTCGATGATGGACGTTGTAGATTAAATTAAAATTTATAAATGAACGATCAGATTTACTATGGGTGAAGTCCCAAGCCACTTTTATATAGTAGTATAGATAAGGATATTACTAGACTTTACATGTTTTAAAGGTTTTAAATTATTTCAAATGGAATTTAAGAGTGCCTTTATTAATGGGGTGATACAATAAAATGTTTTTGTTGAATAACCTCTAGGTTTTAAAAATTCCAAATTCCCTAATAATGTCTTTAAATTGAAAAAGGTATTGTATGGACTAAAATAAGCACCTAGGTCTTGGTATGAGAGGTTAAGCGCTTTCCTATTAAAATTATAAATGAAGTTTGGACATCACTCTATTCTTAAAATGGGCAGGATATGAGATACTCATTATTCAAATATATATTGATGATATTTTATTTGGATCTACCAATAAAATTTTTTGTGATAATTTTTTTAAAAATAATGACTAGTGAGTTTGAAATGAGTTTGATGGGAAACTTGAGTTAATTTCTTAGTTTTAGAATAAAGCAGAATGAGGATGGAACATTTATTATTCAGTCAAAGTATATTAATGTTATCCATAAAAAATATAAAATGAATAGTACTTAATAAGTGAGTATACTAATGAGTTCCTTAGTGAAGTTACATAAGGACTCTAAGGAAAAATCTATTGATCAAAAGAAATTTAGAGGAATAATTGAATCATTACTTTTCATAAGTGCTGGCAAATTATATATCATGTTTAGTGTTTATTTGTGTACGAGATTTCAAGATGATCCAAAGGAATCACATTTAACTAAAATTAAAAGAATTCTGAGATATCTTTTGGGAACTCAAAACTTAGGGATTTCCTATCCTAAGCACAGCTCTTCATTTGAAATCATTAGATATTCTGATTCAAATTTTACTGGATGTAGGGTCGATCAAAAAAGTACTTTTAAAACTTATCAATTTATAGGAAACTCTTTAGTTTCTTAGTCTAATAGAAAATAAAATTCAGTAGCCCTTTCTAATGTTGAAGTACAATATATTGCCTTAGGTAGTTATATGGCACATATTTTTTTTTGGTTAAAGGATTTTCCATTGGAATTATTCCAATTTTTTGTGATAATACAAGTATCATATGTATTTTAAAGAATCATATTCAACATTCTATAACCAAGCATATAGATATAAGACATCAATTCTTTAGAGATCATGTGGCTAAAGGAGACATTAAATTACATCATCGTGTTACTGAAAATCAACTTATAGGCATTTTTACAAAACTACTAACTTTTGAAATATTTAGCACCTTAAGAACCAGATTAAGTGTGGTTGATTATAATGCTTAAAATTGAATTTTTGCAAATTGGATTTGTAATGTATTGATGTGTTTGTTTATTTTCTTTGTTTGTTTGTTAGAGCTTAGTTGTTTGTTTGTGATTATTTATTTCTATAGTTATGTTTATTTTTCTTTCATTAGTATTGAGTTTTTGGTTTTATTTTTCATTGTTACATGTCATGGATCTTGGGTGAGTGGTTTTTGAAAAGAGTTTTTTATTTATCATGTATTGTGTTAATTTTTTTCTTTTGTATTATATGAATTTTTTCATATTGTATAAATTCTATAGCATGTACATGGTATTTTTTCGAGTTGAGTATATAAGACACTAAATTTTTAATGTATATAATACTATATAGTGCCATTATCATCTGTGCAATTATTTATTTTTTGTCTATATGATTGGGGACGATTTTCCATATGTCATTTATTATTCACAAATCGTATGTATATAATTGTTTTTTGTCAGTATGATCTATTGTTAGTATTTCATATGGACGAACCTAGCCCTAAAAAAATATCTTTATTATTTTGATCATCCCAGACGAACAGGTGGTCATCTGTATGATCCTATGGTCAAAAAGCCTATACAAAATGACTCCTCAAGAATGAAAGTTTATGAAAAGTCTTTTTTTTTGTTGTTTCCATTTGCATGTACAAAAATATTTTCATCTCGTATGATTTCAAATTCATACGTATGATCAAATTTTCATAATGTATTATAGGTTGTTTTTTCTTTAAATTGAAAGGTAGTTGATGATTTTACTTCACAATCCTAGTTGATCTCAAACCATCTCAAGTCCAAGCTTTTGAAATGGCCAGTAGAAGCAAACATCCACAAACTTCCAAGGGCACATCCTCTCACTCTAGTAGAGATGAAAACTCTCTTGAAAGAAAATGAGCAAGTCTATGGTCATTACTTTGAAGCTAAGATTACCCCCTCTCATCTCCTAATTCTTTTTTTTTTTTTTTGAGGAGAAATGCAACCATGCATTAAAAGAGGAAATAACAGTAAAGAGATTACAACCTAGGCAAAATCATCTAGCCAATTGAAATCTTCCTTCAAAATGAACAAGAATGAAGGAGGAATTTCAATACTAGAAAGATCATGCCAAATAAAGTTTTTTCTCAAAGACAAATTAGCGCAACAGTCCGCTAACTTATTACCATTTCTAGAAGTAAAACTAAAAGCAATTTGATTAAACTCACTTACAAAGGATAAGTCTTCTTCAAGAGAACCTTTATTCTTAAATCTTTTCAAATCTTGTTGAAGTCTCTTGATGTTGTTGAAGTTATCTCCTTCTATAATGACTCCTTGAGCTTCAACCATCCAATCTTGTAAAAAATTCTTTAAAATATAAACTGCTTGAAGTTCCAAATGACCAATATCCCAATGAACATGTTGAGTACCAAAAGCTAGTAACATTCTTCCTTTATTATGTCTACAAACTCCAGCAGTACCGGTCAAATAATTACTGCATATCGCTGCATCCACATTGATTTTTAACCATTCGGGAGGAGGAGGACGCCAAGAGGGAAACAAATTTGCTGGTTGATATCCCAGTTTTCCGAATGGATATTAATTAAAGGTACAATAACAGCCATGGAGAGAGAGCTTAATACAACGAAAAAGTTTGTTTCTTCTCTCCCTTCGTGAACTAACAGGTTCCTACTTTTCCAAGTTAGAAAAACCACATTGCAGTAAACGTCTACAAGTATTGGATTTCTTTTAGACAGCAATTGTAATGACTTTAAGCAATATTCAAAACTGTCAGCTTGAGGAAGAAGATATCCCCACTTAGAAAGCCACGAAGAAGCCTTCTTCAGTTTACCACAACCTGTAGTAATATGATCCGTATTTTCCTCCACATTGCAACCTCTCAGACATCCTGTAATCTGAGAAATTTTCCTATGAAAGAATTACTAGGAATTGCTCTATTTAGAAGCCTCCACCAAAATAATTCAACCTTTGGTCTTAACTTGACACACTTCATCCATTTCTAGAATTTGCAATCCTCATCAAACTTCTGGATTGACTCTTGCAAAAGAGCTGCAATGGACCATCTCATGAGCTTCCACATAACTTCAATGTGATCAGCTCCTTGATTCGGAAATATAGGCACACATCTGCAATGATACTCATGAGATCTTCATTAAAAAACATCCTAAGATGATCCAAAATCCAGTTACTATTGGAAATAAAGAAGTTAAGGCTTTGGTCTTAAATCTCCTTATTACTAACAAACGTTGGACATTTAGAAATACTTTAACTTCCCCTATTATGCCTCTTTTTTCTTCAACTCGATTTTCTTTTATCCTCACCTTGATTTGTGCCTATCATCATGACACTTTTTAAATTTTCTTTGCAAATATGAGAATGAATGAAGATCACACTAGGATGAATTCTTATGTCTTTAAGCAGCGATTTAAAATAACCAATAAAGATTTAGGCACCTTCCTTCATCTTAGAATCAAAGGAGTTAGGGCACACACATGACCTCTAGATTAAATTTTGACTGGTCTAAAATTAACCAAACTCTTAGAGGTGTTGCTCAAGTCAATTATCTTTCTCGTGTGTATACCCTTATCCAAAATGCTAGGATCATCCAACATGTCTTGAGAACTTCTATAATACCTAAAACAGGTGATCGTATCAATCTAACTCCTCTTTTGTCTAATGTCACATTCCTTATCATGACAAATAATCCTATTAATAAAGCCCAATTAATTATGGATTACATTTATAAGCTTTTTGATAATGGACTTCCATATAATAGGATAATAAAAAATGTGGCTTTAGGAAACTTAGTTGCCTACATTTTAGAAAAGAAGTACAACCTGATCCATCATGATCCTCCAACTCAGCTTCCTATTTACTTTACCAAGGCTTTTTTCTGTGCACTTTTTAATCCAGACCAAGGTTCTGAGGGAGAAGAATCTGAGGGAGATGAAGGAGCTTCCTGCTCCCATACATGTACCTACTCTTACACCTGATCAGAATTTTTAACAAAAAATGGTTCAACATTTTGATAGACTGAAATTTCATTTTGATCAACAGTTTGATCAAATTAAGAATTACCTAAACTAGCATGATATGAGGTATAATGAAAACATTGGGTGGATTATAGGACAATTTGATTCTATTAACATGCATGTAGCTACAATAAATAGCTACTTTATGCTGTTCACCCCTCAGCCACCTCCAGATCAAGGCCACTTAGGATTTTAGTTGTTACTTCTCTATTATACTTACTGTTGAGATTTGGTACTTATTATTGAGATGTTTTTTTTAATCTTATATGTTTGCTTTGCTATGTTGTGGTTCTTCCTTTTATGATATGATGCAATGGTTGTATGTGTCACATGTACTAAATGGAATGATGTTTTGACTTGTGTTAAAATTTCTCTTCTTGCATTATTTAAGTTTTTAGAGAAAAATCATTTGTAGTCAATCTACAAATTGAAAATTTGGATTACTTTGCTCTACAAATTAATTTCCTTGCAAAATTTAATCTCTCAAAATTTTAAATTAAATTATGATTGGATAAAGATTAGAAGATCAATTTCATGTTCTTATAGGCAAATATTATTTAGCTACAATTATTACAAAATAAATCTCTTCTTTTATTTTATTTCTTATTAAATATGTTATTTTTTATTAATTATTGAAATTTATTTTAAGATTTACTAATATTGGAAAGATCAAAATTGTAAAAAGATGCAGAAAGAGTGCCAGACTTGAACAAATGCACAAAATGTGCCACTAGTTTGAAAAGATGTTCAATATTTGCCAAAGTAAAAAGAAGCACAAAATTAGCCCAAACTGAAAAGATACACAAAGTGTGCCATAAAAATTGAAAAGATACACAATGTTGCCAATTAAAAGGTTCATATAGTTCATTCCTTTATCTTTTAATCTCTTATACAAATCGATATAATCAACAATAATCTCTCCACTTTTGAATTATAAACTAATTAATATTTATTTCATCATTTTTGCAATAATTATTTTTATTTAACATGTCTAAAATGAACAGTGAACCTGGTTCAGTTTTCTTATCTTAATTATTATTTGATTTAAATTTTGAGATTTTGTTTTTAGCATTAGGACGTTAATGCTGTATTTGCAATTAGTTTAAAATCTTTTTCTTCATCATCTATTTTAATTTATCCATAGAAATTTATCCTTTTAAGAGGTACTTCCATTTTTGTTATTGTCAAAGGGGGAGTCATTAGTTATTATTTGGTGTATTATTTCATCTTGTTTGATATATATGTGTATGATTATTTTTTTGTGTGATTTTTATGATGTGTGTATTATGTGTAATTTTATTATACATGTTTAGTTTTACTGTGATGTGTATATTGTGTGTGTTTTTTTTGTGCATGTTTGTTTTTATTTCTTATTAATTTGTTACTATGGTTTTGATTTTCATTAGAATCCCTTATTTTTTTAATTGATCATTCATTGAAGGGGAGCATAGGAGAAAAATTGCTGTAAGTATTAACTCAAATAATACTTATTTCTCCATCATAAAAGAAGGGGAGATTATTACAACTTAGATTTCAAAAATATGTTTTGTATATATCATGTGAGTTTTTGATGATACTAAAATATTAATATTGTGATTACTATTTCTTTTAATTAACATTGTATTTATTTTCTTGTATTGTCTATGTGTACTAACATTTTAGGAAAATCATACTTTAGACTGCTAAAGACTTCGAGACAGATTAGATTATGGTTTCTTATAATGAAGTTTATAGTTTTTCAATTTTTCTTGAGTATGAGAGCATGTGATTATAATTGGGTAACCGTGCACACACATATTGGGGGAGTGAGTCAATTTTTTAAAAAACTAATCATATTATATAATTTTTAAAGTGTATTAGATGATTTGTCATGATAGTTCCTCTAGAACAATGATCATGCTTTAAAAATTTTCCTTTTATGTATGATACTATTTTCAACAGAAGATGTCCAGAGTATAAAATAGACGCATACTAGTTTATCCCATACAAACACATAAATTTTTTGAACTATTTATACTGTATAAAGTTGGATTTATATAGACGACATCCATAGTACGAACATAGTGTATATGAGTTCATCCCATACAAACTCATCATTTGTTAAATTATTCATACTGTACGAAATTGGGTTCATAGAGATAATTTATAGAGTACAAAATCAGTTTGTCCATGTTTTTACCATACAAAGTATGACCAAAAGTTTATATAGTATGACATATAGTTCATACGAATGATTAACAGTACATGAATTGGGTTTGTACAGAATTGTACCAAACAAATTTATTTAGTTTTGAACTATCCATGCTAAACGATGTCAATTCATATAGACGATTGACAGAGTATGAAATTATATTTGTATTAAATCATAAATGGATTTTTAAACTATTTATACGTATGAAGTATTCTCATACTATACAATCCAAGTACATTCAAGTTAAAATTTTTATTTTTCTAAACGCATTTTCTTATCTTTCATATATAAGAGTCTTAAAAATAGACTCCTATATTCTTCTAGAGATATTGTTGCAAACTTCTTTTAAGAGTGAAAAGGAGAGTATTTTGGAGAGAGTTTTAGGAGTAAAGATTGAAAGGAATTTGTGAGGGGATTCATAAGATTACAAAAAGGTAAGGATCTCCTATTTGTTCTTCAAGTTTATACCTACTCCCTTGAAGGCTTTTGAGAGAAAACTTTCAAAGAAGATCCATGCACTCTCATATCACCAAGAGGGTGAGAAAGGATGTTGGTACTCTGCCATCACCAGGAGGGTGAGAAAAGATGTTGGTCCTCTGCCATCACAAGGAGGATGAGAAAGGATGTTGGTATCTACCATCACTAGGAGGGTGAAAAAGGATGTCAGTACTCTACTGTGCCGGGGTTGGTGGAAGAGAGGTTATTATAAGGGCTTCACTGCCTTGCTAAGGGAGAAAAAGGAGAGTCACTTTAAAATAGCGCAATATCTAAGGAAGGAGTTCAGGGAGTGGACGCAGGTCTAGTTGGATTGAACCACTATAAAATTTGGTGCTCTTATGTTCCTTTATTTTTTCTACATTTTATTTTCTACACATTTAATTATAGTGGTTGAAAAATATTTTGAGAAAATCTTTCGTTGTGTCAAAATTTCTTAAGTCTGATTTCTAAATTTCCTAGAGAATTTTTTAAATTACCAATTCACCCTCCATCTTAGTTAGCCTTGGGATAGTGCTATTAGGTCTAACAACCTGCTCAAACTTTTAGAATGTTGCTTATATTACCAGCCCTAATGGCTTTACTACAAAAATTTGTCAAAAAGTATGGAATATTATTTGTGACAATTTGTATGGTACTATGTTAGAATTTTTGTAATGGTCCTCCCATACCTAAGTTCTTTTATAATACTTTTATTGTGCTTATCCCCAAAAGGGCTTCTATCATTAAGTGGGATGATTTTCACCCTATTAGTCTATATTCTTTCTTTTATTAAACTTATATCTAAAATTTTTATGGATTTTCTTTCTCGTATTCTTCATAAAATTATCTCTAAAAATAAAAAATGGTTTGTTAAAGGTATATCCATCTCTCATAATATTTTAATGGCTCAAGAACTAGTTCATGATATTAATCTCAAACTTTGAGGTAGGAACACTATTTTCAAGTTAGTATTATTAAAGCCTATGATAATACCAATTTGAAGTTTTTGTATACTATTTTACAACTTTTTGGTTTTAACTCTCTATTCATTATTTGGATTAGGAATTGCGTAGAGAACTCTTATTTTTTTTATTATTGTCAATGGAAAATTTATGGATTTTTTAGGCTTTCTCATGGTATTAAATAAGGGGACCCTATTTCTCCTGCTTTATTCATTATAGGCTGAGTATCTCTCTAGAGGTCTCACAAACCTTTTTTGAAAACCATAATAATCTTTATTAAAGGATCTTAGGTGGTTTTCTTATTTCCCACCTATGTTTTGCTGATGATTTTATTATATTTTAAAATGGTTCTATTAATAAAGTGAGAATTATTATGAAATTTTTAAACAAATTTGAGAAAATTAGTGATCTTAGTCTTAACAAAAATAAATCTTGCTTTATAAACTCCTCTAGAATGTCTTTTAATTCTATCAATGCTATTAAAAGGGTTTTTGGTTTCAGTCCTGGTTCTCTTCTTCTTAAGTACCTGGGTGCTCCATTTTTTAAAGGTTATAAAAGATCCTTTCTTAGCTTTGGTGGCAGATTAGTTTTAATTAAGAGAGTTCTTTGTTCTTTACATATATATCTTTTTGAAACTATTAATCCTACTGTGGATGTGTGTAATAGGTTAGAAAAAAAACTTTAATAAGTTCTTTTGGAAAAGTAAAAGTACTAATTCTAAATTTATCTGGACTTGTTGGTCTAAATGTTGTGGTGTTCTCGAGGAAGTGATTTAGGGTGCAAAATTATGAGGGATTTAGCCCATACTTTTTCTTTCAATCTTTGATTCAATTTTCAGTAAAATAAGAGTCTTTGTCCAATTTCATGATGTCTAAGTATTGTTCTGATATTTATCCTACAATGGGTAGTTATAAGCAAGAAAGTTCCAGTGTTTGAAGAGATTGCCAAATATCAAATGGCTGGTCGAGCCATCTATTTTATGGGGTTTGTAAGATAAATTGCTATATCTAACTTCAATGGATCATATTATTAATATTGTCTCTAATTCAGCTATCAAAGTTAATTATTTTATCTCTAATAATTATTTGGATTATAAAAAATTAGTTGAGGTTATTCCTGATACCATTATTCATAAGATTTTACAAATTCCTCTTAATTTAGTGGCAAAGGATATTTTATTATGTAATATGGAGAATAATGGAGATTTAGCCTCATGGATGGTTGGCATGCTTTTAGAGTTGAACACATTTCTAATAATACTTTTTCCATGATATTACATAAAAGTATTCCCCCATTTAATGCTATTTTTATTTGGCATCTTATGAATAGTTATGTGCCTACATATGATAATTTTGTTAAAAGAGGTTTTTGTATGGCTTCTAAGGGTCAATGTTGCTACCATGTGGAAAACTTACATCTTATATTCCTTTTGGGTCCCATTGCAGCTAAAATATGAATATACTTTGAAGATATCTTTAAGTTTAATTATTTCAATGTTAATATGTCAAAGTCTTGGGAAGAAATATTCCATTCCCAGTCTGTAGCAGAGATCTCCGGAAGCAATGGTCCATATTTGGGAAATTTCATCTAACCACCTTAGGTCTTGATTGGATCCTATGACCTTTTAGCAATCCAAATGCCGTGGATGAAGTGTTTGAAGGAGGTCCTTGGTTCATTAAAGGAAACATCATCGGTTTAGATAGATGGTCACCCACTTTCTACCCAGAATCTCGTAAAGGTCTTACAACACCTATTTGGATTCGTATGCCATGCCTACCTCTACACTGTTGGGATGAACAAAATATTTGTAGAATTGCATCAATGATAGGAGATCCCTTAGATCTATATGTCAACTCTTTTAAATGGGGAAAGAGGGAATATGCTCGTGTATGTGTTCGCATTGATCTTGATAAAAAATTACCAAGAGGTGTTTGGATTGATAGAAAGCATGGTAGATCTTTCCAAAAAGTAGAATATGAGAAGATTTCTTCTCTTTGCTTCCACTATGGTAAAATTAGCCACTTGAAGAACAAATGTCCTTCTTCAAAAACAGTTGTTCCCAAGACAATTGCTGCTGAAAAAAATCTGAACCATGAAGAAGGATATTCCAATGGACTAGATGTATTAGGTCCTTGGATTTAGGTTAAATTCAAGAAGAATAAATCCTTTGGGAAGAATCCTCCTAAACAAATTTCAGCTCTTCAAAAAAATCCTCCATCCTTGTTGCAATCCATTATAGAAGAAGGTGAAATTATTGAATCACACAATAATTCTGAAATTTAGAATTCTATAATTGCTTGAAGAACAACTTTAATATTCTGGACAGTCTTCAGGATGGCTGCTTAGAGAAGAACAATTCTTCTTCTATTCCAATTACTACAGAGGGGAAGGGTTGCTTGCGAACTCAAGTAAATCCTAATGGATTACTTGCGAACTCAGGTATTCCCTATCATAAGTATGGTCTTATAACTCAAACTGAAAATGTTGAACTGAATTCAATCGGCAGTTCTACTGATTTGATAACAGAAGAAACTATTAGTATGGAAATTCCTGTAGTTAACGAGAAAGAAAACATGTTCTTCTTACTGCAACATGTGAATGAAGAGGGAAATGATATTTCTACCAAAGCAAAGTCTTTAATTGCTAAGGAGGAAAATCAGTAGGAATTGGAAATTTTAAATGTTGATACAAGAATCAAATCTTCTGTGATTAATGATTCATTCAATATCATGAATATTACCAATCATTCTATTGTTTATGATAAAGACATTGATGAGAAACTTCGTAAATTTGAAGAAAATATTGAAGATGGAAAAGAGATATCTCCCACTCCAGTAACAGCAAGGATTCTAACTAATATCAAATTCAAGCTTCAAAAGGAATTGAAATCTTTGGGTAATGTTAGCTTACCTTCAAAACTCAGGAAAGGAGAATTGATCAAAAGGAAAGGTAGTGGGTATTTTCCCACTTCAATTCCAAAATGAGCTCTTTAATATTCTGGAATTGTAGGGGGGCTAGAAAAGCTGAGGCCTATCGATATTTGAAGGAGATTATAAAGGATAATGATGCTATTTTTGTGGGTCTTATTGAGACTAAAATTTCTTCTATAGACTCTTTTGAGTTCAAAAGATTTATAGGAGATTTATGGGATTTCTTCTTATTTCCAGCTAGAGGTTTATCTGGTGGCATTAAGGTTTGCTGGAGGACAGATTTGGCCAATTTTTCTGTCATGGAATCTAATAATCAGCTAGTTGTGGGAGAATTAAGCATTGCAAATAAAACTTCTTGGATTATAGCCACTATCTATGGCAGCACAGATAGTGGAGAAAGAAAAATCCTTTGGAACAATCTGGAGAAATTTAAATCTTCTAAATCTCCTATGGTTATGGGAGGAGACTTCAATTGCATCTTATCTCAAGATGATAAAAAAGGAGGAAAAAAATTTTCTTTAACACAAGGTGCTCAAGACATGCTTTCTTTTTTGAGTGATTGCAATTTTCATGACACTAGATTTATTGGTCCCAAGTTTATATGGTGTAACAAAAAATCAGTTAATGACCGGATCTTAGAAAGATTAGATCGTTGTATTCTTAGCTGCACAGCCTTAAATCACTTGAAAATTGCAGTGGTTAAACATCTAACTCTTATTGCATTTGACTACAGTCTAGTGATGTTAAGGATTTCTTCTACAGATGTTCAAAAAAACTGAATTATGATATTTGAGGATATTTGGCTTTCTTACCCTGCTTCTCACTCGGTGGTCTGGTTTGCTTGGAATAAACCTTCAGTTGGCAATGCTGATTTTATTTTGAATAGTAAATTTAGACGTTCCTTAAAAGATCTTTTTTTTTTTTTGGAATAAGGCCAAGCATAAGAGCTTAACTGAACTGAAAAATTGTTTAAAGAATGAAATTTTGGAACTATAAGAAGAAGAGTCATCAGCAGGTATTATTTATGATCTGAAAATTGACCTGTTGAGATCCAAAGTTTGGGAATTGAATGCAGCTCTTGGGCAGTTATGTACTTGGTGGAGAAAAAGATCCAAAACTCGTTGGCTCAAAGAAGGAGACTGTAATTCAAAATTTTTTTCATGTTTCAGCTACAGTAAGGAGAAACTTTAATTGGATCAACGATATTAATAATGAAGATGGCTAATTATTTGAAAATCAGGAGGAAAATTCAGAAGTGTTTTTGAATTTCTTTAAAAACAAATGGAGGAGTAGAGTTTGCTCTTTGAATAATTGGCCTCCTTGTTCTAAAACAATTGAAGCTGCAGATTCTATAATGCTTGATAAAGATGTTTCTAGAGAAGAATTGGAAGCAGTTGTAAAAAAATTGGGTTCGAATAAATCCCCGGGGAGAGATGGAATTACTTATTCCTTTATCAAAGCTTATTGGCATATTATACACAATGATTTGTGGAATGCTGTTAATATGTTCTTCAAGACAGGTTCTATGTGCTCGGATTGGAAAGATACTAATGTGGTGCTCATCCGTAAGGTCAACAATCTGGTATTACCTTCTATTTTCAGACCCATTAGTTTGTGTAGTACAATCTACAAAATTGTGGCCAGCATGCTATTAAATAGAATGAGTAATCTATTTCCAAAAATTATTTCTGAAGTTCAATATGCTTTTGTGAAAGGGAGACTTATGTCGGATCAAATTATTCTAGCAAAATAATTATTTCATAAATTTAGATTTTCCAAATCTAAAAAGGGTTTTTTTCTATTAAAGTTGACATGGAGGAAGCATACGATAGCATGAGTTGTTCTACTCTAAATCAAGTGCTTCGTTGGTTTGGATTTCCTTCTAAATTTTCATTACTTATTATGGAATGTGTGATGAATCCAAAATTTTCCATTTTGATTAATGGAAAAAAGTCAAATTGGATTGAGTCTAAGTGTGGTTTTAGACAAGGATGTGCACTTTCTCCTTACCTCTTCATCATGTGCTCCCAACTTTTATTTGAAGAATTTTCAAGGATAAGAGATAATATTGGGATGAGAATTTCTCCTAATGCTCCTTTGATCTCTCACCTTATGTATGCAGATGATATAATCATCTTTTCAGAGGCTAAAAGAAGAGCTTAAAGACTATTTCTGCAACCTTGAAAAATTACTATAGGTGGATAGGGCAATGGGTGAATTAAAGCAAGTCTTTTTTTATTTTTATCAAATCCATTTCTAGAATTCAATTAGAACTCTTTCTAATATAATGAACTTTAAGGTGAAGAAAGAATTGGATCTTCTTGGTACTAAGATTGTATTAAGAAGATTAGTTAAATCATATATCAATTATTTAATTGAAAAAGCTGCGGCCAAAGTTAATATGTAGGGAAACAAGTTCATTTCATTAGCTGGAAAAATTGTATTGCTCCATGCTTCGTTCCTTTCATTGCCAATTTTTATTTCTACTATATATCTTATGCCATTTAGTATTCTTAAAGAGATAGATAAGATGTGCAGAAACCTTTTATGGAATAAAAGAGACGGAAATTTTGGTATTCATTTTGTAGCTTGGAATGTTATGTGCGAACCTAAATGCAAATGTGGTAGAGGAGTGCAATCAGTGTTGGATAGAATTGGACACTCAAGAGCTAAATTGGCTCTCAATTTTATTTCAAATCCCTCATCCTTATTGAATAAAATGCTATCTTCCAAGTATGGGAATGATATATGGGAAGGTGGAAATATATGCTATTCCTCTTCTACATGGAAAATAATTTTGAATGGAGCCAAATATTTAAACCCTGTCTTGAGATGGAATATTTGTAATGGACAAAATGTAAATACTATGAATGATGTTTGGATTTTGGATAAATTCTTAAATAAGTGGCCTACTTTTACATCCATAATAGATCAACAGTGCCAGAATATTTCAGCATTCATTACAAACGGTGAATGGAATATAGACTACTTAAAGAATTTCTTTGGTTTACAGCTTGTTTCTTTAATCTGTCAAGTACCCATTTTCTCAAATTCAGATAGTGATTGTCTGGAATTTATTTCTAAATGTTCGGGTAATTTAGTTGCTGTTTTGGCTTACGAAATAACTAGAGAGCAGGACATGGATACTATTAACTAGAACTGGACTAAAAAGCTCAAACTAAGACCTCAAATTGAATTATTTTGGTGGTGTCTTTGTATTAATGCTTTACCTTCTAAATGCTTTCTTCATCATAGAGGTATTATTGAAGATAATGAATGTCCAAGACTTTGTAAAAGCATGGAAGACTCGGAACATGTAGCTGTTAATTGCGGTATGATAAAAAATTTTTGTGAAAAGCTTAAGAAATGGAATTTTCCGTTACCTGCATTTAATTCTTTGGATGAATGCCTGAAAGAACTAATGAAGCTCTCGATCCAGAATCTAATTATTGGAAATTTATATTGTTCAGTAATTATTTGCTGTTTGAAAAGTAGAAACAAATTGGTTCATGGTGGCAATGAAGATAGTTCTTATCTTATAGCATCTAATGCATTAGAATATGCATTTGGTTCTTTCCATAACAATCTGATCTAGAATATCTGGGAAGCTAATCAGCACTTTGTGCTGGATTTGAAAGCTTGGCTTCCTCCACCTCCAGGTTGGATCAAATGCAATGTTGACGCTTCGCTATCCAGTAACAATCTAGCTGGAATAGGAGGTGTTTTCAGAGATGACAAAGGAAGATTTTATGGAGCATTTGGATTCAGCATTAATCATTGGGATATTGCTCAAGCTGAAATACATTCTATTCTTTCCCTAAGAAAGTATGTTCAAGAATGGATACTTGACGCTAAAGGCTTCATGATTGATGGTGATAATCACAACGTTATTTTTCTTTTCCAAAGAGCTCTTCAAAATAATTTCATTTCAAAAGAATATCTAAATCCTAAGGATTTAGATTTTCTTAAAGATTTTAAGCAAGTAATTTTTTCTTATGCTAGTAGAGATTGTAATAAGTTAGCCGACATGTGTGCTAATCATGCTCTTAGTTCAGATTTTTTTTTTGGAAAGATCTGAATGAGAATAGTATCCCTCCTTCTATTCTTCATTTGTTGAAGAAGGAGTTTATTTGTAATTAGTTGCTTTAATAAAATTTATGCTCTTTGCATTTTCTTAAAACAAAAAAGTTAATATGTCTATTAGGGCGATGATTAACAAATGGTTTTCTAAGTCTAAAGGTCATTTTTCTAATCTAATTTCTTCTCTTGTCATATGGCACCTTTGGATTACTAGAAACAACTCCATTTTTTAATGATTTTCCTATGAATGTTGATAAGATTATTTGGACCATTAAAGATAAAGTTACTACATTGTTTAATGTCCATATTTCACTTTTAAGAATTTTAAAGGTTTTACCTTTGTTGATAAGAATTTTTGTATTATTTTACCTATTAATGACCATATTAATGTTCCTAACTTTGTGTATTGGCTAAAAACTTCTAATAATATATACAAGCTAAATTGTGATGGGTCGATGAAGCAGAGTTCATGTGAGTATGGTGGTATTATTAGAGACTCTAATGGCAACTTTATCATTGCTTATGCCACTCCTCTTTCTAATTGTTCTTTTATATTTGTTGAGCTATCTGCTATCTTTTATGGTTTGAAATTATGTTTATCCCTTGGTATTATTAACATTTGGATTGAAGGTGATGCTCTTCAAATGATTTTTTTTCCTCAAAGATAGGTATGTTAAAGTATATAGTCCTAATTTATTCTATTTAATTATGGATATTAAACATATGCTTCTTTCTTTTCAAGTGAAGATTTTTAATATTCATAGGGAAGGTAACTTTTGTGTTGATTAGTTTGGAAATACGAATTCCAATTTGTAAAGTCCTACTGATTTTACTTTTATTGAATTTTTGATCTTTATCAAAGGCCTCATTCATTTTGACAAATTGGGTTTGTCATATGTTAGAGGTTAACTGGGTTTGCTTTTGGTATTTCTTAAGCTTACTGCTTAGATTGGTCGGTTTTTTGTGTAATTTCTTTCTTATCTTTCTTGTTAGTGTTATGGGGGTTGGCTATGATGATTATTAGTTGATTGATAGCTCTTGGATCATTTGTTTCTCTTCAAATTCACCCTTCAGATTGGATGGCAAAGGAGGTTTTTATTTTTGCTTGATTTACCTATGTACCTTCTTAATGAACTGTAAAAGTGGATTTTTAAGCTTTTTCTTTTATTTTATTTTTACTAATTGTGTTGAGGTTGTGTCTTGTGTTTCTTTTTTGCTTTTGGAAAAGTGGTTTTGGAATTTTATCTTCTTTGTTTTTGTTGAAAGTGGCTAGAATTGTAGGGTTATTTGGACTAAGTATTTTCTTCTCTTTCTTTGGATGATAAGAATTGATCAGCACATGATCCTTTGGCTTATGGATTATTAAGATACTACATACCTAAGCAAGGTTAATGTTTAATGTGGACTGCTTAATTTTTGGAAAAGGAATTTCAGTAGTTCTAAGTGTGGTTTAATTGCCCTTATTTCAGACAACTAGCTATTTTGTTTTTTCGGTTCTTTACCTTTGGTGGGTTGTACTCTATTGAATATGTTATCCTATTACTTATATTGTCCTGATGGTGTTTTATGCTCAATCGTAATTTGAACATGTTGGATGTTGACCTCATTATGAGTCCAATTTTGTTTCTGGGTTATTTTCTATTTGAGCAATTTTTTGGCCTTCACGAGGGATTTGTTTATGGAGGTGTGGTTGCATTTCATCAGGTTTAGATTGTTGGGAGTTATTAGAGGTTTTTCCTGCTAGAATTTGATCTTCTATGTGGTTTTTTTTATATTATCATTGTTGCTTGTCATCCTTATGGTAATCATAATATTATTAATGCTTTCATCTATTTGGGTTGGGGTGATTTAAGATGGTTTAACCATCCTTTTATTTTGCTTAGTTTTGTTGCTAATGGTTGCTTTAATACCTTTTATGTTGTCTTAAATGGTCTTATTTTTGGCCGTTATGGTATCTTCCAATGAGTTATTTGTTGGATTGCTAATGTGCACTTAGTTTTTATCGATTGGAATACCACTCCTTGCCACTTCTCTTCTCAGGTGGAATGTTTTGGTTGCTCTTTTTTTTTTCCTGAATGTTCATTCTTACTATAATCTGATAATACTAGTCATCATATCTCTTATCACTACAGGAAATTATATTCAGAGTTATGATAATGTCGATGACAGGTTTAATTTTAGGTTTTCTTGATTTTATTTTATTTCAAGCTTTTTGCAGGAACCTTTTGGTGTTGTGTTGCTTGTTCCTAATTTTTTTTTGTGAAGAGATTGAGGTTAAATAGTATCCTTATTTCTTCCATTATTTTTGGGTGATGGCTACTTGCCAACCTAAAATATCTTTAGGAGATTTTGTATTTGGTAGTAGGGAACTTGAACTAATTGGAATTTTTGTGTATTATTATAGCTCTTCGTAGCATTAGAGAGCAGGAGGTCCCTTTAAAGGCCTTTTAATTTTTCATTTAATCAACGCATAGGCCCCTCCATGGCCCACACCACCCACCGCCCCCCCCCCCCCCCAAAAAAAAAAAAAAAAAAAAAACAAAAAAAAAACAAACAAAAAAAAGAATGCCTTCTACAATTTAAATAAATTTTACAATTATGAAATGATTTACTGAATGAATGTGTGAATTTGAAGGATCATTTGTTACTCACAAAATTTATTTGTATAAAAAGTGATAATGGATAAAGTTAAAGGTTTCGAATATAAATATCCACACGTTAAAGGGTTAATAGGTAAATACTTTCTCGTATTTCCAAAGTATAACATTTAATACATTTTCTTATCATAATTTGTAGTAAAATAATTATTATTAAATTTGTCCAATATTTTTTTGAGGCATGAAATTTACTTGTGTTGTTGTGAAAGTCCATTTATAGAATTCATTAATAGTAGGTTTACATGTATATTCTATTATCTTTATTACAATATGATTTCCTTGAGCTTATATTTGTCAAATGAAGTGATCTCTATTATATTATCATTACATTGTTGGAGATTCTTACAATTGGAAGATTTTTATAAGTGTATATCATGATTAGAGTTATATTCATTCATAAGATTTTATAAATGCTAAGAATGTGTCACTTGATTCTTTATATGTTTTTCACATATATAATAATTTCTTCCAGCTTGGAAATTTATATCGTATTGGATTCTAATATATGCAAGATTTTACACTTTAGTATATATAATTCTAGCACATACCTCTCTCTTCATGTTATTTGTGAGGGAATGTAGATGCTTGTAGAAAGAGCTCGAGCTTCCTCCTCCCTTCATCTTGCATTTATAAGGCGAGAGCAAATCAGCTTGCATCGTTGACTTGCTCTGGTTAGGTAAACTATTTAAGACTTAGAGCCCCCATAGATCTTCAAAGCCGTGCATATTCCTAGGATTCTTCTATAACATAAGGTCCTCGTAGAGACTCCACATTTAATATTTTAAACCTAATATCCTACTAGCAAGTAGCATTTTTTTCATTAGTGCCAAAATTAAGAATGCATAGTTTTGCTTAATTAACCAATCCAATGATTAGATTGCCTAAACTAAATCCTCTTTTTGTATAGTTGCATTTACCTTGGGCGACTAATTGTGAAACCGACATACACATGTATACTTAACCTAGGGTTTTCATTAAATCATAATATATTTAAATTAAATCTTAATAATGCATTTTAATGTTGCTGCTCAAAACTAAATTCTAAGAAAATAAAAATTGAAAGCCCATCAAAACAAACATATAACTACTGAAATTGTAAAAATCAATAATTAAATTAATTAATTTGTTAATTAAAAGGATGAACTTATAAAATTCATGAAAAATTCTACAAATGCCTAAATCACACAAACTCAAAGACAATGAACTCTAAATTAAATCTTAATTTTATTAAAAATAAAAAAAATACATAAAATTTTAAATAAATAAAAAATTCAAACTTTAAGTCAACTCAACCATCAAAAAAATAAAAATAAACTAACTTAAAAAATCTCAATAATTAATTAATTCAATCAGTCGAAACCAATGAATAACAATAAGTAATAACTAAACATAATTAACAAAGGTGATTGTTGGATAATCTGAGCTTACGAGGCTATTAAGTTAGCCCCAATGAGAGAAAAATAAACCTTATAGCTCTGCTATAAACAAAAATAATTGCTACTCAAACTTAAATAATCATTCAAAAATCAATAATAAAACACTTAGATATTAAAGTTTTCATACTCTTGTGCCTGACTTATTTTAGGAAGACAAATGTGTATTGGATTGAAAACATTAAGGATTAAATCCCTAAAACTCAAACTAGGTGTTCATTGGCTTTAAAAAAATAAAATAAATGTATTAGAAAACTTTAAAAAATAAAAAACCTTAGTAGTTATCCAAACCACACAGCTTATACGTACATTATTACTTGTTTGCTATGATCATTGACTCTAATCACAGGCTAGGCCATAGTCTGTTTGGTATAATTTGAGTGCCTTTGCTTGAAGGGTATCATAGGTGTGTTTATTTATTCACTGTACTCTGGATGCCATACTCATGCATTTTACACACCTTACATTATATTGCACTTTTCTTGCATTTATACATTTTATCATTATTGTTCAAGTAAAATGTCAAAGTAGAAATTACTTAAAATGCTTATAAAATTAAATATTTAAAGTATAATGTATTTAGGACTAGAGGTAAATTATAAAGTGATCATTTTATATTTATACATTTCAATTTTAAAGGTTGTAAAATATTTAAAGATGACTACCTATATAAATAAATAGCACTCTAAAAGATAAGTCCATCTCTTTTGAATAATGTTCTCTTTTGGGACCCTATAGAAGACTTAGAGCTAAAAGAAAGTAAGCAAATGCATTTGAACTTAAATTCATAGAAGTAAAAATCCAAGCATGTTATGTTGGAGCTTGGCCACCATACTTTACTACAAACCTTGAGTTATATTTATATATCCAAGTAAATGAATACATTTTTTTTCCATAAATTTATTTAATGCAAAATAATATATGGTGTTAGCTATGCCCTCTTTCATAGCATAAAATCTTGATTAAACTCTCTAAATCAAATATCATTGACTCCTTAGGATTGAGTCATCCTATCTTGCATGTATAAGGTGATCGCTTATGTTTATGATGTTAGTTGGTAGCTCACTCTAGGAAAGCATAAGCCTAAATTATACACCCATTTATGTGTCTTCTCTAACTCTTGATAAATTTTAAATCTATAATATTTCTATGATGTTAAATTAATCTTTAATGTTCTAAACTCAATATTTTAATTAAATTTTCATATATTCAAAAATCTAATTCTCACTAAAGATAAAGAGAAGAGTTTATTACCTTTGGATTGGAAGAATCTATGAGCCCTCACTAAGCACCAAATCAAGAAGAGAATAAGATAACATACTTATCGAGAATATTTTTAGGTTAAGTTCTAAGATATAATTAACCATGAGGGCTTATGCCCTTGGGAAACTGACACCCGTATCAAATAAATCCCTATTGAGCTGATATATAGAATGTGGAAAATTTTATGCTATTGAATCATATATATTTTTACCCATTGAGATATGTAGAAAAAAACCACTGATTCTATTGGTCTGCATGTGAAGAGTATAAATGCCTACAACCATTTTGTTTGATGGGATAGTGCGATAATACTCTTTGCTTTCCGACTCCTAGTGAGCAGCATCCTTTTAGAGACTAACATTCCAATCAGGTTAGAATAGGTCAATTTGGATGTAAAACTTAGAGGCATCACATCATCTATAGATATATAAGCCTCTTCAAAAAGGTTTGACATTAAAGTGAGAAATAATATGGCAACCTAAGAGTGGGGTTGAATTGAGTTGTGCACTAATTAGAGAAATATTTTTAAAAAAATATATATATTTTTTTTCATAGAAAAATTAATGATATGAGTGTAACATAAAAAGTAAATTAAATCATAATAAGATAATATAAACAATTTTTAAGTTGTTAAGCCAAAACCCAAAATTAGTCTATTCCACACCTAGCCCCAAGTCTAGGATTCAACTAAAACCAAATCCCTTAGTTAAAAACATCAGTGCCACTCTTAAAATGAAGATGGTACTACATTATATCACAATGAGATCCTCACAAAAATTATACAAGTCATAAAAGAAAGGTAAAAATAACCGTAACAATTTAAATCTCAAAAATGTATAGCTTTAAGAAATTGCTCTCAAGCCCCACACAAAAAATAAAGTTTTACTCACAAAAAAAAAAAAAAAACTACTTGTTCACTAATTTTATATTATATGAAGATAGAAATATGATGAGATGAAATTTCAAAATGTGTTTGCAAAGAAAAATACTAGCAAGTAACTTTTAAAATAATTTTCCAAGACTAGGTAATATAAGCAATGAAGCAATGTAAGTACTTCAAAAATATATGCTATTTGCAAAATAAATTTTTCTAAAACTTTTATGAAAAATATGTTAGGATGATAGAAACTTAGCACATAAGAAATTATTCAAAGTTAAATTCAAAATAATTTAATAGATGTGACTAGACTAGTTATAAATCACACTTAAGCCAAAAGCAATTAGTCTTGCACAAAAGTCAGACCAAAGAGTGATACTTGTATAATTTTAAATTTATATAATAATATATTTAAAGACACCTTAAATGATATAAGATAAACCAATGGTGATTCAAACAAATGACAAAACCAAGTTCCATATTGAGTCCCTAACTCATAAAATGGTATACAATTATAATATTGTTTAAAAGATGTCTTCTATAAAAATATTTTAGATTTGATGTTAAGATTTTATAATAATTATTGTATCTTGGAATACTCTCGGTGGTAAAGATATGTTGTGTTTAATATCCTAGTTTTATGTGAAGATCCAATACACTAACAGATAAGAGATATGGGTGCAACATTCATAAGAGACACCAAAATTTTTACATCAAAAACATTGAAAAGGGAAAAACTATGGTGCTAGGCCCAGTTGAAAATGTATCCAATAGTATTGGTTGTTGATTACAAATACCACCCTTTTTTAGGGGAAGATATTGGCTCAATGTAGCAAATATACATCATACAATACATTTTATATGTTTGGGGCTAAAAGAACTCATTCTTATGAGAGAGAGTGTTGTCCTATTCATTAGGTTGGTTGAGCAATATTTTGATGATGATGGTCATAAGGGCCGTATTCAAAAGGTGATGGAGGATAGAAAGAGTGTAGGCATATATCAGTGGTTAGAAAGACCATAGTTAGTGGGCGATGTGGGTTTGAAGGATTGTAGTCGGGCAATGGTGGTTGGATGGATCATAGTTGGTAGGAGATAGAGGTTGGAAGGATTGTATCCATGAGATGGTGGTGGAAGGGACCATAGTCAACTGCGATGGATGTCAGATGGACTATAATCTAGTATGATGGTTAAAGAGATAGTACTCGACAGGTGACGGAGGTAAGAAGAACCATACACTACATAAAATTTGGGTGTTACCGGCGACTACAATATGCTAAAATCATAAAATTTTATTAGAAGCTATGAAATTTTGGCAAAAAATGTAGTCAATAGTAAATCACTCATCATAAACCTTGTTTAGGCTGAATGTTTTGGCTGAAAATTTTTCTGGCGGATTACCGAAAAAATTTCAGCAGAACATAGTAGTATTATTTATCATTTAAGAGTCACTATTATTTGATAATTTACAAAATTTTATGGTCATGCTGGAAGATTTTCCTTATTTAATTTTTTGGAGATTTATCTACCAAAAAATATGCTGCTAAGTTACCGACAGTAATACCAATTCTGTTACTAGCGAATATAATTCCACTGATAAGCCATGGTTTTTCTGTAGTGATAGTTACCATGAAATGGTGGTTACAAGAAGGTTCATAAAGTACCCCAGATGGAGGTCTAATAGTGTTGTTCTAGAGGAGATTCAACAATGGCAGCGTAGTGGCATGGATTCCTTGGCGGTGGTGCCAAGGTGGAGATCTAGGATTCCTTGAGCCCAAATCTCTTCTTTTTTTTCCTCCCTACTCAAGTGAATAATAAGGGGATATTTATAATTTTTTTGGAGTGCCATAGCTAAAAAATATAAAGAAGATCAAGGTTTGATTGGGAGTGTTTCATTGGATTGCTAGCATTTGTTTCCTAGATCATAGAGCATTTACTAAGCATTTAGGTGCTTAAAAATGCCAGAATTGAATGATCTAGGGCTCATTGGATTCATCTCATTGAGCCACATCATTTAACTATATACATTTCATATTCATATATCAATTGGTACTCCAATTAGAGCTATGAAGCTTTCAAGTATATTATGGTTGTTTGATTTGAGCTCATTTAGGCTCGTGCTAGAATGAATTTGGTGTCATTGGGTTCATCTCCTTGAGATGTTTAATTTGACTAAGTTTGATAAAATTGGAAATTGGTTTATCCTAAATTAAAATTTGAATATTCATATTTGCATCGAGATCATGCCCAATTGATATGAATTTTTTTGATATATCAATTCTCTCCCCCATTTTTTGATGTTGAAGCTTCCAAAGTCCCAAAATATATGTTGGAGCCTTTTAACAAATTATGGCGTGCAATTACAAAAACAAAATACACTATGTGAATATTTCATTAACATTAATGTGGACTTCCCTTCAATGTAGTTAACCAAGCAAAAGGTCTCAAATCAAGAATTTAAAATTACTTGAAGTTCGTACATTGATTTAAATAAGAAATATTGAAATGTTTTGTTTTTAAACTTTAAAATTTTTAATATTGATTGTAGAGGTATTGTTGAGCTCTAAAAAAGTCAAACATTGAGTCCAAAATATTAAAAAATGGTTCTAGGAATTCCATAAATGTCCATTTTAATCATTCAGACTGAAATCAGGGTCAGATAAGGCTTGGTGGTCAAACTGACTGACCACCGGCTGCCCCAATAGGCCTTATATGCTATGGTACATGGGTACAAGCACCACCCTTATTTATCTGTTTTTTTATTATTATTAGATTTTATGCCACCTTAGAAAAGGCTTCCATAGATTGAGGCAGCAAAGTGCCGCTGTGATTTCAAAAAATATATTATTTAATTTTTAAAATAAAAAATCGCTTTTAGTATTCAAAAGTTCCAAAAATTTATTAAAAATCTAAAAAATAAAAAAAAAATTAAGAAAATTTTAAACCAATGGGAATGAGGGTGCTACCTCATTTTTGTGGGTTATTATAAACATTATTTTTTATTATCATTATTTTAGTATAAAATGAATGATTTATCTTTTATAATTTCAAGAAATATTGAAAAATGTTAAAAAAAATAATATTAGAAAATTATAGAAAATCATTTCTTTTATTTCCTTCATTCTTTTATAAATATCCCCTTAGGATTAAGGAAATACAGAATCTCTTGCGCTAGTCCAAGTCCTCCCTTTATATTGGTAGCTCGGAGATTGTTAGTAGCAATAAAGACCTTATTTTCTTGTGTTCATATAAGCTTTCTTTTGGATTGTTAAATCAAGAAACATAGGTGATGATCAAATCCCGATTCTCTTATGTTTGTTCAAACTTTTCTTTGAATTGGTAGCATAGATAATAATTGGTGGAGATCAAAACTTGATTCACTTGTACTAGTCATAATTTTATCCAAAAATTTAGGAAATGATGGCGGTGGAAGCACTAGGGAGGAAAAATAGTAAAAATAATTCCTTAGAGGAGATCCGATGATAATATTTAGACATGCAAAAGTCCAATAATGGTTAGTAAATAGGAAGAGATTTGACGGCATCATCACTGAGGAGGAAACTTAATGATAGTTAGTAGAGGGGTGAAAACATTAATTATGGTTGATGGTTGGGAAGAGATCTAGTGACAGTAGAACATAGGAGGAGACTTAATGATTTACAAGAAGTTTTATGATACGCTAATTATTGTTCCAAAAAGGCCTTAATAAGGAATATTGTGTGCTCCTCTATTGTTATATGAATATGGTCTCTATTAAGAAAGTTCAAGAAGTCTATATATCTTCTAAAAATCCTAAAATATATCCAAGTGGCTCATAATAAAATATTAGATGCTCTAAAGTCTTGATGAAGGATTTGCCCATGCCTTCTTGAAAGGAGGTTGACAAGTACATCATAACACTGAGGTTGCAGTTAACAAGCTAACACCCAGCAAAGCATCCAAATATTGTCTTGATTATTTATCTTAAAGAGTTTTATGATACTGATGTTTTCTTGAAATAATGATAACTTTGAATTGTGAATTACCCCCCCCCCCCCTGCCCCCTCTTTTAGAGCAGTTAAATTTGAGGACTTATATTTCATACATAGTTTTAACCTTATGAGATTTTTAGATAAGAACTTATGAGGCTTTTAACTTTATGATATTTTCATGTACCTGTACCTTTAGGGGTTGTTAGCCTTTCAATGTTTATGCTGTACTTATGCCTTTTGATATTTTTAGCCTGTTAAGATCTTTGATGTATTTGTGCCTTCCAAGGCTTTTAGTCTTCTAAGATCTTTGAATGAGTGGTGACCATATCAACCTCTCATACAATCATTCTAGTGAGGACCTTATTCACTACTAGCTTGCCTTTGAGGCTAACTCATAGGTAGGCCTTCCTGGGATTATGAGTAGAGACCATGACTCCTTTGAATAATTCTTCCTCATATTTCATTTCTTAAGCAAAGAATAATTCACTTATTATTCCAAATTAACATTTTTTATCTAATTCTACCTAAATCACTACATCTTTTCTCTCATTTACTAAATTCTCATAAAAAAAACCATATGGACAGATCCTTTAAATGGCCTTTGCCAATTAACATTTAATTTATTTAATTAAATTAAAATATTGATTGATTTATAGTGATTGTGCTTAAAATTTATCTGTTATTATAGTTTTTTTATTACATGTCATATTTGATTTTTCCTAGATAGGTGGAGGTTCGTAGGGGTGTGAATAAAACTTTTTCTACTAAAAATTAAATAAAATTCTTATGCTCACATAGAAACTTAAGTGATTTTAAGAAGCAAGCCAAGGAACGACCTGAGAGTTTGCATAATCATATTGATTATATCTCATCCTTGTTAGGTACCCCTCTATTTATGGGTTTTGGTAGACCACCTGACTTATTATGAAATAGTTCTGTGAAGGGGATGTTGTCTAATCTCTAGAATAAAATTATTTTTATGCTTAAAAAAAAAATGCTTCATATTCATTTTATGCATTTGAGTCAACTAGCAAACATTGCATTAGAAAAAAATTAAAGAGTCTAAAATTTTAATTAAATTTATTTCAGAGCATCAATAACCCTATATAAGTCAAGGAGCCATTTAATATATACTTTAGATATTATGCCCCAATTTCTCAAAACTTAATTAGCAGCCCGCCAATCTTTCATAAAGAGATTGGACACATAGTTTTAAAGAACCTAGGTGGTTAGCTGGCTCTCCAATTTAGGCTGGGGTAAGTCCAAATTTTGCACAACATTAGCTAGGTTGGGTTTCTGCAATTCAGTGCCCAATTTAGACTTAGGATCCAAGGCAGACCCAAAATATTAAGTCCGCACTTTTTGGAATATAATCTTACCATTCTAATAAATTAATAACTTGAATTAAAATTCTCTTCAATTCAAAATTTAAAGCCCAAAACATTTGGAAGGCTGGGGTGTTTCTAAAATGTTTCAAAATCTCAAAACTCTTACCTTTCATCATTTGACTCCAATAAATAATTGTTCAAATTTGACCCACTCCATGTCCAAATTGCAGTTTCAATCCTTTGATATTAGTCCTTGAGAATCCTTTAAAAAATTCTACCATTTTTTTAATCAAGAGTTTTCTTATAAAACTATGGTTTCTTATAATGTAATTAACTACAAGGGCTGATGCTTGAAAGTGATTTAAAACACGATCAATTTTTAAAACTCAATAAATTTCATTTGTGAAAATCAAAATCAACGATGATCATTATCGTTATATTCAGACGATTGATCATAAACGATAATTTATTCTAGTGTGAAGATATATGTTTTGTTCTAATTCTCTTAATATGATATTAATTATCTCTCATCAAGATAATAATAGTGAAATACTGATAGAACACCATTTTGACCCTTCTGGGTCATATGTAGTTAGTTCATGAATTTGACTTTCCTTATCAGGATAAAACTTTTAGTTTTGCTACCTGAACCCATTAGGGAATGATATCTTTGCCTCTCAGAGTTACGTATTATCCATAATAATGTGGTTAATCTCAAGAATAAAATTCTAAAAATTAAATTCTCCCAAAGAAAATTAACCAAAAAAATGTTTCCTTATATTGCAACTTAGTTTTCATAACTATGTTTTCATATCCTATGTGTTTTTGATGATTTCAAAATATTATTAATTGATTACTATTTCACCTAACATATATTATAAATATTGCTTTTATTATTTGTCTATACTAATATTTAGGAAAATCATACTCCAGAAAGTTGAAGACTTCAAGACAGATTATTCAAGGATTAATTATATTTGAAGTCTATACTTTTTATACTTTTCTTGAGTTTGAGAGAGTGTGATTGTAATTGGGTAACTATGCTCACAAACATTGGGTGAGTGTAAGAATTTATAATAAAAAACACTAATCATACTGTACATTTTTGGATCATACTGGATGATTTAACATGAGTGTTCCTCCAGAAAGCAGTTAATCAAACCATGCCAAGAAAAGTTTCTATCTTGTTTATACTGTATGAAGTTACCTTCGTACAGACGACATTTAGAGTATGAAATAGATACGTACAAGTTCATCCTGATGAACTCCTAAACTTTTTTGAATTGTTCACATTGTACAATTTTAGGTTCATACAGACGATGTCCATAGTACAAAATAATTGTGTATCATTTCGTCTATATAAACATGTAAATTTTTTGAACTATTCATATTATAAGATCCAAGAATCATACAGACGAATATTAGAGTACGAAATGGACTCGATCATTTTTGTACCAAATAAAACATGGTTTGATTAACATATCATACTGTATGATATGATATTTATACAATAAGTTATCCCGTGTACGAAATTGGTTCGTACTGAATCATACCAAATGAACCTGTTCAATTTTGAACTGATCATACTGTATGATGTTAGTTCGTACACAACTCAATCAGGTATGAAATCTATTTATACTGGAATCTACGAGAAAATTTTAAACTATTTATATGTACGACCTTTGATCGTACTATACTATCATGGACGGTCAATTGAAATTTTTAGTTTTCTGGCTAACTTTTCAAGTCTTTCATATAGAAGGTCCTAAAAATTTATTGTGGACTAATGGTTCTTCTTTTTTTCTTTGAGGGGAAGTGTGAGAGTGCTTTGAGAGAGTGTTTGAGAGTGTAGAAAGAGATCTTGCAAGTGGAATTTATGAATGGTTCACAATGTAGCCCAAATGTAAGGATCTTTTTATAAGTTTTGTTGAATCTCTTCCTTACTTCTTTGAAATTCTGAGAAAAGATCTTTGGAGATGATCTGGTTCTTTACTGACACTAAGAGGGTGTGAAAGGATGATAATTCTCTGCCCACACTATGAAGGTGTGAAAGGATGATAGTTCTCTGTTGACACTAGGAGGGTGTGAAAGGATGATGGTACTCTGCTACACCTAGGATTAGTGGAAGTGAGGTGATTTGTAAATCCTTCTCTACCTTTCTATGGGAGTAAAAGGAGATTCACTTTAGTAATAGTGTAATATCAAAAGAGTGAGTCTTTAGGAGTAGACATAGGTCTAGTTGGATCGAACCACTATAAATTTGTGTGTTTTTATTTTACTGCATTTTTATTTTTCTATACCTTTTATTTTTGTGGTTGAAAAATTTTTAGTTTGATAAAAAATTTTATTATACAAAAATTTTAAATCAATTTTCTATAAAATTTCCAAGAGATTTTTTAAAATTACCTCTTGGTTAGCATTGGGACAATTACTTTAGGTCTTACAACTTATACAGACTTTCAAGTGGTATCAGAGCCTAATTTTAAAAATTAAGGTTTAGAAAACTTTTTAAAAATGATCGTGGCTACTTTTGAAAATTGTAATACACTTGAAGGGTATTCGATCACTAGACCTCCCTTGTTTGATAACAACCTTTTGATTTTTGAAAAACACGTATGTCTACTTTTCTTCAATCGCTAGACTATTGCATGTGGATTTTTGTACATGAAGGATACACAAGGCTAATTAGACTTGTAGATGGCATTAGAATTGAAATACTATTTGCTGATTGGACTATAGAACAAAAAGACTTAGTTTAGCTAAATGCTAAATATTTGAACAATTTTTCTGTGCACTTTAATCTGAAGACTATATGCATGTTTCTACCTATAAAAGTGAAAATAAATTTGTGATAGACTTTATATCACATATGAAGCTACAAACAAAGTGAAATAATCTAGATTGAATATTTTTCTACATGATTATGAACTATTTCGCATGAAACCAAATGAATCAATCACTAAAATGTATACACATTTCACACAAATATTCACCTAATTGCATGTTTTAGGTAGGGAACTAACAAATGATGAGAAAGTAAATAAGATTTTTTATTATTTTCCTACTATTTATGATGTAAAGATTATTGCTATAATGGAGTTAAAAGACATAAATATTTATTCTATTGACAATCTTCTTGGATCACTAATTGCTTATGAGTAAGGAGTGACTCAAAGATAGATTGATGCAGGTGAGAAGTGAAAGGAGAAGAATATAGCATTAAAAGTGGATGACTCGAAGAGTGATTAATCTTAACATGAGGATGAAGATGGAATTACCTTGATGATAAGGTAATTCAGGAGTTTTCTAAATAATAAGCAAAGGAGACGTCAGTAGTGGAACAAAGGTATGTTACACAAGAATGCTAAAGCTTATAACGATGTTATTTACTATGAATGTAGGAAGCCTAGACACATCAAATTTAAATGCCTGAATCTTAAATCCAGTCCTAGCAAAGAGAACGTCGAGGAGAAAATAAATGTGAGGAAGGGGAAAAAAGGATTGTAGAGGGAATTTTGGGCAGACTCAGCTTCGGATTCCTCAAAAATAGAAGATTCGGAGGCAGTCAAAAATTTGTACTTAATGGCTGATAAGCTTGATTAGTTAGATCAAGAAGAGGTATGTGACTTAACTTATGAAGAGCTATTTAATGTTTTTGAAAAAATACACATTGCATATAGAAAATTCAAAAAGATGTATGCTAAGTTGAACTTTGATTTCTTAGAATTACAAAAAGAGCATGAAATACTTAGTAAAGATCACGCACTGATTGACTAGCAACCACATGAAGCTATTGTACGAGTTTGATTATTTTAATAAATAGAATTAACTATTAAAATCATCATAAATTGAACTTAAAAAAAGAGTTTAAAACATATGTGGATGAATTAGAACAAAGAGAATATGAGTTGAAAGTTAATAATTCTAATTTAAAACAATCAAACTCATATCTGATAGAAAAAGTGAAAGCCTTTGAGGATAAGAAAACTCCACCAACACTTGAAGATTTTTCTAATCATGAACTAAAGCCTAAAATTTTAAAACATAAGAAAAGATAATTTAATACACGTAGATTGATAAATCCTTTTCCTGGAGTCAAATTTTTCTTGTGGAATGATTAGTCATATATCTCATACTTGAACTATTCATAGTAAATCATATCTAATGTGGAGATAAAAGATGCAAAAAATAATGTATGTCAAACATGCATCGTAATTAATTTTTGCTAAGAGGAGAACCCAAACTTGTTTGGGTTCCCAAGACTAACATTTGATTATTTTGTAGAAGTACTCTCATACAAGATCTTGTGAGAGCATTTGGTATATAGATAATGAATGCTAAAAGCATATAATTGGAGATACTACATAATTCATATCATTGGAAGCTAGAAATGGAAGCAAGGTTACTCTGGGAGACAATACCACTAGAGAAGTGGTAGGCATAGGTATGATTAGAAACTTGAATAATTTTTTCATTGAGAATGTTTTATTAGTGGAAAGCTTAAAGAACAAATTATTGAGTTTTAGTCAGCTATGTGATAAGGGTTATAGTGTAAAATTTTTTCTCACTAGTTGCATATTAAGCCAAAATGAAATTGATGTATTACATGAAAAAAGGGTAAATAATGTGTGTATATGCTTGATTTGAATTATACTAAATCTTCTAATGATTTTTATCTCAAAAATAATTTCTGATTGATCATGATTTTGAAATAAGAGACTTTGTCATACTAGCTTGAAAAATCTTAGGAAAATTACTCATAAATAACTTATTTGAGGAATACCAAGACTATACTTTACTATGGATTACCTGTGTGATGCATGTTAACTAGGAATGCAGGTGAAGTCCTCCTTTCATTCCATTAAAGATCTTAGAACTAGAAAACTATTAGAAATCATTAATATGAATCTTTTTGGACTGGTTATCACTGTAAGTTTAGGAGGTAAAGTGTTTGGATTTGTGATTGTTAATGATTTTCCTACATTCACTTGGGTTAAATTTTTATTTCATAAGAGTGAATCATTTGAGAAATTTAAAAGTTTTTTAATGTGGATTCAAAGAAAATTATGTTGCAAGATTTTATCAATTCAAAGTGATCATGAAGGAGAATTTAAAAATGAGAAATTTGAAGACTTTTATAAAGAGAAAGGAATTGATCATAATTTTTTAGCTCCTAGGACCCCTCAGTAGAATGCGGTTGTAGAGAGAAAAAATAGAATATTATTGAAGCTGTTAGAGCCAAGTTGGCAGAATATTCACTTCCAAAATATTTTTGGGCTGAAGCGATTAGTATAGCTTGTTATGTTCTGAATAGGGTGAACGTTAGATCCAAATTGAATAATACACCCTATGAACTTCTTAAGGGAGAACACCAATTTTTTTCACATTTACATGTTTTTGGTTATAAGGTGTTCATTCATAATAATGGGAAAGCTCCTTTAGTAAAATTTGATCCAAAATCTTATGAAGGAATTTTTCTTGTATACTCTAGTATTGAAAAATCTTATAGAGTTTTTAATAACAGGACTTTGACAGTTGAGAATACCACACATTTTATGTTTGATATGTTTGGCACTTTGAAAGAGCTAAAGTTGGAAGAGAATCATATTTAAAATAACTTTCAAGGAATTAAAAAGATAAATTTGGCAAAAAATGTGAAAATAAAAACCCTTTATCTAGAGAATGGAAATTTTCTAAGAATCACCCTAAGAAATTAATTTCATGTGATCCTATTGAGGCTGTTAAAACTAGGAATGAATTTAGTAAGGAAGTGAACGCACTACCGGAAAGTCGCCAAAAACAGGCGGTTTTTTTAGGTGGCTTAGATGGTTAAACCGGCGGTTTTCAAAAATACCGGCGGCTTTTCGGCGATCCTCAAGCCGTCGGTAAAAAAGGCGTAGGAAACAATTAACGACGGTATATTTCCGGCGGTTTTATTATTAGACGGCTTTCCAGCGGCTAACACCGCTGATGATTATCGGATTTTGTACCGGCGGTGTTACGGCCGTTGAGCCGCCGGTTATTTTACTGAAGGCTAATTAGAGGTCACTTCACGGATGGCATGCCGGCAATTACAGCGGCGGTCGTACATTCGACTAACCACCGGCTAGCGTCGGTTTAAATTGCCGGTGGTTACCCAGCGGTCATGGCCGATGGTACTACTTGCAGTTTACACCGCCGGGTTTTCGCCGGATAACTGCCGATGGCTGTCTGTAATAGCTGGTATATTACCAGCGGCGTCAATCAGCCATCCGGTATCGAGGTTTCTGGCGGCCAAACCGCCGGTTGGCCGCCAGAAACTTGTAGCACCTGAAAAAAAAATTGTCAGCATTCCCTCTATTTGAGGGAGGTTCACCCTAAATTCTAAACCTGCATAAATAGCAATACATAATAAGAAGTTTTGGGCAACACGCCGATATATTAATCACAACTATATACATAAGCACAAATTAAACAAACAAGTTTACAATCAAATATTAGAAATTTCTAAATAAGTTCATCAAACATAAAATAAGTTCACTGGTTCTAAATTTAATAAGGTTACAATCAGAAGTTTACAAGTTCTAAATACAATCATCAAATATGAAAAAGATCTAATCCTCAGCTGTATCCTCACTGTCTGGAGATGGCTGCTCCTCTTGCTCCTTCTTCCTTTGATTTTCAACTCTGTAGGATTGCAGCTCTGCTTGCATTTCATTTTGAACCTTTGTCATTTCTTCAATCTCTCTAGATTGAACCCTTTTCATCTCTTGAATCTCTCTAGTTAGTGCTGCAACCCTCTCGCTTACAGATTCTTCAGCTCCACTTGGATCATGAAATATAGAGGTGGATGAATTGCCCTTAAAAGCATAGGCCTGTGAACCCATGCCATATACCCTCCCCCTCTATCTTCCACCAACAACATCTGACCATGTATGATACTCAGAAATGTGAGCCGATTCTGAAGATGATCCCTCGCCAGTGGACTGCCGACTTTCTCGAGCTCGTACAAAATCATCCTGCGAGAATAAATTCATAAAATATATTGATATTACAATTAGTTTTATTAAAATAAATTTTTATTCTAAAACTCCAAAAAATTTTACTCACATGAGCCTTCTTAGCCTTCTCATCAACCCACTGATGGTCAGCTTGATGTTGATGAGTTCTTGTATGCAACTCCAGTGGTGTTGGTTCCCAACCAAGTTGCTCTTTTTGAAAATTTGATGCTTAGTTATAATAACATAAATATATTTAATAAACTAATTTAAAAATCTTACCAATCGCCGTCTATGTTCCGTATGAGGTACAGGTCCACCAGTATGAAGAGAGCTTCCTAAACCACCACAGTCAGAGGGTCTGTTCTGTTTATTCTGCTCTCTCAATTTTATAAACTCAGGGGTCACCCAAGCACTACTAAAATCAGCCCAAATGCCTCTCCAATCCAATTAGGATGCTGCCCGAACTTTCTAATGTCCATGAACATGTCCCTGAGACAGGTCGCTCCTCTCTTCTCAAAATTTGTTCTGATCCTCGTACTGTGCTTAGGCAACCACCTAAATTCTTTCAATAAAAATTTAGGTAATACCAAAAAGATTAGTACAAATTAAATCACATATTTGAAATCATACCAAAAAAGTATACCTGAAATTCTCCAAACCATATATCTCTAATCGGCTTTGGGATCTTCTTCCATGATAAGTAAGGAGCATCATGTTTATTCTTTATAATATTCCGGATCATATGTATAGGTGGCTTTAAAGGATTGAAGTTGTAGGTTACTTTTTTTTATCAATAACATGTAATACATCAAAATACAAACAACTTAATAACATAAACTGACTTACTTATCGCCCTTAGTCTAAATGTATTGACGCTTATTTGATGCAGCTGCAGGATCGCTAGCGCTAACCTCTGATGGTCTAGATCGTTCACCCTGTTCATGCTGCACCGGATTGGGGTAGTAATATGGGTAAGGGTAAGGAGGTTGAGGACCAGTGGATGGACCAGCTACCTGTGATGATGGGGGGTAATATGGATAGAATGGAGAAGCATTTATCTGATCTGGAGAGGGGAAGTGAGGACTCGTCTAGGGAGAAGGGAAGTGGCCAAGCAGTATGGAGGTATAACAGCAGGTGGATCTGAAGGTCCCTGACCCTGCTCACTCAGGGACTACTGCTGTCTCCTAGGTGGTGGTGGTGGTGTAGGTACATCAGTAGGTGAAACTGATGGTCCCTCCCCTTCATCAGGTTGTGTGGCTCTACTAACAGTAAACTTCTTCCACCGGAACTTTGACGCAAATGATTTACGAGGAGGATCATCGCCTGAAGCCATCTGCATTAAAATAAATAATTAGTAAAGCATTGTATTATATAAAAATTACAAATAAAATAAGCAATTAATAAAAAAAGTACAATTCTATAATTCTAAATATAATAGAATACAAATACAAGAAGTAATTAATAAAGAGGTTAATGAATTACAAAAATAAAGAATGCCAGAATACAAGTTGGAAATTAACATTTTCATTTTTTAGATTTCAAAAAGTAATTTTTAAAATATTTCAAAAAAGTAAAATTCTACAATACTAAATTACAATTCTTCCGGTGGCCACGACCGCCGGTACTGGGATCACTTATCAACGGCGGTCAAAGCCGTCGGTTAACCACCGATAATATTGATAGCCGGCGGTTTATCCGGCAGTTACATGATCGTTGCTTTTACTGGTGGCTTAAAGTTACAAAAGCCCCGGTTAGACCGCTGATAATAGCCAGCGGCCAAACCGTCGGCCAAACTACCATTCTTATCGGCGGTCCTATAACCGTCGGTCATGACCGCCAATAATTAGCATTTTTCCTGTAGTGACGATTCTACTTTTATATCAATGGTTGAACCCTTAAATATAAATCATACACTTTCAGAGGAATTTTGGATTTTACTCATGCAAGAAGAGTTGATTAAATTTGTAAGAAATGATATTTGAAAATTAACTAAAAGGCCTATGGATCAAAATGTTATTGGAACTAAGTGGGTGTTTAAAAATAAAATGAATTATTTAGGACTTTTGATTAGAAATAAGTCAAGATTGGTGGCCAAGGGGTATAATCAAATAGAAGGGATTGATTTTGAAGAAACTTTTGCCCCTATAGTTAGACCTGAATAAATTAGGGTTTTATTAACATTTAACTATTTTAAAGGTTTTAAATTATATCAAATGGATGTCAAGAGTACCTTTCTTTCTAAATGGGGTGACATAAGAGGATGTTTATATTGAGCAACCTCCAAGTTTTAAAAATTCTAAATTTCTTAATCATGTTTTTAAATTGAAAAAGGCATTGTATGGATAGAAACTGACACCTAGGGCTTGGTATGAGAGGTTAAGCACTTTCCTATTAAAGAGATCATTTATGAAAGGAAGTGTGGACATCATTATCTTTTAGAAGAAGATAGGAGATGATATACTTATTGTTTACATATATGTTGATGACATCTTATTTTGATTTAAAAATAAAAATATTTGTGATAATTTTTCAAAAATAATAAGCAGTGGATTTAATATGTGTTTAATGGAAGATTTGAGTTATTTTCTTAGTTTTAGCATAAATAAAAATGAGAAAGGAATTTTTCTCAATCAGTCAAAGTATATTAAGGACATCCTCAAGAAATATGAAATGGATAATGCTAAATATGTGACTGCACTAATGAGTTTCTCAGTTCAATTAGATAAGGACCTTAAGGAAAAATCTATTGATCAAAAGAAATTTAAAGGTATAATTTAATCATTGCTTTACTTGACTGCTAGTAGACTAGATATAATATTCAGTATTTATTTATGTGCTAGATTTTAATCTGATATAATAGAATCGCATTTAATAACAGTAAAAAGAATTATAAGATATCTTTTAGGAACTCAAAACTTAGGAATTTGGTATCCTAAGCACATCTCTGCATTTGAAATTATTGGATATTCTAATTCATATTTTACATGATGTAGGGTTGATTAAAAAATTACATTTGGAATTCGCCAATTCGTAGGAAATTCTTTAGATTTTTGGTCCATTAAAAAATAGAATTCAGTAGCCCTATCTACTGCTAAAGTAGAATACATTACCTTAGAAAGTTATGTGTCACAAGTTTTTTGATTGAAATAATAATTGATTGATTTAGGATTTTAATTGGCACAATTATAATTTTTTGTGATAATACTAATGTCATATGCATTTCAAAGAATCCTATTAATATTCTAGAACCAAGCATATAGACATAAGGTATCAATTCAATAGAGATCCTATAGCTAAAGGATGTTGCAATCCATGACCCCTAGTTTCAGCTTTCGATGATGACAAATAATGTCATCTTAACTTCTACTCATTAAATATCTTTTCATTTTTGCTATTATCTGTGAGTACTAATATTTTAGGAAGATCACAAGTTACTCAGGACAATAGGAAGACTCAAGATTGGGTAGAGTAGGAGTATGAGTCTGAAACAATGTAATTTTCTATTTATTTTATTTTTTTCTTTTCTTGAGTCTGGCCACAAACTGTATGTAAGCCTGAGCAACATGCATAAACACAAGGGAAGAGGGTTTTAAAAGAAAAAATGATGAAAACTTTTCTCTGTTGATCATATTGTATGACTTTATATCGTACTGTACGATCTAATCTTATAAAATAATTTTTTATGAACAGATCATACTGTACAAACAAGATCGTACGGTACAATATGTTATAAATCCAAAACCCTAGCAGCCAGATTAGTTTAAGTAAGTTCTATTAGCCGTTCATATTGTACGAATACTTTCGTATTGTATGATTTATTTTGAATACTTACTTAAATTAACCCGTGATTAGTGGAGTAAATAAAGGCTTAATCACTGATTAGTACTCATACTGTACGAACATGTTTGTACCATACGATATACAAATATGAGTTTTGATCGTCCTGGACTTTGTCATGGACGATGCCTTGATTTTGACTATTCGTACTATACGAAGTAGGTCATACCATACGATGTACAGAGATGAGTTTTGATCATCTCGGCTATCATTTTGTATAAACAAAGGATTTGATGATCATACCGTACGATTATTAATTGTAGTGTACGACTATATTTATAAGTTTTTAAACTATTCATAAACCTTCATACTAGGACAAATCCTATTATACAACTCATATTGTATGATGGTAAATTGTACTATATGATAATAATGGCTACTTTAAAAATTTTAGGGATTTTGGAGCCTATTTTAAGTATCAAAATAGTAATGGTTTTTTAGAGAAATAGAAAGAGGGGAACATGATTAGAGAGAGATGTTACAAACCTATTTTTTGGATTATAATTTTGATTGTAGCAAACAAATCTTATTTCACTACGACTGCCTTTACTACTAACATTTTCAGGATTCAAAGATCGGACGGAAATCAGAAATAGCTGTAGATTAGGGTTGAGTAAGTGTGTAATTTTCTTTTTTCTTTCTTGAGCAATTGTAATTGTTTGAAGTGACTGATGTTAAGTAACCCTACACACACACACTTGAGAGATTTAGAATTTATGTTTTTACTCACATCATCCCGGATGATATTTATATCTTCCTGGACGATCGAGTTAAAAATAGAAGATCTAAATAGGATTTCTTAGTTAAGGAAGTCGTAATTAACTGATCAGCCTGGTCGATACCTGTATCGGCCAGGATGATATGCTCAGTATAAAAAGAAATTGTTGCCATGATCAATTTAGGTATTCTGTATTTTTTGAAATTGGCCAGTACGATTCTTTGATCGGCCTGGACGATATTGTATAATTATGCCTAAATTGATCCGGAAATTATGGGAGTAATTAAGGATGATTGATACGATCACATCAACCTGGATGATCGCAATATCAGCCTGGACAATCCAATCAAAAACCCTTGGTTGCTTCTGGCTGATTTGGATCGGACAGTACAAATTCAGGGCGATGCTCTGGATGTTTTTCCTCTGATTTGAACTGATCGGTTGGGACGATCTTGAGATCATCCGGGATGATCAAGAAAATTTTTAATCATCCATTTTGCATTAAGGGCGATGCTCTGGCCGATCTTATGAGATTTGTACTGATCGGCCAGGATGATGTTAATATCGTCCTGGATGATAGAGTCAGCAACTTGCAATTAATGAGCTCCTTTTAAGCTCTTCTATTTAAGAGCTCTTGTTCAACATTTTTGAATATCCTCGGCTGCTATCTTGACTTGAGAAAACCTAAAGGAGAGAGAGAAAGAGAGGGATAGAGAAAGAGAGGATCTTGTGAGGGGGAGCTTGTAAGGGGGTTCACAAGGCTCCAAGCATTATTCCACTACTTTTTCTCTAGAGTCTCTTGTCCTTGGAAGGGTTGGGAGAGGTAAGTTTAAGCAAGTGATCGAGGTTCTATACCTGCTTCAGGAAGAAGCAAAAGGAGTTGGGTTCTCTACCTTGCCGGGTGTGGCAAAAAGGAGGTGTCTTTTGTAAGGGCTTCTCCGCCTAGCTGTGGGGGCTAAACGAGAGTCACGTTGGTAGTGCAATACTCGGAGGGCATCTCCAGGGTGTGGACGTAGGTCAAGTTGATCAAACCACTATAAACCCTTGTGTTCTTTTTAATGCTTCCGCACTTATTTTTTCGTGGTGATTTTAGTTTGTGATATTTGTTCTTTTTTTTAAAGATTTTTTAAAATACCAATTCACCCCCCACTTGGTTAGCCTCGGGAATAGTTCGTAGGGCCTAACATCCCTAATTAACTTTCAAGTGAATCCTTGGGACAGAGCTCTTGAAAAGTTTTTGGGGTTTGAGAGAGGAAAGAGAGGGTGAGCTTGGTGAGGGAGAAGTAGTGTGAGGCAGATCACACGGTTGCTTCATTCTTACTGCATCTTGCTCCTCCTGTGGCCTGAGAAGAACTTGTGGGAGGCTCTCTCAAGGGGAGACTCTTCTACATCCGTGACCTTGAAGGTACTCTTCCTTCTCGAAGAGGGAGAAAAATGAGAAGGTACGTTGTCATCACCAAGAGGGTGAGAAAAGCGCTTGGTACTCCGCCACACCGGGTTGGTGAAAGTGATTCTTGTGAGGGCTTCTCTGCCTTGCCAAGGGGGCAAAAGGATAACTATAGTTTGTAGTGAAATTCTCGGAGTGGAGGACTCTGGAGTGGACGTAGGTTATGGTTTGACCGAACCACTATAAAATTCTGGTGTGCTTTTTCCTTATTGCTTTTTATGTTTACTTGCACTTTATTTTTATTATATTTGCTTGGTAATAATTGTGAGAGAAAAAGAATTTCATTGTTGCAATTTGATTTCAATTAATTGCTTCCGCATTAAGTAAATTTTTCTTGTTAAACATTTAAAAATACAAAAAATATTAGAACTCTTGTTTAGGATTTTAAATTATTATAACAAATTTTTGTAATTCAACCCCCCCCCCCCCCCACTAGCGATCTAGTAATTTTAATTAAAAAATTCTTAGCATTACCAACAATACCTGAGCCTATCACTTTCCTAGTAGTGTTGTCTCCCAATGTTACTTTGCCTCCGGTTTGGTCTCCAATAAAAATAAACTTCTTCATATCTCAAGTTATATGTCGTGAGCTGCCACTATACAGGTACCACATGCTCTCACTAGGTTTTTTGTGAGAGAATCCCTACAATTTCATTCAAGGGTTAGATTTGGTAACCCAAGTGAGTTTGGGTTCCTCCTTATGCTTGCATGAATGAGATGGATGCATGCTATGCTGTGATGGATGCAATTTAGGTCTCCACACTAGGTGTGTCCTACGATGAATTATGCATGTGCGGGCTATGTGACATAGCATACCGCAAGAGAAGCACCTAACACCTGGAAATGGGTTTACTAACCTATATGAGTGGTGTTGCCTCTTCCTAAATATTTGTGATGCATGCTGTGCTGGGGGTTTGATAGATTGGGCTAATGTGAGTGATGCGTTTTCTTTGTCTAGTTCTTTGATTTTTTTCTTTAAAAGTGTTTTTTTGATATGTCAATCCATGAACTTCTATTTTTAACAATTTCTCACTGTGATCTACTTATAATGCAAGTTTTTCTATTATGTGAAAAGCATCTTCTAGTTCAACATGAGTGGTTTTCAAGGATTAATGCACTTCTATTAGTTCAATATGCTTCTTATTTAATGCATCATACTCATCAAGAAGCAACATATGATCTCTATCTAAAATAGAATTTTCTTTAACTAAGTTAGCATGCTTAGTTTGTAAAGTACTAAAATTAATATTAAGACTAACATGCATTTTTTTCAATTTCCTATGCGAGTCATGATTTTTTTCAGAAATAAGTAATAAATCATCATACGAAAGCTGACATACCTCATCTTGATCCGATTGATCAAGATTATCATTAGCCATTAGACACAAATTTATTACCTCCTCCTATGCTTCTTCTTCTGACGATTCTGAGGCAGAGTTGGCCCAAAAAGGTTTTTTACTTCTTCATCTTTCCTTTCTTATACTTGGCTTTATCCTTGCCTTTTTCTTTAGCAGGTTGGCTCTTTAGGTTGGGGCAATCAGCTCAAAGGTGACCTGGCTTCCTGCACTCAAAACAGATTGTATTAGATGAAACTTTATTAACCCTCGAGCTTTTATCTTTATTCCAGCTGTTCTGATGATGCCTTTATTTTCTTTTCAAAAAGTTCTTGAACTGTCGGGTCATCAAGGCTATGTCATCTTCTTCCTCCCCTGCAGAGCTTTCACTTTTCAAATTGTTTGCTTTTAATTCCACCATTCGATCTTTCTTCTTTTCACCTGCATCACTTTGCCTTTGACTCACTCCTTGCTCGTATGCAATGAGTGACCCAAGGAGATTATCAATAAAATAAATGTTAAGGCCTTTAGATTCAGTCATAGCAATTATCTTAGCATTGTAGGAACTAGGTAAGCATCTAAGAATTTTATTAACTTTCTCATAATTTGAAATTTCTCTACCTAATGCATGCAAGGATGTAACGATTTGGGTGAACCTAGTGTACATGTTAGATATTATTTCGCTAGGTTTCATACGGAAGAGTTCATAATCATGCAATAGAATTTTAAGCCTAGACTGTTTAACTTCACTAGTTCCTTCGTACGTGTTGCACAATCTATTCCAAATCTCCTTTCTAGTAGCATAGGAAGAAACTCTCATATAATCCTCAGACTTTAATGCACAAAAAAAGCATTTTAACCACTTCGCATTTAATTGAGCTAATTCCCTATCCTCATTGCTCCATTCATTAAAATGCACTTGAGTTTTAACTCCATTCATAGTTTTAAAAGGTACAATGTAACCATCATTGACTAACATCCACATGCGATAATCAATAGACTGTAAAAAAGTAGACACTCTAATTTTCCAGAAATCAAACAGGATATTGTCAAAAAGTGGTAGACGGGTTATTGACTAACCCTCCGCGGTATTATGATTACCAAAATGTGACATGACCATTTTTTAAGGTTTTTTAAAACACTATTTTTTAAACCCCCGCTCTGATACCAATTGAAATTACTAAATTGCTAAGAGGGGGGGGGGGTTAATTGCAATAATTTAAAATCCTAAATAAGAGTTCTAATATTTTTTATGTTTTTAAATTTTTAATAAGAAATTTTTAACTAATAAGGAAGCAATTAATTGAAATCAAATTGCAACAATGAAGTTCTTTTTCTCTCACAATTATCACCAAGTAAATATAATGAAAATAAAGTGCAAAAAAAAATAAAAAGCGATAAGGAAAAAACACACCATAATTTTATAGTGGTTCGGTCAAACCATGACCTACATCCACTCCTAGAGTCCTCCACTACAGGAATTGTACTATAAACTATATTTCTCCTTTTGCCCCCTCGGTAAGGTGGAGAAGCCCTCACAAGACTCACTTTTACCAACCTGATGTGGCGGAGTGCCAAGCACTTTTCTCACCCTCCTAGCAATGGTAGCATACCTTCTCATTTTTCACTCTCCTGGAGAAGGCAGAGTACCTTTGAGGTCACAGATGTAGAAGAGTCTCCCCCTCATAGAGTCTCCCCTAAGTTCTTCTTGAGCCATAGGAGGAGCAAGATGCAGCAAGAACGGAGCAACATTGTGATCTCCCTCACACTACTTCTCCCTCACCAAGTTCACCCACTCCTTCCTCTCTCAAACCCCAAAAACTTCTCAAGAGCCTCTCCCAAGGATTCCCTCTCTAATAACGTTCCCCTCTTTCTGTTACTCTAAAAAACATTACTATTTTGATACTTAAAACAGGCTCCAAAATCCATGAAATTTTCAAAGTAGCAATTACTATCGTACAGTACAATTTACCATTGTACAGTATGAGTTGCATAACAAGCTTCAACCTGGTATGAAGGTTTACGAATAGTTCAAAAACTTCTAAATATAGTCGTACAGTATAATTAACAATCGTATAGTATGATCATCATCTCTTATATTCGTACAGGACGATATCCGGGACGATCAATACGCATCACTACAATCGTAGGGTACGACCTACTTCATACAGTACAAATAGTCAAAATTAAAGCGTCATCCAGGATGAAGTCTGGGATGATCAAAACTCATCTATGTATAAGTATGAACATGTTCGTACAGTACGAGTACCAATCAGTGATTAAGCCTTGATTTACTTCGCTAATCATGGGTTAATTTAAGTAAGTATTCAAAATAAATTGTACAGTAGGAACATATTCATACAGTACAAACAGCTAATAAAACTTGCTTAAACTAATCTAACAGCTAGGGTTTTGGATTGGTAACACATCATACCGTATGATCTTGTTCGTACAGTATGATCTATTCATAGAAAATTATTTTATAAGATCAGATCCTACAGTATGATATAAAGTAGTACAGTGTGATCAACAGAGAAAAATCTTCATCATTTTTTCTTTTAAAACCCTCTCCCCCTGTGTGTGTGCATGGTTGCTCGGACTTACATATAATTTATGGCCAAACTCAAGAAAAGAAAAAATAAAATAAATAGAAAATTACATTGTTTCAGACTCACACTCCTACTCTACCCAGTCTTGAGTCTTCCTGTTGTCCTGAGTAACTTATGATCTTCCTGAAATATTAGTACTGACAGATAATAGCAGAAATCAAAAGATAATCAATGAATAGAAGTTAAGATGACATTATTTGTCATCATCAAAAGCTCAAACTAGGGGTCATGGATTGCAACAAAGGAGAGATTGAATCGAATCACATTACTATAGAAAATCAACTTGCAGATATTTTCACAAAATCACTAGCCTTTGACACTTTTAACACCTTAAGAACTAGGTTAGATGTGATTGATCATAATGCTTAAATTTAAAATTCTACAAACATGATGTGTTGTAAATATGCATTTGTTTAGTTTGTTTCTATTTATTTATTTTATTTTTTTGTGGGTTTAGTTTTGTATTTTACATTTTTGTTTTCATTTTTACTATGAAGCTTGTCATTTGATGTAAGGTGATTATTTTTTAGAAGATTTTTTTATTCTTATATATTATTTTCTAAGTGTTCTTTTTTGTACTGTATGAAATTTTTTCATCATATACGTATTCTATTGCTTATACATGATAGGTTTTCAAGTTGAGTATGTAAAACTTAGTTTTTTATAGGGTTCATACTGTATGATGACATCATCATACTGTATGATATGTGAAGTTTCATCTATATGCGTGGGAATGGTTTACCAGTTGGAGTCAGATATTAATTACTTATCGTATGTACGAAATCATATTTCATTTGTACGATCCAGTTATTAGTTTTTGTGGAGGATGAACCTAACCATCTTTAAAATGATCTTTAATATTCTAATCATCCCAAACAAACACCTATTTTTCTGTATGATTGTATGGTCCAAACGTCTATATGAAAGCATGCCTTAGAAATGGAATTTTATGAAAAGCCATTTCTTTTTTGTCCATTTCTGTTCGTGCGTACGAAAATATTTTCATCCCGTATGATTTTAAAATCGTACGTATGACCCAATTTTTATACTATATAATAGGTCATTTTCGTTTAAATGGAAGGGTCTTTGAATCATTTTTATTCACTTTCATATCCATTTCAAACCCCTCTAGAGCCCACGTCTTAGGAATGACAAGTTCTAGAAGACGCCCACATCTCTCTAAGTGATCTTCTTCTATAAGCGGTAGGAATGGTAACTTTTTATCTAAGGAGAATGAGGATGCCTTCTTTATCTTTTCTTTTACTAAAATTACCCTTTCTCAACTTCTCATTCAAGGTAATATTTATTTCTCTATCATGCCCTTATTTGATTCAACTCAACTTTCTTTCATCCTAACTATCATATATACCTACCACAAAGAGACATTCCTTTATTTTTTTCCAACTTGGGCTTAAACCATGACCACTCTAGGAATACTTCCTATGTTTAAAAACAATGTGTATAAATTAAAAAGAAAAAATTTAGGCAACTTTGTCCATCTGAGAACCCAGGGGATTCGAGCCCATACCTTGATCTCAAGAGCTGATTTTGATTGGTTTAAAATTAATTAAAATCTTAGAGGTGTCTTCCAAGTTAGTCATTAGTTTATTGTTTACATTCTAAATCAAAATTTTTGGATCATCCAACACATTTTAAGAACCTCAATTATGCCAAAAGCTTGTGATCGCATAAACATGAATCCACTTGTGTCCAAAGTCACCTACTTGATTATAACTACAAAACCATTTGATGAAGCCCAAGTCATCATGGACTATATTTAAAATCTTTCTAAAATTAGACTTCCACATCATAAGATAAAGAAAAATGTGGCTTTAGGACATCTAGTTTCCTACATCCTAGAAAAGAAGTATAATCTGATCCATCCTGATCCTCCCACAAAACTTTGTTTTTACTTCACTAATGCCTCTTTTCAGGCACTTTTTGGGAGAGATAAGAGTTTTGAGAGTGATGGTTTAGAGGAAGGAGGGGAAGCTCCTACTCCAGCAACTGCCCTTGGACCTGATAAGATTTTCTACTAGGAAATGGTTTAGCACTTTGATAGGTTAGAGACTCATTTTGATCAACGCTTTAATCAAATTGAGAATCACTTAAATCAGCATGATATAAGATATCAAGAAGAAATGGGTTGGATCTTTGGTCAATTTGATACAGTCAACACAAATGTTTCTATGATGAATAGTTACTTTTCAATGTTCAACCAACCACCTACTCAAGATCAGGGCTTCTCAGATTTCTAGATGTGCTTCTATGTTATTCTTGCTTCTGAGTTTTTAGGTTTGCTGCTTTGATGTTTCTTCTATGAGTGAAGTGCTTTTATATGTTATTTTGAATCTATGTGATGATGTTAGTTGATTTGTTTTATGTGTGGCATCAATGAAAAGTTTGTATGTGCTCCTTTATATCAATGAAATGTTAGAATATTTTCTTCACTTGCATTGAATTACATCTCTTGAAATGCTTATGTTTTAATGGAAAATGTTTTGTAGTTGATCATTGGAATGAATTCTCAATTACATTACTCTACAAATTAAGTTCCTTATAAAATTTAATATTTCAAAAGTTTAAATTAAATTATGACTGGATGTAGACAAGGAGATCAGTTGCATATACTTATAAACAAATATATCTAAACTATAATTGTTGCAAGATTGATGTCTTATAATTTTTTTTTCTTTTAATATGTTTATTTTGTTATTAGTGAAATTTGAATTTAAATTGCTGATATTAGAAAGATCCAAAAAGTAAAAAAAAAAAGGAAATGCATAAAGCATGAAAAATATAAAAGATGCATATGTTGCAACTCGAGCTTATGAGTTTATGTTTTTGATGATAACAAATATTATGGGTCACTTTCTGTTATCTACTTTTATTTGCAATATATGTTTGTTTGTGTGTATACTAACATTAATACCATGCAACATCAAACAAAGAAACAAAGCTCAAGATTGGGTTGAATAATGTTATGTTGTAAAAGGGTTTGTAATATTCATTGATGTAATTTTTGATTTCTTGAGTCAAGTCTTGTAAAGGTGTATGCTTGCTTGGTGACCATGCACACACACTTAAGGGAGTGAGATCTAGTTAAATCCAGAAGATCAAGTTTTGAACTAATCGTGCTGGATGATTTTGGATCGTCCAGGATGATCCTTTATGATCTTGGAAAAGAGCCACCAATGACAATTTAGGCAAGGATATAAGTTTAAATTTTTGTTCAAATCATCCCGAACGATCAGATCGTCCCGGATAATTAATAAAAATCATGCCTAAATTGATCTTGTTATTAGGGGACTAATTATGATTAAATTTTTCAATCCCATCGTCCTGGACGAGCTGTATATCGTATAGGATGATGTTTACTGACATACTTGATTTTCCTAAATCATCCAAGCCGAAATACCATAATTTTTCTTCTAATCATCCTAGGTAATCCACAACATTATCTTGGATGATTTGTACTTTTTTTGTACTAATCATCATGGACCATCCTAATATCTTCCAGGACTATCAGGTCAAATTCTGCACATCGTACTGGATGATCCTGCAATCGTCCAGGATGATTCTGGGTGCCAAAATTGAGTTTTTAGGGTTTTCTGAAGCCCTCTTTTTAAGCACATCATACGGGACAATCCTTCGATCGTCCTGGATGATCTTTTGCACCAAAATTAAGTTTTTAGGGTTTTCGAAAGCGCTCTCTTTTTATGCATATCGATAAACTATTTTTTCAGTGATTTAAATTCTAAAGATTTTATATTTGTTTTCACGTGCACTACTGACAAGAAAATTTGGGATAAACTACACACTATATATGAAGGCACTAGTGAAATCAAGTAATCTATATAAAATATTTTAATGCATGATTATAAATTATTTTGCATGAAACCTTATGAGTTGATCTTAGACATGTATATTAGGTTTATTCAAATTATGACATCATTGCATGCTTTAGGTAAAAAAAAATTCAAACTTTGAAAAAGTCAATAAAATTTTATATTGTTTACTTGACAAATTTGATACCAAAGTTATTGCTCTTTGTGAATCAAAAAATTTGGATGAATACACTATTAATAATTTGATTGGCTCACGCATTGCCTACGAGTAAAGTTTGGGTCAAAGACTTTTGGATGCAGGTGATATGATAGTGCTAAAAGCTGAAGACATAGAGAAAAGTGGCTTAGTTGGTTAGGAAAATGATGACTTATCAAGCAAATTAAAAAGCCTACCAAAGCATAAACATCAATAAAAGTGGAACAAAGATAAAAATGGTAAGATTATTAAGATTTATTCTGACGTTGTTTACTTTGGATGTAGGAAGCCCGGACACATGAAAAATCAGTGCCCTAATTTTAGAACTCTTCCTGCAAAAAAAAAAAAGAGAAAAGCTAAGCAAATTATAAAAATGACAAATAATGAAAAGCAAAAAATCTCCTGGGCAGACCTAGCTTCTGAATCATCAGACTAGGAGCAAGATGATGTTTAAACCATTATATGTGTGCTTTATTTTTTTGTGTTTGCATGTTTTATTCATTTTTGTGTATTTTTATGTTTTTTTTTTGGATTTTTTCTTTTTTTTTTTCTTTTTCGTTAAAATTTTTTAATTTTATCTTTATTTTTTTCTTTTTATGTAGTATTTTCTATGATCAACACACGCATCATCATCTTTTTAAAAATAAAAAAAATATTAATAAAAAAAATTATTGAAAATGAAAAATTAGTTGTTCTACCTCCTATTTTTCTTGAATTCTTATGTAAGTTGTGGTTGACTTCTCTAAAAATAGTCAATGGAAGGGAAACTCATGATTTTGACTCTCTATCTCTATTTCCTAAAAGAGGTTATTCTACTTTTGATTTAAAATATTCATCATATTTTAAATTAGATTTTGAAACTGAACTTTTTTATCTCTCTACATCTTATCTATCGCATAAAATCTTTTACAAGTTGATGAATTTACTTCATAATTTTCTTAATTAAGTAGTTCTTTGTTTCCATAGAATGTGTTTACTTTTATTTTTAAAATTTTAGAAAGGTAGCATATTAAAAAAATGGCCAATGATGCCAAATCCAAAAAGTGGTCAATAATGCCAAATCAAAAGATGGAAAATGACGCCAAATTGAAAAAGATACATAAAGTGTATCAAAAAGTAAAAAATGCACAAAGTGCGCCAAAAAAAATTGACAAGAGACTTAAAATGAGCCCACAAAAAGTAATGCTTTTCTTTCATGTACTTCTTAAAGCTTAAGAAAGCTCTTGATATTTTTGATACTTAAGCTTGGAAATCATGATTCCTCATTCACCAATTTTTGTATTAATCTTCTATTTGATATTTTTTATGAAAGAAGTTTTGAAAAATTAGTGTTTCTTTTCTAACTTATTCCTTGATTTAGATATTGGATTAAAATGTTTTTGATCCTTTAAAAGAACTTGAGCTTGGATTAACAATTTCTGAATTTCTACCCTTTTCAAAATTATGCATTGTCAATCCATTCCTTATTAAGTTTTTGGATAAAATTAAGAGGTATTTTTCTCAATTTAAGAATATCTAATTTTTTCTAGATCAGGGATCATTTTGGTTTTTATTTTTCTTTATTATTCAGATTATTTAGTGCCGCTCCTCTTTTTGATAATGTTAAAGAGGGAGAATTTACTATTGTATTTATATATGTTTTCTATTTTTAAAAAATATAAAAATAAAAACAAAACAAAAAATTTCTTTCCCTATTTTTAAATTTTTATTCTAGTGAGGGGGAGATTAGGAGAAAATATTTTTAATTTTGTAAACTTAACCAGTAATATTTGCCATCATAAGAAAGGGGGAGATTGTTGCAACTCGAGCTTATGAGTTTATGTTTTTGATGATAACAAATATTATGACTCACTTTATGTTGTCTACTTGTATTTATAATATATGTTTGTTTGTGTGTATACTAACATTTCAGTAATACCATGCAATATCAAACAAAGAATCAAAGCTCAAGATTGAGTTGAATAATGTTATGTTGTAAAAGGGTTTGTAATATTTATTGATGTAATTTTTTATTTCTTGAGTCAAGTCTTGTAAGGATGTATGCTTGCTTGGTGATCACACATACACACATACACTCAAGTTTTGTACTAATCATACTGGACAATTTTGGATCATCCAGGACGATCCTTTATGATCTTGGAAAAGAGCCACCAATGATAATTTAAGCAAGGATTTAAGTTTAAATTTTTGTTCAAATCATCCGGATGATCAATACAAATCATGCCTAAATTAATCCTATGATTAGGGGATTAATTATGGATAAATTTTACAATCCGATTGTCCTGGATGATCTGTATATTATACAGGATGATGTTTGCCAATATACTTGATTTTCTTAAATCAGCCAAGCCAAAATACCATATTTTTTCTTCTAATCATCCTGGACGATCCACAATATCATCTTGGATGAAATGTATATTTTTTGTACTAATCGTTCAGGACTATCCTAATAACGTCTAGGACTATCAGGTCAAAATCTACACATCATACTGGATGATCCTGCAATCGTCCAGGATGATTCTAGGTGCCAAAATTGAGTTTTCAAGATTTTCTAAAGCTCTCTTTTTAATTACATCATACGAGAAGATCCTACGATCATCTTAGATGATATTTGGCACTGAAATTAAGTTTTTAGGGTATGCATATCATACGGGATGATTCGGCGATCTTCCTGGACGATAATATCAATTTTGCAAATCTATTTAAAGACCTCTTGCTTTCTCATGAAGAGTGTCTTTGGAAGCCATTGTAACTTCATTCTTTTGGGGGAAACTTGAAGAGCGAGCTTGAAAGGGAGAGAGGAAAGGGTGGAGCTTGAGAGAGAGAGAAGATCCTCTAAGGGTGCTTCAAGGGTGTGTGGAGGGGGATTCCATATAGTTGCTCCAGCGAGCTTGCACCTTAGTACCATCAGATTCAAGGCTTATCTTTAGCGAAGTTCTGAAAAGAAGAAGATCTTTTTGGTGTCAAAGGACCCGGCTACTCCACCGCACCGGGGAAGTTGGAAGCAATTTTGTAAGGGCTTCTCCGCCTAGCTATGGGGGCTAAAGGAGAGACACTGAGTTTAGTGAAATACTTGGAGGGTGCCTTCGAGGAGTGGATGTAGGTCAAGGTTTGACCGAACTGCTATAAATATGGTATGTTCTTTCCTTTATTATTTCTGCATTTAATTTTTGCATTATATTTTTTTTGTGATGGATTTTGGTTTGGCTTTTTTATTGCGAAAGATTTTTTAAAATACCAATTCACCTCTCTCTTAGTTAGCCTTGGGTTAGATTATAAAGGCCTAACATCGCTAACAAAGTTTTAGCATAATGGTTTGCTAAGTGAAAAGAGGTACAAAATTTGTCAAAATAAAAAAGATGCACAAAGTGTGCCACAAATATTTGAAAAGATGGGCAATGTCACTAATTGAAAGCATTTATGGTGTTCTTTCCTTTATCATCTAATCTCTAGTCGAAATCCATCTAATTAGCAATCATATTCAATATTGAATTCAAACTTAACTAATCTTTATTTTGTCATTTTTGCAATAATCATTTTAATTTAAATTATCTAGTATGAAAAATGAACTTGTTGACTTTTCTTATCTTCGTTGTTCTTTGATATAAGGTTTTAGATTTTTTTATTTAGATTTTTTTGTTTATTTAAAATTTTTCTTTTTAGTATTATGAATTTAATATTTTATTTGTAATTGGTTTATAATCATTTTCATCCTCAACTTTTTTGGTTTATCTATAGAATATTTTAATTTCAAGGTTTCTTCCCTTTTTATTGTTGTCAAAAGGGGGAGTCATAATTTTGTTAGTTGTATTATAATGTGTGTGGTTGTTTGAATTTTGTGTATAATGAGATGTGATGTGTGTATGTTATGTTTTGAAATGTTTGGATATTTGTGTTTGTATTTTTGTTCGTGTTTGTGTTCATGTTTGTTTCTTTTTAATTTTAGATTTTTTTGTTTTTATTTTGATCTTCATGGGATCTCCTTGATTTTAATTGGTCATTCATTTAGGGGGTGCTAAGGAGAAAATTTGTTTTATATATTAACTCAAATAATAATTATGTTGCTATTATAAAAAAGGGGGAGATTATTAAAACTTAGTTTTTATAACTATGTTTTCATATCATGTGTATTTTTTATGATTCCAAAATATTATTATATTGATTATTTTTTCTCCTAACATAAATTAGAAATATTACTTTTGTTGTTTGTGTGTACTAACATTTCAGGGAAATCATACTCTAGACAATTAAAGACTTCAAGAAAGATTAAATTAGGATTAATTATATTTGAAGTCTACACTTTTTATAAGTATGAGAGAGTATGATTATAATTGAGTAATAGTACACACACATACTAGAAGAGTGTAATAATTTGTAATTTTTTTATAAAAAAAAAACTAATCGTATTGTATGATTTCTGATTGTGCAGGATGATTTGAATCGAGCGTTCCTCTAGAAGCAGTTAATCCAACCATGCCAGGATAATTTTCTAAATCTTGTTTATATTGTACAAAGTTACCTTCATACATATCATATCCATAGTACAAAATAGATATGTACAAGTTTGTCCGGATGAACTCTTAATTTTCTCTAAACTATTTGTATTGTACGATCTTAGGTTCATGCAGATGATGTCCATAGTACAAAATGGTTGCATATCTTTTTGTCCGTACGAATAGGTAAATTTTTTGAATTGTTCATACTTTATGATCCTAGGATCGTACAGACGACTTCCAGAGTATGAAATGGACTTGTCCATTTTTGTATCAAATGAAATATGATTTGATTAAAACATATCATACCGTACGATATGAGATTCATAGAATACATTATATGGTATGCAAAATTAGTTTATACTGAATTATACCTATTTAATTTTGAACTGATTGTACTGTACGATGTTACTTCATATGGAGGTTAATTAGAATACAAAATCAATTTGTATTTGATCATATGAGCAAATTTTGAATTATTCACACATTCAATTTTGATTGTATTGCATGATCATGGATGGTCAAATTGAAATTTTTAGTTTTCTGGATAATTTTTTGTGTCTTTCATATATAAGGTCCAAAATACTTACTATGGACTAATGCTTCTTCATTTTTTCTTTGAGAGAAAGTGTGAGAGAGCTTTGGGAGAGTTTTTGAGTTTGTGGAAAGAGATCTTGAAAGTAGAATTTATGAAGGATTCATAAGGCTTCCCAAAGGTAAGGATCTCTTTGTAAGCTTCTCCGCCTTGTTGTGGGAGCAAAAGGAGAGTCACATTGGTAATAGTGAAATACCTGAAGAGGAAATCTTTAGGGAGTAAACATCTCTAGTTGGACCGAACCACTATAAATTTTAGTATTCTTATTTTACTGCATTTTTATTTTATTGCATGTTTAATTTTTATGGTTTAAAAGTTTTTTGCTTGATAAAAATTATTATTGAGCTAAAATTTTATATTAATTTTCTATAAAATTTACAAGAGGTTTTTTAAAATTACCAATTCACTCCCTCTTGGTCAGCATTGGGATAATTGCTTTATGTCTAATAACCTATACACACTTTCAACTTTTATAACCGCTCTATCATGGTGCTACAAAAGATGAACACTATAGTGCTCGATCCATCATTCAACATTGCGGCACTCAATCCATCATCTAACTCTGTAAAGCTTTATAGGTTCATGCTTTGATGTTGAATTATTTATAATCTTTCTCAAGGCTCTAGTGTTATAATGTTATTCTGTTGGTGTTAAGGCTCTTATAGCACTGTTGCACAAGTAGTTATTTTTCCATTATGCTGAGTTAAATACTACTTTCCCAAGGCTCTAGTGCTGCAATGTCTAATTCTAGTGCCAAGGTATTTAAGGCGCTGCAGTGCAGGTTCTTAACTTTACATATTTCATATTTTCCTAAGATATTCCTCCTAAACTCAATCAAAGCATGCATTTTTATTAAAATTCAATATAATGAAAATGAACATGATTTTCACATAACATTGTACACCCTTTGCTAGACTAGTGTTTTTAACCCTAATGGAGTGGATTTCTTTTAACTCATATTCACATTTATTCCATTGAATCTACTCATCAAATCATCACTAGATATTAAAAATTCTATAATTTCTATCCATGTATCTATCTAGATTGATCAATTTTGATCAGAATATCTCTCCATATATTCTCTATGGGCAAGTAATCAACAAGCATACACATTAACCATATCTAAAACATTGTTATGTGATCATAAAGCATTATTCTATATGCCTCTTGCAACATTAGGGACACTGTTACCAGCATGTACTATAAGTCCTCTCATGAAATTAGCAAGTCTACCATTTCTTTTTACTACTTCCTCCTCAATTAACTTCTTTACATGCTTTCTTCATATTCATGTATTGATTGAGCTGAGAAATAGTCAAATAATTTTTTGCTAATTAGGTTGTCTTTACTAATTTAAAACTCTTGGATCCTCAAAGCTACTGGTTTTGCCCTCCTGAAATGGTTTATTCTTCATTTTCATCTTGTTTTACTTTGTTTTTCTTCTCTTCTTTCCTTTCGTGCATTTTTATGAGGTTTTTTGTGGTCTTTTGGTGTTGAGAGATGACGACTCTGTCATCATCCATCCCTTCGACTTCCTCTCTTTCTGGTGGAAAATCTCTATCTTTTAAGGATGTTTTAAATGGTTCATCTTCTTCTACCTCTAAGCTTTAATTTAATCAAACCTCATTTAAGGGTTGTGCATCTTTAATGTTTCATGATTCCATGGTTTCTCAATTGGCTGCTCCATTTGGGTTAATGTTGGCTGGCAAGTTTATCCTTCGGAGACCTAACCTTGATGTTATTAAAAAAAATTTGTTAACCTAAAGCTGTCGGGTTCCTTCCATATTTTCTTACTTGATTAGAGGCATATTGTGATCCAACTTTCTAATGATCTCAATTATAGCCATATATTTCCTAGGAGATCCTACTATATTAAAGCATATTAAATGCATTTAATCAAATGGACACTGAATTTTAATGTTTGGGAGGAATCCGAAATCGCCCTTGTGCGGATTTCATTTCCAAACTTGAGACTTTATTTCTCAAATGTTATTTAGTTTGGCTTCAATTTTTGGTAGGTCATTACAAACTGACTAAGCTACTGCTACTATTTCTTGGCCATTTGTGGCTCATGTTTTGTTGAGTTGTATATCTCTAAGAAACATTTGAATGAGATCTTGATTGGGTCGGAGTTGAATGGTTATTTTCAAAAAGTGGAATTTGAAAACTTGCCCATTTTCTATTCTCATTGTAAAATGCATGGTCATGGTTTAAATGAATGTTATAGGCTGCATCCTCACCTTCGTAAGGAAAAGGATTCATCTAAACTTTCACAAGACAATGTCAATCCTAAGCTTGGAGAGCTTGAGGGCAACACTCCTAAATTGAGTGAGAATATTGAGGAACCCTTACAACTAGCTTGTGCTAACACTGAACCAGTTGTTTCTAATGTTGATCTTCCTAATCATAATTAGGGAGAAAATGTTAACTCTTCCTTTATCTTATCTACTAATCTTAAAAATATGGATGAGCAAAAGTTGGCAATTACCACTAACCAAAATATTATTATTTTTTATGCTATTAATCCTTATATTATTGATAAAAACCTCTCAGATATGGATTTTATGATGCTTTCTACTACTTGCACTAATAATTTGGTTTTAAATGATCAAGAGAAATAAGTTAAAGCTAATGCGGGTACTAATTTATGTAGTAAAGAAATTATTGCGAATGGACACACCTTGGAGGAGGGTGAAGTTGCTAGGGTGGAGGATAAACTTTCCTTTGGGGAAGGCAATGTCGAGCTTGCCATGAGTAACAAAGGAAGTGTGGAGAAAGATTGTATGGTTGAGGAGGATGATTTTCTTCAACATGTAAGGCGGATGGGCCAAAAAATTGATAGTAAGCTTCCCTATACTTCTCATTATCATAGTGATGCTTTTATTGATATGGAGGAAATTGATATTTTTGCTAAATATTTTGCTAGAGATGATAATAAAATTAACTTTACTAAATATCATAGTATGAGAGACAGGAAAAGCAAGAACATCATTTTTCAATCTCCTAGGACCACCCATCATTCGTAAACTAGTCATTAACAAATTTTCTTAAGTTTAAAATAATTATTTAGAATGTAAGGGTATTGGTTTCCCCTCTTCTAGGGGGAGAGCTAAGAATTTGTGTCGCATTTACAATGTTTCTATTCTTATTTTGCTTGAACCTCTTATTAATGTCTATAAATTGCCTAATACTGTTAGAATTTTGGGATTTAAGCATTTTGTTTTGAATTCTGCTAATAAGAATTGGGTTTTTTTAAGGATCTTATTCAGATTGATGTTATTGGAGATTTTACACAAGTTCTACAATGCAATATTGAATTTTTAAATTTAAATTATTATGCCTCTTTTATTTATGTCGCCTCTGCTCATAATTCTATAAAAGTGTTATGGGATTTTGTTAATTTTCATATTATTTTCAATTTCCTCTGGCTTTTGTGTGGTGATTTTAACATGATTTGTAATCCTTTTCATCGTATTGGGTCTCTACTCCTAACCATCACTCTATGGAGGATTTTAACAATATGATTATGGATTGTAATTTAATTGATGTTAGTTTTTCTGTTAATAAATTCACTTAGAATCATGGTTATTTGCAGCAATGTTTGGATCAAGTTTTATTTAATGACAATGGTCATCTAGGATGATCGTTAATATTTGATCATACCGGCCAAATTAAAAATGTGTAACATTTTCATCCACATGGATCGTCCAGGAAAAATAGGTGAATCATCTTGGATGATCACCAATAATTGAGAAATAATTTGATCAGATCATCCATGATGATGGGGATCATCCAAACCGTTCTAAAATGATTGAGTTAGATCAGTCATCAGATGAAAGATGAAGGGTGGATTGATGATATTGTCCAAGATGATAGGAATATCGTCCACGATGATGTAAATAAAAAAATTTGAAATTTTGATGATGGAGGGAAGTGATTAGAAGGCACCACAAAACATAAAAAAATCAGTAAAAACAAAATATAAAATAGCAAAAAGATGATAAAAATGACAAGAAAAGTTAAAAACAAAGTTATTTTTTATCAAATAAAGAATATGATAAATTTTCCATGTGATTGATTTAAAAATTTGTAAAAAAATGAGTTGACATCGTTGAAATCCAAAAAATGGTAGAACAACTGATCCTGTTAACCCTTGCTCGAACTTCTTACAAGGAAAACTATCTTTTTAAAATAAAGATATAACTCAGAAAACGAAATTGGAGAAGAAAAGTGATACGTTAAAAACTTGGTTCTAGAAAACTATCTTATAGAATAATATACCAACGCAATTAGGCATAATCATGAATTTTGAAATCAAGTCTTTGAAAATATTAAAGGACACATGATTTCTTCTAAGATTTAAATGTTTTAAAGAGAAGGAAGCTTACCTTTTTGTGGGCTCATTTTGTGCCTTTAATCAATTGGTTGGCACACTTTGCACATCTTTTGATTTTTGATACACTTTGTGTATCTTTCAATTTTTTTTGGCAATCATTGTGTATCTTTTCAGTTTTTCTTATTTTTCGGCTCATTTTATGCCTCTTATCATTTTTGCAAGCTATCTCTTTTTTGAAACTTTTAAATACTCTCAGTTATGAGAATATCTTCTAAATATTAGAGAAGAAAAACTTACTCTCTAATATAAGGAAGAGTAAACCACAAAACAAAATCAAATTCATATGTTAAATGCAATTACAAGATTATGAAAGCTTGAAAGTGATTTAATGACTTTGAAAATTATTTATATAAGATAGATTACTGTAAAAAGATAAAAAAGATCTCAATCGTAAAATCTAGTTGTTAAATTGAGATAAACTTTTGTTTAGAAAAAAAAATTACATCGCTAAAAGAAGTTAGAGGAAGGGAAACAATCAATGGTGTTTCTCCCTTTAACTAATTTAGGGATGTCAAACATTGACTATAAATTTACAAAAATAAAAATAAGATATAAAACATCATTTCAGTAGTGACCAAAAAGAAAATTTAAAAGAAAAATATGAACATAAAAATGAAAACACAAAAATAAATAAAAATTAACACTTAGAACTAAAAATAAAAGAAAGAATACAAAACAACAACAAATAACTGATTAGAAAATATAAAAATCAGAGTTCATAAAGTATTAAGATCATGTATTTATGTCAATAACACCCAATATGGTCCTTAAGATACTGAATGTGTCAAAGACTAGTAGTTTAGTAAAGATGTCAGTCAGCTGATTCTCAGTTGCCACATGGTATAACTTAATGTCTCCTTTGGTAACATGGTCCCTAATAAAGTGATGTCTTATGTCAATGTGTTTGGTCCTTAAATGTTGTATATAATTCTTAGAATTGCAGATGGAACTACTGTTGTCACATAGGATTGAAATTATGCATACAGGTAATCCTATATCAAGAATTTATTGCTTCAACCAAAGGACTTAGGTCACACAACTTCCTATGGCAATGTACTCAGCTTCAATAGTGAAAAGTGTAATAGAGTTTTTTTTTCTATTGGACCAGGAGACTAAAGATTGTCCTATGAATTGGCAAGTTCTAGATGTGCTCTTTCTACACACCCAACACTCTGTAAAATCAGAATTAGAATATCCAAAAATTTCGAAAGAAGTGTTGTGCTTAGGAAACCATATTCGTAGGTTTCGGGTCCTTAAGAGACATCTAAGGATTCTCTTAATTGCAGTCAGGTGGGATTCGTTAGGATCACCTTAAATTCTAGCACAGAGACAAATACTAAACACTATATCAAGTTGGCTATCAGTCAGGTAAAGTAGTGATCTAATCATTCCTCTGCACTTCTTTTGATTAAAAAATTTTCTATTTGGGTCATTATCCAACTAAACACTGGAGCTCATAAGAGTTTACTAGCTTGTCTTTATCCATTTCATATTTCTTCAAGATATTTTTAATGTACTTTGATTGATTAAGAAAGATTCCATCATCTAATTATCTTATACTAAACCCTAAAAAGTAAGATAACTCTCTCATCACACTCATCTCAAATTCCTTACTCATTATTTTAAATAAATCATCACATAACTATTTATCAGAAGATCTAAAAAGTATATTATAAATATAGATCTAAATAATGAGTAATTCATCTCATATTTATCTCAAAAAAGGGTGGTGTCTACACTTCCCTTAACAAACTCCCTCTCTAGTATGAATGTGCTAATCCTCTCATACTAAGCTCTTGGTACCTATTTTAATCTAAGTAAGGCATTTTTTTAATTTGTAAACATGATTTAGAAATTAGGAACTTTCAAAACCTAGGGGTTACTTTATAAACACATCCTCTTTTAGTATCCCATTTAAAAAGGCACTCTTAATATATATTTGGAAAAACATAAATCCCTTAAAACAAGCAATGGCTAGTAGCACTCTAATGTCTTCCAATCTAGCTATAGGGATAAAGGTATCCTTAAAATCAATCCCTGCTATTTGATTATACCCCTTAGCAACCAATATCTCCTTATTCCTAATCAAAGGCAAAATCCATTTGGTTCCCATTACACTTTAATTTTTAGGTTTTTCTAATAACTCCCAAACATCATTCCTCAAAAATTGGATAAGTTTTTCTTGCATAGCTAAGATCAAAAATTCACCAGAAAGGGATTTATTGATATTGGTGGGATTAGTCATTAAGATAAAGGCAAAGTGGTTCACTTCCTTCTTAAGTCCATGCCTAGTTCTAACATCTTCAAAAGGGTATCTTAAGATAAATTTTTTAGGATGATTTGAAGAAGATCTCCAATCTCTAGGCAAAGTGTATATAGGTTCTACCTTTTCCTCTAGATTTATATTTTCTACTCCTTTGGTAATCTCACACACTCCATCAGTGTTTTAAGGCTCTACCCTTTTCTCTAAATTATTAACTCCTTGGGTAATCTCTCCAACTTCATCTTCTTCCTCAACTCTAGACTTCTTAGGATCAGATTCATCAAACACTACATTAGTAGTCTCCTCCATCACCAATGTCCTCTTATTAAATGCCCTAAATGATTTTCCCACACTTGAATATCCTAAGAACACTCTATCAGATTTTGGGTCAAATTTTGCAAAGGGTGACTTCCCATTATTAAGAATGAAAACCTTATAAGCATAGACATAGAGGTGGGAAAGGTTGGGTGTTCTACTCTTAATTATCTCATAGGATGTCTTGTTCAGTTTAGATCTGACATTTACCCTATTCAACACATAAAAAGTTGTGTTTACTGTTTCATCCCAAAAGTATTTAGGAAGTAAATACTCAGTAAGTATGGCTCTAGCGCTTCCAACTAAGCTGTTATTCTTTCTTTCAACTACCCCATTTTGCTAAGGGGTCCTAGGAGTTGAGAAGTTATGACTAATCCCTTGATCCTCATAGAAGTCTCCAAATCTCTCATTTTCAAACTCTCCACCATAGTCACTATGGATGGTCAAGATCTCACAACCTAGCTTTTTTGAATCCAAGTGGAGAAGGATCTAAATTCATCAAAAGACTCATTTTTATGTGACAAAAATCTAATCCAAGTGAAGCTCGAATAGTCATCGATAATCAAAAATCCATAAACTTTTCCCCTAAGCTGGCAGCGCTAACGGGTCCAAAAAAATTCATATGAAGAACTTCTAAAGATTTAGAGGTGCTAATGTCTTTAATGGAATGGAAAGAGGATTGAACTTACTTCCCTAGTTGACAAGCATCAAATAGGTGGTCTTTAGTGAGCTTGGGGACACCTCTAACTAGGTCTTTTTGGGTCACTCTCCTAAGGGTTTTCATGCTAGCATGACATAACCTAATGTGCCACAACCAAGACTCATCATTAGTATTTTTTAAGAAAAATATAATAGTACATTCAATGTTATTTAAATCAAGCATATAAATATTGTTAATCATTTTTTCCTGTAAAATATAGTTATTATTTAAGCTAATGATGCATGTATTTACTAAAACATTTATGATAAAACCTTTGTCTCAAAGCTAATTGATACTGAGAAAATTAAGTTTCAAGCCATCAAAAAGTAAAACATTTTCAATCAAAATGTTCTTAGAGTTTCAATTATACATGCGCCCACCACTTTCCTGGTGGTGTTGTCTCTAAGAGTGACATTGCCTCTAGCCCTGGCCTCCAGTAAAATAAATTTATTGGCATCTCCAATCATATGTCCTAAGCATTTGTTGTCTAGGAACCATGTGCTCTCATGAGATCTTGTGTGAGAGAACACCTATAAATTCATCAAATGTTAGATTTAGGAACCCAAACAAGTTTGGGTCCCTTCTTATGGAAAGAAGAATGCAATGCATATATGTTATGTTGTGAATCATGCAATTCGGGTTTCCACACCCAATATGTACTACAATAAATAGCGCAAGTGTGGGAGACGTGTCCTAACATGCCACATGAAAAAAAATCTAACACCAGGAAAAGGGTTTACTATTTATTCAGGTTATAGTGCATCTTCTTAGGTTTCAAAAATTTTGGTTTGGATCAGGATTAAAAAACTATTCAGGTGTGGGTGGAATCCCATTTTCCTCAAGTGCTTTCTGAAAGTTTGTTAGGGATGCTAAGCCCTATAGAACTGGCCTAAGGCTAACCAAGAGGGGGGGGGGGGGGGTGGGTGAATTGGTATTTAAAAAATTTCTTTAAGCAAAGCACGAATGCAAACCAAATCACCACAAAAATAAGTGCGAAAGAAAATAAATGCGGAAGCAGTAAAAAAATAAGAGCACAAGGGTTTATAGTGGTTCGGTTAACCCGACCTACGTCCACTCCCCGGAGGCGCTCTCCGAGTAATGCACTACAATTGTGACTCTCCTTTAGCCCCCACAGCTAGGCAGAGAAGCCTTTACAAACACCTCTTTTCGCCACACCTGGCAAGGCAGAGAACCTTCCTCCTTTTGCTTCCTTATGAAGAAGGCAGAGAACCTCGATCACTTGCTAGAACTTACCTCTACCAACAATTCCATTGACAAGAGACTCTAGGGAAGAAGTGGAACAATGCTTGGAGCAACCCTTGTGAATCCCCTCACAAGCTCCCCCTCACAAGATCCTCTCTCTATCTCTCCCTCTCTCTCTCTCCTTTAGGCTTTCTCAGGTCAAGACAGCATCCAAGGATATTCAAAAATGTTGAACAAGAGCTCTTAAATAGAAGAGCTTCAAAGGAGCTCATTAATTATAAGTTGCTGACTATATCGTCCAGACTGATATGGACATCATCCTGGACGATCAGTACAAATCACATGAGATCGGCCAGAGCATCGCTCTGAATACAAACTGGACGATTAAAAATTGGCTTGATCTTCCCGGATGATCTCACGATCGTCCCGGCCAATCAGTTCAAATCAGAGTAAAATTTTCCAGAGCATCGCCCTGAATTCAAGCTGTCTGATCCAGATTGTCCAGGAGTAACTAAGATTTTTTGACTAGATCGTCCTGGCTGATCCTGAGATCATCCAGGATAATGTGATTGTATTAATCATCCTTAATTACTGCCTTGTCTGTCTGATCAATTAAGGTAAAATTGTGAATATTTTCCAAGCCGATCCAAGATCGTCCTGCCGTTTACCAAAAATACAGAATACCTTAATTGTTTATGGCGGTAATTTCTTTCTATTTTGAGCCTATCGTCCAGGCCTATACAAGTATGGTCCAGACCGATTGGCTAATGACGGCTGCCTTAATTAAGAACCCCTGATTAGATTTTCTATTTTAAGCCCGATCGTCCAAGACGATGTAAATATTGTCCTGACTAATTTGAGTAAAAATGTAAATTCTAAGTCTCTCAAATGTGTGTGTAGGGTTACTTTGCATCAGCCGCACCAAAGATTATAATTGACTCAAGAAGGAAAAAAATAAAATTACAGACTAACTCAACCCTAATCTACCCCATCTTGAGCTGGCTCTTTTTTTTTCGTCCGATCTTTGATTCCTGAAAAGTCAGTAGTAAAAGATTGTTCAACACAAGTAAGAGTGTTTACCAATCATCAAAACATAGTTCATAGACTTGAATTTGCAACAATCTCCCCCTTTTTGATGATAGCAAAACACTACGATAAAGATTTAATAAATAGCAGTGTAACACACAGAATTGAAAGCGCAAAAAAAACATCCTAAAACTACTCCCCCTTTTGATATCTCAAAAAGGAGGGAATCAAGAATAAAAGCAAACCACAAGACATCCCCCTTCTTTTTTTTTTTTACCAAGGCATGAAGATGATGTAGTATTCCATGTGATTGATTTTAAAAACTTGTGAGTTAATGAGTTAACAACATCAATAATCCAAAGAACGGTAGAATATTCGATCATGATTATCCTTAGCTCGGACTTTCTCTTAGGGTAGAATCGTCTTTTTAAATCAATGACCTAAGTTAAAAAATTAATTGAATATGAGGAAAAAGAATCCATTTATCACTTGGTTTAAGAAAAAATATCTTATAGAATAATGAACCAAAGTAAATTTGTCACAATCGCAAAACAATCGAAATCAAGCCTTTGATACATGAAAACTTCTAAGTTTTTAAAAGTTTTGAAAAGAGAGAGGAGCTTTCTTTTAGTGTGCTCATTTTATGCCTCTTGTCAATTGATTGGCGCTTGTGCACATCTTTTGATTTTTGATATATAATTTTTCAATTTGGCGTCATTGCGCATCTTTTGTTGGCAGCATTGGCTAATTTTTTTTTTATTTTTTTTTTGTAAGTTGCATTCTCTTTTACAACTCTTAAAAGGATTCTTAGTTGTGAGTATATCTTCTAAATATTAGAGAATAGGGGCTCTCCCTCTAACATAGAGAAGAACTATCCACAAAACAGAATCAATTAACCAATGATAAGAGTAACGAGGAATCTTGATGTGACAAAAAGACTTTAAACATTATAGATACAAGATAGATTTGCTTAAGCAAGTTTAGAAAGGACCTAAATTTCATACATAATTTTTAATTTGAAATAGATTTTTGATTAGAAAAGAAAACTATGCCACTAAAATAGATTAGAGAAGGAGGCACAATTAACGAAATATTCATTACCATCTAATAGATTAAGAGATTTAAAACATTGATTACAAATTCTCAAAAGCAAAGACAAGGCATACAATATCATATCAGTGATGATTTTTGAAAGCTAAAAGATTAAGAAAAGCAACAAAAAAGAAAGCAAGCCAAATCAAACAAAAAAAAAAGAAAATAAAGAGCAAAAAGGAAAAACAATTAAAAGAAAAAGAATAAAAATCAAATAAAGCAAATAGAAGATCAAGTTTATGCAGTTATGTCAATCACACCCAATCTGGTCTTTAAAGAGCTGAAAGTGTCAAAGGCCAGTGGTTTAGTAAAGATGCCAGCCAGTTGATTTTCAGTTGTCATATGGTGTAGCTCAATGTCTCCCTTAGTCATATGGTCTCTAATGAAGTGATGCCTAATGTCAATGTGCTTAGTCCTTGGATGTTGGATAGGATTCATAGAGAAGCATATGGCACTAGTGTTATCATAAAAGATTGAGATGGTACCTACAGGTAATCCTAAATCTAATACCTGTTGTTTCAACCAAAGGACTTGGGCCACACAACTTCTAAGAGCAATATACTCAGCTTCAGTAGTGGAAAGTGCAACAAAATTTTGCTTCCTACTAGACCATAAGACCAAAGATTATCCTATGAATTGACAAGTTCCTGAAGTACTTTTTCTATCCACCTTGCATCCTGCAAAATCAGAGTCAGAAAATCCAATAATCTCAAAAGAAGTGCTATGTCTAGGATACTAAATCCCTAAGTTTTGGGTCCCCAAAAGATATCTAAAAATTCTCTTAACAGCAGTCAGGTGGGATTCCTTAGGGTTGGCTTGAAATCTAGCACAAAGGCAAACACTAAACATTATGTCGGGTCGGCTCTCAGTCAAGTTGAGTAAAGATCCAATCATGCCTCTGTACTTCTTCTGATCAATAGACTTACCACTTGGGTCCTTATCTAATGGAACACTAGAAGTTATGGGAGTATTAATTGGCATAGATTTATCCATCTCATATTTCTTCAAAATGTCCTTTATGTATTTTGTTTGATTAAGAAAGGTTCCATCATCCAATTGTTTTATGCTAAACCCCAAAAAAATAAGAAAAATCTCCCATCATACTCATCTCAAACTCTCTACTCATGGTCTTAGAGAACTCTCACAAAGTTTCTTATTAGGAGATCCAAAGAGTATATCATCCACATAAATATGAACAATGAGCAAATCATCTCCAATTTTTCTAAGAAAAAGGGTGGTGTCTACGCTCCCCTTAAAAAACTCCCTTTCTTGTAAAAATATGCTAAGCCTCTCATACTATGCTCTTGGTGCCTGCTTTAAATAGTACAAAGCCTTTTTTAATTTAAAAAAATGATTTGGAAATTGGAAATTCTCAAAACCTTTGGGTTGTTCTACAAACACATCCTCTTTTATTTCCTCATTCGAAAAGGCACTCATGACATCCATTTGATAAAGCTTAAATCCTTTATAACAGGCAAAGGCTAATAACACTCTAATGGCTTCCAATCTAGCTATAGGGGTAAATGTCTCCTCAAAATCTATCCCTTCTATTTGGTTATACCCCTTAGCCACCAATCTTGCTTTATTCCTAACAACCACTCCTGAATCATTCACCTTGTTCTTAAAGACCCACTTTATCCCAACTACACTTTGTCCCTTAGGTCTTTCTACAAGCTCCCAAACTTCATTCCTAACAAATTGGTTCAACTCCTCCTGCATGGCTAAAATCCAAAACTCATTAGTAAGGGCTTGGTTTATGGTTGTGGGTTCAGTCATTGAGATAAAGATAGAGTGGTTCACCTCCTTCCTAAGTCCATGTCTAGTCTTAACTCCATTAGAAGGGTCTCCTAGGATCAAATCCTTGGGGTGACTTGTAGAGTATCTCCAATCTCTAGGTATGGTCTAAGAAGGTCCAACCCTTTTCTCCATATCTAAATTTTCCACTCCTTGGGTGACATCTCCTACTCCTATGTTTTTGTGACCTACTTCATTCTCCAAATTTTCTACTCCACTAGTAATCTCTTCAATATCATCATCATCCTCAACTCCATGCTTTTTAGGATCAGAACCATCAAATATTACATGGGTAGTCTCTTCCACCACTAAAGTTCTCTTGTTAAACACCCTAAAAGACTTCCCAACACTAGAATATCCCAAGTACACTCCTTCATCAAATTTAGGATCAAATTTTCCCAAGTGAGACATCCCATTTTTGTGAATGAAAATCTTACAAACAAAGACATGAAGGTGGGAAAGATTGGGTGTCCTACCCTTAAGGATCTCATAGGTTATCTTTTCTAATTTGGATCTAACGTTCACCCTATTCAATACATAACACATTGTGTTAACTACTTCAGCCCAAAAGTATTTTGGAAGTGAATACTCAGCAAGCATGGCTCTAGCAGCTTCCACTAAGGTCCGATTCTTTCTTTCAGCTACCCCGTTCTGCTGAGGGGTCCTAGGAGCTGAAAAATTGTGGCTAATCCCCTTGTCCTCATAGAAATCTCCAAATCTTTCATTATCAAACTCTCCCCCATGATCACTATGAATGGTCAAGATCTCACAACCTAACGTTTTCTGAATCCAAGTAGAAAATGTTTTAAACTCCTCAAAAGACTCATTTTTATGTGTAATAAATTTATTCCAAGTGAACCTTGAGTAGTTATCAACAATCACAAATCCATAGACTTTCCCTCCCAAGCTGGAAGTGCTAATGGGTCCAAACAAATTTATGTGAAGGACTTCTAAAGGTCTAGAGGTGCTAATTTCCTTAATGGACTGAAAGGTGGAGTAGACTTGCTTTCCTAGTTGATAGGCATCACAAAGGTGGTCTTTTAAAAACTTAAGTTTGGGGACACCTCTAACCAGGTCTTTTTGGGTCACTTTCCTAAGGGTTTTCATACTTACATGACATAGTCTCTGGTGCCACAACCATGAATCATCAATCACTGTTTTTAAGCAAAATGAAGCAGCACATTCAATGTTATTTAAATCAAGCATATAGACGTTGTTGATCCTCTTTCCCTGCAAAATAGTGTTGTTACTTAAACTTATAATGCATGAATTTGCAAAGAATTGCATGATGAAGCCTTTGTCACAGATTTGACTGATGCTGAGCAGGTTGTGCTTCAATCCATCTACAAGCAAAACATTTTCAATTATAAGGTTCTTGGAATTACCAATTATACCTGCGCCTTCCACCTTCTTGGTAGTGTTGTCTCCAAGAGTAATCTTGCCTCCAATCCTGGACTCCAGCGAAATAAATTGATTGGCATCACCAGTCATATGTCGAGAGAAACCACTATCTAAGTACCACATACTCTCACGAGGTCTTTTGTGAGAGCCCACCTACACAATTATCAAATGTTAGATTTAGGAACCCAAGCAGGTTTGGGTTCCTTCTTATGAAGAGTAGAATATAATGCATGTGTGGTATGCTGTGAATCATGCACCTTGGGTCTCCACACCCAATGTGTATTATGGTGAACAGTGCAAGTGTGTGAGATGTGTCCTAGCATGTCACATGAAAAGCATCTAACTCCAGGAAAAGGGTTTCTTAAATGGTTTGAGTTATAATGTCTCTTCTTAGGTTTTGGCTTTTGATCAAAAGTAGGAGCCATCCTAGTTTTCTTACATGCATCTAATTCATTTTGAATCTTCAAATTTGTGTTTTTTAAGACTTCATTCTTAATCCTCAAGTTTTTCTCCATCTCTTTAGACTTCTTAAAATCAGAATCAAGTGAGGTGTGTGTGACTTTTAGTGACTCATGCTCTTCAATTAATTCACAATTTTTTTGTTTAACTTATAAAATTCATCAAGTAGAGCCATATGATTTGTTTCAATTGTAGAATGATCTTTAGTCATAATTGCATACTCTTTTTGTAACTCCAAAAATTCCAATTTTAAGCTTGCATAAGTTTTCTTGAGTTTCCTATATGATGCATGAATTTTTTCAAAAACTTTAAGAAGTTGATCGTAGGAAAGTTCAGATACCTCTTCTTGATCAAGATGATCGTCTGCCATCAAGCACAGTTTTGTTGTCTCATCTTCTAGTTCCGTCTTCGATGAATCCGATAAAGAATCTGCCCAAAACATCTTTTGGAGTTTTTTCTTGTCCTTCCTGAACTTGGGTTTCTCCTCACCCTTTTCTTTGCTTGAGTGATCTTGAAGTGTAGGACAATCGACTTTCACATGTTCAGGCTTCCTGCATTCATAACAAACAACATCAAAAGATCCTTTAAAATATTTGTTATCCTTAGCTTTTCTCCAATGATGCTTTTGCTTTTTCCTTAGAAAGTTTCTGAATTGCCTTGAGATGAATGCAACTTCATCGCTCTCAGACACGGAAGAATCAGGGTCAGATTTGTGTGCCTTTAGTGCCACCGTTTTCTCTTTCTTTTTCTCACTTGCATCAAGATTTCTTTAATTCATCCCTTGCTCGTAAGCAATAAGTGAGCCAAGTAAGTTGTTAATTGAATACGTGTTCAAATCCTTAGATTTAGTTATAGCAGTGATTTTAGCATCAAAAGAGGAAGGCAAGCATCGTAAAATCTTGTTTACTTTTTCAAAGTTCAAAAGTTCTCTTCCTAAGGCATGCAAAGAAGTAACAATCTGAGTAAATCTCGTATACATTTCAGAAATTGATTCATGAGGTTTCATACAAAAAGTTTGTAGTCATGCAAGAGAATGTTCAAACGGGATTATTTAACTTCATTAGTGTCTTCATAAGTGATACACAATTTATCCCAAATTTCTTTACCAGTTTTGCAAGTGGAAACACGCATGTAGTCTTCTGATTTTAAAGCACATAAAAAATAATTAAGACATTTTGCATTCAATTGAGCCAAATCCCTATCATCCAAAGTCCATTTAGTAAAAGGAAGTGAAATAGTAATGCCGTTAGGTTTACTAGTTGGAGGTGTGTAACCATCCGTAACAAGTATCCACATGTGATAATCACTAGATTATAAAAATGTTGACATGCGAGTTTTCCAAAAATCAAATGGGATATTATCAAACAAAGTTGGTCGGGTAATAGAATACCCTTCCGGTGTATTACTATTCCCAAAGTTAGCCATGGATAAGAATTCAAAAAGTTTTCAAACTTAGTTTTTATGAATCCCGCTCTGATACCACTTGAAAGATCATTAGGGATGTTAAGCCCTATAGAACTGGCCCAAGGCTAACCGAGAGGGGGGGGGGTGAATTGGTATTTAAAAAATTTCTTTAACCAAAGCACGAATGCAAACAAAATCACCACAAAAATAAGTGCGGAAGAAAATAAATGCGGAAGCAATAAAAAAATAAGAACACAAGGGTTTATAATGGTTCGATCAACCCGACCTACATCCACTCCCCGGAGGCGCCCTCCGAGTATTGTACTACAATCGTGACTCTCCTTTAGCCCCCACAGCTAGGCGGAGAAGCCTTTACAAACACTTCTTTTTGCTACACCCGGCAAGGCCGATAACCTTCCTCCTTTTGCTTCCTCCTGAAGCAGGCAGAGAACCTCGATCGCTTAGTGGAACTTACCTCTCCCAACCCTTTCAAGGATAAGAGACTCTAGGGAAGAAGAGCTGGAATAATGCTTGGAGCAACCCTTGTGAATCCCCTCACAAGCTCCCCCTCACAAGATCCTCTCTCTCTCTCTCTCCCTCTCTCTCTCCTTTAGGTTTTCTCAAGTCAAGACAACAGCCAAGGATATTAAAAAACATTGAACAAGAGATCTTAAATAGAAAAGCTTCAAAGGAGCTCATTAATTGCAAGTTACCGACTATATCATCCAGGACGATATGGACATCGTCCTGGCCGATCAGTACAAATCACATGAGATCGGCCAGAGCATCTTTCTGAATGCAAACTAGATGATTGAAAATTGGATTGATCATCCTAGATGATCTCACAATCGTCCTGACCGATCAGTTCAAATCAGAGGAAAATCGTCCAGAGCATCGCCCTGAATTCAAGCTGTTCGTATTAATCATCCTTAATTACTATCTTAATTGTCTTATCAATTAAGGCATAATTGTGAATATCATCCAGGCCGATCCAAGATCGTCCTGGCCGATTACCAAAAATACAGAATACCTTAATTATTTATGGTGGCAATATCTTTCTATTTTGATCCTATTGTCCAGGCCAATTGGCTAATGACGGCTGCCTTAGTTAAGAACCCCTGATTAGATTTCTGTTTTAAGCCCGATCGTCTAGGATGATGTAAATATCTTCCTGGTCGATTTGAGTAAAAATAGAAATTCTAAGTCTCTCAAGTGTGTGTGTGTAGGGTTACTTTGCTTCAGTCACACCAAAGATTACAATTGACTCAAGAAGGGAAAAAATAAAATTACAAACTGACTCAACCCTAATCTACCCCATCTTGAGCTGGCTCCATTTTTCCGTCCGATCTTTGATTCCTGAAAAGTCAGTAGTAAAAGACAGTCCAAGACAAGTAAGAGTGTTTTCCAATCATCAAAACATAATTCATAGACCTGAATTTGCAACACTTTCAGTTCAGCTTTAAAAAATGAGTTAGCACTTTCTAAAATAACATTATCAACTTCCAAATAGTGCACCCTACTTTAGATTCATCAATATATTTTTTAAAATCATTTTCATGTGTAGTGAGAGATGATTTCAATAAATCATGCTCAATGACCAACTTAGAATGATTTTTATTTAACTCATCAAATTTATTAAGTAATGACATGTGATTGCTATCAAGTTTAAAATGATCTTTAAGTAAAACTTCATGCTCTTTTTACAAATTTAAAAATTTTAATTTTAGACTAGCATGCAATTTCTTAAGTTTCCTATATGATGCATGAATTTTCTTAGAAACTTCAAGTAATTGATCATAGGTTAGTTCACATACCTCTCCTTGGTTAGACTAGCCAAGATGATCGTCCGTCATCAAATATAGTTTTATTGTCCCCTCTTCAACTTCAATCTCAGAGGAGACAAATACAAAATCTTCCTAGAACACCTTTTGAAATCGCTTCTTGTCCTTCCTGAACTTGGGTTTCTCCTCACCCTTCTCCTTTCTTAGGTGATGCCTATGTGTAGGGTAATGAACTTTAACATGTCCTAGCTTCCTGCATTAAAAATAAGTTATATCAAAAGAAATTTTAAAAGTCTTGTTAATCTTTCCTTTATTCCACTTCTGATGGTGCTTTTGATTCTTCCTTAGAAAGCTTTTGAATTACCTAGTGATTAAGGCAACATCATCGCTTTCAGACCCATAAGAATCAGGATCCATATTATTGGCCTTTAGTGCCACAATTTTCTCCTTCTTTATCTCACCTGCATCAAGTTGTCTTTGGTTCACTCCTTGCTCATAAGAAATGAGTGACCCAAGTAAGTTATCAATATAATAAGTATTCAAATCCTTGGATTTAGTGATTGCAAATATCTTAACATCATAGGAAGATAGAAAATATTTCAAAATCTTATTAACTTTCTCATAATTAGTGAGTTATCTTGCTAAGACATACAGAGAGGTGACGATTTATGTAATCCTAGTACACATTTCAAATATCATTTCACTAGGTTTCATACAAATTAGTTCGTAGTCATGAAGCAAAATATTCAACCTAAATTATTTAACTTTATATGTGCCTTCATAAGTGATATATAATTTATCCTAAATTTCCTTACCAAAAGTACAAGTTGAGACATGCTTGTAATTTTCCAATTTCAAAGCACAGAAAAAATAGGTTAAGCATTTTACTTTAAGTTGTGCTAAATCCTTATCATCAAAAGTCCATTAAAAAAATGTTTAACTTTCATGCCATTAATTTCACGTGATGGTGGAGAATAATCTTCTTTAATAAGCATCTACAAGCGATAGTCAATAGATAGTAAAATGGTGGACATGCAAGTTTTTCAAAAATCAAAAGGTATATTATGAAATAATGGCGGTTGGGTAATAGAATACCCTTTCATAGTATTTGGGTTATCGAAGTTAGCCATGAATCAAAATTCAAAAGTTAATAAAACTAGATTTTATGAATCTCATTCTGATACCACTTGAAAGTTCATTAGGGATGTTAAGCCCTAATGAACTAGCCTGAGAATAGCCAAAAATTGATGTTTTAAAAATTCTCAAATAGAAATCGTGATTTAGACCAAACAATCATTCAACAGAAAATAAAGTTCATAAATTAAAATACGAAAATGTAATAAGAAAGAGCACACTAGTTTTATAGTGGTTCGGTCAACTTTACCTACATCCTTTCCTCAGAGCCTCTCCTCTGGGTATTACACTAAACTCAGTGACTCTCCTTTTGCTCCCACAGTAAGGCGGAGAAGCCTGTACTAAACTCCTTTCCATTAACCCTGATGAGGCAGAGAACCTAACTCCTTTTGCTTCCTCCTGAAGTAGGCAGAGAACCCGACTCCTTTTGCTTCTTCTGAAGTAGGAAGGGAACCTTAATCAATCACTGAGTAAACCTCTCTAGAACCTCCAAGGAACCAGGGATGATGATTGGAGAAGATGACTCAGATCCTTGCTTGGAGCAACCATTGTGAAACCTTTAAAAACTCCCCTTCGCAAGATCCTCTCTCTCTCTAAAGCTCTCCCTCTCCTCTTAGCTCTCCCAGGTCAGGACATCAACAAAAAATTTCATTTTAAGTAAATAAGAGATCTTATATAGAAATGTTTAAAATTTTCCCTAAATTGTATCTAACTGACAAAGATCATTCAGGACGATTGACATATCATCATGTACGATAAGTACAAATTTATCTCAATTAGCCAAGACAATCTAGGGGAGGCTAGACTATTAGAAAATTTGTTTGTTATGATCATCTATATCGTCTTGTATGATTAGTTAAAAACATCAAATATCATCCAGACCATCGCTCTATTCAACCATACTTTACATGTTTGGATAATGAGAAATAATTGATCGTCCAGGATGATTCATGGATCATTTTGTGCAATTAGTTCAAAATGTCAAATATCATCTAGAATATCACCCTATTCTTTAGGTTGATTAAAGAAGAAACTAAGGATTTTTTACTAGATCATTTAGGATTAGACCTGTCAAAAACGGGTCACGGGTCGGGTTCGGGTCCAACCCGAAATTGACCCGACACTGTTCAACCCGACCCGACCTGACCCATTTTTGCAAACGGGTCAGTTTTCTGAACCCGAACCCGACCCGCTTCGGGTCCGGGTCAACCCGACCCGACCCGCTTCGGGTATATTTAATTAAATTTTTTTATTTAATTCATTTTATTTAAATTTAAATCAAATTAAGGGTAGATTTACTTCAATTAATTTAAAATAAATCAAGATTAATTTAATTTGGGCAATAATATTTATAATTTTTTGAAATATTATTTATTTATTTCATAAAAATTCATTAAAATCCTTCAAAATTAATTAAAAACCGGTCAAACCGGGTCAATTTCGGGTTTCCGGGTCAACCCGAACCCGACCCGGTTTTACAAACGGGTCGAAATCTCTAACCCGAACCCGACCCTGTTCGGGTTCGGGTTGACCCGAACCCGACCCTGTTCGGGTTCGGGTTGACCCGAACCCGAAATTTTCGGGTCGGGTTCGGGTCCGGTTTTCGGGTCGGGTCCAATATTGACAGGTCTATTTAGGATGATCTTGCGATCGTCCAGGATGATCTATTCAATCAATCAAACCTTAATTACTTTTCTTAATCATTAGACTAATTTAGGAATAGTTATAATGTATCATTTAGGATGATGTAATGTACGATGTCTAAAAATAATAACATGTCTAAAAGAGTTTCCATCTAATTCTTTCTGATTTAAGCATATCATCCAGGACGATGCTAATATCATCTAGGACGATTTGCTTAATTTGGCTACTTTAACCATGATGCCCTAATTAGGGTTTCAATTTTTAACTGATTGTCTAGGATGATTTTGGATTATCCCAAACAATATGATCAAAAATAGAAAACTCTAAAAGAAATTAAATTTTTCCCTTTGAGTGTGTGTGTGCAAGGTTAATTAGCATCAGGACCCACTTTATTACATTTGGCTCAAGAAAAGGTAAAACACTTGAAGTACACTTATAGACCAACTCAGTTCTAATCTACCCAACCTTGAAATGGATTGATTTACAATTGACCTTTTGGACCTGAAACATTAGAAGGAAGGGGAATAGTAAAAAAAATAGAGATGTCAGAAATATTTGCTATCATCAAAATTATAATCCCTGAATCCATATTTGCAACATACCTAGAATCATTCATTTTTATTTTAAAAATCCATTTAGTTACAACCACACTTGGGTCCTTAGGTATTTTAACAAATTCCCAAATGTTATTTTGCGAACATTAATTTAAATCTTCTTGTAAGGCTAGGATAAAAAAATTATTAGATAGAGTTGATTTTTGCTAGTCAGTTTTGTCATCGAAATGAAGGCAGAGTGGTGTACTTCTTTTCTAAGTTTATGCGTAGTTTGAACACCTTCAGATGGGTCTCCTATGATCAGTTCTTTAGGATGACTTGAATAATATCTCCATTCTGTAGGCAATGCATTTTCAAGTTTTACCCTTTCCTCCAGATTTATAGATTCTAATACTTCGTTAATTTCTATAACCTCTTCTTCTTCTACCCTATACCCTCCAAAATTATCAGATTCATCAAATATAACATAAGTGGTCTCCTATACTACTAGTGTTCTTTAATTGAAGACTCTATACGATTTCCCAACATTTGAGTAACCTTTTTTTTTAAGGAAGCCCATAAAGGTCCTACACGTTAATATAAAAAAAAATATATATGGTACTTAAAGAGTCCTCAAGCTCACTAATTCTCAAACGATCTCCAAAAAGAAAAAAAAAAAAGACCTAAGAGCTCTAGGTCCCTACAAAAGAAAAGTAAAAAAAATTCCCTAGGGACATTCTACGGTGCACAAGAACGAGCACCCAAAAAAGATAATAGGACCAAAAAATAGCAACCTGGTACCTGCATAAATGAAATTATATAAGTATGATCACCTGCATAAATGAAATTCTGCAAAACAAGATAATGCATAACATAGAAAGCAAAAACAGAAGTATATTATAGCAGAGGGAAGAAACCAACAATTATATGTCCAACAAGTTCTCCATAATTCCATCTATATATTACTCAACATCAAAAAAATAACCAACGGGCAGTAGATATACCTGACTAGCTATTTAACAATATGGATAACACAATTAATCATAGACCAAAATAAGGAAATCTAGCATACGAGGCATCTCAATAAAATTATTGTTAATAGATAACCCCACTGGTAGATCCCAACCTAAAAAAAAAACACAGCAAAATAGAACCGGGTGGCAAAACCCACTGAAACCCACCACAGCCAGCATTAAGACCACACCACCCAGAAAAATCAAAAACCCAGAAGCACTAGAACATCCCCAACTACCATCGATCACATACAACAAACAGACATAAATAACAGGTAACCAAGAAAACCACTAATAGAAGCCCCAAGTCAAACAAAGAAGAATAACAGAAAATAGCTCCACCACAGGCCCCACCACCTAAAAAAAAAACCATAGAAAAAAATAACAGGGTGGAAAAACCCACTGAAACCCACCACAGCCAGCATTAAGACCACACCACCCAGACCCAGAAGCACTAGGACATCCCCAACTATCATCGAACAAATACAACCAATGGACATAAATAACAAGTAACTAAGGAAACCAACCAATCGAAGCAACCCACAGAACCCCAACCAACTAAGAGCCAATAAGATAAAATTAAAGTAGACCCAAGAAAATATCTCCAACATAAGCCCCACCAAGCACACAGGAAATAAGACCATGTGCCAGAACTAGTTCCACTAGATCCAAACCCAAACAACCAAACAGATCAACCAGAAACTCACGGGGCCAAGGAACAGATCAGGAACAACACCACAGTACCAAGTGACCAGATAGGGAAAATAACTAGCTAAATCCCCCAACATACCATCACAAACAGACACCAAATATCTCAAAAAACTAGACAATTTGGAAAAAAATAGCCCTTGTCAAGATCAACAGCTCACCATCGCCAAAACCAAGTAACCCAATAAATTAACTAGAGCGTCACAATGCCTAGCAATAGGCCTGGAACAACACCATAGCTCACAAAGATAAAATAGGGAAGACAGGCCCCCCAAGATCCACCATAACTTTAGAAACTAAAAATTCTGAGAAATAATAACCCAGACTGAGAGAAACAATAGCAAAACAAATAGGGATAAAGAACCAAAACCCATAATGCCACGCTAATAACATCTAGTATAAAAACTACTCCAGACCCTAAGAAAAGATAAACAGCCACTCCAACCAAAGGCAACTCTTAAATAGTAACATTAGGAAATTTAATATCATCTAATCTTAAGAGACCTTTTAATGGAGTAGGAAGATTAGTACTAGACAAATCAAAAAAGTAATCCAAACTATAACTTCAATTGGCATGCCAATTCGTACAAGCATTCCCCTCCTAGTAAACATGATGTAAGGAATAGTTCATAAAATTGAGAAGATTCTTAATATCCCTCACCATATAAACATGCTCAGGAGTGAACATTGTATCAATAGAAAAATTTAAAATTGAAAACTATAATTAGCATTGACTTTAATTCCACATTAGTTAAGCCAAGAGAAATTCATAACTGAAGGCCATAAAGAATAGCAGTGATGATAGTATAATACACATCACCATTATGAACATGATTAGGAAAAGCCATAATCATAGTACCATTACTATCTTTGATAACCCCACCACACCCCAGGGAGGAACCATTAATAGCACCGTCCTCATTCAACTTATAATAATTATTTGGGGGCTTGATCCAATAAATAACCCTAAGCTCATTGGAATTAATACCAACCTCCCAAATAATACCTAAAGCAGAAGCAACAAAATAATAGCTTTTAAAGTTCTTAACAGAGAGAAGTTTAACAGAGTAAAGAGCCAAAACCTTGTCTTTCAAATTCTGAATAATCCTATAATGGTTCATAACAACACCATTAAAAAGAGAATTATTCCTATCCAACTATAAATACCACAAAATGAGAGAAGGGATAACATTTCTTATATGCCCTTTAGTCTTAATAAACTAAAAATTAAGCATTATAGGCATTTTAGCATTAAAATAATTTAATTGAAATAATTTATCAAAATAAACCTAAGTTTTAACAGCTAAAGGAATAGAAATAAGTGCATGATGCATATTCTCCACATGATAACAACATTGATACTCAGAAGGCAAAAATAAAACCTCTTTTAATTAAGTTATCACCCATAGGAATGAACTTATGCAAAGTCTTCAAGACAAAAATAGCCATAGTGTAAGGAATACTTTTATGCCAAATCAAAGAAAATATATTAGCAACATCCTTCTTAGCTCTAAAATATGCCAAGCATCCTTTAATCTAATACCACCATCCTTAGACAAATCACATAAATAAAATCATGAGATTTCGTATTCAAGGGAAGGTTCAAAATTTCTTGAATGATAAAGTCCAAAATAACATTAGCAAGTTTCTAATAGTCCCAAAAATTATCATTAATGAAGAAATTCACCTTAATGGCCACAGTGGAAGAGGAGTTAATAATAGAATCAATAGACTGGTCACCCAACCACCGATCTTGACAAAAGAAAATATTACCATTACCAAGCCCCCAAGAGATGAAGGGTTCAACAACCCATTTAACTTTGCAAGGTCTCTGCCACACTTTAGAATTACCTTGGTTGAAGCAACAAGTAGTAGGGTGTTTACCCACACAATACTTAGCAAATATGAAATTAACCCAAAGGCTCACTTTAGCACGAAACTTATACCACAGTTTGAAAGAAAGCATATAAGCCAAATTGATCATACTATTACAACCCAGGGCCCATTTTTCTAACACACCATAATAATTGTCCCAAGAGGACTAGATAATTTTCAAATTGCTGCTAGTCCCTTTCTAAAAAAAATTATTAATAAGTTTATCAATTCTATTGCAAACCGTTTGAGTATGGAGCATAGTTTGAAAAATATAACAGGAAAGGAACATAATACACTTTTGATAAGAATATCTACTCACAAAGAACATAAAATTAGAATCCCAAGATAAATGCTTATTCTCCACAGAAGTAATAAAATCATCAAAGATAAAAGTTTTCTTTCTACCTTTGAAAAGAGGAACACAAAGATATTTAATATATAAATGGACATTCACAAAAACAATTAAATCTTTAATAGCCATGATACAAATGTTAGACACTCTCTTGGGGACAATAAAATAACACTTCTTTTTATTCAGAGAAAGGCCAATAAACATTTCAAATTGATGAAAGAAAACCATAGGTTTATTAATCGTGTTAATAGAAGCATTAGTAAAAATAGTAAATTCATCATTAAAACATAATAGAGAAATAAGAAAACCACCCACATTTCTAAAATAAAGGCCATGATAATTCTCAAAGAGGTTGGTAAGACCACTAAAAAAGTAACTAGATGTAATAATAAAGAGAGCAAGAGAAATCAGATCACCCTGCCTTAAACCATAAGAGGATTTAAAAAAAAAACCATTGCTATTATCAGTAATAAAAATAGAGAAATAAGAGCTTTCAATGCAGCTTCTAATAAGCTTAATGAAAACAGGATCAAAACCAGAAAGATGCAAAAAATTATAAAGAAAGTTCCAATTAAGATTATCATAGGCCTTAGAAATATAAAGTTTCAAAATCAAGTTACCACCTCTCGCCCTAACATCTAGATCTTGGCAAAATTCATGGGCCAACAGAATATTATCATCAATAACACGCCCTTTCACAAAACCCTTTTGATATGGAGATATAATTCTAGGCAAAATAGAAGTTAGCCGAAAGATGCAAAAAATTATAAAGAAAGTTCCAATCAAGATTATCATAGGCCTTGGAAATATAAAGTTTCAAAATTAAGTTACCACCTCTCGCCCTAACATCTAGATCTTGGCAAAATTCATGGGCCAACAGAATATTATCAGCAATAACACGCCCTTTCACAAAACCCTTTTGATACGAAGATATAATTCTAGGCAAAATAGAAGTTAGCCGACTCATAAGAACTTTAGAAAGTAGTTTATAAAAAAGGTACACATACTAATAGGTCTAAAATCATTCTAATTATTAGTAGAGTTGTTCTTTTAAATAAGCAAAATAGAAGTATAAGTAAAAAACTTAGGAATCGAATTACTAGAAAAAAAATTGAAAGAAATATAATAATGATCATTACTAATAATATGCCAGGAGTTTTGAAAAGTAGTGAAGCCATTCAGCCCAGCCATAGAATCATCATTCATGCCAAGAACAATCTCTTTAACTTCCTTTAAAGGAGGTTTAGAAAGGAACTCATTATCCTCTTGAGATATAAGATTAGGAATAATAGAAGGATTATAAATATTAAGATGAGTACAGTCCTTATTGCAAAGATTTTGAAAATGCTGAACTACTAAATTAGCAATCTCCAAACTATCCTCTATCACAGACCCATCCTTTAGTTGATTTTGTTAATATAATTTTTGGCTCATTTTCTCTTAACTAAGGCATGAAAATACTTTGTATTATTATCACCTTCAACAAGGTGTTTAGCAATGGCTTTTTATTTCTAAAAAGCTTCCTCCTACATTTGTAATTTAAAAAGATAATCTTTGCCATCCCTTAGAAATCTAAAGTTAGCCTCAAAAGGATTAACTTGACAAGTAATCTCAAAATTATTCACTTATTATTCGGCTTCCTAAATATTAGTAAAAATATTTTTAAAAACATTATGATTCCACCAATTTAAAACATACTTAAGCCTTTTCAGCTTAAACCACAATCTCCTCATGCCAAATATAGAGTTATCTGGTTAAAGCGAAGCTTACTAATTATGCTGAACCAAACCCAAAAAAGAATCATGAAGAAACTACATGTTTTGAAATTTGAATTGAGAGGAAGAGTTAAATTGCCTAGTATTAATACTAATTAACAAGGGAGAATGGTCAGAAAGAATCCTACTGAGATGCTCGACAGTAATCGCATTAAAATAGTTAATCCAGGAATCATTAAATAACAATCTATCCAATCGCTACCATAAGTGACCCAAATTCCATGTAAATTTATTACTAGAAAAATTAATATTAATTAAATTACAGTCCATAATCATATTACAAAATTCCTCCATAGAATAAGTGAAGGAAAAGAACCCCCTAAACGCTCAGAAGGATTAATATTAGTGTTAAAATCACGACCAACAAGCCAAGGTAAATTACAAATACTATGAAAATTACTAAGTTGATCCCATATAATTTTTCTAGTATACCGAGAAGAAGTAGCTTAAATAAAGGAAGCACAACATTGAAAATTAAAATCTTCCACATTACAATGCATCACTTAAGTGAAATCACCAATAGCTTAAATCTTAACAGGATCCTTCCATAAAGCCCAAATCTTATTACCAGCATTCAAAATAGCAAACTTAAAACCTAAAAACTGAGATGTACTGTCCAACTTAGGAGAAGAAATAAAATGTTCACGCAAAAAAAGAATAGAAACATTATAAATACGACATAAATTCTTAAATCTTAACCTAGAAGAAGGACAACTAAGGCACTTAACATTCCAAATAATTTAATTAAACATAAAAACATAATTAATGAGAAGTATGTGAATGGGTGATTCTAGGAGATTGTAAAATAATGTTCTTATTCTTCCTACCTCTCCTAATATGAAACTTTATATAACTAATGTCATTATCATCTTTAGCAAAACATTTAGCCATTATATCCATATCCTCCTCCAACAACAACAACAACATCAAGCCTTTATCCCACTACGTGGGGTCGGCTACATGAATCCTTTTTCTCCATTGTGTCCTATTAAAAGCCAAATTCTCGTTTAAATCTAATAAAGAAAGGTCATTCCTAATATTTTCTAACCAAGTCTTTTTAGGTCTACCCCTACCTTTCTTAACACAAGTCAAATCTAATACCTCTACTCTCTTAACTGGGTCGTCGGAAGGCCGCCTTTTTATGTGACCAAACCATCTAAGGCGACTCTCTCTAATCTTATCTTCTACTGGAGCTACTCCAACCTTTTCACGTATATGCTCATTTCGTATCCTATCTCTAAGGGTAAAGCCACTCATCCATCTAAGCATCCTCATCTCTGCCACACTTAACTTAGTATTATGCTTCTCTTTTAATGGCCAACATTCGGCACCATAAAGCATTGCAGGCCTCACTACCATCTTATAGAATTTTCCCTTAAGTTTGAGGGGTACATTTCTATCACATAACAAGCCCGATGCATTCCGCCACTTCAACCATCCAACTTGAATTCTGCTGATAATATCCCCATCTATTTCACCATCACTCTGAACAATAGATCCAAGATACCTAAAACGTGTACTCTTATTAATGACTTGATCGCCCAAAGTCACAATCCCCTCACTAGGACTATTACTGCTAAAATTACACTCCATATATTCCGTTTTAGATCTACTCAAGCGAAAACCTTTAGACTCTAAGGGTTGACCTCCATAATTCAAGTTTACCTTCAACTCCCTCTCTAGTCTTATCAACAAGAAGAATATCATCAGCAAAAAGCATACACCAAGGTACATCATCTTGCAAATGTCTAGTGAGAACATCCATGACTAAAGCAAATAGATATGGGCTTAAGGCTGATCCTTGATGTAACCCAACCGAAATAGGGAAATACTTGGTCAAACCACCTTGTGTTTGAACACAAGTAATAGCTCCTGCATACATATCTTTAATGATTTGAATATAAGCATTATTGACTCCTTTCTTATCAAGAACTCTCCATAGCACTTCTCTTGGAACTTTATCATATGCTTTTTCAAAATCAATAAATATCATATGTAGATCCTCCTATTTTCTCTATATATTTTTCCATCAAACCTCTGAATAAATTTATGGCTTCCATAGTCGACCTACCCGGCATAAATCCAAATTGATTTTGAGAAACATTAGTATCACGCCGCAACCTATGCTCTATAACTCTCGCTCCCATAATTTTAAAGTATGACACATTAACTTAATACCTCTATAATTCGTGCAATCCTGTGCATCGCCTTTATTCTTAAAAATAGGAATTAATACACTCATTCTCCACTCATCTGGCATCTTTTTAGTCTTCAAAATAGTATTAAAAAGTTTAGTAAGCCAAGAAATCCCTTCATCTCCTAAGCATTTCCACACCTCTATTGGAATATCATCAGGTCCAACAGCTTTTCCACCCTTCATTCTATTTAAAGCCTCTCTAACTTCAGTTTTACTAATACGCCGATAAAAACATAAATCTTTACTTTCATTTAGGGTGCTAAGGTCACTATAGTCAATCTTATTTTCACACTCTTCATTAAAAGGTTTAGCAAAATATCTCATCCACCTTTGTTGAATATCATCTTCTAAGAAAAGTATTTTTTGATCTTCATCCTTAATACACTTCACTTGAACTAAATCCTTACTACTCCTATCTCTTTGTTTGGCTAACTTATACATATATCTTTCTCCCTCCTTAGTATTTAATCTATTATATAAATCGCTAAAAGCTAATGTCTTTGCATCGCATATTGCTTTCTTAGAATCCTTACGAGCCACTTTATATAATTCCCAATTATCAGAATTTTTTAAAATTAAACCAATTTTTATAACAAATCTTCTTATTTTTAATCTTTTCTTGCACAATTGGATTCCACCACCAACTATTTTTACTATTAGGAGCTTTTCCCTTAGATACTCCAAGCACATCTTTTGCAATATTCTTAATATCACTAGCCACTTTTTCCCACATAACATTAGCATCCTCATGCACAGACAAAATCTTAAGATCTAAAATCTTACTCACAAAAATATTTTGGTTAATATTCTTTAAATGCCCCCATCTAATCCTCGAAAAATGTTTTACTTTATTTTTTATTTTATGCCCCTTTATCTTAAAGTTCAAAACTAATAATCGATGTTGGGTACATAAACTTTCACTCGGAATAACTTTACAATCTTTGCAATCTAAACAGTTTAATTTTCTAATAAGAAAATAGTCAATCTGCGTTGTACTACATCCATTTTTATAAGTGATGAGATGCTCATTCCTTTTCTTAAATAAGGTATTAGCAATTGAAAAATCATAAGCTAAACAAAAATCTAATATGGTCTTGCCACCTTCATTTGTCGTTCCAAATCCATGGCCACCATGAATGCTTTTAAAATCAACTACCTCTTTACCAACATGTCCATTAAAATCTCCTCCAATAAAAACTCTTTCTTCAAGAGGTATATTTTGTATTAATTCTTCTAAGTCATTCCAAAAATTTAATTTAGAACTTATATCCAAACCTACCTGAGGAGCATAAGCACTTATAATATTAACAATCTTATCCTCAACAACAATCTTTAAAGCTATAATTCTATCACCAATCCTATTAATTTTTTTAAACATTATCCTTTAAACTCTTATCTATAATGACACCTACACCATTTCTAGTACGACTCCTACCCGAATACCAAAGTTTAAATCCTAAACTATCGATTTCCTTGGCCTTCTCTCCAACCCACTTAGTTTCCTGAATGCATAAAATATTTAATTTCCTATGAATCATAATATCTATTAACTCCATTAATTTACCTGTAAGGGAACCTATATTCCAAGTTCCTATCCTAATTTTAGTATCATGGACTAGCTTCTTTGCCCACATCCGTCCTTGATGCGGGAACCCTTGCCTATTTAACACTGCACCCGGGCGCCGGTCCTCTATATTTTTCCTATTTAACACTGCACCCGGGAACCCTTGCCAATATCCTATCCTCCGTATTAGTAAAATCATCATGATGATAATGAGAGTTTAATGGAAGCTTATTATCATCGGTCATTCCTTTCTAATCTCCTGTTGCAATTCACCCTCCTCAAAGATACTAACATCCTCCACATTAGTTTTGCTTCTTAGGAACTACCAATATTACCTTCTACCATACAGATTTGGCCTTCTTCCTGAGCAAGAATAATATTTTGAATAGGCACCATATTAGGGAAATTATTATTTAACATCAAAAAATCCATATTAGGCAAATTTTTATTAATGACAGAATGATTAATGGATGAGGATGAAGCAATATTTTGATTAGTAATAATAGCCAACATTTGCTCGTCCACATTTTGATAATCATTATTAAAAGAAGGGATAACGTGAGGAGTTACTCCCTGGTCGTCACTTGGATCATCATTATAGATGTAATATGGTTCATTATTCACTAAGACAAATATAATTGGGTCCTCTGTAGCATCCTTCACATTAGTACCATTATCCTCAACCATGTTAGGAATAGATTCCTCAAGAATAAAATGCATATGAGAACCATCACCCTCAACAAAAAAAGGATTAGGCTTCATAATATTAAGGTCAACCGAAGGAGAAACATTTCCATGTGATAGTTTGGTTGTAACCTTCTGCTTTTTGAGTTGGGGATGCAACCTAAAACATTCATTTAACCCTTGTCCATGCATCTTACAATGAGAGCAAAAAATGGGTAAGTTTTCACATTCAACTTTTAGAAATACCCATTCAATTTCAAACCAATCCAAATTCATTAGGTTGTTTCTTAGAGATATCCAACTAAAATAAAATGTGAGGCACCATAGACGGACTAAAGATAGATGTTGTAGCTTGGTCAGTCTGTAAGGTCCTACTAAAGATTGTAGCCAAACCAAATAAGATATCAGAGTTAAAGAAATAAAGATGCAAGTTTGGGAATGAAATCCAGATAGGGGTAATAGGAGATTCCTCCCATACATCAAAATCTAGAGTCCATTTCATTAATCTCATTTAACAAGCTTGTATATATTAAGATCTTAAGAAAATGTAAGTGTAATCAAGATCGTTAGTAAGTTGAATCCCAATATGTCATGGGTCTAACAACCCAAAGTGAAAAGAGCCGAACAACTTGAGGTTAATAAAATAATTTCGAATAGCATCGAAATTAGGCCGACGAAGAACAAACTTGTCGACCTAACTATGAGTAAAAGGCACAGCAAGCCAAGAGATAACGGAATCATCAAACATCAATAGAGGACAACCTTTAAAAGAAGTTTGCACAAAATTAAATTTAACCGAAGATGATAAATCACCCGCCAAGACTTCCTTAAAAGACCGTGATTTTCGATCATGAAAAGAAGGAGGAGCTGGGTTAGATGATGTTGGGGACGTCATCTCCCAGAACCAGCAAAGCCAAAAAAATGTCAAAATAAAATGCAAGATACACCAATCAAACCAATAGGGAAGAACTCACTATGAAGAAACCAAAAAATTTACACCATGAGAGATGAGAGGAATCAAGAAAGAAAAACCCTAAATTGCCTTGAAATCACCAAAGCATAGAGACATTGCAAGCATTTTTATTTTGTGGTTCACCAACATTTAAGTAACCTAGGAACACTCCTTTATTATATTTGGGATCAAACTTTCCTAGTAGAAATTTCCCATTATTCAGAATGAACACTTTACATATATTAACATGAAGGTTAAAGAGGTTGGGTGTCCTACCCTTAAGGATTTCATAAGAAACTTCTTCAGATTGGATCAAACATTAATCCTATTTAGAACATAACATATTGTATTCAATGCTTCTACCCAGAAATATTTAAGAGGTGAGTATTTAGCTAATATAGCTCTGACGGCTTCTACTAGGCTCCAAATCTTTCTTTTAGCTACCCCATTTTATTGAGGGGTTCTAGGAGCTAAAAATTTATGGTCTATCCCTTACTCCTTGCAGTAAGATTTAAATTTCTCATTCTCAAATTCTCCCCCATGATTACTATAAATTGTCAGAATTTCACAACCTAGCTTCCTTTGAATCCAAGTGAAAAATGTCCTAAATTCCTCAAATGATTCACTTTTATAATATAGGAATCTAACCCAAGTAAACCATGAATGATCATCAATAACCACATACCCAAAGACTTTCCCTCCTAGGCTTTCAATGGTGATAGGTCCAAAGAGATCTAGGTGAATGACTTCTAAGGGTTTGTTAGAGTTAATATCCTTAATTGAGTGGAACGAGGATTTAACTTATTTCCTTAATTTACAAGCATCACACAAGTGGTAATTAATGAACTCTAATATGGGAATTCCTCTGACTAAATCTTTTTCGGTGATCTTTTTAAGATTTTTAAGCTTGCATGACACAATCTTCTTTGTCATAACTAGGATTCATGAGCAATAATTTTTAAGTAGAAATAAGCATCAAGTTTAACATAATTTAAATCAATCATGTAAACTATTAATTCTATTTCCTTGCAACACAATATTTCTATTTAAGCTAATCATGTAGCATGTAGTAAAAATTTAATGCTAAATCCTTTATCACAAAGTTGGCTTATGCTAAGCAGGTTAAATTTTAAGCCATCAACCAATAAAATATTTTTAATAATGAAATTTTTTAAGTTGCCAATTATATCTAATCCCACCACTCTCTTAGTGGTGCTATCTCCAAGTGTCACCTTGCCTCCTACTCTATCCTCCAATGAAATGAATTGATTTACATCTCCAATAATATGCCTTGAATATCTGTTATCCATGCACCACATGCTCTTATGATGCCTTTTGTGAGAGTACACTTGCAAAATCATCATATATTAGATTTGGAAACCCAAACAAGTTTGGGTCCCATCGTATGGAAAGAAGAATGAAATTCATGCATATAATGCTATAAATTTTTGAATTTTGGTCTCCACACCAAATGTGTTCTACAATGAATCGTGCAAATGTGGGAGATATGTCCTAACATGCCACAAGAAAAATATGTAACACCAGGAAAAATATTTACAAATCTATTTGGGTTATGATGCCTCTTCGTAGGTTTAAATTATGCATGCTTTGATGAAGATTTTTGAAATTCTGCAAATGAAAGTGATTATTTACTATTCTATAATGGAATTACTTTTATTCTTAGAAACTCATTAGATTTTTTATAGCTTGAAACTTCTAATTTTATAGCATGCTCACTACTGTCTAATTGACATGCAAGAATTTCTAATTCTTTAAATGCATTTTCTTATTCAATATGTGATATTTTCAAGGAATTATGCTCAGCAGTTAATTTAGAATGCTTCTTATTTAAAATATCAAATTCAACTAATAAAGCCATATGATTACTATCTAGAGTGGAATGATCTTTCCTCAGGCATTCATGCTCTTTCAACTTAATTTTAAAATCAAATTTAAGGCTAGCATGTGATTTTTTAAGCTTCCAATATACATTATGAATTTTTTCAAAAACATTAAATAATTAATCATAGGTTAGCTCACATACCTCCTCTTGAACAGAATGATCAAGATGATTATCTGCCACTAAGAATAGGTTGGTTACCTCTTCTTCTACTTCAATTTTGAGTCATTTGCTTACCCTTCTTAAATTTAATTTTTTCTACACCCTTCTTCTTTCTTGGGTGAGCTTTAAGAGTTGGGTAATCAGACCTTACTTCCTACATTCAAACCTTATAATTTTAAAAGAAATTTTTGAATTTTTACTATTCATACCTTTATTCCATTGCTGATGATGTTTTTACTTTTTTCTTTATAAAGCTTTTTGATTGCTTAGTCATTAGTGCAATGTCATCATCATCTTGTCTAGAAGATTTCTATCAAAATCAATATACTTTAAGGCTACAATTTTTTTCTTTTCTCTTTTTACCTACATCAAGCTGTCTTTGACTCACTCCTTCCTAATAGGCAATGAGTAACCCAAATAAGTTATCAATGGAATAATTATTCAGATCTTTAAATTTTGTAATGGCAGTGACTTTTGCATTATAGGAAGAAGGAAAATAATGAAGAATTTTGTTAACTTTTTTATAATTTATAAGCTCTCTTCCTAAGGCATACAAGAAAGTAACAACTTGAGTAAACCAAGTATACATTTTAGAAATAAATTCACTAGATTTCATGCAAAAAAATATAATCATGAAGAAGAATATTTAGCCTAGATTGTTTCACTTCCTTTGTTTCTTCTGATAGTTCATTAGGGATGTTAAGCCCTATAGAACTAGCCCAAGCCTAAATAAAGAGAGTGGTGAATTGGAAAAGAAGAAACTTTAAGCAAAGTATAAACCAAAATCACCACAAATAAAATAAATGTGGAAATTAAATGCGAAAGCAAATAATAAGAAAGAACACATCAGATTTATAGTGGTGCGATCAAACCTTGACCTATGTTCACTCCTTGGAGGCACCCTCTAAGTATTGCACTAAAATAAGTATCTCTCCTTTATCCCCCACAGCTAGGCGGAGAAGCCCTTACAAAATCACTTCTACCTTTCCCGGTGCGGTGGAGTCGCCGGGTCTTTTGACACCAAAGAGATCTTCTTCTTTGATGAACTTCCCTCGAGACAAGTCTTGAATCCGACGGTATTAAAATGCAAGCCTGCCGGAGCAACCGTGTGGAATCCCCCTCCACACTCCCTTGAGTCCCCCCTCATAGGATCTTCTCCCTCTCTCAGACTTCACCCGTTTCTCACTCCCTTTCAAGCTTTCTCTTCAAGTTTCCCCCACAAGAACGAAGCTACAATGGCTGCCAAATACCCTTACAAAGTGCCTTGTCATAACTTAAATAGAAGAGCTAAAAACAAGCTCATTAATGCAAGTTTCCGACATTATCATCCAGGATGATATGTATATCATCCTGGCTGATTAGTTCAAATATAAGGAAAATTGTCCTGAATATTGCCCTGAAATGAAGCTGGCCGATGTTAAATCGGCCCGGACGATCTTGCGATTGGCCCGGACAAAATCACCATTAATTTCTTTCCAAAATTGCTAGAGAAATTTTGGAAAAATTATCCTGGATCATCCTGGCCGATATTTTATAGTCCGGGCCGATCCACCAGGCCGATATCCAAAAATAAGAATTTCCTAAGTAGATATGGCGGCAAATTCGTTCTGAATAGAGCCTATCATCCTGGCCGATACAAAATAATCCAGGACGATGTGTTTTGCATAATAACGGTTGCATTAATGAGGATGCCCTAATTAGAGTTTCTACTTTTGGACAGATCATCCAGGACGATATAAATATCATCGAGGATGATGTTACCAAAAAATAATAAACTCTAGGGAATAGTTAAAAACATAGTAGAATTGGATTTGACAACGCATAGCCCAGAAAAGGTTAGAAATTCAGAATTTGATGTTCCAAACTCAAGTTCTTTAAAAAGGCTCAAAAACATTTTAATTCAATATCCAAATCATGGAATAAACGGAAAAAAGAAACATTAATTTTTCAAAACTCCTTTTATAAAATATATCTAATAGAAGATTAATGTAGGAATTATTGAATCAAGAATCATGTTTTTCAAAATCAAGTATCAAAAGTATCAAGGATTTTCTTAAGCTTTTATGAAGTACAAGAATGGTAAGCATTACATTTTGTGGGCTCATTTTATGCCTCTTGTCAATTTGAATGGCGCTCTTTACGCATCTTTGATTTTTGATATACTTTTTTGTATATTTTTCTATTTGGCGTCATTGCGCATCTTTTATTTTTGGCATCATTGGCCAATTTTTTTTAATATGATACCTTTCTGAAATCTTAAAAAAAAAAAAGTAAACCCATCCTATTGATAAAGCAAATTCTTGATTAAGAAAATAATGAGTTAAATTCAACAACTTGTAAAAGATCCCTATGCGATAAATAAAATGTAAGGAGATTAAAAATTTAGTTTCAAAAACCAATTTAAAAGATAAAAAAGATTTTAAATCAAAAGTAGGTTAACCTCTTTTAGGAAATAGAGATTGAGAATAAAAAACATGAGTTTTCTTCCTTTGACTGTTTTAGAGAAGTCAAACACAACTTACTAAAGATTTTAAGAAAAAACAGGAAGTAGATTTTTCATTTTTAGAAAAGTGAATGTGTGTGTTGACCAGGGAAAAACTTTTACAAAAACAAAAATTTCAAAGAATAAACAAAACAAAAGCACAAAATAAAAATGAAAAACATAAAAACAAAAACACAACATAAAAACATGAAAGGCTTTTGACCATTATCTCTCTCCTGGTCCAAAGCTTCAGAAACCAGATCATCCCATGAAATTTTTTGCCTTTCATTATTTCCCCAATTTAAATTTTGCTTCACCTTACCCTTTTCTTTCATAGGAAGAATTTTTAAATTATGACACTGATTTTTCATATGTCCAGGTTTCCTACATCAAAAACAAATAACGTCAGAAGGAATATGAACATCCTTACCATTTTTACCTTTTTTCCACTTTTGCTTATGCTTTGGTGAGCTTTGTGATTTTCTTGAAAAGTCATTGGATTCGTCACCAACTAAGTAATCTTTTTTCGTATTTTTAGCCTTTAGAACAATCGTTTCACCTGCATCCAAAAGTATTTGACCCAAACTTTGCACGTAGGTAATGAGTGAGCCAATCAAATTATCAATAGAATATTCATTCAAATCTTTTGATTCATAAATAGCAACTACTTTAGCATTGAACTTATCTAGTACACAACGATTAATTTTGTTAACTTTTTCAAAATTTGAAAATTCTTTTCCTAAGGCTTGCAATGATGTTATAATTTGAATGAACCTGGTATACATCGTTTCAAAAGGTTTCATGGAAAACAGTTCAAAATCATGCATTAACATATTCAACTTGGATTTCTTGATTTCACTAGTGCCTTCGTATATGGTGTGTAGTTTATCCCAAACTTTCTTACCAGTACTACACGTGGATACAAACATAAAATCTTCAGAATTTAAAGCATAGAAAAAGCAATTTAAAGATTTTACATTCAGTTGAGCATTCAATTGTTCATCCTTATTCTATTGATTAAAAGGAATATAAGTTTTAACTCCATTAACAATACGTGACGGTGATAAAATCATATGCCACATGAGAAAATCAATCGATTGCAAGAAAATAGACATGCGAGTTTTCCAAAAATCAAATGATATATTTTTAAATAAAGGAGATCTGGTGATTGAATAACCTTCTGCAACATTACGATTATCCATGGATCGAAAAATTTAAAAGGTTTTAAAAACTTATTTTATGAATCCCGCTCAGATACCAATTGAAAGTTCGTTAGGTATGTTAAGCCCTATAGAACTGACCCAAGACTAAATAAAGAGAGTGGTGAATTGGTAAAGAAGAAACTTTAAGCAAAATACAAACCAAAATCACCACAAATAAAATAATTGCGAAAATTAAATGCGGAAGAAAATAATAAGAAAGAACACACCGAATTTATAGTGGTTCGGTCAAACCTTGACCTACGTTCACTCCTTGGAGGCACCCTCCAAGTATTGCACTAAAACAAGTGTCTCTCCTTTAGCCCCCACAACTAGGCGGAGAAGCCCTTACAAAATCACTTCCACCATCCCCAGTGCGGCAAAGTCGCCGGGTTCTTTGACACCAAAGAGATCTTCTTCTTTGGTGAACTTCCCTCGAGACAAGCCTTGAATCCGACGGTATTAAGATGCAAGTCTGTTGGAGCAACCGTGTGGAATCCCCCTCTACAATCCCTTGAGTCCCCCCTCACAGGATCTTCTCCCTCTCTCAGACTTCACCCAATCCTCACTCCCTTTCAAGCATTATCTTTAAGTTTTCTCACAAGAACGAAGCTACAATGGTTGCCAAAGACCCTTACAAAGTACCTTGTCATAGCTTAAATAAAAGAGCTAAAAATGATCTCATTAATACAAGTAGCCAACATTATCGTCCAGGACGATAGGCATATCGTCCTAGCCGATTAGTTCAAATATGAGGAAAATCATCCTAAATATCGCCTTGAAATGAAGCTGGCCGATGTATAATCAGCCCGGATGAAATCACCATTAATTTCTTTCCAAAATTGTCAGAGAAATTTTAGAAAAATTATCCTGGATCATCCTGGACGATATTTTATAGTACAGGCCGATCCACCAGGCCGATATCTAAAAATAAGAATTTCCTAAGTAGATCTGGCAGCAGATTCTTTCTGAATTGAGCCTATCTTCCTGGCCGATACAAAATCTTCTAAGATGATGTGTTTTTCATAATGACGGCTGCTTTAATGAGGATGCCCTAATTAGGGTTTCTGCTTTTGGACAGATCGTCCAAGACGATATAAATATCATCCAGGATGATGTTACCAAAAATAGTAAACTCTAGGGAACAGTTAGAAACTCTTATACGTTACAAAGAATCAGGAGCCACAACAAATACAATAGACTCAAGAAAGGAAAAAGTGTACAAACTCACTCAGACCTAGTCTACCCAATCTTGAGCTGGTTCCAAATTACAGTCTGATCATGTGAACCTGAAATGTCAGTACATAAGGCAGTCGTAGAGAAATAAAAATATTTGCTATCATCAAAATCATAAACCATTGATTCACAACACCTTCATATGTTATATAATGTTTATCTCAAATATGTTTACTAGTAGTACTAGTGGAAACACACATGTAGTCTTCAGATTTTAGCAATCTATTAGGCTAAATATCTATCATTTGTATTCCATTCAGAAAAGGTATTTCAATTTTAACACCATTTACTAAATATGAAGGTGCAGAATATCCTTCTTGAACTAGCATCCATATAAGATAATTAACTAATTATAAAAAGGTGGACATTCAAGTTTTCCAAAAATCAAAAGGAATATTATCAAATAGAGGTGGTCAGGTGATTGAATAGCCTTCCGTAGTATTATAATTACCAAATTTAGCCATAGACCTTTTTTTCAAAAGTTTTATAAAACTAAATTTATGAATCTTGCTCTATATGACTTAAAAGTTTATGAGGGTTCTTAAACTTTTATGAACTAGCCCCAGGCTAACCAAGAGGGGGTGCATTGGCAATTTTAAGATTTTCTTAAGGGAAAAAGAAAATCTTTTTGAAACTCTTTTTAATATTTTAAAACAAATAATTTTATCCCATAATATGGAAGCAAAACTAATTTCACAATAATTAAAATTAGAGATTTCAAACATAGAAAATTTACAAAAAATGCAAAAATCAAATGTAGTGAAGTAAATAAAAAGAACACACCAATTTTACAGTGGCTCGATCAATTTGACCTACGTCCACTCTTCAAAAATCTCCTTTTTAGGTATTGCACTAAAAGTAGTGTCTCTCATTTTCCCCTACAGCAAGGCGGAGAAGCCCTTATAAAATCTTTCCACCGATCTGATGAGGTAGAGTATCTTGAATTCTTTTACTACCTGTTGGAGTAGGCAGAGAACCTGCAAATCTTATTACTCTCTCGTAGAGTATGTAGAGAACCTTATGAAAGTTTGTTAGGGATGTTAGGCCCTATATGAACTGGCCCAAGGCTAATAAAGAGAGAGGTGATTTGGAAAAGAAGAAACTTTTAAACAAAGACAAAAACCCAAACCAAAATCACCACAAAAAGGTGCAGAAGAAAATAATGCGGAAGCAATAATAAGAAAAGAACACACCGAATTTATAGTGGTTTGGTCAAACCTTGACCTACGCCCACTCCTTGGAGGCACCCTCCAAGTATTGCACTACAAAAGTGTCTCTCCTTTAGCCCCCACAGCTAGGCGGAGAAGCCCTCACAAAATCACTTCCACCTTACCCGGTGCGACGGAGTCGCCGGGTCCTTTGACACCAAAGAGATCTTCTTCTTTGGGGAACTTACCTCGAGACAAGCCTTAAATCCGATAGTACTAAGGTGCGAGTTCGCCGGAGCAACCGTGTGGATCCCCCACCACACTCCCTTGAGTTCCTCCCCCTCATAGGATCTTCTCCCTCTCAAATTCCACCCTTTCCTCTCTCCCTTTCAAGCTCTCTCTTCAAGTTTCCCCCACAAGAACGAAGCTACAATGGCTGCCAAAGACGCTTACAAAGTGCCTTGTCATAGCTTAAATAGAAGAGCTAAAAATGAGCTCATTAATGCAAGTTGCATAAAGACGGCTGCTTTAATGAGGATGCCCTAAGTAGAGTTTCTACTTTTGTCAGATCGTCCAGGACGATATAAATATCGTCCCGAACGATGTTACCAAAAATAGAAATCTTTTAGGGCACAACAGAAAATCTTTCAAGTTACAAATCATCAGATGCCACATCAAATACAACAGACTTAAGAAATTAAAATGATTACAAACTGACACAGACCTAGTCTACCTAATATTGAGCTGGTTCCAGATTGTAGTCTGATCATGTGGACCTAAAACGTTAGCACATAAGGCAATCATAGAGAAATAAGGAATGTTTGCTATCATCAAAATCATAAACCATAGATTCTCAACAATCTCCCCCTTTTTGATGATGGCAAAACATTTCAATTTGAATTTTCAAAAAAGGCAATTTCTCCTAATCTCCCCCTCACTAGAATAAACCCTTTTTTAAAAAATAAGGGAGAAAAAAAAATATTTTTATTTTTTTTAGTTTTTTGAAAACAAGATACAAAACACGATAACAATACAAAAATTCAATAATGTGTTCTCCCCTTTTGACATTATCAAAAAGAGATGAGGCACAAACAAAAAACAAAACGAACAAGAGATAAAAACGTTCCCTGATCAAGTGAAAAAAAAAATATTCTTAAAATGAGAAAGTTATGTCTTGGTTTTAATCAAAAACTTAGTAGACTTGGATTGACAACGCATAGCCCAGAAAAGGTTAAAAATTCATAATTTGATAATCCAAACTCGTTCTTTTAAAGGCTCAAAAACTTTTTAATCCAGTATCCAAATCAAGGAATAAACGGGAAAAAGAAACATTAATTTTTCAAAACTCCTTTCATAAAACATATCTAATAGAAGATCAATGAACGAATTTTTGAATCAGGAACCAAAATTTTCAAGCACAAGTTTTGAACATATCAAGGATTTTCTTATGTTTTTAGTAGTATAAAAAAAATAAGTATATTTTTTTTTGTGGGCTCATTTTATGCCCTTTATCACTTGAATGTCTCTTTGAGCATCTTTTGATTTTAACACACTTTGTGTGTGCGTGTGTGTGTGTGTATATATATATATATATATATATATATATATATATAATTTGGCATCATTGCGTATCTTTTGGTTTGGCATCATTGGCCACTTTTTTTATTATTTTCAAAAAATATGCTTTCTTTCTTATATTTTCAAAATCAAAGTAAACCCAAATTATTGACAACACGAACATCTTGATTAAGAAAATTTTAAGGTGGATTCAACAATCTTGTAAAAGATTCCTATGCGATAGAAAAAATGTAGGGAGATAAAAAAAATAGTTTCAAAATCCAATTTAAAATATGATGAATATTTTGAATCAAAAGTAAAATAACCTCTTTAAGAAGAGAGACAGAGAAACAAAAAACATGAGTTCCCTTCCTCTGACTATTTTAAAGAAATCAATCACAACTTACCAAAGATTTCAAAAAAAAAAATAGAAAGTAGATTTTTCATTTTTAGAAAAGTGAATGTGTGTGTTGATTAGAGAAAAACTTTCACAAAAAAAAAATTCAAAGAATAAACAAAACTAAAAAATTAAAAAGAAAAAAAAGAAAAACACAAAAACATAAAACAAAAACACGAAAGGCTCTTAACAATTATCTCTTTCCTTGTCTGATGCTTCAGAGACCAGATCTGCCCATGAGATTTTTTTCCTTTCATTATTTCCCCAGATTAAATTTTGCTTTGCCATGCCCTTTTCTTTCGTAGGAATTATTCTTAAATTAGGGCTCTGATTTTTTATATGTCCAGGCTTCCTGCATCAAAAGCAAATAACGTTAGAAGAAATATGGACATCCTTACCACTTTTACCTTTTTTCCACTTTTGCTTATCATTAGATGAGCTTTGTGATTTGCTTGACACGTCATTGCCTTCGTCACCATCTAAGCTATCTCTTTCTGTATCTCCAGCTTTTAGAATAATAGTTTCCTCAGCATCCAAAAGTCTTTGGCCCAAACTTTGCTCGTAGGCAATGAGTGAGTCAATCAAATTATTAATAGAATAATCATTCAAATCTTTTGATTCACAAATAGCAACAACTTTGGCATCAAATTTTTCAAGTAAACAACGAAGAATTTTATTGACTTTTTTAAAATTTAAAAACTCTTTTCCTAAGGCATTCAATGATGTTACAATTTGAATGAACCTAGTGTACATGTCTAAGATCGTCTCATAAGGTTTCATGGAAAATAATTCAAAATCATACATTAACAAATTCAATTTGGATTGCTTAATTTCACTAGTGCTTTCGTATATGGTGTGCAATTTATCCCAAACTCCCTTACCGGTAGTGCACGTGGATACTAACATGAAATCATCAGAATTTAAAGCAAAGAAAAAGCAATTTAAAGATTTTGAATTCAATTGAGCATTGAGTTGTTCTTCCCTATTCCATCGACTAAAAGGAATATCAATTTTAATTCCATTAACAATTCATGACGGTGATGAATAACTAGTTAAAATCATATGCCACATACGAAAATCAATCAATTGTAAGAAAATAGACATGCTAGTTTTCCAAAAATGAAATAAAATATTTTTAAATAAAGGAGGTCTGGTGATTGAATAACCTTCCACAATAGTACGATTAGCCATGGATCAAAATTCAAAAGCTTTTAAAAACTTATTTTATGAAAACTTGCTTTGATACCACTTGAAAGTTCGTTAGTGATGTTAGGCCCTATATGAACTGGCCCAAGGCTAATAAAGAGAGAGGTGATTTGGAAAAGAAGAAACTTTTAAACAAAGACAAAAACCCAAACCAAAATCACCACAAAAAGGTGCGGAAGAAAATAATGCGGAAGAGATAATAAGAAAAGAACACACCGGATTTATAGTGGTTCGGTCAAACCTTGACCTACGTCCACTCCTTGGAGGCACCCTCCAAGTATTGTACTACAAAAGTGTCTCTCCTTTAGCCCCCACAGCTAGGCAGAGAAGCCCTTACAAAATCACTTCCACCTTACCCGGTGCAGCGGAGTCATCGGGTCCTTCGACACCAAAGAGATCTTCTTCTTTGGTGAACTTACCTCGAGACAAGCCTTGAATCCGATGGTACTAAGGTGCGAGTTCGTCGGAACAACCATGTGGATCCCCCACCACACTCCCTTGAGTTCCTCCCCCTGACAGGATCTTCTCCCTATCAAACTCCATCCTTTTCTCTCTCCCTTTCAAGCTCTCTCTTCAAGTTTCACAAGAACGAAGCTACAATGGCTGCCAAAGACACTTACAAAGTGCATTGTCATAGCTTAAATAGAAGAGCTAAAAATGAGCTCATTAATGCAAGTTGCCGATATTATCGTCCAGGATGATAGACATATCGTCCTGGTCGATTAGTTCAAATATGAGGGAAATCGTCCTGAATATTGCCCTGAAATGAAGCTGGACGATACCTAATCATCTTGGACGATCTTGCGATCGGCCAGGACGAAATCCCCATTAATTGCTTTCCAAAACTGCCTGATAAATTTTGGTAAAATTGCTCTGGATAGGCCAGGACGATATTTTATAGTCCAGGCCGATATACCAAGACGATATCCAAAAATAAGATTTTCTTAAGTAGATATGGCGGCAGATTCTTGCTGAATTGAGCCGATCGTCCTGGCTGATACAAAATTGACCAGGATGATGTGTTTTGCATAAAGACGGCTGCTTTAATGAGGATGCCCTAAGTAGGGTTTCTACTTTTGTCAGATCATCCAGGATGATATAAATATCGTCCCGGATGATGTTACCAAAAATAGAAATCTTTTAGGGCACAACAGAAAATCTTCTAAGTTACAAATCATCAGATGCCACATCAAATACAACAGACTTAAGAAAGGAAAAAGATTACAAACTGACACAGACCTAGTCTACCTAATGTTGAGCTGGTTCCAGATTGCAGTCTGATCGTGTGGACCTGAAACATTAGCACATTAGGCAATCATAGAGAAATATGAAATGTTTGCTATCATCAAAATCATAAACCATAGATCCGCAACACCTTAGAATTCATTTACTTCTTCTTGGATTAGATAGAGAACCTTAGACCTATTGCCGATGAAATTTTCCATAGAGCCACCAAGGAACTAAGGAAGAAGCTTAAAGAAGATGGTGGAAACCTTTCTTAGAGCAACCTTTATGAATCCCTCACAACTCCCCCTCACAAGGATCTCTATCTCTCTCTCAATGCTCTCCTCTTTTCCTTCTCTACGCTCTCTCTCAGGTTAAACCAACTGTAAAAGATCTCTCAAAAGATAATATGAGAGATTAAATAGAAAGCCTCCATAAGAATCCTTAACTTTTATTTTTTCATAAAAGATCATCTTGTACGATCTTGATATCATCATGTATGATTAGTATAAAATTACCCTTTTAGCCAGTACGATCAGTATTTCCCTGTACAATTAGTTCAAGTATTTGTACATATCATCTGATATGATTTTGCGATCATCCAGGGCGATTAGTTCAAGATATTATATTGATCATTAGTATGTTATGGGACGATGGGCGGCGATTTACATATCATCCTGCACATCATTCAGAATGTCTAGTATGATCGCTTGTACTATTAGAAGAAAATTATGGTTTTCTTCATGGATGATGGGAGATTATCCCATGAAATATCAATGATCATCCAGTATGATCATTATATATCATCTTGTACTATCTTATTAAAAACTCTAACCATAATTAATCCTCTAATCTTAGGATCAATTTTTTCTTGATTATCATAAGTCATCCATTATGATGTATAATATCCTATACGATTAGAAAAAAAATTTGATGTTTAAAATATTGCCTAAATGGTGCCTGGCAACTATTTTTATGTCTATAATTGATTGTCATATATGATCTGAATCATCATGTATGAATAGTTAGTCAATCTTACTTAATAATGGGAGCCCAACTTTTCTTGATGGGTATCATGTTTATTTCTCTCCTTCCTTAAGCTTTGGCTTTATCGAATTCTTCTAGTTGTGGTCTTTTGGTTTTATGATTATCTGGATGTTGTTGTTGGCTAGCCTATTGGAGGGTCTTGTTTTGTAGAGGCTACTTGTCCTATTTTATCGGGTGACTGATTGTTTGATGGTGGCTAGCATGGTTCTTTTTGGTTATTTGTTCCTTTTCTATGGTGTTTTTTGGGTGATTAGAGGGATTTGGGTTGGGCACCTGGGTTTGTTATGTTGGGTTGCTCTGTCTTGTTATAGCTGCTAGGCCTTTCTTTTGGACTAATGTTGTTTTTTTGGAGCCTGGATGGGAATTCCCTGGGTTGTTAAGGCTAGATTAATTTTGGGAATGGGTGGCTACTCCTTCAGTTGGTTTTGATTGGTACAACATGGAGCTTATTTATTAGGGGGTTGTGGCCGAGGTCTTTTGGTTGGATGGAGCAGCATAAGGCTTTACCTTGTGATCTTTGTGAGATCCATTCTTTCTTGAGCTCCTTATGCCTGAACCCCTCTCATCTTGACTATAATCTTTTGGGTTTGTTTAATGTTTTTTTGGATCCTCACCACTCTATTTTTCTACGTGTCAGGTACTATATTTAGCTGTTATGCTTTTTGGTTGGTTTTGTTCTACTCCTACCCTGGCCTGCTGTCTGGGTTGCTTTATTTATCTAATTTTTTTATGGTGGAGCTAGAATTACATGCATTTGCCTGATTTCTTGGGTTATCTTAAAGTGCTTTCCTACTATATTTTTGACTTTATTTTTCCTATCCATTCGGTTTATGACTGTAATATGACTCACTGGTGGTATTTTTAACCTCTTCCTTATTTTATTTTTTTTCTTCCTACCTTTTTGTGCCTTATACTCTTTTTTGGAGTATCTCTTTTGTGCAGTTCATTGCACTAATGGTTTTTTGGATAGGAAGCTCACTCTGAATGTTGATGGTTATTGCCTTCTATTTTTTGGGTACTTATTCTATCGCACTGTAGAATGTACCTAGGAATTATTGTATTTTTGTGTAGCAGGGATCTTGAGTTTATAGATTTTTTTGGCTTTTATCTTGTAGCTCTTCTGAGCAGAAGAGAGCTCGAGGCCCCTTTAAGGACTTTGTAATTTTTCATTTAATTAATGCGTAGGTCCCTTTGTGGGTTTCCCCTAAAACAATCATCCAATATTATTCACATCATATTGTACGATAAGTTCAAAAATCCATTTTTTTCCTAATTCACTAACTCACTCCCTTGAGAGTGTGTGTGTAATGTTACTAAGCTTGGGGTCGACTAGATACATGACTTGACTGTAGAAAGATAAAAAAAGTACATTAAAATTGAAATTACAGACATACTCAACCCTAGTTTACCTTATCTCAAATTGATTTGCATTATAAGTGAGCTTGTGGACCTAAAAGGTTAGTGAGTAGGCAAACAAAATAGATATGCAATAATAGCAATAGTAAAGAAATAATAAGGTTTATTATAATCAAAATCATAGTATTTGTGCCTAGATTTGTGACAAACACACACTCATATATATATATATATATATATATATATATATATATATATATATATATATATATATATATATATATATATATATATATATATGAGTCCTATAAACAAGATCCAATTTCATATTATACATTAAAAGTTAGGTGATTTTATGTGTGAAGTAGACACATCCTACGCATTAGTATATCAGTTAATCTATTTATATCTATCATTTCATATTACTAAGGAGTAGATTAAAAACCTTTTTTCAAGAAAATCTCATCGGCCCACTCTATTGTATAGGTAACATTTCTCCACCCAACCTAAATTATTAAGTCATTTTTAGTCAGCCTTTTTTTGTTTTAACACATTTCATATCATGTATATTATAATAGTAGACATCATATATACATTTTATGAAATTATCATTATGAAAACTCTTTAAAATGCCTGTTAGACAAAATAAATATTAACTTTACACATATCATGTATTTCATATCAAGATTTAGTATACTAACCCTAATTATTTTGTGAGTATTATTACTCTACTTTTTTAAAAATAATATATATGCAAAACTAACATGTAAAAACATAACATAAACCTGTAAAAATATTTAAGATGACGATACCTATCATATAACAAAAAAGTATATAGAGGAAGTTCATTAGAATGAGAGATATAATATTTTTATATTTTAGGAGAGCAAAAACAAGGATACAACTCAAAATCATTAAAAAAATAGAGTTAGGTTACTTATCTTGATTAAAACACTTTTTGTAACTGGAGCAATAAAAAATATCAGCTAAAACCATGCTTTCTCTCTCCTCTTTTCTCCTAACTATATGCTTTTCTCTCTTCTCCTTAACCTACCATGCATGCAAAGAGATAGAGAGAGAGAAAGAATTGTGGTGAGGTTTTATCAAAATAAATTTAGATGTTTTTATAAAAAAAAAAAATTAATCGTGGCAGTGTCGCAGTGCTCAAGCCCTCGCGACTACAACGTTCACTCAAACCTTTATAAATTTGAGAGCTTGGTGCCAAGCATTTCGTAAACATGGTGCTGAAACACTTCTAGCCAAAATTTCAAATTAACAAAAAAAAAAAAATAGTGAAAATTAAATTTCTTAGGCTGTTACATATGTAACTTTGAAAAATGGAGGAAAGAATCACTGGAATGATTCAGGGAGCTTTGGAGCATGCTTAAATTACTAAATATGGTACTAAAAATTGGTATTCAAATTCAATTGTTTAAAGATAACCCATGAGCACCAGAGCACTAACTTCAATTCTAGAGATAGAAAAAACTTATTATCCACATAGAAATAAGGAATCTACATCGCCTCTATGATGAACAAAGAAAAGGAATTAACAACTAACATATGTATTCTCTAGTGAATTTACAAAGGCAAAACCTCAAGCGAAGTTTAAAACACTCTACCTCAAATCTTATAAAGGAATAATAAATTGTGCTGACCACTTAGCTTATTTCGAGTTAGCTGCTTTCTTGTTAAATATCAATGACAAGTTAAAATCCAATCTATTTTACACCATTTTAAATGGAATCGTAACTCATATGGTTCTCAAGCATCCCTTTAAAGGAAGTAACATCATTCACCAAAGTATTCACCAAAGTTAATAGAATTTTTGACAAAAGATAGTAAAGAGTTTATAAGCCATGTTGATGAATAGATAATAGCCCATAGACTTGTTTCAAAGATTTTTAACATACTTCCAATGGGAGATGCTAAATGTGAAATATCTAGAATTGGTAGTTTCCATTGTCACCTGACACATTATTTGAAAGTTAATAGGAGATAGTTTCGATAGTGGTGTATTAAAAAAGATTAGTTACTTTAGTTGAAGTTAGTAGAAAATATAAGAATATAAAGTCTTGATATGAGGGTTTAATGCACTAATTAAATTTTATAAGAATGATCGATGTAATTTTAAAGTGATTTAATGTGATCCAAATCCCCTACCAAACAAAATACATGGTTAGAAGCATATAATTTGTTATAATTTTTTTTTAGTTATTGGATCCATGAGACCTCAAGCACAACGTTCACTCCCTGTGTAGGTTGAAGTAACGATTATGTAAAAATATTGGTGTGGTGTGTTTGAGCACCTACGATTACAGTTCAATCAAGCACCATTACTAACTAAGACAATGAATAGTTATATTAATTCATGTGGAAATTATACAAATTCAATTACATATTGTTGAATGAAATTGCTGGTACAAACACCATCAAAAAGAACTTATACATTAAGGTTTTTATTATAACATTGATCCAAAAATGTGTTGAGTCTAGTAATTAGGTTGTTAAGCCTAAGTTAATGTCTCAAGGCTACCAAGAGGGGGGTGAATGGGTAGTTTTAAAAAATTTTAATCCCTCTTTGAATTTAAGTTGAACCGAAATGAAAATTTTTCTTTTAAGTTTTTCTAGAAAATATTTTTTAACCACAGAGTTCTTAAAATTAAAAATAAAATGCGGAAACGTAAAAACTGAAAAGTAAATGACACCAGATTTATAGTGGTTCGGTCTATAACCAGACCTACATCCACTCCCTAGAGGCACCCTCTGAGTATTGCACTAATACCAATAGAAACTCTCCTTTTGCACCCATAGCAAGGCGGAGAAGCCTTTACAACACACTCTTTTCACCACTACCCGGTGCGGTAGAGAACCGTCGTCCTTTTACACAATCCCCAGTGTTGGCAGAGAACCGTCCATCCTTTCACACACTTCTAGTATGGGCAGAGAACTCTTCCGTCCTTTCACACTCTCCTAGTGTGGGCAGAGAACCGTCTGTCCTTTTACACTCTCCTAGTGTGGGCAGAGAACCCTTCCATCCTTTCACACTCTCCTAGTGTGGGCAGAGAACCCTACAGCTGTTCACACTCTCCAAGTGTAGGAAGCGACCCTTTCGGCTATTCACACTCTCCAAGTGTAGGGAGCAAACCGGATCTCCTTGACAGATCTTCTCACAAGAAATCTAGAATGAAGAAGGAAAAGAGTGAAGTAATCCCAATTCACAAGTAGAGATTCTTACCTTTGAACTCCAACTGAAGCCTTCACGCTCCAGTGGTAGGAATCCTCCTTTGAATGCACTCTCACACTCTCTCCTTAGCTATTCTCTCAAGAGGCACGAAGATCAAATGACAAAAAGATTGGGTGGCAGTCTAATTTGGACTATTTATACAAAAGACAAGAAAAACTGCACAAAAACTGCAAATTTTCAATTCTGTACGCAGTGGATCGTCCCGTACGATAGTGGATCGTCCTGGACGATTTTACTTAAACGCTTTGAAACGACCCTATTTGTATATGTGTACGAAATGTCTTCGTACACACTGATCATCCCGTACGAACTAAGTTCGTCTGGTATGAACGGTTATTACTAGGTCGGTTCTAGAAACTGCTGAAAACCATTCTAAGTCGGTTAATTGTCTGGACGAAAATTGGTTCGTCTGGACAAAATTTTTACAAAGACCAGATCGTCCTGGACGATAATTAATTTCGTCTGGACGAAAATTTTATAGAGACCAACTTGTTTTCTGACGATAATTAATTTCGTCTGGACAAAAATTTTATAGAGAGCAACTCATTTTCTGACGATAATTAATTTTGTCTAGATGAAAATTTTACAGAGACCAAGTCGTCCTGGATGATATTTAATTTCATCCTGGACGAATAGGACTTAGAAAATTTTTCAAGCCAGTTCCTATTTGTTCTATGTGCTCAATAGGAGATAAATGTCTGATCGTCCCGTACGATCTGATATCGTCCCGTACGATCAGTATAAATTTTATATGATCTCCTTATGTGTGTGTAGGTTTATATTCACTCAATTACAATCACTCCCTTTCAAATTTAATTCAAAGAAAAGTACAAGCTTCAAATTCACAAAGTATCTCATATTGAATTTGATTTGAAGTCTTCGTAGTCTGGAGTTTGATTTTCCTGAATTGTTAGTACACACAAGAGCAAATACAAATCTTCTAAAATTGTTAGGAGATAACTACACATTTGAACAATAATGTTTGGAATCATCAAAACTATACAAGCTGCAAAAATGTAAACCATGTAAATAGCAACTATCTTAAAAATCTCGCCCTTTTTGATGATGGAAAAACAATTATTGTTTGTATGATTTCAATTTAAACAAATCTCCTAAACTCCCCCTGAATTGATGAATACATGAAAATAAGGAGGCATTTTGAAGCAAAGAACAATATTTTTATTTTTGAAAATTTTTTTAACAAAATTACACAAGCCATAGACACAAAGTCATACACAAAGTCAAACACAAAATCAAAATGCAAACAAAATAAACAAAACAAACAAAACATACAAACACAATAATTTCTCCCCCTTTTTGACAACAACAAAAAGTGAAGAAGAAATAGACAAGAAATATAAGTAATTATATGAAATTCATTTGAAAATTTAATCTAAATGGTGATTGACATAAGTTATGCAATCTAAAACTAATAACATTAGGTAAATCATCGAAATTCATAGAATTTAAGAAGTGATATAACATTGTAAGTAAGAAGAATTTATCAAAAATATGATTCAATTTAGACATTTGAATATAGAAAATCATTACAAGAGAGATGAATAAAAATTCTATATTTCAAAGTTCAATAGAATATAAATGAACATAAGATCAATTTGAATTAAGAGATTGAAAGAATTTGGAAAGAAGAGAATTACCACATGTGGCGCTTTGCGTATCTTTTTCAAATTTTTGGCACATTTTTGTGCATCTTTTGACGTTGGGCTAATTTTGTGCCTCTTTTTCATATTTGCGAACCTTTGCGCATTCTTTTTTATTTTTATACTCTTTGTACAATTTTTAAGAGTAATTGAAACCAATTCTTTCCAAAATCAATAATCTAAAATTTCAAATTTTTCTAAGTGCATAAATATCACTTGAGCAAAGAAAGACAAAATAAGAAAACATCTAAATTGCAATAATAATATTAACTTTTATGTAGTCTAAATGAATAGACATTAGATTAAAAATTCTAATTATGACAAGTTATAAATAAATTTTAAATTTAGAAAGACTAGATTTTCGAATGTAATTAATCTTAATTCACAATCTAATTTAAGCACAATTAGGATTAAAAAGACTAATGAAATTCATAAGAACTAAACACATTTAAAAAACAATCCAAAATCAAAATCAACTACAACATATATTGATATTTATGAAAAGGATTACAGGATCATTTCATAATATCAATACAAAAGAAAATACACTAAAGTTTAAAACAAAGACAAACAAAGACAAAACCACAGACTCTAAAATAAACTCATTCAAAACACACAAAAATCACAAAATCAAAACAAAATTAAAACAAATAAACTAAGAAAACATAAATATCAATGTTGCAAAAACATTTTTATTTAAGCATTCAAATCAATAACACCAAGCCTTGTTCTTAATGTATTGAAGGTATCAAAGGCTAAAAGTTTTGTAAAAATGTCTGCAAGTTGATTTTCAATTGAAACATGAGTAAGTTCAATTTCTCCCTTGGATACATGATCCCTTATGAAATGATGCCTTATGTCAATGTGTTTGGTTCTAGAATGTTGAATAGGATTTTTGAAAATGCACTAGTATTGTCACAATAAATTGGAATAGTGTCTATAGTTAATCCTAAATCAATCAATTATTGTTTTAACCAAAGTACTTGTGCCACACAACTTCGTAATGCAATGTATTCTGCTTCTGCAGTAGATAGGGCTACTGAATTTTGTTTCTACTGGACCAAGAAACTAATGAATTTCCAATGAATTGACATGTTCCAGAAGTGCTTTTCCTATCCACTCTACAGCCTGCAAAGTCAGAATCTAAATAACCAATAATTTCAAATGAAGAGCTAAACTTAGGATACCAAATCCCTAAGTTTTGAGTTCCTAGTAAATATATTAAAATCCTTTTCACTGCTGTCAAATGTGATTCTTTTGGATCTGATTGAAATATAGCACATAAGCAAACACTGAACATAATATCTGGTCGTCTAGTAGTCAAGTAAAGTAAAGATCCAATAATCCCTCTATATTTCTTTTGATCATCAGATTTTCCCTTAAGATCCTTATCCAACTGAACTGAGGAACACATTGGTGTACTAACAGGTTTAGCATTGTCCATTTCATATTTTTTGAGGATGTCCTTAATATATTTAGTTTGACTAAGAAATATATCTTCCTCAAGTTGCTTAATGCTAAATCCTAGAAAGTAATTTAAATCTCCCATTAGACTCATTTCAAATTCACTACTCATTGTTTTAGAAAAATCATCTCAAAGATTTTTATTTGAAGATCCAAAGATGATATCATCCACATAAATTTGAACAATGAGTATATCCTTTCCAAATTTCTTTAAAAAGAGAGTTGTATCCACACTTCCTTTTTCAAAAGATCTTTCAAGTAGGAAGATGCTCAACCTCTCATACCAAGCCCTAGGTGCCTGTTTCAATCCATATAATACCTTTTTTAACTTGAAAACATGATTTAGGTATTTAGAATTTTCAAAACCTGGAGGTTGTTCTACAAAAATATCTTCTTCAATTACCCCATTTAAAAAGGCACTTTTGACATCCATTTGAAACAATTTAAAACCTTTAAAATAGGCAAAGGCAAGTAAAACCCTAATTGCTTCAATTCTTGCTACAGGGGCAAAGGTCTCCTCAAAATTAATTCCTTCAATTTGATTATACCCCTTAGCAACTAATCTAGCCTTATTTCTAATGACTGCTCGTGAGTCATTCATTTTATTTTTAAACACCCACTCGGTTCCAACAACACTTTGATCTTTTGGCCTTGAGGTTAATTCCCAAACATTATTTCTTACAAATTGATTCAACTCTTCTTGCATGGCCAATATCCAAAATTCATCAGAAAGTGCTTGATCAATATTAGTGGGTTCTATTGTTAAAATAAAGGCTGAATGATTGACTTCCTTGTTTAATCCACGCCTAGTTCTAACACCCTCATTAGGTTTACCTATAATCAATTCTCTTGGGTGGTTTTTAGAAAATCTCAAATCACTAGGCAAAGGGTTTTCTCTCTCCAAATTTTCTTCCACATTTTCTTCCAAATTTATTCTATCAATCTTTTGGGAGTTTTCTTTAATCTCATCTTCAACAACATTTGGCTCTTCGAAATTTCTAGATTCATCAAATACAACATGTGTGGTTTCTTCAATGACTAAAATTCTTTTATTGAATATCCTATAAGATTTTCCAACACTTGAATATCCAACAAAAATTCCTTCATCTGAATTTGGATCAAATTTTCCTAAGGCAGATTTTCCATTATTATGAATGAACACCTTGCAATCAAATACATGCAAATGAGACAAATTAGGTGTTCTATCTTTTAGCAACTCATAGGGTATTTTATTTTAATTTGATCTCACATTCACCCTATTCAGAACATAACATGCAGTGCTAACCGCCTCAGCCAGAAAATATATAGGAAGTGAGTATTCTGCCAACATTGCTCAGGCGGCTTCTATTAATGTTCTATTTTTTCTTTTCAACTACCCCATTTTGTTGATGGGTTCTAGGTGCAAAAAAATTGTGATCAATTCCTTTTTCTTTACAAAAATTTTCAAATTTTTCATTTTCAAATTCTCCTCCATGATCACTTTGTAAAAAAATTATTTCACATCCTAGTTTTCTTTGAATCCAAGTTGAAAATTTTCTGAATTCCTCAAATGATTCACTTTTATGAAAAAGAAATCTAACCCAGGTGAATCTTGAGAAATCATCCACTATAACAAATCCGTATACCTTCTCTCCTAGACTTACAGTTCCTACTGGTCCAAAAAGATCCATGTGAAGAATTTCTAAAGGTTTACTGGTCCTAAGATCTTTATTGGACTTAAAAGAGGACTTCACTTGTTTTCCTAATTGACATGCATCACAAAGGTGGTCCTTAGTAAAGTCTAGTTTTGGTATACCTCTCACTAAGTTCTTTTGGATAATTCTCCTAAGGTTTTTCATACTAGAATGACAAAGTCTCCTATGCCAAAGCCATGATTCATCAGAAATAGTTTTCAAACATAAAGCAGTAGGAGATTGAATTGAATTCAAATCTAGCATGTAAACATTATTTACTTTTTTCCATTTAAAACTTCTTTCCCATTTAGGCTTAAAATGCAGCTAGTAGGTAAAAATTTTACATTATATCCCTTGTCACATAGCTGACTTATACTTAACAAATTATGTTTTAAGCCTTCAACTATTAACACATTATCTATAAAAAAGTTTTTGAAATTTCCAATCATACCTGATCCAACCACTTTCTTTGTGGTATTATCTCCAAGTATAACCTTGCCTCCATTCCTGGCTTCCAACGTTATGAATTGAGAAGTATCTCTAGTCATATGCTTTGAACATCCACTGTTAAGGTACCATATGCTCCCACGAGGTCTTGTGTGAGAGCACTCTTGCAAAACTCTCAAATGTTAGACTTGGGAACCCAAACAAGTTTAGGTTCACCTTGTAGCAATTTATAATCAGATGCATGTATGATATGTCTAGGTTTATGCATCTTAGGTCTCCACACCAAATTAGATTTATTCTTCAAAGTACAGGTGTGAGCTATATGTCCCAAAAATCCACAATTATTATATTTAACATTAGGAAAAATATTCCTAAGTTTTCTTCCATATGATTGTCTTCTAAGGGATTTCATGAATTTAGGATAATATTTAGGATTTATAAAATCTTCAAGTTTAGGGGGTTTCCTATTATCCTCGAGAGCTCTTATTGTCAGTTTATAGAATCAATTCATATCTTCCAAGATTTGATTTGTATAATTGATTCTATATATTTTTCTCTCTGATTTATCCTTAAAATTCTTAAATTCTTTTTCAAAATCAGCATAGGATGGTTTTAAATTCTCAAAATTCTTATTCAAGTCATCATATTTGTCAAGTAGTTTCATGTGGTTGTTATCTATTAATGCATGATCTTTCCTAAGGATTTCATGTTCTTTCTTAAGTTCTTCCAAATCTAAACTCAAACTAGCATGCACCTTTTTTATTTTCCTATATGCATCATGCATGTGTTCAGAAACTTCAAATAATTCATCATAGGTTAAGTCACATACCTCTTCTTGATCTGAGTGTTCAACATTATCTGCCATCAAGCAAAGGTTGGTGACTTCTTCTTCTTTTTCAGTCTTAGATGAGTCTGAAGCTGAGTCCGCCCAGAAAGCTCTTTGAAACTTCTTCTTGCCCTTCTTTACCATTGGTTTCTCCTCTACCTTCTCCTTGCTAGGAGTGGCTTTGAGTTTTGGGAAATCAGTCTTTATATGACCTGGTTTCCTGCATTCATAACAAATCACTTCATTAGAAACTTTGTCATTTCTGTTAAACTTACCTCTATTCCATTGTTGGCGTCTCTTCTGCTTCCTCTTTAAAAATCTTATGAATTGTCTTGTCATCAATGCAATATCATCTTCATCCTCAGGTTGTGAGTGTTCACTCTCTGACTCTTCCACCTTTAGTGCAATATTCTTCTCCTTTCATGGTTCAACTGCATCAATCTTTCTTTGACTTACTCCTTGCTCATAAGCAATGAGTGAACCAAGAAGATTGTTAATAGATTATATGTTTAGATCTTTAGACTCTGTAATTGCAGTAATTTTAGCATCATAAGCAGTAGGTAAACATCAAAAAATTTTATTAACCATTTCAGCATTAGTTAATTCCCTACCAAGTGCATGCAAAGAAGTGACAATTTGTGTGAATCTTGTGTACATGTATAAAATAGATTCATTAGGTTTCATGCGAAACAATTCATAATCATGTAACAAGATATTGAGTCTTGATTGCTTAACCTCATTTGTCCCTTCATAAGTTATACAAAGTCTATCCCATATGTCCTTTCCACTTTTACAAGTAGAAACCTGCATGTAGTCTTCAGATTTTAAAGCACAAAAGAAACTATTTAGACATTTGGCATTTAGTTGTGCTAAGTCACGTTCTTCTATAGTCCAATCTGCAAAAGGTGTTTCTACCCTAACTCCATCAACTAATCTAGTTGGTTTTGTGTAACCTTCTTGGACTAGCATCCATATGTGATAATCAAGTGACTGTAAGAAAGTAGACATGCGTGTTTTCTAAAAATCAAAAGGAATATTGTCAAACAGTGGAGGTCTAGTGATAGAGTAACCCTCAGGTGAGTTTCGGTTTCCGATTGTAGCCATCTACGTTAATCAAAAAGTAGTTCAAACTTATGATTTTGAAACGAAGCTCTGATACCACTTGTTGAGTCTAGTAATTAGGTTGTTAAGCCTAAGTTAATGTCCCAAGGCTACCAAGAGGGGAGGTGAATTGGTAGTTTTAAAAAATATTAATCCCTCTTTGAATTTAAGTTGAACCGAAATAAAAATTGTTCTTTTAAGTTTTTCTAGAAAAAGTTTTTCAACCACAGAGTTCTTAAAATTAAAAATAAAATGCAGAAACGTAAAAACTGTAAAGTAAATGACACCAGATTTATAGTGTTCGGTCTATAACCAGACCTACATCCACTCCCTAGAGGCACCCTCTGAGTATTGCACTAATACTAATAGTGACTCTCCATTTGCACCCACAGCAAGGCGGAGAAGCCTTTATAACACACTCTTTTCACCACTACCCGGTGCGGCAGAGAACCATCATCCTTTTATATAATCCCCAGTGTTGGCAGAGAATCGTCCGTCCTTTCACACTCTCCTAGTGTGGGCAGAGAACTCTTCCGTCCTTTCACACTCTCCTAGTGTGGGCAGAGAACCGTCCGTCCTTTCACACTCTCCTAGTGTGGGCAGGGAACCCTTCCGTCCTTTCACACTCTCCTAGTGTGGGCAGAGAACCCTATAGTTTTTCACACTCTCCAAGTGTAGGAAGCGACCCTTTCGGCTATTCACACTCTCCAAGTGTCGGCAGCGAACCGGATCTCCTTGACAGATCTTCTCACAAGAAATCTAGAAGGAAGAAGGAAAAGAGTGAAGTAATCCCAATTCACAAGTAGAGATTCTTCCCTTGGAAGTCTAAGTGAAGCCTTCACGCTCCAGTGGTAGGAATCCTTCTTTGTATGCACTCTCACACTCTCTCCTTAGCTATTCCTTCAAGAGGAACGAAGATTAAATGACAAAAAGATTGGGTGGCAGTCTAATTTGGACTATTTATACAAAAGACAAGAAAAACCGCCCAAAAACTGCAAATTTTTAATTCTGTACGCAGTGGATCGTCCCGTACGATCGTGGATCGTCCTGGACTACGGTCGTACGGGACAATTTTACTTAAATGCTTTGAAACGACCCTATTTGTATATGTGTACAAAATGTCTTCGTACACGCTGATCGTCCCGTACGAACTAAGTTCGTCCGGTACGAACGGTTATTACTAGGTCGGTTCTAGAAACTGCTGAAAATCGTTCTAAGTTGATTAATCGTCTGGACGAAAATTGGTTCGTCTGGACGAAATTTTTACAGAGACCAGATCATCCTGGACGATAATTAATTTCGTCTGGATGAAAATTTTACATAGAGCAACTCAATTTCTGACGATAATTAATTTCTTCTGGACGAAAATTTTACAGAGACCAGATGTTCCTGGACTATAAATAATTTTGTCTGGATGAAAATTTTACAGAGAGAAACTCATTTTCTGACGATAATTAATTTCATCTGGACGAAAATTTTACAGAGACCAAGTCATCCTGGAGATATTTAATTTCGTCCCGGACGAATAGGACTTAGAAAATTTTTCAAGCCAGTTCCTATTCGTTCTATGTGCTCAATAGGAGATAACTTTATAATCATCCCGTACGATCTGATATCGTCCCGTACGATCAGTATAAATTTTATATAATCTCCTTATGTGTGTGTATGTTTTTATTCACTCAATTACAATCACTCCCTTTCAAATTTAATTCAAAGAAAAGTACAAGCTTCAAATTCATAAAGTATCTCATGTTGAATTTAATTTGAAGTCTTTGTAGTCTGGAGTTTGATTTTCTTGAAATGTTAGTACACACAAAAGCAAATACAAATCTTCTAAAATTGTTAGGAGATAACTACACATTTGAACAATAATATTTTGAATCATCAAAACTATACAAGTTGCAAAAATGTAAAGCATGCAAATAGCAACTATCTTAACAAAATGTATGTGGATGCATCTGATAATTCAAACACATGCATGTCAATTTCATATTGTTTGGTGAGTCTTGAAGATTGATTTGTTTATCAATATATGGTGTAAATTTGATATGAGTGTATAACCCAAATTTTATGATTTTAAGTCAATCACAAAAGTTGATGAGCTTGCCTGTGTAACATATATTCAACAAAGTGGTTTGCCATAATTATAGCAAAGCCCCTTTTCTTATTTGGTAATAAGTTTGGCTGGAATAAGTAATTTTTTGAAGCCCAGAATCTAAAATGGATGAATTATTCATTTATCTTTTAGATAAGTAACAGCTAAAGCTATCTAATATCATCTATTAGTAATAAACAGTAAAATAGATTCTAAAATTTAAAACATCAATATACACATCCATATTTGATCCCAAAAATTATATACAATACTCAAGATCTATACAATCATATCATAACTCCTCTATCCCGAGTATAAAAGAATAACTAAAAAATAAAAACTAAAGAATACTGACCAACCTCTTACCTTTGTTTACCAGCTCTGACCTGGAATCATTTAACAACATATAATGAGATTAAAAAGCCTAGGAGGTCACCAAAATCTATAATTAAATTCAAAGCACGATAAAGGAGTAATATGCTTATCAATAATCAAATTGTAATAGCTTCATTTATTTGATCATTGAATTAATAAAAAAATAGTAAAATTTACATGTAGTTGTAGTAGAATATATAAATAATAAAATATCATGATATAGAAGCCAATAAAGAAAGAAATCAGTACACATATCAAATTTATAAAGCTATCATCATATTTGTAATACTAATCAATACATAAATTTGATAAAGCATCGATTCAAAACATCAATAAAGATTGTGGAAATTGAATCAATATAGTAAATCATATAGAAATATACTCATGTTATCTAGATATTTTATATCATGTGCTTAATATCAGTATAGTGAATCAGTTGTATTAAATAATATAACTATCTAAATTAATAACAATAATAATCTGCTAGTTAGAGTAATATAATAATATAATAATAGTAAATCCATGCAGTAACAATAAACCCATACAATAATTGGAAAAATGCACCATCAACATGCATTTTAGTAGTCACACTAAATAAATAAGAAGTCCTGGCTATCACTATAATTTTCAGTGTTAGTAGTAAATCGTTGGCTCAGTAAATATAGTCATTATTCTTTGCTCATCGGCACAGTAATAATCTCCTTATAAATCCAAACTAATATATCAAATGAATTAGTAGAGGATAATATCAAATCATAATATTTAAAGGAAAGCCCGTCGGTCCACCATCCTATATAGGTTAATCGGTCTCCAACCAATGAGTAAACTAATCTTTACTTATTTTTTTCACACAGGCATATTATTATTATAATATTATAACAGTAATAATAACCAGCTCTTACTCAAACACATATCCAAAATAATTTTCAATGCATTGCAATAAATAACGCATAATTAAGCATAATTCAAAAAATTTCAATATATACTAATGGTAGAAAAAAAAACATCATATGCAAAAATTCATATTTTCAAAAAAATTACAAAATTACTAGGGATTACGTAAAATGATGTTTAAAGATTTTTATTATACTACACCACTCTATTTTTAGAGGTTAAAATAAATTTCTAGATAAATAAAATCATTATACTGTCAAAATTATCTGATAAAAAAATCTCAAATAAATACTCAAAATGCTCATAATCATGATCTCTATAATATACAAAAAGTTATGCGGTAAAACTTTATCAATACAAAGTTATTCACATTTTTTGTAATAGAAATACAAATTTGACTAGAAAAATACCAAAAATATAAAATCTTTGAAATGAGAAATAGGGTAAAGGTTCATTACATTGAGATGAATAAATCTCCCAATTGCGTCGATGGACGAAAATCGCTTCGCAACCTCCAAATCTGAATTTCTCTTTATTCTCTCATCACAAATCTTGCTTAATCTCCCTTAAAAGTCTCTATTTGCCAAAATGTGAAGGGAAAAATGTTTTAAAAGCTTTCTTTTTAATTAATGACATTAGATATTTTAATAAAATAATAATTTAATATTATATTATTAATTTAATCAATTTCTTTTAGTATAAAATTCAAATAATATTTTAAAAATTCAAAATTATAAAAAAAATTATTCAATAAATAAATTATTTTATTTAAAAAATATCTGTGAAATTGGTTTATAAAATAGACACGTGATGGTCCAAAAATTCTCACTTGTACTAGTAGATATCAATTTCTTAAGGATTTTCACCGGAGCCCGAAATTTATGAAAAAATTTATGTAAATAAAATACCAAAATGAAAATTCTATGAAGAAGATGGATTGTGATTTGAATTTATAATGACTCCACAAAAATTAGCAAAATCAAAATACGGGGTATTATAATCTATCCACCTTAAGAAAATATCGTCCATGACATCTTTCTTAAGGATTCAGGCATAAAATCAATATAAATCAAATCAGTATAATTAAAACTCAAATCAAATCAAATATAAATGAAAACTCATTAAAAACCATATAGTGATGTAGTTCATTTTATCACATGTCATTTAAATTTTCAAAGCAAACTAATGCACCTAAACCACCCATCCTACCAAACTCTCAATCAAATCTTACAGCTCTGTTAACAATCAATTCTTTCAACAATTATGCTCTAATACCAATTGTGATTACAAAAAATCTAATTTGGAAGAATTATCTATTTATCTTTTAAATAAGCAATACAAGATCTACCTAACATCATCTATTAGTAATAAAAGTAAAGCAAATTCTAAACTTTAAAACATCAATGTACTAATCCATATTCGATCCCAAAAATCATATACAATACTCAGGATCTATATAATCATATCATAACTAATCTATATTGAGTATAAAAGAAGAACTAAAAAAAATAAAACTTGAAGAATCATGACAAGACTTATACCCCTGTTTGCCTACCCTTACTTAAAATCATTTAACCACAGAACTAAAAAACACCAACAGTCGCCAAAACCTATAACTAAACTCAAAGCATGTTAAAGGAGCAATTTGTTTGTCAATAGCAAATCATAATATATACATTTATATAATCATTAGATTAATGCAGAAATAATAAAATTTACATGCAGTAGTAGTATAATATATAAATAGTAAAATTTTATGGTAAAAATGCCAGTTAAGAAAGAAATTAATAAGTGTAAAAAATTTATAAAGCAATCATCATATCCATAATACCAATCAGTATAAAAATAAGTTAAAACATATAATCAAAACATCGATTATGACTATGAAAATTGAACCAGTATAATAAAATCATATCATAATGTACATATGCTATCTAGACATTCTATATCATGTGCTTATTATATCACATACTTAATATCATTACAATGGATCAGTAATATTAAATAATATCAATATCTAAATCAATAAAAATAATAATCTAATGGCAGGAGCAGTAGAATAATACAATAATAATAAATCGTGCAATAATAATAAATCTATATATTAATAAGAAAAATGTCTTAAGAATATACATTTCAATAGTCACACTAAATAAGTAAGTAGTCTTAACTATCACGGTGTTTCTCAATATTAGTATCAGTATTAGTAAATAGTTGGCTCAGTAAGTAGAGTCGTCACTCTTTGCTTATCGGCACACAAATAATCTTCTTCTAACTCTCAACTAGAGTATCAAGTGAATGAGTAGTGGATAACACAAACCAATATATTTAAAGGAAATCCCGTCAAACAACCATCTTATATATGTTCTCCAACCAATGGGTCAACCAGTCTTTACTTATTTGTTTCAATCACACACATATTATTATCACAATACTATAACATTAATGGTACCAACTATTACTCAAGCACATGACCACATTCATTTTCAATTCTTTATAGCAAATAATATAATTGAGCATAATTTAAAAAATTCTAAGATGTACTTCTTATGATTGTTATAATTTAGTTTTTCAATTGATTGAGATTCTTGCAACATATATATTTTTATGATACTAAATATTATGGAGGTCAACCTTAGAGTCTAAAGGTTTTCACTTGAGTAGATCTAAAATGGAATATATGGAGTGTAATTTTAGTAGTAATAGACCTAGTGAGGGGATTATGACTTTGGGAGATCAAGTCATTAATAAGAGTACACGTTTTAGATATCTTGGATCTATTGTTCAGAGTGATGGTGAAATAGATGGGGATATTATCAGCAGAATTCAAGTTGGATGGTTGAAGTGGAGGAATGCATCGGGCTTGTTATGTGATAGAAATGTACCCCTCAAACTTAAGGGAAAATTCTATAAGATGGTAGTGAGGCCTGCAATGCTTTATGGTGCTGAATGTTGGCCATTAAAAGAGAAGCATAATACTAAGTTAAGCGTGGCAGAGATGAGGATGCTCAGGTGGATGAGTGGCTTTACCCTTAGAGATAGGATACGAAATGAGAATATACGTGAAAAGGTTGGAGTAGCTCCAGTAGAAGATAAGATTAGAGAAAGTCGCCTTAAATGGTTTGGACACATAAAACGGCGGCCTTGCGATGACCCGATTTGGAGAGTAGAGGTATTAGATTTGACTTATATTAAGAAAGGTAGGGGTAGACCTAAAAAGACTTGGTTAGAAAATATTAGGAATGACCTTTCTTTATTAGATTTAAACGAGAATTTGACTTTTAATAGGACACAACGGAGAAAAAGGATTCATGTAGCCGACCCCACGTAGTGGGATAAAGGCTTGATGTTGTTGTTGTTGTTGTTGTAAATATTATTATTTTAATCACTATTTCTCCTAACATATTTTGTATATACTATTTTTGTTATTTACGTGTACTAATATTTTAGGAAATCATTCTCCAGAGTGTTAAAGACTTTAAATCATATTAGATTAGATTTTATTATAACTGGAAATCTATACTTTTCTTTTTATTGAGTTTGGAGAGTGTATTTGTAATTGAGTAACTGTGCACACACACATTGGGGGAGTGCTCAAAATTTGTAATTTTTAAACTGATCATACTATAAGAAGTCATTTTTTATAGGACAATTTGTTCAGCTATTTTCTAAGTATAACTACATACTTACAGATAAACGAACTATAGAAAGAAAATTTTTCTAAGTGTTAATCGTACTGTATGAAGGGCTCTTCATATAGATGATGTCTAGAGTGCAAATTGGATGAGTCCCCTTTTTGTCCAAAAGAATTCAAAACTTTTTTCTGAATTATTCATACTGTATGATTTGTTATTTGTATAAATAACATCTAGAGCATGAATTAGATGGGTCCCTTTTCAACCCGATGAATCCTAGAGTCTATTGAAAGGATTGTACTGTATGATGTCATGATCATACAGATGACCTTCAGAGTACAAATTAGAAGGATCCCTTTTGGTCCCGATGAATGCCAAGACTTTTTAAATGTGTCATACTGTATGATGTCATGTTTGTACATATGACATCTAGAGTACAAAAATATGGGGAACCTTTCATCCCAACGAAATTGAAAATTTTTCTAACTATTCATACAATACGAACTTGATTCATACTGGATGACTATGGTGTATAAAAATATTTCATACAGATTCACATAAGGTTTGTAAGCAACAATTTTTGAATGGTTTGTACGTATGAAAATATGATCTATTATACATTCGTACTTACTCAAAATGGAAAATTTTAGTTTTCTAGATGGTTTTTTATATCTTTCATATAAAAAGTCCTTAAAAACTAATGTGAAAAGAGTTGTTCTTCATGATTTTTCAAGATCGAGTGAAAAAGTGAGTGTGGGAGAGTGTTTGAGAGAGATTTCTTGTAAGTGGAGTTTGAATAGTTCAGAAGGTTACTCAAAGGTAAGAATCTCTTTTGGTTTTTGGTTACTACTCTTCATTTTCTTCTTTCTAGTTGCTCGAGAGAATATCTTTAAGGAAATTCTGGTTCACTGTTAACACTTGGAGGGTGTGAAAGGATGATAGATCTATACTGACACTTAGAGGGTGTAAAAGGATGAAGATTCTCTACCAACACTTGGAGAGTGTGAACAGACGATGGTACTCTACCGATACTTGACGGGTGTGAAAGGACGACAGATCTCTACTGCACAAGGGATTGGTGGAAGTGAGGAAAATTATAAAGGCTTCTCCGCCTTACTATGGGAGTAAAAGGAGAATTACTTTTGGTAATAATGTAATACCTGAAGAGGGACTCTTTAGGAGTGGATGTAAGTCTTGTTAGACCGAACCATTACAAATATATGTGTGAATTTATTTTCTTCTTTTTTATTTTTTGCACTTTAGTATTTTTGGTTGAAAATTTTACTTTTACAAAATAACAAAAATCATTTTTCTATTAAAAAATTCTAAGAAATTTTTTAAATTATCAGTTCACCCCACTCTTGGTTAGCCTTGGGACAATTACGTAGGTTTAACAACCTATAAGGAATCAACAAATGGTACTAGAGGTTTGTTTCAAAACTATATGTTTATACTACTTTTTGAAAATGATAATGACTACATTTAGAAATTGAAATAAACCTGAAGGGCATTTGATCACTAGACCTCAGCTATTTAATAATATCCTTTCAATTTTTGGAAAACACGTATATCTATATTTCTTCAATCACTTGTCTATTGCATGTAGATTTTAGTTCATGAAGGGTATACTAGGATAACTAGACTTGTTGATGGCAATGGAGTTGGAACAGCTTTTGTTGACTGGACTGTAGAAAATTATGACTTAACATAATTAAATGCAAAATAATTAAATAGTTTCTTTTGTGTACTTAAGTCTAAAGGTTGTTTATGGATTTCTACTTGCAAAAGTGGAAAGGACATTTGGGATGGGCTTTGTATTACATATAAAGAAACTAATGAAGTAAAGCAATCCAATGAATCCATTTCTAACCTGTACACAAGATTCACTCAAATAGTCACTTCTTTGCATGCATTAGGTAGGGAACTAACGAATGCTAAAATGGTTAAAAAAATTCTTCATTATTTTCCTATTGCATATGATGCTAAAATTATTACTATTACATGGTCGAAGGATTTAAATGTTTATTCTATTGAAAATCTCTTTGGATCACTAATTGCTTATGAGCAAAGAGTGACTCAAATAAGGATTGATGCAGGAGAATAGAGAAAGGAGAATAACATAGCACTGAAAGTCGATGACTCAGAGAGTGATCAATCACAACCTGAGGATGAGGATAATATTGCCTTGATGACAAGACAATTTTGGAGTTTTCTTAATAGGAAGCAAAGGAGATGCCAGTAGTAGAATAAAGATAAGTTCCACAAAAATATTAAGGTTTCTAATGATGTGTTTTATTATGAATGCAAGAAACCTGGACATATAAAAATGGATTGCCCAAATCTTAAAGCCACCCTAATAAGGAGAAGGTAGAGGAGAAAACAAATATAAGGAAGGGCAAGAAGAGATTTCAGAGAACTTTTTGGGTGAATTATGCTTTAGATTTGTCAGAAATAGAAAAGAAAGAAGAAGTCATCAACTTGTGCTTGATGGAAGGTAGAAGCTCCTGCTTGAGGTTTCTAAAAGAATTTATAGAGTATATATAAAACTCAAGAAAATATTTGCTAGATTGAACTTAGAATTGCAAGAGTTACAAAAAGAGCATGAATCCCTTAGGAAAGATCATGCATTGATTGACAACAACCACATGAGCTTATTAGTTGAATTTGATGATTTGAATAAGCAAAATGATCTTCTAAAATCATCCTACACTAAAATAGAAAAAGTATTTAAAATTTTTAAGGATGAATCTGAAAATAGATAGCACTATTTAAAATATAATATTAATGTGTTAGAGGATGTAAACATATTTGTTAAGTTGAAAGTAAAAGCTCTTGAGAAAAATAAGACATCTCCAAAACTCGAAGATTTTACTAAGATTTTATTAATCCTATTTTGAGGTCAAAAATCTTAAAACCTAGGAAGAGATAGATTTATTAACATAGATTAAAAAATCCTTTTCTTAAAGTTAAGTGCTTTACTTGTTGGATGATTGGACATATTTCACACACATATACTTTACATAGAAAAACTAATTTAGTATGGAGACCAAAGATGCATAAAATAAGATATATCATACATGGATCTAGTTTTAATTTACCAAAAGGAGAACACAAACTTGTTTGGGTTCCCAAGACTAATATTTGGTTATTTTGTAAGTGCGCTCTCATACAATACCTTATAAGAGCATTTGGTACCTGGATAATGGTTGCTCGAAGCATATGACTAGAGACACTACACAATTCATATCACAGAAATCCAGGAATGGAGGTAAGGTTAAACTGGAAGATAATACCACTAGGAAAGTGATTGTCATTGGTATGATCGAAAACTTGAATAACTTTTCATTAAAAATATTTTACTTATAGAATTCTTACATTATAATTAAGTATTATCCAGCTATGTGATAAAGGGTATAACATTAATTTTTTTCCCATTAGCTGCATATTAAGCCTAAATAAAAAAGTTATATTGCATGGAACCAGGGTAAATAATATTTATATGCTAGATTTAAACTGTATTAAAACTCCTAATGCTTTATGAAGGATCACCTTTATGATGCATGTCAATTAGAAAAATAGGTTAAGTCTTCATTTCATTATACTAAGGATCTTAGAACCAACAAACCATTGGAAATAATTCATATGGAGCTTTCTGGACCGGTTAGCACTATAATTCTAGGAGGGGAGGTATATGGATTTATGATAGTTAATGATTTCTTGAGATTCATATAGGTTAAATTTTTATTTCATAAGAGTGAATCATTTAAGAAATTTAAAGATTTTTTAACTTAGATTCAGAGAAAACTAGGACGTCAAATTCTTATAATTCAAAGTGATCATGGAGGTGAATTTAAAAATGAAAAATTTGAAGATTTTTGTAAATAACATGGAATTGATCACAATTGTTTTGCACCTAGGATCCCTTAGCATAATGGGATAGTCAAAAGAAAGAACAGAACATTAATTGAAGCTACTAAAGCCATGTTAGCAGATTATTAACTTCCTAAATATTTTTAGGTTGAAGTGGTTAGTACAATGTTATATTCTGAACAGGGTGAACATTAGATCAAAACTGAACAAAACACCCTATGAGGTTCTTAAAGGAAGAATACTTAATTTATCACATTTGCATATATTTGGATGTAAGTTGTTCATTCATAATAATAGAAAATCTACTTAGGGAAAATTTGATCCAAAATAAGATAAAGGAATTTTTCTTGGATACTCTAGTGTAGGAAAATCATATAGAGTGTTTAACAAAAGAACCTTGGTAGTTGAGGTGACCACACATGTTATGATTAATGAATCTGGTTTTTGGAAGAGCCAAGTTTGGAAGAAGATATTTTAGAAATAACTCCTAAAGGATTAAGAAGATAAAATTAGAAGAAAATTTGGAGAAAGAAAACCATTTGCCTAGAGAATTAAAATTTTCTAAAAATCACCCTAAGAAATTGATTATAGGTAAATCGAGTGAGGGTGTTAGGACTAGGCATGGACTTAGCAAAGAGGTTAACCATTCAGCTTTTATTTCAATGATAGAACCCACAAATGTCAATCAAGTACTTTTAGATGAATTTTGGATTTTGGCCAGCTAAGAAGAATTAAATATGTTTATAGGGAAGGTTGTTTAGGAATTGTGCAAGGCCAAAAGATCAAAGTGTAGTTAGAACTAAGTGGGTATTTAAAAATAAAATGAATGACTCATGAGTTATTTTAGAAATAAGACTAGTCTAACGACTAAGGGGTATAATCAAATTGAAGGGATTGATTTTGAGAAGACTTTTGCCCCTGTAGTAAGATTTGAAGTAATTAGGGTTTTATTAACTTTGCCTGTTTTATATCATTTAAATTATTTTAAATAAATGTTAAAAGCACCATTTTGAATGTAGTGATACTAAAAATGTTTATGTTAAATAATCTCTATATTTTGATAGTTCTAAATTCGCTAATCATGTGTATAAATTGAAAAAGGCATTATATGGATTGAAATAGGCACTTAGGGCTTAGTATGAGAGGTTATGCACTTTTCTATTAGAGTGATCTTTTGTAAAATGAAGTGTGGATTCTACACTCTTTTTGAAGAAATTAGGAGATGATATACTTGTTATTTAAATTTATGATGATGATATCATTTTTGGATCTATAAACAAAAATCTTTGTGATGATTTTTTAAAAATAATGAGTAATGAATTTGAGATGAGCTTAATAAGATATTTAAGTTATTTTCTTAATTTTCATATTAAACAAATTGAGGAGGGAATATTTCTTAGTCAGTCAAAGTATGTTAAGGACATTCTCAAGAAGTATGAAATGGATAATGCTAAACGAATAAGTACACTGATGAGTTACTCGGTCCAATTGGATAAGGACCCAATGAGAAAATTTGTTGATCAAAAGAAATTTTGATGAATTATTATATCTTTGCTTTATTTGATAGCTAGCTGATCAGATATTATGTTTAGTATTTGTTTGTGTGCTAAATTTTAATCAGATCTAAAATAATCATATTTGACTACAATAAAAAGAAGTTTGAGATATATTTTGGTAACTCATAACTTAGGAATATGGTATCCTAAGTACAACTCTTCATTTGAAATTATTGAATATTCTGATTTAGACTTTGTAAGTTATAAGGTTGATCGAAAGAATACATCTAGAACTTATCAATTTATAGGAAATTCTTTAAATTTTTGGTCTAGTAAAAAACAAAGTTTTGTAGCCTTATCTATAGTTGAAGCTAAATATATTGCCTTAGAAAGTTATGTGGCATAAGTTCTTTGGTTGAAATAATAATGGATTGATTTAGGATTTATAATGGTCACAATTCAAATTTATTGTAATAACACTAGTGTGATTTGTATTTCAAAGAATCCTATTCAACATTCTAGAACCAAATATATATACATAAGGCATCATTTCATTAAGGATCATATAGCCAAAGGAGAAACTGAATTAAATCATGTTTCAACTGAAAATTAACTTGTAGATATTTTTTTATAAAACCACTAGCCTTTTATAATTTTAGCACCTTAAGAACATGATTACGTGTTATTGATCTTAATGCTTAGATAAAATTTTTGGCAAACTTAATATATTTTGATGTGTGTTTTATTTTGTTTTTGTTTTTTTTTTTTTTTAGTTGTGAGTGTTTTTATTTTAGTTTTTGTTCTGAGAGTTTTTAAATTTATATATTTGTCACTTGTGTATGGTTGATTGAATTTAAGAAATTTTTCTAGATTTTATTTTTTAACTATTCTATTCGCACTGTACAAAATTATTTTTGTACTATATAAATTCTATAGCATGTGGAGTTGAATGCATAAAATTTTGGATTTTTTAATATAGATCATGCTGTACAATAATGTCATCATCCTGTTTGATCTATATAAATTCGTTTGTATGCATGTAGATGGTTATCTGGGTAGAATCAGTTATTATAACTGATCGTACATATGAAATCATATTTCTTCTCTACAAACCACATGTCATTTTGTATGGGGCATGAACCTAACCATCATTAAAATGATCTTTAATAACTGAACATCCCGGATGAACACCTGTTCGTCGGTACGATTGTATGGTCAAAAAGTTTATACGAACAGATGCCTCGTAAATTGTATGTTTACAAAAAGTCAATTTATTTTGGACTTTATTTTTCGTTCATATCAAAATTTTTCATCCCGTACGATGCCATTTTCATACTGTACGATGGGTCATTTTTCCTTTAAATAGGAGGGCTATGGAATTCATTTCCAATCACTTCCAAACCCTTCTTGAATCCTTCTAGAGGCTCCATCCTAGGAATGGAAAGTTCTAGAAAGTACTCTAGAGTAACTAAGGGATTGTCATCCAGGGGTGGTGATGAAAACTTCTTGTTTAGAGATAATGAAGATTCTTTCTATAGGTATATAGCGTCTAAAATCACTTCTTCAAGACTCCTCATTCAAGATGAAATCCACTTTTTTTATTATGCCTCTCTTTACCTCAACCCAATTCTCTTTTATTTTAACTTTGATCTACGCTTATCATAAAGAGACTTTTCACTAAGTCCTAGCAAATATGAGATTCAATGAGGATGAGATTATGATAACATCATTTGTCAAAATACAGCATGTCAAAATCTCTAAGGAAGATCTAGGAACTTTTCTTCCCTTAAGGACTCATGGGACAAGAGCACACACTTTAACCTCTAAATCTGATTATGACTGGTCTGAGATCAATAAAACTCTTAGATTTGCTACTCAAGTCTTTCACTTAGCAAGAATCTATACTTTAAACCAAAATGTCAAGGTCATCCAGCATGTCTTAAGAACTTCAATCATTCTTAAGGCTGGTGATCGCATAAATATGACTCCTCTTATGTCCACCATTACCTATTTGATCATGAATGGACAACTTATTGATGAGGCTCAACTTATCTTGGATTACATACATAACCTATCTGAAATTAGGCTTCCTCATCATAAGAGAAAGAAAAATATTACTGTAGGACACTTAGTGACCTACATTTTGAAAAAGAAGTACAACATAATTCATCCTGATCCTCCCACTGAAATGCCAATCTTCTTCACCAATGCCTCTTTTTGATCTCTTTTTGGGATAAATGAGAGTTCTAGTGAGAATATTGAGGAGAAGGGGAGCACCTGTACCTGCTTAGGGACCTGATCAGAATTAGTTTCAAGAGATGGTCCAGTGATTTGATCGATTTTTTTTTTAAAGAAATGCAATCAGAATTAATAAGGAGAAGGAACCAAAAACAAGCTACAAACTAATAGAGATCTTCCTTCATACTACATTCTTCCTTTGAAAGTTTAACAAAGGAAGAAGGGAGAGAGCTCTCACTAAAATAGTTCCAAATGAAGTCATAAGAAAAGGATAGGTTAGCACAAAAATCAGCTATCCTATTACCTTGTCTACCAATACATTTAAAAATGACATTACTCCCATACCTTAACCCAAAGAAGTCTTCATCTTCGTTGATTCCAATCCTTTTATTGTCTTTGCTGTACATGTTGAGAAGAAGATGAATAGCATTCTTATTGTCTCCCTCTATGATGACACCTTTGGCCTCATCCAAACAATTGTGTAACATATACTTTAAAGAATTGAATGAATAAAGTTCCAGCTGTGATATGTCCCAATGCATCCCATAGAAACCAAATTCACAATCCAATCTTCCTCTATGGTCTCTAACTATTCCTCCAATACCTGCACCATAGTTGTTTTTCAATGTAGCATCAATGTTGATTTTGTACCACTCGGGTGGTGGAGGATGCCATATTTCTGTAGACAGTCCTAAGGACTGAAAAGCATCCCAGTTCTCCGAGAGCACTCTTTGTCTTCTATCAAATATTATCATGCTGATAACATTAGTAGCCAGCATTGATACACTATCTTCTTTCTTACCATGCTTAATTTTATTTCTATCATTCCAAAAAATCCATAACAAAGTAAAGTAGATCTTTATCGTCCCAGGATTCTTCTCATACCAGGCTTGTGCTTCATCCAAACAGTGCTGAAATGAATCAAAAAAGGGAACTTGAAAACCCAATTTTTGAAGAGTGCCAATAACCTTTAACAGTTTTGGACACTTAGAAGTGATATGGTCTACATCTTCCACTCCTCCACATCCTCTGGGACATCTATTATCATTGGATATACTCCTTCTCATCAGAAAATCAGCTGTAGGAATCACATTTTTGCAAAGCCTCCAAATAAAAAATTCCACTCTGGCAAACAGTTTCAACTTATGAATCCATAAGTAAGAGCTCCCCTCATTCAACTTCACCGATTCTTCCTTGATCAATGCAGCAATTGATTTACCAGTAAATTTGTATTTTAGATCCATATAATCATCCTCCCCAACTTGTTCAATTTGAATGCTGCTAATAACATAAACCAATTCTTCACCGAAAAAAAGAAGAAGTTTATCATTGTTCCATTTGCCTTGAGTAATAAAAAAATCCAGAGTTATATTATCCTCTTCAAAAGAAGCAATAAAAGTTGGCCATTTAAGCAAGATTTTATCAAAAATCCATACGTCCTTCAATACATTAATTTGAGATCCATTCACCACATTCCATCTGATAACTTTCCTCAAAGATTTCCATCCACTGGCAATGATCTTCCAAGCCGAAGAACCCCCTTTAATCTCATCATTCTTCCACCAGTCTTCACCGTACTTGATAAGTAAATTTCTATTTATGGAGTGAGGATTGATTACCAGATTCCAAGAGAATTTAGCTCTAAGAGTTTGGATACTGTTAACAACAGAATGTAAACCCCAACCACCGGCAGCTCTTGGCTTGCAAAGCTCTTCCCAAGATATATAGTGCATTCCCTGTTTTCCATCTTGATTCTTCCATATGAAATTTCTGTAGTATTTCTCAAATTCCCTCAGCACACTTAAAGGAATTAAGGAATGGGATATTAAAAATAAGGGCAAATTACAAAAAACTGAATTGGCAAGCACAAGTTTTCCAACTAGAGAAATATATCTATTTCCCCAAGCATTTAAAATCTTCAAAGCTCTATACAAAAGAAATTGAAAATCTGATTTTTTCAATCTTCTCAGTGCCAATTTAGTTCCCAGATATTCCATCTCCTCAACCACCTTGATCTCCATAATTTTGGCAATCTTCTTCTTCCTTCTCCTTTCAACATTCTTACTAACAATCATAGACGATTTCTTAAGATTCAGTTTTTGTCTTGTCCAACCACAGTATTTGTTCAAAATGACCTTCATCTCCTTGATGCTTCTAATCTTGGATTTAGAGAATAAGAGGATATCATCTGCATAGAGCAAATGAGAAATCACTTAACCTGAAGAGGCCACTTTAATGCCTAACTCCTTACCCTCCTGAGTAAGAGCATTGGTAATTAATTGGGAACAAATGATAAAAAGAAAAGGGGATAATGGACAACCCTGATGGAAAACACTCCTCCCCTCAATCCACTTGGAAAGGCTACCATTTATAATAATTGAGAATCTAGGCTCCACAATGCATTCCATGATCAGCTTGATGAATTTTACGGGAAAACCCAACCTTCTCATCATACCTTCAAGAGTATTCCAAGACATGCTATCATATGCTTGCTCCATGTCTATTTTGATTGCCACCATACCTTCATTAGATTTAGAAATCCTCATCTTGTAAATCACCTCCTGTGCTAGTAATAAATGTTCGGAGATGCTCCTTCCTTTCAGGAAAGCAACTTGTTCTTCAGAGATTAATTTTTGAATAACCACCAAAAGCCTATTAAGTAACACCTTAGCAACAACTTTATAGATGGAGTTACATAAGCTAATAGGACGGAATCCTTTAGGAGATAAAGGGTTAGTAATTTTTGGAAACAAGGCAATAAGAGTTTCTTTCCAACTACTACACATAAAACCTGAGAGAAAAAATTCTTTAACTGCCTTACAAACATCAATATCAACAATGTTCCAATATCTCTTAAGAAAATAGTATGTAATACCATCATGCCCCGGAGATTTGTTATTGCCAAGCCCTCTAATAACCTCAAGAATTTCCACATCTGAGATTGGATTCTCCATAATGCTTCTATCCGTCTCGTATAGAACAACTACCGGTTCCGGCCAATTGTCCATACAGCAGGTCCTTTGGTTCCACTTCTTTTGAAAAAACTGGAACAGAATATTGTGCATCTTTATGGGATCTTCAGTGATACAACCATCTTCATCTTTGATCTGAGAAATCCTTTTTCCAATTCTTCTGGTGTTAGCAAAAGAATAAAAAAATTTAGAGTTTGAATCGCCTTTCTTTATCCACTTAGCCTTTGCTCTTTGCCTCCAATAAGTATTAAGTCTAGATAGAATTGAATTAAGCTGATTGACTTTAGATCTAAGCTCCTAAAGCTTTTCATCAGATAACCAACCAACCGAAGCTTCTTCTTCTTAAATCAGAGAGTTTTCTTCTTTCAATTTCTCCTTCTCTAAAGAGAAATCCTTAATTCTAGCCTTGCTCCAATAAAACAAGTCCTTCAACACTCTCTTACACTTTTTATTGAGTATCTCCATATCACTACCTTGAAAAGCCTTCCTCCAAACACTTTCAATAATGAGAGATGAAGCGTTATATGAAATCCATACATCTTCAAATTTAAACATCCCATTCTTATGAAAAGGATTACCAAATATCTTCAAGACTATAGGGCAATGGTCTGAAGCTACCCTAGTGATTTGATCGGTTAGAGACTCATTTTGATAAATATTTTGATCAAATTCAGACTCGTCTAAACCATCAAATGCAAGATATCAAGAATGTATGGAGTGGATCCAAGGTTAGTTTAACTCTGTGAACATAAATGTAGCTATGATGAAAAACTTTTTTTCAGTATTCAATCAGCCACCTCCTCCAAACTAGGGCACCTTTGAGTTTTAGTTGTACTTCCATGATGATGTTTATATCAGACTTCTACATATGATGTGAGGATGTAATGATGTCTTTATTAATTTGTTTCAGTAGTACTTATTTTTGTTTAGACTTATATTAATGTTATGATGTTTTAGATTCTGATATTTAGATGTTATATTTATTGGTATCAATGGCTTTGATGTATCTGATCTTTTTTAAATCAATAAAAATGTCATGTTTTATGATGTTGTTTTTGTTCTTAGTTTGTGTTGATTTCGTATACGTTGTTAAACCTAAGCTATTATCACAAGACTAACCAAGAGAGGGGTGAATTGGTAATTTAAAAAAAATCTTTTGGATTTTTAATAGAAAACTATTTTAAAATTTTATATCAATTTAATTTTAAAAAAATAAGCTTTTCAACCACAACAAACAAATTACATAAAAAAAGTAAAAAGATATAAAGATTTATAGTGGTTCGATTAAACATAACCTACATCCACTCCTTGATGACTCTCTCTTTAGGTATACACTATTACCAAAGTGACTCTCCTTTTGTCCCCACAGTAAGTAGGAGAAGCCTTTACAATTCCTCTCTTCCACCAATCCTTGGTGCGGAAGAGAACTCTTGTCATTTAACACTCTTAAAATATCGTCAAAGAATCATCATCCTTTCACACTCTCTAAGTGTCGGTAGAGAACCGTCGTTCTTTCATAATCTCCAAGTGTCAGTAGAGAACCATCAACCTTTCACACCCTCCAAGTGTAGACAGAGCACCATCATCTGTTCAAACTCTCCAAGTGTCGGCAGAGTACCGTCATCTTGCGTCAAAGATCTTCCCTTGAGTACCTAGAAAGAAGAAAAGAAGAGTTGCAAATAAAAACACAAAGAGATCCTTATCTTTGAGTAATCTTGTGAACCCTTCAAACTTCTCTTACAAAAAATCTCTCTCAAACACTCTCTCAAATACACTCTTTCACTTTCTCTTGAAAAATCATGAAGAAGAACCCCTCACACTTCAGTTTTGAAGGACCTTTTGTATGAAAAACATGAAAAATGGTCCAAAAATTGAAATTTTATATTTAGAGCGTGTACGATCGTACAGTATGATCGTATGTTCGTACGTACAAACATTTTAATAACTATTGCATATGAACCTTTTGTAAATCTGTATTAAATATTTTAATACGCATTGATTATTTAGTATAAACCAAGTTTGTATTGTACGAACGGTTAGAAAATTTTTCATCCTCGTAGGGACAAAAAAGGACCCCACATTTTTATACTCTGGATGACATACGTACGAAGATGATATCATATAGTATGATCAGTTCATAAAATTTTTGAGTTCATATGGACGAAAAAGGACCCATCTAATTTGTACTTTAGATGATATACGTACGAAGATGACATCGTACCGTATGATCAGTTTAGAAAATTTCAAGTTCATCGGGATGAAAAGGGACCCATCTAATTCATACTCTGGATGACATACGTACAAAAGAGGCTTCGTACAGTCCAATCAGCACTTAGAAAAAAATTTCTACATGTAATTCATTTGATTGCTCGTAGGGGAAAATAACTGAACAAATCATCCCATATGAAATGCCATCGTACAGTACAATCAATTTAAAAATTATAAATTTTAAACCACTCCCCAGTGTGTGTGAGTGTGTGCACAGTTACTCAATTATAATCACACTCTCTAAAACTCAATAAAATAAAAAATACATAATTCATTTATAAAAAACCCTAATCTAATCTAATTTGAAATCATCAATAATCTAGAGTATGATTTCTCTTAAATTTTAGTACACACAAACAACAAAATAATACATCCAAAATATGTTAGGAGATTTTGTAATTAAAATAATAGTATTTGAAATAATCAAAAATATACATGTTACAAGAATATCAACAACTGAAAAACTAAGTTACAAGAATCTCTCCCTTTTTTATAATGGAAAAACAACTATTATTTGAGGTAACATGTATAACCTAATTTTCTCATTAGCTCCCCCTAAAAGAACACAAACACACGAAACACAAACACACAACACACAACACAAAACACAAAAAACACAAGAACACAAACACACAAAATACAAACACACAACACATAACACAAACAAATGAACCACAAACGCACAACATAAAACACAACACAAAACAGAAAACAACATTACTCCCAATTTTGACAAAAATAAGACGGGAATAAATAGGTTGAAATGAATGATGACAAATTAGAAACCATAATAATTGATCTTGAAAAAGATTTAAATAAAGTTGTAGTAATAAAGTTAATTATCATAAGATGAAAAAGAAATATTCAAAAAGTTTTAAATTAAAGATCAACATAGATAAGAAAAATTTATCAAGTTCATAATGCATTCTAGACACTTAGATAAGGAGGATTATTGCAAAAGAGACGAAATGAATATTAGTTAATTCCAATTTTTAATATAAAATATAATAAAAAATTAGATTGATTTGAATTAAAGATTAAACGATAGAGGAAAGAATAAATTCAATTGGTGGCATTGTTAAGAGAGTTGCTATTTGCATGTTTTACATTCTTGCAACTTGTATTATTTTGATGATTTCAAATATTATTGTTTTATGTATAGATGTCTCCTAACACTTTTTGGAAGATTTGTTTTTGCTTTAGTGTGTATTAATATTTCAGGAAAATCAACTCCAAACTATGAAGACTTCAAATCAAATTCAGCATCGAATCATTTGTAAATTAAAAGCTTTAAAAATGTTTTTGAATAGAGAGGGAGAGATTATAATTGAGTGAATATTCACAACACACATATATGAGGGAATAACTTTTGTGAACTGATCGTACGGGACGAACATAGTTATTACGGGACGATCATGTCAATTAACCCCTCGAAAGAGCAATGGGTCGAACAGGCAGGGAGAAAATTTTTCTAAGTCCTATTCGTCCGGACGAACTTAATATTCGTCCTGGGACGAATGCCTCTGGATTCTCACTTTGCACTATTCATCCAGACAAAATACATGGTTCGTTCCTGGACGAAACTCTCTATTTAAAATCGTACATGACGAAATTACTCTTCATCCCTGGATGAAACTCTCTGTTTAAAATCATCCAGGATGAAACTTGTTCATCCCAGGACGAACCGAACCGACTTACCTCAGTTGGTTACATCCTGCAGGGATTTGGAAACTGACCTATGGAATAGCCATTTTGTACCAGACGAACTTAGTTCGTACGGGATGATGATCGTGTACGAACATAGTTCGTACCAATATATATTAGGATCATTTTTGACACTTTAAGTAAAATCGTCCGGGATGATCCACGATCGTACGGGACAATCCACTGCGTACATAATTAAAAATTTATAGTTTCTGGGCAGTTTTTCTTGTCTTTCCTATATATAGTCCAAATCAGACTGCCACCAAATCTTTTTGGTCATTGATCTTTGTGTCTATTGAAAGAAGACTCAAGGAGAGAGTGAGAGAGAGCATTCAAAGAAGGATTTCTTCCACTGGAGCGTGAAGGCTTTACTTTGTGTTCAAAGGTAAGATTTCCTAATTGTGATTTGAGATTACTTCACACTTTTCTTTCTTCTTTCTAGATTTCTTGTGAGGAGATCTGTCAAGGAGATCTGGTTCTCGGTCTACAATAGGAGAGTGTGACACGACGAAGGGTTCTATGCCCACACTACGAGAGTATGAAAGGATGAAGGGTTCTCTGCCCACACTGGGAGAGTTTGAAAGGACAAAGGGTTCTCTGCCAACACTAGGAGAGAGTGAAAGGATGAAGGGTTCTCTGCCCATACTAGGAGAGTGTGAAAGGACGAAGGGTTCTCTGCCCATATTAGGAGAGTGTGAAAGGACGAAGGGTTCTCTGACCACACTAGGAGAGTGTAAAAGGACGAACGGTTCTCTGCTAACACTGGGGATAGTGTAAAAGTATGACGGTTCTCTATCGCACCGGGTAGTGGTGGAAAGAGTATTTGTAAAGGCTTCTCCACCTAGCTGTGGGTGCAAAAGGAGAGACACTATTGGTATTAGTGCAATACTCAGAGGGTGCCTCTAGGGAGTGGATGTAGGTCTGGTTTAGACCGAACCACTATAAATCTTGTGTCGTTTTTTTTTACTATTTTTTATTTTCTGCATTTTACTGTTTAAAAAGTTATGGTTGAAAAAAGAACTTTTTATAAAAATTCATTAAATTTATTTTTGGTTCAACTAATCTAAAAGAGAGATAATTTTTTAACTAATAATTCACCCCCTCCCCCTCTTGATAGCCGTATGACATTAACTTAGGTTTAACAACCTATTCACTAGACTCAACAAGTGGTATCAGAGCTTTGTTTCAAAATCATAAGTTTAAACTACTTTTTGATTAACCTAGATGGCTACATTTGGAAACCGAAACAGACCTAAGGGTTACTCTATTACTAGACCTCCACTGTTTGACAATATACCTTTTGATTTTTGGAAATCACGCATGTCTACATTCTTACAGTCACTTGATTATCGTATGTGGATCTTAGTCCAGGAAGGATATATAAAACCAACTAGATTAGTTGATGGAGTTAGAGTTGAAACACCTTTTGCAGACTGGATTGTAGAAGAACGTGACTTAGAACAACTAAATGCTAAATCTTTGAATAGTTTCTTTTGTGCTTTAAAATCTGAGGACTACATACGGGTTTCCACTTGCAAAAGTGGAAATGACATATGGGATAGACTTTGTATAACATATGAGGGGACTAATGAGGTTAAATAATCTAGACTTAATATCTTGTTGCATGATTATGAACTATTTTGCATGAAATCTAATGAATCCATTTCTGATATGTATACAAGATTTACTCAAATAGTAACCTCTTTACATGCACTTGGTAGGGATATAACGAATGCTGAAATGGTTATAAGATTCTTTGTTGTTTACCTACTACTTATGATGCTAAAATTACTGTAATTACAGAGTGTAAAGATCTAAACATTTATTCAATTGACAATATTCTTGGTTCACTTATTGCTTACGAGCAAGGCATTAGCCAAAAAAAGATTGATGCATGTGAACCACGAAAGGAAAAGAACATAGCACTAAAAGTGAAAGAGTGTGAGAGTGAACACTCACAACCTGAGGATGAAGACGACATTGCATTAATGACTAGACAATTCAGAAGCTTTCTAAAGAGGAAGCAGAAGAGACGCCATCAATGGAATAGAGGTAAATTTAATAAAATGGAAAGGTTTCTAATGATGTAATTTGCTATGAATGTAGGAAACCTGGTCATATCAAGACTGATTGCCCAAAACTCAAAGCTACTCCTAGCAAAGAGAAGGTAGAGGAGAAACCAAATGTAAAGAAGGGCAAGAAGAAGTTTCAAAGAGCTTTATGGGCAGACTCAGCTTCAGATTCATCAGAGACTGAAAAGGAAGAAGAAGTTACCAATCTTTGCTTGATGGAAGATAGTCTTAATCTGTCAGATCAAGAAGAAGGTTGCTCTCACACAAGACCTCGTGAGAGCATATGGTATCTGGACAGCAAATATTCAAAACATATGACTCGAGATACTGCTCAATTCAAAATGCTGGAAGCCAGGATTAGAGGCAAGGTTGCACTTGGATATAACACCACAAGGAAGGTGGTTGGGACAGGTATGATTGAAAAGTCAAAGAATTTTTTTATAGACAATGTGTTATTGGTTGAAGGCTTAAAGCATAATTTGTTAAGTATAAGTCAGCTATGTGATAAGGGTTATTGTGTATATTTTTTTCCTACTAGCTGCATATTAAGCCTTAATGATAAAGATGTTTTGAATGGAAAAAGGGTAAACAATATTTATATGGTAGATTTAAATTGCATTCATACTCCTATTGCATTTTGTTTAAAAACTATTTCTGATGAATCATGGCTTTGGCATAGGAGACTTTGTCATTCTAGCATGAAGAACCTTAGGAGGATTACCCAAAAGAACTTAGTAACAGGTATACCAAAACTAGATTTTACTAAGGAACATCTTTGTGATGCATGTCAATTAGGAAAACAGGTGAAGTCCTCTTTTCAGTCCAATAAGGATCTTAGAACTATTAAACCATTGGAAATTTTACACATGGATCTTTTTGGACTAGTCGTAACTGTGAGTCTAGGAGGGAAGGTATACGGATTTGTTATTGTGGATGATTACTCAAAATTCACTTGGGTTAGATTTTTATTTCATAAGAGTGAATCATTTGAGGAATTTAGAAATTTTTTGACTTGGATTCAAAGGAAATTAGGGTGTAAAATTATTTCTATACAAAGTGATCATGGAAGAGAATTTGAGAATGAGAGATTTGAATATTTTTGTAAGAAAAAAGGAATTGATCACAACTTTTCTGCACCTAGAACCCTTCAGTAGAATAGGGTAGTCGAAAGGAAAAACAGAACATTAATAGAAGCCGCCTGAGCAATGTTGGCAGAATACTCACTTCCTAGATATTTTTGGGCTGAGGTGGTTAGCGCTGCATGTTATGTTCTGAATAAGGTGAATATAAGATCTAAATTAAATAAAACACCCTACAAGTTGCTAAAAGGAAGAACACATAATTTGTCACATTTGCATGTTTTTGGTTGCAAGGTGTTCATTCATAATAATGGAAAATCTGCCTTAGGAAAATTTGATCCAAAATCAGATAAAAGAATTTTTGTTGGATACTCAAATGTTGGAAAATCTTATAGCTGAATTCCTGCATTTTGCATTAAAATGAAATAAAGCAATTACAAACTAACATCAAAGTAAAGCTATACCCTATCACTCTCCTCCCTCAACAAAGACAACAATGTTGAGGGGAATTCACTATTATTCACATCAAAAAAAGTAAACTCATTCCCTAAAGCAAGGTGGGCACAAAAGTCAGCCACACGATTGCTATTCCTGTGTGTATATTGAAAAAGAACCTATTTAAATTCCTGAAGAAAAGTTGTATCCGGTTCTGCCACCCGACGATGGATCACATGCTGGCGATCGTTCAGCCTCTGCAGCCACTTGATTGCATTAATACAATCTCCTTCTATAATGATTCCATCCAGTTCAAACATCCAATCCATGAAAACCTCACGGATTGCCATTGCTGCCAACATTTCTGCATGCAACACATCCCAGTGTTCTATTCTTCTGCCCATAGCAACAACCAAATTCCCATAATGATTCCGAGCTATAACACCCAAGCCAACCTGATTCAAGGGAAGTAGTGCTGCATCAAAGTTAAATTTTAGCCAACCTAGAGGGGGAGGGCACCAAAGCTTGTGAGACGGCAACCCCAAGGGTTGATTAGTACCCCATTGCTCCAGCATCGGCCATTTAAAAGGTTTTGGCAGCAAAGAAAGCACCACAACAGCAATAACAGAAGGAGATCTACACATATTATGATGCTTCATATCATTCCGGGCTCTCCAAACTTGATATACTGTATAACAGTAAATCCTTCCCATACTAGTATTATTCTCAACATACTTCAGCAATTCAACCTTAAGGTCCACCAGGGAATTAACAACTAGCAAATTGAACCCCCATTTGCAAAGAATATTCATCACCTGCTTTAGTTAGTGCATCTGGTCGAGCAATGATCTAAATTCTCCTCCTCATTACATCCCCACGGGCATAGAGATGTATCAGCCAAAGTTCTTCTATTCAACCAGTGAGTGGTTGGAATGGCATCCCTCAATAGTCTCCACCAAAAGAAATGTTCCCGTGGATGCAATTTCAGTTGCTTCAACCAACTGAATTCATTAATTCCCTTCTCCTCTATATTTCTGTAAGCCATTGCCGCAACTGTCATGCTTAACCTGGAATAAATGAGCTCTGGGTTATCCTCCTGATTCTCAGTGGAGATATTAATAGCTAAGATACGTTCAGCCATAGTATTTCCAAAACAATTCTTAACCATCTCTACATTCCACTGAAACGAATTATTCAGCAAATTACAGACCTTCATATTCTCCACTTTTTCAATGTTAACAAATGTTGGCCTTTTTGCAATATTACGATTCATAATCCACACATCATGCATCACATCAATTTGGCTTCCATCCACAATGTTCCACCTGAGGATCGGTCTCAACACCTTGGCACCGTCTTGGATCACCTTCAAAGTGATAGAGACTTTCTTCCCATTCTCATATTCCCATAGCTTCATGCCATACTTTGCCATCAACACCTTGTAAAGAATAGAGTCCTTATTCTGAATGAGATCCCACACCACCCGTGCACGCAAGGCCCCCTTCCACCGAGTAAGACAGTGAAAGCCAAGTCCCCTAAACTCCGTTGGTTGGCACAATTCCTTCCACCCAACATAATGCATCCCACGGCTGCTAGCTTCTTTCTGCCATAGAACCCGCCTCCTCATCCTTTCAACAGCCATAAGAACTACATTAGGAATAGAAGTATGGGTCATAGCATACATAGGAACAGATAATAATGAAGTTCTAATCAAGAGAGCCCAGTCAGCAAGTGAAAGATGTTTTCTGCCCCAGAGGTTGATCTTCTCAAATGCAATCCTCATAATTTTGGAGAAATCAGCCCCATTCAGCCTCCTCATGACAAGGGGAAGGCCAAGGTATTCCAGAGAATCTACCTTTTTATATCCCATCATTCTAGCAATCATCCTCTTCCTCCAACTTGGGAATTTTTTACTAAAAAGAATAGCAGACTTTCCACAATTAATCTTCTGTCCAGTCCAGCAACAATAGTCTCCCAAAAGATTCATAATTCGATGAGCATTACACCGGTTGGCTTCTGCAAAAACAAGGATATCATCAGCGTACAGCAAGTGAGAAATACTTACTGTGTTCCTAGCCACCTGGACTCCAAGCTGCACTCGACGCTGTTTAAAAGATTTTGACAGGAGCTCAGAGCAAAGGATAAACAAATACGGCGACAAGGGACATCCTTGTCGCAGCCCACTCTTAGCATCAATCCACCTTGTCCTGTTCCCATTCATCAGCAAAATGAACTTTGGCTCAAAAATACACTGCATAACCCAAGTAATAAATCTCTTCTTGAAGCCCATCAAATTCATAACTTCCTGCAGTGTTTCCCATGACATACAATCGTACGCCTGCTCCATATCAATCTTCAAAGCCATAAGTCCAGATTTTTGGGTAGAGTACTTAAACTTACTCATCATTTCCTGTGCCATCAGTCCATGACTGGATATAGATCGGCCTGGAATAAAAGCCCCCTTCTCTTCATTGATGATAGTACTCAGCACAGGTTTTAGGCGGTTAATCAATACTTTAGCAACAATCTTATAAAAAGATTGACATAAACTTATCGGCCTAAACTTTGATGGCATATTAGCATTCTCCATTTTTGGAATTAACACCATGAGAGTTTCCTTCCAGCTCTGGCACATCACATTAGTGGCAAAGAAATGCAGAATAGCACTAATCACATCTTTCCTTATGATCTCCCAATAAAATTTCAAAAAGGAAGAGGTTATACCGTCTATCCCTGGCACTCTGTTATTGCCCATACTAAACACAGCTTGACGGATTTCAAACTCAGTGCTTTCAGCCTCCATACTATCACTGAATTGTGCAGGAATCATGTCATCATTGCAGAATTCAAGCCAATTAGCCAGGGAAACCTGCCTGTCTCTCCACTTCAACATGAAGAAATTCCAAAATTCCTCCTAAATGAGGTTCGAATTAACAATCCTCTCCCCATTGGAATTTACAACTTCAATGATACGATTACCTCGCCTCCGAGCAGATGCAAAGGAATGGAAAAAGTGTGAGTTCGTATCACCTTCATCAATCCATCTGGCTTTCGCTCTCTGCTTCCACCAGGTTGCAAGTCGAGCTAGAGTAGTATTCAACTCAATTGCCTTCAATCTGAGTTCCTGTTCCTGCTCCTCATTCAGTCCATTATGAGAACAATCCACGAGTTGAAGCTCTTCAATACGGCTTTCCATAGAAGTTTTCAGCTCATTAAGCTCCTTCAGTCGGTTACGACTCCAAAAGAACAAGGCCTTCATAGTTCTGCTGCACTTGCGATTCACAACCTCATCAGGCATTCCAAAATCCTCCCTGTTCCAATTCTTCCAAACAAGCCTCCAAGTGACAGGGTAAGTCATCCATATATCTTCAAACCGTATCCACCTGTTCCCAGGTCTCAGTTTCTCAGCAAAAAGGTTCACCATCAACGGACAATGGTCTGAAGTAAGCCGAACCAGATGTTTGACAATTGCAACCAGAGCCTGTCTCAGTCCTTCAGAATTCATTAGAATTCTATCAAGCCTCACCCAAATCTTGCTTAGCCAAGATTTATTATTAGACCATGTATATTTGGGACCCAAAAATCCCAAATCATGTAGATCATTATCTACCATGAATTGAGCCATCTCCTGAGCCCCCACTGAGAAATTAAATCTCCTCCCACCCTTCTTCTCACTTTGATTTAAACAGCAATTGAAATCTCCCCCCACAATCACAGGGATATCAGAGCAAACCAAAGGATTAATAGTATTCCACAGCAACCATCTGCTATGATAACTTTTACTAGCATATACCACAGCAACCGTCCACCTTTTCATATTAGGGAAAGTAAGATTCCCAATAAGCACCAGCTCCATGTTGCCAATAACATCAAACTTAGCAACATTCTTCTTCCACAATGCAATCAGTCCTCCAGATCGACCATTCGCAGGGGAATGAAAGAAATCCCATTCATTCCCAATCAAACGATCCACCTCCAGTCTACTCATGTCCATCACCATGGTTTCAACCAATCCCACAAAACAAACCTCATTGTTACCAACGAGGCTACGCTGGTAATAGCCTGTTTGTTTCTTACAGGCTCCCCTGCAGTTCCATATTAAGATTGAAGACATTAAAAAACAAGTGGGGAAGCATCCCCGCCGCCAGAGTCAATAGGAGAATCCTCTCCACCATTAGTGATGTCTGTCATCTCCTTCCTTCTTTTCCTTGAAAACTCCGTAATAGGTCCCAATTGACTAAGTTCCTTCATAAACTTAAATCGATTGGTCATTGGCAAGGGAGGTGGCATACCTGCCGTGAAAGGTAGAGGTTTCTTAAAACCCATTCTACTCTGCTTATGAGTAGGTCTCAATGTGCTCTGAGGAGCTTCAACCTTCCTCAAATCAACTTGTTTGGGATTACTTTGCAGTTGTCTATTGTTGTTACCAACAAAATTCCTCCCAGTAGGTCGTGCACTCCTTCGTCGAGGGGGAACCTGAATCCACGGTCCCACCTCCTCATCATTCTCCTGATCACATTCCTTCCCAGTGGAAGTTCCGGCAATAGCTCCCTGCTTAACATCCTTCCCTCCTTCCACAATTCTGGTGTCTCCACCCTTGCTATGACCACCTCCTTCAACTTTGATCACAGGATGAGTAACTGTCCTGGTTTGCACCTTCTCAACTCGCTCAATCCTTCCTGAGGACTGCTCAGAGTTTTTCACCATCGGCTCACTCTATTTCAATTGCTCTCCTGCTTTCCTTGACCCAGCATCCCCTTGACCACCATCCTTCAAAGGACAATGATCTCTTCGATGGCCAATTTTACCACAACCAAAGCACATAATTCCAATGCCTTCGTATTCCACCTTCTGATAAAACCTCCCATTCCATCCATTGACCCACACTCCCGCCTGGAGTTTATTCGCCAAGTTCATCCGCACACATATCCGGGCATACTCCCTTCTTCCCCAATTAGCTGTCAAAGCATCAATCCACAAAGGAGTACCGATCTTCGTGGCGATCCGAGCAATGTTGCATTAATCCCAGTATTGTAATGGGAGATTAAGTAGTCGTATCCAAACCGGAGACGACAATCCCTCCATAGAAGCAGGGGAGAAATTGGGTGTCCACCTATCCAGTCCCACCAAATTACCACCAATAAACCAGGGGCCACCCCTTAGCACCTCATTTCTAGCTTCCACAGAAGTAAAAATACATATAAAACAATCCGCACCCAAAGAGGTGAGCTGAAAATCTCCAAACCTTCCCCATTGTCTTTGGATCTCAGATTTCAACAAGAAGAATGAAGCTCTTCTACCCAGAACCTTCCCCACCACTGCTCGATCAAGCATTTCCATATTAGCTCTGACTCTGTCCAAATTCAAATCAATAGAGATCCCGTCTCCTGAAATAGTATTGAAGTCTTTCGGATGCAGGATCGGGACATGATCCGGCTTCTTCCATGGAATCCCCATACTAGCAGCAAATGAAACTCTCGGGGTCACCCCCTTCCCAAGGTTCTCCCCGCAGTTTACATTTGATTGTCCAACATCAGCATTCCCACAAGCATCAGACGTGCATCCAATTGGCTTGCTCAAACCAGAGGAGCTGCTCCCTTCTCCTATCACACCTGCAACATCTTTTACAGATACCTCCATTTCCGTCACCGCCATTCCTTCCTCCACAGAAGCATCATTCATCATCTTATTACTCCAATCAACAACATCCACACTCACCTCCATATGACATTTCCGTCCCAGCATTGCAGCATTCACGTCAAATGTTTATTCCATTGCTTCACCGCTATCCTCGATCAGAGCTGTGTCTTCAACTTCCATTGAAGAGGCCGACGCAATAAACATCGGGTTGAGCTTCAAACTCACACCCGAATTTGATTCCAGCTCCATCGTCTCCCTCAGAGGAGGAACCTCCCTCCTAGCTCCATCAGATTTGCTCTGGTCTGATCCATTCTTCCCGATCTGTAGAATCCCCTTTGGATCCATATTTCTCGGTTTCACTTGCCATCGACCCTCCACGGATCCCTCCAGTCTAGATTTTGGAGCTTCCCGAGCTTTCCCTCTCGTCTTTTCCATCACGGGTTTGCTGGGAGATCCAGCTCCCGATCAATCGCCTTGCTTCTAAGAACCACCAGATCCCACTCCCGATCGTCGTCGCTCTTCACCGCCATTCATTCCGTCACCACCGCCCCCGCTTGAGCGGGGGGAGACCTTCGGTCGCCCCCCGCCATCCCCAGAGCTTCTCTCACTATAAATCGCCTAGAGAGAGAAAAAATTGGGCGGAAATAACGCTTGAAAATCTTATAGGATATTCAATAAAAGAACTTTGATCTTTGAGGAGACCACATATATTGTATTTGATGAATCTAGAAATTTGGAGGAGCCAAATGTTATTGATGATGAGATTGAGGATAACTCCCAAAAGATTGATAGAATAAACTTGGAAGAAAATGTGGAAGAGAATTTGGAGGTAGAAAACCCTTTGCCTAGAGATTTGAGATTTTCTAAAAATCACCCAAGGGAATTGATTATAGGTGAACCTAGTGAGGGTGTTAGAACTAGGTGTGAATTAAATACGGAAGTCAATCATTCAGTCTTTATTTCAACTATAGAACCCACTAATATTGATCAAGCACTTTTTGATGAATTTTGGATATTGGCCATGCAAGAAGAGTTGAATCAATTTGTAATAACTAAAGTTTCGGAATTAACTTCAAGGCCAAAAGATCAAAGTGTTGTTGGAACTAAGTGGGTATTCAAAAACAAAATGAATGACTCAGGAGTATTCATTAGAAATAAGACTAGATTAGTTGCTAAGTGGTATAATCAGATTGAAGGGATTGATTTTGAAGAAACTTTTTCCCCTGTAGCTAGACTTGAAGCAATTATGGTTTTGCTAGCCTTTGTCTATTTTAGAGGATTCAAATTTTATCAAATGGATGTGAAAAGTGCCTTCTTAAATGGGATAATTGAAGAAGATGTTTTTGTAGAACAACCACCAGGTTTTGAAAATTAAAAATACCCAAATCATGTTTTCAAAATCAAAAAGGCATTATATGGATTAAAACAGGCACATATGGCTTGGTATGAGAGGTTGAGCACCTTCCTACTTGAAAGATCTTTTGAAAAAGGAAGTGTGGATACAATTCTGTTTTTGAAAAAATTTGGAAAGGATATACTCATCGTTCAAATTTATGTGGATGATATCATTTTTGAATCTTCAAATAAAAATCTTTGTGATGATTTTTCTAAAATAATTAGTGAATTTGAGATGAGTCTAATGGGAGACTTAAGTTACTTTCTAGGCTTTAGCATTAAGAACCTTGAGGAAGGAACATTTCTTAGCCAATCTAAATATGTTAAGGACATCCTCAAAAAATATGAAATGGACAATGCTAAACCTGTTAGTACACCAATGAGTTTCTCAGTTCAGTTGGATAAAGACCTTAAGGGAAAATCTGTTGATCAAAAGAAATTTAGAGGGATTATTGGATCCTTACTTTACTTGACTACTAGCCAACCCGATATCATGTTTAGTGTTTTTGCTTGTGTGCTAGATTTCAATCAGATTCAATAGAATCACATTTGACAGCATTAAAAAGGATTTTAAGATATCTGTTAGGAACTCAGAACTTAAAAATTTGGTATCCTAAGTTTATCTCTTCATTTGAAATTATTGTTATTCAGATTCTGACTTTGCATGCTGTAGAGTTGATAGAAAAAGCACTTCTGGAACATGTCAGTTCATTATAAATTCATTAGTTTCATGGTCTAGTAGAAAACAAAATTCAGTGGCTCTATCTACTTCAGAAGCTGAATACATTGCTTTAGGAAGTTGTGTGGAACATGTACTTTGGTTAAAATAACAGTTAATTGATTTAGGATTATCTATAGGCACTATTCCTATTTATTGTGATAACACTAGTGCTATTTGCATTTCTAAAAATCCTATTCAACATTCAAGAACCAAACATATAGACATAAGGCATCATTTCATAAGGGATCATGTGTCCAAAGGAGAAATTCACTCATATTTCTACTGAAAATCAACTTACAGACATTTTTACAAAACCATTAGCCTTTGATACTTTTAGTGCATTAAGAACAAGGCTTGGTGTGATTGATTTAAATTCTTAAATAAAAATGTTTTCTGCAATAATGATATTTTTTTGGGTTAATGTTTTTGTGTTTGTTATTTTGTTATTGTTATGTTTCTTAATTTTGATTTGTGTGAATGATTTCATTTTGTTTTGTTTTTGAATTTTTTTTTTATCATCGTCCGGGATGAAATCATTTCGTACGGGACGATTTGTATAGTATGACAAACTGTGTGATTTTGAACCGTTTAAGAGAAGTTTTAATGTAATTCGTCTGTACGATCGTCACGATCATCCGGGATGAAATATTTTTCAAACGACGGGGAGTGAATGAAGCAGTTGAATGGATAAGATAGTTTTTAATATGAACTTCGTCCGTACAAAGCTTTGGTTCGTCCAGATGAACACATGTTGGTTCATAGCGGGGGACAGTTTTCAACTTCCATTAAAACGAATTGAATTTATGATCGTCCGGACAAACATGTGTTCATCTGTACGATTGTTTTGGTCAAAAGTCTGTACGAAAGGACGCTTTGTATGTTGTGTGTTTACGAAAAGCTGTTTCTTTTTTTTGACTCATTCGTTTATCAATACAAAATTTTTTCGTACGGGACAAAAGAAAATTTCGTCTGGTACGAATAGTCATTTTTCCATAAATTGATGACATTTTTTAACTGAACAATCACTTTCACACATCTCTTTCAAACCTTTCTTCTCTTAAGATCTTTCAATGGCAAGTTCTAGCAAGCGCCAAAAGTCTTTGACTAAGGGTCCACCAAGAAACACTTCTAAAAATTTCCTTTCTAAAGCCAATGAAGAATCCTATGCTAGGTTTGTCTCCATGAAAATTACCCCATCTAGAGTACTCCTACAGGAAGAATTAACTTTTAAGGTAATACACTTGTTTACCTCTACTCAATTTGGTTTAATCCTCACCTTAGTACACTTATACAACAAAGAAACCTTTCATTGTTTGTTGGCGAACATGTCTTCAACTCCGACCATTCTGTCATCAGTTCCTTTGTTTTTAAAAAGAAAATTGAAATCACCAAGGCTGACCTTGGTATCTTCCTAAACTTAAGGACTGAAGGATTAAGTGCACACACCTTAACCTCCACAAATTTTAATTGGACTGAAATTAATCGAGTGATTAGAGGAGTAAACTTTAAGGATCATTTACCTAAGGTAGAAACTTTAGTTCGTGATGTCTGTATCATCCAGCATGTACTTAGAACTTCCATTATACCTAAAGCTGGTGATATAGTCAATATCACACCTCTTCTTTCTATTGTTACCTTCTTGATAATGACCAGACAACCTATAGATGAGGCCCAACTCCTAATTGACTATATTTATAGCCATTCAGAAATTGGTCATGTTGATCATAAAAAAAAGAAGAACATAGCCTTAGGAAATCTGATTGCCTATATTTTAGAATAGAAGTATAATTTGATTCATCCAGAACAAGATTTTGAAGAACCACTCTACTACAACGATGCATCCTTTAGAGCAATCTTTAATAAGGAAGAGCCTAGCAAAACTCATGTTGTTTTGAGTGAAACAGAAGAAGAAGCTGAACCTACATCTGCTACTGAACTAAATTATCCGAATTTTGTTCAAAGATTTGACAATTTAGAGATCAAAGGTCTGATCAAATTGAAACTCATTTACAGTAGCAGGATATTCAGTACAATCAAGATATGGGATTTATGCGTGATCAGATAAATAACATAAATGCCAACATTCTTATGATGAGTAGTTACTTCAACTTCTTTGGTGCAACACCACCACCTCCTCCTCTAGATCAGGGTCCATCTAAATGATTTTGTGTTGTTCTGTGTTTCTTTGTAGTTCATGTGTTAAAGTGATTCCTTTTAGATTGTTGTTTTTTAGATTGTTGTATTTTCCTTGTTTAAAGTTATGTTATTATTGATATCTAGGACTTAAAATTGTAATATCTTCATTTGATATCAATATATGTTCCAATGTTTTGTTGTTTATTTGTTTTTGAAATGTGTGTTAGACTTTACGACATTAATTTTTTTAATATTAATAGTACTTTAACCTAATTCTAAATTAAAATTAATTTCATTAGAAAATCTAATAATTCTAAATTTAAGTGATGCTTATAACTTAATATTATTAGGATTTTCAATTTCATGTCTCTTATTTAGACTACATTATTTTTAATATCATTATTGCAATTTAGATGTTTTCTTATTTTGTATTTCACTTTTCAAATCATATTTATGCACTTAAAAAATTTTAAAATTTTATATTATTGATTTTGAAAAGAATTCAATTACTCTTAAAAATTGTACAAATGTACAAGAAAAATTGGCATTAAAAGAATTGCACAAAAAGTTTGCAATGAGAAAAAGAGGCATAAAATAAGCCCAAAGTAAAAAGATGCACAAAAAATGTGCCATAAAGTTGAAAAAGATGCACAAAGCGCCGCATGTGGTAGTTACTTCTTTCCAGACTCTTTTAATCTCTTAATTCAAATTGATCTTATGTTCATTTATAATTGGCATTGAAATTTTAAATATAAAATTTTTTATTCATCCTTAGTGCAATAATTTTCTTTATCTTAATGTCTAAATTGACTCATGCCTTTGATAAATTCTTTTTATTATCTATGTTATATCACTTCTTAAATTATATGAAATTCTATGATTTCTCTTATGTTTTAAATTTATTTGCATACCTTATTTCAATCACTTTCAAGAATAAATTATCAAATGATTTCATATTTCTGCTTACATTTCAAGACTTCTTTACTTCTTCTCTTTTTGTTGTTGTCAAAAAGGGGGAGAAATTATTTGTTTGTTTTTGATAGTCCTTTTCCTTTATGTTTGTCATTATTGTAGTTGTATGTTTTGTATGTGTGTATGTTTCTTATTTTGTATAAGGTTTTGTATATGTTTTGTATGTTTCTTGTATAAAATTTTTGAAAAATAATTTTTTTTGAATTTAAGCCTCCTTATTTTTCATGTATTCATCAATTCAGGGGGAGTTGAGGAGTTTCTTAGAATTTAAAATCCTACAAACAATAATTATTTTGCCATCATCAAAAAGGGAGAGATTATTAAGAGAGTTGCTATTTTCATATTTTACATTCTTGCAACTTGTATTATTTTGATGATTTCAAATATTATTGTTTTATGTATAGATATCTCCTAACACTTTTCGGAAGATTTGTTTTTGCTCTAGTGTGTACTAACGTTTTCAGGAAAATCAACTCCAAACTATGAAGACTTCAAATCAAATTCAGCATCGAATCATTTGTAAATTAAAAGCTTTAAAAATATTTTTGAAATGAGAGGGAGTGATTGTAATTGAGTGAATATTCACAACACACACATATGGGGGAATAACTTTTGTGAACTGATCGTAAGGGACGAACATAGTTCATACGGGACGATGTCAATTAACCTCTCGGAAGAGCAATGGATCGAACAGGCAGGGAGAAATTTTTTCTAAGTCCTATTCATCCAGACGAATTTAATATTCGTCCCGGGATGAACGCCTCTGGATTCTCACTTTGCACTGTTCGTCCAGACGAAATACATGGTTCATCCCTCGACAAAACTCTCTATTTAAAATCGTACATGATGAAATTACTCTTCGTCCCTGGATGAAACTCTCTGTTTAAAATTGTCCAGGAAGAAACTAGTTCGTCCCAGGACGAACCGAACCGACTTACCTCGGTTGGTTACATCCTGCAGGGATTTGGAAACCGACATATGGAATAACCATTTCGTACCAGACGAACCTAGTTCATACGATACGATGATCGTGTATGAACATAGTTCGTACCAATATACATTAGGATCATTTCTGACACTTTAAGTAAAATCATCCGGGACGATCCACGATCGTACGGTACGGTCCAATGCGTACAGAATTGAAAATTTGCAGTTTTTTGGCAGTTTTTCTGTCTTTTTTATATATAGTCCAAATTAGACTGCCACCAAATCTTTTTGGTCATTAATCTTCATGCCAATTGAAACAAGACTCAAGGAGAGAGTGAGAGAGAGCATTCAAGATGGATTTCTTCCACTGGAGCGTGAAGGCTTTACTTTGTGTTCAAAGGTAAGATTTCCTACTTATGATTTGAGATTACTTCACTCTTTTCTTTCTTCTTTCTAGATTTCTTATCAGGAGATCAGTCAAGGAGATCGAGTTCTCTGCCCATACTAGGAGAGTGTGAAAGGACAAAGGGTTCTCTGCCCACACTAGGAGAGTGTGAAAGGACGAAGGGTTCTCTGCCCACACTGGGAGAGTGTGAAAGGGCGAAGGGTTCTCTACCCACACTATGAGAGTGTGAAAGGACGAACGGTTCTTTGCCAACACTGGGGATAGAGTAAAAGGACGACGGTTCTCTACCGCACAGGTTAGTGGTGGAAAGAGTGTTTGTAAAGGCTTCTCCGCCTTGCTGTGGGTGCAAAAGGAGAGACACTATTGGTATTAGTGTAATACTCAGAGGGTGCCTCTGGGGAGTGGATGTAGGTCTGGTTTAGACTGAACCACTATAAATCTTATGTCATTCATTTTTACTATTTTTTATTTTTTGCATTTACTTTTTAAAAAATTGTGGTTGAAAAAAAAAAACTTTTTATAAAAATTCATTAAATTTATTTTCGGTTCAACTCATCTAAAAGGGGGATAATTTTTTAACTAACAATTCACCCCCCCCCTCTTGATAGTCGTGAGACATTAACTTAGGTTTAACCACCTATTCACTATACTTAACAGACATTTCGCATCTTTTTCAAATATTTGTGGCACATTTGTGCATCTTTTTCTATTTGGGCTAATTTTATGTCTCTTTTTATTTTGCGAACCATTACACATTCTTTCTAATTTTATACACACGTACATTTCTTTTTTATAAACTTTTTTTATTTGATCTTTCCAAAATCTATAATCTAAAAATCAAATTTCTCTAATTACTAAAATAATTATATTAAAAATAAATAAATAATAATAAGACATCAAAACTACAATAATGATATTCAAATTATGTTTGCCTAACATGAACTTGAGATTTATATTTTAAACTTGATCAAGTTTTAAGTTAATTTAATTTTTGAAAAATTAGATTTCATAATGAAATTAATTTTTTAATACAAGTTAATTTATAACACTTTTTAGATCACTTAAAAAAGAATTTTCATATAGGCAAACTCACATTTCAAATATGGAACAAAAACAACTAAACAAAAAACCTGACATATTTATATCAAATAAAGATTAGATACATTAAAGAAATTAATATCAATAAACTAAAACTAAAGACATCATAACATCATACAAACTTAAACAAACATAAAAACAAGTACTACATAAATAAATAAAACAAATGACATCATCACATCATCAGGAAGGACTGGCAAAAAAACCTACAAAGAAGTACATCTAAAACTTTGAAGGACCTTGATCTAAAGGAGGAGGCTAGTTGAAGATTGAGAAATAGCTATTCAACATAGCTACATTCGTGTTAATTGAGTCAAATTGACCTTGGATCCACTCTATGTCTTGTTGGGACTATGCATCCTGCTAATTTAAATGAGTTTGAATTTGATCAAAATGACTCTCTATCCGATCAAATCACTAGACCATCTCTTGAAAGTAGTTCTGATCAGGTACCTGAGCAGGTGTAGGTGTTCCCCCTTCTCCTTCAATATCCTCACTTGAATTCTCATTTCTCCCAAAAAGATATCAAAAAGAGGCATTGATGAAGAATATTAGCAAATTAGTGGGAGGGTAAGGATGAATAATATTGTACTTCTTTTCCAAAATGTAGGTCACTAAATGTCCTAAAATAATATTTTTCTTCCTCTTATAAGAAGGAAAACCAATTTCATAAAGGTTATGAATATAATCCAAAATAAGTTAGGTCTCATCAATTGGTTTGCAAGTCATGATCAAATAGGTAACAGTGGACAAAAGAGGAGTAATATTTATGCGATTCCTAGCCTTAGGAATAATTGAGTCCTTAAGACATGATGGATGATCCTGGAATTTTAATTCAAAGTGTATACTCTAGCCAAGACAAACTTGAGTAACCCCTCTATGAGTTTTATTTATTTTAGACCAATCATAGTCAGATTTTGGGTCATAGAGTGTGCTCTAGTCCCATGAGTCCTTAAGTGAAGAAAGGTTCCTAGATCATCCTTAGTAATTTCAACCCTCTATTTCTTAACAAATGAAGTTATCCTACTCTCATTCTCACTAAATCTCATATTTGTAAGGAAATAAAAAAAGTCTCTCTATGATAAGCATAGATCAAAATTAGAATGAAGGAGAACTGGGTTGAAGCAAATAGAGGAAAAACTGAAAAGTGGATACTATCTTGAATTAGAAGTCTTGAAGGAGTGATTTTAGAGGCTATAAACCTGTAGAAGGAATCCTCATTATCTCTAAATAGAAAGTTGTCGTCTCCACTCCTTGATGAAGAACCCTTAGTAACTCTAGATCGCTTGCTAGAACTTTTCATACCTAGGTTAGTGCCTCTAGAAGGATTAAAGAAGGGTTTGGAAGTGAATGGGAATAAATTCCATATCCCTCCTATTTAAAGAAAAAATAATCCTTCGAACAGTATAAAAATCAATTCGTACAAATGATCTTGAGATAATACTGGATGAAAATATTTTTGTATGGACGAACAATAACGTCCAAAATGAAATGACTTTTTGTAAACACACTATTTACGAGACATCCTTTCTTATAGAATTTTTTATCATATGATCGTATAAATGAATAGGTGTTTGTTCGGGATGATCAGTTATTTAATATCATTTTAATGATGGTTAGGTCCATCCCCCACAAAAAATGACATGTGGATCATAAAAAAAAAAAAATTGTTCATACATACAATCCGTTATAATAATTGATTCTACTCAGATAATTATATACATGCGTACAGACGAATGTATATAGATCCTATAGGATGATGATGGCATCGTATAGTATGATATTTATGAGAAAATCTAAATTTACGCATTTAACTCCCAAATAACAACAGACATGCTACAAAATTTGTACAATACAAAAATAATTTCGTAGAACTTTTGATATGTGTTACATGACTAAATAAGACAAAGAACAAAAATAAAATAAAAAACAAAAAACATACACAAGCAAAAAAACATTAACAAACAAAAAAATAGTAAAATTAAATTAAAATGCACATAACAATCATATCAAGTTTGCAGAAAATTTTATTTAAACATTAAGTTCAATCACACCTAACCTTGTTCTTATAGTGCTAAAAGTAATAAAGGCTAGTGGTTTTATAAAAATATCTGCAAGTTAATTTTCAGTTGAAATATAATTCAATTCAATTTTTCCTTTGGTTACATAATCCCTAATGAAATGATGCCTTATGTCGATATGTTTTGTTATAGAATGTTGAATAGGATTTTTTGAAATACAAATGGCACTAGTGTAATCATAATAAATTTGAATTGTGCCTATTATAAATCCTAAATCAATCAACTGTTATTTCAACCAAAGAACTTATACCACACAACTTCTTAAGTCAATGTATTCAGCTTCAATAATAGATAGGGCTACAAAATTTTGTTTTCTCTGGACTAAGAAACTAAAGAATTTCCTATAAATTGATAAGTTCTAGATATACTCTTTTGATCAACCCTATAACATGTAAAGTCTGAATTTGAATATCCAATAATCTCAAATGAAGAGTTATACTTAGGATACAAAATCCCTAAGTTCTAAGTTTCCAAAAGATATCTCAAAATACTTTTTACTACTGTTAAATGCGATTCTTTTGGATTTGATTGAAATCTAGCACACAAACAAACACTAAACATAATATCTGGTCTGCTAACTGTCAAATAAAGTAAAGATATAATAATTCTTCTAAATTTCTTTTGATCAACAGATTTTTTCTTTGGGTCCTTATCTAACTTAACTGAGGAACTCATTGGTGTACTTATTGGTTTAGCATTTTACATTTCATATTTTTTAAGAATGTCCTTAACATACTTTAACTGACTAAAAAATATTTCCTCCTCAATTTAATTAATGTTAAAACAAATAAAATAACGCAAATCTCTTACTAAGCTTATCTCAAATTCATTACTTAATGTTTAAAAAAAAATATCACAAAGATTTTTATTTATAGATCCAAAAATGATAACATCAACGTATATTTGTACAATGAGTATCGTCTCCTAATTTCGTCAAAAAGAGAGTGGTGTTCACACTTTCTTTTACAAAAGCTCTCTCTAATAGAAAAGTGTTTAACCTATCATACCAAGCCCTAGGTGCCTTTTTCAATCTATATAATGTCTTTTTCAATTTATACACATGATTAAGGAATTTAGAACTTTCAAAACCTAGAAGTTGTTCAATATAAACATTCTCATGAATTACTCCAATCAAAAAGGCAATTTTAAAATTCATTTGAAATAATTTAAATCCTCTAAAATAGGCAAAGGCTAACAAAATTCTAATTGCTTCAAGTTTTGCTGCAGGGTAAAAAGTCTCCTTAAAATCAATTCATTCAATTTGATTATACCCCTTAGCCAAAAATCTAGCCTTATTTCTAATCATAACTCTTGAGTCATTCATTTTATTTTTAAATACCCACTTAGTTCTAACTACACTTTGATCCTTAGGCCTTGCAATTAATTCCCAAACATCATTCCTTACTAACTTATTTAACTCTTCTTGTATGGCCAAAATCCAACTTTTGAAAGTACTTGATTAATGTGTGGGTTCTATTATTTAAATAAAGGAAAAATTATTGATTTATTTGCTAAGTCCACACTTAGTCCTAATACGCTCACTAAGTTCACCTAAAATTAACTCCTTAGGGTAGTTTTTAGAAAATTTCAAATCTCTACGCAAAGGGTTTTCTATCTCCAAATTTTTTTCCAAATTAATCTTCTCAATCCTTTGGGAGTTATTTTCTAAATCATCCTCTTCTAAACTTGGTTTTTCCAAAATACCATATTCATCAAATATAATTTGTATGGTCTCCTCTACTATCAAAGTTCTTTTATTAAATATTTTAAATGATTTCCCAACACTAGAGTATCCAAGAAATATTACTTCATCTAATTTTGGATCAAATTATTCTAAAGGAATTTTTTCATTATTATATACGAACACCTTACATCCAAAAACATATAAATGAGATAAATTAGGTGTTCTCCCCTTCAAAATCTCATAAGGTGTTTAATTTTATTTAGATCTTATGTTCACCCTATTTAAAACATAACATGCAATACTAACCGCTTCAGCCTAAAAATATTTAGGAAGTGTATATTCTTCTAACACGGCTCTAGCAGCTTTAATTAATGTTCTATTCTTTCAACAATTCTATTCTACTGAGGGGTTCTAGGTGCAAAAAAAATATGATCAATTCCTTATTTTTTATAAAAATTTTCAAATATTTCATTTTCAAATTCACCTTCATGATCACTTTGAATTGTTAAAATTTTACAACCTAGTTTTCTTTGAATCCAAGTCAAAAAGTTTCTAAATTACTCAAATGATTCACTCTTATGAAATAAAATTTAATCTGCATGAATCTCAAGAAAACATCAACTATCACAAATATGTATACCTTCCCTCCTAGACTTACAGTACTAACCGATCCAAAAAGATCCATATGAATAATCTTTAATGATTTGCTAGTTCTAAGATCCTTATTGGAATGAAATGAGAACTTCACCTATTTTCCAAGTTGACATGCATCAGAAAGGTGATCCTTAGTATAGTCTAGTTTTGGTATACCTCTAACTAGTTCTTTTTGGATAATTTTCCTAACATTTTTTATGGTAGCGTGATAAAGTCTCCAATAACATAACCATGATTTATCAAAAATAGTTTTTAAATAAAATGCATTAGGAGTTTTAATATAGGTTAAATCTAGTATATAAATATTATTTATCCTAATTCCAAGCAATGCATCATTTTCATTTAGGCTTAATATGCAGCTAGTGGGAAAAAATTTAATGTTATACCCTTTGTCACATAGCTGGCTTATACTTAACAAATTATGCTTTAAGCCTTCAACTAGTAATACATTCTCAATTAAAAATTTTTGAAAGTTTTTTATCATACCTATGCCAACCACTTTCGTAGTGGTATTATCTCCAAGTGTAACCTTTGTTAAGATAGTTGCTATTTACATGCTTTACATTTTTTGCAACTTATGAAGTTTTGATGATTCCAAACATTATTGTTCAAATGTGTAGTTATCTCCTAACATTTTTTTTGAAGAATTGTATTTGCTCTTGTGTGTACTGACATTTCAGGAAAAAAACGAACTCCAGACTACGAATACTTCAAATTAAATTCAGCATGCGATATTTTGTATAATTTGAAGCTTGCACTTTCCTTAGAAATCAAATTGAAAGGGAGTGATTGTATTTTGAGTGAATAAAAACTTACACACACATAAGGAGATCATATAAAATTTATACTGATCGTATAGGATGATTTCCAGTTCGTACTGGACGATCAGACAGTTATCTCCTATAGAGCATATGGAACGAATAGGAACTTGCTCGAAAAAATTTTTCTAAGTCCAATTCGTCCAGGATGAAATAAATTATCGTCCAGGATGATTGGCTCTCTGGAAAATTTTCGTCCAGACAAAATTAAATTATCGTTCGTGGCGACCGGTTCTCTGGAAATATTTCGTCCAGACGAAATTAAATATCGTCCAGGACGATCGGGTCTCTGGAAATTTTTCATCCAGATGAAATTAAATTATCGTCCGTGGTGATTGGTCCTCTGGAAAATTATCGTCCAGGATGATCGGTCCTCTATAAAAATTTCGTCCAGACGAATAAAATTTTTGTCCAAACGATACACCGACTTAGAACAGTTTTAAGAAGTTTCTAGAACCGACCTTGCAATAACCGTTTGTACTGGACGAACCTAGTTCGTACAGGACGATCAGCTGTACGAAGACATTTCGTACACATTTTCAAATAGGGTCATTTCAGATCGTTTAAGTAAAATTGTCCAGGACGATCCACGATCGTACAGGACGATCCACTGCGTACAGAATTGAATACTTGCAGTTTTTGGGCGGTTTTTCTTGTCTTTTGTATAAATAGTCCAAATTAGACTGCCACCCAATCTTTTTGTCATTTGATCTTCGTGCCTCTTGAGAGAATAGCCAAGGAGAGAGTGGAAGAGAGCATTCAAGGGAGGATTCCTACCACTGGAGCGAGAAGGCTTCACTTGGAGTTCAAAGGTAAGAATCTCTACTTGTGAATTGGGATTACTTCACTCTTTTCCTTCTTCCTTCTAGATTCTTGTGAGAAGATCTGTCAAGGAGATCCGGTTCTCTGTCGACACTTGGAGAGTGTGAACAGCCGAAGGGTTCTCTGCCCACACTAGGAGAGTGTGAAAGGACGAACGGTTCTCTGCCGACACTTAGAGAGTGTGAACAGCCGAAGGGTTCTCTGCCCACACTAGGAGAGTGTGAAAGGACGAAAGGGTTCTCTGGCCACACTAGGAGAGTGTGAAAGGACGGAAGGGTTCTCTACCCACACTAGGAGAGTGTGAAAGGACGGATGGTTCTCTGCCAACACTGGGGATAGTATAAAAGGATGGATGGTTCTCTGCCAACACTTGGAATTGTGTAAAAGGACAGACGACTCTCTGCCACACCGGGGAGTGGTGAAAAGAGAGTGTTGTAAAGGTTTCTCCGCCTTGCTGTGGGTGCAAAAGGAGAGTCACTATTGGTATTAGTGCAATACTCAGAGGGTGCCTCTGGGGAGTGGATGTAGGTCTGGTTATAGACCGAACCACTATAAATCTGGTGTCATTTACTTTACTATTTTTTTTTACGTTTTCGCACTTTCTATTTCAGTTTTAAAAACTCTGTGGTTGAAAAATCTTTTTTCTACAAAATTTAAAAGAGATTTTATTTCGGTTCAATAATTTTCAAAAAGGGGTCTTAAATTTTAACTTTGTTTTTTAAACTACCAATTCACCCCCCTCTTGGTAGCCTTGGGACATTCACTTAGGCTTAACAACCTAATTACTAGACTCAACAAGTGGTATCAGAGCTCCGTTTCAAAATCATAAGTTTGAACTACTTTTTGATTAACGTAGATGGCTACTTTCAGAAACCGAAACACACCTGAGGGTTACTCTATCACTAGACCTCCACTATTTGACTATATTCCTTTTGATTTTTGGAAAACACGCATGTCTACTTTCTTACAGTCACTTGATTATCGCATGTGGATGTTAGTCCAGGATGGCTACACAAAACTAACTAGATTAGTTGATGGAGTAATGGTAGAAATACCTTTTACTGATTGGACTGTAGAAGAACGTGACTTAGCACAATTAAATGCCAAATATTTAAACAGTTTCTTTTGTGCTTTCAAATCAGAAGACTGCATGCGGGTTTCCACTTGCAAAAGCGGAAAGGACATATGGGATAGACTTTGTATAACTTATGAAGGGACAAATGAGGTTAAACAATCAAGGCTCAATATCTTGTTACATGACTATGAATTGTTTCGCATGAAACCTAATGAATCTATTTCCGACATGTACACAAGATTTACACAAATTGTCACTTCTTTGCATGAACTTGGTAGAGAATTAACTAATGCTGAAATGGTCAATAAGATTCTTCGTTGTTTACCTACTGCTTATGATGCAAAAATTACTGCAATTACAGAGTCTAAAGATTTAAACATTTATTCTATTGACAATCTTCTTGGTTCACTCATTGCTTATGAGCAAGGAGTAAGTCAAAGGAAAATTGATGTAGGTGAACCACGAAAGGAGAAGAATATAGCACTAAAAGTGGAAGAGTCAGAGAGTGAACACTACAACCTGAGGATGAAGATGATGTTGCACTAATGACTAGACAATTCAGAAGCTTTTTAAAGAGGAAGCAAAAGAAACGCCAGCTATGGAATAGAGGTAAGTTTAACAGAAATGGCAAGGTTTCTAATGAAGTGATTTGTTATGAATGCAGGAAACCAGGTCATATCAAGACTGATTGCCCAAAACTCAAATCCACTCCTGGTAAGGAGAAGATGGAGGAGAAACCTATGGTAAAGAAGGGCAAGAAGAAGTTTCAAAGAGCTTTCTGGGCGGACTCAGCTTCAGACTCATCTGAGACAGAAAAAGAAGAAGAAGTCACTAATCTTTGCTTGATGGCAGACAATGTGGATCACTCAGATCAAGAAGAGGTATGTGACTTATCCTATGATGAATTATTTGAAGTTTCTGAACACATGCATGATGCATATAGGAAAATGAAAAAGATGCATGCTAGTTTAAGTTTAGAATTTGAAGAGCTCAAGAAGGAACATGAAATCCTTAGGAAAGACCATGCTTTAATAGATGACAACCACATGAAACTACTTGATGAATATGATGACTTGAATAAGAATTTTGAAAATCTAAAGTCATCCTATACTGATCTTGAAGAGGAATTTAAAAATTTTAAGGATGAATCTGAGAGCAAAGAATATAGAATCAATTATATCAATCAAATCTTAGAAGATATGAATTCATTTTACAAACTAACAATAAGAGTTCTCGAGGATAATAGGAAACCCCCCAGACTTGAAGATTTTACAAATCCTAAATATTATCCTAAATTCATATCGCTAGAAGCCAGAAATTGAGGCAAGGTTACACTTGGAGATAATACCATAAAGAAAGTGGTTGGATCAGGTATGATTGGTAATTTCAAAAACTTTTTTATAGACAATGTGTTATTGGTTGAAGGCTTAAAGCATAATTTGTTAAGTATAAGTCAGCTATGTGATAAGGGGTATAATCAAATTGAAGGAATTGATTTTGAGGAGACCTTTGCCCCTGTAGCAAGACTTGAAGCAATTAGGGTTTTACTTGCCTTTGCCTGTTTTAAAAGTTTTAAATTGTTTCAAATGGATGTTAAAAGTGCCTTTTTAAATTGTGTTATTGAAGAAGATGTTTATGTAGAACAACCTCCAGGATTTGAAAATTCAAAATACCCAAATCATGTTTTTAAGTTAAAAAAGGCATTATATGGATTAAAACAGGCACCTAGGGCTTGGTGTGAGAGATTAAGCACTTTCCTACTTGAAAGATCTTTTAAAAAAGGAAGTGTGGATACAACTCTCTTCTTAAAGAAATTTGAAAAGGAAATACTCATTGTTCAAATTTATGTGGATGATTTCATCTTTGGATCTTCAAATAAAAATCTTTGTGATGATTTTTCTAATACAATGAGTAGTGAATTTGAAATGAGTCTAATGGGAGATTTAAATTACTTTCTAGGTTTTAGCATCAAGCAACTTGAGGAAGGGACATTTCTTAGTCAAACCAAATATATTAAGGACATCCTCAAGAAATATGAAATGGACAATGCTAAACCTGTTAGTACACCAATGAGTTCCTCAGATCAGTTAGATAAGAACCTTAAGGGAAAATCTGTTGATCAAAAGAAATATAGAGGGATTATTGGATCTTTGCTTTACTTGACTGCTAGCCGACCAGATATTATATTCAATGTTTGCTTATGTGCTAGATTTCAATCAGATCCAAAAGAATCACATTTGACAGCAGTGAAAAGGATTTTAAGATACTTACTAGGAACTCAAAACTTAGGAATTTGGTATCATAAGTTTATCTCTTCATTTGAAATTATTGGTTATTCAGATTCTGACTTTGTAGGCTGTAGAGTGGATAGGAAAAACACTTCTGGAACATGTCAATTCATTGGAAATTCATTAGTTTCTTGGTCCAGTAGAAAACAAAATTCAGTAGCCCAATCTACTGCAGAAGCAGAATACATTGCATTAGGAAGTTGTGTGGCACAAGTACTTTGGTTAAAACAACAGTTGATTGATTTAGGATTATCTGTATGCACTATTCCAATTTATTGTGACAATACTAGTGCTATTTGCATTTCCAAAAATCCTATTCAACATTCTAGAACCAAACACATAGATATAAGACATCATTTCATAAGGGATCATGTATGCAAAGGAGAAATTGAACTCACACATGTTTCAACTGAAAATCAACTTGCAGACATTTTTACAAAACCTTTAGCCCTTGATACCTTCAGTACTTTAAGAACAAGGCTAGGTGTATTGATTTAAATGCCTAAACAAAATGTCTTTGCAACATTGATGTTTATGTTTTTGTTTTGTTTTTGATTTTGTGAATTTTTGTGTGTTTTGAATGAATTTGTTTTTGAGTGTAAGTTTTTTTATTGTATGTTTTTTGTTTTTTTTTTTTTAAAGTTTAGTTTGATTTTCTTAAATTAAAATTCAAAAATTCAAAAATTGGAGGAAATCGTCCAAGACGACTTTTGGTTCGTACTGAACGATGTGAGATAAATTGGTTTGCATGCATTTAACCATTTTGAGAGCAGTTTTTAATTAGATCGTCTGTACGATATTACAATCGTCCAGGACGAAATTTTTTTCTTCTCTCAAACATCGAGACGATTGAGTGCAGCGGTTGAGTGGATAAGATAGTTTTTAATATGGATTTCGTCTATACGAATTTTTGGTTCGTCCAGACGAACAGATGTCGTTTCAGTATAGGGGACGGTTTTCAAGAGACATTTAAACGAGTTACTTTTAGATCGTCTGTACGAAATTATTTTTGTATGTACGATCGGTCAAGTCAAAAGTCTGTACGAAGGGACGTATCGTAAGTTGTGTTGATTACGAAAAGCCATTACATTTTGGATGAATTTGATCGTCTGTACAAAATATTTTCGTCCAGACGAACGATGATTTTTGTCCCGGACGAACCTTTTTCGTCCAGGACGAACGTATCATTTTCTTTAAATATGAAGGCTTTCTAACTTAACAATCACACTTTCAAACTTCTCTTTCAATCCCTTTCTACTTCAAATTATCAATGGCCTCCTCAAGCAAAAGACAAAAGGTGTTAGCGAAGAAGCCGAATAGGAATACCTCAGAAAACTTCTTTTCTAAGGCGAATGAGGAATCCTTTCCTCATTTTGCTTCTGCCAAAATAACTCCATCTCGCATTTTAATCCAAAGCGAGATAAACTATAAGGTAATGCACCTTTTTTCCTCAACCCAATTCCATTTCATCCTTTCTCTCGTCTACTTCTACAACAAACAAACCTTCCACTACTTCCTAGCAAACATGAGTTTTAACTCAGACCACTCTTCCATTAGTTCCTTTGTTTTCAAGCAAAAAGTAGAAATCACTAAGCATGACATTGGAGCATTTCTAAACGTAAGGACTGAAGGATATAGAGCCCACACCCTAATGAGTGAATCTACATTCAGATGGGATGAAGTCAATAATGCGATTAGAAAGAATAGTTTAAACTATCATTTTGTTATAGTCTCTGGGATGTCCAAGAATGCCCGTATCATCCAGCATATCCTCCGTTCTTCAATCATTCCTAAAGCTGGTGATAGGATCAATATTACCCCTCTCCTTTCTATTCTAACTTTTTTGATTATAGATTGTCACCCTATCGACGAAGCCCAACTTATCATAGATCATATCTATGGGCTTTCAGAAATAGGACATGCTGAACAGAAGAGAAAAAGGAATATTTCTTTGGGACATTTAATTACTTATATTTTAGAAAAGAAATATAATTTGGTTCATCCTGATGACGAATATGAAGAGCCAGTTTACTATAATGATGCTTCCTTCAGATTGCTCTTCAGGGAGGAAAAAGAAAAAGAAAAAGCACATGCCAGTGCTTCAGAAGAAGAAGAAGAAGAAGGAGCGCAAACCTCTGCACCTCAGTCAGATTATCAGAATCTGATTGAGAGATTTGATAGATTAGAGACTCATATTGATCAAAGGTTTGATCAATTTGATGCTCAACTTATATCATTAGAAATGAAGTACATGATATCAATACCAATGTAATGTTGATAGCCTCCTACTTCAACCTTTTCGGTGGCATTCCTCCTCCTCCTCCACCAGAACAGTAGAAATGGATTTCTGTGTCTTTGTTGTACTCGTGTTTTTATATTTTGTTGTGTTAGTGTTTATGTTAAGTGTTTATTTTTTTTAAAAAAGTTAAGTGTATTTTGTTAATTGTCTTTAGATATTTTGAAATGTGTAATCGTTTCACAAATATTAATGCATTTCGTACTTGTTTCAAAGTTGATTTGTTTTTTTTTTTTAAATGTGATTAATTTTTATGAATTTCATTAGTATTATTTAATCTTCATAGTGCTTAAATTAGATTATAATTCGAGATTATCTACATTAGAAAATCTAGACTTTCTTAATTTAAAAGTTGTTTATTACTTGTTGTAATTAGAACTTTTAAAATTCATGTCTATTCATTTAGACTACATAAAAGTTAATATTATTATTACAATTTAGATGTTTTCTTATTTTGTATTTCCTTGCTCAAATAATATTTATGTACTTAGAAATATTTGAAATTTTAGATTATTGATTTTGGAAAGAATTGGTCTCAATTACTCTTGAAAAATGTACAAAAAGTACAAAAATCAAAAGAAATGCGCAAAGGTTCGCAAATGAAAAAGAGGCCCAAAATCAGCCCAATATAAAAAGATGCACAAAAATGTGCCATAAAATTTTGAAAAAGATGCGCAAAGCGCCACATGTGGTAATTCTCTTCTTTCCAAATTCTTTCAATCTCTTAATTCAAATTGATCTTATGTTCATTTATATTCTATTGAACTTTGAAATATCAAATTTTTCTTCATCTCTCTTGTAATGATTTTCTATATTGAAATGTCTAAATTGGATAATGTATTTGATAAATTCTTCTTACTTACAATGTTATATCACTTTTTAAATTTCATGAATTTCTATGATTGACCTAATGTTTTTAGTTTAAAATTGCATACCTTATGTCAATCACCATTTAGATTAAATCTTTAAATGAATTTCATACAATTATTTACATTTCTCATCTATTTCTTCTTCACTTTTTGTTGTTGTCAAAAAGGGGGAGAAATAATTGTGTTTGTATGTGTTTGTATGTTTTGTTTTCTCTAGTTTTCTCTAGTTTATTTTTTTTAAATGGTTCAAAATGCCTCCTTATTTTCATGTATTCATCAATTCAGGGGGAGTTTAGGAGATTTGTTTAAATTGAAACCATACAAACAATAATTGTTTTGCCATCATCAAAAAGGGGGAGATTGTTAAGATAGTTGTTATTTGTATGCTTTACATTTTTTGTAACTTATGAAGTTTTGATGATTCCAAACATTATTGTTCAAATGTGTAGTTATCTCCTAACATTTTTTTTTTTTTAAGAATTGTATTTGCTCTTGTGTGTACTGACATTTCAGGAAAAAATGAACTCCAGACTACGAATACTTCAAATTAAATTCAGCATGCGATATTTTGTATAATTTGAAGCTTGCACTTTTCTTAGAAATCAAATTGAAAGGGAGTGATTGTATTTTGAGTGAATAAAAACATACACACACATAAGGAGATCATATAAAATTTATACTGATCGTATAGGACGATTTTCAGTTCGTACTGGACGATCAGACAGTTATCTCCTATAGAGCATATGGAACGAATAGGAACTTGCTCGAAAAATTTTTTTAAGTCCTATTCGTCCAGGACGAAATAAATTATCGTCCAGGATGATTGGCTCTCTGGAAAATTTTCGTCCAGACAAAATTAAATTATCGTCCGTGGCGATCGATTCTCTGGAAATATTTCATTTAGACGAAATTAAATATCGTCCAGGATGATCGGGTCTCTGGAAAATTTTCGTCCAGGCGAAATTAAATTATCGTCCTTGGCGATTGGTCCTCTGGCAAATTTTTGTCCAGACGAAATAAATTATCGTCCAGGACAATCGGTCCTCTGTAAAAATTTCGTCCAGACGAATAAAATTTTCATCCAAACGATACACCGACTTAGAACAGTTTTCAGCAGTTTCTAGAACCGACCTTGCAATAACCGTTCATACTGGACGAACCTAGTTCGTACAGGACGATCAGCTGTACGAAGACATTTCGTACACATTTTCAAATAGGGTCGTTTCAGATCGTTTAAGTAAAATCGTCCAGGACGATCCACGATCTTACAGGACGATCCACTGCGTACATAATTGAATACTTGCAATTTTTGGGAGGTTTTTCTTGTCTTTTGTATAAATAGTCCAAATTAGACTGCCACCCAATCTTTTTGTCATTTGATCTTCGTGCCTCTTGAGAGAATAGCCAAGAAGTCTTCACTTGGAGTTCAAAGGTAAGAATCTCTACTTGTGAATTGGGATTACTTCACTCTTTTCCTTCTTCCTTCTAGATTCTTGTGAGAAGATCTGTCAAAGAGATCTGGTTCTCTGCCGACACTTGGAGAGTGTGAACAGCCGAAGGGTTCTCTGCCCACATTAGGAGAGTGTGAAAGGATGGACGGTTCTTTGCCGACACTTGGAGAGTGTGAACTGTCGAAGGGTTCTCTGCCCACACAAGGAGAGTGTGAAAGGACGAAAGGGTTCTCTGCCCACACTAGGAGAGTGTGAAAGGACGAAAGGGTTCTCTGCCCACACTAGGAGAGTGTGAAAGGACGGAAGGGTTCTCTGCCCACACTAGGAGAGTGTGAAAGACGGACGGTTCTCTGCCAACACTGGGGATAGTGTGAAATGACAGACGGTTCTCTGCCAACACTTGGAATTATGTAAAATGACGGACGGTTCTCTGCCGCACCGGGGAGTGGTGAAAAGAGTGTGTTGTAAAGGTTTCTCCGCCTTGCTGTGGGTGCAAAAGGAGAGTCACTATTGGTATTAGTGCAATACTCAGAGGGTACCTCTGGGGAGTGGATGTAGGTCTGGTTATAGACCGAACCACTATAAATCTGGTGTCATTTACTTTACTATTTTTTTTACTTTTCTGCACTTTCTATTTCAGTTTTAAAAACTCTATGGTTGAAAAACCTTTTTTCTACAAAATTTAAAAGAGATTTTATTTCGGTTCAATAATTTTCAAAAAGGGGTCTTAAATTTTAACTTTATTTTTTAAACTACCAATTCACCCCCCTCTTGGTAGCCTTGGGACATTCACTTAGGCTTAACAACCTAATTACTAAACTCAACAACCTTGCCTCCATTACTAGCTTCCATTGATATAAATTATGTAGTGTTTCCAGTCATATGCTTCGACTAACCACTATCCACTTACCAAACACTCTCACAAGGCCATATATAAGAGCGTTCCTACAAAATAATCAAATGTTAGACTTGGGAACCCAAACAAGTATGGGTTTTTCTTTTGACAAAATTAAACTAGATGCATATATGATATGACTTATTTTATGCATCTTAGTTCTCCACACTAAATAGGTTTTTCTATGTAAAGTACAAGTATGTGAATTATGTCCAATCATTCCATAACTAAAACATTTAACTCCAGGAAAAAGGGTTTTTTAATTTCTGATGATAAATATGTCTCTTCCTAGGTTTTAAAAATTTTGACTTCAAAATAAGATTAGTAAAATCTTCAATTGTAGGGGGGATCCAATTTTTCTAAAGAGCTTTCCCTATCACTCTAAAAAATGAGTTTGCATCTTCTAACACAGTGTTATCATATTTCAGATAGTTTTGTCTATTTTTAGATTCATTCCTAAAATTCTTAAATTATTTTTCCAATTTAGTATAAGATGATTTTAGTAAATAATTCTACTTATTTAAATCATTAAATTCATCAAGTAAGATCATGTGGTTGTTGTCTATCTATGTATGATATTTCCTAAGGATTTCATACTCTTTTTATAACTCTTATAATTCTAAGTTCAATCTAACATGCATTTTCTTAAGTTTTCTATATACAGCATGTATTCTTTCAGAAACTTCAAGTAATTCATAATAGGTTAAGTCACATACCTCTTCTTGATCTGACTGATCAAGAATATTGTCCATTAAATACAGGTTAATGACTTCCTCTTCCTTATCTATTTTTGACAAATCTAAAGCTGACTCCACCTAGAAAGCTCTCTGAAATCTCTTCTTACCATTTCTTACTTTTATTTTCTCATCCACCTTCTTGCTAGGAGTGGCTTTGAGATTGGGGCAATCTTATTTTAAATATCTAGGTTTCATGCATTCATAGCAAATATCATCATTAGAAATCTTAACATTGTTGTGGAACTTTCCTTTGTTCCACTTCTACCATCTTCTCTGCTTCCTTTTAAGAAAACTCCTGAATTATTTTATCATCAAGGTAATATACTCCTCATCCTCAAGTAGTGACTGATCACTCTCCGAATCATCCACTTTTAGTGCTATATTCTTCTCCTTTTGTTGTTCTCCTATATCAATCTTCCTATGACTCATGCCTTGCTTGTAAGTAATTAATAATCCAAGAAGATTATCAATAGAGTAAACTTTTAAGTCTTTAGACTTTGCAATTATAGTTATTTTAGCATCATAAGTAGTAGGCAAAACAACGAAGAATTTTATTAACCATTTTAGCATTCATTAGTTCCCTACTTAATGCATGGAAAAAAGTGACTATTTGAGTAAATCTTGTGTACATGTCAGAAATAGATTCATTGGATTTCATGCGAAATAATTTATAGTCATGTAATAAGATATTTAATCTATATTACTTTACTTCACTAATCCCTTCATAAGTAATATAAAGTCTATCTCGAATATCTTTTTCACTTTTATAAGTGGAAACTCGCATGTAATCTTCTGACTTAAGTGCAAAAAAAATATTTAAATATTTTTCTTTTAATTATATTAAGTCTTATTTTTATACAATCCAATCAGTAAAAGGTGACTCTAATGTCATCTACTAGTCTAGTTGGTCTTGTATATCCTTCATGATCTAAAATTCACATGCGATAATCAAGTAATTGACAAAAAATTGACATGCATGTTTTTTTTAAAATTGAAAGGAAAATTATCAAATAATGGAGGTCTAGTGATCGAATACCCTTCAGGTGTGTTTTAGTTTTCAAAAGTAGCTATTTTCAATTTCAAAAAGTAGTCTAAACTTATAACTTTGAAATAATACTCTGATACCACTTATTAATTTTGTATTGGTTATTAAACCTAAGCTATTATCCCAAGGCTAATCAACAGGGGGTGAATTAGTAATTTTTAAAAAAATTCTCTTAGATTTTTAATAGAAAACTATTTAAAATTTTAATACAATTTGATTTTAAAATAAAATAATCTTTTCAATCACAGTAAATAAATTGCAAAAAATAAATGCAAAAAAATAAAAAGACACAAAGATTTATAATGGTTTGGTCAAACACGACCTACATCCACTCTCTAAAAACTCCTTCTTCAGGTACTGCACTATTACCAAAGTGACTCTCCTTTTGCCTCCACAATAAGGTGGAGAAGCCTTTATAATTCCTCTCTTACACTAATCCCTGGTGCGGTATATAACTGTCACTCTTTCACACTCTCCAAATGTCGGTAAAGAACCATCGTCTTTTCACACACTCCAAGTGTTGGCAGAGAACCATCATCCTTTCACATTCTCCAAGTGTCGGCAGAGAACTATCATCCTTTCACACCCTCCAAGTGTAGGTAAAGTTTCATCGTGTTTTCACACTCTTCAAGTGTCGATAGAGTACTATCATCTTACTTCAAAGATCTTCCCTCGAGAAACTTGAAAGAAGAAAAGAATAGTTGCAATCAAAAACACAAAAAGATCCTTACCTTTGAGTAACCTTGTAAACCCTTCACACTTTGCTTGCAAGAAATCTCTCTCAAACACTCTCCCAAATGCACTCTTTCACTTACTCTTAAAAAATCACGAAGATGAACCCCTCACACTTCAGTTTTAAAGGACCTTTTATATGAAAAATATGAAAAACTATCTAGAAAATGGAAATTTTTTATTTTGAGCGTGTACGATCGTATGTTCGATCATAAATTCATACGTATGAAAAGCTCAATAATTATTGCATACAAACCTTTTGTAAATCTGTATGAAATGTTTTCATACACGATGATCGTTTAGTACGAACCAAGTTGTATTATACAAACAGCTAGAAATTTTTTTATCTTTGTCAAGATGAAAAGGGACCCCATATTTTCGTACTCTGGATGACGTACGAATGAAGATGACATCAGACAGTACAATCAATTCAAAAAAAATTTGAGTTTATCTGGATGAAAATGGACCTATCCAATTCATACTCTAAACAACGTATGTACGAAGACGACATCGTACTGTACGATCAATTCAAAAAAATTTGAGTTCATCGAGATGAAAAGAGACCCGTCCAATTTATACTCTAGATGACATACGTATGAAGGAAGCTTCATATAGTATGATTAGCACTTATAAAAAAAATTTACTTGTAGTTTGTTTAAATGATCGTAAGGGATAATAACTAAATAAATCGTCCCGTATGAAATGCCTTTGTACAGTACAATCAGTTTAAAATTTGCAAATTTTAAACCACTCCCTAGTGTAAGTGTGCACAAATACTCAATTACAATTACACTCTCTCATACTCAATAAAATGTAAAATATAGACTTCATTTACAATGAACCCTAATCTAATATAATTTGAAGTCTTCAACAATCTGGAGTATGATTTTTTTGAAATATTAGTACACACAAATAATGAAACAATACATCCAAAATATATTATGAGAAATTATAGTTAAAACAATAATATTTGAAATTATCATAAATATACATATTATAAGAATATCAACAACTAAAAAACTAAGTTGCAACAATCTCAATAATTTGAAATGTGAGTTTGCCTAAATGAAAAGCCTGCTTTAATTGATCTTAAAATGTGTTATAAATTAACTTGCATAACAAAATTAATCTCATTATAAAATCTAATTTTTCAAAAAATTAAGTAAAATTATAACTCAATTGAGTTAAGCATATTAATCTCATCTTCTTTTTAGGCAAATATAATTTTAATATTATTATTATAATTTTGACATCTTAATATTTTTTATTTTTTTAAATATAATTATTTTTTATGGGAGAAATTTAATTTTAATATTATTTATTTTGGAAAGACTAAATAAAAAATATATATATCAAAAAGAACCATACAAAGTGTATAAAATTGAAATAATGTGTAATGATTCGCAAAATGAAAAGATATACAAAATTAGCCTAAATAAAAAAAAGATTCACAAAGTGTGCCACAAATATTTGAAAAGATGTGCAATGTCGCCAATTGAATTATTTATGTTCTTTCCTCTATTATTTAATCTTTATTTCAAATCAATCTAATTTTCAATTATATTCTATATTGAAACTTGAAATTAATTAATCTTTATTTCGTTACTTTTGTAATAATCCTCCTTATGTATTTGTCTAGAATGCATCATGACCTTGATAATTTTTTCTTATCTAAGTTTCTCTTTAATTTATAATTTTTGAATCTTTCTTTTTCATCTAATGTGATTAACTTTGTTATTGCAACTATATTTCACTCACTTTCAAGATCAATAATTTTGGTTTCTTATTTGACATCTTTCATTCCATTTTATTTTTCCCTTTATATTATTGTCAAAAGGGGGAGAAATAATTTTGTTTATTTTTGTCTTTATGTATGTCTTTGTGTTTGTTTTTTTTTTTTTTTTATGTATGACTTTTTTCGTTTGTGTTTTTGGATTTGTGTTTTTGTATTTTAATGTTATTGTGTATATGTTTATATTTTACAATATAAAAAATAAAAAATTTTGTGCTCTTCATGGAATCTCCCTATATTCACATGTTCATTCTTTTAGAGGGAGCTAAGGAGAAATTTAGGGTATACATGTTAACTCAAATAATAATTATTTTGTCGTCCTAAAAAAGGAGGAGATTATTCAGATTGTTCTAACTTAGTTTTTTGATTGATTGAGATTTTTGTAATATGTATGTTTTTGATAATTCCAAATATTATTATTTTAATCACTATTTCTTCTAACATATTTTGGATATACTATTTTTTTTGTTTTTGTGTACTAACATTTTAAGAAAATCATACTCCAAATTATTGAAGACTTCAAATCAGATTGGATTAAGTTTTATTATAATTGGAAGTCTGTACTTTTCTATTTTATGAGTCTGAGAGAATGTGTTTGTAGTTGAGTAACTGCACACACACACACTAGGGGAGTGTTTAAAATTTTTAATTTTTAAACTAATCTTACTATACAAAGTCATTTCATACGGGATGATTTATTCAACTATTTTCCCCTACTTATAGTTAAATGAATTGTATCAAGAAAGTTTTTCTAAGTATTGATCATACTGAATGAAAGGCTCTTCGTACAGACGATGTCTAGAGTACGAATTGGACCGGTCCCTTTTTCATTCTGACAAATTCAAAACTTTTTTTGAAATGTTCATACTGTATTATTTGTCGTTTGTACAGACAATGTCCAGAGTACGAATTGGACGGGTCCCTTTTCATCCCGATGAATCCTAGAGTTTTTTGAATGGATCATACTGTATGATGTCATGGTCATATAGACGACATCTAGAGTACAAATTGGATGGGTCCCTTTTCATCCCGATGATTCCAAGATTTAGTGAATAGTTTGTATTGTACGATGTCATGTTCGTACAGATGATGTCTAGAGTACAAAAATATGGGGAACCTTTTCGTCCTGTCGAAGTTAAAAAAATTTCTAACTAATTATATAGTGCGAACTTGATTCATATTGAATAATTATCACGTACAAAAATATTTTGTACAGATTCACACAAGGTTTATACATAATAGATTTTTAACTGTTCGCACGCACAAAAATACGATAGTATTAAACGATTGTACACACTCAAAATGGAAAATTTCAGTTTTTTGAATGATTTTCTTATCTTTAATATAAAAGGTCCTTAAACCTAATGTGAAAAGAGTTGTTCTTCATGATTTTGCAAGAGCAAGTGAAAGAGTGAGTGTGGGAGAGTGTTTAAGAGAGAGTTCTTGCAAGTGGAATGTGAAGGGTTCACAAGGTTACTCAAAGGTAAGAATCTCTTTTAGTTTTTGGTTACTACTCTTCCTTTTCTTCTTTGTAATTGCTCGAGAGAATATCTTTAAAGAAGATTTGATTCTCTGTTAAAACTTTGAGAGTGTAAAAGGATGGTGGTTCTCTATCGACACTTGGAGGGTGTGAAAGTACGATGATTCTCTATCGACACTTGGAGAGTTTGAACAGATGACGATGCTCTGCCGACACTTATTGTCACGACCAAACCCGACCAGGACGGATCCCGCTCACATCGGGTCGTGATCCGGATTCAAACTGACTGAACTGATTCCAGGATATGGCTTTGGAATTTATTTCAGAACTTTCTTCCAAACAATTACACACAGAAACAGACACACAGAGCTTGCTATAAACATCAAATGCAGCGGAACAGATCATCTATCTTTTTCTTCATCAAAAGAATCATATACAAATACAGCTCATGGCTTTCAGACAGAAAGAAAAGCAGAACAGAAAAGCCATTACTGTACAAAAATCAAAAGTACCAAATACCTATAACGGATCAGACTCTGAACTCCTACTCCAAGACTTCCTTCCCTTTCCCAAAACCTAAAAACCATGCAGAAAATAAGGATGAGCTACAACAGCTCAGCAAGACATCAAACCTCCAATCAGAATCCACATCAAACACATCAGACAAAATCCGTATAGAAATCAGATCAACAGAATCGTATATCAAATCAGAACATAACATAATCATACAGATCAGATCAAATCATATCAAAATCATATCAGAACATATCAGAACAGATTAAATCAGAATAGATTCCCTGACCCTGACAGAATCTCAACGGATTCTGGCCCCTTATGCCTCCCTTCCCAAACACTGATAGAATCTCTCGGATTCTGGCCCCTTATACCTCCCTTTATGCTCATGGCACCAGAACAGATGTGCTTATAGCACCAGACCAGAACTTATCATCGGATCCGGAACAGAACTTGTTTTCAAATTTCAGAGCTCATTTCAAATTTTTCCCTGACACAGACAGGATCTCACAGGATCCCGACCCCTTATAACTCCCTTTTCATAGCACACAATCATATCATGTCATTTCAGAACAAATTCGAACAATTTCAGAAATCGTACAAAAATTCGGCGGCATAAAGCAGTATACGGAATTTACACAAAATTCACCAAATCAGAATTTCACCAAATTACCACAGAACATTCTCAACAACATTATAAGACTTTTATTCTACTGCCACAACATTTACAGACATCGTGAAAATTTACAGTCAACAGAAAATGCCGCCAAATCAAAACGATGCGGTCAAAAATCTCTAGAAAATAATCAAAACGTGCACACTCGGCACTTCAATAACATACCAAAAGTTACGTGGTAAAAACTGAACCAGTCAGAAAATACGGACAAAATTCGCTAACGAAAAGGAAATCCAGACAGAAAACTCGTTCAAACTTTACCGTTCTGAAAATTGAGAAAGGTGGAATGTGCCTTACCTTGCGTACACCAATTTCCTGAACTGTCTCGACGGACGAAAACGGCCCGGCGTTGCCCAAAAATCAACTTTTCCACTTTAGCCCTCGACCTTCTCTCTCCTCAAAATGATTTTAGATATTTTTATAATTTTCTCTCTCTTCAAAATGAGCTGATTTCAGCTAAATAATGGTCTGATCGGCCCGGCCGATCGCACGATCGTCCTGGACGATCTGAACAAAATCCCATCGGCCTGGGACGATTTCTCAGGATGATAATTAATTTTCTTGGATGATTAAAACCCCTATTCTCTGACTTGTGCATTGCTCTGATCGTCCCAGGACGATCCCAGATCGGCCTGGACGATCCTTACAGGAAAACTTTCCTGGAACTTCTGTACAAATTCTGGAACAACATTTGAACTGATCGTCGATATAAGCAAACCTGATGTTACAATCTCTCCAACTTCAAAAAAAATGTCGTCCTCGACATTTTCCAATCAGAACTCAGTCAAAACAGATACGGATACGACTTCCTCATATCCGACTCTTTCTCCCAAGTCGCTTCTCGTGCAGTTCGGTGCTTCCACTAAACCTTGACCCTCGGAATCTGTTTACTTCTCAACTTACGAACATCGTAAGCTAGAATCAACTCGGGTTCTTCTTTATAGCTCAGATTCTCCTGAATCTCAACTTCATCAGCAGACACTTTCTTTCCAGAGTCAGATATCCACTTTCTCAAAGTAGATACGTGGAACACATTATGCACATCAGACATCTGATCAGATAACAACAGCCGATAAGCAGATTTACCAATCCTTTTAAGAATTTCAAACGGTCCAATATACCTTGGACTGAGCTTACTCACTCTGCAAAATCTTCTCACACCCTTCATCGGACTCACTTTGACATACACAAAGTCACCAACTTGAAATTCAACGAGCCTGTGCTTCTGATTGTAATATTTCTGCTGTCGATCTTGTGCAGCTTTCAATCTTTCTTTAATCAAATTAACTTTCTTAACAGTTTCATCTACAAAAGTGGCACCCATCTTCTGTCTATCTCCAACCTCAGTCAGAGTCAAAGAAGTTCTACACTTCCGGCCATACAGAGCTTCATAAGGTGCCATACCAATACTGGACTGGAAACTGTTATTGTAAGCAAACTCTATCAGAGGAATGTGATCTTCCCAGCTTCCTCCAAAATCTAAAACACATAGCCTCAGCAGATCTTCCAGTACCTGAATAGTCCTTTCAGACTTTCCGTTAGTCTGCGGATGAAAAGTTGTACTGAAATGTAACTTCGTACCCAAACCTTGCTGAATACCCTTCCAAAGTCTGGAAGTAAACCGTCCATCTTGATCAGAAACAATCACCTTAGGTACACCGTGTAATCTGACAATCTCTTTCACATACACCTGTGTCAATCGATCCACTGGATCGGTCTGCCTGATCGGAAGAAAATGATCAGACTTCATCAATCGATCCACAATCACCCAAATGGCATCGTTCCCTTGCCTTGATCAAGGAAAACTCAAAGCAAAATCCATTGTTACCTCCTCCCACTTCCACTCAGGGATAGGCAACGACTGCAAAAGTCCTCCTGATCGCTGATGCTCTGCCTTCACCAACTGACAGGCCTCGCATCTAACAACAAAATCTGCTACATCCATTTTCATTCCCGGCCACCAGAATAAACTTTTCATATCTCCGTACATCTTGCCACTTCCTGGATGAACAGTGTAGCCTGAATGATGAGATTCATACAAAATCTCTTTCCTCAGATCTCCAAATATAGGTATCCACAACCTGTTCTTACAGAAAATAACACCAGAATCAGAAACTCGAAGTTTAGGCTTCTTATCAGATTCAATCTGAGCAATCAACGTTGAATACTCAGAATCTAACTTCTGGGCTTCCTGAATCCTTTCTTCCAAAGAAGACTGAATGCTCAACTGAGTCAAAACTCTAGAAGCCAAACTACTGGAGGAAATCATCTCCAACTGCAAACGTTCCATATCTCGAATCAGAAAATCATCAGAAGTGAGCTGAATACCTGATAATCCTTCCGTACCTGACGAAAGTGCTAACACTGGACCTGAAGTCAGACAATCTTTCAATCTCTGAAAACTAGCCTCACACTCCGGTGTCCAAACAAAAGCTACTAACTTCTGAGTCAGTCTCGTCAGAGGTGTAGCAATCTGAGAAAATCCTTTCACAAACTTCCTGTAATATCCAGCCATGCCTAAGAAACTACGTACCTCAAATACCGTAGTAGGCCTTGGCCAACCCGCAACAGCTTGAATCTTCTGGGGATCAACAGAAATGCCTTCACCGCTAACCACATGCCCCAGAAATGAAATGCTCTTCAGCCAGAATTTATATTTAGAGAACTTAGCATACAATTGATGTCATCTCAGAGTCTCCAACACCAAGCTCAAATGTCTGGCATGATCATCCTCAGAAGCAGAATATACCAGAATATCGTCGATGAAGACGATCACAAACTGATCCAAATACTCACTGAACACTCTGTTCATCAAATCCATAAAAATAGCAGGTGCATTGGTTACCCCAAAAGGCATAACCAAGAACTCATAGTGTCAGTACCGAGTACTGAAAGCTGTCTTCAACACATCAACTTCCTTCACCTTCACCTGATAATATCTAGATCTCAAATCAATCTTCGAAAACACAGAAGAACCAGAAAGCTGGTCAAACAATTCATCAATCAGTGGCAAAGGATACTTGTTCTTGATCGTGACTTTATTCAAATCTCTGTAGTCAACACACATACGAAGTGTCCCGTCCTTCTTCTTCACAAACAAAACAGGTGCTCCCCAAGGAGAAACACTAGGACGAACAAATCCTCTATCCACCAACTCCTGAAGCTGAACTTTCAACTCAGAAAGTTCTTTCGGTGCCATCCTGTACGGAGCTTTTGATATCGGAGTTGTACCCAGAAAAACATCGATAGAGAACTCCACATCTCTATCCGGAGGTAAACCAACCAACTCCTCAGGAAATATATCTGCAAACTCTCATACCACTGGGATATCAGAAATAGAACCAACATCCAGGTTCATATCCCGTACAGAAGCCAAAAATACCGGGCAACCCTTCTTCCACATTCTTCTCACTTCCAATACAGAAATCAGACAAGAGAGAACACCTCATAAGCCTTAGAATACACATCTCTCTCCTGGAATAAGCAAACCCACTTACTTCTTCAAACAGTCAATCTGAGCCTCATACAGACTCAGCCAATCCATGCCCAAAATCACGTCATACGAAGAAATTGGCAACAAAATCAAACTCGATTTCCACTTCTTACCAGCAATATCAATCTCACAAAAACAAAACTTCCGGGCAATCAAATTACTTACAGCCGGCAAAATCACAGAAAGAGAAACCAGAAGCAAAATCGACTCCAGATGCAAAGCATCAAAACAACACTCGGAAAGAAATGAGTGACTGGCTCCAGAATCAAACAAAATACGATAGGGCTGATCAGAAATATAAATCGTACCTATCACCACATCTGGAGCATCGTGAGCCTCCTGCTGACTCAGACTGTACACTCATGGCTGAACTGGAGTTGGAGCTGAAGCAACAGAACTACTAGGCTCCCTCTAACTAACAGTAGGTGGTCTCCATGGCACAGAACTTGAACCACCACCTCTATCAGAAAATCCCTTAGTCACAGGGCATGGAGGAACAGTCCTCGGTCTTCCTGCTGAACTGGCAGGTCTAATAAAGCTCTCGGATCGGAAATCAGATCGTCGATCAAATCCAGCCTGTGAATATTCTGCAATCCTATGTCCTGGCTGACCACATCTGAAACACTGACCAGTCATCCTGTAGCACTGGCCAAAACGTCGTCATCCATAACTCTGGCACACAGGTACCCCACTAACAGATCCAGAGCTAGTCGTACTGGGCGTAGCAGTACCAGTAAATCCTGACTGTCCACTCCTCCTGGAGTCTCCAGAACCAGAAACAAATCTCCTCTTGCTAGAGGAACTACTGCTCGAATCACCCCCAAACCTCTTCCTACTCGCAGTCCACCGCTGCTGAGTAGCCATTAGATCGTTCTCTATCAGACGAGCTCTCTCCACAAGCTCAGAAAAATTGGAAATATAAAATGGTACCAGGGGCTGCCTCAGACTGTCTCGTAGTCCCCTCAGAAATTGATAGCACTTCTTAGTAGAAGTACTCACCAGCTGTGGAGCATATCGGGCTAAGGCAGTAAACTCTGCCTCATACTGCATCACCGTCTTTCTCCCTTAAACTAGCCTCAGAAAACTCTCCTGCATCTGCTGTACGGCAGATGGGCGAACAAACCAAGCTCGAAATACCTCAGCAAATTCTTCCCAAGTAATCAGGGAGTTTAATCTACCCTGAAACTTTGCTTCCTACTGACCTACCCACTAGTGCTCTGCTTCCCCATCTAACAGAAATACTGCCAAAGGTACTTTCCTGTATGACGGACACTGCTTGCCGTCAAAGGTCTTCTCTAACCTCCGCAACCACTCCTCAGCTGCTCTGGGCTCAACAGCGCCCTCAAACCTCAATTGTTTCAATCTCAGAAACATCTGAAGATGTCTATCAATATCCTCAGATCGAACAGTAAAAGCTCTACTGTGTGTCTTGCTCATCATCAGAGCAACCAATATAGCAAACTGGGAAAGTGTATTTGCACCAACCACTGGGGCTGTACTACCCACTGGTGATACCTGACTTGCACTCTAACCGTCTGTCATATCGGGGTCTGGCAGATCCATACAGAAAATCCAGAAAACTAATCACAAAAATAACACAAAAAAAAAATCCAAACAAACCAAAACTACTCAGACAGACTTAGATCACTTCCTATAGCTCTGTCTTACAATCCAAATTTAAAATTCCAAAACCATTGCTCTGATACCACCAAAGCTTGTCACGACCCAACCCGACCAGGACGGATCCCGCTTTTATCAGGTCATAATTCGGATTCAAACTGACTAAACTGATTCCAGGATCTGGCTTTAGAATTTCTTTCAGAACTTTCTTCCAAACATTTACACACAGAAACAGACACATAGAGCTTGCTATAAACATCAAATACAGCAGAACAGATCATCTATCTTTTTCTTCCTCAAAAGAATCATATACAAATACAGCTCATGGATTTCAGACAGAAAGAAAAGTAGAACAGAAAAGCCATGACTGTATAAAAATCAAAAGTACCAAATACCTATAACGGATTAGACTCTGAACTCCTACTCCAGGACTTCCTTCCCTTTCCCAGAACCTGAAAACCACGCAGAAAATAAGGATGAACTACAACAGCTCAGCAAGACATCAAACCTCCAATCAGAATCCTCAGAATCCACATCAAACACATCAGACAAAATCCATACAGAAATCAGATCAACAGAATCGTATATCGAATCAGAACAGAACAGAATCATACAGATCAGATCAAATCATAACAAAATCGTATCAGAATATATCAAAATAAATCAAATCAGAACAGATTAAATCAGAATAGATTCCCTGACCCTGACAGAATCTCAACAGATTCTAGCCCCTTATGCCTCCCTTCCCAGACACTGACAGAATCTCTCGGATTCTGGCCCCTTATGCCTCCCTTTGTTCTCATGGCACCAGAACAGCCAGATCGGCCCGGACGATATGAGCAAACCTGATGTTACACTTATAGGGTGTGAAAGGATGACGGCTCTCTACTGCACCATGAATTGGTGGAAGAAAGCAAAATTATAAAGGCTTCTCCGCCTTGCTGTGGGAGCAAAAGGATAGTCACTTTAGGTAATAGTGCAATACCTGAAGAGGAAGTCTTTAGGGAGTGGATGTATGTCTCACTGAACCAAATCACTATAAATCTGTGTGTCAATTTATTTTCTATATTTTTATTTTCTGCACTTTAGTATTTGTGGTTGAAAATTTTAATTTTGCAAAAATACAAAAATCATTTTTTTCTTTTAAAAAATAAAAAATTCCAATAATTTTTTTTAAATTACCAATTCACCCCCCCCCCCCCCCCCCCCTAGTTAGCCTTGGGATATTTGTGTAGGTTTAACAACCTATAAGGAATCAACATTACTAATGGTAAATAGAGGAAATCATATTGTGCAAAAATTCACATACTTACCAAGGATTATGTAAAATAATATTTTAAGACTTTAATTGTACTACTTCACTCTTTTTTAGGTCAAAATAAATTTTTAGGTAGACAAAAATGATTGCATTTTCAAAATCATCCCCTGAAAAATCTCAAATAAATACTCAAAATGCTCTTAATCGTGACTCTATAACATACAAAAAATTATGCAGTGAAAGTTTTACAATACAAAGTTATTCATATTTTTAACTAATGGAAACTTAAATTTGAACAGAAAAATATCAAAAATACAAAATATTTTGAATCAAAAATAGGGTAAAGGTTCCTTATAGTGAGCCAAACAAATCTCTTAAATGCATCGACAGACAAAAATCGCACTTCGGCCTCAAATTTTAAATTTATCTTTTCTCTCTCCTCATAAATCTCTTTTAATCTCCTTCAAAAGTCTCTATTTACTGAAATATGAAGGGAAAAAGTTTTTCTTTAATTTATGACATTCGATATTTTATTAAAATAATAATTTAATATTATATTATTAATTTAATCACTTCCTTTCTGTATAAAAATCAAATAAATTATTTTAGAACTTAAAAAATTATAAAAATATATATATTTATTAAATAAATCATTTTATTTAAAAAATATTAGTGAAATTGGTTTTAAAAATGGACACCTAATAGTCCCAAAATCCTCACTTATATCGATAGGTATCAATTTCTTAAGGACTTTCACTAGTGCCCAAAAATTTTAAAAAATTTTATGTAAGTAAAATACTAAAATCAAAATACTATTGAGATGACAGATTATTATTTGATTTTCTAATGACTAAAAAAAATTAGCAAAGTCAAAATACAAGCTATTGCAATTTACCCACCTTAAGAAAATATTGTCCCTGACATCTTTCTTAAGGATTCAGACATAAAATTGATATAAACCAAATCAGTATAATTAAAACTCATATCAAATAAAATATTAAACAAAACTCTTTAAATACTATATAGTTATATAGTTCATTCTATCACATGTCATTCAAGAGAAACCCTCTTCAGACTTGGGATCAAATTTTTTTAGAGTTATTTTCCATTAATTAAGATGAAACGTATAAAGCAAAAAACATGCAAGTAAGAAAGGTTGGGTGTCCTACCCTTAAGGAGTTCATATGTTATCTTATTATGTTTGGATCTAATATTCACCCTATTTAGAATATAATAAGCAGTATTTACTCCTTGTGCCCGAAAATTTTTAGAGACTGAATACTCAGCTAGCATTCCTCTATCAGCTTCCACCAAGGTTCTATTTTTTTTTTAACTATTCCATTCTTCTAGGGGATCCTAGGGTTAAAGAAATTATTTTTTATTCCTATCTCCTGATAAAAGGATTCAAATTTATCATTCTCAAACTCTTCACCATGATCACTATAAATTATTGAGATTTAACATCCTAATTTTCTTTGAATCCAAGGGGAGAATGTTTTAAATTTATCAAATGACTCACTCTTATATGCTAAGAATCTAACCCAAGTAAATATAGAGTAATCATTCACTTTACCAATCCAAATGTCTTTGCTCCTAGTTCAGCTGTACTAGCAAGTCCAAATTGGTCCATATTAAGGATTTATATGGCCTAGTGAGCTCTAACTTAGGAATGCCTCTAACAAGGTTTTTTTGGGTGATATCCTAAGATTCTTTATGCTCGTATGATATAGTATCCTATGCCATAGTCAAGATTCATTAATTTCTAGTTTTTAAGCATAATGAATTTGAATATTCAAAGTAGTTAAAGCCTAATATATAAATATTATTTATCCATTTTCCTTCAAATATAAGTTTTTCATTTAAACTAATAATTCATTTATTAGAAATAAATTTTATATCAAATCCTTTATCGTATAGTTAACAAATACTTAATAAGTTATACTTTAAACCGTCAAGTAACAAAACATTTTCAATCATAAAGTGTTTAGAGTTTCCAATTATACTTGAGCTCACCACTTTCCTAGTGGTTTTATCTTTTAATGTCACCTTACCTCTTGACCTGGCCTCCACTGTGATGAACTACTTCATATCACTAGTCATATGTCTCAAGCAGCCACTATCTAAGTACAACATGCTCTCACTCGGTCTTTTATGAGAGCACCCCTATAATGTCAATTAAATATTAAATTTGAGAACCCAAGTAAGTTTGGGTTCCACCTTATGCTTGAATGAATGACATAAATAAATATTATGATGTGATGCATGTAATTTTGGCCACCACACTATGTGTGTCCTATGGTAGATAGTGCATATACGAGCTATGTATCCTAATATACCATAAGAGTAACTCCTAACACCATGGAATGAGTTCATTAACTTGATCTTTCATAAGAGTTACGATTACCAAAATGAGCCATTGATCAATTCTTCAGAAGTTTTCTAAAACCTTATTTTTGAAATCCCGCTCTGATACCACTTGAAAGTTTGTGAAGGTTGTTAAACCTTATGGAACTAGCCGGAGGATTACTAAGAGAGGGGTGAATTTTGTACTTTTAAAATTTTTCTTTAACTTCAAAATGACAATAACAATATTTTTGGAAAAACCTTTTCAATAATTAAAAATACTAAAAATCTAATTGATTTTGGAAGCGATAGATTTTTATAAAAAATATTATACTTTACTATGATGGAATTTTGATCTACTTGATATAACAACTATCAACATTTTTTCCAAGCAATATAAACGAAAATGACATGCAAGAAATTTAAAAGTATGAAAAGAAAAAAAAAAACACACTAGATATTTTCATAATGAATTGGTCAACCTTGACCAATGTCCATTCCTCAGAGTCCTCCGCTCCAAAAATTTCTACAAAAATAAAGTGATTCTCCTTTTGCTTCCAAAGTAAGGCAGAGAAGCCTTTACAAACTCACTTTCACCAAATCTTTGATGTGGCAGAGAGACGGACGCTATGTCACCTTCTTGGTGAGTGCAAAATACCTTGACTTATTTTTTTCTCTCCTGGAGGAAACAAATAACCTCGGCTCCTTTTCTTCCCTCCTGGAGAAGGTAGAGAACCTTAAGGACTGGACTAAAAACCCTATCTCTCTCTAGAGAGCTTCCAAAAGACTCAACAAGGCCATAGGAGGAGTAAGGGTATAGCTAGTATGAAGCAACCGTATGATCTCCTCACACTACTTTTCCATAATACTCAAGCTCACCTTCTCTATCCTCTCTTAAATCTTGATTTTCTTCTCAAAAGATCCTTTCTCAGAGTTCCTCTTTCAATCACACGTTTCTCCTTGATTAACATAAGAAAATTAAAACATAGCTTTTGTATTAGACTTCAAGAAACACTAAAAATTCAAGTTAGTTGTCACTATTCATATAGTACAATGCAGGTTCATACAGTACAATCAGTTCAAAACTAGTCCCATCTTGTACGTTGTGAACAGTCGTTGAAAATGAACTATTCAAAATTTATGAACAAATCATATAATACAATCAAAAGATCGTCTAGTATGATCTATTCAATTTTCTCTATTTATACAGGATAATTTCTAGGATGTCTAAATTTGTCTCTACTAATCATCCCGTACCGCTCAATTCGATTAGTATAGTTATTTCATTTCAAGTAGGTCAACCAGTATGATATGAATATGATGTAGTATGATTAGTTCAAAAATCATAGTTTCGTTTGGTACATCTCTATGACGTTTAAATTTTTTTCTCTTCTAATTGTTGGAGCTATTTCCTTTCGGTTCTAAACACAAGCTGTTCAAAGAACTACAACAGCTAGGTCCGGTGAAAGATCAAATTAGAAGGAGGATTACTGATCAAAGATTGAAGAATGATTTGAAAAGTTCTTCCCACACATTTCAGTAATATGTTACCCGAAAATTTCACTCAATATGCAATGTCGTAAGAGATATTAATATGGAAATTCTACTCAAAGAATTTTCCAATTATTTTGATTGGTACTACAGAATTGGTATTTGGAAAAGACATCTAAAATACCTATCTTTGGTTTTCATAGGTATTTTGAGATTGTCTTATCTTTTTTGTAATTTTCTTTTGTTTTTCTTTTATTGCTGCTTTTTCTTTTGGCTTTTTTGTTTTTTAAACTTAATATATTTGTTTATGGGATCATTACTTGATCCTATTTTTTAACTAGATGGGAACTATGGGATACTAACCAACCCTCGAATTGTTTCAATTTATTGGTATCCCCTGCATCTCAACGGTTTCAAAATAGGAAACAGTGGCTTTCATTTCAAATTATCAGGTTTAATGATAACAAAATTGTTTTCAAAAAGGATCCTTTTTTTCTCTTGATCAAGGATCTTTTAGTTTTTTTATTTCCTAGTTTGTATTAGGTTGTTATTTCTTTATTACTAATGCAACTTCGCATTTTCTCAAAAAAAAAAAAAAAAAAAAGTAGTCGTTAAGCCTATTCCATATAACATTACATATAGTACGATTAAAAATCATACAGTATAATTAGTTAAAAAATTTTAACTTTAAAAATATTTTTTTCTCCCCCTGTGTGTGTGCATGGTCACACTCTTATGTGGCTAGACTCAAGAAGTAAACATAAAGAAAATAAAAATACATAATATTTTACATCCTATTCTACCCAATCTTGAATCTTCAGCAGTCTTGAGCTGTGTATATCTTACCTAAAATGTTAGTGCTCTTAAAAAAAAAGAAATATCTAAAATATTTAGTGAGAAAAGCAACAATTCAATCAATAAAGTTTGTCATAATCAAAAACACATACTATGGATCTTAGATTGCAACACTTGTCATGTCTAAAAGTGGGTTCTCTTCCATTAAAGAAGTTGTGCAATTCCATTTAAGAAATATTTTGTAGCAATTTCTTAACTGGTTTGTAGGTAGAGTGAAATTAGAGGAAAAATCTCATCTAGGTGAAAATTAGGTGTCAAAGTGCTCTTTAGTTTAATTTTAATTCTTACACATTTACTTAATTACTTTTATAGGGTTTTCCATTCTTATGATGATGTATGCTTGGGATGATTATTTATCCTTACATATAGAGTAATCAAAAAATGACTATGACAACCTCACTTGTAGCATAATCTCTTTATAAAACCATATGCAATGTTTGGACATATGTGTGTGGCTTTGTTCTTTAATGTGTTAATGATATCATAGTTTATGTGGCAAAGTGTTGTTCGCATTATTGTTGGTAGACGTAAGAAATATATTTTATTGATTGGTTTATCAATTTTTCTCATCCTCCATTGATTGGTTCCTAGTTGGCTATGAGATCGAGGTGTAAGTCTCAAGTTATCATGCATTACTCCACTGTGTTTTTCATCACCTCACTTGCTCGGATCGGAGTTGTGTGTTGCATCACATTTGTCACCATATATAATTTTGTATGTTACGAGCGAGACGTTGAAATCATAGAGGTTCTACGAAAATTTTAAACATGCGAGCTTTTAAGCATAAAAGTTTCATTACATAAAAAATTATGACCGAAACATTATTTCATAAAAAAGATTGTGCATTCACGCTTTGATCGCCTTGACGGTCCGAATAAGGATATTTTTGCGAAGGTCACTTGTCGTTTGGTTGCTCATTGAGCTTATTATTCCTTTCTTCCTTAAAAGAGATAACTTCTCCTCGAACTAATCGTTTTAATATTAAGATAAATATTTAAACAGTGAAATATAATCTTATTTTATCCATATATTGTAACAGCAAGCGTTTTCGCTCACCGCCGGCCAGCAAAGGCGCCACCACGTCACCGACGTGCGTGCGGATCACCAGTGTCTGCACTCCCCTTTAACCACCTCGAACAAATGTGTAACGTTCATAAAATTAAATGCTATTTGTTAAAAATAACTTCAAAAATTAATGTTGAATATTTTATTTGATGTTTACAAAATTTTTTACAAAATGGTTTTGGAAATATTATAATATTATTTTAAAATTATTATAAAAAAAGTGAACTGTTTTATTTTAAGTTATACATTTATTTGATTTTTCAAAGGCTAAAATATTTTTTATAATATTTTCATATATTTTCATAAATAAATAAAAAAATCAGATTAAATAAATATTTTAACTTCAAAAAAATCATGTCCTTCATTTGGGCTCGAAATGAGGTTAGGTATATTTTAAAATTCTTATGAAATTATTCTCTATTTATAAGACTAATTTTATTACTTATTATAATTTTCATAAATTTTATTAAATTCAAAAAATTATAATTTACCTCGCCTTTGCTATCCAATGGAAAAAATACTATAATCCTCGACCTGCCCCATCTTATCTTTTTTATGAAGAAGATTATCGTTTCATTCAACATCAATATGATCTTACCCAAATTTATGAATGGAATATTGATGCTTTGCCTGACTATCAAATCCTTGAGACTTTGAGTGCATGTTGATTTACGCCATTGTAGTTCAAACTCATTGTGGGTCTCCGAAATAAAAATTGCAAGCAAGGGTTAGAATGCATGAATGCAAAGATTATGATTGCATTGCCACCTAGGAAATACAGTCACAAAACTGTACACTCAATGCAAGCATCCAATAGAAGGGTAAATAGTTATTCATGGAAAATAGCAATTTTTTACTACACATCTCGATGGATATATATATATATATATATATATATATATATATATATATATATATATATATATATATATTCCTCCAGCTTGATTGAAGTTTATTTGAATCAGTTTCCTATGAACGCAAGCCTCTATGGTTAATTACATCTTAGGCCTCAACCTAAGAACACTCTCGACTAGGGACATTATTTTATTCTCTTCTTGCTTTTTTACATAGTGAGATTCCTAGGTTATTTTAATTCAAAGGAGACAGGCCCAAGGGCTACTCAACACACTCAAAGATCATGTAATCATCCGATCAATCTAATGGGAAGGAATCATGAGAGGATACATCACATATAACACAAGTAAGAGTGAAAGATATAAGAGAAGTCATTAGTGTGATGTAAATTATACATGAATCGAAAAGCAAGATGGGCCATGTACGTATACTCCGACATAACGAATGAGCCTCTTCTGAGGCTTGGGGACTACGGGCTGCCTACCAAGACATGAACACAATATCGTTACAATAAACATAAAGTAAACACATGTGTAAGTAGGTGACATGCAAATGATGCATTTGTATTTAAATGATGCATGTAATAAGATGACCTAAGCCCATATGCATGGAGGGAAGTGATTTATTTCTATATTTTGGGTCAAATAGTGACTCGTGACTTTGAAAAATTAACTATAAAAGATGGGGGTCTCATCAAGCTTGGAGAAAATTAGGGGGAGTAAGGAACATCCCTTAATTTGCTCTGTCTAAATTTGATCCCAATATGATGCCCAATTAGGGAGTAATTTACAAAATACCCCACGGATTCAAAGGTAAATTACTCTCTATATAGTAAATTACTCTCTAGATATTTGTTAAAATACTTTGAAATGCATGGCTCATTGTTTTGGTTCCATAGAGCCCAAGACCATTAAATTTAGACTTAAAATAATTTTTTGGTGAATTGTTTAGGTACTAAGTAATTTTTGGATTTGTTATTATTTCTTAATTTTGTTTGTACACGGCGGGTGGCAGTGATGAAGGACGGTGGCCTAGCAGCGAGGGACGGCAGGCGGCGGCCAGGATACAGTGGGCGGTAGCTAGCAAATCACTTATATATGTCAACATTTGATATGGGTCGTTGACCATGTATAATTCAGATCAACGACCTAGATCGAGCCATGGTACTTCGCAGGATCTAAAAGGCTAAATCCCATGCAATGGGTTTGACGAATCAATATTTTGTGTGTAATATGGATTGTTTAATTAAAGATGGACGGTCTAGATTTTTTTTTCTTCCTTTAGAATAATTTTCTTAAGCAATTTTCTTTTACTTGCACATTGGGCCAAATTTAATGAAATATTTGAGAATGTTTATGATTTAAAGTCTGTATAGGTTGTTATAGACCTAATGCAATTGTCCCAAAGCTAATCAAGAGGGAGGTAAATTGATAATTTAAAAAATCTCTTGAAATTTTTGAAGAGAATCTTTTAAATCTTTTTGCACAATTTATATTTTTTATCAAACTAAAAACTTTTCAACCACAAAAATTAAAACATGCAGAAAAATAAAAATGTGGTAAAATAAAAACACACAAATTTATAGTAGTTCGGTCCAACTAGATCTACGTCCACTCCTTGAAGACTCTCCCTTCAGGTATTACACTATTACTAAAGTGACTCTCCTTTTACTCCTACAGCAAGGCGGAGAAGCCTTTATAAAACACATCTCTTCCACCAATCCTTGATGTGGCAGAGTACTATTGTCCTTTCATACTCTCCAAGTGTAAGTAGAAAACCATCATCCTTTCACACTCTCCAAGTGTCATCAGAGAACCATCATTTTTTTACACTCTCTAAATATCAGCAGAGAACTGTTGTCCTTTCACACCCTCCTGGTATCGGCAGAGAATTGTCATCCTTCCACACTCTCAAATGTCGAAAGAGAACCGTCATCCTTTCATACTCTCTAAGTGTCGGCAGAGAACCGTCATCCTTTCACACCCTCCTGGTGTCGACAAAGAACCCGATCTTATTCAAAGATCTTCTCTTGAGCAACTTCAAAGAAGCAAGGAGAAGATATTCCATAAAACTTATAAAGAGATCCCCATCTTTGGGCATGTGAACCCTTCACAAATTCCACTTACAAGATCTCTCTCCATACTCTCAAACACTCTCCCAAAGCACTCTCACACTTGCTCTCAAATAAAAAATGAAGATTAATTCATCCACAATTAGTTTTTAGGACCTTATAAATGAAAGGCACAAAAAATCATCCAAAAAACTAAAATTTTCAAGTTGAAATTCCATGATCGTATAGTACGATCGATGATCGTATGTACGAAAAATTCAAAATTTGATCGTACAATCCAGTACAAATTAATTTCGTACTCTGATTTACATGTTTATGAACTAAGATCATACAGTATAATCAGTTCAAAATTAAACAGATTCATCCAATACGATTTAGTACGAACCGATTTCGTACACTAGATAATTTATAGTATGAAATCCATATCGTACAGTATGATATGTTTTAATCAAACCATATTTCGTTTGGTAAAAAAAAAAATGAGTCCATTTCGTACTCTAGAAGTCATTTGTACAATCCTAGGATCGTAAAGTACGAACAGTTCAAAATATTTACCTATTCGTATGGACGAAAAGATATGCAACCATTCGTACTCTGGACGTTGTCTATACGAACTTAAGATCGTACAATATGAAAAGTTCAAAAAAAAAATAAATGTTCATCGGGACAAACTTGTATGTATCTATTTCATACTCTGGAAGTCGTCTGTATGAAGGTAACTTCTTATAGTATGAATAAAACATAGAAAATTTTCCTAGCATGGTTTGATTAACTACTTTCTGGAGGAACGCTTAGGTCAAATCATCCTGTATGATCTAAAATTGTATTGTAGGATTAGTTTTTAAAAAATTACAAAACTTTACACCCCCCCAGTGTGTGTTTTGTACACTCCCCTAGTGTGTGTGTGCATGATTACCCAATTATAATCACACTCTTTTAAACTCAATAAAATATAAAAAGTACATACTTAAAAAAAAAAGTAAACCCTAATCTAATCTAACTTGATGTCTTCATTTGTTTGGAGTATGATTTTCCTGAAATATTAGTACACACAAACAACAAAAGCAATAATTCTAATATATGTTAGGAGAAATATTAATCAATATAATAATATTTTGGAATCATAAAAAATACACATGAGATAAAAATATAGTTATGAAAACTAAGTTGCAATAATGGCCTTATGAACTACCTACACTTTGATTTTGGAGGCTTTTATTATGTACTTTCAGAGTTATTTACAATCAAAATTTTAATTAAAAGTTGTGATATACCTCTATCTGACGATCAAAATGGCTTACTCTTGGGCTCATTTTCTTTGTGAGAATAAGAGGAACTACTTCTTTGAAGGACTCTTATCCTAAAAGTGCCTCAATCAAAAGTTACAATAATGGGAATGAAACCAACTTATGTATTACCTTGGGTCTCCTCTCCAACAAGCATTTGACGGTGGGGAAAAGTGGGGAAGTGAAGATAAGAAGAGAAGAGCTCCAGCTACAAAATGAGAGTAATGGGAGATCTGGAGCTGGCTTGGATGAAAAGGATTGATGTTATGTGTGTTATAATGGTTTTTTGGAAAGTTCTGCCCTATTTTATGTCATGAGATTTACATGAAGGGTTGGGATGGATTGGTGCTCTCCCTTGGATGCTTGCCAAGTGTCCCATGAGGTCAGGTGGAAGGTTTTAGCCATGTAAGGACAAGCTTAGGTGGAAAGTTAATTTTGACATTTTGTGCATGGGGGCTCATTTGGGATAACTGGCTTAAACCATCCTAAGAACATTCTAGATTGGTTTAGAGGGGTCTAAATCAATTGGTCTAGAGTTAGGAGATCAAACCAAACAATTTGACAAATTTTCCCTTTTAGCTATTTTTGGAAAATTTTAATTATTTGACCACTTTGACTGGTCAAACCTTATCAAGGTGACTAAGATAGACCATGGGGGTCCTTAGAAATCATGTGGCCTGTGTGCATTAGATTTGAACAACTTTAACTCTTTTTAATATTTTAGAGTTTTTAATAGGTTTGACCACTTTGACCGATCAAGTTGGACAAAATGATTCACCCATATATGCTTTGGACTCATCATACTAAGGGACATGATCTTGAAATTCATGCATGAGATAAAACACAAAGTCAACACTAGTAAATACACTCCACCTCAAACTGTTAAAATTATCATTAATGGATTTTCAGGAATGTTAAAGGCCTGGTGGAATGCAACAATAACGATTAGATCTTCTTAGTGACACCAAGTTAGAAGATAATTCTCAATATAATACCGAAGAGGTTTATACGCTAATCACAATATTCTTAAGAATTTTATTAGTTATCACATATAATAGAAAATAAATGTGATATTTATTACAAAAATTACAATGTTCTTCGTTAACCCATTTTAGATGTTATAAGGATTATTTTTTAGTCAAATTATGAATCTTCCAAACGTTAACAATGATTACTAGAAAAAAAAATTTATTGAATAATTACCTTCAACTTTTATTGATAAGGTAAAATGTAATCTCTGAGACACCTCTAGAAATATTTCTTATTCATGTTTTAAACTATAGTAAAATAGGATTAGACTTTGCCCAGATATCAAGATAAATTAGCAAATCAAAAGAGAAAGGAATTTTGAGAAAATAATAATTAGTTGAATTTATGAGTAATTTGCTTGTAATTCTTTTTGTTCTAGAGGAATTTCTAAGGTACAGAAGGGGAAAGAAAGAAAAATCTCAAAAAACTGAAATAAATACTCTAAGAAGTATTTCAAACTACACCCTATTAAATATTCATAAGAAATAAATTATGATACGAGAAATGTAGAGATATTAGATGTTATCGACATAGTAAAATAAGATATTGTTCTTATCATTATTGTTGCATTCCATGAACCCTAGTCTAAGATTTTGATTATCACAAATAATGTTGATTAAGTTATCTTATTTTTCATTAAATATTTTGAATGCTACTCTTGTTTGTGAGTACTAACATTTTAGGGAGACCACACACTGCTCAAGACATGGAAGACTTAAGACAGGGTATAATAGGATGTGAAGGAGCCTGTAACTTTTTTTTTATTAACATAAATAAAATAACATAAAAATATGAACATAAACATGCTTTTCATTTTAAGTCAGAAATTAAAATAGAAAATATGATATGCAATAGGAAAATATACTAACTAAGGACATACAAACTTCTCCCACTTTTGGCATCATTAAAAAGAGGATTATTAAAAAAAAGTACATAAAACACATCAGACAGAGACTTAATCAAATGATGGATCATAATTAGGTGGTGGTTGAGATGGCTAAAAATAGTGATGGATGGAAGTAAAATGATGATCGATAGAAACAAATCTTTCCCCAAACCATCATAAGTCCTCCTCGAGCTGCTGGTGTCAATCCTAGTTTCAAGTCAGTCGAGTTGTTGAATGATGTCGTCGTGAGGGTAGGCAGGTGCAAGTCCTCTTTGTGGAGCAAGTTCTCTTGGTGGAGCGGGTTCACTTACTGAAGCAGCCTCCACTTATTCATCAAAATTCAGCTCAGCATGCTCTTGGCCCCTATGAAACAAGATACTGATGGAGGCATCCATATAAAAAATAGGGACATTGTCGGGTTCTCCATGATATGTCAACTGGTATTTGTGGTGAAGAATGTATCCTATGAGATGCCCTAGGGCTAGATTTAGTTTTTTTACAAGTGCTAGGATGGCATATTTGAATACTTGCTAAAATTAACTCCCATGATTATTCATTTAAATCAATGCTTAATTTATTATTGGTGATCATACTATACAACCCTATTCATACCGTACGATGACCCGAGGCTATTTTTGGTCGTCCTAAAGATCATACCAGACATAATCATGATTTTAAAAGTAATTGTACTATACGATGTATACATCATACACGATGACCTAAATATTTTAATTAATCATACTATAAGAGTTGGATCATATCGGACATTGAACATAGATGAATTTTGGTAGTCCCAGCTTTCGCCCTGTACGAATAAAAGAAATATAGTATATCATATTGGATGATATTTATATTATATTGTATGATGTATTGGACAATTATTGCTTGTTCGTACTCCTTCATACCACGATAAAAAATGCTTTGAATTGATCGTAATGTATAATCTGTGATTGTACTGTACTAACAGAAATGGCTAAATTGAATTTTTAGAGTTTTTTTAAGCCTGATATATATTCAATGCCTTTACTTTTTGAATGAGTGAGATATGAATGTGACAAAGGAAGGGAACTCTTGAGAGGGGGCTTCTTAAAAAGATTTAGGGCTTGAAGGAGAAGGTGAGTTTGTGTGTGAGGGAGGAGTGTGAGGGGATCACACAGTTGTTCTAAGCCTGTTGCATGCACTCTTGCTCCTCCTGTGGCCCGGGTAAGTCTTGTGGGAGCTCTCTAGGGGGAGAGCCTTCAAGGTCAACGTCCTCAAAGTTCCTCTACCTTATCAATGAGGGAGAACAACTAGAAGGTCCACTGCCATCACCGGGAGGGTGACATAGCATCCGGCACTCCGCCACACCGGGGAAGATGAAAGTGAGTTTGTGTAAAGGCTTCTCCGCCTTGCTATGAGAGCATGAGTATTATTTTTTAGTAGTGCAAATACCAAAGTGGAGGACTCCGGGAAGTGGACGTATGTCAAGTGACCGAACCACTATAAAACTTCTGTTGCGCTTTCTCCATTTACTGCTTTTTATTATTCTTGCATTTAACATTACTATAACTGTTTGGTGAGAATTTGATTTTAGTATTTCATTTTGTGATTTAAAATTTCATCATCACTGTTGCAATCATCTTTTAATCACTAGGTTCTGCTTCTAAATAGTTAAGTCATCTTACAAAAAAAAAAATAGAATTCCTGTTTAGGCTTTAAATTTTTATTTTTAAAAAAAGCCAATTCATCCCCCCCTGGCGCATCTCGTACTTTCAGTTACACTAAGAAAAAGCTTAATGAGTTAAAGATCAATGATGAGTTGAAAAAAAACTCTCACGAAAATCCTTCTTACATCTGATTTTGAAAAGTCCCCCAATTCTTCTACATAATAATTTTCTTCCATCGTTGATTCTAACAATAAAAAGAACTCTTGTTGCTCTACTTATAATACTGATTAGTACAAATTACTTGAACGGCTTGAGAGAAGAGGGAAGAGAGAGAAGCTCCACAAATCAAGGAAGAATTTGGAAAAAAATTTCTTGAAGATTTCGGGTTTCATTGTTGGAGATGGGGGAAGGTGGCCGGTCATCCAAGGATGATCGGAACACCAAAAATCCGCTTTTTACCGCGAGTCCAATCATGTTGGATTCAAAAGGTAGATTCTCCTTCAAACAAAATTCATCCTTTCGATTTTTGGAATCTCCTTTAGTCATAAAAGAAGGAGGTTTAAATGCTATGAAGAAGCCATTGCCGATTTCAGGCAAAGGTAAGGAAATCATTTCCTTTTTGAACAATAAGCCAAAGACTTGGTCGGCTATCATTGCTGGAGCAAATGATAAGGAAGCATCATCATATGGAGGAAGTTTTGCTAAAATTTTGAAGAAGGATCCTATTACTTCTTCAAAATTGGATACCCCAAATGTGTGGATTAAAAAACCTCACATTAAAATAAATCCTTATGAAATAAAAGATGATATTGAAGATGAAAATGTTGTCTTTCTTGACAAGGATAAGGAAAAGTCTAATGTTCAAATTTTGAACAATTCCTTGGTTGTTAAAATTCTTAGGAAAGATTACCCTTTGTCTAAGTGTTCTTTTCAATTAAGAAATCAATGGTCAAAATTTGGAGGTTTTCATATAACATTGCTTGGTCTAGATTGGCTTCTTTGTTCATTTCAAACTCATGAAGCCATGGAAGAACTCCTCAATGGGGGGCTTTGGCTTGTAGGGGGATTTGTGGTTGGCTTAGACATTTGGTCTCCAACCTTCTCTCCTTATTCTTTGAATGGAATTTCTTCTCCAATTTGGGTTCGTCTTCCTCATTTGCCCATACATTGTTGGGATGAATCCAATATCACTAGAATTGTTTCAAAAATTGGAACTCCTCTTTTATTGGATGGTAATATGTTTAGATGGGGAAGAAGAGAGTTTGCTAGAGCTTGCATCCGAGTTAATTTGAATTCTAAACTCCCTGCTGGAATTTGGGTGGAAGGGATTCATGGTAGATTTTTTCAAAAGTTCGAATATGAAAATCTATCTTCTTTTTGCTTCAAATGTGGGAAAATTGGGCATATTGATTCTGTTTGTCCAAATTCAACACAGAATCAAAATCATATTGTCAAAGATATTCCTTTAAATCCATTACAATCTGATAATACTTTGGGACCTTGGATGCATGTGAAGTTCAAGAATAAGATAAGAATTATTCCTGAGAAAAATTATTTTAGAAAGGTTTCAACCATGGAGAAACCAATAGATGGTTGTGTTGGCATGATAGATGTTGAAGGAGATGGGAAAACAGATTCTGCTGGTTCTGAATTTCAGTTTGCTGAAAACAAGGTAGAAGACGGAAAGGAAGTTAGAGGTGAACTTCCAACTGACCTTCATGCTAATTCTAATACAAAAAAAATTCAAATCCCTCAAAGGGAGGAGAATTTTCATGAAGAATTAAATCAGGAAATTCAGATTTTAAAACCTGAATTTAATTTGGCTCACGGGGATGGAGGTAACTTGAAGACCATCTGCAATTTGAATTCAAAATCTGAATTCAAAAATCCGGATATGGTGGAGGAAAGACGGGTAGTAAGAGCTGAAGGTGTTTATTCAACACATAATGCTGAAAATCAGATGACTTGGCTGAAATTTTGAAAGAAAACTGCTCCATTTCAGGAATTCAAAATTCTATTTTTGAAATAACACAAAGTTTGGAGGCAGATAGGGTTGTTGAGGAGTTAAATCCAATTTTTTCTACATCAAATACAGCTAGACTAAATGTTGTTGGTCCATCGTATATGGATAAGATAGCTGAGGATTTGATCATTCAAAATCCTCAAACGATGGAGGCGGTTATGTAGAAGTTTGAGAAGGAGCAAATTTCAGTTTTGACTCCTTCTAAGGCTGCAATTACTTCTGATCAGGTTGCTGGATTTCAGGAATCTAACAAACCAGTATTCGTTTTCAACAATTCAGATTCTCAAAAGGAAATAATGGCGGTTGCTTCCAACAATTATACTGAATTTATTTCAGCTTCTAAACCTGAAATAAAAAATGGTATAGACTTATTAAGAAATTCTTCTCCATTGTCAGCAATTAATTTGAATTTTAAGAAATCTTCTCTTAAAAAAGTTGTCAAGGAGAGTAAGTCCCCGGGATCTAAGCACATTTTGTTCAAAGAACTACAAGCATTAGGACCGGTGAACGAGCTACCTAGAAGGAAGATGTCTGAACTCAAAGTGAAGAACGGTATCAGGGGTTCTTCTTTCTCTTTTATCTAATGAAATATGATTGTAGTTATCCAGTTGACAACATCAAAGTGGAGAGATACTTGAAGATGGAGCAAATTATCAAAAGGTTTGGAGTTATGCTTTCATTGATTCCTGACTTTGGATATTGGGAAAAGCTTATGGAATATCTTTCTATGATATTCTTAAGTGATTTTTGGATTTCTTTGATAAAATGTAATTTCCTTTTTAGATTTTGTTGCTTCTATTTTCTTCATATTTGTTTTTTTAGACTTCTTATAATTGATTATGGGATCATTACTAAGTCTTATTCTCCAACTGGATGGGAACTCTGGGATACTAATCAACCCTCGGGTTGTTTAAATCTTTGGTATCCCTTGCATCTCAACAGTTTCAAAATAGGAAATAGTGGGTTTCAAATCATTTATAATAAGTTTAGATTAACAAATTTATTTTCAATAAGGTTCCTTTTTATATTAAAAAAAAGGAACCATTAGCTTCTTCTACCTAGTTTGTATTAGGTTGTACTTTCTTTTTTAATTAATGCAAAATTGCATTTTCTCAAAAAAAAAAAAACTAATGATTAGAAGGATTCAATCATCAAGATCCTTAGTCATGTCACGAACCCTAAAACACAAGACAAAATTATTCTATTATTAGGATAAGATAAAGAGAAGTTTCTCACTACTTTTCTAATCTAAACTTATATATTCTATGAAAGAGGTTTATAATATTATGTGCAAGAAAATGGTGGCTGAATCTAGCCAAACCTCTATTTGTGATCTTAAGGATGAAATTAATCAAAGCATATATGAATTGTGTCCAAAAAGGAATCATTCCTTCTAAATATTTTGAAATCTGCTAGTTTTCAAATTGACTAATGCTGCTACTTTTCATGAGATGTATTGTTGCCCTACTCTATTTTTTACTTGTTAAAATTTTATCCCAGCATGTTATTTTAGGAATGCCATTTTTATTTGATATTATGCGTATTAATACTGATAATTTTGACATTGTTTCTAATTGATTCCATACTCTTTTAAAAATTTCTTATATAACTAATCTAAAAGAAATTATAATCAATGAGATAAATAAAATTCATCAAAAGAAACTACATATTAATTTTCTAAATAAGAAATGAATGTGAATCATGTTAGATCCTATTTTGTCTGGTTGATTATCTTGGGCCAGACTTTGTGCCACCTCTAGATTTGAGAGCTCGTGGGAAGAATGTAATGAACTCTGAGTACAAAAAAAAGGAGGAGAAGAGGATAGATTGTGTTAGTCAATATAAGATCTTTATCATCTTGGCCACATATACAAGCATAATAAGGCCGAGAGCGCTTGGATCTTCGATCCATAAAAGCTTCATTTTCTTCTTCAACTTGAACCAAGACATCTTCCACTTCCCCATCCAAAAATTGTAATTTTCGGCTGTTTAGGCATTTCTCAAACTTTTGTCCGGGTTGAAAACAATAAAAACATTTGGAATTGGTTGGTTTGGAATATGGATTGTCTCGAACCTAGTTTTTTGATCTACCTGAGAGTTTTGTGTTAGCTGGAATGCTATTTGTTTTTTGTTGTATTTGTTTGTCCTCCCTATCAAATTTTAGTCTTCCTTCCTAGAATGTAAATCTAGTTTCTAAAATGCTTTCATTGGAGTGACACCAAGATTAATGGCTTTTAGAGTTTTGGTTAAGCCGTATTTTATCCTTAAAAGCAAGGTTGATATCCTGGGAGAGGGACCAAACTAAATTTAGCTCCAACTTATCTTGATTTTGAACCTTCAAACCACCAGTATAACGGGCAACTAATTAATTATTACACTCAATGAGGTTACTTCTTGCACTAAGTTTGTCAAATTCCTCTGTATATTCACTCAAAGTGTGACTACCTTGGGAGCAATCCTAATAGTGTAGGTTGAGCATTTATTCTAAATCGGTGAATAAAAAGTGACCACACAATAACTATTTCATCCTATACCAGCTCTAAATACAATCATGCTCTTCCTAACGTCATGTTTATAGGAGTTATAACCATCATACACTTGCTCCTCCTTTCAATCTACGTGCCACATACTTCACCTGCCTTTCTGGTTGTATTTCCATATATTCAAAGAAAGTTTCTACACCTTGTTCCCAATTAAAATAATCTTCAATGATTAAGTGACCATCAAAGAAGGGGATACCTACATGAAATTCATTCTAGTATCTGTGAAATCTTTCATACTGTCATAAAGCTCGGTGTTGGAAATGAAAATCGTCTTCTTCTGAATTGGTCAACTCAGTCTGCTACCTTCTTTTATACTCTCCTTTTGACTCCACAATCAAAATTGCACCAGGATGCCTTAACAATTTTTTTTCAATGCTTGGCCCCTCCCCATCAGTGTGCTTGCTATTATGGTTTCACATTAAAATTTTGAAAAAGCCACATATCCTAATTAGCAAACCACAATTTTCAATGGCGAATAGTGCACCAAGGTGCAAAGTTTTTCATGAAGACATGGTGCATAGTGCACGGCGCGGTGCACGCTATTTTAAACATGATGTATAATCCAATATATATATATATATATATATATATATATATATATATATATATATATATATATATATATATATATATATATATATATATATATATATATATATATATATATATATATATATATATATATATATATATATATATATATATATATATATGTCATTAAATAACAAATAATAGATTAATTAAATAAAAATTTAAGTATAAATATATTGTCAAACAATAAAAATAAGAATTTTAAATCATACAAAAACTTACAAATAGAAAAATAATAGATTTGAACAGGATATAAGTATAATTTAGTAAAAATCCTACCAAATAGAAAAAAAAATGATAGCTTTAAAACTTAAAAAAAAAGCTAAATCGTTTAAATCTTTTGATATTTTATAAAATTCATGTTTAATTAATTAATAATTAATTGTGATATTAAAATATAAACATTAAAAATATATTATAATTTATAATTTATAACATGTTAACAAAATAGCGCACGCATTTGCATCTTGTGTCATGCAACATTGCCAATACATATATGGCACAGATAGCGGGTACTATTTGCGCTGCACCATGCAAACAAATAGCATTGTATGTGCATTGCACCGCACCGTGCTCCATGGTGCGCGCCATTTTATGCAATTGACATGTATGTGGCACAACATCTAAGTTAGTGATGTCTAACACTACAGGAAATTTAGATATTGTTGGAATATTTTTTTGTCGGGAACTAATAAAAATTCGCCAACACTTAGGATTACCAACTGATTTACAACAAAATCTAATATGACGTTAATTGTCACGTCGGAAAGTTATTTTAGACAACAATAAATCCGCCAAAAATATTTTTGGCAAATTTTTTATAGATTATAAACAAGTTTAGAGCTCCCAAAAAAATGTTCTTTGTTGGTTTTTTTGCCAAAATGTTTGCCAAAAATGTTATGGAAGTTTGTCGTATCGATATTTTCAACAAATAATATGCCATAAATCCTTTAAAAACCTATACCATAAATAAATTTACCACCTCGTATCAATTATTTAGCTTTACAATAATCACAATCTAAATAGTTTTTAAGTGCTAGTTAAATATGCAAATATTTCAGCATTGCACAAACGTATTGATCGAAATATTCAAACAAATTGCACAAAATATTTCTAATTATTCTACAATAATAAAACACTAATTCAATAAATATACAATTCTTATACAAATTGATTGTTGAGCAGCGTGTAATAAATTATAGAAATTTTGGTGCATTCTTATTCGGGGATACTTTTACATATTGTTAAAATTGTAGCCCAATTGCATCACAAACTAAGTCCTCGAATGTCCTAATATTTTCTTCCTCAACTATGCTGGAACTTATAAATGGTCCGTATTGAGTGTCAAAATGTTTGGCGTTCTCACAATATGAAGTCCAATATTAATGTTATGACATGAATTCTCTACTATATAGATAAATAGTAACCTCATCTGGAATGAGGTGGGTTTGAATTTTGTGTTTGGAATACGGACAATAAATCTCCCCTCTGATTTAAAGGATGGAAATTGATATGTTGCATAGATGAAAAAATTTACTCTGTAGACTAATTTATCGATTAACATCTTGCACCTAGGCAATAATCGGTTATACATCCAACACCTACGATTTTGAATATTTATAAAACACTTGGGCTATAAATTCCTACAACCAAACATTGAGATTTGTATCAATTATGTTGTTGGAATGTTGGACAAGTATCAAAGTAAAATGCTTTCAGAAATATTTTATATAAATGCAACTCTGAAATAACACTTTAACATATGTAAACCTATAGTTTCACCATTATGTTTCATACTTTCAAAGATAATATAATAAAGATGAATCCCCATGTATGTATACATTCAAATATAACGGGGTGGGTAGATAAAAGAATAACCATTTAGTTGATTGTTAAAAATGCTTCCACCAAAGAAATTTTTGATCTTCAAGCAATTAAATTGATCTTCAATGACCATTCACTAACACAAAGAAGGGTACAAATGATATTACCTCCACTTGAGAAAAATGTATGCATCCGTTAACATCAATTTTATTATAAAAAGGTCACTATATTGTTACTAATTATCTTTAGGGAGAAATATCATTCACAAATGAGTTTCTCCTTCTATATTGTCCTTTTTACCCCCATTCCAACAAACAACCCTATTCTAGAATCAACCACTCCTATGATAGATTGATCCCTGGATCAATCCATCCAAGACTGATCCAGATTTTTAGGTGGAACAGAGGAAGTTCTGCCCACATGTTGCCGCCCCTTAATAGTAGGGTCCACAAGCTTAATTATGGGGGATTCAACAAGAAAAATTCAAATATAATGAGCTATTTTGGGATTTACTTATTATAAGCTTAAGTATGTCTTAGAGGTTGGGGATAGATTTTCATCTTAGTTTTTGATGAAATTTTTAGGTTCTTAGTTCTTGTTTGGGCTCTAGTGGCGACTAGAGATTTTGGAGAGTCGGATCTTCCTCTCCAATAGGATATCCATTGTATCTTGTTTGTCTTCTTCTATATTTTATCAATCTAAAGGCTATTTAGGTGTTCTTGCCACCGGATTCTTCTCTATTTCCAATTCTATATTGCTGAAATTTCAATTTCAAACATCAATTTATGCACGTGTTCCTACCAAAATAAAGCATATCCCAGAATCACTTCCTTCTTTGACACTATAAGTTTAATCAAGAAGAAAAGCATCTCAATCTACATAACTCCAATATATCAAATTAATAACTGCCACTAAATTTATCAAATGAACCATTGAACCTAAAAACAAAAGTGCAAGAACTTCCACTAAGCTTCTCTCATACCACTGAACGAAAAATCTCATTTTCTACAGCAATTTCAGTCGGAAAATGTTCAAAATCTATCGTTAATTAGTATTTCAGGTGGATTTCTTGTGCAAAGTTTTTCGTCGTTAAAACATGATTCAGAAAACTGCTACTAGCTTAAGAAAATCTAACATAAATTTTTGCAGAAGAAAAATCTACCTGAAACTTTTCTAATGGAAATTATTGTCAAAAAAATTTGAAAAAAAAATTAACTAAATTCTACCTAAGCGGGCCAGCCTACCCAGCTTGTCAACCCACTAGCCTGGCTGACCACCCCTGCTTGCCAACTCAAGTCAGCCTGCCCGACAACTCGCACCACATAGCATGCCTGCCTGTCAGGTAGCCCAGGCCAACCCATAGCCTACCCACCTGCTCCCCATAACGAAGGAAAAATTATTACGTCCGGATAAAAAATAAAAAATCCGGACGTATACCAAGCAATACCGAGTGCTCGATACTGAACTCCAGATGACGTGACACGTTATTATTAGTCTCTGGACGCGTTCGATATCCTAACAAAATAATTACTCGTAACGAAGACTGTGAGATTCAAAGCCCCCTCTTTCGGAGGTCTAAGGCCTAACAATTAAACTGTATAACAAATTCTTTTATAAAAGCTACTCTATTCATTTAAATTATAGTTTATAGAATATCAATATTAATAATGAATTAAAATAATATTAATATTTTTGAAATATAAAAATAATTAACTTATTTAGTTTAATTTGGTAATAAATTATTAAATTAGTAAATTTAATTTAACAATATATATTAGATTAGCTAATAAATTAATTAAAATTAGTTAATTTAATATAAAAATAATTATTTATTTTAATTTAATAATATTTAATTAATTAAATAATTTAAAATAAATTATTTAATTATTTAATTTAATTTTACAAATGAATAATTTTAAATATTTGTTATAAATATTTTTTAGAAAAACTTAATTATGAAATCCATCAACAATCTGTTCTGTTGGAAATTCAACGGAATTTTTAACAGATTTATTTCCACCGGAAATTACCATTTATCCAATAGTGCACTTATTTTAACCCTAAAAAATCTGTATCTTAATCACTAATCATTCGGTACTAGCTTGCATATTATTTTTACAACTAAAATAATATGCGAGGCTTAAATAAAGGGTAAATTTTCGAAATAAGCAACATTAATAATTAAACTATAAGATTAAGCATGATCGTAAAAAAATTTAATTATAGGCAAAGTCGGTCGTTTAAACGGCGACTTAGGTGCGACCAAACGACAGCGTGGCAGCTGATGTGGCGAAGGCAGACTTAAGTATAAGTCGCCCGCGTAACGGGCGACTTATAAGTCGCCGGGTTAAGGGGCGACTTACTCTTAACTCATTTATTCGCCTTTCCCTTTCCCGATCCCGATCAGACACTCTCCTCTTCGCCATTTCCAGATCTTGCTGCTCCGCCTCCGCCCGTTCGTCGCCGGATCAGGTAATGTGAAGTTATTTTATGCATTTTTTATGTTAAATTAGTTAGATTTATGTTGCTTATTGTTTATTTTTCTTAGAGAAGTAAATATATGTGATTTATAAAGTGGTTTTGTAGGTTTTTTTGTGAAACTCTTTGTTTGTGTAGTGTATTTGAAGATTTGTTTGTTCTAAGCATAGATTTATGCATTTAGGCTTCGAATGTTTAAAATATATTGTAGATCTGTGATTTAGGGTTAAATTTTTGCTTAGCTAAGCTCTCTTTAGGGTTTCAAATTTTATATAAAATGGGTAGAAGATATGTGCGGCTTATTCTTTTGAATCCTTTAATTTTTAAATTTAAATCGCACGTTGAAAATTTAAATCGCATGTTGAAAAGCTAAATCGCATTTTTGCTTAGCTAACCAGAAATAGCTGCAAATTTGATGATGAAAATTTAAATGAAGTTCTCCGTATTTGAGAAATAAAAATATTTTTAAATTAAAGTTAAAATATATAAATGCTAAAAATTTAATCCTTATTATAATTTTTATTTCAATTTACATAAATTTTATTTTTAATGTTATTTTAATAATGATTTTTTATCATTTAGTTAAAATTATTATGAATCTTATTTCATAATTTAAATTTTATTTTAACAGGATATGACTCACTAGTTATATTAAACAATATATTAAATAAAAATTGTAATATATTAATAATAATGATTATATACTATTATATTCTTTATATGGAGCTTTATATAAATAAAAATTTAATATATTATTAAATTTTTATGTATCATACTTGATGATAATTTCATATAGAATAATAATTAAATTTTTAATGTGGTGAAAGAGACACTCAACAATAACCATTAGCTTAAATTTTTTATTTAATAATATATTAATCTTCTAACGTATATTGACTCACTCTGAAAATTGAATATACAAACAAAAGCCAATTTAATTAATTAATTAATTAATTAGCAGCTTCGATCTTCACGTCAAATTAAAATATCTTTGAGGCCCATTAGTTTGCCCATACTTCCTATTTTCGAAATGAAAGTTGAGAAGCTTACATCTAAGAATATTATTTGGTTGTTCAACCAAAAAAATGAAATCTTTTTGTTTATTCACTCATTATATAAAATGTAGAAATTTCTGTTAATTTTTTTTTAATTCTAATGTATATCATTAACTAAATATACGAGTGCATATGTGATATAAAAGTACCTCTCAAATTTAGGAGAAATTTTATAAGATGATGATGAGATCTACAATAATTTATGACATAAAATGTTGGCCATTAAACAAGAAGCGTAAAATTAAGGGTTGTAGAGATGAGGATACTATTGTGGATGAGTGACTTTACATGTAGAGAGAGAATGTGAAATAAGTATATATATGAAGAGTTGGAGTAGCTCCCATTGTAGATAAAAATAGAAAGAGTTGCCTTAGATGTTTTGATCATTGATGTATTCTCAGATAATTATCTTGATCAAGCATGAATCTCTAGGCAAAATCTAATTGAAGTTTCAAAAATTAAAATCAAGAGTATTCGAACTCCGATTTCAGTCAGCTTAAAATGTCACCATCCCATTTATTTGACTTTCAAGTGCATAGGAATATTCCCCTTCTCATTGGACAAGGAGGAAGAAAGTATGTCTTCATTTGAGATCAATTTTTTTTTTCTAATTAGTCTAATTATGTCTTCATTTGAGAACAAAGTTTTAATAGTCTAATTATGTCTTCATTTGAGATTAAAATTCTTTCATATTAGCTACTTGGACGAAATTAAACATGCATAACTAACTAAAAGTGTTATTGCTGATTGAAAAAAGTTAGAATATTTAATGGTTTAACTTAGATAATGAGTGGATATAACTCTACATTGCTTAAAGATTGTATAGTTCATATAATTATTTTACTCTTATATACTTTTATACTATTATATTCAGAGATAATATTAATTAAGATAAATATATATTAAGAATTTGTGCTTTATTTATTTTTTTTAGTGGAACGTACGAGCAGAATAATGAGTGGACGTGCTGCAACTTTCGTGCTCCTGTATGGAGGCGAGTTACATATTGATGAAAAATTTGCACCAAGTTATTCTAGGGGTAGGAATCATCTGTTACATGTGCCAAGAAATATAAAGTTAGAGCAGCTTAAGTTAAGGATACTTAGAGCACTGAAGTATGATCCTACAAAGTTTTCTGTGAACTTAATATGTCGAGTGCCTGTGGGAAACGAGTTTGTCGCTTCACATGTAGAAGATGACGATGTTTGTGAAGTTTTATTATGTCAAGCTGCAACAGAATTTCTCATCATGTATGTCGATGTCGAAGAAAAAATTATAAGTGAAGATAATATTGAGCCTCCAAATTCAGAAAGATTTGGTACTTCAACCCAAGTTGAAAGGGTTCAGGTGGCTAATACTTCAAGGTTTGAAGCAATAGAAGAAGTCCATCATTAGTGAGTTTCCTATATCATGTTTAAGAAATAGATATGTACGAATTTATCTTTTTGATTAAGTAATGATTAAATAAAAATTTTAATGTAGTGATATTGAAGACCAACAGACGCAGGATCCTCCTTTAGCGTCTGCACAAATAGTCCCTTCATATCATTATGATTATGAGACTATGAGTAGTGGATCTAGTGAGCAGTGCTCTGATGATGAAGGTGCTGATCTATTACCAGTGGTCAACGATGGTGATGCAGTTGATAATGAGGAGATTAGAAATATTGTCCAAGATTATTGTACTAGATCTGTCGGCAGTACAGATACAATGGTAGCAAATAACGACTACGCCGAGACTTGTAGGACAACAGAAGAATGGGATAAGGAAGTTGACATTGATGCTGATTACGATGCGGTGATAGTAGAGGATGAGTTCTCGATTCCGAATGACTTAATAGAAGGGATGTGCTTCACAAGGAAAACAGATCTGCAATTTGCTTTACAAGGTTGGGCAATTAAAAATAACGTGCAATATATTGTCATCGCATCGAATAGGATGAAATTTACAATTGTTTGTGTGAAGCATGATTGCCCGGTATATCCTTGCTTATGGCGACTTCACTCAGCTCAGAGTAAACGCTTAGGCGGTGTATGGAAAATCTCATCCATAAAGAACCAGCATAGATGTGTGTCTCCAATTCTTGATAGTGGCCACCGTCAATGCAACTCACAGTTTATAAGTTTCTATATTCTACCCACAATTAGGAAGCATATGGACTTGAAGCCAAGGGAGATAATCGGTCGTATGGAATCGAAGTTCAATATTAAAGTGTCATACATGAAGGCTTGAGATGCCCGGAGGAAGGCAATAAAAGTAGTTTTTGGCAGTTGGGAGGAGTCTTATCGCACTCTTAATTTATTCATGGATGTTGTTGCCTCTGTAATGCCTGGTACGGTATATCGAATTCAAAGCACGCAGACAAATAGGTTCCAAAGACTATTCTGGGCATTTGGTCCTTCTATTACTGGGTGGAAATATTGTCGGCCAGTTCTTTCTCTTGATGGCACATTCCTACTCGGTAAATATAGGGGGACATTATTAACTGCGATAGGTATGGATGCTAATAATGGTCTATATCCACTTGCATTTGCAGTAGTTGAATCAGAGTGTATCGAATCATGGATTTGATTTTTAAGACAAGTCAATGAGCTACTCCCTGTAGTTACGAACAGGCCTAATCTCTGTATCATATCAGACAGGCATGCTGGTTTGGTTAGAGGTTGCAGGGAAATCTTTCCTAATGTTGCTCATCGACACTGCCTAAGACATCTACGTGAGAATTTCAAGAAAGCAATACGACAGATGGGAATAGGAGACGTTGATTTTTTGTGTCAAAAAATGTACACAGCAGGAAATACAGATGATAAAGCCTTTTTTAATAGATGTATGGAAGACATGAGGAGGATCAAAGTGGACATCCATCAATGGCTCGTAGACCGTGATGTAAGTCGTTGGTATTTAATAAATGATGGTGGATTTAGATTTGGGGTAATGACAACTAATGCTGCAGAGTCTTTCAATGGAGTTTTAAAGAGAGCAAGAGGATTGCCGATACAGGCCTTGATTACGGCCATATACTATAACATTATTTCAATGTTTATGAGGAGGTTGGAATTCATTGCAACGGAGGAGCAACAAAATAATAACTTCTTCGCTCCACGTGTTCAGACATTACTAAAAAAAGTTGAGGAGGAGGCTAGACGAATGCCTGAGCCAATCCGGCTTAACTTGAATGAATTTCAAGTTGTTGACATGTCCTCTAGATCATACCGTGTCGACATTCTAGACGGAAGGAGGTGCAAGTGCAGTTGTGAAAAACCTATGCTGTATCACTCGCCATGTTCACATGTGGTCTGTTGTTTGGCATTGTTAAGACGATCACATTTCGAATATGTTTCTCCCTACTACACGACAACTAACTACAAATTAAGTTATTCTGGAGAATTTCACCATATCCCTAATAAGGATGAATGGGGAGAGCATAACCCAATCTCTGGAATAATGCCACTACTCCCACCAAATTATCGAAGAAGATCTGGTCGTCCACGAACAAATCGTTATCGCAATACGATGGACGAGGCACAAGCTGGGAGCAGCAGGTTATGCGGAGCTTGTCACTTAGCTGGAAATAACAAGGCCACTTGCCCAACTAGATTCAATCGCAGGAACTAGGATTTATTTGTGTCAACTGTTGTATTTTCACATGCATTTAAGTGATTTTTATGTGTGTAGTTCTCATTTGCGTTATGTTTGTAGTTCTCATTTGCGTTTATGTAATATTTTCACATGCATTGAAGCTTTTTTGTTTGTAGTTATCATTTGAGTATATATAATATTTTCACATGCATTGGATTCATATGTCAGATAGTTGTACGTCACTCAAAATGAGTTGGACATATATGGAGATGATAAAAGGAGTACCCAACAAAGAAAGATTTGATGAAGAAAGTCGTAGGATTCATGCTTCTATAGCACGAGCCGGTGATACTCCATTAGAGCGAAAGGCGAATGCAAATGAGTTTTTTCGGTGTTGTCTCCACAAATGGTCAGAAGAAGATGATGATAGGCTCTGGGCTATACATGCTGAGTTGATCGTGGTAAAACTTTTCAGGACACAAAATTTTTTAAATGCTGCAGGTTGGAAATCACTTGAAATTAGGTTCAAAGAGGTCAACAGTCATTTTGTTAGCCCTCACTTCTTACAGATGCGATACCACGAGCTGAAACGCCATCGAGACGAGGGTTATTCACCACCAGATCTCGATTGTAGTCAGCTTGATCATGAGCATGTCATTTTTTATCGTAGTAGTGTTCGATATATGACCAATTTATTAAAAAAATTTATAAAGATCGGATGAAGGAGGTAACACTTGATGGTCAGCTGAGAGAGTTCTTCAAATTTGAGGATTGGCAGGACCTACAGTATGAGTTTGAGTGCAGGATGAAGTGTTGTCCAACACAGTCACAGCTCCAATCACGTATGCATATGCTGCTTAGGAATTAGTACACCTGTAGCTCCAATCGGTTTGGCTATGACCTTCGAGACGTGGGTTGGGACAATCTGCAACAAAGCATGTGCCACACGTATGTAACAAAATATCAGGTCTAGACTGTATGGTTTAATGTGTGGTAACTATTTGCAACATGTATCGTTTGATGCTACTTTAATGTGTAAGAATTGTATAATTTTTTTTTATGTGTGGTAACTATTTGCTATATGCTTTGTATATTTTATTTAGAACTATTTGCTATATGCTTTATTTTCTATGATGTTCGGTTTTGTGTTAATCTTCAAATTAATTATTAATTAAAGTTTGAAATAATTCTAAATGATCTTTATTATATTTTTTAGGATTAAATAATATTTTATTTAAAGTTAGTTTTTGAACTTCATTAAATTTTGATAACTTCATTAAAATAATTATAAATCATATTTATTAAATTTTTTAACTCTAAAAAAATCATAAATTATTGCAAATTATTAAGGTTAATAATTTTTAGCTTCTTTGAATAAAAATTAATTTTATTATACTAAATTGTAATAATTTATGATTTTTGAGAGAGTTAAAAAATTTAATGAATATGATTTATAATTATTTAAATGAAGTTATCAAAATTAAGTTTTATAAATTTTATGAATATTATATAGAATTTGAGGTTATGTTTTGATGATGATGTTGAGGGAACTACAAGAAGAAGTGGTAAATTAATGGATATCATTTTTGAGAGGGGGCATAGCCAAAAAACACATAGGGCTTTAAAAATTAATATTATTTGGATTGAGCCTATAATTAATTTAAAGATTTAACATGAATGTAGGTAGGTATTTTGGTGTAGAGAGAGATTCATATGAAGTTTTGTTGTGTAATTTTCGGGTTGGTAGGAGATTAATGATGATGTAGATTATCGTTTTTATAAATTTATGAATTGATAGGAATTCATTTCATGTTTTTCTTAATTTAATTAAACTTTTAATGATTTTTTAAAATTTAGGTCATTTAATTTGTGAATGAATATCGAATGTTAATTGAATTATTTATTTAGTTTATTATTCTTTATGGTATATTTACTTGCATAAATTTATTTTGAATTTTATGAATTTTAAATTAGTTTCTCAAAATTGAAATTTTATATGAATTTTTTTATCATTTTATTCTTTTTATAATTAGCTTCCTCTTTCTAATATTTTAAATTTAGCTTTCTGTTTAATTTAGTTCAGTTTAATTTTATTATTATTTCAAATTGAAAGACAAATTTAACATGATTGAATTTTTTAATATATATTTACTAATCAATTGTAACTGAAAAGCTATGCAATCATTTCTATTATGATCTCCAATCAGTTTTGCTTGTATTAAGTTCTTAATTATTAATGTTGCTTATTTATGTATTTAAGTGTACTAAATCTTAAATTTTATACCAAAATTCACTACAAAACTTTATCATTTTAATCAAACAACATGTGTTTTGTGTTTTTTACTGTAGCATAATAATTTGTAGAATTGATGTATACTCTTGCTATTATTAATTGTTATTTTGTTCTCAGGTTAAATGGCATCAGACCAACGACGTCGCAGAAAGAAAAGGACAACTGGTGAGCCTTCCGGAGAGGGTACTAGTGAAGCACCCCCTCCAACTCAGATCCATCCTAACATAGCTTCATTGCTTGGTACACATAGAGCTGCACATCCTGATGGGGTAATTCCAATTTTTTACTAAGTTAATAAGATTATGCCAAATATTAAAGCTTAATCTAAGTTATTATATGTCTCTGTAGGGAACAATTTTGGAAGCAGCATCGCATCTTCTAATGGTGCATGATTGGCCGGTGAATTGCCCAAGGTTTATGGAAGCTTTAAGATTGGTTGGGCTAGATTGTGTTAGCCAGATGAGATATTTACGGATGGACCACCATTTGCTGACAGCCTTAGTGGAGAGGTGGTCTCCTCAGACTAATAGTTTTCACCTGACCGTTGGCGAGATGACCATTACCTTGCAGGATGTTGCTATGATTTTGGGAGTCAATATAGATGGTCCTGCACTGGTAGGTCATACTGTTGTTGGAGCTGGGAGACGCTGGCTCAGTTGGCCAGACTGCTGTGATGACCTGCTTGGGAGCCATCCACTGGCAGATATTGTATATCGGGACCCATTCGATCATCGCATCACCTCAAGGTTTCGTATGGGACAGGCACATGCACAGACTTGTATTCCCCTTAGATGGCTGCGTTGGACATTTTGGCGTGACTCGTACTTGGACCTGAATGATATGGATTTTTGGAGGCATGTCCGAGCTTACATTTTGTTCATATTGGGTTGTCACCTTCTCCCAGATACTTCAGGTTCATAGATACATTTACAATACCTGACTATTATGGAGGATTTAGCAGTATTCAGTACGTACTCTCTTGGAGGAGCAATTTTAGCCCATTTGTATAGAGAGTTGGGAGAAGCAACACGGCCTAGTAGAGCCAACATAGCGGGATGCATCAATTTGTTACAAATCTGGGCTTGGGAGCATCTGCATGTAGGACGACCACTGCTTTGTGTTCCATTTCCAGTGGAACTTGATGGACTAAGTGTTGGGTTCACGTATGAGAAAATTTTAATTAATAAATTTTATTAATACTACATGCAATAAATTCTTATTTACAATCTTAATGTAATAGGTGGAATGAGGATCGTCTCAGAGAATTGCCGGTCGGAAATCTCATTACCTATAGAGATGAGCTCGATGGTTTACTAGATAGTCAGGTATCTCCTTAAACATCTGAATTGAAAAATTAACTCTTTATTTCACATTTACTAATCTAATTTTTACAAAAATAGGTAATTTGGAAACCATATACGCCCGATATTCAAGCACAGGTTGCACAGATTTGTTTGTCAGGGGCGGACATTTGGACTGCACGAGTGCCTCTGATCAGTTGGAAGAGGGTTAAGTGGCACTTGCCGGATAGAGTCCTACGGTAATTTGGCTTATGCCCACGAACTGACATCCAACCAATGGATCCAAGCTTCAAACGGGTAGATGGTCATGGGAAACCTGACATGGATTGGATGTTGTACCACCAAGCACAGATTGCAGTATGGGAGAGTAGGCGTGGATTCATTGTTACAGGAGATTTACTGGACCATCATAACACCTACTCAATTCATCAGTACATACACTGGTACAAGTCATGGGCAACACTTTACATGTTAAAGGCACCTGTTGAGGCTCCAACAACGGCCTATCCTAGAGCTCCCTCAGAGCGCCTTCTGGTAAGTTCAAATTAATATGCTATAATTTTTTGAAATAATTTCCTTCTTCTGGTAACATATCTTTTTGGTTAATTCAGAGGGATTTTTTCCTGGGTACTGAACAAGCATTGCAGCAACACTTCAATGGTATTGATGATACACCACAACAGAGGGACATAAACACAATTGCAGAGCTTTGTCGTGGTTTGCGCAGGCAGATGTATATTGAAGATCAAGGATATTTTGAGGATAGAGGTGAGCATGATGCACCATTCTCCATGACCCAGGAACCTCCTCATCAGTACAGTGGATATGCTGGACCGTCCTCTTATCCTGATCAAGGGCCCTCTACGGACCTCTTCAGCAGCCAGGTGCCAACGGATTTGGAAGCATACCTCAGCCCAGATTTTGTACCAAGCTCGATTCATACAGATGACATAGCTGAGGAAGAAGCACCTGAGGAGGAACAACACATGCTACGTCAAAGGCCACGACGACCGCCTCAGCATTACACTCCAGGCACTGATGCATTGCCACAGAGGCCACGTAGGCGACGCTAGTTCAGCTGTTTATGTATTTCATGCTTATGTTACGAATTATTTAGTTTCAATATGCTTATGTTATGAATTATTTAGTTTCAATATGCTCAGGTGCTTGGTTGGGAAACAAGACTCTTCAAGACTAAAATCTAATTTGAGCTTGGTTTTTTACTACTTTTTAATGCTACTATAAAAATATATATAACTATAAAAATGCTACTATATACCTTGGTTTTTTACTGCTTTGTAAATCTAGTTTAAAAATTTTTTGTAGTATAAAATTTCTTTAGATAACAATAAGAAAATTGTCCCAAATCAAACCTTAAAGTTGTTATAGAAAACAATTTTTTTGTTCAAAATTTTTTTATAAGCAGTGAAAAAGCACATTTTAGTGATGATAATCTAAGCATATTCTCAAGTCCACGAACACTTCAAAAAATTAAAAGAATATTGAAACTAAAGCACTCGCGTTATCCACCAATTTCTTCTCACAAAAAATTAAAAGCATATTTCCATCAAGAGCTTATATCCACCAATTTCTTCTCACAAAAAATCTAAGCACTCGCGTTCTACACCACAACTTTTTTAATTGAGCCCACACTAATCCTCAGTTACGTATAATATTTTTCTTAGAGGCCAATCAAAAGAGGCGCGCTAATGAAAATTGTCAATCAAACATTATTTAGAGAGTTCTGTATGGTATTATTAACAAATATAGAATAAATTATTCATTTTTAGTGAGTGATTTTATGAAATAAAGCTTCCTCTCAATCTCAAAATTATTAATTTCTTAAAATAAATATAATATATAGAAATTTAATTAAACTTTATATTATACTCATCTCAAAAAAAAAAATTTTTTTGGGTTAATTTTCTTACTAATTTATAAAACAAATATTTTAGTATAAAAGTTTATTTAACTATAATTTTTTTGACGAAAAAATGTTTTTAAAATAGTAAAAAAAAGTCTCCCAAATAAAATTTAAATTAAAAAAAAATTTGAGAGATTATTATGATAGAAAAAAATATAATCAAGATATGTTGAGTTAATTTTTTTTCCTTTATGCCCTTTTTATTTGAGCTATGATATATGCAGTTTGATTTTTTTATTTATTAATTTAGCCTAGAAATTAATAATTGCAATAATTTTCAAAGATTTGGAGATATAATATATTTTTGTTTATCTCCAAGGTTTTTTTTATCAATAAATAATTGATTCAACAGAGACAATGCATGTAGATTTTAAGGAATTAGCCTGCTTTTAACGATTATGTTTTCATTGCTTTAAAAAAAATTAATTAAAAATTTGCTTTATAAATTAGTAAGAAAGCAATCCCAAATGAAGCCTAAATTAAAATCTCGACATATTGCCTCAGAATTCGTTTTAATATTTTTATTTTAGCTATGTTTAATAAACAAAAGCACTCTATATCATTTAAAAAAAAAATATAGTTTCTTACCAATTTTTACCATCTAAAAAAAATTCAACAAGTAATGCAAAATTATCACATAAGTAGTAGTTGTTCATAGCAGGAGTTCAACAAATGTTTAAGTTACATCAACCATATAATAGATCAAATACACACATACAATCACTTCTACTAATGGCAATGATCCGAAGGACCAGCGACCATATATTGGGAACTTACTAGTCAAGTAACTCTTCTACTGGTTCTACCCTTGAAGGACCAGCGACCACATCATCCCTTTCTGCTGGGCATGAAGTTTCGTATCTTTGTAAATTTGGGAGGGTTAGTATTATCTCCTAACACCTCAATCTCTTCGACATCAACGTACATTATAAGCAATTCTGTTGCAGCTTGGCATAACAGAACTTCACAAACTTCATCATCCTCAACTTCCGAAGCGACATACTCATTTCCAACAGGCATCCCGACATACTAACTTTACAGAATACTTTGAAGGATCGTACTTCAGTGCTCTAAGTATCCTAAATTTAAGCTGTTCTAAGTTGCAATTTCTTGGCACATGTAGGGGGTCGACTCCTACCCCCAAAATAGCTTGGCGTGAAATTGGTGTCCACTTTTAATTCACCTCCATACATAAGCACAAAGGTCGCACCACGTCCACTCATTATTGATGTACTCGTACGTATCACTATGCAAAATGAACAAATTACAAAATACTTAATATTTTAATTATTCTAAAGACTACTAAAATATAATTAAAATTCATTGAATTTTAATTATACGAAAAGACTTCATTACAATTTAGCTCTTATAAATTTTTTTAAAAGAATTATAAATTAAATAAACAATTATTATATATTAACAAAAATATTGCTTTTCAATTTATAGCAATATACAAAGACTAATTCGTTATATCTACCAATTTTTAACAAAATCTATGTTCTATATCAACTTATCTCTAGTTCTGTCAAACAATATTACAACTAACTCTTGCAAAATTAGACAAAGTAATAGATCTACCAAAAAATTTGAGAAATAAACTAAAAAGACTCAAATAAGATCATTTTTAACCAAATTTCTACAGCACAACACTTCAAATACTAAACATAATAAACCGCAAATATTAAAAATAAAACCTTACCTAAACACTTGATGGCGAGATCGGCGACTCCAAATTTCCCAATGGCGACGGCTGCAGAAGGGGAAAGTGAAGGAAATGAGATCGGGAAGGATTTTGGGTATTAAAGTATTAGCCTAAAGTCGCCCGTTTAACGGGCGACTTATAAGTCGCCCGTTAAACGGGCGACTTATAAATCGCCCGTTAAACGATCTTCGATCTCGCCACATCATCACCACGTCAGATCTTGACTATTCTAGTCAAAGCATAAGTCGCCCTTTTAACGGGCGACTTTGCCTATTTTTAAATTTTTTTTAAAACATGCTAAAAATAAAAAAGTATAATTTAAAAATAATTAAGAAATAATAAATTATTTAACTAGAATTTGTGCTTAAATTGATTTGTATTAAGATGTCGAGAGTCAGATTCGATGTCGTTTATCAGTCACCGAGAGAGGAGATGAAAATACCTTCCCTGCCAAAGAGAAATAAAAATGAGAATATTTGATGAATGGGTATTAAATGCATACGTTGATTTGATATTGTTGATAGGAAATAAAAAATTTAGTTTAAGTCTCGCCAAATACAAGAAATTATATTTTTAAAAAATTATAAAATATTTAAGATACATGTGTTGGACACATTTTCGGCATGTCGGACGAGTGTCGTGTCGGACATGGTGTCAGACACTGCACGCCTCTTTGAGAAGAAATGTCGGTGCATCATAGAACCCAAGCAAACGAAATTGATAAAAAACAAAACGGTTAGATAAGGATAGTTTTTGACGGATTTACGGTAGAAATCTCCACCAAAAAAATTTTCTTTGAGTTGAAAGCTTCTGAAATTAAATCAAAGACCATCAGAGCTCCGATTTCAATAAACTTATAGTCAAACTGAACGTCTTAGAAAGACAAACACATCGACACCAAATTCGACTCAATCCGGGCCCAAATGGGTCCAAATCAAGGGGATGAAGCACTATTGAAGGGTTCTAACCACAATTTGGATTACCAAATAGTTTTCAAATGTTACATGCTTATCATCAAATCGAGCAGCTTGATGAGACGAATCCAATGAGCCCAAGATCACTGAATTTTGATATCATTAAGGCTTTCAAATGACCATTAAACAGAACATGATTAAGGGGATCAATATTGGCCGTCCATTCAAACACTCCCATTTGGACCTTGATCATCCACATATTTACAAGCCATGCCACTCTCAAAAAACTATAAATAGCCCCCACTCTTCTCATGAGAGAGGGGGGAAAGAAGAACGAAAAGAAGGGCGGAGTTTGGGAGCTCTCTTGCCATCGACCACCGCCGGAGTTCTTCCCGACCACCACTGGAGTTCATCCCGACCACCGCCAGAGTTCTTCCCGACCACCACTAGAGTTCACCCCGACCACCGCCGGAGTTCCTCCTGACCACCACCAGAGTTCTCCCCAACCACCGATGAACTTCTGCCAGTCCGTCGATCGCCGGCGGAAATCCATCAGTTTGCCGACCGCCGTCGGACTTCCGCCAGTCCGTCAATCATCGATGGACTTCTGCTCATTCGCCGATCATCACTGGAATTTTTCCTACTTGCATCCAGAGTTCTTTCCGACCACCGATGGACATCCGCCAATCCTCCCAATAACTGTATTCCGACAACGGTCATCCTGACCCCCGTTGCGTGCTGACTACGTTTCTTCTGACCTTTATTGTAATACAACGGTTTTTCCAACTTCTGTCGCCCGCCGACTACATTCCCCGCCTACTACGGTTCTCTCGACCTTCAACTACTATCCTCCCAACCTTCATCGCCCGCCAACTACGGTCCTCTCAACCTTCGTTGCCCTCCGAAAACGGTCCTTTTGACCTATGTCGCTTGTCGACTACGATCCTTCCGACCTTTGTCACCATACAACGGTCCTTCTGACATATGTCGCTCACCGACTATGATTCTGTCGACCCCCGTCACCCGCCAAATATGATTTTTCTGATCTACTTCGCTCGCCGACTATGGTCTTGCCATGTGGTTTTTCCCTCTTTTTAGGGGTTTCCACGTAAAAACTATAGCGTCTCTTATGAACACTACACCGTGGCCATAAGAATCATAGTCGGTGAGCGAAGTAGATTGTGGCCATTAGAATCATAGTCGGCGAGCGAAGTAGAATTTCATTGGAATCTTTTGTAAACTGAGGGGCAACCTTGGCTGCAACCGTGGCCATGAAAATTCCTCCAAATCTTCCAACATCCACGATAGTATATTTGGAAACTATTATTTATAAAGCTGCTATCACATGCAAGGATTCTCCCAATAGTTTGCAAGCTTTTCACAATCTCTAGTTGGACTTCTCCTCATTGAGCAACAGTCTTAATCTCGACCTCAAAAAGATAATAACGGTCTAATGACAGACCAATCTTCACATTTTATTTGGGTTACATGCAACATATACTTCTTTCCAATCAAGACATAATCGATCCAAGGGGGAGTCGATTCGACCTCTTCCATACAGGTTAACGTCATTGAGTGAAGCTCTAACAAACAACGTCGGATAGGTCAAACATCCTTAGTGGATTTTCTCGACCTCTTCCATACAGGTTAATGTCATCGAGTGATGGTCTGACAAATAACCTCGGATAGGTCAAACATCCTTAGTGGATTTCCTCGACCTCTTCCATATATGTTAACATCATCGAGTGAAGCTCTGATAAATAACCTCGGATAGGTCAAACATCCTTAGTGGATTTCGCCAACCTCTTCCATACAGGTTAATGTCATCGAGTGAACCTCTGCAAACAACCTCAGATAGGTCAAACATCCTTAGTGGATTTTCTCAACCTATTCCATACAGGTTAACATCATCGAGTAAAGCTCTGACAAACAACCTAGGATAGGTCATTCATCCTTGATGGATTTTCTTAACATTTTCATACAAGTTAACGTCATCAAGCAACGCTTCAACAACAACCTTGGATAGATAAACAATTCTTGGTGGCTTTTCTGGACCTCTTCACATAGTTAAACATCTTTGATGGATCCCATCGACCTCTTCCCTGAAGCATTTCGAAGCACTTATTAGTTCCTTCAAAGAAGGATTGAATCCTCGATTGGCGTCCACTAGCATCATTAGATGGTTGTGGTTGACATAATGTTTGACCCCCACCATCAAATTGTCAGTTATGTGCCCCCGCCATCATGCATACCTTCTATCTTCAACAAAATCAACTCAGCTTCTATTATCGAAATACCATCAGCTCATCGTCATGTTACTCTAACGATCGACTTAATATCATTGAATATCTTCCCAAGCAGTAATCAGACCGGACTTTCACTATGTCCGCTGATTATAGTCAAATCTTCTTCAAGGCATTTCTATTGCCAAATGCCTCCCCAAGGGAGGCCACCGTCGGGTTGTTTCTACCTTTTGCAAGAAAGCAAAATTTCAATCGCCATCAATGCCCTCCGAGCTACCAATCCACAAAAGGACCGGCATAAGAGGGAAAAGCTTTGATCACCACCAACATTCTCCGAGCTACCAATCCAAGTAAAAAACTTGGACCGGCACAAGAGAACCAGGCTTTGATCGCAACCAATGTTCACTTTGATCTTTACCTATGCTCCCCGAGCTACCAATCCAAAGAAAATTTTGGACCAGCACAAGAGAACCAGGCTTTGATCGGCACCAATGTTCGCTTTGTCTCCACCTATGCTCCCCGAGCTACCAATCCAAGAAACAATTTGGACCAGCACAAGAGAACTAGGCCTTGATCGCCGCCAATGTTCGCTTTGATCGCCACCTATGCTCCCCGAGCTACCAATCTAGAGGAATGCTTGGACCGGCACAAGAGAGCAAGGTTTTGATCGCTGGTGACAATCCCCGAGCTACCAATCCAAAGAGAGGGCTTGGACCGGCACAAGGGATTGTGCCTTTCATCCTCCACCAAATGGTGTATTTATAGTTGCAAGTGGGGAAGATGAAAAGTCTTTCTAGAAATTTCTAAAAATAAAATAAAAACTAATTAATTAATGAATTTTTGGAAATTTAAAAGGCAAAAATTAAGTGAAATAATAAGAGAGGAATTCCAAACGTTTATTTAGAATTTTCCTTTTTTTTTTTTGGAATTTGAGAAGCCAACCTAATAACAAATCTTTTTAAATTTTATAAAGATTGCAAAAAAACCTACGATGACACTTATTAGAAAAATGTTTATACATTTTCCTGTCATTTCGTCTGTCATTTACTCTTAATAAATATATTAAGATAATTGTCTTACGCATGCCACCAAAGCCCAACATTAATAGAAGAGAAATGTTACTGTACATATTAATGAAGTTGGAGCTTCTTTCACATTGTTAATTTTAAAATCAAATTATTTCAATCGTATGTTATATAAACAATTAATGTTATAGATGTTCAAAATAAATGCAAATCTCGGTTTGAATCATAACTTTGTTTTTACAATTTTTATATACCAAAATTGGTATTTACATGATTTACAACTAATTTATAAATTTAGATGAACTACTTATGACTAATGTTTGTTATTTTTTTGGATGCTTATGCTGGTAAAAATCCATGGGAAGATACAAATATATATTTTCGGACTTATAGAGCTTTGATGTCCAAAAATAAGGAGACAACTGATATATCAATAAAAAATTATGTTGACCAGGCACGAATCTCAAAGCAAAATTGAGTTGAAAGCTTCCGAAATTAAATCAAAGACTATATGAACTCTGTTTTCAACAAACTTATAGTCAAGCTGAACGTCTCCGAAAGACGAACCCATTGACACCAAATTCGACTCAATCCGAGCCCAAATGGGTCCAAATCAAGAGTCCGGAGCGTTGTTGGAGGGTTCAAACCACAATTTGGATTACCAAACAGTTTCCAAACATGACATGCTTATAGTCGAATCATGTGGCTCAACAAGAAGAATCCAACGAGCCCAAGATCACTGAATTCCAAAATCATTAAGGCTTTCAATTGACCAATAAATGGTCCATGATTAACGGGATCAATATCTGCCATCCATTCAAACACTCCCTTTTTGACCTTGATACTCCACATATTTACAAGCCATGCCACTCTCAAAAAACTATAAATAGGTCCTCATTCTTCACATGGAGAAGGGGGGAAGGGGAAGAAGAAGAGAAGGAAGGGAGGAATTTGGGAGCTCTCTTGCCACCGACCACCGTCAGAGTTCATGCCGACCACCGCCGGAGTTCTTCCCAAACACCGCCGGAGTTCCTCTTGACCACCGCCGGAGTTCCTCCTGACCACCGCCGGAGTTCCTCCCGACCACTGCCGGAGTTCATCCAAACCACCGACGGACTTCTGCCAGTCCATCGACAGCCGCCGGACTTCCGCCGGTCCGCCGACTGCCGCCGGACTTCCCCCAATTTGCCGACCGCCGCCAGACTTCTACCAGTTCATCGATCGCTAATGGACTTCTTCTAGTCCGTCGACAGCCATCGAACTTCCACCAATTCGCCAATCGCTGTCGGACTTCTAGCAGTTCGTCGACTATCGTCGGACTTCTGCTCGTCCGTCGATCATCACTGGAATTCTTCCTGACCGCATCCAAAGTTCTTTTTGGGCATCGATGAACAACCGCCAATCCGCAGAACACTGCAGGACTTCCGCCAGTCCGCCAACTATAGTCCTCCCAACCACCGTCATCCAACTACGGTCCTTCCGACCTCCGTCACCCGCTGACTATGGTTCTTCCGACCTATATCGTTGCCGACTATGGTTCTGCCGTCCCAAACAAACATGTCAACATTGATTCTTCCAACTCCCACCGTGTAATATACTATGTATGATGCATATTTGCCACATCAAGCCATGACCTTCCTCTTAATGAAGGGCCTCATTTGTAATGGACTGCAAGCACTAGTGGATTCATTCAAACTGGGCTAGGCCCCATGGTTTTTCCCCCTTTTCAGGGGTTTCCATGTAAAAATTTCAGTGTCTCTTATAAATGCTACACCCTCTCGTTTTTCTGCTTGTGTGCTGGATCTTCATACAATACTAAGACGTTAAACTTTATCACTCTCTACCGCCGCGAATTTTCCAGGACGCAACAATTATATGGTTGCTTCATGTTGGATTTTTCTAAACCAAGCAACGCTTCAATTTATTTATTTATTTAGTTTTTTGACAGTATTAAAAACTGCTCGTGTTCCTTGTGTTCGAACTCTGAAGAAGCAAGAGTGTGTTCTCTCTATTATTTAGTTTAACAAATCTTGTAAAAAGACAATATTGTGGTTTCTCTCTCTCTCTCTCTCTCTCTCTCTCTCCTCTCTCTCTCTCTCTCTCTCTCTCTCTCTCTCTCTCTCTCTCTCTCTCTCTCTATATATATATATATATATATATATATATATATATATATATATATATATATATATATATATATATATATATATATATATATATATATATATATATATATATATATATATATTTGCGTGAACTATCTATTGAACATAAGTTTTTTTTTAGTTATCTTCTTCCGGTATTTAGTTATGCATTTATTGCTTCCATCATTGGTACTAGAATAAGGTTGGAGAATTAATGACAGCGAGTTCATGCACCATTAATATAGAATCTTAGTTGCCCAAGTTCTCGGGGAAGAACTACAATCAATGGAGTATTCTAATGCATGTGTTGTATCAATCTCAAGAGTTATGGGAGATTGTAGATTTTGGTTTTTAGAAGGCGGAAGTTGATAGAAATTTGAATCAAAGGCTTCTTTAAGAATTGAAAAAATATCAGAAGAATGATCATAAGTCCATTTTCTTCATCTATCAAGTGGTAGATGAAATTATTTTTGGGTGGATCTTTATGTCAAAAACCAAAAAGCATGATTGGGATACACTAAATTCTTTTTAGAAAGAAGAAGAGAAAGTTAAGATGGTAATTTTACAAACCCTATGAACCCAATTTAATATGCTGAAGATGAAGGAGCACTATAGGAAAACAGCTCATTTCCGACATAATTTCCAGAAAACAGCTCATTTCCGGAAGTAAATTACTCACAAATTCCAGCAGATTTTTCGGCAGTTTTTCAACGAAATTTTTTTAACAAATTTCCGACATATTTTTTGACTGGTTTTCCAACGGAATTTTTCTAACAGCATTTCCGGCAAAATATTCGATGGATTTTCGACGGAAATAAGAAAAACTAAGTTATATTTTAATAACTTATTATAAAATTAAATTATTTAAATTAAATATTTTAATATTTTAAAAATAAATTAAATAATTTAATTTACTAACTTAAATTATAATTTAATTTTTTAATAACAAAAAAGAAAATTATTTAAATTAATAATTTAATTATAATAATTTTTATAATAATTTGTTTTGTTAAATTAAGCTAGGTGGGCCGGTCTAGCTGCTTTGGATTTTTTTAATTTTTTAAAATTCTTCTTGAATTTTTGGCGCAGAAAAAAAATCTGTCAAAAATATTTTAACAGCAAAAAATTCACCGGAAATCCGCCGAAAATGTTTTCGGCGAATAATTTTACGTCAGAAGACCTTTTCCAACGTGCGTTAAACTGGCAAAAATACTTCCGCCGGAAATGCTAACTTCTGACGAATTTTGGCCATTTTTTCGCAGGTAATGGTAGCCAGAAAATGACGTTTCTCCTGTTGTGGAGTAGGAAGGTGTAGAAGAATATTTCAATCGGGTAATTGTCATTGCTAACCAATTGAAGTTGAATGGAGAATTTGTAGAAGAAAAAATGATTATTGATCAGATCCTATGAAGCTTGACAAGAAAATTTAAATCCATTGTAGTAGCCATCAAAGCGGCAAAGAACATTGAGAAAATGTTTCTTAAGGTTGCTTGGATCTCTTCAATCACATGAATTAAGATTAAAGCAATATGATTCGACACCAATTGAGTAAGCCTTCCAAACCCAAGTGACATTGCGTAGGAATTTTAGAGGTTGTAGTGAAAGAGGTTTTTGTAGAGGAAAAGGCTCTTTTGGTAGATGAAGTGGTTCTTTTGTTACTAGAGGAAGAGATCATGTTGGTAGAGGAGAACTTACACAATGTGATGGAAATGAAGTTCAATGTGGAGCTCATGATAATGAAAAAGGTGCACGTGGTCACAAACATAACTTTAGAGGTAGAGGAAGAAGCAACCTTGACAATATCATATGTCACTTTTGCAAATGGTATGGACACACTTATTAATTTTATTGAAAGAGATAACAGAATGAAGAGGTAAATGTAGATATGGTGCAAGAAAAGGAAGTCAAGATAAGGTGAAGACACAATGCTTCTTACATATAGTAAGAAATTTGGTTATTTGAGAGATGTATAATTTATTAATAGTGGTTGTAGTAATCACATGACTTGCAATAGAAGCTTGTTTGTAACTTTGGATAAGTCAATCCAAAGTGAAGTACACACTGGAGATGACAATAAATTTTTTTTGGAAAAAAAAAGTGATTTTTTGGTGCAAAAAAGAAGGGAGAAAAGAAGATATCGAATGTCTTCTATGTTCCAAATCTTAAGCATAATTTGCTTAGTGTTGGACAATTAAATCAAAAGGGATATGTGTTAATATTTTTTCTTGACACTTATACCATTAGAGTCAAGAATGAATTTCTGATAGCCAAGGTGAAGGTGACTCTAAATAAAATGTATCCCATGAAGATGATTTGTAGTTTAAATGGTTGTTTGAAAACTTTCATAGAGAATCATTCAAGACTATGACATTGCAAATTTGGTCACTTGAGTTTAAGGACACTTTCGAACATGAGTTAGAAGAACATAATCGATGGACTTCAATATATTTAAGTTCAAGATAAGATCTGCGAGGTATGTGTTGTAGGAAAGTAGAGCAGAGCATAATTTCCAATTGAAAAATCATGAAGAGCCTTAAAGCCATTGGAGCTTATTCATTTACATTTATGTGGACCGATGCATATTACTTTTATTAGAGGTAATTATTATTTTCTCTCCTTTATTGACGATTATAAGTTTGGGTGTATTTTCTAAAAGAGAAGTCACAAGCAATTGAATACCTAAAAAATATTCAAAGAACATGTGGATAAGTAGAGTGGACATTCCATTAAAGTGTTGAAGAGTGATAGAGGTGGAGAATGTGTTAAACATGAGATGCAAAAGTGATGAGGATATGTATTTGTTTAATAGAGTGAAATCAAAAGGCACTCCATCTCAAACCTCTTTTGAAATGTGGATTACTTGAGAGTATTTCTAATGTTTATGTACTTGATCAAAAGAGAAGGAAGTTAAATAAAAAATCTAAGAAGTGTGTGTTTATATGATACAGTGAAAAATTCAAAGCCTATAAACTGTATAATCATACAACCAAAAAAATGGTAGTGAGTAGGGATTTGAGATTTGAGGAGAACTTAGCTTGGAACTGACTTGAAAAAGACAACAACGAGGATTTCACAGTTGTGGGAAGTTAAGAAAAAATTATTGATGATGTAGAGCAACAAACACTACTACACACTACAATGAGATTAGGAAAATTATATTTTATCATGAGTAAGACAAAAAGCTTACAGGTGATATATGACACCACAAATTATCATGAGTAGTTGTCTTAACTTATTTTATATATATAGATGATGAGCCCTTAACTTTTAGTGAGGGAGTAACAGATAAGAAATAGATGGATGTCATGAAACATGAGATTGATGCTATTGCGAGAAATGACATATGGAGTTTGACCTCACTTCCTAAAGGTCAAAAATTCATTGGTGTCAAGTTGGTGTACAAAGTGAAGAAGAATGTTGATGGAGGTATAAACAAATTTAAGGTTATACTTGTAGTTAAAGGATATAAGCAGGAGAATGTGATAGAGTATGAGGAGGTATACGATGTGGTTGCTAAATTTAATTCAGTCAGATAATTTTTTTCTAATGCAGTTATGCATAGATGGCAGATTTATCAATTAGATGTGAATTTAGCTTTCTTAAATGGTGTTTTGAAGGAATAAGTATATGTAGATCATCTTGAAGGTTTTATTATAAAGGAAACAGAGCATTTGGTGTATCTCTTAAAAAAGACTTTGTATGGCTTGAAACAAGCCACAATGACTTAGAATTTATGTATTGATAGACATTTTTGAGAAGGGTTTACTACATGCCCTTATGAACATGGTGTATACATGAAGATAGACTCAAATGGCAACATATTAATTACATGATTATATACAAATGGTTTTCTTATAACATGTGATGATGAGCATGTGATTACAGACTATAAATCAGCTATGTTCAAAAGATTTAACATAACAGATGTTAGTCTCATGTCATTATTTTTTTGTATAATAGTTCAGCTGAAAGATGATGGCATTTAGATATGTTAAAAGAGGTATGCCAAGAAGTTGATTGAGAAGTTTAAGACAAATCATTTCAATATTATGTCAACACCAATACAAATTGGAGTTCATTTCACAAAAGGAGAAGAAAAATTAGTTGATCTGATATTGTACAAAAGTTTAATTGGGTGCCTCAGATACTTGATAGTGTCGAGACCTGACATTGTGTATAGTGTGGGAATCTTGATTAGATTCATAGAGAATTTGAGGGATTCTCATTGATCTGCAGCGAAGAGGATTCTTAGATGTATCAATGGGACAATTGAGTTTGACCTTCATTATCAATGCAGTGGAAACATGAGGTTACTTGGATATTGTGATAGTGATTGAGCAAATGATCATGAGGAAAGAAATAAAACAAGTGGATATGGGTTTTATGTTAGTGATACTGCCTTCACTTAGAGCACACGTAAGCAAAAAGATGTAGCCTTATCGACTTGTAAGGCATAGTACATACTAGCGACGGATATGGCTTGTGAAGCAATATAGTTGAAGAATTTGTTGAATGAATTTTATGGAGAGATTAATGAAGCTACAACAATTTATATAGATAAGTTGGTGATCGAGTTGGCCAAAAATCCAGTACAATATGGCAGGAGTAAGCATAATGATGTGCGTTCCCATTTTATCAGAGACACGGTAAAGATGGGTCACATTACCATGAAGAACTGCAGTACAAAGGATCATATAGCTTATTTGTTCACCAAAGCATTGTCAGCACCGAGGTTTGTAAAACTACTCAAGATGCTTGGGATAATTAAAGTCTTAGTTTGAGAGGGAGATTGTTGAATTTTTCCAAACCAAGCTACGCTTCACTTTTTTCATTTTATTTTATTTTATTTTATTTTCGGACAGTTTAAAAACTTGCTCTTGTATTCCCTATTTCTTAGAATTCTGTAAAGAAGCAAAAGAGTGTTCTCTATATTTTTTAGTTTAACAAACCCGATGAAAGACAATAGTGTGGTTTTGCTCTTTTTATTTTTATTTTTTTTTCTTATGGGCGTGAACTATCTATTGAACAAAATTTTTTTAATTTTTTTTTTATCTCTCCTTCCACATTTTGTTATGCTTTTATTGCTTCCATCACTTCCATGAGTCATGATATTTTTCTCCTTACTCTATAGAGACGTCGGTTTGAGATTCAATGAAGGGCTTTCTCTCTCGTCAAATTATTAGGTCTGGTCATCGGGCCTATTTCTAGCTATTTCTAGGTCCGGACATCCACGAAAAATTTGCCACGTGGACTATGCTTTGACTGAAAAAAGCGTAGTCAAAAACACAGGTAAAGTGCAGATAAAGTGTAGATAAAATACACTTAAAGAGCAGTAAAAAAAGCACAGTCAAAGCGCACCTAAAGCACAGTTAAAGCACACAGTCAAAATGCAATTCACGTGGCAAATTTTTATTGGATGTCTGGACCTATTTCTAGGTCAAGTGACCGGACCTAATAATTTGCCTTATCTATGAGATTTCTTACTAAGTTAGACGATTTCTTAAAAAAAGTTCTTTCTAAACAACTAGAAAGATAAAAAAGAGAATGAAACCTCCATCAGAATAGGGTCTGTGATCAAATGATGCAGCTTAGCTATGGAAACTTGTTGTATTAACTTATTATAACAAGGTCAAATTCAAACCACGTCGATGAAAACTTTTGCCACCGTTGACCAGATCAGAACCTTCCCTTCCTTATTTTAATCATTTCGTCAACAGCTTATGCCAGGTTAAAACTTAAGAATTGTCACCCCTCTTCAAAATTCTGACAAATAGTCAAATTAAATTTTGGTAAACGAACGCCGGAATTAAAGAAAGAAAAAAAATTTTTCATGTCATCAACCAAAGATAAATACCGAAGTAGCGGAACCATGCTTTACATTGTTACCATTTTTTTTTTTTTTCATTCTTCTCATGGGGCATAAGCTTCAAAGCTTGCATTTGTTTCAGCTTGGCCGGTGCTTCAGCTCTAAAGGGCGGCGGACATATCCAGCTCCACCGAAATCATCGTCCGTGAAGGTTATTGGGCTGGACGGGCGGGTCATAGTCTATAACCGGCGGGTAAAGGTGGAGGAGTTGATGAAGGAACACGCTTGCCATCTCGTTTGCCGGTCGGACTCTTTCTTCATAGGGCAGAAATTGTCTGCTCTCTCGGCCGCCGAGGAACTTCAGATGGGCGAAAGCTATTTCGTTCTTCCTTCTCAATTCTTTCAATCCGTTCTCTCCTTTGTAACCATAGCCTCTTCGATAGCTAAAATCGGCGGCCGCGGAGGAGGCGGTTCTTTCAAGCATTTCGACATACACAAGACGGAGAATGGAAAGCTGCAGATAAGGATTGGTGAAGAGGTGGATGAAATGATTGGGGAGGAGGAAGAGGAAATTAAAAAAGACGGGGTCTTGTGTACGACGACGGATATGGTGAAGGAATATGAGAAGATCGTGGGATCCAATGCGCAGCGGTGGAGGCCGAAGCTAGAAGTGATAGCTGAGTCGCCGGAGGGGAGGAGGCGCAGAAAGAGAGAAATGAGATTTGGATATTTTGGTGGGTTGAGGATGAAAATATAAGTATAATCTCTGCCCTAAGTTGCCTTAATTTGTTTTAAAAAAAGGATCAATTTTGTGAACAGTAAAAATTTGTTTGGCTATCTGTGAATCTGTGATTATCAAATTCTGTTGCAGAAATAATAAATAATTCTTGTAAATTTAAATTTTTTAATAGGAATTCTCCTTGTTTTTCTCCCGGCCTTTTTCGTGGGGGTGTTTTTTGGGGTTTTTTTAAATAAAAGTATTTCAATAACATAAAATAATTAAAATATATAAATTTTAAAAATATATGAATTATTTAATTTGATAAAAATAAAAAATGTTGAATTGTTTTTTATTTGTAGTTACTAGCTAGAAAATTTGAGTTGATAAAATTGATATTTTATGTCTTAGCTTTGGATAAAAATTGGCAAGCACAGATAAAAAGTTATAAGTGTTACGGGCTAGAATATTCGTGGCGATAGAGTTAGATTTTCTCGTCTTCGTGTTGCATGTATATTCAGCAAACAAACATAGAATTCACAAACCCAAACATTTTTATGTAGAAAACCTTGAAACATGGGGCCACGCTTAGTTGAAATGATTTTACTAATATTTGAATAAATTACAAGTGCTAGATTTGTCCTTGAAATTGGGGCGATCAGATTACAATCATCAACTGTCAAGTTGAAATCTAGTGATGAATGGAGATCAGACGAAAGTCCGGCATCAATCATTGGCTGAGCGGAAGTCTGGCGTTAGTCAGTGCACTACAAGAAAAACGTCAATTTCTTGTGCCTATTTTTCATTGGAAAATGGCCAAAATCCATCGTATTTCCTGTTGAAATATTTACGTTGGTAAAACGTGCATAAGAAAAGTGCTACGAGCTTTAAACTGTCCGTTGGAAAAAATTCTGACATAAAATCCATCAGAAATATTTCCAGCGAATATAAACTCTGCGGGAAAAATAAAGAAATGAAAAAAAAAATGTAATCCTATTGATGTCCCGCCCCCCCCCCCCCCCCCCCCCCCCCCCCCCCCCCCCCCCCCCCCCCCCCCCTGCTTGTCCAACCAGCTGGGCTCACCCGCCCGAGTGCTAACCCGTGATCTGATGCCCGACACCTGCTGTCTGGAGCCCCTGACCCATTGCTCACTCCGTGTGACCCGCTTGCATCGCTTGCGCCTATCAGGGTTCGAACCCCCACCCTTCAGCAATCCCGCTCTCCACTAAATTATCATGCCACCACTGCAAAAATGAATAAAGTTGTGAGTTATTTTTTATTTATATTATAAAAGATATAAATTGTTACTTAAAATAGCTAATATATTAAAATATTAAAATAATTAATATACTTAATATAATTTATTTAAAATATTCAAAAGATGAGTTTATATTTTATTTAAAATATAAACTTAATTAAATTAAAATAATTAAATTAATTTATAAATGTTTAATTTAATTTATATTTTATTTAAAATAATTACTATATTTAAAAGCTGAGTTTTTTTAAAGATCAAAATCAGTATTATTTTTAATTTAGCAATAAATTATTAAACTTTTTAAATTATTTTATTTTAGCAATATTTAATTTAATTTAATAAAATGAATAATTTTAAATATTACTAATTGTCATTTTCGAGAAAATTTTTAATTTCATCAAAAATCCGCTGGAAATTTCGCCAAAAAAGACAGCAAAAAATGCGCCTAAAATACCTTAAAAAATTTGTCAAAATTTTGTCGAAAAATCTGTTGAAATTTGATCAATAAATATGTCAGAATTTATTTTCGCCTTCAATTCCACCTGAAATTAATGTTTTTCCCGTAGTGGCGGCTAGGCGAAAATCCAGTATTAGTCATTGGACAGGTGAAAGTCCGGAGCGAGTTAATGGATAAGTGGTAGTCTGGCATCCGTTAGTGGTCGGTCAGAGCTCCAGCGGTAGTCAAGGAGGACTCGTGGCAGAAGAATTCTAGTTTCTCTTCTTCCTTCTCTTCTTTCTCTGCCTTGCTTAGGTCCCTTTCCATGAGAAATAAGGGGCATATTTATAGTTTTACGAGAGTGGCATGACTAGTAAATCGGAGGGGGATTAAGGGGTAAGTTGGGAGTGGTTTGAATGAACGACCAATGTTGATTCCTTTGATCATGAATTGTTTACTAGCATTTGAATGTCCTAATGATATCAAAATTTGGCAATCTTAGGCTTGTTAGATTTGTCTTGTTGATCGGCTCAATTCGATTATGACACATTTGGAAATCATTTGGGCATTCAATTTATGGTTTAAAATTTCCAAATATGATTCGAATCTTCGGTTTGGATGCATTTGGGCTCGGATTAAGTCAAATTTGGTGTTGTTGGGTTCATAATTTTATTATGTTTGACTATAAGTTTGATGGAATCGGAGTTCGAATGGTCCCAATTATAATTTTGGAAGTTTCCATCTTGATTTTGCCTCAAGATTCATGCTTGATTATGATAATTTTTTATGATATATCAGTTTCTACCCTATTTTCGGACGTCGAAGCTCCAGAAGATCAAAAATATGCATCGTAGTTTTTGGGAAATTTTTTTATGTGATTTTAAAAAAATTATCTTTGGTGTAGAGATTTCAATTGGCATTAAAAGTGTCAAAATTGAGTATGGAACGTCAAAAAACCATCCTGCAAATCCCAAAAAAGTTCGATTTGGACTGTTAAAGCTGAAAATCAAGCCAATACATATAAGGGAGGCCGAACCGGCTGGCTGGCCGCCTCTGTCGGAGGGGCGCATTTGTCATACATTTATTAGTAATATTAATTTTTTACATGGGCTTCACTTTTTTTTAACAAATATTTACTTTTTTTTCATAATTACAAAAATTATATATTTAGGGCCAAAAAATTTTGAAAATATTCTAGAAAAAATTCAAAAAATTTTAAACAAATTGGTGGAAAAGTCCCACGACCCCTCCTCCTCCCCCCCCCCCCCCCCCCCCCCCCCCCCCCCCCCCCCCCCACACACCCCCCACACACACACACACACAAAAACTCCTTATTGTCCTTTAAATAGCCCCCTAAGGCAAGAAAAAAAATTGCTCATCTCCTTTTCTCGTCTCCCTCTAACTTTCTTAAAGTTGAGGCCTTCCACTATCATGAATAGTTGGCATCCCCTATCAAGTACATGTGCCCCTCTCTTGTAAAGAAGTTGAATTTTTCATCTTTCCCTTCTCTCTTTCCCTTTTTTTTTTACTCTAGAGGCCTTCCATTATTTTTGATAGGTGGCATCCCCTATCTAAATTTAGCTCCCCTCTTTAGTGTAGATGCTCAAATGGGTGACCACACATCCACTAAAATTTTCCTGGCTAAAGGAGATTATCATGTTGCCTGACAAGAATGTAATGTCTCATGATCTAAGTGAAATATATATTTATATATATATATATATATATATATATATATATATATATATATATATATATATATATATATATATATATATATATATATATATATATATATATATATATATATATATTCATTCATTTTTTAACCAGATCAACACAAACATCTAGAGTTGTTTAATTGCATTAAATAAAGCAAATAAAAAAAAAATTCATATTACTATAGATAATTATTACAATCTAAAACTATCATCCAAAAGAACAAATACAATAGCCACACTAGCTATAAAATATATATATGAACCGAAAGCTAATATAAAAAAACTATACTAGCATCATTATAAAGCTTCAAGTGCGAGGCTCTTTATCTGAAATCATTTAAATCACATATAATGAGCTGAAATCACAGCAGATCACCAAAACATATAACTGAATTCAAAGCACGGTAAAAGAGCAATATGAAAGTTAAGGATCAAATCATAGAAGTAGTAGTTATATGATCATTGAATAAGTGCAACAATAGTAAAACTTAAATACAGTGGTAGTAAAATTTAAATATAGTAAAATAGAACAATACATATGCTAGTAAACTAGTACGCTTATTAAATCCATAAATTAATCATATCTCTATAATCGAATAAAACATCAAATCAAAATAAAGATTGTCAAAATTAATCAATGTAGTAAAATCTTATAAAAATGTACACATGATATCTAAACCTCATATATCACATGCTTAGTATTTCACATGAAAAATATCAATAAAATAAATTAACAATATCAAATAATATTAGTATTTATAGTAGTAATAGTAAAGTGGAAAAAGCAATCAAAAAAAAAATGCGTTAACAGTAAATTAGTGAAGTAATAATAAATTTATACAATAATAAGAATAATGCCTCAGGAACATGTATTTTGAAAGTGCTCAGATGACACTAGAAAGTGCTCTGATGACACTTGAAAGTTCATTAGGGATGTTAAGCCCTATAGAACTGACCCAAGGCTAAATAAGAGAGTGGTGAATTGGTAAAGAAGAAACTTTAAATCAAAACACAAATCAAAAAATCACCACAAATAAAACAAATGCGAAAATTAAAATTGCGGAAGCAATAAAGAAAGAACACATCGGATTTATAGTGATTCGGTCAAACCTTGACCTATGTCCACTCCTTGGAGGCACCCTCCAAGTATTGCACTAAAATAAATGTCTCTCCTTTAGCCCCCACAGCTAGGCGGAGAAGCCCTTACAAAATCACTTCCATCTTCCCCGGTGCGGCGGAGTCGCCGGGTCTTTTGACACAAAAGTGAACTTCTCCTTTGGTAAACTTCCCTCGAGACAAGTCTTGAATCCGACGGTATTCAGGTGCGAGCTTGCCGGAGCAACCGTGTGGATCCCCCACCACACTCCCTTGAGTCCCCCATCATAGGATCTTCTCCCTCTCTCAAGCTCCACCCTTTCCTCACTCCCTTTCAAGCTTTCTCTTCAAGTTTCTCCCACAAGAACGAAGCTACAATGGCTGCCAAAGACACTTACAAAGTGCCTTGTCATTCTTAAATAGAAGAGCTAAAAATGAGCTCATTAATGCAAGTTGCCGACTTTATCGTCCAAGACGATAGACATATCGTCCTGGTCGATTAGTTCAAATATGAGAAAAATCGTCCTGAATTTCACCCTGAAATGAAGCTGGACGATGCATAATCATCCCGGACAATCTTGCGATCGGCCCAGACAAAATCACCATTAATTGCTTTCCAAAATTGACAGAGAAATTTTGGAAAAATTATCCTCGATCGTCCTGAACGATATTTTATAGTCCAGGCCGATCCACTAGGCCGATATCAAAAAATAATAATTTCCTAAGTAGATCTGGCGACAGATTCTTTCTGAATTGAGCCTATCGTCCTGGCCGATACAAAATTGTCCAGGACGATGTGTTTTGCATAAAGATGGCTACTTTAATGAGGATGCCCTAATTAGTATTTCTACTTCTGGATAGATCGTCCCGGCGATATAAGTATCGTCCAGGATGATGTTATCAAAGACAGTAAACTTTAGGGAACAGTCAGAAACTCTTATACATTATAAAGCATCAGGAGCCATAATAAATACAATAGACTCAAGAAATAAAAAAGGGTACAAATCTAGTCTACCCAATCTTGAGCTGGTTCCAACTTATAGTCCGATCGTGTGAACCTGAAATGTTAGTACATAAGACAGTCGTAGAGAAATAAAAATGTTTGCTATCATCAAAATCATAAGCCATTGATCCGCAACAATCTCCCCCTTTTTGATGATGGCAAATAATTCAATTTTAATTTTTAAAAAAGTAATATCTCCTAATCTCCCCCTCACTAGAATAAACCCTTTTAAAAAAATAGGGAAGATAAAAATATTTTTGTTGTTTTAAAATTTTTTGAAAAGAAAAAAAAAGGATACAAATTATACATTATGTTATCCCATTTTGACATTATCAAAAAGAGAAGAGGCACAAAAAAGAAAACGAACAAAAGACAAAAATGTTCCCTGATCTATTGAAAAAGCAAATATTCTTAAAATGAGAATGTTACCTCTTGGTTTTAATAAAAAACTTAGTATAATTGGATTGACAACGCATAATCTAGAAAAAGAAAGAAATTCATAAATTATTAATCCAAGCTCAAGTTCTTTTAAAGGCTAAAAAAACTTTTTAATTCAATATCCAAATCAAGAAATAAACGGGAGTAGAAACATTAACTTTTTTAAAACTCCTTTCATAAAACATATCTAATAGAATATCATTGCACAAATTGCTTAATCAGAAACTAAAATTTTCAAGAAAAAGTTTCGAACATATCAAGGATTTTCTTAAGTTTTTAGTAGTATATATATATATATATATATATATATATATATATATATATATATATATATATATATATATATATATATATATATATATATATATATATATATATATTATGGGCTCATTTTATGCCATTTATCACTTGAATGGCTCTTTGAGCATCTTTTGATTTTAATATACTTTGTATATTTTTTTTTTAATTTGGTGTCATTGCACATCTTTTGGTTTGGCATCATTGGCCACTTTTTTTTAATTATTTTTTAAAAAATATGCTTTCTTTCTTATATTTTTAAAATCAAAGTAAACCCAAATTATTGACAACACGAACAGCTTGATTAAGAAAATTTTATGGTGGATTCAATAATCTTGCAAAAGATTCCTATGCAATAGAAAAATTGTAGGGAGATAAAAAAAATCAGTTTCAAAATCCAATTTAAAATATGATAAAGATTTTGAATCAAAAGTAAAATAACCTCTTTAAGAAGAGAGAAAGAGAAACAAAATTATGAGTTCCCTTCCTCTGACTGTTTTAGAGAAGTTAAACACAACTTACTAAAGATTTCAAGAAAAAATAGGAAGTAGATTTCTCATTTTTAGAAAAGTGAATGTGTGTGTTGATCAGAGAAAAAATTTTACGAAAATGAAAATATTAAAGAATAAATAAAACAAAAACACAAAATAAAAATGGAAAACATAAAAACAAAAACACAGCAAAAATATGAAAGGCTTTTAACCATTATCTCTCTCATAGCCCGATGCTTCAGAAACCAGATCTGCCCATGAGATTTTTTGCTTTTCATTATATTCCGAGTTTAAACTTTGCTTCGCCTTGCCCTTTTCTTTCGTAGGAAGAATTCTTAAATTAGGGCATTGATTTTTCATATGTCCAGACTTCCTGCATCGAAAGCAAATAACATCAGAAGAAATACACATCCTTACAACTTTTACCTTTTTTCCACTTTTGCTTATGCTTTGGTGAGCTTTGTGATTTGTTTATCAAGTTATTGCCTTCGTCACCAACTAAGCTATATCTTTCTATATCTTCAATTTTTAGAACAATCGTTTCACCTGCATCCAAAAGTCTTTGACCCAAACCTTGCTCGTAGGCAATGAGTGAGCCAATCAAATTATCAATAGAATAATCATTCAAATCTTTTGATTCAAAAATAGCAACTACTTTAGCATTAAACTTATCCAGTAGACAACGAAGAATTTTATTAACTTTTTCAAAATTTGAAAATTCTTTTCCTAAAGCATGCAATGAGTTTATAATTTGAATGAATCTCGTATACATGTCTAAGATTGTCTCATAGGATTTCATGAAAAATAATTCAAAATCATGCATTAACATATTCTGCTTGGATTGCTTGATTTCACTAGTGCCTTCATATATGGTGTGTAGTTTATCCCAAACTTCCTTACTAGTAGTGCACGTGTATACTAACATAAAATCTTCAGAATTTAAAGCACAGAAAAAGCAATTTAAAGATTTTGCATTCAATTGAGCATTTACTTGTTCTTCCCTATTCCATTGATTGAAAGGAATATCAGTTTTAACTCCATTAACAATACGTGACAGTGATGAATAACCAGTTAAAATCATATGCCACATGCGAAAATCAATCGATTGCAAGAAAATAGACATGCAAGTTTTCCAAAAATTAAATGACACATTTTCAAATAAATGAGGTCTGGTGATTGAATAACCTTCTTCAACAATACAATTAGCCATGGATCGAAAATTCAAAAGCTTTTAAAAACTCATTTTATGAAAGCTAGCTCTGATACCACTTGAAAGTTTGTTAGGGATGTTAAGCCCTATAGAACTGGCCCAAGGCTAAATAAAGAGAGTGGTGAATTGGTAAAGAAGAAACTTTTAAATCAAAACACAAATCAAAATCACCACAAATAAAACAAATGCGGAAATTAAAATTGCAGAAGTAATAAAGAAAGAACACACCCGAATTTATAGTGGTTCGGTCAAACCTTGACCTACGTCCACTCCTTGGAGGCACCCTCCAAGTATTGCACTAAAATAAGTGTCTCTCCTTTAGCCCCCACAGCTAGGCGGAGAAGCCCACAAAATCACTTCCACCTTCCCCGGTGCGACGGAGTTGCCGGGTCCTTTGACACCAAAGTGAACTTCTCCTTTGGTGAACTTCCCTCGAGACAAGCCTTGAATCTGACGGTATTCAGGTGCGAGCTTGTCGGAGCAACCATGTGGGTCCCCCACCACACTCCCTTGAGTCCCCCCTCACAGGATCTTCTCCCTCTCTCAAGCTCCACCCTTTCCTCACTCCCTTTCAAGCTTTCTCTTCAAGTTTCCCCCACAAGAACAAAGCTACAATGACTGCCAAAGACACTTACAAAGTGCCTTATCATCTTTTAAATTGAAGAGCTAAAAACGAGCTCATTAATGCAAGTTGCCGACTTTATCGTCCAGGACGATAGACATATCGTCCTGACCGATTAGTTTAAATATGAGGAAAATCATCCTGAATATCGCCTTGAAATGAAGCTGGACGAAGTATAATCGTCCCGGACGATCTTGCGATCGGCCAGGATGAAATCACCATTAATTACTTTCCATAATTGCCAGAGAAATTTTGGAAAAATTGTCCTGGATCATCCTGGACGATATTTTATATAGTCTAGGTCGATCCACCAGGCCGATATCCAAAAAATAAGAATTTCCTAAGTAGATCTGGCTACAGATTCTTTCTGAATTGAGACTATCGTCCTAGCCGATACAAAATCGTCCAGGATGATGTGTTTTGCATAAAGATGACTGCTTTAATAAGGATTCCCTAATTAGGGTTTCTGGTTTTGGACAGATCGTCCCAGCCTATATAAATATCGTCCAGGAACAATGTTACCAAAGACAGTAAACTCTAGGGAACAGTCAGAAACTCTTATACGTTACAAATAATCAGGAGCCATAATAAATACAATAGACTCAAGAAAGGAAAAAGGGTACAAAAACTGACTCAGATCTAGTCTACCCAATCTTGAGCTGGTTCCAAATTGTAGTCCGATCGTGTGAACCTGAAATGTCAGTACATAAGGCAGTCGTAGAGAAATAAAAATGTTTTCTATCATCAAATCATAAACCATTGATCCGCAACATATTTCAGTAGTCACACAAAATAAGTAAGAAGTCATAACTATCATGATATTTTTCAGTATTAGTATTAGTGTTAATAAACTATTGGCTTAGTAAATAGAGTCGTCACTCTTTGCCCGTCGGTATAGTAATGATCTCCTTATAACTCTCAATTAATGTATCACGTGAATTAGTAGAGGATAACATCCAATTATGACATTTAAAGGAAAGCCCATCAGCCCACCACCTAGTACAGGTCAATTAATCTCCAACCAACATGTCAATCAGTCTTTACTTATTTATTTCACACATGCACATTATTATTATAATACTATAACAATAATAGTGACCAATTATTACTCAACCACATATTTATATCCATTTTCAATGCATTCTAATAATTAATGCATAATTTAGCTTAATTAAGAAGATGCCAAAATGTAATAACACTAAACAACAAAGAATTCTATTAGGCAAAAATGCACATTATCAAAAAATTACAAAATACTAAGAATTATATAAACAATGTTTTAATATTTTTATTATATACACACTACTATTTTTAGATGTCAAAATAAATTTTTTGGTAGAGAAAAAATTACTGTATTTTCAAAATCTTCCGATGAAAAATCTTAAATAAATACTCAATACTTAAATGTTTATAATCTCGACCTCTATCACATAAAAAGTTATGCGGTGAAAATTTTATCAATACAAAGCTATTCATATTTTTTTATAATGGAAATAAAAATTTGATCAGTAAAATGTGAAAATACAAAATCTTTTTAAAATGAAAAATAGGGTAAAGGTTCTTTACAATGAGACGAGCAATTATCCCAACAAGCTCGATGGACAAAAATTGCATCGCAGCCTCCAAATATGAATTTCCCTATTCTTCTTCCTCTTTTTTTCTCTCAAATTTTCCCAAAACAATCTATGTTAACCGAAATGTTTAGGGAAATAATTTTTAAAACATTTTAGAATATTTTAGAATTTAATAGTATTATAAAATTATAATATTTAATTTTATCAATTCTTTGGTATAAAATTTAAATATATTATTTTAGGATTTAAAAAAATTATAAAAAAATATCTATAAGATAAATCATTCAGTTTAAAAAATAATGGTGAAATCAATTTGCAAGATAGACATCTAACTATATAAAAATTCTCACTTGTAACAAGAGGTATCAATTTCTTAAAGATTTTTGTCAGTGCTCAATAATTATGAAAATATTCGTGGAAGTAAAATATGATACTAACAATACTATGGTGAAGATGGTTTATAATTTAGAGTTATATTTACTCCAAAAAAAATGGCAAAGTAAAAATACATTCTATTGCAATCTACATACCTAAAAAAAATGCGCCCTCGATATCTATCACGAGTAATACAAAATAAAATATTGCAAAATAAAAATAAACTAAAGTCTATAATATATGAAATCAAATTAGTTCAAAACTCAAGAATTTATCTCAGATATAAACCTTAAAAAATCAATTCAAAATCATTAGAAAAAGTTCTTGTTATATGCAATAAATTAAATAAAATCATACCAATCATATTTTTAGGCACTTCGGGAACCTCTTTCACAAATTCCAACTGCATGTTTTCAGTTTGAACAAAACTTTGCCCAAGTCAAGGTAATGGACATTTGGCATTTGGTGTCCATAATCATCATATCAAAAGCATTGTCCTGTTATCCTATAACAGTCTCTCACATGTCTTCTCCTACACCATATACATTATAGAGTAGTAGGTGTTCTAAAACAATGCTACTAGTCCTTTTCCTGCTACTTTCATCAATTTTCTTAAAATTCCCTCCATAATATTTTGCAAATTTATTGCTCACCATTTGAATGATCATGTTAGCAAACTTTTTTATATTCTTAGATGTCATTGAAAACACTTTAGTAACAGATTAATATTTCTTCCCTTTTTGGTCAATTTGCATGATCAATAAGGAAATTAAATAATTTAAAATAAAATAAATAAATACAAATATAAAATCAATTATTCAAAATAAAATAAGTCTCTAAACATATTCAATTCATAAGTAATGCAATCATTAATGTGTATCTAGATATAAGCAAATTCTTTCACTAACCATTGCTCTGATATCATTTTATAATGTCCTATGATCTAAGTAAAAGAATATATTTTTTATTTTTTATTCATTTATCAACCAGATCATTCAAACATCCATAGTTTTTTTAATTACAGTAAGGAATGTAAGTAAAATATGAAAAACATAATTAACATTACTATAATTAATGATTATAATCCACAACTAGTGTCCAAAAGAATAATACAATAGCCACACTCGCTACAAAAAATACATGAGCCAAAAACTAACCTAAAAAACTATACTAGCATCATTATAAAGCTTCAAGCACTAGGCTCTTTACTTAAAATTATTTAAACCATATATAATGAGTTAAAAGCCCAGCATATCATCAAAACCTATAGCTAAATTCAAAGCACAAAAAATTGCAATATGCAAGTTAAGTATCAAATCATAGAAGTAGCAGTTATATAATCATTGAATAAGTATAAGAATAGTAAAACTTCAATGCAAAAATAGTAAAATATTATAGTACATAAGCCAATAAACGAGTATGAGTGTTAAATCCATAAATAAATCATATTTTCATAATAAAATAAAACATCAAATCAAAATAAAGATAATCAAAATTAATCAATGTAATAAAATCATATAAAAATATACACATGCTATATAAATCTCATATACCGCGTGCTCAGTATATCACATGCATAATATCAATACAATGAATTAGAAGTATAAAATAGTATCAGTATCTAAAGTAGTAATAATAAAGTTGCAGGAGCAATAAAATAATGTGTTACTAGTAAATCTATGTAATAATATAAATCCATACAATAATAAGAATAATGTCTCAGAATATGCATTTCAGTAGTCTCACTAAATAATTAAGAAGTCCTAGCTAGCATAATATTTTTAAGTTTTAGTAAATCGTTGGCTCAATAAATAGAGTCGTCACTCTTTTTTCCATCGGCATAATAATGATCTCCTTATAACTCTCAATTAGTGTATCACATAAATTAGTAAAGGATAACATGAAACTATAATATTTAAAGGAAAGCTCGCAGGCCCACCATCTTATACAAGTTAATCAGTCTCCAACCAACAGGTCAACCAGTCTTTACTTATTTGTTTCATACACACACATTATTATCATAATGCTATAACAGTAATAGCGACCAACTATTACTCAATCATATATACATATCCATTTTCAATACATCACAATAAATAATGCATAATTGAGCTTAATTAAGAAGATGCCAAAATGTCATAATGATAGACAACAAAGAATCCTATTAGGCAAAAATGCATATTTTAGAAAATTATCAAAATACTATGAATTATATAAAATGATATTTTTATTAATTTTATTATACCACCCTACTATTTTGAGACGTCAAAAAATTTTTTTGGGTAGATAAAAAATACTATATTTATAAAATTGCCCTATGAAAAAATCTTGAATAAATACTCAAAATATTTATAATCTCAACCTCTATAACATACAAAAAGTTATGTAGTGAAAGTTTTATCAATAAAAAGTTATTCATATTTTTTGATAATAGAAACATAAATTTGATAAAAAAAATATGAAAAATACAAAATATTTTTGAAATAAAAAAATAGGATAAAGGTTACTTACAATGAGACAAGCAATTATCCCAACATACTCAATTGACAAAAATTACATCGCAGCATCTAAATCTTGATTTCCCTTTTCTCTTTCCTTATTTTTATCTCAAGTTTTCTCAAAATAATCTATGTTCATCGAAATAGTTTTAAAAAATTTTAAGTGACTTAAAATATTTTAGAATATAATAATATAATAATATTATAATATTTAATTTAATCAATTCTTTAGTATAAATTTTAAATAAATCATTTTAGAATTTAAAAAATTATAGAAAAATATACATAAGATAATCATTCATTTTAAAAATTATTGATGAAATTGATTTGCAAAACAGACATCTGACGATCCTAAAATCCTCACATGTACACAGAGGCACAAATTTCTTAAGGATTTTTTTCGGTGCCAAAAAATTATGAAAAAATCCGTGCAAGTAAAATACTACAATTACAATGTTATGATAAAGACAGTTTACAATTTGGAGTTATGTTGGCTCTAGTAAAAAAATTGGCAAAGTTAAAATAAAATACAATCAATTACAATAAAGGACTAAAGACGGCTTAAAATGTGGCTAAATCTGATGATGTTGCCTCCACTAAAACCAACGACTCCTTGATTATTTTTAGAAAAAAAAGTTCATTTTTTAATGATTTTGTGATGAAGGTGCCAAAAAAGTTAAATCATGTAGATTCTCCTCCACCAAGATTTTTGACTGTGTATGAGTTCAATTTGTAAGTAGGTCTGCGATTTCTAGATCCCCTAGAGTTGGTTGATATTTTAGCGACATATGGAGTGAATTTTGTCCTAGTTTTCTTATAGAGCCACGTAAAATCATAATGGGATTGATCTTATTTTTTAGAGATCATGGTATGGTATTGTCTCCAAAGTGTCTTTCTAAAATGGGTCGGCTTACTTGTGATTCATTATCACTTTTAGATCCAAGTAGCTGGATATTCACACTCAAGACTTATCAAAGAGTAGGGTTAGTAGATTATTCTTTGAATAAATGATTAGAATCTCCTAGAAAAATAGGGAAAGTTGAAGAATTTACCTATTCCCCTTCATGTTGGAGTAGAAAATCTACTAAAGATGCTCAACCTTCTTGATTTAGACACTCTTCATTATGAGGTACACTATTTTGAGTATATATATATATATATATATATATATATGAGTATTATTTATTCAAGGTGGGACTAGCTACTCAGGCAAGGAGATCTCATGTACATATACTAAAGAAGTTAGCCAAAGGCCTTGATGCAGTTATCCAAACTTTAAAGGTTCCCCCTAAATTATTAGGGAATAAAGGTTGTTTTTTTTTTAATGTAAATTCCTATAAATAAGCATTAGGGAATAAAGGTGATCTACAGGTATCATCCAAAAAGGGTGGAAGAGATTTTTATTGTTATTAGCAAATGTCATAATTCTTCTCCATCCAATTTACGCATTCCATAAGTTGTTTTGAAACATCAATGTATTGGACATCAACGAGCTGATAAACTGGTGAGTTTCCATTTCTTTTTTGTTCTTCTTTTTATGGTTTTATGAAGATATATTCCTTATGAACTTTTTCTTATTATTTCAATTAATGCAATATACATATCTTAAAATTGAATTAACCAAAACTTTGAATAATTAAAATAATGAGTTTATGAAGGTCAAGTATCTTAAGGAGAGCACAAGAAGAAATATGATGGAAAGATAAAGGAGATGAATGTTACGACCCATGACCCTGAGTTTGAGATTTTGATGATGCCAAATAATGTTGCCTAAACTACTTTTTATTGAATATCATTTAATGTTTGCTATTGTCTATGAGTACTAACATTTCAGGAAGATCATAAGCCACTCAGGACAACGGGAAGACTCAAGACTAGTTGGATTAGGAGTATGACTCAGACAATGTATTTTGTTATTTATTTTATTTTTTATTTTCTTGAGTCTGGCCACAAACTGCAGGTAAATTCTGAGTAATCATGCACACACACAGGGGGAGAGGGTTTTTTAAAAAGTAAAAAATATAGTTTTTTCATTCTCTGGTAATTGTATTGTACAAATTTATTTCGTACTGTACGATATACTATTATAACACATGCTCTGTGAACACAACATACTGTACAAATACTATCGTACGGTATGATCTGTTTCAAATCCAAAACCCTAGCGGTCATGACAAGTTAAGTATGATATTTTACACCGTTCGTACTGTACGACGACGTTCGTACGGTACTATCTATTTTAAATACATACTTAATTTAACCCGTGATTAGTGCAAGAAATCAAGGATTAATTAGAAATTGAACATCTTACTGTACGAACACCTTTGTACAATACGATGAACATAGACGAATTATGATCGTCCCGGAGATCGTCTTGGATGATCCTGTGTTTTTTGTCTCATCATACTGTACGATTACTATCGTACCATACAATGAACAGAGATGACATTTGATTGTCCAAGAATTCATCCTGGACGATGCCTTGATTTTCACTATTCGTACAGTACGATTTATATTGTACCATATGATGAACAGAGACGACATTTGATTGTCCCGGCTATCGTCCTGTACGAGTAGTGTGTTGTGAATCGTACCTGATGATATATTATCGTACTGTATGATTTGTTTTTAAATTATTCATACACCTTCTTACCAGGATGAAGCTAGTTTGTACATATCATACTGTACAACCAATAATCGTACTGTATGATTGTAACGGCTACTTTTGAAATCTCAGGGATTTTGGAGTCTATTTTTATGTGTAAAACTTGTCATATTTTAGGAGATATAAGCAAAAGAGAGAAACATGAGTAGAGAGAAAACTCTAGAGAGAGCTCTTGAGAAGTTTGAGGGGTTGAGAGAAGAAGGAGAAGGTGAGCTTGGTGAGGGAGAAGAGGTGTGAGGGAGATCATAAGATTGCTCCAATCTTGCTGCAACTTGCTCCTCCTGTGGCCGGGGAAGAACTTGTGGGAGGCTTTCTAAGGGGGAGACTCATCTACGTCCGTTGACCTCGAAGGTACTCTGCCTTCTCCAGGAGGGAGAAAAATGAGAAGGTTATCTGTCGTCACCAGGAAGGTGAAAAACGGTGCTTGGCACTCCGCCATGCCGGGTTGGTGAAAGGGAGTATTGTAAGGGCTTCTCCGCCTTGCCGAGGGGGGCAAAAGGAGAGCTATTATTGGTAGTGAAATTCCCGGAGCGGAGGACTCCGGGGAGTGGACGTAGGTCATGGTTTGATCGAACCACTATAAAAAAATCTCGGTGTGCTTTTTCCTTACTATTTTTCTTTTTGCGTGCATTTTTATTTCATAATATTTGCTTGGAAAATTTTGTGAAAGAAAAAGTTTTTATTGTTGCCCGTGGACTTATAAGCTATTTTAAATTTTCATGTTAAAAATTAAAAAAAAAACACCAAAAAATTAGAACTCCTGCTTAGGTTTTAATTATTGCAATAAAGTTTTCACAATTCACCCCCACTCTTTTCCATCTAGTAATTTCAATTGGTATCAGAGCCTGTTTTTAAAAATAGTGTTTTAGAAAACCTTGTAAAAATGATCATGTCGCATTTTGGTAATCGTAACACCGCGGAGGATTATTCAATAACCTGTCCACCACTCTTTGATGACATTCCGTTTGATTTCTGAAAAATTTGAATGTCTACTTTTTTTACAGTCTATTGATTACCGCATGTGGATGTTAGTGAATGATGAATATGTTGCACCATTTTAAAACTGTCAATGGATTGAAAACTCCTGTACCTTTTAATGAATGGAGCAATGAGGATTGGGATTTAGCCCAACTGAATGCTAAGTGTTTAAATTGCTTTTTCTGTGTATTGAAGTCTGAGGATTATATGAGAGTTTCTAACTGTGCCACTAGTAAGGAGATTTGGGATAGATTGTGCATCACCTATGAAGAAATAAGTTAACTAAAACAATCTAGGCTTAACATTTTATTACACGATTATGAACTCTTTCATATGAAACCTAGCAAAATAATATCTGACATGTATAATAGGTTCACCCAAATCGTGACATCCTTGCATGCATTAGGTAGAGAGATATCAAATTCTAAGAAAGTTAATAAAATTCTTAGATTCTTACCTAGTTCCTATGATGCAAAGATAACTGCTATCACTGAATCTAAAGACCTCAACGTGTATTCTATTGATAATCTCCTTCGGTCACTCATTGCATACGAGCAAGGAGTGAGTCAAAGGCAAAGTGATGCAGATGAAAAGTAGAAGGAGCAAACAACGGCATTAAAAGCAAGCAACTCAGAAAATGAAAGTTCTGCAGGGGAGGAAGAGGATGAAATAGCACTGATGACCCGACACTTCAAGAACTTCTTGAAGAGAAAACAGAAGCGTCATCAGAATAGCTGGAATAAAGGTAAAAGCTCGAAGTATAATAAAGCTTCATCTGATACAATCTATTTTGAGTGCAGGAAGCCAGGTAACCTTCGAGCCGATTGCCCCAATCTAAGGAGCCAACCAGCTAAGGAGAAAGGTAATGACAAAGCCAAATACACGAAAGGAAAGATGAAGACACTGTTGGTGGAATTTTGAAAATAGGTTTTGAAAAACATTAGTTTTCTTAGGGAATTTTAAAGTTTAGATTTAACTCTAATTCTAGAAGTCAAATCAACTCGTTCGAAAAAGTATATCATCCATAAGGATGAAAATAAAATTCCACAACGGTGTTCAGACTTAGGATTATGAAATTTATCTTGAATATCATGGCTAGATCCTAAAGAGAACTCCACACGGCCCCGAGGAGAGGAGGTAAAGTTCAACTAAATATCCAGTTATGATATTCAAGGAGTATGATTGTCGAATTCATATCGAAAGCCTTATCAAAGATGGGTGTATCTCCCCAAAGGGAGATAACACCTTTCAATGATAATTCTTCTAATATGACAAGGACAATCAATCTTTAACATTTCCCAAAAGAAATCTAAAAAGGTTTTAAAAAAAAATTAATTTTAAAATCAGGTGCGTGCGGTTCCAAATCTCTTACGAGCGCAAGCCCTCGTAATTAATTACATCGTAGGGAGACAGAGTCCCCTACGAAAACTCTCGATTAAAATAAGAATGAAACTTTGTTAGATTTTCTAGGAGTGATATCAAAAAAAGCGAATAGGATCTTTTGGAAAATCAAAAGGGAATGGATCGAGATTGAATATTTATTAACACAATCGAAGGAAGAAAGGTAGGGGACACTTTAAGATTCCAGAACCATCCGGAAGTGTCCCAACTTAATCTACATGTTGGGCTTTATCTTTTAGGATTGAAAGGAAACTTTAATTGAAGTTGAGGATTTTATTAGAAATTTGGGACTATATTCCCGAAATTTGGGGTCTTATAATCAAAGATCTGCCCTGGATCCTAAATCTATTTTGAACAATGGACCACAGTCGTCCGATCCTAACTAATGCAGTGCAATGCCTGGACTTACCCCGGCCTGGATTGGGGAGCCAGCTAACCACCTAATCGATTTAAAAGAGATGAGTCCAGTCTTTTACGAAAGAGTGGTAGGGACGTTGTACTTAAAGTTTTGGGGAGTTGGGGCCGACATCTAGAAATTTTCCTAATTGGCCCCTTCGACTTATGTTGGGTGTTAAAATGCTAAAACTGATGCAATTAAAATTTTTGACTCTTTTAATTTATATCTAATGCAATGCATGCCGGTTGACAACTTCCAAATCAAATATGCTTGAAATTTTAAAAACAAGCTTATAAAATTATTTTTTAGAAGACTGGACTTCCCCAGGTCCGGCACCTCGTCCTCATAGGTCAGACTATCTGGACTCTACCCGCAGGCGGGGAAGGGTCTAAAGCAAGGAAAGAGTAATGCAGAAATATGCATGCGACCCCGGGGTCGATCCCCGGCTAATTCCCTAGATTCGTTATCTTTCTATATTGTTTAGACTCACTAAAATTTTAGACTTTTTAAAGTTATGAGTATAAAACTTTCACACCCTCACGAGTCTCACGTATCCAGGCAAAAATAAAAGCGGCACACAATCGCCAAAAAACTAGGAAAAGTAGGCAATCCAAAAGGCAATCAATTCATCACATCAAATATGAATTAACCAATTAATAAATGTCCATAGGGAAAGTTGCCTTGCTTATTACAAACCAAAGTTTTGCAGAAAGTAAAGTGGCCGGGCTCCACTGACAACAACCAGGATTCTAAACCTAGTAATGACGCAAGTAGTTTTGAGTGGGATACTCTCAATCTTCAAGTCTTCAATCTTGTTCTTCTTTAGACTCCTTTTCTTCAAACTTCTTGGATTCTTCGTGGTGAACTACCCAAATGGATAAAAGGGAACTTCCCTTTTAAGGGGAAGGCCACTCTTTCCTCTTTGGGTATAGAGAAAGTGCGGTCCAAGTTTGGATTTCCAAATGGAAAAAGGAGTACTTCCCAAAAGGGCATCCTTTCCTCTTTGGAATCCAAGCTTTGGACCTATATATCCCGACTCAAAATTAACTTTCACAACACTTGATAATTATACAAATTACATTTATATCAAAAATAAAATCTAGACTCACCTGCAGGGTTATCCTAAGCAGTTAATAAATAAGAAGCAGTTATTCCCAAGCAGTTATATATATGCAGAAAAGAAAGTAAAAACACACTGGCCAAGCTCTTTTTTATTTGGGGGGCTTTAGCATCTGAAGCACCTATGCAAGCATTTATAACAATTAATATATATTTTTTTATTGATTTAGCCCCCTTTTACTGCCCTGCATGAGCGTGGCCACCTGCAGAAAACTATGTGAACATCCAGATCGTACCTAACCTAAGGGTAATCTAGTCGCCAAACACATCAATCCATCCACAGAGTGCAGAAAAGTAAACAGACACAGCAAAGCAATTTGATCCACAACATGTAGTGAAAACTACAAAAAATCCGGCACACAGCAGTAAAGTAAACACTGGCCTAACCTAGATCTAGGGTTGGTTTTCCTAGCACATCATCTAAAGTGTGTGTAAAAGGTCGTGTGGCTGGGGTAAATCCTAAATTGGGTGATTAGTCAAAGTTATCTAGAGTTTTGGATTTGTTAAGGCCTAAAAGGGAGATTTAAGTTAAACTTTAAATATTAATAAATTAGGAATTTTAATTAAATATATTTTAAAAGTTAATTGATTACTACCTTTGTTTCACACCGAGCCCGTGAAGTTTATTTCACCTTCCTTGGGGCTAAACTAGTATCCTCGTAGGCCTGGGTTACCCAGTAGCAATCAGGGTTAATTAAGTTATTTTAAATTGGTTGAAATTAAAGGAGTGAGTTAATATTAAAGGAAGTTGATTACTGATTTTAATGGTTTGGTTGAGAATTTTAATAACCTATTAAGAGTGTCCTAGAATTTGGAGGAGTTAACAGATTTGAAAGGATTATCCGGATATGCTAACTAAGGGGTCAAAATTTGACTTTCAAAACTAGAGTTAATCTTAAGGGTTTCAGATTTTTAATAAATACTAGACCATATTATGAGTTGTTAGACAGGTGGCACACTCAATTTAGAGTTTTCTATCAAAAGTTATGTTTTTAGAAGTTTTGGCACGTTTTGACCTAAGGTCACCTAAGATGTTGAGTCCTTGATTTTGACCAAATTATGTAGATTTAATATTTTAAGAAATAGTAGATTCTAATTGAGGTCATTATACATTGAGTTTGTTTAGTTTAAATTTTTCTATAATTAATAGTGAATTTTAGAAGTTATACATATTCGTAGGAATTACCAAATTATTACAACTAAGGGGGCTGCTTAAGGATTTGAACCCAAATGAGTCCTTAACTCCTTGGGATCAATTCCAAAGGCCATAAATGACCTAAGGACAGATCAACAAGTGTTTAAAGCCCTTTTGGGATTTTTAAGATTTTTAGGTTAATTAAAATTGGTTAAACCTTAATTTTACCTAATAACTAAACTAAGACAAATCTGGAAATCAATTTGAGAGAGTTTAAATTCTTATTGATTAGGGGATTAATTAAGAACAATTATAAACATTTTAATGGATTTTATAAATTAAGAATGGTTCATTATTGATTGATTAGGGTTAACAGGCCATTTCTAAGAAGGATTTTTGAGGCTCCTACTTGGGGAACCAAATGAACTCAAAATTTGATGAAATTTGGACCATAGGATTGCCTGACCCTAAGGACTAAACCCACCAAATTTGAGCTCAAATGGAGTAATTTAAGGTGGTTAACTAACCACCCAAGGTGAGCTCTAAGTCACCTTCAAATCACTATGGGGGTCTATCCTAAGCTTGGATTTGGGAAAAATTAGTGGCTCTACACTCCTTATCCAACACATCATCAGCACACCAAAAATCACACTCTAAATCCCATTGGATAGGTCTATACCCCATTTTGCCAAACCATGACCCTTAAACTTAAAATTTGGGGAAAATGCCCTTGAAAATCTTAAAATGGGGAGATAAAATTTAGACATGTCAAAAACATGTTTAATTTCAATCTCCCAAAATTCCAGACCTGGTGGACTTGTATTTAAAGAGTAATTAATGAAATCAATAAAATTCTCAAATTGAAATTAAGCCTAACACTGACCTAACCAGGTCCTGGAACCATAGGTCTTTTGTAGATCTCCCTAAGACCTTTCCAATGAGCCTAAGAACACCTAATTTGGACAAGTGTAGAGGGAGTTTTGAATTTTTGAAGTTCCCTTAAATTTCTGGATTTATTAATTCGGCCATTACATAGTCAGCAGCCCTTTACACGCGCCGTGCGCTGATTGGCTGGGCAATCATTAGCGCTAACTGTTAACGGTCGGATTAACCACATCCGTCGGATGGCGGATCGAACGGCTGGGATCAAAGGCGCTCTGATATTGCGAGATCTAATCCGAGCCATTGATCGAAATCAACGGCTACGATTTCGTCTTCAACCTCCCGCACGTATCCGAGATCGCAAAGCTTATTCGACGTGATCCGGGCGATCCCGTCGGTGAACTCCGGTGAAATTTTGCAGGGAGGATCAGGACAGTGGAAACCTTCAATCCAACGGTGGAGATCCATTGGGGTGAAGGTTTCCTTCACACTTGACCGGACTACCTAGCTAGGGAGCTCAAGATGGAGGGATTACCGCAGAGAAGGCCTCAACGAATGAGCTTCTCTATCAGGAAGCTTCAGGGGACGATGGAGAACTGATCTCCTTCATATGTCGGGATCGGAGGACAGTCGGAGGTGCAACTTCGAGCGAGAAGCCGAAAGCTTTCACGGGCGCTTGCTCAAACGGACGAAGGGATCGATCTGGGAGCTCAAAGGGAGCATCTGGGAGGTCGAAGGAGCTCTAGAAAGCGATTTCGAGAGAATGTGGATTATTCTGGTGGTCTGGCGAGCTTGAACCTATTCGGCCACCTTTCGCGAGCTTGGACGGCCGAGATTGAGCTGGAGAGGGCTTGGATTGCTGCCAGGTGGAAAATGGCGATGTCCTAGGGAGATCGTGGGGATCAAACCGGTGGATAACAGCCTTGAACTAGGAGTTGTCTGGGGGGGACCACCGAAACTCGTTTTCCATTGGTTCTGACCGCCGCCGGCCATGGTCTAGGTCGGGTTGACTGGAGGAGGCTGATGGGGACATGTTGGAGTCGAGGGTGGAGTCAATTTGGCTTGGGAATGTCTAGATTGAACTGGTGTCTGGGTTGGACCCAAACCTGCTCTATTCGAGTCGAATTGAGCTCGATCCAGGTCAGGTCAGACCTTGGATTTGGTATGGGAGATAGGTCTGGTTCTGGTGGACCCAATGCAAGTAGCAATTGGGTCCAATTCAGTCTGGGTTAAAAGATGGCTCGGGTTGATCCAAATCTGCTCAGTTTAGGTCAATTTGGGCTCAACCCAGGTCAGGTCAGACCTTGGGCTTGAGGTGGGAAGTGAGTCTGGGTTTGGTGGACCCAATGTAAGTGGAAATTGGGTCCAATTTGATCTGAGTTAGAAGATGGCTCGGGTCCATGTGTTTTTGCTCCTTTGGATTAGCCTAAAACCTTACCCAGGTCAATCCAAAGCATGGGCTGGCTGGAGGAGGTGTGTTGGACCTAGGGCCACCTATGGGAGGTGTTGATCAAGTTCAATTGGGCTTAGGTAAAGAATTGGCTTAATCCCAAGTGTTCTTGGGCACTTTGGGTTAGCCTAACTCTTGACCCAAGTGAGCCTAAGGGTTGGGCTGGTCAAAGAAGGTGTATTGGGTCAATGGGAACCCAATGATGCCTTGATTTGGATTAAATTTGCTTAAGGTTAAGAGATGGCTCAAGGGAGGCCTCTCTTTGGCCACTTTGGTCAAGCTATATGGCTAACCCAAGTGAGCCCAAGGCTTGGGTCTCCAAGAGAGGTCTCTTGGGTACCCAAGGGGTCATCCCTTGCAATCAAAAGGACTTGGAATGGACTTGATTCAAAGATTTGAAGGAGAAGGGGTGTATGGGTTAATGGGTCAAACTTTATTGACTTGGTCAACTAGGTTGACCCAAGGTCTGGGTTTGAGCTCAACAAGTTGGGTTTGATGTTTGAAACTTGTTGAAAGTGGTTTCAAAGAATTTAGAATTGATTTGAGTTGAAATGGGCATTTAAAATCCCATAGGGGTATTTTGGTCAATTTTGTCCCATTGGTCAACTAGGGTAAAAAATGGGTCTGAAAAATGCAGTTTACTGCTCAATGGGTTACAATCAAGGGTCTGGAAGTGATTGAAGGCTTTGATAAGGGCTCCAAGATCAAAATCTTAAAGATGTTAGGTCCAATGGCATAGGCTGTAAATATTTGAAGATTTTATAGCCTTTGGATTTTAATCCAGATTCTGAGGTTAGGGACCTTAGAATGGGCTCAAAATTGGAGGGTAACCTCTAGAGGCATGTCTTATCACTTTGCAAGTGATAGACCCTGAATCAGAGGCCATTTGACTGAGTTTCAAAATGTTTGGAAAGTCTTTGAAAAAGGTCTTTAGGACAGGGCCTTAAGACTTTGGATTTGAGTCTAGATTTCTGGATTTGGAATGGATTTTAAGTTTGAATGATCAATATTAGAGTATCCAAATCATTTACAATCATGTTGTGATTGTTAATGGATGGATAAGGTCAAGGCTAGATTAAAGGTGGGATCAAAGTCTAGGTTGAAATTTGGATTCTCAAGAGGATTGGATCAAAGTTTGGATATGTTTGAAACTTGAATTAATTTGGATTTGAATTGAATGAAGTTTGAGATTTGAATTAATCAAGAGTAGGGATTGATTTGAGGTTGGAGTTGATTAAAGGTAGGGACTAATTTAAATCTAGATTGACCCTAAGATCTAGAGGGGTTCTAAGATCTAGGATCTAGAGGGGCTCTAGAATTTGGGATATAAGGTCTGGCACTAGGAAAGAAACTTAAGCTCTAGAGTAGGCCCTAAGGTCTGGCTCTAGGAGAGAATCTTAAGCTCTAGAGTAGGCCCTAAGGTCTGGCTCTAGGAAAGAATCTTAAAGTCTAGAGTGGATCCTAGGATCTAGGATTGATCTGGAATTTGGAAGGGCCTTACTGACTTCATACAAAAATGAGGTCAACAAATGGACCCCCAATGTGTGTGGTAGAAGGAACTTATGCTGCACACATTGGCGTTGACCCCATAGAAGTGGAATCTTAAGAGTGTAAGGGAGGGGATCTCCCAACTTTAGGCCTATAGGATGCTAAAAGAAGACTTACACCTATTAGATAAGAGAACTGGAGAAACCAAGGTAGGGAATACCTAGCCTTGGGTCTATGGAAGGGCATCACCCAACCTTAGGCCTATAGGATGCTGATAGAAGACTTACTCCTAATAGGCAGATTAACTGGAAACTAAAGTAGGGAGTACCTAGCTTTGGGTCTAAGGAAGGGCATCACCCAACCTTAGGTCTACAGGATGCTGATAGAAGACTTACTCCTAGTAGACGGATCAACTGGAAACCAAGGTAGGTAATACCTATCCTTGGGTCTAAGGAAGGGCATCACCCAACCTTAGGCCTATAGGATGCTGATAGAAGACTTACTCCTAATAGGTAGATTAACTGGAAACCAAAGTATGGAATACCTAGCTTTGGGTCTAAGGAAGGGCATCACCCAACCTTAGGTCTACAGGATGCTAATAGAAGACTTACTCCTAGTAGACGGATTAACTAGAAACCAAGGTAGGGAATACCTAGCCTTGGGTCTAAGGAAGGGCATCACCCAACCTTAGGACTATAGGATGCTGATAGAAGACTTACTCCTAATAGGCAGATTAACTGGAAATCAAAGTAGGGAATACCTAGCTTTGGGTCTAAGAAAGGGAATCACCCAACCTTAGGTCTACAGGATGCTGATAGAAGACTTACTCTTAGTAGACGGATCAACTGGAAACCAAGGTAGGGAATACGTAGCCTTGGGTCTAAGGAAGGGCATCACCCAACCTTAGGCCTATAGGATGCTGATAGAAGACTTACTCCTAATAGGCAGATTAACTGGCAAACTAGGATGGTGCCACGAAGGGCGTACTCCACCACTAGCGAATGGTCATGTGGGGAGGAAACTTGCTCCACATAGAGGACCGAAACTGGCAAACTAGGATGGTGCCACGAAGGGCGTACTCCACCACTAGCGGATGGTCATGTGGGGAGGAAACTTGCTCCACACAGAGGACCGAAACTGGAAAACTAGGATGGTGCCACGAAGGGCCTACTCCACCACTAGCGAGTGGTCAAGTGGGGAGGAAACTTGCTCCATACAGAGGACCGAAACTGGCAAACTAGGATGGTGCCACGAAGGGCGTACTCCACCACTAGCGAGTGTGAATTAGGATGGTGCCACGAAGGGCGTACTCCACCACTAATCCCCAAGTCAAATGCCAGGGTGGTGCCACGGAGGGCGTACTCCACCACTAGCAGGGTGCGATCCTAAGGGAGGGGACGGTCCGACCCTAAGGAGGAGGCGAAGAGCGTTAAAAAGTAAAAGAATTTAAAAAGGAAAGAATTGGGTTGCGAATCGAGAAAGAAAATTTCATTAATTGATAAAACAAGCTACATCAAGCATAGTATTTCTTAAGGAAACGCCCATTGACAGGTAGCATCGGGTGATTTCCTTTACAATCTACTAACTGATACGAGCCTCCTTCATAGACAGTCTCTATGACGAAGGGTCCTTCCCAAGTAGGTTCAAATTTTCTTCCCAACTTTTGATGGGCTAAGATAGGCATCCGAAGGACCAACACCAAGTCTCCTGCTTGGAAGGTCCTAGGTCGCACTAGCTTATCATGGGCTTGAACCATATGGGACTTATATAACTCTAAACTTTGTTGAGCTTGGAAACGTCGCTCTTCAAGTCCTTCGAGTTCTTCCAACTGTAGTTTTGCATTTTGTTCATTTGTGATTTGATTCTGAACTTAAATTCTGAGCGAAGGGATTTGTATTTCCAAGGGTAGAACGGCCTCAGATCCATACACTAGTGCAAACGGGGTAGATTGGGTCGGGGTTCTATAAGTGGTACGATAATCCCACAAAGCTTCCACCAACCGCTCATCCCACTGTCGTTTGTTATCATCAAGGGTCTTTTTAACAATTTACACCAAGGTTTTGTTGAAGGCCTCGGCTAATCCATTTGCCCGAGGGTAATAGATCGTCGAGTATCTCCAATCAATATTATGGCGTCTCACAAAACTGTTGATTTTTGTAGACTTGAATGCGGACCCATTATCGGATATGATTCTGCGGGGTACGTCGAATTGATATACGATATGGTCACGAAAGAATTTTAAGACATGGTGTAATGTTACGTTGCATAGGGGAATTGCTTCCGCCCATTTTGAAAAGTAATCAGTCGCTGCTAATATGAAATGATGACCTCTCGCGGAGGGAGGGTCAATCGGCCCAATGATATTTGTGCCCCAACTCTCGAAGGGCCACGAGGCTATCATAGGGTGTAACACATTAGGCGGCTAATGTAAAACCACACCATGGACCTGACATTGATGACAGTGCTTTGCAGTATTCATGCAATCATCAATCATTGTAGGCCAGTAGTATCCAAGTCTTTTAATCTTTAATTTCATTTTTGGACCTGATTGATGTGCACTGCATAGTCCTGAATGAACCTCGTTAACAATCTTCAGGGCTTCTCGCTGGTCCAAACAACACAGCCACATGTGATCGAAGGACCGATGGTATAACAAATTGTTGACCAGTGCATAAGATAGGGCAAGTTTCTTAATCTGGTTGGAGAGTGATTTATCCTGGGGAAGCTTCCCTTCCTTAAGGTAGTCGATTAAGGGTCGTCTCCAATCGCCTTCTTCATCGGTTGTCGAAGAGGCAGAAAGGATCTGAAGGGGAGTCTTACTAATGTGTTCCAAATCTATAAGAGAGAGGGCTTTACGACCCTGAATCTCTATAGGGATGGAATCCTCCTCAGGACATGTAAATTCCTTTGCAAGTTTTGCTAAGGCATCCGCTGTGGAGTTACTCCCACGGGGAACCCTATACAAAGTGGCAGTAGGAATTTATTCCAACAAGTGAAGTGTGTATTGGTGGTATCTTAGGAGATTAGGATTCAAGACTTTATAAGTTCCGGGCACTTGGTTAATCACCAACTAGGAATCTCCAAAGATCTTAATCTCTTTAATTTCCATTATAATTGCAAGTTCCAAACCGGTTATCAGAGCTTCATATTCAGCTTCGTTATTTGTGCAGGGCTCTGATAAATCGTAGGAAAAATGCATCATTCCTTTTTCTGGCGTTATAAAAATTAGTCCGACTCCAGCCTTTCCAGAAATTATAGATTGTTGGGTCGCATTCCTACGGGAGGATGCTGCTCCATCAAAATGCAATTCCCAGACGGCCTCGCCAGATTCCCTCAAACTCATGATTTGTTTGTCGGGTAGATCATCGTTCAGAGGAGAATCTGCCAGCAGCGGGTGTGCTGCCAGAAAATTGGTGACGGCTTGTCCTTTCACAGCACGAAGAGGAGTGAAAGTAATCTCAAATTGCAGTAATATCATATACCAACGGGCTAAACATCCTGACAACGTAGGTCGGGTCATAAGATATTGCAAAGTATTAACTCTTGAAATCAAACTGATTGAGTGGGAGAGCATGTAGTGCCTCAGTTTCTGAGCTGCAAAAACTAAGGCAAGACAATGCTTCACAATTGATGGGTATCGAATTTCAGTAGGAAGAAGTCTTCGACTAAGGTAATAGAGAGCATTCTCCTTCCCTTCGTCGTTGACTTGAGCCAACACGGCGCCTAAAGACTCATCTAAGGCTGCAGTGTAGAGAATTAACGGCTTTCCCAGAATTGGGGCTGCCAGAACTTGTGGATTAGAAAGGTATTGTTTAATGTCATCGAAAGCATTTTGGCACTTCTCGTCCCATACAAATTTAGTGTCTTTTTTTTGCAAGGACAGAAAGGGTTGACATCTCCCGGAAAGATTAGAAATAAACCTCCTTATATACGCCAATCTACCTTGTAGAGACCTTAGCTAGGTAAGGCTCTCAGGAGATGGCATATTTAAGATGGCTGCAATTTTAGAAGGGTCGATCTCGATTATGCGGTGCCTCACTACGAATCCTAAGAATTTCCCTGAGGTGACGCCAAAGGCACACTTCAAGGGATTTATTTTCAAATCGTAGCGACGCAACCGCTCAAATACAACTCTTAAGTCATACATGTGAGCCTCTTTGACATTGCTCTTGACAACTAAATCGTCAATATAGCACTCAACTTGATTGTGATTTAAGTCGTCAAAGATACGGGTCATGGCCCGTTGGTAGGTTGCTCCAGCATTCTTTAAGCCAAATGGCATCACCTTGTAACAAAAGATTCCAATAGAGGTTCTAAACGCTGTATTTCTCTCATCTTCTGGGGCCATCTTGATTTGGTTATAACCCGACGAGCCATCCATGAATGAGAAAATGGCATGTGAGGAGGCAATGTCCACCATGAGTTCTGGTATTGGTAGAGGAAACTCGTCCTTAGGACATGCCTTATTCAGATTCCTATAATCGACGCAAATCTGAATTTGACCGTTTTTCTTTCGGACCGACACGACGCTGGCCACCCAAGAGGGGTATTGTTCCTCTCGAATGAACCCAGCTTCGGCCAATTTATTAACTTTAGAAACGACTTGTTGCTCGATTTTCAAGCGCATGCGTCGAGGAGCTTGTTTGACAGGAATGGCATCGTGCCGAACTCCAAGTTTATGAACCGCTACCTCAGCAGGTAAACCTGGCATTTCATCGTATGTCCAGGCAAAGCAATCCCTAAACTCAGACAAAAGTTGAATCAAATCTTTGGTTTCACCCTCGCTCAGTAGAGCACTTATAAAGATTGGGCGGGGGTCATCATCGGTTCCCAGGTTAATTTCTTTTAATTCATCGACTGTCGATTTAATTTCTTCTTCTAATTCAGGGGGTGCATCCCGAACTTGAAGGTCATTGGGATCATCTAAAGTCTCCAAATAGAGCCCATCAAGAGCACATAAAGTATCTGTAGGGACATTTGGCGATTCAAGATGATAAGTTATCATTAGGCAATACTCATCGTCATCGAATGAACTAACAGTTCCAAAGCCGATACTACTTGTAGGATTATCCTTAATTTTTGCTTGCCAAAAATTTTCGTGGTATCTGGCCTGACCCTTTGTCCATCGGTATGGTACTGGACCTTTAGAGAAAGTATTTTTCACACAAACAGGGAAGTAGTCGAAAGGTAATTTTCATTAATTCATTAAAATCTGTCTTCTCAAGGGTTACATCACTTTCATCCCTTACGAAGGAGGAGTCAAGAAAGAATTTATGGACTTTCTTTACTTTGCCGTTCAAGTTGGGAGCCACTTTAACTTCTAATCTTACAATCCTGCCAGCTGACAGTGGGGCCAGAGAAAGGGCCTCAATCCTTCCACTAAGCTTTTCGTACATTGTTAATTCAGGCTCGTCACTTTTCACCTTTACAATATCTTCCTCAATGTCACTGTCCTCCTCTAAGGTGAGATCAAATTTTGGAGAAGTATTTGCATTTTTATAGGTTAGGGAGAAGGCAGCACCTTGGTCATTGGACTCAATGTCGGAATCTGATTCAAAATTAATATATATAGGTGTTGTTCTCCTCTCTGATGAAGCACGGCCTCGACCTCGTGCCCTTAAGGCCATCCTCCCACCTCTTTGAGGTAATGTGTTTGGAGGCCTAAGGACAACGACATCAGAGTCGTCTTCACTACTTAATTGTATCATTTCTTGATCAACAAACTTTTCTTTTTCTTTCTCTTGGTTGGACTTTTGTCCAACCAACTTCTCCTCAATTTTGATCTCTAACTTAGAGCGGGACGAGGACCCTTTTGGAACAAAATATGCAGCATCTTCGTAGATCCCGATTTCTTGAATCGAAAATGGTTGCAGATCACCCTTAATCATGTGTTCAATGCCATCTCATTGGTACTTGATGCATTGGTGAAGGGTAGATGGAACCATTCTATATTCATGAATCCAAGGTCTACCTAAAAAGGCATTAAAGGTTGTCGCCGAATTAATTATATGAAACTTAGCTTCAGTTTTCAAGTCACCTATTTGTAAGAGCAAGGTGATTGAACCTAAAGCCATCTCGCCCTTTTCATTGAAAACACGATAGCACCAATATCGGTTGAGAGCTTGCTAGTATCAACTCTGAGGTAGCGAGATTTTTATGTTTTATGTTGACCCGATGAACTGATCAATGATGTTAGATAAATTAAAAATTTCCCTCAATCTACAATAATATAAAGGCACGATTATGGTAGCGTTCTAGAGCAAATCTTATCTAAAAAGGTAACTTAGGAACTCTTTGAAGAATATTCTACTTTTGTAAGTTGCAGAATTTTGTTAAACAAATCTGGTGGTGAGTCATATCATTAATAAAGACTCAATAACTATGTATAGATAAAAATTCAAATTATGTCCACAAACACCTTATTGCCCCACATGTATACCACAAAAGTGTAGCCATACACAACACGACTGAATAAACGTACATTTTTATGCTTATTTTAATATTTACCAAAAAATAATTTAAACTTCTCAACTTATCAACATGGGGTCCGCTATTGTTGTATTAACTTTCATCTCCACTGCTAATCAAGTACTCTATTCGTGATGGCAAAAAAGGCCAGAGTACTATTTTTCCCACCACTTTAGGAAACTGGAGAAACCAAGGTAGGGAATACCTAGGCCTTGGGTCTAAGGAAGGGCTCACCCAACCTTAGGTTCTATAGGATGCTGATAGAAGACTTACTCCAAATAGGCAGATCAACTGGAAAACCAAGGTAGGGAATACCTAGCCCATTGGGTCTAAGGAAGGGCATCACCCAACCTTAGGTCTACAGGATGCTGATAGAAGACTTACTCCTAGTAGACGGATCAACTGGAAACCAAGGTAGGGAATACATAGCCTTGGGTCTAAGGAAGGGCATCACCCAACCTTAGCCTATAGGATGCTGATAGAAGACTTACTCCAAATAGGCGAATTAACTGGAAACCAAAGTAGGGAATACCTAGCTTTGGGTCTGAGGAAGGGCATCACCCAACCTCAGGTCTACAGGATGCTGATAGAAGACTTACTCCTAGTAGACGGATCAAACTGAAAACCAAGGTAGGGAATACCTAGCCTTGGGTCTAAGGAAGGGCATCACCCAACCTTAGGCCTATAGGATGCTGATAGAAAGACTTACTCCAAATAGGCGAATTAACTGGCAAACTAGGATGGTGCCACGAAGGGCGTACTCCACCACTAGCGAGTGGGAATCAGGATGGTGCCACGAAGGGCGTACTCCACCACTAATCCCCGGGTGAAATTAGCCAGGGTGGTGCCACAGAGGGCGTACTCCACCACTAGCGGGTCTAATCCTAAGGGAAGGAAAGACCTAACCTTAAGGAGAAGGCGAAGAGTGTTAAAAAAAACTTAAAAAAAAAAACTTAAAAAGAAAGGGTAGAATCAATTTGTAAATCAAGAAAAGGAAGTTTTAATTAATTGATAAAATGAGCTACATCAAGCATAGTATTTCTTAAGGAAACGCCCATTGACAGGTAGCATCGGGTGGTTCCCTTTACAATCTACTAACTGATACGAGCCTCCTTCGTAGACAGTCTCTATAATGAAGGGTCCTTCCCATGTAGGTTCAAATTTGCCTCCCAGCTTCCGATGGGCCAAGATAGGCCTCCGGAGGACCAATACCAGGTCTCCCGCTTGGAAGGTCCTAAGTCGCACTAACTTATCATGGGCTTGAACCATACGGGATTTATATAACTCTAAACTTTGTTGAGCTTGGAGACGTCGCTCTTCAAGGCCTTCGAGTTCTTCCAATCGTAGTTTTGCATTTTGTTCATTGGTAATTTTATTCTGAACTGCAATTCTAAGCGAAGGGATTTGTATTTCCAAGGGCAGAACAGCCTCAGATCCATACACTAGTGCAAACGGGGTGGATTGGGTCGGGGTTCTATAAGTGGTACGATAAGCCCACAAAGCTTCCACCAACCGCTCATCCCACTGCCGTTTGTTATCATCAAGGGTCTTTTTTGACAATTTGCACCAAGGTTTTGTTGAAGGCCTCGGCCAATCCATTCGCCCGAGGGTAATAGATCGTCGAATATCTCCAATCAATATTATGGCGCCTTACAAAACTATTGATTTTTGTAGACTTGAATGCGGACCCATTATCGGATATGATTCTGCGAGGTACGCCGAATCGATATACAATATGGTCACGAAAGAATTTTAAGACATGGTGTGATGTTACGTTTCGTAGGGGAATTGCTTCCGCCCACTTTGAAAAGTAATCAGTCGCTGCTAATATGAAACGATGACCTCTCGCGGAGGGAGGGTCAATCGGCCCAATGATATCCGTGCCCCAACTCTTTGAAGGGCCACGAGGCTATCGTAGGGTGCAACACATTAGGCGGCTGATGTAAAACCACACCATGGACCTGACATTGATGACAGTGCTTTTGCAGTATTCATGCAATCGTCAATCATTGTAGGCCAATAGTATCCAAGTCTTTTAATCTTTAATTTCATTTTTGGACCCGATTGATGAGCACACGCACAGTCCTGAATGAACTTCATTAACAACTTTCTGGGCTTCTCGCTCGTTCAAACAGCGCAGCCACATGTGATCGAAAGACCGACGGTACAACAGATCGTTAACTAGTGCATATGATAGGGCACGTTTCTTAATCTGGTTGGAGAGTGATTTATCCTGGGGAAGCTTCCCTTCTTTAAGGTAATCGACTAAGGGTCGTCTCCAATCGCCTTCTTCGTCAATTGTCGAAGAGGCGGAAAGGATCTGAAGGGGAGTCTTACTAATGTGTTCCAAATCTATAAGAGAGAGAGTCCTACGACCCTGTATCTCTCTAAAGGGATGGAATCCTCCTCAGGACATGCAAAATTCCTTTGCAAGTTTTGCTAGGGCATCTGCCGCAGAATTGCTTCCACGGGGAACCCTATACAAAGTAGCAATGGGGATTTGTTCCAACAAGTGAAGTGTATACTGGTGATATTTTAGGAGATTCGGATTCAAGACTTTATAAGTTCCGGCGACTTGGTTAATAACCAGTTGGGAATCCCCAAAGATCTTAATCTCTTTAATCTCCATTAGAATTGCAAGTTCCAAACCAGTTATCAGAGCTTCGTATTCAGCTTCGTTGTTTGTGCAAGGCTCCGACAAGTGGTAGGAAAAATGCATCATTCCTTTTTCTGGTGTAATAAAAATTAGACCGACTCCAGCCTTTCCAGGAATTACAGATTGTTGGGTCGCAATCCTACGAGAGGATGCTGCCCCCATCAAAATATAATTCCCAGATGGCCTCTCCAGATTCCCCCAAACTCATGATTTGTTCGTCGGGTAAATCATCGTTCAGAGGAGAATCTGCCGGCAGCGCGGTGTGTGCTGCCAGAAAAAGTCGGCAACAGCCTGTCCTTTCACAGCACGAAGAGGAGTGAAAGTAATCTCAAATTGCAACAATATCATAGACCAACGAGCTAAACGTCCTGACAACGTAGGTCGGGTCATAAGATATTGCAAAGGATTAACTCTTGAAATCAAACTGATTGAGTGGGAGAGCATGTAATGCCTCAGTTTCTGAGCTGCAAAAACTAAAGCAAGACAATGCTTCTCTATTGACGGGTATCGAATTTCAGTAGGAAGGAGTCTTCGACTAAGGTAGTAGAGAGCATTCTCTTTTCCTTCGTCGTTAACTTGAGCTAACAGGGCACCTAAAGACTCATCTAGAGCTGCGGTGTAGAGGATTAATGGCTTTCCCGGAATCGGAGCTGCCAAGACTGGCGGGGGTAGAAAGGTATTGTTTGATATCGTCAAAAGCATTCTGACACTTCTCGCCCCATACGAATTTAGTATCCTTTTTCGCAAGGACAGAAAAGGGTTGACATCTCCCGGAAAGATTAGAAATAAACCTCCTTATATATGCCAATCTACCTTGTAGAGACCTTAACTGAGTAAGACTCTTAGGAGATGGCATATTTAAGATGGCTTCAATTTTAGCAGGATCTATCTCGATTCCGCGGTGCCTCACTACGAATCCTAAGAATTTTCCCGAAGCGACGCCGAAGGCGCACTTCAAGGGGTTTCATTTTCAAATCGTAGCGGCGCAACCGTTCGAAAAACAACTCTTAAGTCATACAAGTGAGCCTCTTTAACCTTGCTCTTGACAACTAAATCATCAATATAACATTCAACTTGATTATGAATTAAGTCGTCAAAGATACGGGTCATGGCCCGTTGGTAGGTTTGCTCCGGCATTCTTTAAGCCGAATGGCATTACCTTATAACAAAAGATTCCAATAGGGGTTCTGAACGCCGTATTTCTCTCATCTTCAGGGGCCATCTTGATTTGGTTATAACCCGACGAGCCATCCATGAATGAGAAAATAGCATGTGAGGAGGCAATGTCCACCATGAGTTCTGGTATTGGTAGAGGGAACTCATCTTTAGGGCATGCCTTATTCAGATCCCTATAGTCGACACAAATCCGAATCTGACCATTTTTTCTTTCGAACTGGCACGACGCTGGCCACCCAAGAGGGGTATTGTTCCTCTCGAATGAATCCGGCTTCTGCCAATTTCTTAACTTCAGAAACGACTTGTTGCTCAATCTCTAAGCGCATGCGTCGAGGAGCTTGTTTAAACAGGGATGGCATCATGCCGAACTCCAAGTTTGTGAACTGCTACCTCAGCAGGCAAACCTGGCATTTCGTCATATGTCCAGGCAAAGCAATCCCTGAACTCGAATAACAACTGGATTAAGTCTTGGGTTTCACCCCTCGCTCAACAAAGTACTTATGAAAATCGGACGGGGGTCATCATCGTTTCCCAAGTTAATTTCTCTCAACTCATCGACTGTCGACTTAATTTCCTCTTCAAATTCAGGGGGGTGCATCCCGAACTTGAAGATCATCGGGATCGTCTAAAGTCTCCAAACAGAGTCCATCCAGAGGACAAGGAGGATCTGTAGGGACATTTGGAGAATCGAGATGGTAAGTTATCATTAGGCAATACTCATCATCGTCGAATGAACTAACTGTTCCAAAGCCAATACCACTTGTTGGATTTTTATTTTATTTTTGTTCGCCAAATATTCTCGTGGTATCTAGCTTGACCCTTAGTCCATCGGTATGGTATAGAACCTTTAGAAAAAGTATTTTTTACACACACAGGGAAGTAGCCGAAAGGTAATTCCATTAATTCATTAAAATCTGCCTCCTCAAGGGTTACATCACCTTCGTCCCTTGCGGAGGAGGAGCCAGGAAAGAATTTCTGGACTTTCTTAACTTCACCATCCAAGTTGGGGGCCACTTTGACTTCCAACCCTACAACCCTGCCTGCCGACAGTGGGGTCAGAGAAAGGGCCTCAATCCTTCTAGTGAGCTTTTTCATACATTGTTAATTCGGGCTCGTCACTTTTAACTTTTGAAATATCTACCTCAGGGTCACTGTCCTGGTCTAAGGTGAGATCAAATTTTGGAGGAGTATTTATGTTTTTTGATAATTGAGAGAGAGGGCAGCACCCTTGATTTTCTAGTTCACCATCGGAATCTGATTCCAAATCAATGTATACAGGTGCTGCTCTCCTGTCTAATGAAGCGCGGGCCTCGACCTCGTGCCCTTAAAGCCATCCTCCCACCTCTTTGAGGTAATGTGCTTGGAGGTCTAAGGACAACGATGTCAGAGTCGTCTTCACTACTCGATTGAATCATTTCTTGATTGATATCCTTATCTTTTTTCTTTCTTTTGGTTGAATTTTTGTCCAACCATTTTCTCCTCAAATTTGATCTCTAATTTAGAACGGGACGAGGACCCTTTTGGTATGAAATATGCAGCATCTTCGTAGATCCCAATTTCTTGAATCGAGAATGGTTGCAAATCACCCTTAATCACATGTTCAATGCCGTCTCGTTGATACTTAACGCATTGGTGCAGGGTAGATGGAACCATTCTATATATTCGTGAATCCAAGGTCTACCTAGAAGTGCGTTAAAGGACGTAGTCGAATCAATTATATGAAATTTAGCTTCAGTTTTTAAAACCTCCTATCTCCAGGAGTAGAGTGATTGAACCTAAAGCTCTCTCGCCCTTCTCGTTGAACCCACGAAGCACCAACCTGTCGGTTGAAAGCTTGCTAGTATCAACCCTGAGATAAGCAAGGGTCTTTATGTTCATCACGTTGACCGATGCACCCGGATCAACAAGGACTCTTGATAACTTGAAATTTCCCACATCTACGGTGATGTAGAGGGGACGATTGTGGTCAGCAGTTCCCAAGAGTAAATCTTCGTCTGAAAAGGTAACCCCCGGGACCTCTTTGAAGTAGAGAGCCTCACCTTCTGAAGTTGCAGCCAACTGTGTTAAGCAAATCTCGGGATCGAGAAGTGCTTTAATTAGAGACTCCCTCATTTCTTTGGAGAGAAGGAGGGCGTCGTAAATACTTAATTTTTGCTGGCAACTTCCTAAGGTGGGCTAGAACATTGTAATCAACCTTAGGAACGACAGACTCGAAACCCGGAGGAATTAAAGGGAATTCTGGTTGTTGAGGGGAATCCGGACTTAGATTTTCGAATGAAGGTTGCTTGCCTTTGTCCTGAGGGGGCAACCTAGGGGGTAAGACTTTACCGCCACGGAGTTGCACCTGCTCGACGTCTTCGGGCGGGCAAACTAGGGCAGTGTCTACACACACCATAGGTGTTGGATCATCATTTTCTGAAAGCGAGTCAGAATCTGAAAGTTCTATCAAGATAGGATTTCCTTGAAAATTGATTTGAGGGAAATCACTTTCTGATAAAGCTTCACATTCGACCTCTTCTTGAATAGTCGATTCGGGGAGGTCGGTTTGATTAACCTCGATATTTGCTTCATTAGGAGTTTGATTCAAAACAGGAGAGTCATCAATTTGCATTTGAGATTCATGGTTAATCATCAAGACAGAAGTAGAAGGATGTTTTTTATTCATCTTTTGACCCTTCGCCTTTGATGGGGCAAAGTAAAAGTCAGATAACAAAAGAGGGGAAAGGGTTTTAACACACCACCATCCGCCATTCTAATACATCTCTCATCTACACACTTCCTCTCTACAAAATCAGATTTCTCCTCTTTTACATTTTTTTTCTCAGTAGTTCCTAAGACTACTGGAGAGGGAAGTGGCTCAACATCCTTCTGCGAAGCGTCCAGGTCAACTTTCCACACCGGGGCCTGGGCTATCGTAGTCAGCTGTTGAGAAAGACGAAAAGACTTGTTAATCGACTTTTTAAGTGCCCGGGACAAAGCAATGTCCCAACCATCTTCAACAAAACAAGAAGAGTTAAGAGGATTACCTGAAATGGTCTTAATTGAAGCTTTTTCTGGATCAACCAAGTATTCCTTAGGTATTATAATGTTACCTTGGGTGTAGTTCCTCTCAAGCCAGTCTTTAAACACAACGCAGTCCTCAAGAGGGTGACTAAGCATCCTGTGGTACGGGCAATACTTGGGATCATCTTTCTTGCTCTCATCCTCAGGCCTCCTAGCCTCTGGCAACTGAAAATCTGGTTTCTTTAACAGACTTCTGAAGATCTTCTTAACTGACTCCCTTTTAAATGGATAAGGCTTTGCCAATCTCTCTCTAAAAGGGATGAAGGAGGGATCTCTAGTATGTTGAGGAACTATCTGAAAGGGCTGCTTCTGAGGCGGCTGTGGTGGAAGTGGAGTGCTAGGCTGACTAATCACTGGCCTCTTTCCTTTATCTACTGCTGAGACCACAGCTTTCTTTTCAAATGTTTTCACCAATTTTGGACCCTTCCTTTCTTCAGACTGCTCTCGTAAGAATGGCATCCTAGGAGCCTCTTCCTGCAAATTGCTAGCCTTATTAAGAAGTTTCTCAAAAGTTTTAATAGTGAAACCCTTCAGGAGAAAAGCAACAGGACCGTGGATATTCTTCAAAAGGATCTCCACAGCATGTTGTTCTTGCAACTGGGGTTCACACTTCATCGAGAGGTTTTCGCCACCTCAAGATGTACTCAACTAGAGACTCTCCCCGGCTTTTTTGCTTTTCAACCACGAGATCGCCCACGGTGGTGCGTTGTTGCGCTCCAGAAAATCTCTTAAGAAAGAGGTTTTCTAGGTCGCTAAAGGTTCTTACTGAACCGTTGGGGCAGATCGGCGTACCATTCAAAAGCAATGCCGGATAGACTACTTACAAATTGGCGAAATAGTAGAGCATCCGACCCTCCTGCATTGCAACAGCTTGCTCGGAAGTGGGCCAGATGCTGTCTCGGATTTTCAATTCCAGTGAAAACTTTAAAAGTTGGTGGCACAAAGCCCTTTGGGTAAGGAACTAAGTCATATTCCTCGGGGTAGGGTCTACCCTTTGAAATAGACACAGTTCCTTGAGCATGGGCTAAGGCCTCCCTTACCTGGTCCTCAATTAACTGCTTGATATCCTTCTGAGGTGGGATTGAAGGAATGGAGGAGACTGCAGGGTGAACTGGAGGTGTCTCTACTGGACAAGGGAGAGTCACAGGTGGTGACTCGAGAGGTCTGGAATTAAGTTCTGCCCTTTTGGCCTTTTCTCTGTGAGCTCTCGAGCTGACTGATGGATCATGAAAGACTCTTGCTGTGATTTGTCCAACTTCTCTTGCATTTCTCTAACTTGTGACATCATGCTAGCAAGCTGAGTCTCCAAGTTTTTTATATGTTCTTCATCTCTATCTTTCACAGACTCATCTGACTCTGACTCAACAGCATGTGGATCATCATCCTTAACAAATCGGCGCTTGCTGGGCTCAGCTTCTTTATTAGACCCTCTAGTTTCTACCACATGAATGCCCCCAACGTAATCATCTTCATCTCCAAGGAGATCATCCGTATCGGGGTCAAAAGAAGCCATTCCTTCTTTGTTCAACAAGATGTTTCTTATTTCCTGGACTACCTCCTCGACCGGTCTATCCCCAATTGATTTAGGGTCAAGGGGTAGGTATCCTTTATACTCAGCCATATCAAATAACTCTTCAGAATCCATAAGGGCAATGATTTCTGTAAGTTTTGGATTAGGATCTGGTTGAGACTTTGTATCCGGTTCATCTTCCATTTCTAAAATCCTGGTCAATTCTCTCCTCCTCGACTATCCCAGAGCTGGTAGTCAGAAGAGTGGCATCCTCTACAGGGAGAGGGACATATTCCTCAGGAGAAGTAGGAGCTTGTAAGGTGATAGTTCCCACATCCGGTAAGGTAAGGTCCTCAGACTCCTGACTAAGGGGCCTAGGAATGACACTCGGACTTTGGGGATCATCAACTGGAGTAGCAGGAACGGTAACTATTGGATCAGGAGTTAGACTGACTGTGGTAGGACTGCCAACTGTAACAACTGGAGTACTAGCCTTAACATCCATCAATTCAACTGAACTCGGAGTAGGGTTGGCTGGAATTCACTGGAGCTGCAGAATGAACTTAGAAGTTCTAGGAGGTGGTGGCAGATTCTCCAACTTAGTTCTCTTTGGCACATATTTCCTTTCAGGAGATTTAGGTCTTTTTCCTTTAAGGTCCACGGACTTCTGGACTTCAACCCCCTTTGGTTCGACAATCACTGAGGCCAATCTTACAGGTTTATGTGGGGGTATCGGGGGTCTACCAGTAGGATGGCGGCCTCTCTCGGACCCAGTCAACACAATACCCTCTATTTGAGAGGACAGAGGGCGTGGCACCCAGTGATATCCATCAACCAGTACTGAAGTAGCGGGCTGTCTAGCATACTTCTTATTCTTCCTAACGAATTGAGGGGATAAATTCTTTGCTTCAGATACTTCTTCCTTCAACACTTCCTTTTGGAAGCGATGTGAGATAACTCCCTTCAATTGTTTCACATACTCCTCTTTAGTCTTCCCATTCTGTGCAGCACAGGTATGAATTATGTTTCTTAAAGTCCTTGTCTTCTGGAGATATTTTTATTTCTGAGTCTTCTTAGTCGAATAGTCGACCGGGCATGGTGGGGAACGTGCTATCCTAGCTGCCCTCTCCTCCCCTTGAGCCGAAGCTAAGGGGTAAAAGCGACTCCCCTTTAGGAGGGGAGAGGAAGCAGGAATAGGTAGCTCCTCATCAGCCTCAGGTTCTACTTGAGCTAAGGTCTTAAAACGTACGACTCTCTTAGCTTTAGAGATCTTCTTCCTAAGTCTCCTCAAATAGTTCTTCTTCTGATTCTTAGTGGCGAATTTAAGTCCAGAACTAGACCCTTCTTCAAAAACAGACTTAATTTTAGTGGGAGGCTCAACAACTGGTTCAGACTGTTTCTGATCATCACTGACTACTGGCAAGGTGGGTGCAGATCCCACAATTAACTCAACTACTGGGGGAGTTTCCTTACTGGCATCCAAGCTAACAATCTGGTATCCATCCATAGAAAGCTCTAGAGTACTAAATCCCATTCCAAAAATAACAGTGCTCCCTTGGTCATTAACAGTCGAAGACAACTCTCGGTCAAAAGAGAAAATCAGTTGGCCAGCCATTTGAAATTTTCTGAAAATTAAAGAAAATGATTGAAATTAGATTTTTTTGAAAAGAGTGGTAAAGAGTATTTTATTATTATTATTTTTGAAAGTATGACATATGTTAGCCCACGAGAAAATCGTATGGGGTAACACATGACAACTTAGAGTTTAAGAAAAAAAAAAATTTTTTTTTTGAGGAAATTTTGAGAATTTGAAAGGGGTTTTCTTACAGGTTCCAAAACACAACGGACAGAGTTTCCCCTTGCCCGAAGGCTTATGGAATTGTGAGAAAGCCTAAGTAAAAAAGGAATAGTTTAACCCTCCCCACCCTTGGAAGTCAAAGGGGAAATGAGGGGGTTAAAACTAAAAAGGTTTGGAATGAAATCAAAAATTTGAATTCTTTTCAATTTTAAGGATTTATATGTTGAACGAGAAGTTTATCGACCATAAACCCGTAAAATTAAAAAGGATATCCAGAGATCTGATTTGACACTATCGCCTCACAGGCTGTGCTGGGGCAGAAGGTCAAAATCAGAACGAAAAGCCAAATTTAGAGGTGGAACCTCTCTTTTAGTACTTTGTTATTATTTTAGATGTTGGCCACACTCACCCAAGGAAGAAATGAGCAAAGGGACCAACGGAAGAAATGATAGTTAAAACTACCGATGAAACAAAATTTTGCCATTATTAAAGATGGAGAGAGAGATTTGTCCCACCGGGCGTGCCATTTTTTGTTGGTGGAATTTTGAAAACATATTTTAAAAATATTAGTTTTCTTTGGGAGTCAAAGATAAATTCTAATTCTAAAATCGAATCATCCCGTTAGAAAGAATATATCACCTCGAAAGATGAAAATAAAATTTCATAACGACGTTCAGATTTAGAATTATGAAATTCATCTAGAATATTATGACCGGATGCTAAAGAGGACTTCATATGGCCCCGAAGGGTCAAAATGAGGTTCAACTGAATATCCGACTACAATATTCAAGAAGTGTGATCGTTAGGTTCACATCCAAAGCCTTATCAAAGAAAGATGTATCTCCCCGAAGGGAGAAAATATCATTCGATGATAATTCTTTGAATATGATAATAATGATCACTAGTATTTTAAGTTTTCCCAAAGAAATCCAATTGAGTTTTGAAAAATCAAATTTTAAAATCAGGTTGCGTGTGTGGTTCTAAATCTCCTACGAGCGCAAGCCCTCGTAGTTAATTACATCGTAAGAAAACGAGGTCTCCTACGAAAACTCTCGATTAAAATAATGGCAGAATTTTGTTTAGAGTTTCTAGGAGTGATATCAAAGTATGAATAGAGTTATTGGAAAATCAAGAGGGAATGGATCAAAATTGAGCAGTTATTAACGGAGTTAAAGAATGAGAGGTAGGGGACACTTTGAGATTCCAGAACCATCCGGAAGTGTCCCAACTTAATCTAAGTGTTGGAGCTTTATGTTTTGGATTTGAAATGATATTTAATTAGAGTTGAGCATTTTATTAGAAATTTGGGATTAGATTCCCGAAGTTTGGGGTCTTATAATCAAAGATCTGCCCCGGAACCTAAATCTATTTTGGACACTGGACCACAGTCGTCCGAACCTAACTAATGCAGTGTAAAACCTGGACTTACCCCGGCCTGGATTGGGGAGCCAGCTAACCACCTAATCGATTTAAAAGAAATGAGTCCGGTCTTTTATGAAAGAGTGGTAGGGACGTTGTATTTAAGGTTTTAGAGAGTTGGGGCCGACATCTAGAGATTTTCCTAATTGGCCCCTTTGACATATGTTGGGTGCAAAAATGCTAAACTGATGCAATTAAAATTTTGACTCTTTTAGTTTGTATCTAATGCAATGCATGCTAGTTAACAATTTCAAATCAAATATGCTTGAAATTTTTAAAAATAGGCTTATAAAATAATTTTTTAGAAGACTGGACTTCCCCAGGTCCGGCACCTCGTCCTTATAGGTCAGACTATCCGGACTCTACCTGCAGGCGGGGAAGGGTCTAAAGCAAGGAAAGAGTAATGCAAAAATATGCATGCGACCCCGGGGTCGATCCCCGGCTAATTCCCTAGATTTGTTATCTTTCTATGTTATTTAGACTCACTAAAATTTTAGACTTTAAGGTTATGAATATAAAAATTTTCACACCCTCACGAGCCTCACGAGTCCAGGCAAAAACAAAAGCGGCACACAATCGCCAAAAAAACTAAGAAAAGCAGGTAGTCCTAAAGGCAATCAATTCATCACATCAAATATAAATTAATTAATTAATAAATGTCCATAGGCAAAGTTGCCTTGCTTATTACAAACCAGAATTTTGCAGAAAGTAAAGTGGCCGGGCACCACTGACAACAACCCGGATTCTAAGCCTAGTAATGACGCAAGTTATTTTGGGTGGGATACTCTCAATCTTCAAGTCTTCAAATCTTCAATCTCATTCTTCTTTGGACTCCTTTTCTTCAATCTTCTTGGAATCTTCGTAGTGGATTACCCAAATGGACAAGAGGGCACTTCCCTCTAAGGGGGAAGGCCACTCTTTCCTCTTTGGGTAAGGAAGAGGTATGATCCAAATTTGGATTTCCAAATGGAAAAGGAGTGTTCCCTAAAGGGGTATCCTTTCCTCTTTGGAATCCAAGCTTTGGATCTATGTATCCCAACTCAAAATAAACTTTCACAACACTTGACACTTGCACAAATTACATTTATATCAAAATAAAAGATCTAGACTCACCTGCAGGGTCATCCTAAGCAATTAATATATATATAAAGCAGTTATTCCCAAGCAGTTGTATATGAGCAAAAAAAGTAAACACACTGGCCACGCTCTTTTTATGATTTGGGGGCTTTAGCAGCTGAAGCACCTGTGCAAAGAGTTTATAATATTTATGCATTTTTTGATTTGCCCCCCCCCCCCTTTTTTATTGCCCTGCATGAGCGTGGCCACTGCAGAAAACTGTGTCAACATCCAGATCGTACCTAACCTAAGGGTAATCTAGTCGTCAAACACATCAATCCATCCACAGAGTACAGAAAAAAGTAAGCAAACACAGCAAAGCAATTTCATCCATAACATGCAGTGAAAACTACGAAAAACCCGGCACACAGCAGTAAAGTAAACACCGGCCTAACCTAGATCTAGAGTTGGTTATCCTAGCATATCATCTAAAGTGTGTGAGAAAGGTCGTGTGGCTGGGGTAGATCCTAAAGTGGGTTATTAATTGAAGTTGTCTAAAGGTTTGGATTTGTTAAGGCTTAGAAAAAGGGGGGGTTTAGATTAAAATTTAAATATTAATGAATTAAGAATTTTGATTAGAAATATTTTTAGAAGTTAATTGATTGCTACCTTTGTTTCACACCGTGGCCGTGAAGTTTATTTCACCTTCCTTTGGGCTAAGCTAATAGCCTCGTAGGCCTGGGTTACCCAGTAGCAATCGGGGTTAATTAAGTTATTTAAATTGGTTAGAATTAAAAAAAAAGGCGGATTAATATAAAGAAATGAGTTAATTACTAATTTTTTAAAGTTGATTAATTTAAGTTTTCCATTAATTGATTCGTGGCGTTGTGCCACCAGGCTCGAGGAACCAGCCTCCTTAGGACACTTAGCCCCGCAGCCCGGAGTAGTCCAGCCGATAAACCAAATTAATGTAATTGAATTAGAGATTTTTAAAATGTTAAATAATTAAAGATTAATCTATTTTAAGATTTAACACCCCTTAGAATCCATTCGTGGCGTTGTGCCACCAGGCTCGAGGAACCAGCCTCCTTAGGACACTTAGCCCCGCAGCCCGGAGTAGTCCAGCCAATAAACTTCAACTTTAGGGTGGTTGTTGTGTTTTAAAGGATTTGTTAAGTGTTTTAAACATTAAACCAATATTTTCTGAGTTTTAGAATGATTTTGAGCTTTTATGAATTTTTGAATATTTTAATGATTTAATTAAGGGGTTGAAAAAATTGACTTTTTGATTAAGACCAAATTCTGGAATGTTTGTATTTTATTAAAATACTAGACCTTACTACGATCAGTTGGAAGGTAAGTACGTTGAAATCGGATTTTTCTGCATTTTATCACGAAGGTTTGAAGTTCTGAACTAGTTTTGACTACGGTTTGACCAATTTGTTGACTTTTTGAAATATTGCAGATTTCTGGAGTTTAACATTTTTAATAAATATTAGAGCTTATTAGGAATTGAATGCAAGTGAGTTTGGGTGATTTGGATTTTTCTAGAATTAGTTATGGATTATTGAAGTTTGGGCATTTTAATGAGTTTTGGGAATTTCTTAATTAGAAGGCCTCTTTTGTGATTTTTGCTTCAAACAAGTTCCCAATCTCTTGAAAACACCTCCAAAGGTCAGAAATAACCTAAGGAGGGATCCCCAAGTGTTTGGGAGATTTTGGGATTTTTTAATTATTATTAATAAATTATCTTAATTAAATATTGATTTTCACTTAAAATTAAATTAGGGTTTAAATTGCTGTCAAATCAAGGGGCTTTCAATTATTATGGATTAAGGACCAGATTCTGGTCAGTTTGAGGGTTTATGCGTGATTTTTGGATTTAAATTGGATTTATTACATTTTAGAAGTTTTAAAGGCTTAATTAAGGATTGAACCTTAGGAAAATTAATTAGGGGACCTAATGACCTTAAAAATTAGTGAAAATTTCTCTAGGGGTTGAGGGTGTCACTAAGTTCAAATGTTCAAAGTTTCAACTAAAGGGGAAGTGAATCCTAATTATTGAAATTTTTCTAAGTTTTCTACACATGAGTCCTTAATTATTGTCCTTAATTATGTCACTAACTTGATGGACTTGAATCAATGTTTGAACTAACCCTCATACTCAATACACAAGGCATGCATGAACCACATAAACACATTCAATACCTAAATCTAGGAGAGCCTTAGACTAAGTGGTGTGTGATCCCTAAACATGCAAGAAACAAAGCTAATTAACATAGGAAGATATTGATTAATGAATAATTTAAATAAAAAAAAAAAAACTATCCACTAATCTCCCCCATAATTCATGTTCAAGCATACTTAACCCAAGTTTGAAATTTCAAGAGATTTCTCAAGCTTATGAGATTTAAATATATATGTATATATATGCATTTTAAAATATATTTGAAAATACATTAATATATTTAATCCTATATATAAATAAAAGTTTTGAAAATACCGCTAAAATAAGTTTTAAAGATCATGGAGATCCACTGATTTCAAATTTATTAAGATAATAGTTTCTTTAAAAAAAAAATTTAAATAAAATTCAATATTTAATAAAATATTAATAAACTATCAAAATGCTTACATAATTCCAAACAATGTCAAATCTACTTAAATAATCCTGAAAATTTTCCTAGAGATCAACCATGCACTTAAAGACATGCATGCCAAGTTTCAAATAAAAATAATTTATATATAATTAGTTAAAAATAAAATATACTTTTCTGTATTTCTTAAATTACTAATAAAATAATAACCAAAAGAATTTGATTTTATTTTTAAAATAAACTAGATGAAATTCTGAAAAGTTTGATATATTATACTCATTTTTTGGTTTTATATTTAATTTGTTATGATTTTTTGAAATTATATCAATTAAAATAAATTTAATTCCATTAATCAGTCAAACGGCGGCGCCGGCGGGACGTGTGGCTCGCTCGAGTTCGTCCAGCGCAAAACGGCGTGGACACGCGTCTGCCGCAGACCGCTTCGCGCGGTTTCACTTAACCACGTCAGCGGTCGGCGGAGACCGTTGGATCAGCCGCGGGTTTGATCTAACGGCTGGGATCGTATCCCGCCGTTTGATCTCAACAGGAGAAGATCAGACGGCGGATGTTCGATCCCGCAACTCTGCACAGACGGTCCTGATTTCATCATACGATTGATTGAACATTAAATGGAATACACGGGTGAACCAAACCGCGGAACGGCTTGATCTGGACCGCTGATCGAGTGATCAACGGTCCAGAAAACGTACGCCTGGGCTAGATTGCGAAAATGCCCTAGGATCCGTCTTTTGGCTCGTTCTCTCGATCGGGTTGACTAAATCACTTGAAATTTTAAACTCAAGAAGAAGACATGAACAGAAACAGTGGGGAAAGATTGGTTTTGCTTAACAAACTCTAGGCATAGAGCTAATTAATTCCATCTAAAGTGAACTAGATCTAAAGTTTTTATGGGATTATACTGTTGGATCTTGGAAATTTCTGGATTGATGAGCTTGTAGACTGTCCAAGTGAAGATCCCCAGCACGAACCCGAGCTCGAACACGTCTGGATCGACTGCTATAGGCTTGGGACGGTCTAGGTGGTGGTTTCGCCGGAGAACTCGCCGCCGGTGACGGGCAACCACTTGGATTTTGTAGTGGGGAGGTAGAGGAGGCTCTGGAGATCCAAAACGAATTGAGAACTCGCTCTGGGAGGCTAGGGTTAGTGAGAGAAGGTGCTTTGATCGAATGAATCAAAAAGAGAACTCTTTCCCTATTCAAACGGCCTGGGCTGGATTGGATGGATGGGATCGACTCCTAGGCTCTCCAGATGATGCCACCTGTCCCTGGGAAAGCTGGAAGGCTGTCCCAAAGGCTGGACACGCCTCATTCCCATTAGGTGGACTTGGGATGAGTGGAGGGGGACATTGCTTCTTATGGCTAAACCAGGCAGTTAGAGCAGCTTAAGCAGGGGTTAATTAAAGGAATAAAGCTAAAAAGATGAGGTTAGGCGTGTGATATAGGGAGGGAAAGGAGTTTAGTATGGCTTTGACCATGAAAAGAGATTTTTTAAAGGGTTTTGACTGTCTTGACCAGTCAACTGGTCAATGACTGCTGATGTGGCATCCAAGAAGGTCATGGAGCCTTTCCAAATGGCTGGATGGGTGTGGCTTGAGCTAGGTTCAATGGGTTGAAGGGTTTGACCATACAAATGGTCCTTTAAGCTTTGAGTTGACTGGTTGACCAGTCAACCCCATCAAGGGTTATGGAATTTTCACCTAGGTAATTCAAATGGGTTGATTAGGTGGATTGGAGGGTGGTTCCAAGAGCCATGCATGTCAATTGAATCAAGAAGGCTTAACGGGCCTTTAATGGGCTTTTTAGGCCAAAACTGGTTGGCTTGGTCAACCAGTTGGGTTCAGGGGCTAGAAATGGATTCAACAAATTTAGAATGTCATCCTGAGTCTACTGGATGTGGTCCCAGGGTTTGGAGGGGTCAATTTGGTCAAAATCACTATTTGAACCCTTAAGGGCTTGTTTGGTCAACCTAGGTTGACTTGGTCAACCAGGTTGACCCAGGGTCTGGGTTTGGGCTCAACAGGTTTGAAATGATACTTTAAGGTTAATGGAAGTGGTTGGATGACTTAGAGAGGTCATTTGGGTCAAAACACATGTTTGGACCCTTAAAGGGCCTCTTGGGTCAAACCAGTTGACTTGGTCAACCAGGTTGACTCAAGGGTTGGAAATAGGTTCAAAATATTTGAAATGACATTTGAAATTTGTCAAAGGTGGTTGCATCCCATTTGGAGCTCATTTGGTTTGAAATCCCTATTTGAGCCCCATAGGGGTATTTTGGTCAATTTTGACCTATTGATCAACTATGGTCAAAAATGGGTCTGGAAAATGCAGTTTACTGCTCAATGGGTTAAAATCAAGGGTCTGGAAAATGCAGTTTACTGCTCAATGGGTTAAAATCAAGGGTCTGGAAGTGATTGGAGGCTTTGATAAGGATTCCAAGGTCAAGATCTCAAAGGGGTTAGGCTCAGTGGCATAGGCTGTAAATATTTGAAGGTTTTACAGCCTTTGAATTTTAATTCAGATTCTGGGGTTAGAGACCTCAGAATGAGCTCAAAGTTGGAGGGTAACCTCTAGGGACATGTCTTATCACTTTGCAAGTGATAGACCCTGAATCAGAGATCATTTGACTGGGTTTTGAAATGTTTGAAAAAATCTCTGAAAAGGGTGTTTAGGACAGGGCCTCTAGAGTTTGGATTTGAGTCTAAATTCTGGGTTTGGATTTGATTTGAAGTTTGAATTAATTTGGATTTGAATTGGATGGAGTTTGAGATTCAAATTGATCACAGGTAGGAATCAAATTGAAATTGGAGTGGATTAAATATAGGAATTGATTTAAAATTGAGGTTGATCAAAGGTGGAGATTGATTTGAAGTTGGAGTGATCCTAAGATCTAGAAGAATTATAAGATCTAGGATTTAAGGGAATCCTAGGTTCTAGAATAGGCTCTAAGGTCTTGGATCTAGAAGGATCCTAGGGTCTAAAGTGGATCCTAGGGTCTAGGATTAAATCTGGATTCTGGAAGGGTCTTAGTGACCTCATACAAAAATGAGGTCAACAAAGATCTCTTTATTGTAGAAGTAGACTAGTGTGAGAATGAGACCAAATTGAGTGGAAGCAAACAAATTAATTACCTTAAAAGTCAATTTTTCTTGAAGAAGAACTCTAGAAGGGGTGATCCTAGCAGAGACAAATCTAGGAAATGACTCTTCGTTGGCCTTAGACAGGAAGTTATCACTAGTGTTTTTATGTGGACCCTTGGCTAGACCTTTTGCCTTTTGCTAGAACTTGCCATAGAGAAGATCTAAGTGAAAAAGGGTTTGAAACGGATGTTTGAAGTGATGAAATTTGAGTACAAAAGCCTTCAATTTAATGAAAAAACTATTTTCGTACAAACGAAAAAAATTTTGTCCCATACGACTTTTAGTTTGTCCCGTACGAAAAAATTTCGTATGGACGAATGAATGAGTCCAAAAATGAAATGGCTTTTTGTAACCACACAAGTAACGATGCATCCTTTCATATAGAATTTTGACCAAACAATCGTACATACGAATACGTGTTCATCTTGGATGATCAGACATTAAATATCATTTTGATGGTAGTTTAAACCGTCCCCCACATCAAACTGCCAAACGTTTGTCAATATGAACCAAAGGTTCGTACGTATGATCATGCATATTTAGAACGACCTTATCTGTTTAACTGTCCATCAATCGTACAGACATTTAAAAATTTCATTCGGACGATCGTGATGATCGTACAGACGAAGTGAAAAAATAAAAACTGAAAAATTATATGCAAACCGTTCAAATCCGATAGTTATCACACTACACAATTCGTCCCGTATGAAAATTATTTTATCCTGGATGATTACCACTCAATTTTTCAAAACATGCAATCTAAAGTCTAAATGTGAGAAATTTATAAAACTAAAACACAAACTCAATCAAAAAATGAAAAATAAAAATACAAACCCAAATATAGAAAATCAAATCAAAATAAATAAATAAATAAATACACACAAAAAAATACTAACTAGAAAAATACACATCAATGTTGCATAAATATTTTAATTAAGCATTAAAATCGATCACACCAAGCCTTGTTCTTAATGCACTGAAAGTATCAAAGGCTAAAGGTCTTGTAAAAATGTCTGCAAGTTGATTTTCTGTAGAAACATGAATGAGTTCAATTTCTCCTTTGGATATATTATCCCTTATGAAATGATGTCGATGTCTATATGTTTGGTTCTAGAATGTTGAATAGGATTTTAAGAAATGCAAATAGTACTAGTGTTATCACAATAAATTGGAATAGTGCCTATAGTTAATCCTAAATCAATCAACTATTGTTTCAACCAAAGTACTTGTGCCACACAACTTCCTAATGCAATGTATTCAGCTTCTGCAGTAGATAGGGCTACTGAATTTTATTTTCTACTGGACCAAGAGACTAAAGAATTTCCAATAAACTGGCATCTTCCAGAAGTGCTCTTTCTATCTACCTTACAACCAGTAAAGTTAGAATCTGAATAACCAATTATTTCAAATGAAGAGCTAAACTTTGGATACAAAATTTCTAAGTTCTGAGTTCTTAACAGATATCTTAAAATCCTTTTTATTGCAATCAAATGTGATTCTTTTGGATATGATTGAAATCTAACACACAAACAAACACTAAACATGATATCGGGCCGGCTAGTTGTCAAGTAAAGCAAATATCCAATTATCCCTCTAAATTTTTTTTATCAACAGATTTTACCTTAGGGTCCTTATCCAATTGAACTGAGGAACTCATAGGTGTACTAACAGGTTTAGCATTGTCCATTTCATACTTTTTGAGGATTTCCTTAACATACTTTGACTGACTAAGAAATGTACCCTTCTCAATTTTCTTAATGCTAAAGTCTAGAAAGTAGCTTAAATCTCCCATTAGACTCATTTCAGATTCACTACTCATTATTTTAGAAAAATCATCACAAAGATTTTTATTTGAAGATCCAAAGATCATGTCATCCACATAAATTTGTATAATGAGTATATCATTTCCAAATTTCTTCAAAAAGAGAGTTGTATCCACAATTTCTTTTTCAAATGATTCAAGTATGAAGGTGCTCAATCTCTCATTCCAAGCCCTAGGTGCCTGTTTGAATCCATATAATGCCTTTTTTCAATTTGAAAATATGATTTGGGTATTTAGAATTTTTAAAACCTGGAGGTTGTTCTACAAAAACATCATTTTCAATTATCCCATTTAAAAGGCACTTTTTACATTCATTTGATACAGTTTAAATACTTTAAAACATGTAAAGGCTAACAAAACTCTAATAGCTTCAAGTCTAGCTACAGGGGCAAAAGTCTCCTCAAAATCAATCCCTTCAATATGATTATACCCCTTAGCAACTAATCTAGCCTTATTTCTAATGACTACTCCTTAGTCATTCATTTTATTTTTGAATACCCACTTAGTTCCAACTATAGTTTGATCCTTTGGCCTTGCAGTCAATTCTCAAACTTTATTTCTTACAAATTGATTTAACTCTTCTTGCATAGCTAAAATCCAAAATTCATCCAAAAGTGCTTGATCAATATTTGTGGTTTCTATGGTTAAAATGAAGGCTAAATGATTGACTTCCTTGTTTAGTCCACGTCTAGTCCTTACACCCTCAATAGGTTCACCTATTATCAACTCCTTTAGATGATTTTTAAAAAATCTCAAATCTCTAGGCAAAGGGGTTTCTATCTCCAAATTTTCTTCTAAATTTTCTTCCAAATTTATTTTATCAATCTTTTGGGGGTTAATCTCAATCTCTTCTTCTACAATATTTGGCTCTTCCAAAATTTTAGATTCATCAAATACAACATGTGTGGTCTCCTCAATTAACAAAGTTCTTTTGTTGAATACTCTATAAGATTTTCCAACACTTGAGTATCCAACAAAAATTCCTTCATCTCATTTTGGATCAAATTTTCCTAAGGTAGATTTTCTATTGTTATGAATAAATACCTTGCAACCAAAAACATGCAAATGTGATAAATTAGGTGTTCTTCCTTTTAGCAACTCATAGGATATTTTATTTAATTTTGATCTCACATTCACCCTATTCAGAACATAATATGCGGTGTTAACTTCCTCAGCCCAAAAATATTTAGGAAGTGAGTATTCTGCCAATATGGCTCGGACGGCTTCTATTAATATTCTATTTTTCCTTTCGACAATTCCATTCTGCTGAGGGGTTCTAGGTGCAGAAAAGTTTTGATCAATTCATTTTTCCTTACAAAAATCCTCAAACTTTTCATTCCCAATTTCTCCTCCATGATCACTTTGTATAGTCATTATTTTACATCCTAACTTTCTCTGAATCCAAGTCGAAAAGTTTTTAAATTCCTCAAATGATTCACTCTTATGAAATAAAAATCTAACCTATGTGAATCTTGAGTAATCGTCCATAATCACAAATCCGTATACCTTCCCTCCTAGACTTACAGTTCCAACTGGTCCAAAAAGATCCATATGCAAAATTTCTAATAGTTTATTAGTTCTAAGATCCTTATTGGATTGAAAAGAGGACTTCACTTGTTTTTCTAATTGACATGCATCATAAAGGTGGTCCTTAGTAAAGTCTAATTTTGGTATAACTCTCACTAGGTTCTTTTGGGTAATCCTCCTAAGATTTTTCATGCTAGAATGACAAAGTCTCCTATGCCAAAGCCATGATTCATCATAAATAGTTTTTAAACAAAAAGCAGTAGGAGTTTCAATGCAATTGAAATCTAGCATATACATGTTTTTTATCCTTATATCATTCAAAACATCATTTCCATTTAGGCTTAATATGTAACAAAAGTAGAAAAAAATTTTACACAATATCCTTTGTCACATAGCTGGCTTATACTTAACAAATTATGTTTTAAGCCTTCTACCAATAACATATTTTCAATTTAAAAATTCTTAATATTTCCAATCATAACTGACCCAACCACCTTCCTTGTGGTGTTATCTCCAAGTATAACCTTACCTCCACTCTTTGCTTCTAGCGATATGAATTGTGCAGTATCTCCAGTCATATGTTTTGAGCATCCGCTGTCCAAGTACTATATGCTCTCACGAGGTCTTGTGTGAGAGCAACCCTGCAAAACTATCAAATATTAGATATGGGAACCAAAATAAGTTTGGGTTCTCATTTTGGTAATTTATAAAGAGATGCATGTATGATATGTTTAGGTTTATCCATCTTAGGTTTCCACACCAAATAAGTTTTCTTCTTTAAATTACAGGTGTGAGCAATGTTTCCAAAAAATCCATAATTATTACATTTGACTTTTGAAAAAGGATTCCTAAGTATTTTATTATGCATTTGACTATTTAGAGATTGCATAAATTTAGGATACAAAATAGGATTAGTGAAATCTTCAAGTTTATGGGGTATCATATTATCCTCGAGAGCATTTATCTTCAATTTGTAATATGAATTCATATCTTTCAAAATTCGGATTGTATAATTAGATCTATAAATTTTGCTCTCAGATTCATCCTTAAAATTTTTAATTTTTTTTTCAAGTTCTGTATAGGATGATTTTAAACTTTCATGATTTTTATTCAAGTCGTCATATACATCAAGTAATTTCATGTGGTTGTCATCAATTAAGGCATGATCTTTCCTAAGGATTTCATGTTCTTTTTGCAGTTCCTCATATTCTAATTTCAGACTAGTATGCATTTTCTTTATCTTTTTATATGCATCTTGCATGTGTTCAGAAACTTCAAAAAGTTAGTTGTAAGTCAAGTCACATACTTCTTCTTGATTTGACTGATAAAAATTATTTGCCATTAAGCACAAATTAGTGACTTCCTCTTCCTTTTCCATTTCTGACGAGTCCGAAGCTAAGTCTACCCAGAAAGCTCTTTGAAATTTCTTCTTGCCCTTCTTCATAATTGGTTTCTCCTCTACCTTCTCCTTGCTAGGAGTGGCTTTGAGTTTTGAGCAATCTGTCTTAATATGTCCAGGTTTCCTGCACTCATAGCAAATAACATCATTTGAAACCTTGACATTTTTATTAAATTTACTTCGATTCCATTACTGGCATCTCTTTTGCTCCCTCTTCAGAAAGCTTCTGAATTGTCTAGTCATTAGTGCGATGTCATCTTCATCCTTAGGTTGTGAGTGTTCACTGTTTGACTCCTCCACTTTCAGTGCTATGTTCTTCTCCCTTCGTAGTTCACCTGCATAAATCTTTCTTTGGTTAACTCTTTGGTCGTAAGCAATTAGTGATCCAAGAAGATTTTCAATAGAGTAAATATTTAGATCTTTAGACTGTAATTATAGTAATTTTAGCGTCATAAGCAGTGGGCAAATAACAAAGTATCTGATTAACCATTTCAGCATTCGTTAGTTCCCTACCCAATGCATGTAAAGAGGTGACTATTTGTGTGAATCTTGTGTACATATCAGAAATGGATTCATTTAGTTTCATGCAAAATAATTCATAGTCATGCAACAAGATAATGAGTCTAGATTGCTTAACCTCATTAGACCCTAATAAGTTATACAAAGTCTATCCCATATGTCCTTTCTACTCTTGCAAGTAGAAACCCGCATGTAATCTTCTGATTTTAGAGCACAAAAGAAACTATTTAAGCATTTTGCATTTAATTATGCTAAGTCACATTCTTCTACTGTCCAGTCCACAAAAGGTGTTTCAATTCTAACTCCATCAACTAGTCTAGTTGGTTTTGTATACCCTTCCTAAACTAAGATCCACATACAGTAATCAAGTGACTGTAAAAATGTAGATATGAATGTTTTCCAAAAATCAAATGGAATATTATCGAGCAATGGATGTCTAGTTATAGAGTAACCCTCAGGTGTATTTTGGTTTCCAAATGTAGCCATCTATGTTAATCAAAAAGTAGTGTAAACTTATGATTTTGAAACAAAGCTTTGATACCACTTGTTGAAACTTATTTAATATGAATTAGGTTTTTAAACCTAAGCTTATGTCCCTGCGGCTAACCAAGAGGGGGGTGATTTGGTAATTAAAATTTATCCCTCTTTTAAAAATTTACCAAAAATAATTTTAGTGAATTTTGTATAAAATATATTTCAACCACAAGTTAAAACAGTAAAAATAAATGTTGCAAAAAATAAAAAGATATAAGATTTATAGTGGTTCGGTCAAACACGACCTACATCCACTCCCTGGAGGTACCCTCTGAGTATTACACTAATACCACTAGTGACTCTCCTTTTGTACCCACAGCAAGACGGAGAAGCCTTTATAAAAACTCTCTTCCACCACTACCCGACATGGCAGAGAAGCGTCATCCTTTTACACACTCCAAGTGTTGGCAGAGAACTGTCATTCTTTTACACTCTCTAAGTGTTGGCAGAGAATCATCCATCCTTTCACACTCTCCTGATATAGGTAGAGAACCATTCGGCTATTCACACTCTCCTAGTGTAAGAAGAGAACCCTTCGGCTGTTCACACTCTCCAAGTGTCGGCATAGAATTGGATCTCCTTGACAGATCTTCTCACAAGAAATCTAGAAGGATGAGAGAAAAGTGTGAAATAATTACAAATCACAAGTGGAGATTCTTACCTTTGAGTACCAAGTGAATCCTTCACGCTCCAGTAGTAAGAATCCTCCTTCAAACACTCTCTCACACTCTCTCCTTCACTCCCCCTTCAGTTGACACGAAGATCAGTAGGTAAAAAGATTAAGAGACAATTTTATTTGGACTTTATAAAGGAAAGACACAAAAAACCATCCAAAGAATGGTGATTTTCAAGTCTGTACATAGTGGATCATCTCGTACGATCGTCAGATCGTCCCGTATGAATCTACTTAAATCAGCTGCATACAAACCCAATGTATATAGGTACGAACTGACTTTATACCCGATCATCATTCCGTATGAACTACGTTCATTCGGTATGAATAGTTATTTCATGGGTTGGTTTCGGCAAACTGCAGGACGTTACAAAAATTTCAAAAGACAGAGCATTTCATCTTGGGATGAATGGGAGTTCATCTGAACAAAAAATTTTCAAAGAGCATTTCGTCCTGGGACTAATAGGAGCTCGTCTGGATGAAAATTTTCCAGAGAGAATTTCATCTTGGGATGAATAGGATTTTGTCTGGATGAAAATTTTTTAGAGAAAATTTCATCCCGGGACAAATAGAAGTTCGTCTGGACAAAAATTTTCCAGAGAACATTTTGTCCTAGCACGAACAGGGTGAATCATCTGGACTATTCAACACAAAGTGAGAATCCAGAGCAAATCATCCCAGGATGAATTGAGAAATTCGCCTAGACGATTAGAACTTAGAAAAATTTTCTCAATTCCTGTTCGTTCCATTACTCTTCTGAGGGGATTAACTGACTTGATCGTCCCGTACGAACAAGGTTTGTCCCGTACGATCAGTGTGATTTTTAAAGATCTCCCCAAGTATGTGTGTGCTAAGCTTATTTAATTAAAATCATACTTTCTCAAACTCAATTACAATAAAAATTACAAACTTCAATTTACAAACTATCTCATGCTGAATTTTGATTTGAAGTCTTCATTAGTCTAGAGTTTGATTATCCTGAAATGTTAGTACACACAAGAGAAAAAATAATTTTTATAAAAAGTGTTAGAAGAAAACAAAGCTTAAAATAATAATATTTGAAATCATCAAAACTATACAAGTTGCAAGAAGATAAAACATGCAAATAGCAACTCTCTTAACATAGGCATCCTATCAAAATAATATATCGAGACTATCACGAGCTCTTACAGTTGTCCACCATTGGAGACAAGCTTCACATCTTGTCTCAAGACCCCAATTATGATTGGGCTTCGGCCAATCACTTTATGAGGAACACTAATATTTCTATCATGTTGGAGAGTCTAGTAGCTTACTAAAAGATTTTAGGACAATCCAACATGTCCTTTATACATTAAGCACTCATTTTGATCACCAGCTTTTGATACATTAAGCACCTAACGAGCATTAGAGCTCTTCTGAAAGCTGGTGATCATATTCACATCACTCCACTCATTTTTATCACCACTTTTTACATCATGGCCCACCATGAATTTAATGTTATTGATCTGATTTTTTGATACATTAAGCACCTAACGAGCATTAGAGATCTATGATATAAAAATAAGCCCAATCTTTCCTTTGGACACATCATAACATATGTCCTGGAATCCAAATACAACCTTTAATATCCTACCTCACCAAACTTTTAGCCTGCCTTCTACTCCAACAACTCCTTCCACATTCTTCATAGTACTCATCTCCACCCAAAGCACGAGGAAGCTGAGGAGGCAGGTCCTACACCTATTCTTGTACCTGCTCTACTTTGTCAACACTCAACACCTGGATCAGCTAGTGGAGCAGTTTGACCAATGGGAGGTATAATTTGAGTCCTACATTTCTACATAGGAGCAAAAACATACGGAGGATGTTGCTCAGTTTGACTCTTACGTGGCTCACCAGCAGTAGCACGATTAGGACATAGACTGGTTTGGGGAGTAGTTTGCTACTCTTTCTAGTTTCTTTTAGCGCCGCCACCACCACCACCTCCTTTAGATGATTAGAGGTCATCCTTCTTTTAGTTTGTTTTTGTGATGTTATTTTTTTTTCTTATTATAGTTTAATTTTATTTTTGTTACTCCATTTTATTTCTTTTCTCTTTCCCTCCCCCTTTTTGTGATGTAAAAAGGGGGGAGTACTTGTGCTATTTTATGTTATACTATGTTCATTCTTTTATGTTGATTAGTTATACTATATTCATCCCTTAGTGAAATTTGGACTTGGTGATTCACACAATTTTTTTTTGAACTGCTTAATTATTTTTGTTTGCTATCATCAAAAAGGGCGAGATTGTTATGAATCTGATTTCAGAAAATATAATTTTTATGAAAGCAAATATTTTTATTTTTCTATGATTGCCTTGCCTACTAACATTTTAGGTCCATAAGATTAAATTGTAAATCGAACCAGCTCAAGATTGGGTAGATTAGGATTGAGTCAGCTTGTAATGTATATCAAGTGTATTTTACCTTTTCTTGAGTCTATTGTAATAATATGGGTCCTAATGCTAAGTAACTTGCACACAAACACTTGGGGGAAAATTTCAGTCTATTTATTAGTGTTTTCTATTTTGATCACATTATTTGGGATTATTCAAAAATTATCCTAAATGATCAGTTAAAAATAGATACCCTAATTATGGTATCTTGGTTAAGGCAGCCGTAATTATGCAAATCATCCTGGATGATATTAGCATCGTCCAGGATGATAGACTCAAATAAAAAAAATCAGCTGCCAGATCTATTTAGGCATGTTTTATTTTTAGACATCATCTTAGACGATGTAGTGCAATTATGCCTAAATTAATTTGGTAATTAAGAAAAGTAATTAAGGTTTGATTGCTCAATTATATCATCCTGGACGATCGCAGGATCATCCGAGATGATCAGTTCATAAACCTTAGTTCTTTCTAGACGATAAATAATTGTCTTGGCTCTATTCAGGATGATGATCTAGATGATATGTAGTTAATTGAACTAATCATTCAAGACGATCAAAAGATCAATCTGAATGACCAAGTTTTTTTTTCATCATTTAGACATCCATTCATAGTGATGTTCTAAATGATATTGGTCATTTCATACTAATCAGCCCGGATGATCATGAGATCATCTTAGATGATCAAGTTATTTTTTTCATCATTCAGACATCTATTAAGGGTGATGGTCTGGATGATATTCGATGACTTAAACAAATTGTACAAGATGATATAATATAATCCTAGATGATATAATCCAATTAACCTTCTGATCATCCAGATTCTCCCAAATTTTCCTGACTGATTGAGCTAAATTTGTATTAATCATACAGGACGATCGGCCGATCATTTTGGATAATAAAGTTAGTTTATTGAAATTAAGAGCAAATTTGAAGCTCTTCTATATAAGACCTCTTATTTTACCTAAGAGTGTATCTTTTGCCACTATCCCAACCTGAGAGAGTAAAGAGGAGAGGGAGAGAGGATCTTGTGAGGGAGAGTTTATTAGGGGTTTCACAAAGGTTATTCCAAGCAAGGATTCAAATCATCTTCTTCAGTCATCATGCCTGGTTCCTTGGAGGTTCAAGAGAGGTCTACTTCAATAGCTGATCAAGGTTCTCTGCCTGCTTTAGGAGGAAGCAAAAGGAGTTAGGTTCTCTTCTTGCTTTAGGAGGAAGTTGTGGACCTCCGAAGGAGCACCGCTCGCGGGGGTTCGAATGCAGAGAGTACGGCCGTACTATCCCGTAGGAAAAAACGATCGTAGGCCTCTACGCTCGACACGAACGAGTCGATGGGAGGGCAGATTGGATCGCGCATACGACTGACCATTGGGGATAGATGCTGTTGCCAACACACCCCGATGGGTAGCAATATACACGACCTAGTCACGGGTTTCCCCCACCCGATACGAGAGATCGAGTGGGGTAAAGTAGATTGCGGGGCCAAGTTTCCCACGGGCGCAAGCCCCCGTGGTTAATTACATCCCGGGCCGGAGCCCGAGAAGACTCTCGATTAAGGATCATACATTATCTTTTCCAAATTGGGATTAGCATAAGGGTATAGACTAGAAAATCCTACTCAAAGGAAAGAAAGGTCTCAAAAAGGCTCAGTCAACATGCGTGGCTCATACCAGCATCTGGAGGCTCTAGGGTACTAAACAAAAACTGAAGAAAATAAATCAAGCACTCGATCACATGCGTGAGAGAAGAGATGGAGGTGGCGTCATCCTGTGACGCGGATAAGTAGGATTTAGGGTCCCTGAAAAGAAGGGACCTACCTACCATTTAAGGCATACTATGAGACCGAATGTAGTTGCCTCGAATCCTAAATCTAGTTTGAACTTAGTGTTCGACACACACTAAGACCAGTGTCCTAGCTAATGCGATGCAAAACCTGGACTTACCCCGGCCTGGATTGGGGGAGCCAGCTAACCACCTAATCGCTTTAAAACCATGCTGTCAAGTCATTTATGATAGATGGGTGGGTGGTACAGTTCTTTTGAAATAGGACCGACATCTAGAGAATTTCCTAAGTGGTCCTAGACTTATGTGGGTCAGATGCTCCTAGCTAATGCAATTAAATTTTAATTAAATTGATTTCTAATGCAATGCATGCTAGTTGAAATGTCAGCTCATGAATGCTATAGAACTTTAAAACAGGCTTATAGAAAATAATTTTTTTGAAAAGACTGGGGTCTCCCTAGGTCCGGCACTTCATCCTCATAGGCCAGATTATCCGGACTCAACCCGCAGGCAGGGAGATGTCTTATAGCAAGGAAAGAAGATGCAGTAATATGCATGCGACCCCGGACGGTTCCGGCAATTCCCTAGATTCGTTAAGTTTCTATATTATTTAAAACTTAAAATTTTAAAGATTAGTTATGAGTAGAAAAATTTTATAATCCTTAGAGAGCCTAACAAAAATCCAGGCGAAAACAAAATCGACATGCAAGAAAGAAACCTAAGAAAAGCAGGCAATTTCTACTGCACAATCAGGTAAACACATCAATATAAATCAAACTAATCAAGTAAATGTCCATAGGCCAACTGCCCTTTAAATTACAACCCAGGGTATGCAGAAAAGTAAAGTGGCCGGGCACCACTGCCAACAACCCGGATTTCTAAGCCTATGACAGACGCCAACAACTTTGAGTGGGATATTGGGTCTTCAAATCTTTAGTCTTCTGGATATCTTCTCCTTGGACTTCTTGGATCTCTCCTCCTTGGACTCCTTGGATCTCTCCTCCTTAGACTCCTTGGATCCGTCTTGGCTTGAATATCCAAACGAAGAGACAATTCCCCCAGTATGGGGGTATTGCCTTTTCTCTTTGGATATCTAAAGCCATCCAGCTCGATCTTCCAAATGGAAGAAGACTCTCCCCTTAGGGATGCCTTCTTCTTTTGGAATCTGAGCTGGATAAGAATATCCCGACTCAGAAGTTGTTTTCACAACTCTTAACAATTATTACAAATAAATTTATATTTATGAAAAGCAGTAAATTCTAAAGCCCTGCAAGGTTATCCTAATAAAAATTCCAAGCAGTTTATATTAAAATGAAAGTGCTAACACCATTGACCCTGTGCCAAGCCATGCTCTTAATTTTGAGGGCTAAGTAGCTCCATCTGTAGCAGTTATAATAATTTAATAATTTTAGCCCTCATTTCATTTTAGGGGGAGCTGAGCAAGTGCCTGCATGAAACATTATCAGAAATTATAACATTGCTCCCCCCTTTTTCATCAGCTTGAGCATGGCCACCTGCACGGAAGAACAGTATATATATAGCGCTCCTAACCTATGGGTAAGTCTACCGATCACATCACAGAGTACAGAAAAAGTAAGCAAACACACCAACAATTTCAAACAGCATGCAATGAAATCCACTGAAAGCTCCGGCACACAGCAGAAAAGTAAAACCCAGCGGCCTAACCTAAGTCTAGAAGTAGTGCCCTAGCAAACAATTCTATGTGTGTGTAAGGCTAGTGTGTTTTGGATAAGTCCTAAGCAGGGTAGTTAGTTAAAGTTATCTATAGTTTATATTTGTTGGGAGTCTGAAGAGTATATTTTTAGTTGAAATTCAGATATTAGTGAATTAGGGTCCATTTTAATTATTTCAGTTTGTTGATGAGTTTTAAGAACTTAGGACAATGATATTTGAAGTTTCAATTGCATTAGTCAATTTTGGAAAGTTCCGGGTCCTCCTAGGTATTAAGCTAAGGGTCCCAAAAAGTTCACTATGGGAAATAGGCTAGGTCTGGGATTCCTAACACCTTAGGAAACTACTAGACCTTAATACGAGTAGTTAGACAGGTAGTATACTGAAATCGGAGTTTTCTAGGCAAAGTTATGAATTTTCTAAGTTTCGGGCCCTATCCTACAGACTAGGGTTGACCAAAAAGTTGACTTTCTAATCTAGGTCAGTTTCTGGAAATCTAAAATTTTTAATAAATACTAGACCCTAATTGGAGTCTAATGCAAGTGAGTTTACCTAATTTGGAATTTTCTACAATTAGTTATGAGTTTTCTAAGATCGGGTAATTAATGGGAATTTCTAAATTAACTAAGGAAGGGCCTTTTTTACTGTTTTGCTCCAAACAAGCTCCAAACTGATTGGAATCACTCCCAATGGTCAAGGATGCCCTAAGAAAGTGATCCCAAATGTTTGGGGAAAATTTGGGATTTTAAATAATTTTTAATGATTTATTAGGGGCAAAACGGTAATTTCCACATATGGTCAAATTAGGGGTCAACCTGAGGTCAAACTAGGGAGCCCTATTTATCTAAGGTCAAGGGTCAGATTTTGGTCAGTTCAAGGTATTACGGGTAATTTTCTGAACTAATATGTATTTATTGTATTTTCCGGAAGGTCTCGGGGCCTTAATTAACCAGTTAATTAGGGTTAGTTAGCTAAGGGCTTTAAAAGCTCCTAAAAATTCCTAGAAAATTCAGAGATGTTTCAGATGTCACTAAATTTAAGTGTGGAGGTTTTCATGTCAATCAGGGATCCATCCTAGCTCCTAGAAAACTTCTAAGTTCGCTAGACGAGTCCTTAATTATTGTCCTTGGGGTGTCACTACGTTATATGGGTTTGAATCGAAGTTTTAGCTAACCCTCAAGGTAATAAATGCATGGGAGTACAAAAATGAAATAAACACACCATGTCCTTAGATCTAGGAGAGCCTAGGCTAAGTGCTCGTGGTGCAATCCTATACATGCAATCTACGAAAAATAAAAAGACAGACACCTAAAGGAAGGATTAGTGAATGATTGGGACTCAACCATTCACTAACCCAATCCCCCATGATTGCTCTTCACACATAAGATCCATGTCTAAAATTTCATACGATAGCAGGTCTCCCAAAGTTAGGATTTAGGTATAAGTAGCTTTAAAAATAATTTAAAAAATACTTGTAGATATAAATATATTTTTTTGGAAAATAAAATAATTGAAAATAATTCAATTCATAATACATAAGTATAGGGAAACCCGCTGACCACCAAATCGAGGTTTCAAAATAGTTTGAAAATATATATATATATATATATATATATATATATATTTTTAATTTTAAAATAATAATAGTAATAAATATTTAATTAGATAAAAAAAATACTTAAAATAACAATTTAAAATAGAACTCTTATCCAAACAACAAGAGTTATGTCCTAAAAATAATTTTAAAATAAAGTAGGCAATTTTCTGAAAAATTCAAGGGGTTATACGTCAAAATCCGATCTAAAACGAATTAGATACGGATTTTACAAGTTTAAAAATAATAAAGTAATATTTTAAAATACAGCAGTTTTACTGTTTTTGAAATAACAGAAAATATAAATAGAATTTTTATCTGAAAATAGTTTTAAACAATGCAGAATTCAAAATACATTCAAAACAAGGTGCTGTGCGTTGACAGCAGGCTTAAAACGACAAAGTTATGTAATTTCAAAGTTTTCTGTCACACTAGATTGTACTGTACGAAATAAATTCGTACAGTACGATGAACAGAAAGATAAAACACAGAAAAAAAAAGTGTTTTTATTCTTTCTTATTATAACAGATCGTACTGTACGAAAAAAATTCGTACAGTACGACTATATCGTACGGTACGAACCATTTCGTACAGTACGATGAACAGAAACTTCATCTTCCTCTGCGCATGCACAGGGAACCGAAACCCTAAAAAGAAAATCGTCTCGTTCTCTCGATTGGATGGACAAAATTGCACGAAATTTTAAACACGTACTCTAGGGATGAGCAGAAATCATGGGGGAGATTTGATTTGGATTAAAACGAGCTTTTCAAAAAGCTATTTAGATCTATGGGGTGTAGGCTATTCTAAGAGTTTTAAGGAGATTTCACCGTGGGATCTCTGAGATTTTGACACGGTTGAGCTTGTAGACTGTCCTCGTAAGTTTCTCCTCTTGAATCCTTGATCAAACGAGCTCCGGATCGAGTGGATCGAAACTTTGACCGTCCAAGCCTTCGGGTCGCCGGGATCTCGCCGCCGGCGAGCGCTTTCCGTCGGGATCTACTTGGGAAGTGCAGAGGAGGGTTCTCTCAAGCTCTCCACAAAAAATCTCGGGCTTAGGGGGAATAGATTGCAAGATCCTTTAATTGAAACCCTAAAATCACTATTTAAAGACTTGAATTGAATCTCAACGGCCACGATTCGATCCATCGTCCCTCACCAGGCTAGATCAAGTGATTTGGGCGGGATTTTGAGTTTTAAAATGTTTGGAGGCATTAATCCCATTAATTAGCCTTTAATTCCAATTAAATGGGCTAACTTTGACCAATTTAGGACTTAGGTTGACCAAGTCAATGGCTGACCTGGTCAACCCAGTCAAAGAGGTCAAGGGGCAAGTGGGATCAAGCCATGAATAGGTTTAGATTTGATTGAAATTGATTTGGGCCTCTAATGGGCTAGGTGGTCAACCTTGGTTGACTTGGTCAACCGGGTTGACCCAGGGTTAAAGCCCGGGTCCAGCAGGCTCGACCCGACCTACTGAACATATTGGAGGGGGTTCAGGGGTCTAACTTGGTCAATTTGACCAAGTCAACTGTTCGATCCCGATTCTGGGCAAAATTGAGGTCAACAGAAGTAAAAGGAGTTGGGTTCTCTGCCTGCTTCTGGAGGAAGCAAAAGGAGTTGGGTTCTCTTCCTGCTTCAAGAGGAAGCAAAAGAAGTTTTTTTCTCTGCCTCATTAGGGTTGGTGGAAAGGAGTCTTTATACGATATTCTCTGCCTTACTGTGGGGGAAAAAAGAGAGACACCGAGTCTAGTGTAATACTCGAAGGAGAGGCTTCCTGGAGTAGATGTAGGTCAACTTAACCGAACCATTATAAAATATGGTGTGTTCTTTCTTATTATTCTTCAGCATTTTATTTCTTATAGTGAATCTTGGTTTGGTTGTGTTTGTGTTTTTGTTTGGAGAATTTTTTTAAATACCTATTCACCCCCCCCCCCCCCCCTTGGTTAGTCTTGGGACTAGTTCATAAGGGTCTAACATCCCTAACAGACTTTCAAGTGGTATCAGAGCACTTTCAAAACTAAGACCTCAAGAGCTCAGATATTTTCTTCTTTATTTAGAAATTATAAAAGGGTTGCATTGAGAATTAAAATGTGGCTCGTACTCACTATGAAAAGTTTAATACTAATATTCTAGCATGAATGCTCTGCGATATAGATCAATAATTAAGTAATCTGATATTTAGTGCACTTGATTTTTATGTTTAGAATATGGGAGACAAAACTTTCTATCAGAGATGAAGCTAGGTAGTTGAAAGACTGTCTTGATGAAAAAAATCACCGCATTAATGAACTCATCTATTAATGTCTTTCATCCATATGCCAGTTGGTTATATAAAGAATTTAGCATTCATATAATGAAGATATTAGATATTACATTAATATTGTTAATGTAAAAAAGATTGAATTTAAATTATTTGTAAATTGAATTATGTAATTTCATATAGGTCCCATATCATTGAAAAATCTGACAGCCTCCCAGCATCTCTCCCATTTAGGAGAATTTAAAGGAGTTTTAGCCTACCTGCCAAGTCAAGAAAGACCTACACAGTTAATGTCGGGTGACACCGTAGTTGTAGTCTTCAATCCTACCACACCAAGAAATATGTGCATACAGAGGGTGCCTGTGTGAAAATATCATTTTCTCTGTAGATATTTTTGGTGGATTTACCTACAAAATTCTGACAAAATTGAGCAGCAATATTTGGCGTTTGTGAAACACACATTTTTTGGTAGTTTTGAAGCACTCTTCCCGTGTCACAAATATTCAAGTCTTTTTTTACCTTTACCTATCTTAGAAAAAGAAAATCTAATACCTCTACTATCCTAACTATGTCATAGGGAGGCTATCATTTTATGTGACCAAGCTATTTAAGGCGACTCCCTCACTCTCTCTAATCTTATCTTCCATAGGAGCTTCTCCAACCTTTTCATATATATGCTTAATTCATATCTTGTTTCAAAGATAAAAGCCACTCATGAGCATTCTCATCTCTATAAACACTTAACTTAATGTTATGTTTCTCTTTTATTGACCAATATTTTACACCATAAAGCATTGTAGGTCTCACCACATCTTATAGAATTTTCCCCTGAGTTTGAGGCAAATTTTTTATCACACAATAAGACCAATGTATTCCTCCACTATACCATCAAACTTGAATTCTACTAATAGTATCAATATCAACTCCCTCTCTACTCTTATTAATGAGAAGAATGTCATCATCAAAATGCATGCACATAGTATAATTTATTTTGCCATTAACTCCCTATCTAGTCTTATCAACAAGAAGAATATCATCAACAAAATACATACACCATGGTACAATATCTTGCAAATGTCTACAGAGAAAATTTATGACCAAATAAAAAAGAAACCATTTAACGATATAAGAACTAACTTTGGCTCTAGTGAATAAGGCAATGAATGACAACGACAGAGTGGTGAACATGAAGGCATGGAGGTGGCATTCAGTGGGAGATGACTCACACAAATGGGAGTGAAACAAGAAAGTGCACGAGTGAAATGAGAAGGAAGGCATTCAAAAAAGGAAAATATGACATTTTTTGGCAATATTTCATGCAAATGTTTTGCTAGAAATGCTTCCAAGAACATTTCTGCTGGAAATATTTCATCATGCTTAAGTAAGCTTGCATGTCTTCAGATGAAAGTTCCACCAATAATTTCTAGCATATTTTTTATTGGAAGATAACAATGGTTTTTGTAAAACTAATGAATCTATCAGTGTATTTTTTGCCAAAAAAGCACCGGCTATTTATTCACCAGAAAGCTCGCCGCATAATTATTGGTGTAATATCCTTCAGTTGCACTACCGCTAATACTGATGAATATTTTTCCACCGGTATACATATTTTTTTCTATAGTGGATATAATTCTTCCAATAAAAATCCTAGAGTGTTACAAAATAGTATAAGAGCAATGATTATTAGAAGAATTAAAATATAATAAGAGCTTATGAGCAGAATATAATTATTATTTTCAATTTATAATTAGTTAATTTGAGTTTATAATTTTATTTTGAGCATGCTCTCTCTCCCTCTCTCTCTCTGTATCTTAGACTAATATAGCAATATTGGGGATGATATTTTTTGAAGGGGGTAGATTGCATAACTCAAATACATAAAATATTTTTTCTTAAAAAATATGAAATTTATGAAGTAGAGCGCTTTGGCGCTGATATAGTAAGTGTTATGGAGCTAGGCTGTGAATTATATATATATATATATATATATATATATATATATATATATATATATATATATATATATATATATATATATATATATATATATATATATATATATATATATATATATATATATATATATATATATATATATATATATATATATATATATTCCTGTCTCACCCTACCGACTCCTTCACTTGATTGCTTGGCCAGGAAAAATAAAAAAGTGGGGAAAAAAAGAGAGAAGAGAGGAGAGAGAAAAACCTTTGGGTTATACTTGTTAGCTATTCTTATTACAAATTTTGTTCTACTCATTATAAGTGACAAATCTCTTAATTTTATTTTTAATGATTTTGAATTCTAAACGATTTTATCTCTCCAAAATTTTTCAAAAAATGGATTATCTCCTTATTTCATAATATGTAACCAAACAAATTTGGATATGTTTTAGATTTGATCATTCAGAATGATTTGATATGATTTTATTACATTTTAAATAAAGTATTAAAAATATCAAAAATATAATATATTAACTTTATGTGATATCCTACTTATCCACGTGATTCACTAATAGAAAGTCATAGGAGCTAGAGATTGATTAGGAGTTATAAGGAGTTAAGGTAACTAGTTCACGTGATTCAATAAAAAATGTAAGGAGTACATTAATGTAGAGTTATAAGTGAAGACAACTAGGAGTAATAATTGTAGGAGTAAGATACCATCCTTATGATACACCCATTGAATATCTAAATATTGATACAAACACTACTATGAACATTATACAAATATTGTGATTAATATTAATACTTTTTACTGTCATTAATACTATTTAACATTATTGATAATAATACTAATATTTTTACTAATATAAATATTGTTAACTATTATTGATATTGTGACTGATAATATAATGGATTGAGATATGATAAACTATATAAGGATAAATGATATAGATATTCAGCAAAAAAATTGATGCATATATTTCTTTATATGATTTATAGTATAGTATTCTCTTTTATCTTCTATTGATTTCAACTATAAGTTTTAATTACTTGTTGGGTTATGTGCTTATTACATGATTTTACAAGTTTTTAAGAGCATAAGGATCCTATGATATGAGGCTCTAGATAAGACAAAAATATAATTATGTTTCTTTTTATTATTCATTGGTAAGCTCTGGTTAAATGGTTAAAATAAACAAAAAATGATATAATTCTTCCAATATAAATCCTGGAGTGTGAAAAAAATGGTATCAGACCAATGATTATTAGAAGTATTGTAATATAATTATAGCTTATGAGAAAAATAAAATGTGATTTTTGATTTAAAATCAAATGATTTGAGTTTGATGTTTAGTTTGGAGCATGTTCTCTCTCTCTTTCTCTCTCTCTCTCTCTCTCTCTCTCTCTCTCTCTCTCTCTCTCCTCTCTCTCACTCAATCTCTCTCTCTCTCTCTCTCTCTCTCTCTCTCTCTCTCTCTCTCTCTCTCTCTCTCTCTCTATCTATCTATCTTTGATTTATATAATAATATCAAGGACAATATTTTTTAAAGGTGAAGAGATTATAATAACTCAAATATTTGAAATAAATTTTTCTTTAAAATATAAAATTTTTTGAAATAGAGTACTTTGGCACTGATTGGTAAGCACTACGACTCTAGGCTATATATATATTCTTGTCTCACCCCATCGACTCCCTCACTTGATTGCATGGCTAGTAATAACTTGAAAGAGGGAAAAAAGAGAGAGAGAGAGAAAAAGTCTTTAGATTATATTTATCAACCATTCTTATTACATATATTTTATTTTATTCATTATAAGCAACTAATCTCTTATTTATATTTTCAATTATTTTATTTCTTCTAAATTTATTAAAAATGTATTATCTCCTACTTTTATAAGTTTTCCCCATACATATTTAGATATGTTATAGATTTGATCATTCTAAATAATTTGATATTATTTTGTTACATTTAAAATGAACTACTAAATGATATCAAATATATGATATGATAACTCCACATGATAACCTACTCATTTATAAGATTCACTGAATGAGAGTCATAAGAAGATCGAGATTGACTATAAGTTTTAAAGAGTCGAGGCAACTGATTCACATGATTCAAGAGGAGTTATAAGATATACATTGAATGGGAGTTAGTGTTACAAACATGATCAAAGCACTATGATTTTGATGATAAAAATCATTTTTATATCTATAATAATTTTTTCTCCTATTTCTAAGATATTTTTATTTTATTTTTGTGTATACTAATATATTAGAAAATTAGTCCACTACTCACTTGCAATTTTATTCAGCTCAAGACTAGGTAGACTAGGATTACTATCGGTTCTCATTTTATTTTATATTTTTTTCCTTTCTTGAGTCTTATCATGTAATTTGGTGGATATCTTTACCGAGCAACCTTGTACAGACAGAGGGAGAAAGAGACAAATATATTTTTAGAGAGTTTTTTTAAAGTACATCATATTGTATGACCTTATTTCGTACTATAAAATTTTAATTTATACAATACAATATGTTGTGCGTCAAAACCCTAGTCGCTAGAGGATAAGAAAAATAATAATTATGTGATTATCTTACAATATGATTTGATTTGTATTGTACACCCTAATTAAATTCTTTCTTAGTTCATCCCTCAATATAAGGCAATTAAATCATGGATAATTATTATAACCGATCATACTATATGTTATCCATGTATGACATTATCAGCCCAGAGATCATACCGAATGAAATATATAATGTTTGTATTGATCATATTATATGATATTCATAGTTCTTAACAATCGATAGTGTACAAAGTTGGCCATCCCAAGGGTCCTCCCAAATGAACAAAATAAATTTCTACAATTTGTATTGTATGATATTTGGATTATATTATATGAAATGTTATAATGGTTGAACAGTTCATCTATAGGACCTTATTGGATGAATCTGAATTACACTTATTGTACGGTATGATACATGTATCATATTGTACAAACAAAAGATGGATCTCTTGAAGTCCACTACTTAATGTTTTCTAATACTCCTATAAAAAAAATCTTTGGTTGTTGAGACTTCAGGAGAGAGAGCATTGAGGGAGAGAATATGGAGAGCTTTGTGAGAGAAAAGAGGGAGATTTTATGTGGTAGAAGTTGTTAGGGGATTCACAAGATTGGTCCAAGCAAGAATCTTGCCTAATATCTACAAGCATCTTCCTGGATTCTCAATGGCTCCAGAGAAGAAGTTCTTCAGCAAAGATTGTGGTTCCTTGACAATCATATTGAGGGTGAAAATAGAGTTATGGCTTTCTAACCATCACTAAGAGGGTTAAAATAGAGTTATGGTTCTCTGAACATCACCTAGAGGGTGAAAATAGAGTTAAGGTTCTCTGCCTATAAAAGAGTCAAAATTCTTCGATGCACCGGGGTGTTGAAGCAGCATCTATATAGGCTTCTCCGCCTTTATGTGGTAGCAAAAGAAGAGTCATTACTATTTAGTATAATATTTGGAGAGGGAGCCTCTAAATTGTGGACATAGGTCAGGTTGATCTAACCTCTATAAATTCTAGTGTGTTCATTTTGATTATTTTCTACAATTATATGTGTGGGTAAAAAAATTTGATTTATTTTGTTATTGTGAAATTTACTTATTTTCATATCCGTTGTATTGATTATCGCATGTGAGTTTGAAAAGTTTTTAAAAATTTTCTTTATCACTAAAGAATTTTTTAACATGACCAATTCACACCCCCCCCCCCCCCCCCTCTCGGTTAAGGCTAGTTCTTAAAGGTATAACAACCTTCAAAAATAATGAGTAAGGAGTTTGAGATGACTATGATGGGAGAACTTACATACTTTCTTGGATTTAGTAAAAGGCTAAAGGATGATGAATATTTTTTTAGTTAATCTAACTATATTAAGGATATCCTTAATAAATTTAAAATTGATAAAGCCATGACAATAATCACTCCCATGAGTTCCACTATTTAGTAAGATAAGGATTCAAATGGAAAATATGTGGATCAAAAGAAATACCAAGAAATAATTGGATCACTTCTTAAATTTATGACTAGCAGACCTGATGTTATATTTAGTGTTTGTCTCTATACTATATTTTTGGCTAATCCAAAAGAGTCTAACTTGACTGCTATATAGAGGATCCTTAGATATCTCTTAGGAACCTAAAACTTAGGAATATGATATCCTAGGCATAACACTTCCTTTGAAATCATAGGATATTATGATTTAAATTTTATAGGATGTGGGGTTGATAAGAAAAGCACTTTTGGAACATGTCAATTCATAGGATAGCCCTTAGTTTCCTAATCTAGTAGAAAATAAAACTCAGTTAAAGTGTCCACTACTAAAGCTGAATACATAGCCTTAGAAAGTTATGCGGCCCAAGCTTTTTAGCTAAAGCAATAAATGCTTAATTTAGGATTACCTGCAGACATCATTCAAATCTTATGTGATAACATTAATGCCATCTACATTTTAAAGAATCCAATCCAATACTCCATAACAAAACACATAGTCATAAGACATCATTTCATTAGGGACCATATTATTAAAGCGGGGCTTAGCAACACCATCTATCAACTAGAAATTAACTTGTTGATATCTTTATAAAACCACTAACCTTTAAAACCTTTAACTCCCTAACAACCAGATTAGGTGTAATAGATATTCATGCTTGAAATTGATGCTTTCTAATTCTGATCTTTCTGTGTCTAACTTTTTGATTTTTTTTAATTCATTTATTTTTTTCTGTTTATATGTTATTTTTTATGCTTTTGATTTTCTATTAATTTCTTTTAGCATTTTAAGAATCATATCACTGCACACTTTTGATGTTGATTTTGTTCTCCTTTGACACTTTTGCCTTATTTTTATTTAGAAACATGTAAGCAGTGATTGACTTCTCTAAAATAGTTAAAGGAAGAAACATTGCTAATTGTTTCTCTACCTTTAACTCCTTTAGTAGTGTATTTTATTTCCAAATAAAAATCCATTTCAAATTAAAAATTAGAATTTGAAATAGCAATCTATTTTATCTTCCTACAATAATCTATTTGATATAAATAATATTTCAAGTCAATGAATCTCTTTCAGATTTTCTTAATCAAGTTATTTATATATATCATTCGGATAGGAATCTATTTTGTGGTTTAATCTTTCTTATGTAAGAGAGTGAGTTTATCCTCTATCATATTTAGAAGATAATCTCATAATTAAGAAATTTTTTAAAGATTTGGAAGGAAGCAAGCATTAAAAAATGAAAAGAAGCACAAAATGAGGCAAAAAAACTAAAAAGATATGCAATGACTGTCAAATAATTGCAAGAAGCGTGAAGTGTATAAAAAATCAAAATATGCTTATGTACGTGAAACATTTATAAAGAGGCATAAAATGATCCTATTAAGAGTTAGCTTGCCTTTCCTTCAAATCCTTAAAAATGTAGAGGACTTCTTGTGTCAATTAATATCTACTACACTTGAATTTGAAAATCATGATTTCTGATTGAGTACTTTGCAATGTTATTCTATTAGATATTTTTTTGAAACAAAGTTTAAAAATATCACTTTTCCTATCTAATTTTTGTTTTATTTAGATTTTTATTACAAAAATTTTTAACCTATAAGGAGTACGAGCTAGCATTAAAAAGAAAAATTTTCAAACCTTTCTGAATTTCAGTGGGTCAATTCATTTCTCACTAATTTCTTCTAATGATGAGGTAAATTTATTATTTACTGGAGCAGATCAATTCAAAAAAAAAAATCTCTTTTTGATTATTGTCTTTTGCTTGCTTTTAAGTTTCTATTTTTCCTTCATGCTATTTTTCTCTTTTATGTGATGTCAAAAGGGAAAGAATTATATTATTATTGTTGTTATCCTGTTATTCATTTTTTTAGCATATGATTATCATCTAAGGGGGAGTTTCTAAGAAAGTAACTTTTTGAAAATCCTAAACAACAATGTTTACTTCATAAAAAAAAGGGGAGAGTATTACAAATCTGATCCAAGCACTATAATTTTGGTTATAACAAATATTATTGTGTCTTTTACTATTTTCTCATATTTCTATGATATTTTGTTTTATTTTGTGTATAGTAACATTTCAGGAAATCAGTCAACTGCTCACTTGCAATTCGGATCAGCTCAAAAAGGGATAGACTAGAGTTATAGCCGATTTTTATTTAATTATATATTTTTCCTTTCTTGGGGTGTATCATATAATTGGGTGGATATATTTGTCGAGCAACCTTGCACACATATAGCGGGAGAGAGATAAATATTTTTTAAGAGAGTTTTTTAAGTATATCATAATTTACTATTTTATCTTTGTACTATAAGATTTTATCTTTGTATAGTATGATCTTTGTACTCTTTCCAAACCTTGGCCACTAGAGGTTAAGAAAGATACTAATTATGTCTTAATCATATAATATAATTAGGTTCATGTTGTACGATTATCCATGTATAAAATTTGTCATCCTAAAGATCGTATCGAATGAAATCCATAATTTTTATACTGATCATACTATATGATGTCCATAGTTCTGGATGATTGACAATGTGTGAAGTTGGTCATATCAAGGGTCATCCCAAATGAATAGAAGGAATTTCTATAGTTCGTACCATACAATGTTTAAATCATACTACATAAAATGTTATAAAGGTTAAATAGTTCATCTGCATGACCTTGTTAGATTAGTCTGAGTTACATTGATAGTATGGTACGATATATATATATATCATCTTTGTTTGAATAGAAGATGAATCTCTTAAAAATTAGGATTTCTTGAAGCCCACTACATAAGGTTTTTTAATACTCCTATTAGATAATCTTTGGCTGCTAAAACTTTAGAAGAGAGCCATGAGGGAGAGAGAGGAAAGAGAGCTTTGTGAGAGAAGAGAGAGATTTTATGAAGGAGAAGTTGTGAAGGGATTTACAAAATTGCTTCAAATAAAAATCTTGTCTAATATCAACAAGTGTCTTCTTGGATTCTTTGTGGCTTTGGAGAAGAAGCTCTTCAGCAAAAATTGTGATTCTCTGGCCATCACCTGGAGGGAAAAAATATAGTTGTGGTTCTCTAACCAACACTAGGAGGGTGAAAATAAAGTTTTGGTTCTCTGACCATCACCTAGAGGGTAAAAATAAAGTTGAGATTCTCTGCCTATAAAAGAATCATGCTTCTCTACCTCACCGGGGTGGTGAAATAATATATGTATATGCTTCTCCAAATTATTATGGGAGTAAAAGGATAGTCACTATTGTTTAGTATAATACTTGAAGAGGGAGTCTCCAAAGAGTGGATGTAGGTCAGGTTGACCGAACCACTATAAATTCTTGTGTGTTCATTTTGATTATTATATGTATTTTATCTACTACAATTATATGTGTGACTGAAAAAATCTAATTTATTTCGTTATTGTGAAATTTACTTATTTTTGTATCCACTATATCGATTATTACATGTGGCTTTGAAAAGTTTTTAAAGAATTTATTTTCCACTAATAAATTTTTTAGCATAACCAACTAACCCCCCCCCCCCCCCCCCCCCCCCTTGGTTAGCCTCAGGCCAATTCTTAAAGGTCTAGCAATCTTCATGAACATTCAGTTAGAAGTTTAAGAGTAAGATACCCTTAAGATACACTCATTAAATATTTGAATATTGATACTAACACTTCTACTAATATTGTGTTGATATTGTGAATGACACTAATATTGTTTATTGTCATTAACAATATTTAATATTATTTATCATGATACTAATATTAGTACTATTGACTGTTATTGATATTCTGACAGATAATGCAATGGATTAAGATGCGATGAATTATATGTTGCAATCCATGACCCCTAATTTGAGATTTTGATCATGACAAATAATGTCGTCTGAATTACTATTTATTAAATATCATTTATTTATACTATTGTTTGTGAGTACTAATATTTTAGGGAGATCACAAGTTACTTAGGACAACAAGAAGACTCAAGTTTTGGTAGAATAGGAGTGTGAGTTTATAACATTGTAATTTCTTTATTTATTTTATTTTCTCTTTTCTTAAATCTGACCACAAATTACATGTAAATCTGAGCAACCATGCACACACACAGGGGGAGAGGGTTTTTAAAATGTAGATTTTTCTTCTCTGTTGATCGTACTGTACGAGTTTATGTCGTACTGTATGATCTGATCTGGCTGAAATGTATATCTATGAACAGGTTGAACTGTATGACTACAATCGTACTATACGACGTGTTACCTATCAAAAACCCTAGCCGCCAGATTTAATTTAAGAAAGTTTTATAGACATTCATACTGTACGAAGAGATTTATACAGTACGATTTATTTTGAATACTTACTTAAATTAACCCATAATTAGTGAAATAAATTAAGGATTAATTTCTGATTGGTTATCGTACTGTATGAACCTGTTCATACTATACGATGAACCGAGGCTATTTTTGATTGTCTCGGAGTTCATCCTGGATGGTCCCTTGATTTTGACTATTCATACTATATGAAGTAGGTTGTACTCCTATGATGTATAGATATGAGTTTGGATTATCCCGGCTATCGTTATGTACAAATAGAAGAGTTTTTTGTATCGTACTGTATGAGTTTATATATCATACTATATGAACTTATTCAGAAGTTTTGACCTGTTTGTAAACCTTCATACTAGGATGAAGCTCATTTGTACTAATCATACTGTACGATATGGAATCATATTGTGCGATAGTAACAACTACTTTGAAAAATTTTAGGGTTTTTGGAGCCCATTTTAAGTATCAAAAAGTTATATTTTTCGTGAGTGACTATGAGAGGGGAACATGATTAGAGAGGGAATCATTGAAAGAGAGCTCTTGAGAAGATTTTAGGGTTTGAGAGAGGAAGAAGAGGGTGAGCTTGGTGAGGGAGAAGTAGTATGGGGAGATCACATGATTGCTCCTTACTTGCTGCACTTTATTCCTCCTATGGCCCGAGAAGATCTTGTGGGAGGCTCTCTAAAGGGGAGACTCTTTTACATTCGTGTCCTCTAAGGTACTCTGCCTTCTCCAGGTGGAAGAAAAATGAGAAGGTACTCTGCCTTCTCTAGGAGGGAGAAAAAAGAGAAGGTACCCTGCAGTCGCTAGGAGGGCTACAAAGCACTTGGCACTCCGCCATGCTAGGTTCTTGTATTCCTCCTATGGCCCGAGAAGATCTTGTGGTTGCAAGTGCTTCATCTTGAATAATGGCAAACTTCCCTTAGAAAAATTCGATCCCAAGTCTGATGAGGGTGTCTTCTTAGGATATTCATCTATATGTAAGGCCTATAGAATCTTTAATAAGATAACCCTAGTAGTAGAAGAGTCCACCCATATAGTATTTGACAAATCAGATAAGCCCTCTAAATCTAAAATTGAAGAAGATGAAATAGAGGAAATTCAAGGAGTAAAAACTATGACCATAAGAGAAAGGGTAGAACCTCAAGAAGATTTGCCTAGAGAATGAAGATATTCTTTTAGTCATCCTAAAGAGTTAATTTTAGAAGACCCTTCAAAAAGTGTAAGAACTAGGCATGGACTTAGGAAGGAGGTTAGTAATTAAGCATTCATCTCTATAATAAAACCCATAAGTATGGATCAAGCATAGGAGATGAATTCTGGATCCTAACAATACAAGAAGAACTGAACCAATTCACTAAGAATGATGTTTGGAAGTTAGTCAAGAGACCTACAGAATAAAGTGTAGTTAGAACAAAATGGGTCTTTAAAAATAAGGTGAATGACTCAGGAAGCATAATAATAAATAAAGCCAGAATAGTAGCTAAGGGGAACAACCAAATTGAGGGAATAGTCTTTGAAGAAACCTTTGCCCCAGTTGCTAGACTAGAAGCCATAAGAGTGCTCTTATCTTTTGTTCGCTTCAAGAACTTCAAACTATAACAAATGGATGTAAAGAGTACTTTTCTGAACGGGGTAATCAAGGAGGATTTCTATGTTGAGTAACCCCCCGAATCTGAATGTTCATAATTTCCAAACCATGTATTCAAATTAAAAAGGCACTTTATGGATTAAAGAAAGTACCTAGAGCCTAGTATAAAAGACTTGGCTCATTTTTATTGGATTGAGGATTTGTAAAGGGTAGTGTGGACACTACAATCTTCTTACAAAAGGTTAAAGATGAAATTCTCATTATTCAGATCTATGTGGATGACATCTTATTTGGATCTTCAGATAAATATTTATGTGATGAATTCTTAAAAATAATGAGTAATGAGTTTGAAATGAGCATGATAGGAGAACTAAACTACTTTCTTGGCTTTTGTGTAAAATAAATGGATAACGGAATATTTCTTAGCCAAATAAAGTACATTAAGGATATTTTGAAAAAATATAAAATGGATAATGCTAAACCCATGAACACTCCAATGAGCTCAACAATTTAATTAGATAAAGCTCCGATCGAAAAATCAATAGACCATAACAAATTTAGAGAAATGATTGGATCTCTCCTTTACCTGACTTCTAGTATACCGGACATAATGTTTAGTGTGTGCCTTTATGCTCATTTTCAAGCTGATCCTAAAGAGTCTCACTTAACTACGATTAAGAGAATTCTTAGATATCTACTAGGCACCTCAAACTTAGGAATTTGGTTTCCCAAGCACAACACTTCCTTTGAAATCATAGGGTACTCAGATTCTGATTTTATAGGATATAAGGTAGATAGAAAAAATACCTCTAGTACCTACCAATTCATAAGGCAATCTTTAGTTTTTTCATCTAGTAGGAAGCAAAATTCGGTAGCCCTCTCCATGGTCGAGGTAGAATATATTAAAGTAGGAAGTTGTATTACACAAGTACGATGGTTAAAGCAATAAATTCTTGATCTTGGATTACCTGTACAAACCATCTCAATCATGTGCGACAACACAAGTGCAATTTGCATCTCTAAAAATCCAATTCAACATTCTAGAACAAAACATATAGACATTAGACATCATTTCATAAGAGATCATGTTGCTAAAGGAGATATAGATTTGCATCACATCGCTATAGGAGATTAATTGGCAGACATCTCTACGAAACCACTAGCAATCAACACCTTTAGCACCTTGAGGATATGAATAGGTGTCATAAATATTAATGCATAAAAAAAAAAAAAAAAAAAATCTTCTAAAGTTATTCCTGATCATCACACACCCACCTCCACCTCCATGTGATTAAGATCCTCCTTTTTGAAGTGTATATGTTTGTATTATGTTTTTTCTTAGGGTTATTTATGCCTCCTCTTTTTGGTGATGTCAAAATGGGGAGAAGTCTGTTGTAGTTTGTTGTTTTACTTAGGCTTATGTTCACGTAAGTTGCTTATGTTTACTTATATTTCAATGAAATATATTTTTCCTTTATTTTTTCTTTTTTGTCTATTTTATGATGTTTTTATTAAAAAAATGTCATTCAAATTTTCCTATAACAAATATTATTTGACATCATCAAAAAGGGGGAGATTGTTGCAATCCATGACCCCTAGTTTGAGATTTTGATAATGAAAAATAATATCATATGAATTATTATTTATTGAATATCTTTTATTTCTAGTATTGTCTGTGAGTACTAATATTTCAGGGAGATCATAAGTTACTCAGGACAACAAGAAGACTCAAGTTTGGGTAGAATAGGAGTGTGAGTTTGTAACATTATAATTTTATAATTCATTTATTTTATTTTCTTTTTTCTTGAGTCTAGCCATAAATTATATGTAAATCTGAGCAACCATGTACACACACAGGGGGAGAGGATTTTTAAAATGTAGATTTTTTTCTACTCTGTTGATCGTACTATACAAGTTTATATCGTACTGTACAATCTGATATGGCTGAAACGTATATCTGTGAACAGGTCATACTATACGACTATGGATCTAACTGTACGATGCTTTACCTATCAAAAACCCTAGCCGCCATATTTAACTTAAAAAAGTTTTATAGTCGCTCGTACTATATGATTTATTGTGAATACTTACTTAAATTAACACATAATTAGTGGAATAAATCAAGGATTAATTTATGATTGGTTATCATACTGAACAAACTTGTTCGTACTATACGATGAATCGAGGCTATTTTTTATCATCGCGGAGTTCATCCTGGATGATCCCTTGATTTTGACTATTCATACTGTATGAAGTAGGTCATACCCTATAATGTACAGGGACGAGTTTGATCGTCTTGGCTATCGTCCTGTACAAACAGAAGAGTTTTTTGCATCATAATGTATGAGTTTATATTGCACTGTACGAACTTATTCAGAAGTTTTGACCTGTTTGTAAACCTTCGTACTAGTACGAAGCTTGTTTGTACTAATTGTACTGTACGATATGGAATTGTACTGTACGAAAGTAACAGCTACTTTAAAAAATTTTAGGGTTTTTGGAGCCCAATTTAAGTTTCAAAAAGTTATGTTTTTGTGAGTGACTATGAGAGGGGAATACGATTAGAGAGGGAATCCTTAGGAGAGAGCTCTTGAGAAGATTTTAGGGTTTGAGAGAGGAAGAAGAGGGTGAGCTTAGTGTACGAAAAGTAGTGTGAGGGAGATCACACGGTTGCTTCGTTCTTATTGCACATTATTCCTCCTGTGGCCCGAGAAGATCTTATGGGAGGCTCTCTAAGGGGGAGACTCTTCTACATCCGTGTCCTCTGAGGTACTATACCTTCTCCAGGAGGGAGAAAAATGAGAAGGTACTCTGCCTTCTCCAAGAGGGAGAAAAATAAGAAGGTACGCTACCATCGCCAGGAGGGTGACAAAGCGCTTGGCACTCAGCCACACTGGGTTGGTGAAAGTGAGTCTTGTAAGGGCTTCTCTGCCTTGTCGAGGGGGCAAAAGGAGAACTATAGTTTTGTAGTGAAATTCCCATAGTGGAGGACTCCGGGGAGTGGACGTAGGTCAAGTGACCGAACCACATCTCTGGTGTGATTTTTCCTTTACAGCTTTTATTTTCATTTGCATTTTAATTTCATTATATTTGCTTGGTGATAATTGTGGTAAAAATCATTGTTGCAAATTGTGTTCATGTACTTTCTTCCGCATTAAATTTTTATGGTTAAAATTTAAAAACAAAAAAAAATTATTAGAACTCCTATTTAGGATTTTTAATGCAACAATTTTCACAATTCACTCCCCCCCCCCGCCCCCGCCCCCCTCTTGGTGCATGTAATAATTTCATTATAGACTGATAAATTGATGTAGCTAATCAGTATAAGCATTAAAACATTTATTTTTTATATGATTTATAACATATTATTCTCTTTTATCTTACTTTTATTTTAGTTATAAGATTTTAGTTTCTTGTTAGGCTATGTGCTCATTACATGATTTTATATATTTTTAGAATAGTATAAGGATTCTATGATATGAGGCTTCAAATAAGAAAAAAATGTAGTTATATTTCTTTCTATTGTTCATTGGTAAGCTCTAGTTAAATGTTTAAAATAAAAGAGTGATGTAATTCTTCTAATTTATATCATCGAATGTGACATTAATTATATGGAGTGAAATGCATGATCTTTACTGAATATCAAATCTTGAAGTATATTTTTACTCAGAAGGATCCGAATTTCAGATAAATAAAGTGGTCAGAGTTGATTAAGGATTATAGTTTATCTATTTAGTATCATTCTAGTAAGGTGAATATTATAGAAGATGCTTTTAGTAGGAAGAAGTCATTATGTATTTCTATTTTGTCACTTATTTTTTGTAGACCTTCTCATTTAATATTTGGAGAAGCTAGAGATATAAGTGGTATTCACTTATACAGCTCCAAGTTTGTTAGGTCGGATGATGATTATTCTATATACTCTTTAGGAAAGAATTTAATAAGCTCAAAAATTAGATATAGAGTATCTGACTTTGAGTGGTCAAATTAAGGCTAGAAAAAGACCTGAACTATATCTATCTTATTATAATATTTTTTTGCAAATATAGATTGTGTGTTCCATCGATTGGTGATCTGAGACATGAGATTCTACATGAGACACATTATTCAGGCTAAACTATTCATCTAGGATACAATAAGATGTATGGAGACTTGAAAGGTATATTTGGGTGGCTTGGATTGAAAAAAAGATATAGTAAAATTTATTTTAAAATGTGAGACCTATTAGTTGGTAAAGGTAAAGCATCAAAGATCATACGGTCTTCTACAATTATTACCTATTCCAAAATAGAAGTGAAAAAAGGTGACAATGAATTTTGTTATGGGTTTTCTTAGATCAAGACAAGCGCATGATGCTTTATGGGTTGTTATCGATTGACTAATGAAGTCAGCACATTTCATTCTGATTCTATAGATTGATCTAGTTAATTATTAAGTATAGTTATATGTCCATGATATTATCATATAACATGGTGTCCGAAGGTGATTATATCTGATCGTGGTGGTCGATTTAGCTCTAATTTGTGGAGAGGTATTCAATAAGGACTAGGTATAAAATTATAATTAAGTATGACTTTCCATCATTAGACAAATGAAAAATCCAAAAGGACTATTCAGGAGTTGGATGATTTTTGTGACTATATATTCTAGATTTTTATGGTAGTTGGGAGTATTATATTCTTTTTATAGAATTTGCATATAACAAAAAATTTTAATCTTGGTATGCCTCCTTAAGAAGTCCTATACGGTAGGAAGTTTAGAACCCCTTTAACTTTAATAGAGGTGGTGGATAGACATGTGATAGGATTAGCTTTTGTGAATCAGACTTCATCAAAGATTCATTTGATTAGAGAAAGATTGAGAGCTGCACATGATAGGCAAAAGATTATGATAAAAAATATAGGTTGGAGGAATAAGAGGTTGGCAATTTTATTTATATAAAAATCTGCACTATAAAAGGTGTCAGTAGATTTGACAGAATTAGCAAATTGAGTTTAAGGTATATTGAGCATTTTAAGGTGATTGTAGTTCTTCTTAGAGGTTGTTGTTGCTTGATTATATGTCATATATACATAATATATTTCATAATTTTTTTTGAAGAAGTGGGTATCTAATTTTGGGAAGAGGTTATTTGATGACAATGTTGAGGTTCATCCGAACTTACACTATAAAAAAGTGCCAAATAATATTTAGGCGTATGATGTAAGAAAATTAAGAAGTAAACATATTTTTATGGTTAAGATATGGTGGAAGAGTGGGATTGCTAGAGATGCTACTTGGGAGAAATAATCTAATATGAGATAGCAATATCCAGAAAAAATTTTAATTTGGAAATGTCGAATATGATATTTTTCTAAGGGGAGAGTTGTAAGACTTCCAGGATCAAATTTCAACTCATATTAGTTGAACTGATTAAAAAATGGTAAATCTTTATATTTTTTAGTCTTGAACTCATTTGTATATCTTTGGGAGAATTTTTAAGTATGAAAAAGATTATGTGATTTCTAGAATGAGTAAGTAGTGTTTATTATGAATTTCAAAAAAAAAAAAAAAGAAATATTTCCATTTGAGCTTCTTAGTGTTGTATGTTCAAGTGCCTTAGTGTTGCTACAGTACAGGCGACAAATAGTGGAATTACAACTCTTTCGGGTCTAGAATTTGAGTTTTGAGAAAGAGTTACAATGCTAGGCCATTAACAACATTTTAAATTAAAATAATTTTTCTATTCCATTGCATTTGATCAAGCAGTCGATTGAAGTAGGAGAGAGAAAGAGAAGGTTTTGGAGAGGAAGAAGAAGGATTTTGAGTCGCTTTGGGCAATTTTTAGCCATTGAGCTAGTTGGAAAAGTTTTCTTCCTTGGGGTGGGTATCTTTTTGCCTATCTTAAATTTTGATAATTTGATATTTTTGGGATTTATACGATAAAATTTATATTTCTTTTACTAAAAAATTAAGGATAAATTTATATTATTAGAACTTTCATTGCATAACTTCTTGTATATTGTAAGGCTCAAAATTAATATTTTTTATCGAATAAAAATAATCGAGATCATGTAAAATTGTGCCTTGGTATGATTATAGTCTTATAATAATGTTTTGTACAATCTCTGATAATTTAGTTATGTTTGAAAGTTATCCATTTTTACATAGTAGTATTTCTATTTCCTATCATTATGGCATTTTGGTAATTTATAAATTGGGTCTAATTAAGCTTTAATTAATAAAACACATAAAAAATGCGTATGATGGTTAAAAGAATGTGAGAGGATGTGTTGTGATGTTAAGCTGACACTAGTGGACGACCTACATACGATTTAGTTATATTGGCACTAGTGGGCGACCAAGGTGTGATTATGTTATGCTGACGTTAGTGAGTAACTAAAGTATGATTCAATTATATTGGGTCCTATGGGTTATCAAGATGAGATTCTATTATGCAGGCACCAGCAGTAGACTGATGTGGGATTTTATTATGTCGGGGCTTGAAAGCTATTAAGGTGGGATTCTATTATGTCTCAGCTTGCGGGCTACCAACATTGGATTTTTGTTAACAAAGTAATATATATATATATATATATATATATATATATATATATATATATATATATATATATATATATATCTTATGTATATAATAGAAAATATATATATATATCTTTGGAAAATTTGCTGAGATCCATTCTGATAAAATTATTATCTGTTTATAATTCATTTGGTTTTAATACAGCTTTCAAAATTATTTAAATGCTTATATGAAGTTTAGTTTAAGCTTCTTCTTCACTTTTAGTTTTATTTTTTTGTACAATTCTTTAGTTTATTTTACAGCATAATATTTAAATTTTTCCTTTGGTTTTAGTTATTAATTTATGCTTTAGTCTTCAATAGCTTATTGAGCTGTGTTGGCTCATTCCTACTTCTGCTTCCATTTTTTCAGGCCAGGGGAAGGGTAAGGTGCAAGCTGAGTAATTGTGGATATTGGGCTCTAATTTGTGCTATAAGTATATTTTTGTTAGTTGATTTTTGCAAGATTGGCCTTTATTTGTTTTGTTGGTTATTGCCAAGCGCTATTGTAGATGTATTTTTGGATGATATATAGAAAATCATTTTTTTTAGATTTAGTAGTCTTCCACTTTATATTGTATTCAATAGTGACTCTATGTTGTATATAAATTAGAATATTTTATTTAAGTACATCTCCAATCAGATCTTGGGGTCAAGCTTGTCATAATCAAGCATTATATGACCTCGTGATATCTAGTCATATCAGGTCATGTTGTGACAATAAGTTTGTAATTTTACAGAGATAATTGATAGATACTTTATATCCCCTTGTTTTTAGTTTATTAAAATTGTGATTAGTGTTACACGTTGCGACCACAGGAGATCAGTGGATGAATGACACTTTAGTCACTTATATTAGGAAAGAAACATTAGATTGCATTAATAATGAAGTTATTATTTATATTTTTCAGAATGTGAGGAGTATATGTTATAAATTATAAATATTTTTCATCTTATATTTAATATTTTGCCTTCTAAAAATAATAAATTCAACAAAAAGATATTTTAAAATTGGTAATGCCAATCCCAAGAAAGGATGAAAAAGTTGAGGGATGTTTTTAAAAAATTAAGTTGGTTCCCCTTTAAGAAATTTTTGGGTTCGCCATTATTGACAAGCCAAAGAGCCAATGAGCTAAGCCGAGTTTGTACTCAAGCTAGTATAATATATGAGCCATAATTTAGGGAAATTAAACAGAATTCGTCATGTCACCTAGTATACAGTGGTTCAAAACACTAGTACACATCTAAAAAGTGATGTAGCGTATCCTGATTTGCCTCTAGACGTCATCCTGTAATCACTTAGAATAATTTCTCCATAATTTAAGCTTGAACTCAAATTTGTAGCTCAATAAGCTCGTTAACTAGCTGAGTTCAAGCTAGCTCACTTACACCCTTACTTAAAATGTTGAAACTATTTCCTAGCCAATATCATTGTATGTTAGATGGGCTAGTTATATTCATTCACTATCAGCTTGTCGATATGATGGTAGAATTACCTAATTTCTCTTCACAATAAATTCTCTAAAAACTATATTAAAATTAAAAATATTATAATCTTAATTAACTAAGAAAAGAATTGATTAAATTTGACTTAAATAAACTCAACATCTATAAAAAAAAAATAAACTATAAAAAAATAAGACCATGTTTCTTAAATTTTGCAAATTATTTATTTAGGAGATTATGACTTGGTTCGGGATCTCTTTCCAATTTTTTTTTAAAGTTTAATTTTTGTCCCAAATGAATCTTGTCTTGTTAGCGACGAATTATTATATCCGGTAACTGGATGTTCGGACACCCAATACAGACGTGTCACGTCATCCAAATACACTGGACCCAGGCGTATTTGGGTGATGTGGCACGTTGGATTGATGTCCGGATGAATCCGATCACCGGACATAATAATTTTCCCCCGTTAGGAGCATTTTGATAAAAAAAATAATTTAGAAATAATTTTTCTTAAATATTTTGTTAGATATGTATTGCACAAAGGTTCCGCTACTTAGCCGTCAGCTCTCCCTGTCCTTCGCTGCATCGATGCTAACTCAAACGTCAAAGCCCTAAACCTAGCGTTGTCACCGTGGCTAAGAGAAGAAATGGCCTCACTCCTGAGATTGGCGGGGCACCGCCTCATTTCGCGGAGCCCGTCATCAATTTCCCAACTTCGGTGCTATTCCCTGCCGGCGAAGATTTACGATTCCGGGGCAGAGGAGCTTGAGATGATCGACCAGAGAAAGCTCCCAGCCGATTACAATCCCTCCAATTTTGATCCCACAGAGCACCGCACCCCGCCGTCCGATCGCGTATGGCGCCTTGTTGACGAGGTCTCTTCCCTCACACTCGCAGAGGTCGCTGAGCTCTCTTCCATCCTCATGCGGAAGGCGGCCTTGAGTGAGCCTCCCGTCATCGGTGTCATGAAGCCCGGCGCTACTTTACCTGGTGCTGTCTCTGCTGGTTTGGGGGCGGAGGCTGCCGTGAAGGAAGAAGAGAAGCCAGAGAAGACGGTATTTGAGCTAAAGCTGGAATCTTTTGAGGCGGCATCCAAGATCAAGGTTATCAAGGAGGTGAGGGCGTTTACGGACTTAGGTTTGAAGGAGGCCAAGGAATTAGTGGAGAAGAGTCCATCAGTGATAAAGAGTGGAGTGTCCAAGGAAGAGGCGGAACAGATTATTGAGAAAATGAAAGCTGCGGGAGCTAAGGTCATCATGTTGTGACGAGGTGGGATCAGGAGAGTTCAAAGGTATTCAACCCTTTTATATTGGTTGTGATATACGAGTTTCATGATTTCTTGTTGACGGATAATTATAATCTAAGTGCTAAGTCCCTCCTTTCTAATATGTTTGATCTACAGTAAGATTTGAAGTAAGAACACCAAATTAGTTATAGTTCAGTTCTTGCTACCTTCGACAAGTTTGTTTGTGAAGGTTCAGTCATCCAGCATCCTGGTTTTTTTTTTCTCACTCAGGGAAGAAAATTTTCATCGTTTGAGAAGGAGCAGTTCATTGAGGGGGCACTCTTTAATTGTAAGAACTGATCGATTTTTTTAATAAAAATAAAATTGGGGATGGCTCACAGGCATTTGGTTTTATGTGGGTTGATGAGCTTTCAACATTTTCTATTTGGGTAAGAAACATCTGTGTTGGAGGAAATCAGATTATTGAAAATCCCATAGGGCTTGTATATGTTCTTTTGCTTACAATTTCCAAAGAATTTTCCTTTTACCTATTTTTTAGAAGGTGGTTATTCTCCTTGATTTGAACCTTGTGCATGCTGAATTTATTCTTTCAAGTGCTGAGGGATAATATTGTTATGATAGGCCATTTTAAATTCATTTGATTGAATTTTACATTTTATTGTATTGTTGGTACTTTCAAACTTGGCTTGGTGGAAATTATGTATGCCTCCCTGTTTCATGTTAATTTACATAATCTCCTTATTCTTTTATAAGCTAAGATATGAGAGTTAATTTATAGGGTGACTTGAAGATAGTAGAGTTGGGTGGGGTAGATTCTAGTCTTCTGCTCAGAATTTTATGTCTGCCAAGTTTTACACACTGTATTGTTTTGAAATCATTAAAAGCCAGAAGGTTTACGGTTTTTTTTTTGTAGCAACTTTGTTAATGCATTGCAATGTCTATCTTAATGTTTCTGTGTTTATTAAACACACACCCTCTGAATATTTCCAAGGATTGGAGTATAAATTCACCCAAATATTGGAATTGTGTGGTATGATTTAAGATGATTCTTCAAATTAATGATTAAGGTGTATGAAAATGTGATATGTCAGTGAATTTATATAGGGAAGTCCTATTGTATTTGACCGAATGAATTATTTCTATTATAATTAGTGAATTTATATAGGGAAGTCCTATTGTATTTGGCCGAATGAATTATTTCTATTACAACATGTGGAATTTTTTTGGATATTTTTAGTACAGTTAGATTATAAGGATATTTTTAATAATTAGCACTTGACTCGATGGTATTATCTCCATTGATCCAAAGTGTGGTCAGGATTCATCTCTTACACACACACACACAAGAACCCACTGATCTAAGGTTATCATCAAGCGATGAAACAAGAATCCTTATAGAAGATGAGAACATTGCCACTTTCGTGCTTTCAACATTCTACCCAATTAGACATTGATATTATAATTTTCAAATACAGGATCAAAACCATCCATTCTCTTCAACATTCTTATCATCATTAGATTTATGCCAAACCTTTGAAGTCGGCATTATTAAACCTCTTTTTTTTTTTATTTGTTCTTATTGAATAATGTTTAAGGTATTAAACTTATTCTTCACAAATTATTTTGAATACCTTTTATCCATGTAACCTTAAGTCCATCCTATTTGCCTTATTATTCCTCTCATACTAATTTTATCAACTCATTCAATAGGGACATCTTTTGCCATTCGTTATACATGTTTAAACCACTTAAATACAATTTCTATTATCTTATTTTAAATAGCTGCCACTCTAAATTTTCTTTTAATATAATCATTCTTTAATTTTTTTTAGTTTTAGTATAAATTCATCTTAACATTTTCATTTTTATCATACTAAATTTAGATACAAATTGCTTTTCTTAGCTCAACATTCAGGTCCATATAATACATCAGCTGGATTGTAATTTTATAAAATTTATCTTTATGTCTTATTAATATCTTCTTATCAGATGAAACTCTGAAGCACTTTTTCATTTTAACCATCTAACATTAACTCTAAAAGTTATATCCTTCTCTGCACCTTACCTTCTAAATATATTGAATGGTAATTTTTATCAACAACAACAACAACAATAAGTCTTTATCCGATTATGTGGGATCAGCTACATGAATCATTTTTCTCCATGGTGTTCTATTAAGAGTCAAATTCTTATATAAATTTAATAAATAAAGATCATTTCTAAATATATTGAATGGTAATTTTTATCATCATTCTTACTAAACTTATATATTATATAATCAGGCCTTGTTCTACTAATTTTGAAGCGTCTATCATAATTTCACTTATTCTAGTGAGTGTCTTACTCATTAAAACTATATTATCTGCAAGAAATAATGACTAAGACGTCTAGCTTTGGATATTTTTAATTAATATTTTCATATCCAATATAAAAAGATATGGACTCAATGTTGATTTTTGAAGTAAATCTATTGTAATTGAAAACTCTTGGGTTACTGTATAATTACTTATAATACTAGTTAGTGCTCCATCATACAATATCACTCTTTCTTACGTTAAAACACACCAAATCAATTTTCGTGATACTCGATCATATGCCTCCTCAAGATCAATAAAATCATAAGAAAAATCCTTTCTTTATTCATAAATATTAGTACTTTTAATATGTATAAACAATACTTATTATATAACAAAAATATGCGTAATGCACATAAAATACCAATAATGACTTACCCGCAATTTCTCCTCCTTTCTCTTTTTCATGCATTTTCAGACACATGAGCATAGGAATATCAATGCTTTCAACGTGTATAAACAATATCTAACATGTCATAGAGCTATATAAAATTTCACATGTACAACAAAAAATAGGGTTTCACAAGGGTAAACTAATACACACGTTTTGCAATTGCAAATCATGAGACTATTCACATGCAATATCCACAACTTTTGAAACTTTTATTTTTCTATTGTAATGTCTATTAATCTCAATACGCTCATTAAAATGCCTGAAATGTCATGTAATCAGAATACCTAGCGAAAATTTAATTTATACATATTAATATATCCAAAATATTTTATTCTACAACATACTAAAAGTTATATGATAAAACTATTTCCAATATTTATAAATTTGAGTTTGTGTGGAATCTAACTAAATAAAAAAACAACCAAAATTTCATACAAGAGCTAAAAAATTAAAATATGAAATAGGACAACGATAAACCACCTCAATATGAATAACATTCTCAATTATATTGATGGATGAAATCGGCTCTAAGACCTCCGAGCCTAGCTTCTCTCAACATTCTTTTTCTCTTATCCTCTTCTCCTCTTCTCCTCTTCTCCCAATGAAGGAAACCAATGAAAAGAAAATAATACATATTTATATAAAATATTTTACCTAGCATCACGACACCATATCTTCAGCGTCGTAACACACCCAGGGGCTAGATTTTGGTATTTAAATAAAGAGATTTACGTCGCAGTGCCAATACGACAGGGCCGCGGTGCCACCAAGAGGTGCTTCCCACTCATTAATTTTTTTTAAAATAGAGAAATTAGCATATTCCACATGACAATGTCTAAGGGCCAACACTTTAATGATATAGCGCCCTTCTGTGCCATTTTGAACTTATTAAAATTTTCTTCTAAATTCAACTAGAAAAATTAATACATCATTGATAATTCACAGAGAATCAATAAATATCACTTAAACATACAAGTTTTACTATATTTGAATTAAGTCACTACACATTGTAAAAGTGCTCGCGCAATCATTACATCCTCCCATCCTTAGAATAGCATTGTCCACGACATTCACTACTAAATAGTAATCAAAAGAGGTATGGATAGAGTAATCTCATCTTAGTCTCTTTCTCCCATGTGGCCTCCCAATCTAAATGTTGACCCCTAAAATATATCTAATGGTCAAGATAAAGGCATTTACGCTCCGTTCTAGGGTTTCCTTCTAAACCCTAGATTGCTTCCTTTTGCGCTGCCTTCTCCGGCCAGGGGGCTTCCTCCCCTATGGCCGCTTCCGTTTTCCCGCCTCTATCATCCCCCGCTACTTCATCGCCCACTCGCTCCTCTGTTCTTCCCCTCTGGATATCCACTAATTTTTCACACTCGCTCTCTTTCGTCCCTACCAATAACTTTACTGCCAACTTCACCACAGACCAATTTGTTGCTGGAGCTCCGGAATGGGCTTTATCGCTGGTAGGATACTCCATCGGGAAGCGGCCTTTCTACGAAGCTCTTCTAGCGACGATCAAAAAGACTTGGCAGCTCAAAGGTGAACTGTCTCTCCTCACCATGGATGATGGGTTCTTTTTGCTAAAGTTCACTGCCCTTGAAGACTACGAGCATGCTTGGATAGGGGGCCCCTGGTTTTTCTTTGGGAAGCCGTTCATTTTGCAGAAATGGAGTCCTGACTTCGTTCCCAAGCGTGAGGAATTTCCTTCCATACCTCTCTGGTTTAAAATCTTAAACTTGCCGCTCTCTCTTTGGACACCGGAAAGTATTTCTAAACTTGCTAGTTGCATTGGTATTCCTATAGCAGTAGATGCTCTTACTGCGGCAAAAACACGCCTCACTTTTGCGCGTGTATGTGTGCAAGTTACTAGCTCTTCCCCTTTACCTGAAGAAATCTTCTATTCTGTTGATGGCAAAGTCACTCCGCTTCGTGTGGCCTATGATTGGAAACCCGAACATTGCTCACAGTGCGGTTCTATTATGCACCCTCCCACGCTCTGCCCAAAAGACCCCATTTCAAAACCTCCTGTCATCACCCAGCCCAGGGGACGAAGCTCCAGTCGGAAGCCTAGACCTTCTCCTCCGCCCAGACTCACTATACCCAAGCCCACTCAGCCACTTAAGGTGAACAGCTCGGTCACCACTCTCATCCCTACCCAAATCCTTACTAGCAACAATACTACTGGCCCGATTGTCCCCAACCTGAATTCTCCTTCTGGTGATGTGCAGGAGAATCCTGAACCTTCTTTCAAACCCAAAGATCCTCCTCCCATAAACACAGCCAACAAATTCCAAACCTTAATAGATCTTGACAAAACTGATGAAGTCCAACCTCAAAGCTCTATACACGACCCAATTCTCAATAACACGACAAATCCCAAAACCGAAAGCGCTAACCTCATCCTCAACCACAACAGTCCACCCCATACATCCCCCCGCAACCATCAGCCTAACATCCCTACAACTTCAAATGATTCAAGCAGCTCCAATTCCAATACCCCAAAAACTCAACATGCTAGCAATCAAAATCAAAAACAAACTAGAGGCAAGACTGGAAAAAAAGCCTCTACCCCCAACAACAAAGCCCAATGACTTTTCCCAACATTGCAACATGGAATATACGCGGGTTTAACAACCCTGTCAAAGTAAAAAGCTGCAAAAATCTTGTCCAAACCCACAATCTTGACCTCCTCTTCATCCTTGAAGCCAAAATTACCCCTAATAACCTCCACAATGATTGGTTTTTGGCCAATCATCAAATTTTCCCAATAGAAGGTAACTGTGACAATTTTCAGGTTTCCAATCCGGGCCGTATCTGGGTTAAGTGGATCAAGGGCGCTTTCAACTTTAGTCCTCTTCTTGTGACTAACCAACTCATTCATGGTACAATTGCTCCTAATGCTAATGCTCCCTGTACGGTTACTGTTGTTTATGCTAGTAACTCTTATACTGAAAGGCAATCTTTATGGAATGATATCCAAAAATTGGCTGGTTCTATCAATTCCCCTTGGGCTGTTTTGGCGGATTTTAACTGCTGCCGTGAGCTGGAAGACAAAATTGGGGGCACTCCTTTGACAGTTTCTAAAATGGGAGATTTCAATAACATGGTATTTAATGCTGGCATCCATGAATTATCCTCTGTTGGGCACTTCTTCACTTGGCACAATCAGCAGCCTCAAAATCCAATCCATATCAAACTAGATCGTGTTCTAGTCAATGACAAATGGCTTGACCACTTTCCCAGCTCTTTCTATAAAATTGTGGACCCGGATTGCTCTGACCACTCCCCTCTCATTTTAGTCTGCTCTACTGATAACAAACGTGGCCACCGCTTCTTATATAAAAACTACTGCACAAGGTTTCCTGAATTTTGGACTTGCCTTTTGGAGATTTTCTCTCTCCCCAATGAGAGTAGTCCTCTAAGCTCATTCAACTTCAAGCTCAAATCCCTTAAGAATGCTATGAAGCACAAAAGCTGGTCCAATGCCAATCAGATTCAAAGAGACATTGACAATTTACAAAATCTCCAACACTCTGTCATATCTCAAATTCAAAGTAGTCCACTCGATTTGGCCTTGAATGGCAGGCTCAGACAAATCAATACAAACCTTGCGTTTTATCAAGATGCTCTCTCTAGATGGATTATTCAAAGAGCCAAGATTAAATGGCTTACCCATGGCGAAGACGGTTTGAAATTTCTCTATTCCAAAATCAACATCACCAAAAACTACAATAGGATCAAGGCTATTTCCAATGATCAGGGCATCTATACCAAGCATGATGATATTGCCAATGTTTTTATTAACCACTTTAAGAATCTCTTCAATTCCCCAGCTACCAACCATCTAGCTTATGATATTCCTGCTGGGAGGCGGATTCCTATTCACCTCACCTCTTCCCTTATCGCCCCGGTTACAATGGAGGAGATTAAAATCACAGTTTTTTTCTGGCAATCCTAACACTGCCCCTGGTCCCGACGGCTTCACTTTCGATTTTTATAGATCAACTTGGAATGTCTTACAGCACCAACTTTGTAGAGCTGTCAATTCCTTCTTTACCACTGGTTTCATGCCTAATCAGATTAAAGCAACTGCTATCGCCCTTGTCCCTAAGCAAACTCATGCTTCCAATGTCAAAGACTATAGACCTATTGCCTTGTGCAATGTCATTTATAAAATCATTGCAAAGATCATTGCAAATAGAATGAAGCTGGTCATGCCGCATATTATCCACCCTAGTCAAGGTGGTTTCATTCACAAGAGAATCATTTCTAACCATATCATTCTGGCCACTGATATCCTTGGTCGGTTTAATCTTAAAGCCAACCACAAATACTTATGTGCCAAGTTTGACATCACTAAAGCATTTGACATGGTGTCTAGAGATTTTCTTTACAAAAGATTAGAAGATAAAGGCTTCCCTAGCTTGTTTATCTCTTGGATCAAAGCTTGCACCTCCAACGTTCACTTCTCTATCTGCATTAATGGGGTGCTTGAAGGCTATTTTAACTCCTCTTCGGGTATCAGGCAAGGTTGCCCTCTATCACCCTACCTCTTCTCTATTATCATGGATGGTTTATCCTCTATTTTTGAAGGTGCTACTGCTAGCAACACCCTACAAGCTATCAAAGTTGGCAGGTGTGAGGTCTCTCACCTTATGTTTGCTGATGATCTTTTAATATTTTGCAAGGCCACTGTGAGGAATGCCCACACTATTAATTCCATTCTTAAAGAATTTGCTACTGTCACCGGCCTTAATGTGAATCCGATTAAAAGTTCTATTCTTCTTTCTAAGAACACCCAGGCTGCTGATGACATATGTAATATCCTTAATGTTCAGCAATCCATTTCGCCCATTAAGTATCTGGGTTTACCTATTTTCTATAGGAAACTGAGACTTTGTGATTTTAATCCTTTGATCCAAAGGATTACTTCTCAGTTAGAGGGCTGGAAAGCAAAATTACTATCTTTGGCTGGGCGTGTGCAGTTCATTAAATTCACTATTTCTAACACCTTGGCATATTGGATTCGTGGCTCTATCATACCCAAAGGTTGCTGTAAGCATATTTCTAGGCTATGTTCTAGATTCACTTTCTCTGGCAATATTCAAGAGAGAAAACTTGTTACTATTTCCTGGAATAAAACTTGCTGCCCCAAAATTCATGGGGGTCTGGGCATTCCCTCTATCAATTCTCTTAAACATAGCTATGCATGCTCTATCATTTGGAGATTCTTAAATGCTGATTCCCTTCTCTTCTCCTGGTGGAGAGCTAATTATCAATCACTTTGGAAGCCTCAGACCAAAAGCAACTCTCATTATTGGAATTACTTATGTGCAAAAGCAAATGAGATCAAAAACAGTCTTGCTCTTTCTGTTAATGCCTCCAGCAATCTATCTTTCCTCTGGGATCCTTGGTGCAGGGGAATCTCTGTGGCTGACCATTTGATGAGTATGAATAACACTTCCAGTATTACCTCCTCCTATGACTGTACTGTCTCCCAACTTATTTTAGCTGATAATTGGAACCTCCCTAATTGCTTGGGCAACCAATTGGCTGCTATCATCCATTCGGTTCCTATCGATTCTTATCAAGAGAACCACCTCTGGAACAACAAGCAAAATCCCTCTTTTAACAATTTCAATTCTCAGTTTTATGAAAACCTGAACGTGGTTCCTTGGCATAAGTACATTTGGCATAAGCACAACGCCCTTCGTTTCTCGGTCTATGCTTGGATGATGTTTAATGGGGGATTAAAAACAGCGGATGTTCTTGCTGCTCGGGGTATTTTGGTTCCTAATACCTGTTGTTTTTGTCACAATGATAGGGAGTCTATTACCCACTTATTCTATGAATGCAGCTATAGTTTCGACATTGTTAGAGCTCTATTCCCCTGGATGCATAATCTTTTCATGAGGCCTAATTTTCACCAGGTTTATGATAGCATTTGTGAGCAAGGTTTTATTGCTAAGACTAAAAACCATTACCTTCTCATGGCTGCTGCCTCGATATACTTTATTTGGAGAGCAAGAAATGATAGATTATTTGGTGGCATTATTGACAGCAAAGACACTATTTTAGCTAAAATCAAGAAAGCGGTGCTTTTAAAACATCTGAGATGGAAAAAGTAAATTTTTTGGCATGGTTTCTGGGATGTTTCTGTGGCTCCGGACTTTCCTTTGCTATCTTTTCTTCTGTTGCCTGGATGGTTTCCACTTGTTTCAGGAGATGCTGTTCTTTATGCTGGCTGCTGGAGGCTGAGGAAATTTTTGATCGGACGATGATGAATGCTGAACCGTTTCAGCTGCCCCTTGGATGGTCCTTTGGGCAACCAGGGGCTATGCTCATATCCAGACCCAATCGTGCTTTTGACCCTTTCGAGTATTTGAGCAATTTTCTGAGTCCTTGGGCTATTGCCCAGCTGCTTTTTGCTTCATTTAATCTGTTGAACTGTATTTTCATTTCTTTAGAATCCTTAATCTCTTTTTGTTGTTTGAGATTTTGGATTATAGATTTTTTATTACTTTACTTACTTGTAATCTCCTTTAGCAATGAGATGGGCTTCTAGCCCCAAAAATTCCCAAAAAAAGATAAAGGCATTTGATAATCGATTGATGTGGCGTCGCAAAAAAAGGACTTGACATACAACGGTGCACGAAGTCACTCAAAAAGACCTCCGATAGCAAAAATGATCATGCCATCATGATCAGAATGTAAACATCAATCATATAAGACCTCTCAAAAAGAAGATATAGCAAAAGCGGTTAAAAATGTCAAATCACATGTGCGAAGATATGTGAGGTTGTTCGAAAAACCTCCGTTTGTGAAATGGACCGTGCAAGTGCATTCAGAACATCTCAAAACCAATGGAAAGATACACATATTGGTAGTGTTCCATCAAGAAGAAAAATTAAAAAAAAAATTCCACTTGCGCGTGCAAAACGAGGCAAAGTCCGACGTGAACAAGTGAACAAGCGACAAAAAAAAGCTTCAAGCATGTCAATATAGATTTAAAATATAATCTTTATTTATTCTTTTATAAATTTTTTAAATTTTATCTTTAAATTGTGAAATTTAATATCTTTTTAAAAATTAAAATTAATTAAAATAATATTTGAATAATTAGGTTACATTAAATTAAACTTAATCCAACTGCATTGTGTCGTTTTGCTACCATAAAAGGATTACCATGCCCTCCCGTTTACAAGTAAAACAACAAATTTTTCGTTTCTTTTTATTTATCTAAAATAAAAATAGGATGGCATAAACATAATAATCATTTTAAATATAAAACCTAATCAAATACAATTATTTCAATCATTTTCTTTCAAATCTCCCTAGCCCTCTTCCTACTCATCTCATGTGGGAACCAGACAAATGACTCCCTCTCCCTCCATCGCACATAAGAGCCAACTCCAGATTTTTGTACTTCATCATCGACTTGCCAGTTCTACACACGTAGGTATAACAATACTAAGCCATAAAACTCTAAAACTCATAATGATGTGATCGATGCGGCGAGAGGACTCCTAGGCATGGCCTTTCGGGTGTGTTGGGAAGAGCCTTGTCGACGGTGTTCGCAACATTGTGAGTGGATCCCACCTGCCACACATTCAGCCCTTCAATTAGACTCCTATGCCACGCCTTTTCAGACGTGGTGGGAATTTCTGCTCATCGGCATTGTTTGTGGAGAAATGGGTAAACTCATAGGTGACATGCTCGTCACTACACGATGTGGCTCTTGCCTACCCTTTTGAGCATGGTGTGTTGAACTTTGTTAGTGGCTAGTTTGATGGGAGTGAGTCTTTTTACATGACTTAATTTTCTCATGCAGGTACCATATCACACCCTTTTGGGTGTGGTAGGATTTGAAGAGTGGTTGTGGGGACACCCTAACAAGATCCTGGCACACCCTTTGGAGCATGTTGGGTAGGCCCTAACCCTCCAAAATTTTCACAAAATTAGATAAACACTGAGATGTTGTCGAATTTTCTAGTAAAATTAGAGACTTCAAAACATTTTACAAGCAATAGAATTCAACTAAAACAACGAACCCAAAGCTTATTGTTGTGGAATTTTGAAAAAGTGATTTGCCTTGCGAGGTGCAAAACAAATCTAAATTAAATTTCTTTGAGGAAATTGGAAATTAAATTTAAATTTCAATTCTAAAGTCGAACAAATCATTAAGGATAATATACCGCCTCGGAAGGTGGAGATAAAATCTCCTTACAGATTCAGACCCGGAATTGCAGATTTTCTCTTGAATATTGTAGCATGATTTAAGGGAGAACTGCATATGACCCCAGAGGGTCAAAATGAAGTTCATTCAAATATCCGACTACGATAATCAAGAGAAGTGATCGTTAATTTCATATTTAAATCGATATTAATGCATTATATATCTCCCCGAAGAAAGAAAATATCATCAGTTAGTAATCGTTAGATTATGACGATGATGATTTTTATAAGTTTGATTTCCCAAAAGAAATATTAATTAAGTTTTGAAAAATTGATGTGGGTTCTAAATCTAATACAACCGCAAGGTCTCATATTTAATTACATCATAGGAAACTGGAGTCTCCTACGAATACTCTTGATTAAAATAATGACAGAAATTTTGTTTAGAGATTTTCTAGAAGTGGTGTTAAAGGAGGTGAATCCGGAGTTTTAGTAGGGATTGAACCGAATTTTGAGCACCTATTTTTGGAATCAAAGGAAGAAGAGTCGGAGACACTTTGGGATTCTAAAAACAATTCAGAAGTGCCCAACCTAGGCTAAGTGTTGAGCTTTAAATTTTGGATTGAGGAAATCTTTAATTTGAGTTGATTGATTTATTATAATTTTCAAATTATATTCCCATAGGTTGGAATCTTATGATTCAAAATCTATCTCGGATCCTAAATCTAAATTGAGCACTAAATAATGGTGACCCAAACCTAACTGATGCAGTGTAAAAAAAAACATGGACTTATCCCAGCATGGATTGGTGATCCAACGAACCACTTAGTCGATTTTAAATTCATGAGTTCAGTCATTTTTATGAAAGAATGGTAGAGACATTTTTATTAAGATTTTTTAGAATTGGGACCATCATCTAGAACTTTTCCCAACTTGTTCCTTGACTTATGTTGAGTGAAAATGCTAAAGAGAAATGCAATAAAAAGTTTTACACACTTCTTTAATTTGTTACTAATACAATGTATGTCAATTGACTTGATTAAATGCATAAAATTGAAATAAAGCAATTTTAAAAAAGGCTTAGAAATAAATTTTTTCCTAGAGATTGCAAAGATTCCCCATTGACAGATCTACACTCTTATAGGTCAGGTGGTCTACCAAACTCGCAGGAGGGGAGGTGCCTAACAAAAGAAAGAAGATGCATCAATATATTATGCAAACTCCCGGTAGTCCCGGGCTTACTTCTTAAAATCATTAGGGTTTCTATATTGGCTAAAATTTTATTTTAGTGTTAGTAGAAAAAATTTGGCATACTCTCACGAGCCTTCGCGTATCTAGGCTAAAACAAAATTGACACAAAAGCGTAAAAAAACTAAGAAAAGCAAGCAAGATCTTATACACAAATAAAGTACATCAAACATCAATAAATATAATTAATTTCTCAAATTAATGTCCGTAGTTAAGTGCACCATTTATTACAACCCAAAATTATATAAATTAAATGTGGCCGAGCACCACTGAACACAAACCCGAATTCTAATCTTAGGACAAACGTAAGTAGACTTTGAGTGGGATACTCTTATGTCTTAAGCTCCTCGGTCTTCTCCTCCTCGGACTCCTTGGATTCATTGCACTTGAATACCCAAATGGGAAAGAAAACTCTACCCCCTAGGGGAAGGTTATTCTTTCCACTTGGAAGTATAGTGATCCAAAATTGAGCTTCGAAATGGAAAAGGACTATCATATTATGGGATGTGCTTTTCTCTTCGAAATCCAATTTTGGGTCTAAGTATCCCAAACTCAAATACTCTTTCACAACTCTTAACTTCAAATAAATTATATTGATATAAAAAAAAATTAGAATCTCTTATAGGGTTATCCTTAGCATTTAAATATAAAATAATCCAACGCAGTTATATAATAAAATTAAAATTACTCAATCCAGCCACACTTAACCGTGGTCTTATTTATTTGGGGGGCTAAGCAAGCTAAATAACCTATAGCATTTATAATGATTATTATTTATTAGCCCCCTTTTATTGCCCTATATGAGCACAGCTACTTACAAAAAACTTAGTGAGCATCTTAATTATTCTTAACCTAAGGGTAATCTAATCGTCAATCATATCTTCAATCAATAGAGTGCGCACAGTAAAAGTAAATAAATACTCACTCAAATATTTTGATCATAACATGCAATGAAATCTCAAAAATCTAGCACAAAATAGAAAAGTAAACACATACCTAGCCTAGATCTAGAGTCAATTATCCTAACAAACTATCTAAAGTGTGTGTAGATTGTCATATGGCTAGGGTAGATCCTAAACTTGGTTGTTTGTTGAGATAGTCTAATGTTTGAGATCATTTAAGTTAATGGATAGATTTATGTTTGAGTTTAAATATTAATATGTTAAAGAATAATTAATGGTATATTTTAATTATTAGATGATTGCTACATTTGTTGCTCACAAAGGCTGTGAAGTTTATTTCATCTTTTTTGGGGCTAAGTTAATAGTCTCGTAGGTAATGGTTACCCAATAGCAATCAAGGTTTCTTAAGTTGATTTAATTAGTGGAAATCAAGATGGTTGATTAATCTTAATTAATTTAATTAACTATTGATTTTAAAGTTGAATTAGTTTATATTTTCTATAAATAGGTTCGTAGCATTATGCCACCAGGCTCGAGGAACCAGACCTCCTTTAGACACATAGCCCCGTAGCCTAAAGTAGTCAATGCTAAAAATCATATTGATGTCATTGAATTAAGGATTTTAATTAAGTTAAATAATTAAATCCAATTTAATTTAAATTTTTACACTCCATTGAATTCATTCGTGGCCTTCTGCCACCAGGCTCGAGGAACTAGGTCTCCCTAGGACACTTAGCCCTGCAGTCCGGAGTAGCCCATCCTAAAAACTTCATCTTTGGAGTAGATCTTATATATTAAAAAGTTGGTTAAGGATTTTATTCATCAAATTAAAGTTTTTTGGGATTTTCATTAACTATTGGATTTTTTTAGAATTGTTGAAATTATTTTAATTTGTTAAGGGTTTAAAAGTTAACTTTTTTCAAATTAAAGTTAATTTTAAATTAGATTTTTAATAAATATTAGACCTTATGATGAATAATTAGAATGTTTGTTTGCTTGATTTGAAGTTTTTTACAAAAAGTAATTAATTTTTTAGGTTTTGACTTGATTTTACCTATATATTAATCCTTACCCAAGAATTTTAATCATACAAGCTCAATCTATGTTTAAAATTTTAAGGGATCTCTCAATACATAAAGATTTAAATAGATATAATTTTAAAATATATTATATATAAAATTAATTTAAATTAAATCTTAAGTGTTTTCTTAAGTTTTAAAATAATTTTATTTAAATTTTCAAAAGTATTTGAATTTTACTTAGATTAAATGTTAATGAAATATTTAAATATAGAAATTATTTAAAAACATTGAAAATATCTTAAATTAACTTTGATTTTTAAATTAAAATATCTTAAAACAAAACTTCTGATTTATTTAAAGTATTTAGAATAAAACTTTTAATTTTGAAAATATTTAGTTTAATATTTAATTAAAAGATTAATTAAATATCTAAGTAAATAAATTTTCCAAATTACTTAAATTATTTAAAGAAAGTATTTTAAATATATTTTAATTTTAAAATAAAATATTTTAAATAATATCAATTAATATTTAAAGTATTTTAAAATAAAATTTAAGTTTTTCAAAATATTTAAGTTAAAATTTAATTAAATATTTGTTATTTAGTTAAAATAAAATATTTTAAAATTATAAGATATATAATATATTTTAAAATAATTTTTAATTTGAAATTAAAGGACTTAAATCTTGATAATTTTTATATATCACACTTATTTTTTTTGCATTAAAATTAATTTTTTATATTTTTTTGTAGTAATCAAGGTTCAAAAACTTTTTAAAACTAATAAAAAAATTAATCTAAAAATGACGGTAGTAGAAAGATGTGTGGCATTCCTGAGTTCACCAGATCAAAATGCATGGTGGAGTAGCGACAGGAAGCCACCCGGCATCCTCGGGGGCAGACCATGCTTTAGTGTGTGGGTAATTACTTAATCACGTCAGCGGACGGTAATGTCCATCAGATCCACACTGGTTCCATATGGCGGTGATAAATCCCTTAGTTTGATCTCGATTAAGAGAGATCAGACGGTGAAAGATCCATCTCTGTGGTATGGAATAGAGGGCTTAGATCAAGCAGGACAAGAGATTACCACGGGATCAGATCTACGATTTGGAATTGGCACGGATCGATGAGATCTTGGTCGTTGATCATGATATCATTGGCAGAGATCTCGTACACCTGAAGTAGACTAGAAAACACCATAGAACTTAATTTTTTGACTCGTTCAATCAATCTGGTTAGCTAAAATCAATGAAAATTTTAACCTGGGTTTAGTATATAAACAAAAATCTTGGGGGTATGATTTTATAGCCTAAGATGTATTGAATCGAAAGCTATTTATCCTAAGTTTCCTAAACTAAGGTTAAGATTTTTAGCTTGGTTTAAGGATGGATTGAACCATATGAACTAGATCTGAACTTGTAGTATGTCCACGTTCAAATTTGTAGAAGGCCCCTTGAGATGGTGATATCTGGATCGAAAGAAATTCACATTGGAAGAATTTGGCTTGGGTTCATCAGCAATCTCTCCACTGGCGGGCTCAATTGATGAGGTTAAACTGTGGAAATGAAGAGAAGGGAGAGTGGAGCTCAAACAAAAATATTATGAGCACAAGGAAAGTTTTTTTTGGAGGCTAGGGTTCATTAATTCCATCAAAATGAGGCCAACTTAGCATTTGGATCTCTAGGGTTTAGCTTGGATGACCCTGATGCATTAGGCCTCTTCCTTTGATGGAGGATACGTGACCTAGGCTATTAAAAGGCTGAGCCAAAGCCTAGGTCGAGCCATGTTCCCATTGGTTTGTTTGGGCAGGGGGGGGGCTAAACCAACCCTTGGGCTTTGTTTAGAGAGATAGTACAGAGATTTAGCTCTCATTTGGGCAGCCAACTTAAAGGGTTTGAGAATGACTTGATTATTGGAGAGGGATTTGACCAAGAGAGCTCATTTGAGCTTGGGTTGACAATTTGACTAGTCAAACTGGTCAACAGATGATGAGGTGGCAACGGAAGGATATGAATAGCTGGTTGAGCAAGTCCCAAAGTCTTGGAGTGATTTGATTTTAAGTGGAGTAGGTTAAGCTAAGGGATTTTGACACTTAAAGGTTTGTTGACCAAATTTGACCACTCTCTAGTCTTCGTTTGACTATTTGATAGGTCCCCATGTCATATGGCACCTGAGATGGCATGGGAGAGTTCCTTGGGTGTTATAATGATGAGTTGGAGAGAGCTTAATGATCAAAGGTAGGAGTTTGAATGAAAGCATAAATGATTAATGAGATTTGACCAAGTAATATTACATTGACTTGGTCAAAATCATTTGGATTTGATTTCCAAGGCTTGGAGTATGTTTGAGTCATCCATAAGTGAAGATTTGAAGGTTTGAAAGGTTTGATTTGATCGAAATGTGTTGGAATAACCTTTTTAGATCTTTAAAGAACTATTGGGTCAACATAGGTTGACCTGGACAACCAGGTTGGCCCCAAGGTCTGGATCTAGGCTTAATAAGTTTGGATTGATATTTAGAGTTTAATGGGGGTGCTTTTATGGTCTAAGGAGGTCACTTCAGTCAAAATAACTGTTTTGACCTTTAAGGGGCTTTTGGATCAAACAAGTTAACCCAAGGTCTGAGTTTGGATCCAATGTGTTCCTAAAGGAATTTAGGATCCATTCAGATAGGTTTTGAGGTCTGATGAGGGAAGGCCATGTTGGATTTTAGGGAAAAGGCCAAAAACTCCTTAAAGGGTATTTTCATCATTTGTACCCCTAGTCAACCCTTGGTCAAATTGGAAGTAGAAAAGTGTAAGTTTGTGGTTAAAAAGGTCTTAAAAAGGCAATGGGTGTGGTTGGAATGTTTGGAAGGGGTCCCAAGGTCAAATTCCACTGGCTGTAAATATTTTAAGGTTTTCCAGCCTTTGGAGATTAACCTAGTTTCTAGGGATGGAGTCCTTTAAATGGGCTCAAATTTTGAGAGTTAGCATTAGAGAAATGTCATATCAATATGCACTTGGTAGACTCAGAATCAAATATCAATTGACTTACTTTTAAGGTGATAGAAAAATCACCCATAAAGGATTTCTAGACCTGGGCGTTAACCCAAAGATTTGATTTGAAATGTTGGATTTGGATTGGATTAATCATGTTGAATTTTTCATACAAATCATAACCATAAAGATGGTTATAATTGATTGAGCATTATTGAGGGCTGGATAGGTCGTTGATTGAAGATTGGATTAAGTGTTGATTGAGGGTTGGATTGAGAGTCTATTAGGATCTTTATGGATGATAAGTGTATAACTATCCTCCATTGGATCACCAGTCAGGTGATTGGGAAAAGTCCTGATTACCTCATATAAAAATGCGGTCAATAAATGGACCCCCAATATGTATAGTAGAAGAAACTTCTGTTGCCCATATTAGCATTGACTGAATGAGATATTGGAATATTAGATCCTGATTCTAAGAAAAAGAAGAACCTAATTCCTAGAGATTCAAGATTGAATGGATAGTAGAGTGGTACCACTAAGGGTAATTCCTACAATTAATAGATCTGACCCTAAGGAAGGGTAATACCTAGCCATAAGAAAAAGTGGGTTGATTGATCATCTGATGGGGTCAAGATATGCCGACCATAATGATTGAAAATGGATGGTTGTATGATGGAGTCAAGATATGCCTATCACAGAGGATTGATTGGATGACCATATGATTGGGAAAAGATATTCCCATTATAGAGGGTCAAAGTTCATTTGATGGGGAAAAGATATGCCCACCATAATGATCGAAGCTAGATGATCATATGATGGGGAAAATATATGCACATCATAGAGGACCGACTGGATGACCATATAATGGGGAAAAGATATGCCCATCATAGAGGGTCGAAGATCATGTGATGGGGAAAAGATATACCAACCATAATGATCGAAGCTGGATTGTCATATAATGGGAAAAATATATGCCTATCAAAGAGGACCTACTAGATGACCATATGTAGGGGAAAAGATATGCCCATCATTGATGGTTGAAGATCATGTGATGGGGAAAAGATATGCCCACCATAATGATCAAAGCTAGATGGTTATATGATGGAGAAAAGATATGCCCATTCATGAGGATCGACTGGGTAAACATATGATGGGGAAAAGATATGCCCATTATAGAGAGTTGAAGATCATATGATTGGAAAAAATATGCTCACCATAATGATTGAAACTGAATGGTCATATGATGGGGAAAAGATATACACTTAACAGAGGACCAATTGGATGACCATTTGATGGGGAAAAGATATGACCATCATAGAGGGTGAAAAATCATGTGATGGGGAAATGATATACACATTACAATGATCGAAGCTGGATGGTCATGTGATGGGAAAAAGAAATGCCAATCATAGAGGACCGACTGGATAACCATATAATAGGGAAAGGATATGCCCATCATAGAGGGTTGATGATAATGTGATGGGAAAACGATATACCTAAAAGTTCGTCAAGGATGTTAAGCCCTTATGAACTAGTCCCGAAGCTAACCAAAAGAGGGGTGAATTGGATATTTAAAAAATTATCAAACAAAAATCACAATCTTAAACCACACCAACAACCACCACGAGAAAATTAAATACAGAAAAATAGTAAGAAAGAACACACAAATTTTATAGTGGTTTGGTCTAACTTGAACTACGTCCACTCCTCAGAGGCTCCCTCCGAGTATTGCACTAAATCTTTAGTGACTCTCCTTTAGCCCCCACAGCTAGACGGAGAAGCCCTTACAAAATCACTTCTACCTTCCTCAGTGCGGCGGAGTAGCCGGGTCCTTTGACACCAAAGAGATCTTCTTCTTCCCAAAACTTTTCTCAAGACGAACCTTGAATCCAATGGTAATAAGATGCAATCTTGCTAGAGCAACCGTGTGAAACCCCCTCCACACTCCCTTAAAACCCCTTCTAAGGATCTTCTCCCTCTCTCAAACTCCATCCTTTCTTCTCTCCCTTTCAAGTTCTCTCTTCAAGTTTTCTCCACAAGAATGAAGCTTCAATGGCTGCCAAAGACAATTATCAAGTGCCTTGATAAAGCTTAAATAGAGGGCTTTGAAAAATCCTAAAAATTAATCGTGGTAGTAAAAATCATCCAGGACGATCACATGATCATCCTGTATGATGTTCTTAAACAGACGGCTTAAGAAAACCATAAAAACTCTATTTTGGCGCCAAATATGGTTCAGAATGATTACAAAATCATCACGTACGATATGCTTAAAAAGATAGCTTCAGAAAACCCTAAAAACTAAATCCTAGCACCAAATATTTGCCAGTATGATCTCGGGATCGTCTAGGACGATGTGTAGAATTTGACCTGATAGTATAGGACGATAACGTGGACGATCACCTAGATAATATGATCAAATTTATACTGATCATCTAGGATAATATTGTGGATCATCCTAGACGATTAGAAGAAAAATTAAGGTATTTTATCTTGGACAATCTAAGAAAATCAAGAATGTTGGCAAACATCGTCAAATTCGATATACAAATCATCCAGGATAATTTGAAAGAATAATTTAACCATAATTAAGCCCCTAATCACATGATCAATTTAGGCATCATTTGTATTGATCATCCAAGAAGATCTAGATCGTCCGGGATGATTAAAAAAAATTTCAATTTTAAATCCTTGCCTAAATTATCATTGGCGGCTATTTTCTACATCATAATGAATAATCCTGGATGATCAAAATCGTCCAGTACGATTAATTCAATGACCTGATCATCTAGTATGATTAGTTCAATACTTGAACTTCTGGTTTTGACTCAATCTCACTCCCACTGAGTGTGTGTGTCGATGGCCACTAAGCAAGCATACACCCTTACAGGACTTGACTCAAGAAATAAAAAATACATCAATGAGTATTATAAAAATTATTACAACATAATATATTCTACCCAATCTTGAGCCTTGAATATGTATTGGAAGGAGCATGGTTTTCCTAAAAAGTTAGTACACACACAAATAAAAATATATTACAAATATAAGTAGGTAATATGATGTGAGCCACAATATTTATAATCATAAAAAACATAAACTCATAAGCTCAAGTTGCAATAATCTCTCCCTTTTTTATTATGGAAAATTTTACTTGTTGAATTTGCAAACCAAAAGTTTTTTCTCCTAATCTCCCCCTTGTTAAGATAAAAAATTAAAAAAATAGGGAAAAACATAATTTTTTTTTTATTTTCATTATTTTAAAATGTACAACAAAACAAATAAAAAAGAAAATAGATATAAATACAACAGTACGTTCTCCCCCTTTGCCATTAAAAAAAAAAAAGATGAACACAAAAAAATAGAATAGTAAAAAAAAGATTAAAAAATAAAAAGATCCCTAATATGGTGAAGATGATTTTAAAAAAAATTCAAATATTCTCGAAATGAGAAAGTTATCTCTTGATTTTATTCAAAAGCTTAGCACGGAATGTATTGACAACACATAACCTAGAAATGTTAGAAATTCATAAATTGTTAATCTAAGCTCAAGTTCTTTTAAAGGCTCAAAAACTTTTTAATCCAATATCAAATTAAGAAAAAAAAGTAGAGAAAAAAACACTAATTTTTCAAAAACTCCTTTCATGAAATATATATAATAAAAGATTAATATAAAAATTGGTGAATCAAGAATCATAATTTTCAAACTTAAGTATCAAAAATATCATTAGATAAAAGGGTTTTCTTAAGATTTAAGAAGTACAAGGAAGATAAGCTTACTTTTTGTGGGCTTATTTTATACCTCTTGTCAGTTGTTTGGTGTACTTTGTGCATCTTTTGATTTTTGATATACTTTGTATATCTTTCTAAATTTAGCGACATTGCGCATCTTTTAATTTTTGATACTTTTTATGTATCTTTATATATTTGTCATCATTGGCCTTTTTTCTTTTCAACAAATATGCTTCCTTTATGTAATTTTTAAAAAACTAAAGCAAACACATTCTATTGACAAAAAAGAACCTACTTGATTAAAAAAATTATGAGGTTGTTTCAACAACTTGCAAAAGATCACTATGCGATAGACAAAATATAGGGAGATGAAAAAGTTCAGTTTCAAAATTTAATTTATATTATGATGAAAATTTTGAATCAAGAGTAAAATAACCTCTTTAAGAAAAGAGATAGAGAGACAAAATCATGAGTTTCCTTTCTTTGACTATTTTTAGAAAAGTCAACCATAGCTTACTTAAGAATTTAAAAAAAATAGGAGGTAAATTTTCATTTTTTAGAAAAAAAAAAACTTTTTTTTTAAAGAAAAGGATTTTATTTTTGAAAGTGTATACAAAACAAAAAAAAAATTATATGTGTGTGTTGATCAAAGAAAACTTCACAAAACTTAAATATTAATTTAAAATTTTAACGCAATAAAAAAAACTAAGAAGAAAAAATAAACCCAAAAAAATACCAAAAAAAAACACGATGAACAAAAACATGCATACACAAATAAATAATCTCACAAATAAGGGTTTAAACATCATCTTGCTCCAAATCTGATAATTTCAAAGCTAGGTCTGCCTAGGTGATTTTTTGCTTTTCATTATTTGCACTTTTTACAATTTTCTTAGCTTTATCATTTCCTTTGTAGGAAGAATTCTCAAATTAGGACACTGATTTTTTATATGTCCAAGTTTCCTACGTCCAAAGCAAATAACATCAAAATAAATGTTAACATTCTTAAAATTTGTGTCATTGTTCCACTTTTGTTGTTGCTTTTGCTTATGTTTTAGTAGGCTTTCCAATTTGCTTGTTAAGTTATTACTTTCATCACCAACTAAGCCACTTTTCTCCATGTCTTCAACTTTTAGCACTATCATTTCACCTACATCCAAAAGTCTTTGACCTAAACATTGCTCATAGGCAATGAGTGAGCCAATCAAATTATCAATAAAATATTCATTCAAAATTTTTGATTCAAAAATAGAAACAAGATTGGCATCAAACTTATCATGTAGATAAAGTAGAATTTTATTAACTTTTTCAAAGTTTGAAAATTATTTACATAAAGCATGTAATGATGTCACAATTTGAATAAACCTAATATACATGTCTAAGATCGTCTCATAAGGTTTCATGCAAAATAGTTTATAATCTTGCATTAAAATATTCAACCTAGATTGCTTGATTTCATAGTGCCTTCGTATATAATATGTAATTTATCCCAAATTTCATTGCCAGTAGTGCACGTGGATACTAACATATAATTTTCAAAATTTAAAGGATAGAAAAAATAGTTTAAAGATTTAGTATTCAAATGAACATTGATTTGTTCTTCCCTATTACATTGATTAAAAAGAATACCATTTTTAATTCCATCTATAACACGTGAAGGTACATAATAACTAGTTAGAATCATTTGACATATTCAGTAATCAATGTATTGCAAAAATGAAAAGTAATATTTTCAAATAAAGGTGGTATGGTGACTGAATAACCTTCCGTAATATTATGATTACAAAAATTAGCCATTAATCGAAATTCAAAATATTTTCAAACTTAATTTTATGAATCTCACTCTAATACCACTTGAAAGTTTGTCAGATATGTTAAGCCATTCTGAACTAGTCCCGAGGCTAACCAAGAGGGGGTGAAATTGATATTTAAAAAATTCTAAAACAAAAATCACAATCTTAAACCAAACTAATAATCACCACGAGAAAATTAAAGTGAGGAAATTAAATACGGAAAAGCAGTAAGAAAGAACACATAAAATTTTATAGTGGTTCAGTCCAACTTGACCTATGTCCACTCCTCGGAGGCACCCTCCGAGTATTGCACTAAACCCGTAGTGAATCTTCTTTAGTCCCCACAGCTAGGTGAAGAAGCCCTTACAAAATCACTTCCACCTTCTCCGGTACAGCGGAGCAGCCGGGTCTTTTGACACCAAAGAGATCTTTTTCTTCCCAAAACTTCTCTCAAGATGAACCTTGAATCTGATGGTACTAAGGTGCAAGATTACCGCAGTAACCATCTGAAACCCCCTCCAAACTCTCTTAACCCCCCCCCCCCCCCTCCAAGGAGCTTCTCCCTTTCTCAAACTCCATCATTTCCTCTCTCCCATTCAAGTTCTCTCTTTAAATTTTCTCCAAAAGAACGAAGCTTCAATGGCTGTCAAAGACACTTATCAAGTGCCTTGACAAGACTTAAATTGAGGGCTTTAAAAAACTCTAAAAATTAATCTTGACAGTAAAAATAGTCTAGGACGATCGCATGATTGTCCTGTATGATATGCTTAAAAAGAGGGCTTTATGAAATCCTAAAAACTCTATTTCAGTGCCAAATATTATCTAGGACGATCGCATGATCGTTATGTATGATATGCTTAAAAAGAGGGCTTCAAAAAACCCTAAAAAGTCAATTCCAGAACAAAATATCATCTAGTACGATCGCGGGATCGTCCAGAATGATGTGTAGAATTTGACCTGATAGTCACGGACGATCACCTGGAAGATATGATCAAATTTGTACTGATCGTCCAGGATGATACTGTGGATCATCTTGAAAGATTAGAAGAAAAAATATGATATTTCATCTTGGACGATCTAAGAAAATCAAGAATGTCGGCAAATATTGTCCGATACGATATACATATTATACATGATGATCTGATTAAATAATTTAACCATAATTAATCCTTTAATCACATGATCAATTTAGGCATCATTTGTATTAATCGTCCAAGATGATCTAGATCATCTGGAATGATTATAACAAAATTTAAATCTGAAATCCTTGCCTAAATTATTTAGCATCTATTTTCAAAGATCATAACGGATCGACTAGGATAATTAGAACAAAATTTAAATCTTAAATCCTTTCCTAAATTATCATTGGCGGCTATTTTTTAAGATCATAACTGTTATGAATCTAATTTCAGGAAATAGAATTTTGATGATAGTAAACATTTCTATTTTTTTACGTCTGCCTTGCCTACTAACATTTCAGGTCCACAAGATCAAATTGCAAATCAAACCAACTCAAGATTGGGTAGATTAGGATTGAGTTAGTTTGTAATATATGTCAGGTGTCTTTTACCCTTTATTGTGCCAATTAAAAATAATGTGGATCCTAATGCTAAGTAACCTTGCACACATACTTGTGAGAAAATTTCTGACTGTTTTAGAATTTTTTTGTTTTTGATCACATTGTCCCGGATGATCCAAAAATCATCCTGGATGATCAGTTAAATTGAGAAACCCTAATTAAGGAATCTTGGTTAAGGAAATCATCATTAAGTGAATCATCCTGGACGATATTAGCATCGTCTGGGATGATAGGCACAAATTAGAAAGAATCAGCCACCATATCTATTCATGCATCTTTTATTTTTGGACATCATCCAGGATATCATCCTGGATGATGCAGCACAATTATTTCTAAATTAATCTGGTAATAAAGAAAAGTAATTAAGGTTTGATTGCTCAATTATATCATTCTGGATGATTACAAGATCATTCGGGATGATCAATTAACAAACCTTAGTTATTCCTGGATGATCAAATATCATCATGGTTCCATTCAAGGTGATGCTCTTGATGATATGTACTGAATTGAACTAATCATCCTGAATGATCGAAGATCTGTCTGGACGATCAAGTAATTTTTCCATCATCCAGACATCCATTCAGGGTAATATTCTGGATGATATTTGTCATTTTGTACTAATCATCTCGGGCGATCAAATTATTTTTTCATCTTCCAGACATCCATTCAGAGCGATGGTCTGGATGATATTCGAAGACTTTAACTAATCGTACAAGATAATATACTATCATCCTGGATGATCTGAACAAAGTATCCTTTTAATCATCTAGACTCTTCCAAATCATCCTAGCTAATTGAGCTAAACTTGAACTGATCCTACGGGATGATCGGTCGATCGTCCTGGATGATATTTGACAATTAGTTGCTAATTAGGGCTAATTTGAAGCCCTTGTTTAAAAAGATCTCTTATTTTCTCAAAAGAAAATCTTTTATTATTGTCCTGGCCTGAAAGAGCCAAGAAGATAGGGAGAACAAGGGAGTGAGAGAGAGGATCTTATGAGGGGGAGTTTGTGAGGGGATTCACAAAGGTTGCTCCAAGCAAGAATCCGAGTCATCTTCTCCGATCGTCATCCCTGGTTCCTTGGAGGTTTGAGAGAGGTCGACTTCATCAACTAATTAAGGTTCTTTGCCTGCTTCTAGAGGAAGAAAAATGAGTTGGGTTATCTGCCTGCTTCTGAAGGAAGCAAAAGAAGTTGGGTTCTCTGCCTTCTTCTAGAGGAAGTAAAACAAGTTGGGTTCTCTGCCTCACCAGGGTTGGTGGAAAGGAGTTTTTATATGGGCTTCTCCGCCTTGCTATGGGGGCAAAAAGAGATACACTGAGTGTTGTGCAATACTTGGAGGGTGACTCAAGTGAGTGGATGTAGGGCAAGTTGACCGAACCACTACAAAATCTGGTGTGTTCTTTCTTATTTTTGCTTCCGCATTTAATTTTTGCACTTTATTTCTCTTGTGGTGAATCTTGGTTTGGTTGTGCTTATATTTTTGTTTGAAGAAATTTTTTAAATACCAATTCACCCCCCTCTTGGTTAGCCTCGGGACTAGTTTAAAAGGGCTTAACATCCTTGACAAACTTTCAAGTGGTATCAGAGCGGGATTCATAAAATTGAGTTTTTGAAAACTTTTGAATTTCGATCGATGGCTAACTTTGGTAATCATAATACTATGGAAGGGTATTCTATTACCCGACCACCTTTGTTTGATAATATTCCTTTTGATTTTTGGAAAACTCACATGTCTACATTTTTATAATCGATTAACTATCGCATGTGGATGCTTGTTAAACAAGGTTATTCACCTCCGTCTCGTGAAATTAATGGCATTAAAGCTAAACTTCCTTTTACTGAATGAACTTTTGATGATAAGGATTTAGCATAGCTTAATATGAAATGCTTGAACTATTTTTAGAATAATTGTGCCTTGAAATTAGAAGATTATATACATGTTTCTACTTGTGCTACTAGTAAAAAAAATTGGGGTAAATTATGTATCACTTATGAAGGAACAAATAAAGTTAAGCTATCTAGGTTGAATATTATATTGCATGACAACGAATTTTTTTGTATGAAACCTACTGAATTAATTTCTAACATGTATAATAGGTTTACTTAAATTGTCACCTCATTGCATGCCTTAGGAAGAGAACTTACGAATTATGAAAGAGTCAATAAGATTTTAAGATGCTTGTCTTCTTCTTTTGATGCTAAAATTACCGCAATTACTAAATTTAAGGATTTGAATACTTATTATATTGATAACTTACTTGGGTCACTCATTGCTTATGAGCAAGGGGCGAACCAAAGACAACTTGATGCAAGTGAGAAGAAGAAGGAGAAAACTATGGTGCTGAAGGCTAATGATACAAATACAAATTCTTCTGGGTTTAAAAGCAAAATTGTTGCCTTCATCACTAGACAATTCAAAAGATTTCTAAGGAAGAATCACAAGCAACATTATAACTGGAAAAAAGTTAAGGATAACAAAAATTACTTACTTGGGTCACTTATTAGAGTTTTTGAATTTGCAAAAAGAGCATGAAATTTTATTAAAAGATCACTCCTAAATTGATAACAATCACTTGTCAGTTCTTGATGAGTTTGATGAATTGAATAAAAAATATTCTAAGTTGGTTATTGAGCATGATTTATTGAAAGCATCCTACACCTCACTTGAATCTAATTTTAAGACATATGTTGAAGAATCTGAGCATAGGGAGCACTATTTGAGAGTTAATAATGTCATTTTAGAAAGTGCTAACTCGAGGATTAAAACTGAATTGAATGCACTTGAGGAAAATATGACTATACCCACACTTGTTCTAAAGCTAAAACCTAGGAAGAGGCATTATAATTTGAACAGATTAATAAATCCTTTTCCTGATGTTAGATATTTTTCATGTGGCATGCTAGGGCATATTTCACCACTTGCACTGTTTACTGTAGTACACGAGACCTAAATTGTATGATACACAGCATAATACACATACATTGCATTCTTCCTTTTATAAGAAGGGACCCAAATCTATTTGGGTTCCTAAATCTAACGTTTGATGATTTTGTAGGCTTGCTCTCACAAAAGGCATCGTAAGAGCATGTAGTACTTGGACAGCGGAGGCTCACGTCTCTTAATTGCATAATCTTGTTGCTTAATAAATTCTGATTTGTATGTTTTCTACTCTATTATTTGTTATTATTTTCTATTTATGTCTTTTTAGTTTTAAGTGTTATTGTTATTTGCTATTAATTTATAGTGATTTCATGTATAATGTTCTTGTTGTTTTGTTTTTCTTTTTGGTCACAACTGAAATCATATTTTATGTATTGTTTTTGTTTTTGAAAATTTGTAGTCAATATTTGACATTCTTAAATCAGATAAAGGAAGAAGCACCGTTGATTGTTTCCCTTCCTCTAACTTTTTTTAATGGTGTAATTTTCTTTTCTAAACAAAAGTCAATCTTAAATTAACAACTAACTGGACTTCGCGGTGAGATCTTTTCAATCTTACAATAGTAATCTATTTATATTAATAATGTTCAAAGTCTTTATATTACTTTCAAATTATTTATAATCTTGTCGTTGTTTTTATCATATGATTTTAATTCTGTTTTGTGGTTTATTCTTCCTTATATTATAGAGTGAATTTTTCTTCTCTAATATCTGGAAGATATACTCACAACTATGAGTACTTAAGAGTTTTCAAAAAGGATTTAAATTGCAAAGAATGACAAGGGCATAAAAAGAGACCCAACAAAGAAAATAAAAATGAAAAGATGTACATTGACCGCAAAAAAAAAATGAAAGATATACAAAGTGTATCAAAAATCAAAAGATGTGCAAAGTGCACCAATCAATTGATAAGAGGCATAAAATGAGCCCACCAAAAGTAAGTTTTCGTCTCTTTCAAACTTTTAAATCTTAGAAGAATTCATGTGTCACTTGATATTTTCAAAGGCTTGATTTTGAAATTCAAGATTGTGACTAATTACTTTGATATATTATTCTATAAAATATTTTTTTGAAACCAAGTTTTGAACGAATCTCTTTTTCTTATCCAAATGTTTTTTTTCTGAGTAAGATCTTTATTTTCAAAAGATGATGTGCCTTGTGAGAGGTCCGAGCTAGGGCTAACATGATCGGTTGTTCTACTAGTTTTTGAATTTCGATGATGTTACTCATTGATTCTTACAAATTTTTAATTCAATTAAATGGAGATTTTATCATATTTGTGCTTTGATAAAAAAAACTTATTTTTCGATCTTTTTTTTTTGTTTCTATCATCTTTCTCGTTATTTTATTTTTATTTTTACTGTTGGTTTTAGTATTTTTGGGCCTTCTATGATTATCTCCATCCATCCTCTAAATTTTAACTTTTTGTCACATCGTCCCAGACAATCTTTTCAATCCACTCTTGAAATTCCATCTAACGGCTGATTTGACTTCTCTACTTCCAATCATCCTAGATGATCCATTATTATCCTGGATGATCTAATCATCTTCTACTTCAATAATTCCTGATCGTCCTGGACAATCCTCCTCGTCCTGGATGATAGTCACAATTTATGTTCAATTATTGGTGATCATCCTGGATGATCCACCTGTTCGTCTTGGATGATCCATGTGGCGAAATTCAATACACATTTTAATTTTTGCCGGTATAATTCATTATTGCTTATCATCTCGGATGATCCACCTAATCATCCTGGATGATATACTTTTTCAATGGTCGTCTGGCTTGATTCCTCGGGACGATCGCCTGTGTCTTATCATCCTAAATGATGGCTGATCATCGTGGACAACATTATCGCCTTTTTGACCAATCATACCAGATGCAATTATTTTACCTTATCGTCCTGGACGATTCTGCTATCGTCCTGGATGATATGTCCATTTTCTTTTTTAAAATGAGGATTGCAAACAAATTTTCTCACCCAATCTCTTCCTCCCACCTTAACTCTCACTCCTTCTCCGATTTTGTGTTCATAGCTGGTGGAAAGCACTCCCGCATTGCTTTTGGAAGCTCCTCGAGGGCCAATCTTGACCCTCGTTTCATTGAGACGGCTGACCAAGCCACCTATCAGTGATATAAGATGGTCGAGATCACTTTATCCCGGATTCTCAACCCTCACATACTTTCTTATCTTGTCCTCGACTTGTTTGCGCACACTTCCCTTACATTTATCCTTATACTTATCGTCCTGTTCAATTCTGAATTGCTGTTCAAATTCTTTGCTAGCCTTCGCATCAATTGCTCCATCACTACTCTTTAGTCTTATGTGAATAGGCATCCTATCAAAATCACATATCATGACTGTTAAGATCTCCTGTAGTTGTTCATAACCGAAAACAAACTTCACTTATTGTCTCAAGACTCCGACTACGATTGGGCTTTGAAAAATCACTTTATGAGGAAAATTAATGCTTTCTATTAAGTTGGAGAGTCTAGTAGTTTACTCAAAGATGCTAGCACAATCCAACATGTCCTTCATACATTAGTTCTTCCGAAAGTGGGTGATCACATTCACATCACTCCACTTCTTTCGATCACTACTTTCCACATCATGGCCCACCGTGTATTTAATGCTAATGATATCATTTTTTGATACAATCAACATCTGACGAGCATTAGAGATCCAGGACATAAAATGAAGCCCAATCTTACCTTAGGACACATCGTAACCTATGTTCTAGAATTCAAATATAACCACTAATTTATTGTCCCACCAAACTTTCATCCGTCCTTCTACTCAAGCAACTCCTTCCACATTCTTCACAGTACACATCTTCACCCGAGGCACGAAGAAGCTAAGGGAGCTGAGGAAAAGGTGGCTCCTACACCTGCTCCACTCTGCCAGCACTCACAGCTGGATCAACTGGAAAAGTGATTCGACTAGTGGGAGACACGGTTTGAGTCTTACATTGCTGCATAGGAGCAGCAATATGCAAAGGATATTTCTTGCTTTGACTCTTACGTGACTCACCAGTATAACAAGGATATGGCCTGGTTTGGAGAGTAGTTTGTCACTCTTTCCAATTTCTTTCAGCCACCAGCACCACCTCCTCCTCCTTCGAATGATCAGGGACCATCCTTCTTTTAGTTTATTTTCATGATGTTTATTTTTCGTTGTTGTAGTTTTCTTCTGTTTGGGAGTCTCTGTTTTGTTTCTTTTATGATTTCCCTCCTCCTTTTATTGATGTCAACAGGGGGAGTAGTTGTATTATTTTATATTGTACTTTGTTCATTCTTGTATGTTGATTAGTTATACTTTGTTCATCCCTTAGTAAAATTTGGACTTGGTGATTCACACTATTTCTATTGAATTACTTTAATTTTTTTTATTATTTTCCATCATCAAAAAGGGGGAGATTGTTACAAATCAGATTTCAATAAATAGAATTTTAATGATAGCAAGCATTTCTATTTTTCAACGATTGCCTTGCCTACTAACATTTCAGGTCCATAAGATCAAAAATTCAAATCGAACCAGCTCAAGATTGGGTAGATTAGGACTGAGTCAGTTTGTTATGCACGTCAAGTATATATTACCCTTTCTTGAGTCTATTATAAATGATGTGAATCCTGATGCTAAGTAACCTTGCACACACACACACTTGGGAGAAATGTTTTGACTATTTTAGAGTTTTCTATTTTCGATCACATCATCAAGGATGATCCAAAAAATATCCTAAATAATCAGTTAAAAATAGAAATCCTAATTAAGGTATCCTGATTAAGATAGTCATCATTAAGCGAATCGTCTTGGATGATATTAACATCATCCGGGATGATAGGCTCAAATCAGAAAGAATCAACTGCCATATCTATTCATGCATCTTTTATTTTGGGAAATCATCGAGGACATCATCCTGGACTATACAACATAATTATGACTCAATTAATCTGGTAATCAAGGAAAATAATTAAGGTTTGATTACTCAATTATATTGTCCTAGACAATCGTAATATTATCTGGGATGATCAATTAACAAACCTTAGTTCTTCGTGGATGATCAAACATCAGCCTGGTTCCATTCAGGGTGATGCTCTAGATGATATGTAATGAATTGAACTAATTATTCAGGACAATCAGAGATCGACCTGGATGATTAAGTAATTTTTCCATCATCCAGACATCTAATCAGGGTGATGCTCTGGAAAATATTCATCATTTTACACTAAATGCCTCGGACGATCATGAGATCATCCTGGACAATCCAATTATTTTTTCATCATCCAGACATCCATCCAGGGCAATGGTTTGGTCGATATTCGATGACTTGAACTAATCATACAGAATTATATAATATAGTTCTGAACGATCTGAACAAAGTATCATTCTAATCATTGAGACTCTTCCAAATCATCCTGGTTGATTGAGCTAAACTTGAACTGATCATACGGGATGATCGATCGATCGTCCTGGATGATATTTGATGATTAGTTACAAATTAGGGCTAATTTGGAGCCCTTGTTTAAAAATATCTTTTATTTTCTCAAGAGAAAATCTTTTATTATTTCTCTGACCTCGAAGAGCCAAGAAGAGAGGGAGAGTAAGGGAGAGATAGAGACAGGATCTTACGAGGGAGAGTTTGTGAGGGGATTCACAAAGGTTGCTTCAAGAAAGGATCTGAGTCGCCTTCTCCGGTCTTCATCCCTGGTTCCTTCGAGGTTTAAGAGAGGTCGACTTCAATAACTGATATGGTTCTTTGCCTGCTTTTGGAGGAAGTAAAAGGATTTTGGTTCTCTGCCTGCTTCTGGAGGAAGCAAAAGGAGTTGGGTTCTCTGTCTGCTTCTGGAGGAAGAAAAAAGAGTTGGGTTCTCTGCCTCACCGAGGTTGATGGAAAGGAGTTTTAGTGCTGGCTTCTCCACCTTGTTGTGGGGGCAAAAGGAGAGATACTTAGTTTAGTGCAATACGCGAAGGGTGCCTCTGGGGAGTGGACGTAGGTCAAGTTGACCGAACCATTATAAAATTTGGTGTGTTCTTTCTCATTATTTCTTCCGCATTTAATTTTTTCACTTTGTTCCTATTGTGGTGAATCTTGGTTTGGTTGTGTTTGTGTTTCTATTTGGAGAAATTTTTTAAATACCGATTCACCCCCCCCCCCCCTTGATTAGCCTCGGGACTAATTCATAAGGGCTTAACATCTGTGACAAACTTTTAAGTGGCATCAGTGCACTTTCAATAATGAATCATACTAGACGATCAAAATTGTCCAGTGTGATTAGTTCAATGAGCTAATAATCCTGGATGATATAAATTGTCCAGTACAATTAGTTCAAAACTTGAACTTCTGGTTTTTTCTTAATCTCACTTCCCCTGAGCGTGTGTGTATATGGTTACCAAGAAAGCATACACCCTTATAGGATTTAACTCATGAAATCAAAAATACATTAATGAGTATTACAAAAATTCTTACAATATAACATATTCTACCCAATCTTGAGCCTTGAATATATATTGGATGGAGCATGATATTCCTGAAATGTTAGTACGTGCACAAATAAAAATAAATTGCAAGTATATGTAAGCAACAGAATGTGAGCCTCAATATTTATTATCGTTAAAAATATAAACTTATAAGCTTGAGTTGCAATAATACCCACCACAATGATCAAAGTTAGATAGTCATACGAAGTGAAAAAGATATGCCCATCATAGAGGACCGACTGGATGACCATATGATGGGAAAAAGATATGCCCATCATAGAGGGTTGAAGATCATGTGATGGGGAAAATATATGCCCACCATAATGATCGAAGATATAGTGAATCTTGTTTTATTCCATGGAGGGCGTACTCCATTATTAGTGGATCTAATCTTAAGGGAAGGAAGGACCTAACCTTAAGGAAAAGAGAGTTGTAAACCAATGATTGATGATTTTTTGAATTTAATTTGATTTAATTTCTTTCAATTTGGAGAGGCAACTTTAATGTAAAATTTGATACTCATCAGGCATGGTAGTTCTTGAAGAACTGCAAAAATGATAGGAAGCATTTGGTGATATCTTCAAAATTAATCAACTAATATGAACCTCCCTGTATATTGTCTCTAAGGTGGACGATTTACTCAACATTGATTCAAAGTTTTCATAAATCTTATGGAGGACTAAAATTTGTCTCAGGGGGACTATGGCCAAGTCTCCTACATGGAAAGCCCTGAGGTGATACAATTTATCATGATTTTGAATCATTCGTGACTTATGTAATATTAAATTTTGTTGAGTTTAAAAGCAACTTTCTTTGAGGCCTTCGAGCTCCTCCAATTGGATTCGGGAACTCTACTCAGTTGTGACTCAATTTTGAAATGCAATTTCCAACTATGTAAAACACACCTCTAGATGAGAACAATCTTGGACCCAACATAGAGTATTAATTTATGGAGTGGATCATAAAGGAAACAATGCCTATGTACAAGTATTCGTATATTTCCCTCAAGGATGAGATTTGGATTCTTATCAGGAGTAGAAGATTCATTTTTTTATAAAAAAATTCATCTTAATCATTTGGATGTTGTCAAATTGGCAAGTGGGAACAAATTAACAAGTATAATGAGATGTAGAGTCACTCCAAATAACCCAAAAAGAGCCAAGGGTTTGGATTCTGTTGACCCATATTAAGTTTCATAGAAACTAAACTGAGGTTCTCCCTTGTATAAATTTTGAATTAAAATCAATTTCAAAAAGGTTTAAGTTGGATAGAGAAATTTGATCTTTTCAATTCTCTTGCATAGAATTTTCTATCTGACGGATTGTCCATGCATGACAATAAATATATATTCAAGATTTTTGAAAGTCAGGTTATTAAAGGTGCTCGGGCTCTTTGAGATTTAAGGATTAAAAACAAGGAAGCCTCTTTCACTTTTTTTTGTGACATGATTTGTGTTTTTTTTTTTTTTTTTGACAAAAGTCTTCATCTCCTTTAAAAAACCTTAAAATGAATGAGCTTTAAAAAAATCGGGATTATATCACAAGTACAAGAGAAGAAAGTTTACTCTCTCATGCAAGGAAGAATAGTCCCCAAATCAAACCCAATCTTTTTATAAGAAAATGAGCTTGACTTGGAAAATCATTGAATATATTTAGAACATGCAAGAGACTTTTATCAAGATAAAAAATTGCGAGAAGACTGAGAAGATTTTCATTTCTAAAATTAACTCAAGTTTTACATAGATTTTAATTCAAAAATTAAATCAATCTATAGAAATGGTGGGAGGGAGGAGCCTTCAAATATTTGGTGGAGTCAACTACAATGCTCTCCTATTTTTTATTTAAAATAGAAGTCAATTTACTTAAAAAAGATGGATCAACTATCTTAAAAATTCAGACCCAATACACTTGAGAAATGGTATGTTTTTTTCTTAAAAGTTTCAAGTTTAGGTAGCCAGACCCTATTAGTGTAGAATTATATTTCCATAATCTCTTAGGAGCAAGAGATTATTGTGGGGTATGCATTACCTTTAGATTATGATGCACCATTCAATCTAAAGATCTATCACTATAGGACCCCCTTAGAATTTAAATTAAGATGGTGTCACTATCTGATAAGATCTCAAATTCATCATTATTCCCCTCCGTAATCACTAGTCACCAACAATTATGAGAATGGCACCCAGTGTGGTTTCTACTCCTCCTCGTCTATAGATGAAATAGTGGGGCACATATATTAAGCTAACCTAACATTATCTAATAGAGTTAATGGTCATAACTGTTAACTGGGGACCTATGGTCTACTATTTGTGATTGCTTATTTCTAGTATGGTAGATCTTTTTTGTACAGTAGTCAAAAGGGCAAGCTTGAGATCATGCTATCTTTCTCATAACCTCCCTTTCTTGGGTAGCAGGAAAAGGGTGGGAGTGACTTCCACCAAAGAAGGGGTATGTGAGAGGAGTAATGAACTCTCTATTTACCTCAAATTTAACTAGCTTTAGACTTGTATTCTAGTAATCTTTCTAGCATTAATGATTTTATTTTGACTCTAGCAAGGTGGTTTGTCTACAATCGCGCTGCTGCGCAATGAGAAGGTAAGTCATATTGGAATTAAGGAAATGTGATTTGAATCAGTTGATTTTGAAATACAATTTGAATTTTCAAATTTAATTGATTTTCTTCAAATTTTGAAACTCAAAATGTTGAGTTTTTACCCAACATGAAGGTTTAAAAAATTGATAAGAAAATCTTAAGAGTTGGGCTTGACTCTCTCATTATACCAAATGTCAAAGCCTAGATTTGGTTGAGAAGATTTGAATGTTAATACTGGAATCAACAGATCTTCTTTAAAATTTGAAACTCAACATATTGAATTTCATTTGAATATGTAGGTTTAAAGAATTGATATGAAGATCTTAAGATATGGCTTGACCCTTTCGCTCCACTAATTTATTTAGGGGCAAAAATGTTAAAGCTTGGATTTGATTGAGAAGATTTGAATCGACAGGATGTGAATCAGAGCTTTTGAAATGAATTCGAGAAATCACAAGTGATTTTGATAAGTTTGGATCATCATTGTATGTACTAAGCTACAAGGGAATATTGTAGGGTAATACATAGCAATGATATCCCAATATTGACTTTGATCATTTTTATAGAAAATTCGGATTTGAATTTGGACTTTGTGGATTTTCTTCAAGCTTTGAAATTCATTATGTTGAGTTTCACTCAACATGAAGGTTTACAAAATTAACAGGAAAAATTGAGAGAATTGGGCTTGACTCTTTCTTCACGACAATTGACTTGAAGGTGAGATGATAAAGCCCAAATTTTGCTAAAGAAATTTAAATTTTGATTTTATGATCAAATAATCTTCTATAGATTGTTAGACTTAGCGTACTTGAGATTTGTTTGGATATGTGAGTTTACAATATTTAGGAAGATCCTAAATAATTTAACTTGACTCTTTTGCTCTACCAATTAACTTAGAGGCAAAATGTCAAAGCCCGTCTTGGACAGAAGTTTCCTCACTCACCTCTCTTTTTGACATGTCTTTCCTCTTTGATGTTGGCCACACTCACCAAAGGGAGAAATGGGTAGAGGGACCAACAAAAGAAGGGTAATTAAGTCTACTGATGCAATAAAATTTATGCCATTATTAAAATGGAGAGAGAAATTTAGTCCCACTAGGCGTGCCATTTTTTGTGTTGTGAAATTTTGTAAAGGTAATTTGCCTTATGACAAATCAAATCTAAATTAAATTTTGTTTTGGAAATTGGGAATTAAATTTAAATTTCAAATATGAAACAAACCATTAAGGGTAATATACTGCCTCAGAAGGCAGAAATAAAATCTCCTAAAAGGTTTAGACCCAAAATTATGGATTTTCTCTTAAATGTCATAGCATGATTTAGAAGAGAACCACATATGACCCTAGAGGGTCCAAATGAAGTTTAGTCAAATATCCGACTATGATAATCAAGTAATCATTAATATCCAAATCGATGTTAACACGTGATATATCTCTCCAAAGAAAGAAAATATCACCTATTAGCAATCGTTCGATTATGACGATGACAATTATTATAAGTTTGATTTCCCCAATGAAATATTAATTAAGTTTTAAAAAATTGATGTGGGTTCTAAATCTCCTACGAGCCCATGCTCTTGTAGTTATTTACATCATAGGAAATTGGAGTCTCCCATGAACACTCTTGATTAAAACAAAGACAAATTTTTAAAAAGACAAAAATAAGGCATACGATATCAATTCAGCGATGATTTAGAAAAAAAAACAATTAAGGCATACGAAAAAGTAAAGTACCAAAAAAATAGAGAACATAAAAAAATAATAAAAAAAATTTAACAAAAGATAAAGCAAAGTAATCAGCAGATAATAGATCAAAAATTAGTAGAGATCAAGTTCATGCATTAATGTCAATCACACCCAATCTGGTCCTTAAAGTACTAAAAATGTCGAAGGCCAGTGGTTTAGTAAATATGTCTGTTTAGATATTTTCAAAGAGTGATGTCAAAGGAGGTGAATCTGGAGTTTCAACAGGGATTGAAAAAAATTTTAAACACCTTTTTTGGAATCAAAGCAAGAAGAGTAAGAGACACTTTGAGATTCTGAAAATAATTCAAAAGTGTCCCAACCTAGGCTAAGTATTTCATTTTAAATTTTGGATAAAAGAAATCTTTAATTTGAGTTGATTGGATTATTAGAATTTTGGGATTATATTTTTGGAGGTTGGGGTCCTATGATTCAAAATCCTCCTTGGATCTTAAATATAATTTGGACACCAAATAATGCTATCACGAATCTTACTAATACAGTGCAAAAAAAGGTTGACCTACCTCAACTTGGATTAGGGAGCTAGCTAAACACCTAGTCAATTTTAAATCCATTCCATCCATTTTTATGAAAGAGTGGTAGGGACATTTTTATTAAGGTTTTTGAGAATTGTGACCGGCATCTAGAACTAGTCCAAATTGGTCCCTTGACTTATATGGGGTGAAAATGCTAAAGAGAAATACAATTAAAGTTTTAGACACTTCTTTAATTTGATAATAATGCAATGCAAGCCAACTGACTAGATTAAAGGCATAAAGTTGGAAGGAACCAATTTTAAAAAAGTATTATAAATAGATTTTATCCTACAGATAGCATAGATTCTGCTTGATAGATACTCATAGGCTAGGTGGTTTGTTAAAACCCACAGACGAGGAGGTTCCTAACAAAGAAAAGAAGATGCATCAATATGTTATGTGAACTCCTGATGGTCTCCCACTTCTTCAAATCATTAGATTTTCTATGTTGGCTATTTTTTTAGTAAAAATATTTTGACATACCCTTACAAGCCTCTATATATCCAGGTTAAAATAAAATTGACACACAAGCGCAAAAGAACTAAGAAAAGCATGCAAGATCTTATACGCAAACAAAGTACATAAAAAAAAAATAAATTCCTCAAATTAATGTCCGTAGGTAAGTTCTCCATTTATTACAATCCAAAATTACATAAATTAAAAGTGGTCAGGTACCACTGGCCATAAACCCTAATTATAATCTTAGGATAGACATAAGTAGACTTTGAGTGAGATACTCTTCTGTCTTCAGCTCCTCAGTCTTTTCCTGCTCGAACTCCTTGGATTCATTGCACTTGAATATCGAAATGGGAAAGAAAACTCTACCTCCTAGGGGGAGGTTATTCTTCCCACTTTGGGTAGTCTAGTGATCCAAAATTGAGCATCCAAATGTGTTATCATCTTTGGAATCTAATTTTAGGTCTAAGTATCCCAAAATCAAAGATTATTTCATAACTCTTAACTTTAAATAAATTATAAAAGATCTAAAAAAAAAATTCTAGATTCTCCTGTAAGATTAACATAAGCATTTAAATATAAAATAATCTAATCCAATTATATAATGAAACTAAAGTTACTCAATCCAACCACGCTTGGCCGTTTTCTTATTTATTTGGGGGTTAAGAAAACTGAAGCACCTGTAGTATTTATAATGATTATTATTCATTAGCCCCCTTTTATTGCCCTACAAGAGCATGGCCACTTGTAGAAAACTCAGTGAGCATCTAGATTGTTCCTAACCTAAGAATAATTTAATCATCAATCCCATCATCAATCTACAAAGTACAGTAAAAGTAAATAAACACTTACATCAAATATATCAATCATAACATGCAATAAAATCTTGAAAACTTGGCACACAACAAAAAAATAAATACCATCCTAGCCTAAATCTAGAGTTGGTTGTCCTAGCAAATCATCTAAAATATGTGTAAAAGGTCGTGTGGTTGTGGTAGATCCTAAACTAGGTTGTTTATTGAGATTATCTAATCTTTGAGTTTGTTAAAGATTAAAGGGGAGATTTTTGTTTGAGTTTAAATATTAATGTGTTAATGTTAATTAATGGAATATTTTAATTTTTAAATGATTATTACCTTTTTTGCTCACTGAGACCATGAAGTTTATTTCACCTTCCTTGGGGCTAAGTTAATAGCCTTGTAGGCCTAAGTTACCTAGTAGCAATCGGGGTTAATTAAGTTGATTTAGTTGGTGAAAAATCAAGAGGGATGATTAATCTTTTTTTTTTAATTATTACTGATTTTAAATTTTAATTAGTTAATATTTTACATCAACAAGTTCATGGCGTTGTGCCACTATGCTTGAGGAACTAGGCGTCCGTAGGACACGTATTCCCGAAGCTCAGAGTAGTCCATCCTAAAAATCTTGTTAATGTATTTGAATTAAGGATTTTAATTATGTTAAATAATTAGAAATGATTTGATACAAAGTTTTATACTCCATTGAATTCATTTGTGGCATTGTGACACAGCCTCGAGGAACCAGACCACATAAGGACATGTAACCCCAGAGCCCGGAGTTGTCAATCCTAAAATTCTCATGTTTAGAGTTGTTGTTGTGTATTGGAATCTTGGTTAAGAATTGTATTCATCAAATTGAAGTTTTTTTATATTTTTATTAATTATTGGAATGTTGTTTTTAGAATTATTGGAATTATCTTAATGAGTTCATAAAGGGGTAAAAATTTAACTTTTTAAATTAAAGTTAATTTTGAAGATTTCATATTTTTAATAAATTTTAGATCTTATTATGAGTAATTAGACTGTTAGTTTGCTTTATTAGAGTTTTCTATAAAAGTTATAAATTTTTGAAGTTTTGACTTAATTTTGACTTAAGTTTGACTAGATTGTTGACTTTTTAAACTTGAATTATTCATGGTGGTTTGACATTTTTTAAAAATATTAGATAGAAAATTAAGTCCAATGCCTTCAGTTTTGCTCATATTTGGACTTTTTTGGGATTATTAATGATTTTTTAGGTATTTTGGTATTTATTTGAACTTTCAAAATTGTTTAATTATGGGTGTTTTAATGATTTTGCTCCAAATGAACTTCCAACTACTTGATATCAACTCTAAAGGTCAGGAATGACCAAAAGAGAGATTCCCAAGTATTTTAAATTTATTGAAATTTTTAATTATTTGTAATTAATTAAACTAGTTAAATAATAATTTTTAACTAAATTTAAATTAAGCTTAAATGTGATGCCAAATCAAAAGAGTTTTATTTTATTAAGTTGGAAATTAAATTTTGGTTAGTTTGAGGTATTATATGTAATTTTTGGATTTAAGTTTGATTTATTAGAAATTTTGGAAAATTTAAGGGTTAATTAAGGGTTTAATATTAAGTTAATTAATTATGGGGCTTAGTTACTTTTAAAATCAGTAAAAAAATTTCTATGGGCTGAGAATATCACTATGTTCAAATGGTTCAAATTTCATGTCAATATGAAATGTATCCTAATTTTAAATATTAATCTAAGTTTTCTAAATAAAAGTCCATAATTGTTGTCCCTAATGATGTCACTAGGTTTTCTCATCTTTTATATGCAGACGACATCATTATTTTTTCTCAAGCCAATGTCAAGGATGTAAAGGAAGTTAAAGGAGTCTTATAAGAGTTCTGTAGTTGGACAAGACAAAAAATAAATTTTGAAAAATCGGGAATGTTGTTTGGGGGGCATGTCAATAGAAGAAGAAGGAAAGCTATTGAAAGGATCATGGGATTTAAGCTGGTGAGAGAATTTTTGTATCTTAGTGTAAAGATGGATTTGAGGAGGCTAGTAGCTACAGATTACCATTCCATAACCGAGAAAGCACTAAAACTCACGGCAGTATGGGGCAGTAAGCAATTGTCATTGGTAGGGAAGTTCTTATTGATTAAAAATGTGATGCTTTAAATTCCTAATTTCTATTGCACTTTCTTATTGGTCCCAAAATGTATTATTAGAGAGTTAGACAAGTTTTGTAGGGAGTTTATATGGAAAAAAACAAAATGTAAAATTAGCATCAGTGAAGTAGATAAGAAGTTCTATGGGAGGATCAGGATGAATCAGATTATACTTCTTTTCTAGGATGTAGGCAACTAAACATCCTCATTTTTCCTCATATTATGATGTCAAAGCCCAACTTTAGAAAGATTATAAATATAGTCCATGATGAGTTGGGCTACATCAAAGGGTTTTTCAATCATAATTAGATAGGTGACTGTGGACAAAAGTGGAGTCATATTTATTCATTCACCAGTTTTAGGGATAATTGAAGTTCGCAAAACATGCTGAATAACTCGGGAATTTTGATTTAGAGTGTAGACCCTAGATAAATTACACACTTAGGATATATCTCTAAGAGTTTTATTAATTTCAATCCAATCAAAATCGGCCCTAGAAGTCAAATTGTGGGATCGAATCCCTTGGGTTCTCAAACTAAGAAAGTTGCCTAAATCCTCCTTGGTAAATTATACTCGCTATTTTTGAATATAAGAAGTAATCCTAAAGTGGTCCTCATTAACTCTCATGTTGGCCAAGAAGTATTGGAAAGTTTTTTTGTAGTAGGCATAAATGAGAGTGAGAGTGAAAGAAAGTTGAGTCGACGTAAACAAAGGCATGATAGAAAAGTGAAGATCACACTGAATAAGAAGTCTAGAAGGGGTTATTTTGGTAGCAAAATACCTAAAGTAGGCATCCTAATTTTCCTTAGATAGAATGTTATCATCCCAACCGCTTCTAGAAGAGGAACCCTTAGAAAAATGGGGTCGCTTGCTAGAACTAGCTATTCCTAAGACGAGGGCTCTAGAGGGATTTGAAATGGATAAGAAAGTGAATGAAAATGATTTCAAAGACTCTTATATATAATGAAAAATGACCTATTATATAGTATGAAACTTGAATCATATGTACGATTATAAAATCATACGGGACGAAATTATTTTTGCATGTACAAATGGAAATGACCAAAAATGAAATGGCTTTTCGAAAAATGTTATTTTTTAGGCTTCCTTTCGTACAGGCATCTTTACCACACGATCGTACATACGAATAGGTGTTTGTCCGAGATGATAAAAATATTAAAGATATTTTTAAATACTGTTATGTCTGTCCCCTATAAAAATTGACAACTATATCGTATAGATAAAATACAATTTTGTACATACGATCAACAATTAATAACTGACTCCAACTAGTAAATTGTCCCCACACGTACAGATGAAACTATACAAATCAAACAGTATGATGAATTTATTGTACAGTATGAACCCTATGAAAAACTAGTTTCGTGTACTCAACTCTGAAACCTACCATGCACATGCTACAGAATTCGTACAGGACAAAAAATTTCTTACAATACAAACATAGCACTTAGAAAATAAGGCATTATAATTAAAAAAACTTCTCAAAATTAATCATTTTTCAACAAGTGACATGCTTCGTAATAAAAAAATTAAAAATACACAACTAAACACACAAAAAGAAACAAAACAAATAAACATAGATAAACTAAACAGACACATATATACAACACATTAAGTTTGCAGAATTTTCAATTTAAGAATTATGTTAATTCACACCTAACCTAATTCTTAAGGTGCTAAAAGTGTCAAAGGCTAGTGGTTTTGTGAAAATATTTACAAGTTTATTTTTCGTAGTAACGTGATTAGATTCAATCTCTCCCTTAGCTACATGATTTCTAATGAAGTGATACCTTATGTCTATATGCTTTGTTCTAGAATATTGAATAGGATTTTTTGAAATACATATGGCACTAGTATTATCGTAAAAAATTAGAATTGTGCCAATTAAAAATTCTAAATTAATCAACTATTATTTCAACTAAATAACGTGTGCCACACAACTACCTAAAGCAATATATTCTACTACAGTAGTAGATAGGGATACTAAATATTGTTTCCTATTGGACCAAAAAACTAAAGAGTTTCCTATGAATTGACAAATTCTAGATGTACTTTTTTTATCAACCCTACAACATGCAAAATCTGAATCAAAATACCCAACAATTTTAAATAAAGAGTTGTATTTGGGATACCAAATCCCTAAGTTTTGAGTTACCAAAAAATATCACATAATTCTTTTTACTACTGTCAAATGTGATTCTTTCTAATTAAATTGAAATCTATCACACAAATGAATATTGAATATTATATATAGTATGATAGCAATCAAGTAAAGCAATGATCCAATTATACCTCTAAATTTATTTTGATCAACAGATTTTCCCTTAGGATCCTTATATAATTGAACTGAGGAATGCATAGGTGTAGTCACTAGTTTAGTATTATCCATTTCATATTTCTTGAGGATGTTCTTAATATACTTCAACAGACTAAAAAAAGTTCCTTCCTCATTTTGTTTTATGCTAAAACTAAAAAAATAACTCAAATCTCCCATTAAACTCATCTCAAATTTACTACTTATTTTTTTTAAATCAACACAACTTTTTATTCGTAGATCCAAATATGATGTCATGAACATATATTTAAATAATAAGTATGTCGTCTCCTATTTTCTTCAAAAAGAGAGTGGTGTCTATACTTCCTTTCATAAAAGATCTCTCTAATAGGAAAGTTATTAACCTCTCATACCAAGCCCTAGGTGCATGTTTTAATCAATACAATACCTTTTTCAATTTAAATACATGGTTAGAGAATTTATAATTTCAAAATCTAGAGGCTGCTCAACATAAATATCCTCTTGTATCACCTCATTCAAAAAGACACTCTTGACATCCATTTGATATAATTTAGAACCTTTAAAATAGGCAAAGGTTAATAAAACCCTAATTGCTTCAAGTCTTGTTGTATGGGCAAAAGTTTCTTCAAAATTAATCCCTTTTATTTAATTATATCTCTTAGCCACCAATCTTATCTTATTTCTAATCACTATTCCTCAATTATTCTTTTTTTTTTTTGAATAACCACTTAGTTCCAATAATACTTTGACCATTTATCCTTTCAATCAATTCCCAAACATCATTTCTTACAAATTGATTCAACTCTTCTTGCATGGTTAAAATTCAAAATTCATCCAAAAGTATTTGATTTATATTTATGGGTTCAATCATCGATATAAAGGTAGAATGGTTCACCTCTTTCCTAAGTCTATGCCTAGTCCTAACACTCTCACTAGGTTCACCAAAAATTAAATCCTTAGGGTGATTCTTAGAAAATTTCCATTCTCTAGGAAAAGGGTTTTCTTTTTTCACATTTTCTTCCAAATTTATCTTTTCAATTTCTTAAGATTTATTTTAAATATGATCCTCTTCCAATCTTGGCTCTTCCAAAATATCAGATTCATCAAATACAACATGTGTGGTCTCCTCAACTACCAAAGTTCTCTTGTTTTTCTCTATAAGATTTTATAATACTAGAATATCCAAGAAAAATTCCTTTATCAGATTTTGGATCAAATTTTCTTAAAGAAAATTTTCCATTATTATGAATGAATACCTTACATTAAAAAACATTCAAATGTGATAAATTTGGTGTTCTCCCCTTAACAAATTTATAGGGTGCCTTATTTAGTTTAGATATAATATTCATCCTATTCATAACATAACAAGCTATAGTAACCACTTCAGTCCAAAAATATTTTCAAAGTGAATATTCTGCTAATATGGCTCTAACAACTTAAATTAATATTATATTCTTTTTTCTACTTTCCCATTTTTCTGAGGGATCTTAGGAGCTGAAAAATTATGATCAATTCCTTTATCTTTATAAAAATCTTCATTTTTTTCATTTTAAATTCACCTTCATGATCACTTTGAATTAATAAAATCTCGCATCCTAGTTTTCTCTAAATTCAAGTTGAAAAACATCTAAATTCCTCAAATGATTCACTCTTATAAAATAAAAATTTAACCTAAGTGAATCTAAATAAATCATCAATAATCACAAATCTAAATACTTTACCTCCTAGACTTACAATGCTAACCGGTCAAAAAGATCCATATGAATAATTTCAAATGGTTAAGATCCTTAATGGAATGAAAGGAGGACTTCACTTGTTTTCTTAGTTGACATGCATCACATAGGTGATCCTTAGTAAAGTCTAGTTTTGGTATTCCTCTAACAAGTTTTTTTTGGGTAATTTTCTTAAGATTTTTCAAGCTAGCGTGATAAAGTCTCTTATGTCATAACCATGATTCATCAAAAAAAAATTTAGATAAAAAGCATTAGGAGATTTAGTATAATTCAAATCAAGCATGTACACATTGTTTGCCCTAATTCCATTCAAAACATTAATTCCATTTTGGCTTATTATGCAGCTAGTGGGAAAATTTTTTACACTATAACCCTTATCGCACAACTGACTAATACATCAACAGATTATACTTTAAGCCTTCTACAAGTAAAACATTCTTAATGAAAAAATTGTTCAAGTTTCCAATCATACATGTGTATTGTCTCCCAGTGTAACCTTTCCTCCATTCCTAGCTTATTGTGATATGAATTATATAGTGTCTCCAGTCATAAACTTTGAACATCCGCTGTCTATATATCAAATGCTCTCACAAGGTCTTATATGAGAGCATTTCTATAAGATAATCAATTGTTAGTCTTGGGAACTCAAACCAGATTGGATTCTCCTCTTAGCAAAATTAATCTAGATGCATGTTTGATATGTTTTATTTTATGCATCTTTGGTCTCCACACTAGATATGATTTATTATGAATAGTGCAAGTGTGAGATATATGGCCAATCATTCAATAAGAAAAATATTGAACTCCAAGAAAATGATTTTTAAATCTACGTGAGTAAAATTATCTTTTCCTATGTTTTAAAATTTTTGGTTTCTTATCAGGATTTAAAAATTGTTCTGGTGTGGGGGGAATCCTATTTTCCTCAAGTGCTTTCAATTGAGCTTTAAAAAATGAGTTTTTACTTTCTACACAACATTGTTAATTTTTAAATAAAGCACTATACTATCAAATTTATCCATAAATATTTTAATTATTTTTTCAAGTTCAGTGTGGGATGATTTCAATAGTTCATGCTATTTATTCAATTCATCAAACTCACCTAATAGCTTCATGTGGTTGCTATTAATTAGTGTGTGATCTTTCCTAAGGATTTTATGCTCGTTTTGTAATTTTTGGAAATTTAAGTTCAACCTAGCATGCATCTTTTTGAGTTTTTTTATATGTAGTATGTATTTTCTCAAAAACATCAAATAGCTCTTTATAAGTTAAGTCACATATCTCTTCTTGACCTAACTAATCAAGCTTATCAATCAACAAACATATGTTAGTGACTTTCTCTTTTTCTTCTATTTCTGAGGATCTGATGCTGAGTCTGCTCAAAATGCTCTCTATAATCTCTTCTTGCCCTTCCTCATATTTGTTTTCTCCTCTACCTTCTCCTTGTTAGGATTGGCTTTAAAATTCAGGCATTCATATTTGATGTGTCCAGGCTTCCTGCATTCATAGCAAATAACATCATTATAAGTATTAACATTTTTGTATAACTTACTTTTATTCCACTATTAATGTCTCATTTTCTTCCTTTTTAGAAAACTTCTGAATTACCTTGTTATCAAGGCAATGTCATCTTCATCCTTACGCTCAGACTGATCACTCTCTGAGTCATCCACTTTCAATGCTCCTTTTTCTTCTCACTTACATCAATCTATCTTTGAGTCACTCCTAGCACGTAAGCAATTAGTGATTCATGAAAATTGTCAATGGAATAAATTGTTAAATCTTTTGATTCCATTATGGCAGTAATCTTTGCAACATAAATAGTAGGCAAACAATGAAGTATTTTATTCACTATCTCAGCATTTGTTAGTTCTCTACCTAAAGCATGCAATGATGTGACTATTTGAGTGAAACATGTATATATATATATATATATATATATATATATATATATCAGTGATTGATTTATTTGGTTTCATGCAAAATAGTTAATAATCATATAGCAAAATATTCAATCTAAATTGTTTCACTTTGTTAGTCCCTTCATATGTGATATAAAGTCTATCACAAATTTATTTTCCACTTTTACAGGTAGGGACACGCTTATAGTTTTCAAATTTGAGTGCACAGAAAAAACTGTTTAAACATTTGGCATTTAATTGAGCTGAGTCTTTTTCTTCTACAGTCCAGTTAGCAAATGTGTTTCAGTTCTAATGCAACCTACAAGTCTAGTTGGTCTAGTGTACCCTTCCTGTACTAAAATCATCATGTGATAGTCAAGCGATTGAAGAAACGTAGACATATATGTTTTCCAAAAATTGAAAGGGATGTTATTAAACAATGGAGGTCTAGTGATCGAATACCATTTAAGTGTGTTACTATTTCTAAAAGTATCCATGATCATTTTCAAAAAGTTGTCTAAATCTTAATTTTTTAAACTAGGCTTTAATTCCACTTGAAAAGTATATATAGGTTATTAGACCTAATGCAATTGTCCCAAGACTAAAAAAGAGGGGGTGAATTGGATATTTTAAAAATCTCTTGGAAATTTCTTTATAGAAAACTAATTTTTAATTTTTGCACAATTAAAAGTTTTATCAATTTAAAATTTTTCAACCACAAAAATTTATAGTGGTTTGGTCATACTAGACCTATGTTCACTCCCTAAAAACTCCCTCTTCATGTATTGCATTATTACTAAAGTGACTGTCCTTTTGCTCCCACAGCAAGGTGGAGAAGCCTTTACAAAAATTTCTCTTCCACCAATCCCTAGTGTGGTAGAGTACCAATGTCCTTTCACATTCTCTAAGTGTCGGTAGAGAACCATCATCCGTTCATACTTCTCCAAGTGTCAGTAGAGAACTATCATCCTTTCACACCCTCCTAGTGTCGGCAGAGAATCGAATCTTCTCCAATGATCTTCTCACAAGCAACTCCAAAAAAGTAAGGAAGAGATTCGATAAGACTTACAAAGACATCCTAACATTTGGGAAACTTTGTGAACCCTTTACAAATTTCACTTGGAATATCTCTCTCTACACTCTCAAACACTCTCCCAAAGCACTCTCACACTTGCTCTCAAACAAAATATGAATAAGGATTTCATCCACAGTTAGTTTATAGGACTATATATATATAAAAGTAGGGGTGTCAATAATTGACATGACCCAACAATCCTACACAAACCTGACCCAAGAAATCTGAATTAGGGTATACCAGTTTAATAAATGGGTCGAGTTTGGGTCTCAACTTTTAACTTGTTTAATAAATAGGTCAGGTTAGGGTCAACTCTGTAATCCAAAATTAACATGATAACCTGGTCCCACTCCTCTGCAGTCTTTCTAGTTCCCATTTTTAATTTTCTTGTGTTGGACAGGGAGGGAATATGGATTCCTAAATGGAGGCCCTGAGCCTGAAGGATTTGACCTTGCTTTATTAGATCTGCTACTGCTCTGCCTTAGAGGGATTGGACCAATAGTTTAGAATCACCGGATGATTGATCTTCACTTAGCCAGCCGTTCATGGTCTGTGTCAAGGCGTCAAGCGGTCAAGCCATCAACACGTCTGCTACTCGCAGACTCACCTATGTTGCAAAACTATTTTCATGACTTATGTTTTGATGAACGACAAACACTATTGATTCTCTTTGACTGCCTGTTACTTCTAACTTTTCAGGAGTCGAAGATCGGATGAACAAACGAAGCCAGTTTAAGATTGCGTAAGTTTAGGGATGAGTCAGTCTGTACTTTATTTTTCTCTTCTTGAGTCTATTTGTAATGGTCAAGAGACTGATGCTAAGTAACCCTACACACACACACTTGAGAGACTTATAATTTCTATTTTTACTCATATCGGCCAGGACGATATTTACATCGTCCTAGACGATCAGGCTTAAAATAGAAAGTCTAAATAAGGATTCTTAATTAAGGAAGCCGACATTAATAGATCGTCCTGGACGATACGTGTATCGGCCAGGAAGATAAGCTCAAAATAGAAAAAAGTTGCCGCCATAGACAATTAAGGGATTCTGTATTTTTTAATAATCGGCCAGGATGATCAGTGATCGGCCTGGACGATATTCACAAATTATGCCTTAATTGATCAGGAAATCAAGGGAGTAATAAAGGATGATTGATATGATCATATCATCCTGGACGATGGTAGGATCAGTCAGGACGATCTATTCAAAAACCTTAGTTACTTCTGGACGATACATATCGGCCAGCTCAAATTTAGGTCGATGCTCTGAACGATTTTCCTCTGATTTGAACTGATCGGCCGTGACGATCGTGAGATCGGCCGGAGGATCAAGCCAATTTTAAATCGTGTAGTTTGCATTTAGGGCGATGCTCTGGCCGATCTTCTGAGATTTGTACTGATCGTCCAGGCCGATGTCCATATCGGCCTGGACGATATTGTCGGCAACTTGCAATTAATGAGCTCCTTTGAAGCTCTACTATTTAAGAGCTCTTGTTCAACATTTTGAACAATCTTTTGCTGCTGCCTTGACCTGAGAAGGCCTTGAGGAGAGAAAGAGAGAGAGGGAGAGAGAGAGGATCTTGTGAGGGGGAGCTTGTGAGGGGATTCACAAGGGTGCTTCAAGGATCGCTCTACTTCTTCTTCATCTAGAGTTTCTTGTCCGTGGAAGGGTCGGTAGAGGTAAGGTTTTCAGCACTGGATTGTGGTTCTCTGCCAGCTTCAGGAGGAAGCAAAAGGAGATAGGTTCTCTGCCTTGCCGGGGTGGAAAAAGGACTTCTTTGTGAGGGCTTCTCCGCCTAGCCGTGGGGGCTAAAGGAGAGACACGTTTTGTAGTGCAATACTTGGACGGTGCCTCCAAGGAGTTGACGTAGGTCAAGTTGACCGAACCACTATAAATTTCTGTGTTATTGTTTTCTTGCTTCCGCATTTTAAATTTTCACATTATTTTTGTCTTGTGTTGTGATTGTGTTTTGGTTTCTGATCTTTGTTCTTTGTGAAAAGAAATTTTAAAATACCAATTCACCCCCCCCCCTCCTTGGTTAGCTTGGGCCAGTTCTATAGGGCTTAACAACCCTAACGAACTTTCAACCTAGTCCTCAAACGGAGACTCTGCAGTTCACACTCTATAATGCACTGGCTGACATCAATGTCCCGTTGAGTCTGCACTTCACCGGCCTTCGTGTAGACTACAGCATCTCTAGCACCACCTCGTTTGCCATCGTGTCGCCTAGTCAAAGGAATTCGTGGGTCGGGTCAGGTCAACCCAACAACCCGTATGGTCAGGTCTGGGTTTAATTTCCTGACCCATTTATCGAAATGGTTCAGGTTTCAGTTGACCCGTTTATGTTCGTGTCAAGTTGGGTTCGACCCAAACCAGATCTATCGATCCTAATTGACACCCCTATATGAAAGGCATAAAAAACCATTTAGAAAACTAAAATTTTCAATTTTGATCATACAGTACGATTGACAATCGTACATATTAATGATTTAAAATTTTCTCATATGACTAGTACGAATCGATTTCTTACTCTGATTGATCTGTGTACGAAGTGGCATCATACAGTACGATCATTTCAAATTTGAATAGATTCATCCAGTACAATTCAGTATGAAATGATTTCATACTCTGAATAATGTAATATACAAAATCAATATCGTACAATACAATCTATTTTAATCAAACCATGTTTCCTTTTGGAATGAAAATGGACTCATCCATTTTATACTTTGGAAGTCATCTGTACGATCCTATGATCATACAGTACGAACAGTTCAAAAAATTTACCTGTTTGTATGGACGAAAATATACATAAACATTTCATACTCTGGATGTCGTCTATACAAACCTAATATCGTACAATAACACTAATTCAGAAAAAAATCAAAAGTTCATCAGGACAAACTTGTACGTATTTATTTCATACTTTGGAAGGCGTACGTACGAAACTAACTTCATATAGTATGAACAAGAGATAGAAAATTTTTCCTAGCATGTTTTAATTAACTGCTTTCTAGAGGAACGCTCAAGTCAATTATCCCACATGATCCAAAATCATCCATTACGATTAGTTTTAAAAATTTACAAATTTTTACACTCCCTTAGTGTGTGTTTGCATAGTTACCCAATTATAATCACGCTCTCTCAAACTCAAAAAAAGTATAAAAAGTATATACTTTAAAAATAATAAACCCTAATCTAATTTGACTTGAAGTCTTCAAAAGTCTAGAGTATGATTTTCTTGAAATGTTAGAACACATAAATAACAAAAGCAATGCCAAGATGTTGTTAAACAGGTTGGAGGGAGTCATTCATAAAATTATTTCTATTGATTAAGCAGCTTTTATAAAAGGTCGATCCTTATCTGGGAGTGTTTTACTTGCTCATGAAGTATTTCATAAATTTCGTTATTCCAAAGCTAATAAGGGGCTTATGGCTACAAAAATTGATATGAAGCAGACTTATGATAGTATGGGTAGGCCGACTTTGAGGCAAGTTCTCAAATATTTTAATTTTCTTGTCAAGTTTTCAAAATTGCTATTGCAATGTTTTATGAAAGTTCGTTAGGGATGTTAAGCCCTTATGAACTTAGTCCCAAGCTAACCAAGAGGGGGGGTGAATTGGTATTTTTAAAATTTCTTTTCACAAAGAATAAAAATTACATAAACCAAAATCACACCACAAAAATAAATGCGGAATTAAAAGTGTGGAAGCAAAAATAAGAACATAGAAATTTATAGTGGTTCGGTCAACTCGACCTACGTCCACTCCTTGGAGGCACCCTCCAAGTATTGCACTACAAAAAGTGACTCTCCTTTAGCCCCCATGGCTAGACGGAGAAGCCCTCACAAGAACCTCCTTTTTGCAGAGAACCTTCCTCCTTTTGCTTCCTCCTGAAGCTGGCAGAAAACCATAACCAGAAGCTAACTCGTTACCTCTACCGACCCTTCCACAGACGAGAAACTCTAGACGAAGAAGAAGTAGAGCGATCCTTGAAGCAACCCTTATGAATCCCCTCACAAGCTCCCCCTCAAAGGATCCTCTCTCTCTCCCTCTCTCTCTCTTTCTCTCCTCAAGGTCTTCTTAGGTCAAGACAGCAGCCAAAGGTTCTAAAAAATGTAGAACAAGAGCTCTTAAATAGAAGAGCTTCAAAGGAGCTCATTAATTGCAAGTTGCCGACTTTATCGTCCAGATCGATAAGGACATCGGCCTGGCCGATCAGTACAAAACTCAGAAGATTGGCCAGACCATCGCCCTTGATGCAAATATGGACGATTGAAAATTAGCTTGATCGTCCAGGCCGATCTCATGATCTTCCTGGCCGATCAGTTCAAATCATGGGAAAATCATCCTGACAATAGCCCTGGATACAAGCTGGCCGATATTTATCATCCTGAAGTAACTTAAGGTTTTTAACTGCATCGTCCTGGCCGATCTTGCGATCATCCAGGACGATATGATCGTATCAATCAACCTTAATTACTCCCTTGATTTCCTTATCAATTAAGGCATAATTTGTGAATATCGTTCAGGCCGATCAATGATCGTCCTGGCTGATAATTTAAAAATACAGTATACCTTAATTGTCTATGGCGGCAACTTCTTTTTGTTTTGAGCTTATCGTCCTGGCCGATACAGGTATCGTCCAGGACAATATGTTAATGTTGGCTGCCTTATTTAAGAATCCTGATTAGAGTCTCTGTTTTGAACTCGATCGTCCAGGACGATCCAAGGGATCGGCCTGGCCGATGGGAGCAAAAATAGAGATTCTAAATCTCTCAAGTGTGTGTGTGTAGGGTTACTTAGTATCAGTCTTTTGAACATTACAAACTGACTCAAGAAGAGAAAAAAAGATTACAGACTGACTCAACCCTATCCTACCCATTTATGTATTTCCATCATTTGTTCGTCCAATCTTCGATTCCTGAAATGTTAGAAAAAATAGGCAGTCCAAGATAATCAGTAGGGTTTGCCAATCATCAAAACATAAGCCATGAAATAAGGTTTGCAACATTTTATGGCTCCAAAAATTTGTATTTTGATCAATGGGATTAAATATAATTAGATTGATGTAAAGAGTGGATTTAGTCAAGGGTGTACATTATCCCCTTATGTTTTTATAACCTGCACTCAAATTTTGTCTGGTGCTTTTTTTATGAAAGTGGTGGTAAAATGGGGATTTGGATTGCTCCAAATGCTCCCAGAATATCTCATTTGCATTTTACAGATGACATTCTTATCTTTTCATAAGCTAGCATCAAGAGTGTGAAAAAGGTGAAAAGTATTTTAACCAAGTATTGCAAATGGTTGGGACAAAATGTGAATGAAAATAAATTGGCCATTTTATTTGGGAAATATGTCAAGTTGAAAAGGAGGAAAGCTATTGCAAAGGTGTTGTATTTCATTACTGTTAATGAAATGAGTTATCTTGGAGTGAAGATAATGTTAAGAAGGATGATTGGTTAAGATTTCTAAAAGCTGATGGAAGTTGCTTTGAACAAATTAAATACTTGGGGCAAGAATTTTATTTCTTTGGACGGAAGAATGGTCTTGGTGAAATCAGCATTTTATCTCTTCCTACATTCTTGTCGACACACTCTTTGATACCGTTGGGGATTTTAAAAGAGTTTGAAAAAATGTGTAGAGGGTTCATATGCAAAAAAATAAAATAGTAAGGATGGTATGCATTATGCTTCTTTGAATTTGTTATGAAAGCCTAAAGATAAAGGAGGTCGTGGTTTGTTCTCTATTGTTTCTAAAGTGGGACCTCTTCATGCTAAATTTGCTTGGAACTTTATTATGGATCCTAACTCTTTTCTTAACAGTAACTTAAGAGCTAAGTATGGTACATATATATGGAATATGTCGGTGAAGAAGGGGAGTTCTACCACTTGGAGAATTTTTCTTAATGGTATAGCCTATCTTCGAAATATTGTAATATAGAGAGTTTCTAATGTAAATTCTATAAATTGTCTACATGATACCTGGATATTGGATAAAAATATTTCTAAGTGGCCTACGTTTGTAGCTGATTTAGAAATTATAAAGTATGATTTTAGTTACTTTATTACAAATGGAGTTTTGAATGTAAATCTTCTTCATAACTTTTTTGGCAAGCATCTGGTTGAACTCATATCATAAGTTCCAATTTATGTTGATAAGGATATGGATCAAATTGAGTTGAAGATGAAGGATGCAGGTAAGACAATTTTTGCGATGGCTCAAGAAGCTGCTATGAACTACGATTCTGGTATGGAAGCAAGGAGCTGGATGAAGAAAAATCATTTGAGACCCCGAGTAGAGTTTTTTTGGTGGATATTATATAATGATGCTATTCCATCCAACACTTTCTTGATGTATAGAAGATTTCTCAACTATTGTGGATGCCCGAGAGGGTGTGAGAAGGTGGAAGATATCAATCATATTGCTTTGAATTGTGGAAAATTAAAGGATATCATTACTGTGTTAAATAAATGGGGATTCCAAGTCCCGGTCTTCTCCAACTTTCCAAAATGTACAAAAAGATTAAGGAGTTTAACATGTATTAACTCCTTAATTGCAAATATTTATTGTACTATTGTTTTTCTTATTCGAAAAAGTAGAAACAAATTGGTTCATGGAGAAAAAGAAGACTCTTATGTGATAATTGCTGGTAAAATGATGTCCATGGCTTCGTGTTGACCAATTATTAATATTTATTCAAAAAATTGGGATGTAAACCAGTTGTTTGTAAACCAGTTGTTTGTTAAGAGTTGTGAAAACAACCTTGAGTTGGGATATTCTTACCCGACTCGGATTCCAAAAGAAGAAGGCATCCTTAAAGGGGAGAGTCTTCTTCCATTTGGAAGACCGAGTTGGATGGCTTTAGATACCCAAAGAGAAAAGGCAATGATCCCTATCAAGGGGGAATTGTCTCTTCGTTTGGATATTCAAGTCACGACGGATCCAAGGAGTCCAAGGAGGAGATTTCCAAGGAGTCCAAGGAGGAGATCCAAGGAGTCCAAGGAGGAGAGTTCCAAGGAGTCCAAGGAGAAGACATCCAGAAAGCTAAAGATTAAAGACCCAATATCCCACTCAAAGTTGTTGGCGTCTGTCATAAGCTTAGAAATCCGGGTTGTTGGCAGTGGTGCCCGGCCACTTTACTTTCTGCATACCCTGGGTTGTAATTAAAGGGCAGTTGGCCTATGGACATTTACTTGATTTGTTGGATTTATATTGATGTGTTTACCTGATTGCGCAGTAGAAATTGCCTGCTTTTCTTAGGTTTCTTTCCTTGCATGTCGATTTTGTTTTCGCCTGGAATTCGTTAGGCTCTTCTAAGGACTATAAACTGTTTTATACTCATAACTAATTTCTAAAAATTTAAGTTTAAATAACATAGAAACTTAACGAACCTAGGGAACTGCTGGAATCGTCCGGGGTCGCATGCATCTTAATGCATTCTTCTTTCCTTGCTATAAGACATCTCCCATGCCTGCGGGTAGAGTCCGGATAATCTGGCCTATGAGGATGAAGTGCCGGACCTAGGGAGACTCAGTCTTTTCTAAAAGTTTATTTTCTATAAGCCTATTTTTAAAATTTTATAGCATTCATGAGCTGACAATTCAACTAGCATGCATTGCATTAGTAACCAACTAATTAAAATTTAATTGCATTAGCTAAAAGCATCTAATCCACATAAGTTCAGGACCACTTAGGAAATTCTCTAGATGTCGGTCCTTTTTCCAATAACTGTACCACCCACCCATCATTCATAACTAACTTGACAGCATGGTTTTAAATCAATTAGGTGGTTAGCTGGCTCCCCCAATCCAGGCCGGGATAAGTCCAGGTTTTGCATAGCATTAGCTAGGACACTGGTCTTAGTGTGTGTCGAACACTAAGTCCAAACTAGATTTAGGGTTCGAGGATACTACACTCGGTCTCGTAGTATGCCTAAAATGGTAGGTAGGTTCCTTCTTTTCAGGGACTCTAAATCCTACTTATCTGTGTCACAGGATGACGCCACCTCCATCCTTCTCTCATGCATGTGATCGAATGCCTGACCTTGATTTTCTCCAGTTTCTGTTTAGTACCCTAGAGCCTCCGAATGCTAGTTTGAGCCACGCATGTTGATTCAGCCTCTTCGGACCTTTCTTCCTTTTGGATAGGATTTCCTAGTCTACCCCTTCGTGCCAATCCCACTTTAGGAGAGGATAATGTTGTTGACCTCGATTTTGCCCAGATTTGGGCCCGAACAGTTGACTTGGTCAAATTGACCAAGCCAGACCCTATGGCCCTCCCCATTGGGTTCAGTGGGTCGAGTCGAGTCTGTCAAGCTCGAGCTTGGACCCTAGGTCAACCCGGTTGACCAAGTCAACCAGAGTTGACCAATTTGGACCTTTTAGGCCTAAAATCAATTTTTAAATTTATTTTCATGATTTCTTGAGCTCGAGCCCCACCCCCTTGACTCCCTCGACTGGTTTGACCAAGTCAATCATTGATTTGGTCAAACCAAGTCTTAAATAGGTGAAAGTCACCTATTTAGAGCCCATTAAAGCCCTATTCAATGGAATTAATGCCTCCTTAATGGCTCAAATTCAAAACTCCGTGGTTCCACTCCTAATTCCCTCCAAATCACCTCAGGAGTTGATCGAAGCCGTTGATGATAGGGTTAGGGAGTTTAAATATCAAATCCTTAGTCTATTTTTTGGATCTTTTTGCTCTTGCCCTCTCGAGAGACGATCTTAGCCTCTGAGATTTTGGGAGAGCACTTCCACGACTTCCCCCCACCTTTTTGAACTAAAGCCCGATGACCAGACCCCGCCGGCGGTGATCCCCCGGTGAACCCGAGACATTTCACGTTCCAGGACGAATCCCGGTCGATCTAGCGTGTTTTGGATCTCGATGTCAACTAGGAAGTTGTTCCTGGATCTTCCACGAGTCCAACGAACCCAAGATCGTCCGAATCCACCATGTGGATTAAGGTATACCTCAAACCCTAGTTAGAAACACTTAGAGTTAATTATCACCATGATTAGTGCATCTTAATTCAAATAATTGAGCCCCCATTGATGCTCTTCACGTCTGGAATCCAAATATAAAATTTCGTGCAATTCTGTCCATCCAATCGGGAGAACGAAGCGAATTAAGGATTAGGGCTTCGGTTCCGGCTGTATTGATTTGTGCCGGATCATAGCCGTTGATTTTCGGATCAACGGCCGTGATCTGATCATTCCGCCTTTCGTCTGAACGGCGCCATCTGCCCCGTCAAACAAGTCCGCGTCCGACTTGATCACCGCCATTCGTTTGGATCAGCGGAGGATCCAACGGCTCCCGCGCATGCTGACTCACTTAAGTGAGGTAATCACGGCGCAATGATTGGCGGCGGCGCCAATCATTGCCCATGATTGGCGCGTCGTCTGTCCGAGACCGCGGACCCAACGGGACGCCGCCACGTGGACCGCACCGAGCGGAAACCGCGGCAATCATTGCCGCGATCCCGGGATCCAATCCCGGGCCGCCGCGTGGCTGACCGCCGCCTCCGTGGTTCTGGGAACGAACGGGATGCCGCCACGTGTCCCCGTGACCACCGCCGCCGCTTTTTTAATTAAAATTTTATTTTTAAATATATTTTAAACCAGAAAACTTCAAAAAATCGTAGAAAATTCATTTTTGCTCCGATTTTGACGCATAATACCTCGTTGGATTCATATCGTCATCCTCTACCCTACAAAAATTTGTTTTTATAAAAATAATATATATATATTTTATAATTATTTAAAAAAACATTAAAAAAGTATTATTAAAAAATATTATTTTGATTATTTTATTATTAACATATTATAAAATTATTATTTTTTTATAAAATTAATAATTATATCATGGTCCAACTATTTCTTACTGTTTTGTACATATTTATTATTATTATTATTTTTTTATTTAAATATAAGATATAAATTTTCATAATTAAATATTATCCTAATTACTTTAATTAGTTAAGTTATCTAAAATATTACTAATAATAAAATCATTACATATATCTTATATATTTTTGAGTATATTTTAAATTTCAGAGGTTTTAAATTATTATTCTAGTTCATCTTAATATTTTTTTTCTATGATTATTTTAAATTATTTTAAAAATATCCTTTTAATTGTTTTAAACTTCGAAAAATCATATCTTTCCCGTTTAAAACCGGATTTTTGCGCACAGCGCCTTGATTTGAGCGTATTTGAAATTCTGCACATTCCGGAATTGGTTTTACTTGAAATGTTTTGGTCTGTGTGCAGTTATTTTCAAAACAGCCAGCTGCCCTATTTTAAAATTAATTAATTATTGCCCTTTAAACTTCGAAATTGCGTAACTTCTTCGTTTTAGATCCGCTGTCGATTCACAGCACCTTGTTTTGGGTGTATGTTGAATTCTGCATAGTCTGAAACTATTTTTAGATAAAATGCATGTCTGTATTTGCTGTTATTACAAAAACAGTGAATTGACAATATTTTAAAATACTATTTTATGATATTTAAACTTCGGAAATTCGTATCTTCGCCGTTTTAAATCGGATTTTTGCGTGTAACCCCTGATATTTTCAGAAAAATGTGTATTTTACTTTGGAACCATTTCCAGCTCTTGATTTTGGCTGTCTTGACAGTTTTCTGTTTTATCCTATGATTTGGTTATTTTAATATTATTTAAATTAACTATTATACTAATTATTTTTAAACTAAAAATTATTTTCAAACCATTTTGAAACCTCGATTGGGTGGTCAGTGGGTCTCCCTATTCTTATGTATTAGGAATTGAATTATCTTTTAATTATTTTATTTTTCAAAATTGTATTAAATTATATATTTATATTCATAAGTATTTTAAAACTATTTTAAAATTACTTATAATTAAACCCTAATTCTGGGAGATCCGCTATTGCATAAAATTTTAGACATGGGTTCCAGATATGAAGAGCAATCATGTGGAAGAAGGATTAGTGGGTGATTGAGCTCCAATCATTCACTAATCCCTTCATTAGGTGTCTGTACTTTTATTTTCGTAGATTGCATGTGTAGGTCGCACCACGAGCACTTAGTTTAGGTTCTCCTAGATCTAAGGATATGGCGTGTTTATTTCATTCTTGTACTCCCATGCATTTATTACCTGAAGGGTTAGATTAAACATCACTTTAAACTCCTACAACGTAGTGAAACCCTAAGGACAAAAATTAAGGACCTGTCTAGCGAACTTAGAAGTTTTTTAGGGACTAGGATAGACCCCAGAACGACATGAAAACCTCAACACTTAAACTTAGTGACATCTGAAATATCCCAGAATTTTCTAGGAATTTTTAGGGCTTGTTAGACCCCTTAGTTAACTAACCCTAATTAACTGGTTAAATAAGACCCCGAGACCTTCCAGAAATTACAATAAATGCACCTTAGGTCAGAAAATTACCCATAATATCTAAAACTGACCAGAATATGATCCTTGACCTTAGATAAATAGGGCTCCCTAGTTTGACCTCAGGTTGACCCCTAATTTGACCATAGGTGGAATTACCATTTTGCCCCTAATAATTCATTAAAAATTATTAAAAATCCCAAATCTCCTCCAAACAATTGGAAACACTTTTTCTGGTCATTCCTGACCTTTGGGAGTGATTCCAATCAGTTTGGAGCTGATTTGGATCAAAACAATAAAAAAGGCTATTTAATAGGAAATTTAGGAAATTCCCTTAAATACCCCGATCTTTAAAAATTCATAACTAATTGTAGAAAACTCCAAATTAGGTAAACTCACTTGCATTAGACTCCAATTAGGGCCTAGTATTTATTAAAAATTATAGGTTTCCAAAAAATAGCCTAGATTAGAAAGTCAATGTTTTGGTCAACCGTAGTTCATTTAGGGCCCGAAACTTAGAAAATTCATAACTTTGGATAGGAAACTCCGATTCCAGCCTACTACCTGTCTAACTACTCGTATTAAGGTCTAGTATTTTCCTAAGGTGATAGAAGACCCAAGATTATCCTTTTTCTCATAGTGGCTTTTTGGACCCTTAGCTTAGTTCCTAGGAGAACCTAGAACTTTCTAAAATTGGCTTATATCACTTAAACTTTAAATGTCAGTATCCTAAGCTCTTAAAACTGATCAACAAACTAAATTAACTAAAATGGACCCTAATCCATTAATATTTGAATTTCAACTAAATTTCCCTTTCCTGATTTTCAACATACCTAACTCTAAATAATTTCAACTAACTACCCATATTAGGATCTATCCAAACCACACAAGCTTTACACACACATAGCATTATTTGCTAGGGCACTACTTCTAGACTTAGGTTAGGCCGCTGGGTTTTATTTTTCTGCTGTGTGCCGGATGCTTTCCATGGATTTTATTGTATGCTGTTTGAAAAATGATTGGTGTGTTTGCTTACTTTTTCTGTACTCTGTGATGTGATGAGCGCTAGATCTACCCCTAGGTTAGGAACGTTATATATATATACTATTCTTCCGTGCAGGTGGCCATGCTCAAATTAATAAAAGGGGGAGCAATATCATGATTTCTAATAATATTTTATGCATGTGCTTGCTCAGCTCCCCCTAAATAAAAATGAGGGCTAAAATTAATAATTATAACTACACAGATGGAGCTGCTTAGCCCTCATAATTAACAGCATGGCTTGGCACAGGGTCAATGGTGTTAGCATTTTCTTTTTTTTTATATAAACTGCTTGGGATGATTTTTATTAGGATAACCTTGCAGGGCTTCTTAGATTTACTCTAGTGTAAGTTGTTTTCTTCTTTGCAAATTCCTCCACCCGGATGGATAAAATTAACATTGATACTTCTTTAAGTAGTAATAATAAGACAGGTATTGGCCAAGTTTTCAGAGATAATAAAGGAAGGTTTTTTCTTGCTTTTGGTGTTAACTATTTGCGTTGGGATATGGCATGGTTGGAGTTATTGGTGGTTTGTGCTTTGAAAGATGTTATTCAAGAATGGATGTTGGAAGCACAAGGAGTCATTATAGAAGGAGATAATATTAATATTATCAGATTACTTCAACAGCCTTTGAAGAAATTGAAGAATAAAGAAAGGATTGAATAAGATTTGTCATTAATTCAAGATTTTCATCAAGTTTCTTTTAATTTTTCTTCTAGAAGTTGTAATAAATTAGCAGATTGTTGTGCTAATTTTGCTTTGTTTAAAAGTTTTATTTGGAAAGAACTTAGTGATGTAGATATTCCTCCTTCTTTCATGTTGCTTTTGAAGGAGGAATTTGATGCTTTAGATTTGCTTTGAGTTATTTGTAATAGTTTCTTATTTTAATGCATTGAGCATTTTCTTTCAAAAAAAAAACAACAAAAGAAATATTTTCAATATATGTTAGGAGAAACAGTAATCAATACAATAATATTTTGCAATCTTTAAAAACACACATTATATGAAAACATAGTTATGAAAACTAAGTTGTGACAAGAATGGGCTACAGTTGTATGCACCAATTGAACATGAATATATTTACAAAATATCATAAAGATCTTTCTAGTGAATTGAGTTCCATTATCAGTGATATTTTCACTGAAATGTCTAAATGACATATTATATTCTTTTATAGGAATTATTTGTCATTTACTTCTATTATTTTTTCTAAAGGTTCAGCCTCTACCCATTTGGTAAAGTAATATGCGGCCATAATGATGATTTTTTGTTGACCAGTAGCTTTGGGAATTTACCCCCTTTATATTGATCCCCCATTGGGAAAAAAGCTATGGACTTTGTAATGATGAACGTTCTGTAGTAGATAAATGAGTGAGATTAGAATGTAATTAGCTGCTATTGCACTTATGTGTAAATTCTAGAGCATCTTGTTTCATTGTGGGCCAATAAAATTGTGTCTCATGATCTTATAGGATCATGCCCTTCCACCTAAATGCTCTATGCATATACTTGAATGAACTTCTTAAAGAACATAATCGACCTCTAAAGGTGGGAGGCACTTGAGGTATGGTCCTGTGAATGCTCATTTGTATAACTCTCCATAAATAATAGTAAAGTTTGTTGCTTGCCTCCAAAGTTGTATTATAATTATTGGATCCTCAGGAAGCATGCCATCTTATAAGAATAATAAGATGGGATCAATCAAAGAAGCTTATCTTGGTTTATCGATTTATTATATAACCCACGAACCTTGGATACTTGAGAAGTGAATATATTTGATACACTTTCTCTTGAAGATTTCACTAGTTGTAGATGTAGCAAATTCAGAGAGAGCATTTGATCGTGCATTCTTCTCCCGAAGGATGTGGATAATTTAATACTTTCCTATATGGGCCAAAAGTGACTTCACTAACTAACAGTACTAGGCTAGATGTGAGTTATGGACGTCAAACTCCCCCTCCACCTGAGAGGCGATCAATTACAAACTAATATGGATCACTAAGTTTTATACTTCACAATCAATTACTAGACTTAATCCAACATTAAGGTCCTTATATTCAGTATTTTTTTTGTTGCAAAAAACTTTAATCGAAGTCTGTATTTGAGGGTAGTTTGTTATGGGGAGATCAATAATATTTTGGCACCTACGCCAAAACTCCCAGAATCTCCATCGTCATATAATATTTAGCATGAGAAAGAATGTGAAGTAGCCAATGGTTTGTTAGAGAATAAAATGGTGCACTCAACCACAAAATATGCCAGTTCCTTAGACTCGATATCATGTCTAGGCAAGTACTGGATGTTGAATTCTCCTAGCTCCACTAACCATTTGATTAATCTACCAAATGCCTAAGGATTTTGAAGGATATTTTTCAATAGTATAATTTGATTAAACCCAAATGGCATGGACCTGAAAGTATGGGCGTAGCTTTCTGTCTAAGTAGATTAATGCTAATGTTGTTTTATTCACTAGTGGATAACATCCTTCTATTTCAGATAAACTTTTATTGGCATAATAAATAAAACATTGCACAATATTCTCAGACCAAGATGGAATTGATAACATAAGTAGAAATAGCTAGAAACATGTATAATTTTTCTCCCTATATTAGTTTAGAAAGTAGTGGCAGAGATAGAAAATACTTTTATAGATGTTCAAAGGCTTCTTAACATTCATCAATCATTGGAATCCTGATCTATGAGCACCTCTATTTATCTTGAGGAAGGGCATATATTTGTCCCCTAAGCGGGCCAGGAAATGAGTTAGTACTATAATCCCACCATTTAGTCTCTAAACTTTCTAGATATTCCTCAGGGCACCATATCCTACAGTGCCTTAATTTTCTCTAGATTGGTCTCAATCCTTCGATGGATTAGCATGAACCCTAAGAACTTTTCCAAAGAAACTCCAAAAGCACATTTAATAGGGTTGAGTCATTCGTTGTAGTGTCATAACTGGTGGAAGCACTATTCTAAGTCAAATATATGTTAGGATTTTTTTAAGGTTTTTCACTAACATGTCATCGACATATACTTTCATAGTGTGCTCAATAAGGTCTTTGAAAATCTTATTCATGAGGCGTTGATATGTGGCTCCAGCATTTTTTAGCCCAAATGGCATGACCAGATAATATTACAATCCCTTATTCATCTAAAAAGTCATTATCTCCTTATCCACAGGATCCATCTTTATTTGATTATAATTGGAGTAGGCATCCAGAACACTCAACAATTGATGTTCGGAGGTGGTATCGATTAACTAGTAATACGAGGAAGCAAAAAACTATCCTTTGGGCATGCTTTATTGAGGTCTATATAGTCCACGCACATTCTCCAAGCTCCACTAGCTTTTCGTGTCATTATAACATTTGCTAATCTCGTGGAATAGTGCACTTCTTGTATAAATCCAGCCTATAAAAGTTTATCAACTTTCTGCTCGATTGCTTGCTGCAGATCTGGGGTAAAATTTCATTTCTTTTGGATAACTTGCATGCACATTAGGTTTACTTTGAGGGAGTGTATGATTACTTCAGGGTGAATTTCAGGAATGTCGGCTAGACTCCATACAAAAATACTTGACTTATATAGAGAAACTTTACGTATATTTTTTTCTCTTCTTTTAATAGTAGCGATCTAATCTACACCATTCTTGAAGCGTGCTCGTATGATAGAGAGATATAAGTAAGGTCCTCGATGGGGGAAGCACTCAAAGGAATGTCTTCATTTAAGAGATTGAAATCCATAATGCTTAGGATAATTGATGGGAGTGGTTGAGCCTGCCTAAGATAGAAGGATTGTGCTACTTGTTGATCTCCCTGTACTATGCTGACCCCTGCTGGGGTAAGAAACTTCTCATGTAGAGCCAATTCTGACTTTACTATAATGAACTGGATAAAATGCTTAACATGTTGGTGAAATTCTCCATGTATGATTGGGAGACAAATTGTTCCTTCCACCCATACAGGTCGATTATCAAACCCATATAATGGACATGCGGTGGGCTTGAGTTCCTCTCTCGCTAGGCCCAAGTTAAGAAAAGTGGAGTAAAATAGAACATCCACGAGCTTCCATTATCGACCATGATCCTCTTACAATAGTAAAGAATTTAATCAGGAGTCATTATAAGACCATGATCCTCTTACCATGATCCTCTTACCATTAATTTCACGAGAAGATGGAGAATAACCTTCTTGAATAAGCATCCACATGCGATAATCAGTAGATTGTAAAAACATTAACATGCAGGTTTTCCAAAAATCAAAAGGTTGGTTATCGAACAGGGGAGGTCGGGTAATAGAATACCCTTCCGTAGTGTTACGATTTCCAAGGTTAGCCATGGATCTAATTAAAAAAGTTTTCAAACTTAAATTTTCGAATCCCGCTCTGATACCACTTGAAAGTTCGTTAGGGATGTTAAGCCCTTATGAACTTAGTCCCAAGCTAACCAAGAGGGGGGGTGAATTGGTATTTTAAAAATTTCTTTTCACAAAGAATGAAAATCACATAAACCAAAATCACACCACAAAAATAAATGCGGAAATAAAAGTGCGGAAGCAAGAAAACAAGAACACATGAATTTATAGTGGTTCGGTCAACTTGACCTACGTCCACTCCTTGGAGGCACCCTCCAAGTATTGCACTACAAAACGTGACTCTCCTTTATCCCCCACGGCTAGGCGGAGAAGCCCTCACATGAACCTCCTTTTTGCCACCCTGACAAGGCAGAGAACCTATCTCCTTTTGCTTCCTCCTGAAGCTGGCAGAGAACCACAACCAAAAGCTAACTCCTTACCTCTACCGACCCTTCCACGGACGAGAAACTCTAGACGAAGAACAAGTAGAGCGATCCTTGAAGCAACCCTTGTGAATCCCCTCACAAGCTCCCCCTCACAAGATCCTCTCTCTCTCTCCCTCTCTCTCTTTCTTTCCTCAAGGCCTTCTCAAGTCAAGGCAGCAGCCAAAGGTTCTCAAAAATGTTGAACAAGAGCTCTTAAATATAAGAGCTTCAAAGGATCTCATTAATTGCAAGTTGCTAACTTTATCGTGTAGGTCGATATGGACATCAGCCTGGCCGATCAGTACAAAACTCAGAATATCGGCCAGAGTATCGCCCTGGATGCAAAACTGGATGATTGAAAATTGGCTTGATCGTCCAGGCCGATCTCACGATCGTCCTGGCCGATCAATTCAAATCATGGGAAAATCATCCTGAGAATAGCCCTAGATATGAGCTGGTCGATATTTATCGTCCTGAAGTAACTTAAAGTTTTTGACTGGATCATCCTGGTCGATCCTGCGATCGTCCAGGATGATATGATCGTATAAATCATCCTTAATTACTCCCTTGATTTCCTGATCAATTAAGGCATAATTTGAGAATTTCGTCCAGGCCGATCAATGATCGTCCTGGACGATAATTTAAAAATACAGTATACCTTAATTGTCTATGGCGGCAACTTCTTTCTATTTTGTGCTTATCGTCCTGACCGATATACGTATCGTCCAGGCCGATTTGTTAATGACGACTACCTTAATTAAGAATCCATATTTAGACTTTCTATTTTAAGCCTGATCATCCAGGACGATGTACAAAATCGTCTTGGTCGATATGAGTAAAAACAGAAATTCTAAGTCTCTCAAGTGTGTGTGTGGGGGGTTACTTAGCATCAGTCTCTTTGACCATTATAAGTAGACTCAATAATTGAAAAATAAAAGTACAGATGACTCAACCCTAAACCTACACAATCCTGAACTAGCTTCGTCTATTCGTCAGATCTTTGATTCCTGAAAAGTTAGAAGAAACAAGTAGTCCAAGAGAATCAATAGTGTTTGTCAATCATCAAAACACAGGTCATGAAAATAGTTTTGCAACAATCTCCCCCTTTTTGATGATGGCAAAACACTACGAAAACAATTAGCAGTAAAAGTTTAGGATCGACAAAAAAAGAACATCATAAACTTCTCCCCCTTTTGACATACCAAAAAGGAGGGAACAAAAGCACAAAAGCAAATCACAAAACCCCTTTTTTTTTTGCCAAGGCATGAAAATGATATAGTATTCTATGTGATTGATTTAAAAACTTGTGAGTTAATGTGTTAATAATCTCATCAATCCATAGAATAGTAGAATATCCGATCATGGTTACCCTTAGCTCAGACGTTTTTTTAGGGTAGAATCATCTTTTGAAATCAATGACCTAACTCAAATAATTAATTAGATATAAAAAAAATCCATCCATCACTTGGCTTAAGAAAAAAAACTATCTTTAAAAATAATGAACCAAAGTAAATTTGTCATGATCGGAAAACAATCGAAATCAAGCCTTTGAGAACCAAAACTTCTAAGTTCTAAAAGATTTAAAAAGAGAGAATAGCTTGCTTTTGAGTGGGCTCATTTTATGCCCTTTGTCAAATGAGTTGGTGCTTTGCACATCTTTTTATAGTTTTTTCAATTTTGGCGTCATTACGCTTCTTTTGTTGGCATCATTGGCCAAAAAATTTTGATTTTGCAAGCTACATTCTCTTTTATAACCTTTTTTAAAAAAAATCTTAGTTATGAGTATATCTTCTTAAATATTAGAGAATAGGAGCTCTCTCTCTAACATAAGGAAGAATTACCACAAACAGAGTTAATAATCAAGGACAAGAGTAACGAGGGATCTTGATGTGACAAAAAAAACTTTAAACATTATAATTACAAGATAGATTTGTTTAAGCAAGCTTAAGAAAAGATCTTAATTTTATAAATAATTTTTACTTTGAGATAGATTTTATATTAGAAAAAAAAACTATGCCACTAAAATAGGTTAGAGAAAGAGACATAATCACAAAATATTCCTACCATCTAAGAGATTAGGAGATAAAAAACACATTGACTACAAATTTTTAAAAGCAAGGACAAGAAATATAATATCATATCAGCGATGATTTTGAAGACTAAGTAAAAAGAGACAAAAGAAAAATAAAACACACCAAAAAGCTAAGAGAAAAAATAAAAAATAAAAGCAAAAGAAAATAACTAAAAGATCAAATTTCATGCATTTATGTCAATCACACCCAATCTGGTCCTTAAAGAACTGAAAGTGTCGAAGGCCAGTGGTTTAGTAAAGATGTCCGCCAGTTGATTTTCAGTTGTTACATGGTGTAACTTAATGTCTCCCTTAGTCACATGATCTCTAATGAAGTGATGCCTAATGTCAATGTGTTTAGTCCTTGAATGTTGGATAGGATTCTTAGAGATGTATATGGCACTAGTATTGTCACAAAAGATTGAGATGGTGCCTACATGTAATCCTAAATCCAATACCTGTTGTTTCAACCAAAGGACTTGGGCCACACAACTTCCAAGGGCGATGTATTCAGCTTCAACAGTGGAAAGTGCAACAGAGTTTTGCTTCCTACTAGACCAAGAGACCAAAGATTGTCCAATGAATTGACAAGTTCCGGAAGTGTTTTTTCTATCCACCTTGCATCCTGCAAAATCAGAGTCTGAAAAACCAATAATCTCAAAAGAAGTGATATGTCTAGGGTACCAAATCCCTAAGCCTTGTGTCCCCAAAAGGTATCTAAAAATCCTCTTAACAGCAGTCATGTGAGACTCGTTAGGGTCAGCTTGAAATCTAGCACAAAGGTAAATACTAAACATAATATCAGGTCGGCTCGCAGTCAAGTAAAGTAAAGATCCAATCATGCCTCTATACTTCTTCTGATCAACAGACTTACCACTTGGGTCCTTATCCAATGGAGCACTAGAAGTCATGGGAGTGTTAATTGGCTTGGCTTTGTCGATCTCATATTTCTTCAAAATGTCATTTATGTATTTTGTTTGATTTAAAAAGGTTCCATCCTCCAATTGTTTTATGCTAAACCCCAAAAAGTAGGACAACTCTCCCATCAAACTCATCTCAAACTCTCTACTCATTGTTTTAGAAAACTCATCACACAATTTCTTTTTAGAAGATCCAAAGAGTATATCATCCACATAAATCTAAACAATGAGTAAATCATCTCCAACTCTCCTAAGAAAAAGGGTGGTGTCTACGCTCCCCTTGACAAACTCCCTCTCTAGTAAGAATGTGCTAAGCCTCTCATACCAAGCTCTTGGTGCCTACTTTAAACCATACAAAGCCTTTTTTAATTTAAAAATATGATTTGGAAATTGGGAACTCTCAAAACCTCGGGGTTGTTCTACAAACACATCTTCTTTTATTTCCCCATTTAAAAGGCACTCTTGACATCCATTTAAAAAAGCTTAAATCATTTATAACAGGCAAAGGCTAATAACACTCTAATGGCTTCCAATCTAGCTACAGGGGAAAAAGTCTCCTCAAAGTCTATCCCTTCTATTTAATTCTACCCCTTAGCCACCAATCTTGCTTTATTCCTTACCACCACTCCTGAATCATTCACCTTGTTCTTAAAGATCCACTTTGTCCCAACTACACTTTGTCCCTTAAGTCTTTCCACAAGCTCCCAAACATCATTCCTAACAAATTGATTCAATTCTTCTTGCATTGCTAAAATCCAAACTCATCAGTAAGGGCTTGGTTAATGGTGGTGGGTTCAGTCATAGAGATAAAGGCAGAGTGGTTCACCTTCTTCCTAAGTCCATGTCTAGTCTTAACTCCATTAGAAGGGTCTCCTAAGAACAAATCCTTGGAGTGACTTGTAGAGTATCTCCAATCTCTAGGCAAAGTGTGTGAAGGTTCACCCCTTTCATCAAAATTTTTTACTCCTTGGGTGACTCCTCCTACTCCTTCATTACTTTGGTGCTCTCTCTCATTCCCCAAATTTTCTACTCCACTTGTAATCTCTCCAACATCATCATCATCTACTCCATGTTTCTTAGGATCGGACTCATCAAAAACTACATGGGTTGTCTCTTCCACCATCAAAGTTCTCTTGTTAAACACCCTAAAAGACTTCCCAACACTAGAATATCTCAAGAATACTCCTTCATCAGATTTAGGATCAAATTTTCCCAAGTGAGACTTCCCATTGTTGTGAATGAACACCTTACAACCAAAGACATGAAGATGGGAAAGATTGGGTGTTCTACCATTAAGGATCTCAGAGGGTGTCTTCTCTAATTTGGCTCTAACATGCACCCTATTCAACACATAACAAGCTGTGTTAACCGCTTCAGCCCAAAAGTATTTTGGAAGTGAATACTCAGCAAGCATGGCTCTAACGGCTTCCACCAAGGTCCGGTTCTTCCTTTCAGCTATCCCGTTCTGCTGAGGGGTCCTAGAGGCTGAAAAATTGTGGCTAATCCCCTTGTCCTCACAAAAAACTCCAAATCTTTCATTTTCAAACTCTTTCCCATGATCACTATGGATGGTCAAAATCTCACAACCTAGCTTTTTCTGAATCTAAGTAGAAAATGTTTTAAACTCCTCAAAAGACTCATTTTTATGTGAAAGAAATATAGTCAAAGTGAACCTCGAGTACTCATCAACAATCACAAAACCATAGACTTTCCCTCCCAGGCTGGCAGTGCTAATGGGTCCAAACAAATCCATGTAAAGGACTTCTAGAGGTCTAGAGGTGCTAATTTCCTTAACGGGGTGAAAAGTGGAGTGGACTTGCTTTCCTAGTTGACAGGCATCACAAAGGTGGTCTTTTGAAAACTTAAGTTTGGGGACACCTCTAACTAGGTCCTTTTGGGTCACTTTCCTAAGGATTTTCATACTTGCATGACAAAGCCTCCTGTGCCATAACCAAGAATCATCAATCACAATTTTTAAGCAAAAAGAAACAACACATTCAATGTTATTTAAATCAAGCATGTAGACATTGTTGATCCTCTTTCCCTACAAAATAGTGTTGTTACTTAAACTTACAATGCATGAGTTTGCAAAGAATTACACGATGAAGCCTTTGTCACAGAATTGACTGATGCTGAGCAAGTTGTGCTTCAATCCATCTACAAGCAAAACGTTTTCAATCATAAGGTTCTTGAAATTACCGATTATACCTGCTCCTACAACCTTCTTGGTGGTGTTGTCTCCAAGAGTAACCTTGCCTCCAGTCCTGTACTCTAGTACAACAAACTGGCTGGCATCACCAGTCATATGTCGAGAGCATCCACTTTCCAGGTACCACATACTCTCACGAGGCCTTTTGTGAGAGCCTTCCTGCAAAATTACCAAATGTTAGATTTAGGAACCCAAGCAGGTTTGGGTTCCTTCTTATGAAGAGAAGAATGCAATGCATGTGTGGTATGCTGTGGATCATGCTCCTTAGGTCTCCACACCCAATGTGTACTATGGTGAATCATGCAAGTGTGTGAGATGTGTCCTAGCATGCCACATGAAAAATATCTAACTCTAGAAAAGAGATTTCTTAAGTGGTTTAAGTTATAATGTCTCTTCTTAGATTTTGGCAATTGATCAAAAGTAGGTGTCATCCTAGTTTTCTTACATGCTTCTAAATCATTTTGAATCTTCAAATTAGTGCTCTTTAAAACTTCATTTTCAATCCTCAAATTTTTTTCCATCTCCTTAGACTTCTTAAACTCAGATTCAAGTGATGTGTGTGAGACTTTTAATGCATCAAGCTTTTCAACTAACTCACAATAATTTTTATTTAACTCATCAAATTCATTAAGTAAAGTCATATGATTTGAATCAATTGTTTGATGGTATTTAATCAAAATTTCATGCTCTTTTTGCAGTTTTAAAAATTCTAATTTCAAGCTAGCATGTATTTTTTTTAATTTTCTATATGATGCTTGAATTTTTTCTGTGATGTCTCATCTTTTGATTCTGTCTCTGACGAATCTGATGCCGAATCCACCCAAAATGCTTTTTGTACTCTCATCTTGTCCTTCCTTGGCTTAGGTTTCTCCTCACCCTTTCCTTTGCTTGAGTGATCTTTAAGCGTAGGGCAATCAGTTCTCACATGTCCAGGCTTCCTGCATTCAAAACAGACAATATCAGAAGATCCTTTAACATGTTTATGTTCCTTACCTTTTCTCCAACTTTGATGATGCTTTTGTTTCTTCCTTAGAAAGCTTTTGAATTGCCTTGTGATGAAGGCAACTTTATCGCTTTCAGACCCGAAAGATTCAGAATCCAATTTGTGCGCCTTCAGTGCAATTGTTTTCTCCTTTTTCTTCTCACCTGCATCAAGATTTCTTTGATTCACCCCTGCTCGTAAGCAATGAGTGAGCCAAGTAAGTTATCAATAGAATAGGTGTTCAAATCCTTAGATTCAGTGATTGCAGTGATTTTAGCATCATAAGATGAAGGCAAGCATCTCAAAATTTTGTTAACTTTTTCATAGTTTGAAAGTTCTTTTCCTAGTGCATGCAGTGAAGTAACTATCTGAGCAAATCTTGTATACATGTCAGAAATCGATTCATGAGGTTTCATACAAAAAAGTTCGTAGTCATGCAAGAGAATGTTCAAACGGGATTATTTAACCTCATTCGTACCTTCATAGGTTATGCACAATTTATCCCAAATCTCTTTACCAGTTTTGCAAGTAGAGACACGCATGTAATCCTCAGATTTTAAAGCACAGAAAAAGCAGTTCAAACATTTTGCATTCAATTGAGCTAAATCACGTTCAACGAAAGTCCATTCAGTAAAAGAAATTTCAATTTTAACACCATTAATTTCACGAGAAGGTGGAGAATAACCTTCTTGAATAAGCATCCACATGCGATAATCAGTAGATTGTAAAAACATTAACATGCGGGTTTTCCAAAAATCAAAAGGTAGGTTATCGAACAGGGGAGGTCGGGTAATAGAATACCCTTCCGTAGTGTTACTATTCCCCAGGTTAGCCATGGATCTAATTCAAAAAGTTTTAAAACTTAAATTTTCGGATCCCGCTATGATACCACTTGAAAGTTCGTTAGGGATGTTAAGCCCTTATGAACTTAGTCCCAAGCTAACCAAGAGGGGGGGGGTGAATTGGTATTTTAAAAATTTCTTTTCACAAAGAATGAAAATCACATAAACCAAAATCACACCACAAAAATAAATGCAGAAATAAAAGTGCGGAAGCAAGAAAATAAGAACACAAGAATTTATAGTGGTTCAGTCAACTTGACCTACGTCCACTCCTTGGAGGCACCCTCCAAGTATTACACTACAAAATGTGACTCTCCTTTAGCCCCCACGGCTAGGCGGAGAAGCCCTCACAAGAACCTCCTTTTTGCCACCCCGGCAAGGCAGAGAACCTATCTCCTTTTGCTTCCTCCTGAAGCTGGCAGAGAACCACAACTAAAAGCTAACTCCTTACCTCTGTCGACCCTTCCACGGACGAGAAACTCTAGACGAAGAACAAGCAGAGCGATCCTTGAAGTAACCCTTGTGAATCCCCTCACAAGATCCTCTCTCTCTCTCTCTCTCTCTCTCTCTCTCTCTCTCTCTCTCTTTCTCTCTCAAGGCCTTTTCAGGTCAAGGTAGCAACCAAATGTTCTCAAAAACGTTGAACAATAGCTCTTAAATAGAAGAGCTTTAAAGGAGCTCATTAATTACAAGTTGCCGACTTTATCGTCCAGGCCGATATGGACATCGGCTTGGCCGATCAGTACAAAACTCAGAAGATCGGCCAAAGTATCGCCCTGGATGCAAAACTGGATGATTAAAAATTGGCTTGATCGTCCAGGCTGATCTCACGATCGTCCTGGCCGATCAGTTCAAATCATGGGAAAATCGTCCTGAGAATAGTCCTAGATACGAGCTGGTCGATATTTATCGTCCTGAAGTAACTTAAGGTTATTGACTGGATCGTTCTGGCCGATCCTGCGATCGTCCAGGACGATATGATCGTATCAATCATCCTTAATTACTCCCTTGATTTCCTGATCAATTAAGACATAATTTGAGAATTTCATCAAGGCCGATCAATGATCATCCTGGCCGATAATTTAAAAATACAGTATACCTTAATTATCTATGGCGGCAACTTCTTTCTATTTTGAGCTTATCATCCTGGCCGATACACGTATCGTCCATGCCGATATGTTAATGACGGCTGCCTTAATTAAGAATCCTTATTTAGACTTTCTGTTTTAAGCCTGATCGTCCAGGACGATGTAAAAAATTGTCCTGGTCGATATGAGTAAAAATCAGAAATTCTAAGTCTCTCAAGTGTGTGTGTAGGGTTACTTAGCATCTGTCTCTTTGACCAATACAAGTAGACTCAAGAATTGAAAAATAAAAGTACTGATTGACTCAACCCTAAACCTATGCAATCCTGAACTAGCTTCGTCTGTTCTTCCGATCTTTGATTCCTGAAAAGTTAGAAGAAACAAGTAGTCCAAGAGAATCAATAGTGTTTGTCAATCATCAAAACACAGGTCATGAAAATAAGTTTGCAACACAAATTATTAACTCTCTTCTCCATAACATCTCTATTATTATATTTTAGTTTCCTTAAATTTTTTTATAAATTTTGGCACCAGTGAAATTCCCTAAGAAATTGGCATTTGATGATACAAGTGGGGTTTTTGGGACCATTAGGTGTATGTTTTACAAATCGATTTCACGTAATTTTTTTTAATAAATTAAGTTATTTATGGATATTTTTCTAAAGTTATTTAAATTCCTTTTAATTCATTTGATAAGTTAATAGAGAACAATTTTGGGAAAATAAGAAAAGTGGAGAGAGAAGGTAGGAAGTTAGGTTTTGACAGTGGTAGAGCGAATTTCATCAATCAGCCCAGTTGGGAAATTTGTTCATCTCGAGGTAGGTTACACTTGGCATATTTAAGATTTTAATAATTTTGTATTTTTTACATTTTTTCGATCTATTTTATATTTCCATGATAGAAAAATGAGGATAATTTTATTTTGATAAAACTTTCACCTACTTAACTTTTTATATATTATAAAGACCGTAATTACAAACATTTTAAATATATTATGAAAAAAATTTATCGGGTGATTTTAAAAAGAATCAAATTTTACCTACTCAAAAATTTATTTTGACATCTAAAAATAGTGCTTCAGTTCAATTAAAACTTCATAATGATGTTTTACACAATTTATGGTAATTTGGTTATGTTTAAAAATTATGAATTTTTTACTCAGTAGTATTTCTATTGTCTATCATTTGGACATTTTGGAAAATTTTTAATTCAATCCAATTATGCTTTAATTAATGCATTTCATTGAAAAATATGTTGTGATGTGATGCCTGAGCCAATGGGCGACCGAGGTGAGATTCTATTATACCGGCAGCAGTTGGAGACCGAGGTGGGATTTTATAATACCAGTGTCAGTTGGCGACCGAGGTGGCATTCTGTTATACCGGTGAGATTATGTTACCTAAGTGTTGTTATACCAAAGCCAATGGGCTACCGAGGTGGGATTCTGTTATGAACTATTTGCTTATAATTCAATTCATTTCAATATTTATTTAATTTTAATAATATTCATTTAATTGTATTTAATTTCAGTATATGATTTAGTACAATGATCTCAATTTTTTTGTTATTGATTTTTATTTAAGGCTATGACAACCTACTAAGATGTGTTAGCTCATTCATACTTCTTCTTTTATTTTTAGGCCCAGGAAAGCATAAGGAGTGAGATGTGTAGTTTGGATAGCATGTTCCCGATAACATGCTCTGATCTATGTTGTAGGTATGTTTTGGTTAGTTTTGATTTTTGCAGGCTTGGCTTTTATTTTTTTATGCTCTATGTTGCCAAACACTTTTGTTGATAGATTTCAAATTATATATATTTTGGATGATATATAGAAAATTATGTTGAGATTTAGTAGTCTTCTGCTTTATATTACATTCAATAGTAGATGTATAATATATAAATTAGAAGTTTTATTTCAGTACTTCTCCAACTAGATCTAGGAGTCAGTCTTGCCCAATCGACTAGGGTATGACCTGTGTGTTATTGGGTCAGGTTATGATAAGATTTTTGGTATCAGAGCATAATTTGGAGAAGTGAATTGTAATAGAGCCATAGGAATTAACATGTAGAAGCGTGTTAGATGCTTCTGGGTAGTTTTGGGTGCTCATTTTATTTATTTTTTCATATACATGTGTTAAACTTTATTCGCTCTAAATCAGAGCATCAAAAGCAATGGATCGATCGATGTGAGACTTCTTTGGTGTTGGTTCTATGCTTGTTGTAATTAAGACTTGATTAGGTAATGATGGGCCCCCGACAATGGTCTCAATCTCGCCAGCGTTTGATGATTATTCATCAATTATCTTTGCTATTAATTTTGCACCCCCAGTTAATTTTCAATGCTATTTGCATTTTTCTCAAAAAAAGATTTTGCACCCCCAGCGGGACCAGCCTCATCTTGAGCAAGTAGGTTTTGGTTGAATTATCAAAGATATCCTTGTCGATTCAATCTCTCCATTTCATCCTTAAGTTGTCAATATGCTTCAATAGTGTGTTCATGACTAACATAGAAGTGGAAGTATTACTCCTAATTTCCCATGTTCGACTTTAAATGATTTGGCCACTTCACATTCTACTGATCTCATATGGACATCAATACATTAGCTCGAGATATATTAAGTAGTGTATACTCCTTTTCTTAATGAGGATCTCATCACGAATGTGAGGGTTGAGGGGGCAAGTTGTAATTTCCACTTTTTCAATTCGATAGTGAATTATCTATCCTTGATGCACTTTTACGCTTTCCATTTGATTTCTAAAATGGCTTTTTATGAGCATTAATAGCTTGATCTGCAAAAATTTGTGCCTCCACTCGATGGATCATATTAGCATATAAATGAACCATGTCATTCATGAGTGCTAAGGAAAGGGGCCATGACGAAGTCCTCCAAGAAAACTCCTCTAAGCAATTCATGATCTAGCCTTGGAATTTATCAAACCTCTCTAAAAATTTTTTAAGAGTATTTTTTGAGGGACTCACTTTCACTTTGGCAAATTATTGAGAGGTAGAAAGAATCTTTAACAATTCTCTGATTGACAATAAATTGATCGATGAACTCTTTGGTCAATTTGACGAATATGGGAATGGTTTCTACTGAAAGCGAATAGAACCGTGTCTGGATGTCCTACTAATGAAGAGATTATCTTCCCCATCTCATAGGGAACTCTTCTTGGACCAATCATCAAAGTTCATGACGTAGGGCATTGTGTGGGAGCTCAACAAGGTGAGGTCAGGCCAAGTCCTTTATGATGCCTGGATGGAATGCAGGCTAGCCAACTGAGGCGAGAAGGATGAGTAAAGCTAGCGATGTCAACAAGATCGATGTCTTGTTGTGTTTTAGGGTGACCCCTTGACTCAGGAAGAGGATTATCTGCATGAAGATGTTCAAGTTGAACACCTTCGGTCAGTGGTGGATCTTGAGGGAGAAGAACATCCTCTTGTTGTGCTAGCATTGGTTTCCATGTCACTCGTAAAAGTTGAAGGATCTTATTATGAGATTCCTCCATTTTCTAGATGCAATCTTTCAGGGATGGTCTTGATGTCCCTTTCACTACAAGGTTTTTCCCATAGGGGTAAAAAGAGGCAGACACCTTGTATCCTTGGTTCATGGATTGATTCTTGGATCGGTGTGTGTTGAAGCGAGAGGCTCCCATGTTACGATTGCTATGCCTGTTTTCCATTAAATCAGGGCTTAATATAGTGGGATTGAGATTTACTATAGACAGTATCAAGCTATTGTGGGCTAGAGTATTCACGACGGTAAAGTATGAAAAACATCATGTATTAGCATTGCACGAGTATCCATCACACAAATAGAGGAAAAAGATACAAAAAAATTTTACGTGGAAAACCCTGATGAGAAATATCATAGGGCCACGCCCAATTGAAATGATTCCACTAGTGTTTGAATATATTACAAGTGACTGGTTCGACCTTGAAATTGAGCACAATAAGTTCACACAAGTAAACAATATGGTTGAAAACTAGTTACAAATGGATATCGGATAAAAACAAGTGATATTGGATGGTCGGGTAAAAATCCTACGTCCATTAGCGACTTGGCGAAAGTTTGGCGTCAGTTCGGTGATAGACAGAAGTTTGATGATGGGAGGACGAAGTCTGGTGTCGGGCAGATGTATGACAATGGGCAGAAGTTCGATGATGGATGGAAGTTTGTCTTTGGGTAGAAGTCTGATGAAAGTCTATTGATAAGCAGTGGTTTGGTAAAAGTCTGACGACTTACATAAATCTGACGATATGTGGAAGTATGGCGACGGGTGGAAGTCTGACGATGGATGGAAGTATAACATCAACCAGAAGTCTGATGGAAGTTTGGTGATGGGCTGTGGTTCGGCGGAAGTACGACGATGGGCATACATTGAATGATGTGCGAAAGTTTGACATTGGGTGGAAGTCCGGCGATGGATGGAAGTCTAGTGTCGAGCAGAACTTTGACGTTGGGTGGTGGTCCGACGATTGAATTCTGGTGTCGAGCACAAGTCTGATGACGAGCGGTGCTCTGGACGAAGTCCGAGCAGTGGTCAAGGAGGAGCTTGGTGGCAAGAGATATCTCAGATTTCTCTTCCTTCTTCCTCTCCTTTTCCCTTCCTTTTTTTTTTTTTCCCTCTTTTGTGAAGAATGGGTTGTCTACTTAAATCTTTTGGGAAGTGGCATGACTAGTAAGTAGTGAGAAGATCAAGGGTAGGTTGGGATTGTTTGATATGAATGGCTGATATTGATTCTCTTGATCATGGACAATTTATCGAGTATTTGAGTGCCTTAATGATACTAGAATTTAACGATCTTGAGCTTGTTGGATTCGTCTCGTCGAGCCGCCTGATTTGATTATAAGCATATCATATTTGGAAACTGTTTAGTCATCCAATATATAGTTTGAACTTTTTAAATGTGCTACGGGTCTTCAATTTGCACTCATTTGAGCTCGGATTGATTCGAATTTGGTTCTTTGAGTTCATCTTTTTGAGAAGTTCAATTTGACTATAAATCTGTTGAAATGAGAGTTCAGATGACCTAGATTTAATTTTGAAAGTTTCTAACTTGACTTTACTTTGAGATTGTGCCCCCATTAAGATAATTTTTGATGATACAACAATAATAAATAAGTTATTACAAAATGACAAAGAAACTCATTTCCCATATTTTCAAAATTATGAAACACCCTTAAAAAAAAAAAAAAAACCCCACAACGGGCCGAGGCGACCTCTCCGCCAACATCCATCAGATCAGCATCAAACGGGTATCCCCCGGCATTCACGAATCCTCATTCCTACCTCTATGCCACTGCATTTCTTGCACCTTTTTGCCGTTAGATAAGACTAATTGCCAGTTCCATCCTTCGAGGGCGCAAGAGAAGGAATTCGAAGCAGTGTTGAAGCTTACAGCGTGTGGAACCCTAGATTTTGGATAGGCTGGGCTCTAGAGGGTAAATGAGTGGCCCGGAAGAGAACAGGCGTCTCGTCAATCCCAGGTTCCTAAAGCATCCATGAGGTTGCTTATTTTCCCTTCTTTCTCGCAGCCTCCTTTGCTGCGGCGGGGAAAGCCTTTGGTTTCTCAGTACCGGCTGCGGCAGTGGTACCCGATCTCATTTCACAGCAAGAGGCCACCAGGGTACTCCGTTTACAGGTCATTCCTTGATCATGGTCTGTTTGGATACAACTGTGCTTTAGTAAATCCTGCGACTATGTATTTAGATTATCCCGGGGTGGTTAAATATTGAAATCTTTGATAGAAATGCTGTAATCAAATGAAGCGAACAACTTTGCAATCTCATTTGAAATTTATAATGGAAAAAAAAAAAAATTACAACTTGAGATTCAAATTTTAGCTGTAATTTGAAAACGAGAACTTAATTTATTCAAATATATTAGCTCTTTGTATGTGCTTGAGGATATCATGAGCGTCTGTGTCTCATGACAACGATGACACATCATGACTTGCGCACGGAAAGGACTTAATCCGTTGAACTTGAACACGTGTCTTCACTACACCAACATTTATAAAATAGAACTTAAGCCTGAGAAACAACAAATGAGAAATAGAGTTTCAGATTTTCTGTTCATTGAAGTGTTGGAGAAAGCCTCTTTAAATAAGTAGAAGAATAAAATATATTATAAAGATTGCGATGATGAAGGATTTAATCCAATAGGTTACAACCTTTCAAATTTCATATGTTGCAGCATTTTGAATTCAATTAGAGTCAACCATATTAGTTACAACCTATCCAAATTATGTATGAATTAAATCCGAATATTACAAATTTGGGCATCAAAATTTCATTCACAATAGGTTATAAACCCTTTTTCCAATAACTTCCCAAATGAATGCAATTGATTGACGACAAGTGCTAGAGTTCTATGTTTAAAGCTTGCATTTTGTAGTTATGTGTCAATCGTTGAACCTTCTCTTATGCAATAGACATTTACTTTACTGTTGACTAGTATATGTGCTGTTTGTGTGAACAATGATAAATTTGAGACATATATTTTTCTGATAAAATTTTAGTTCTCATTGTAATGTTTGTTTGTCTATGAACATCTATATGATTCTATGAGAATTTCAAAAGAGTTGAGTCTTGCATAATTGTTATTTGAAGTGGCCCCACTTCTCTCTCACATAGGTGATATTTTAATCAATGGTAATCCCACTCCTCATGGATTCCTAAATCATAAGGATAATTAAAACTTTAGCTTAACTTGACCTTTACAAATATCATTATTTTTATCATAGGAATGGATATGAGGATATCACCCACAATTTTTTTTTTGTTTTTTTTTTAGGATATCACTCACAATAATCTAACATAATCTCCATGATTAGGTTATACCCTTTAACCTAAATATTGGATCTTTAGATCTTAAACTTGAGTTTATTTCACATCAATTTTATTATTTCATGGGATTTAGTCAAAATTCTCTTGATGATTTGTCAATTAGATCTATGTTCAACTCTTTTTTTAATATATCTCGACATCTAGTATGTTATTCTTTGAGTTTACAAAGTAAGCACTTAAGATTCCAACTGAAAGCAATTTTATAGCAGTAATATATTGATGACACCTATGTCTGGACTTACTGTTATACGTAATATTTTCTATCATATCATACTAATAGCAAATTGGTTATCATAATGTGTATGCATATTGTAAGCATAGTTGCTAGTCATTTAGGAATATACTCTTAGGTATTGATGAGACTACCTACATGTGAAGGAGTATGAAGGAGAAGAGTTTGGGAGAGGCTTGCAAATTTATGTTATATCCATCAAATGCGCAGATTAACTAAATCCAAGATTTATGGAAAAACAGGGAAGAAATGAGATTTAAAATTATGTAGGATTTAAAGTTATCATTGTTGCTATTTGGCATAATTTAAATTAAATCTCTTAAATCATGCTCAAATCCTGCTATCAAACAGACCTTTGTCTCTTCATCACATTTATCTAGAATTGAAAACTTAGATTCTTTTATGCAGCATGTTAGTATTATTATCGTGGAAGATTTTCATGGTACTCCCAAATTGAAAAAATATATACTAATAGTTTTATAGTCTTTTAGATTAGAATGCCAGCTTGTGTCAATTTCTTATTCCAGAATAGTCGGATATCTCTACCATAATGAAGCCCATTGGCACAAAATAACCATAAGTATTTAAGTACTTTTACATTTGCTTTTCAATGATATCTTTGATTATTCATGTACCTACCTGAATCTACTAATAATGAAGTTAATAGTGAAGGCAATGATGACTTTTATGCAACTCATTAAGTACATTAGACTACCGATCACCCTACCATACTCCATTAGGAGAAACATCTTCATCCATTCTTGGACAAATGCTGACTTAAATCAATTAGAGTTCTAGTCATGCAAAAGCAGCTTACTCAAATTTGTTAAGTGTCTTGTTTGCATGGTGTGATTGACTTAATTTGAGACTATCAGACAACCTTGTGATACTGATCCTCAATATAACTTCAATCAATCTCATGTCCTTCATATCGGATCTCATGCTCAACATGTCATTTATAGATTTGATAATCTGATTATTATTGCTCACAATGCATATGTCAAGTGTTTCTTCTTGTCCTGATTATTACTGCTCACAAAGAAAGATACAGCTTTATGTTTCTCTTTATGACAATATTCCTGTATATCCAAAGAGGATGGATAAACTTCTTCTAAATTAACAGTTGAAGTTCTAGAAGAGAATAGCCAGGAACATGAACATGGGCAATGAAAATTCTGTATCTATCTTTATATTTGATAAATATATATTAGTAAACATCTGTTATTCGATGTTTCCAATAGTAAAAAATTAATTTGTGCCCTCTGCAAACTATAAAATTAATTTATTTACCCGATTAAACAAAATTCATGGCTTTGCACTGAACATGGAAATGAAGTTGAGAAGGTTGAAGAAAAGCCTAAACAAAAAAAGAAAGATAGGGCAAAAAAATAATTTGGTCTAAATTTTTCCTCTAATATGCTAAATGCAGAACCCCAAACTTATAAAGAGAAAAATATATTCCATCTTACTTGGGAACTAGTGGACCTTCTTCTAGGATGTAGAACACTAGTTTCGAATAGGATTTTTGAGTGATAGATAAATGCAGATGGAACAATTAACAACTATAAGGCTATACTTGTTATTAAAGGTTAGAAACAATAAGAAACACTTGATTATTCTGACATTTGTTTTCCTAGATGAGAATAAACTGTATAATTATGATATTGGTGACTTCATGCCATGGAGCCTTGAAGCTCGCCAAATGGATGTAAAGAGAACCTTTCTCAGTGGAGATCAGATGGAAGAAATCAACATGGACAAACATAAGGGTTGTGTAGCTCTAGGATAAGAGAATAAAGTGTTTAAATTGGTGAATTCCTTGCATGGACTAAAAAAAAACACTGAAATAAGGGCATGGAAAATTTTATAATGTCATGTTGACAAAAAGTTCCCAAGTTAGGCAATGACATGCAGTCAATTGTTTTTATAATGCTATTTTGTCAGCAGAATCAATGACATGCAGTCAATTGTTTTTGAACCTATCCTTGACTTTTTCGGTGTGGGTGTTATTAGTTTGGCAAGGCACCCCTCATTTACAAGTACGTGTAAGAAGGCTTCTTTTTTTCACAACTTATGGGTGCTTTTTATTCTTTATTTTGGGGAATCTTATAATCAGCTGACAAAATAGCTTCTCCACTTGTTGTAAGGAAAACCAGAACTTATGAGCATTGCTTTCATTATTTCCTTTAGAGAATGATTTTTGCATTCTATAGGTCCATTGTATTGAGTAGAATAAGGAGGTGTAACCTCAATAAAGGGTGATTCATACTCATGAGTGCAGTCACTTCTTAATGCATTAATCTTTTTATTAAGTTAGTCTTCAAATTCAATCTTGTAGAGAACAAGGTTCTCTGTAGCCTCATCATTGCTTTTCAATAAAAACACAACAATACTTTTTGCTATTGTCGACAAAAATAATGAAACACTTATTTTCACCTCTATTTGAACAAAATTTAAATCCCAAATATCATTATGGATTACATCAAGATGTTCACTGTTCCTTTCTATTCCTTGAAATGATAACCACACATACGTTTGAAATTAATATGAAATGCATGTATCTAATTTGAACTAATTAATCTACACAAAGTATCATTATTAATATGTCGTAGTTTAACATGCCATAAGTTAGAGAACTCAAGCATATGAGCAAAAGACTTTTCATTCTCATTATAAGGTTTGGCTTTGTAGAAATCTTGTTTATTTTTCATAAGCCATCATTCTCATTTCCTGATCTCAATTACATTCCTTGTTTAAACAAAACTATTTTATTGGGACTCAAAAACCATCTTGAAACCATGTAGACTTAGCAACATCTCATAATAAGGCTTCTAGGTATAAATTACAACACGCTATTAAACATTACTTATTTTTTTGACAACATCTTCAAGAACATGGTGCCTTGACCATTAATCATTGAAGTTATAGAGTTGCCCATGTACATCTTATACATTGTCACGACTTGGTCCAAGGGTCGAATTAACGAGGCCAGAACTAATAGTCGGATGGTTATTTAAAATTCATTTGCTAACTTTCTCCAATACATTGTAAGATACACTAAATCTTAAATGTATTGAAGTAAAATACTATAAATACCTTTCTTTTCATAATATAATAAATTTATTTTTACACATTAAATTTTCATTCATTACGTATTATCTATTCCTATAAATCAAATTCCTAAATATATTGAATTCATATAATGAAATTTGCTCATATAAATATACACCATTGATTATTTTTAATAGCTAGTCTTAAAATCTAATTATTATTATGTTCAATTAGATGAAATCAATTAAAGATTTTAATTTCAAATTATGTGAGCCAAAAGTTTTAAATAACAAATATAAATTTATCTTAAATTTTATAATTGCATAAATTCTAATAATTTAATTGTAAGATAAGATCTTAGGTTTTAAGAATTATCATTGCATTAGTCAACTATCTAAATTTCTCTCTATATCTCATAGTTTTTTTTTTTAAAATATAATTTTACTCATTATTCTAAAAAAAAAAAAAAATTTTAAATTATGCAATCTCATAACTTAAATAATCAATATTAATAAAGTTATGAAATCCTCTAAATAGGCAACAATTACCTTAAAAAGTTTCTAAATAAAAACTAACCTTTAATCTTATAAATGTTCAGTCGATCCCTAGCCTTTGCATACTCCCCATGTTGGCGCTCGTGCTCGGCCTCTGCACGATCTCCCCCTCTCAGTTGCCACAAGCTAGCGACGTCGTCCCCCTCTGTCGGTTTTAAATAGACAAGGTTTCTTAGACATCATCGTTTTCCCCTCAACCAAGCAATGCAAATAGCCCGCTCGTCTCCCCCTATCTTTTTCTTCTTCTCGAGCACGACTATAGGAGATGAAATGAACTTTAGACGGAATATGTCAGCCCTTTTGTCTTTTTGACTCCAATCAATGTCTCCTTAGTCTTCTTCAATATCGAATGATGGTAAAGACTCGACACCTAGAGCTCTTTGTACATTACATGGTTTTGACATTTGTCAGAGCAGTGAGTTCGGGATATGACATAAATAATATTTGAAGTTATGAATGTAGTTGTAACTCTATTAGAACATATTTGGCATGTGGCCCCAACGTATAACCTCTAGAGATATTAATATTAGACTTGACACGAAAGATTTGTGTTTGGGGCAATCCATATGATATTCAGATCTTTTTCAGGTTTTAGCTTAAATTACTTGAAAAAATGGGTTAGTTAGGCTTGTGTCGTATCAAGTTTAAGTCATTCAAAAAATAATGATTTAATTATTTCTTTCTTTTGAAAAGATAAAATACTCATTAAATTATACATTTTTTTTGTTATTTTTATTAAGTTTTGGTGTCCAAATTTGAAAATTATACCCAAATTGGGTAATTGTGTCTATATCGGGTCATATTGACACCAACATATTACAATTTAAATATTTTTCATGTCAAGTCATTTCTATTTTGTTTGGGTTGAGAATTTTTAGTCGTGTATTAAAAGGGTTGGGTTGAGATTGACTATATTTGCGTCCTGTGTTTTTCGGGTCGAACATGAATCCAACTCTTGAACCTGAATTGATATACCTAATAAACACTACTCCGCCTGGTTTGAGTCAACCATATTTACTTCAAAGACTACAACACATGCTGATTTTATAAACATCCAAAGTGACGGCTTCCTCCATACAACCATTTTAGTTGTTTTCTTTTTAGACATTCTACAGTCCTCCAACTTGTGAATCATTTTGTTATAATCAAAGCACTTTCCTTGAAATATTTATTTCTTGTATTTTCCACCTTTAGGTTCTAACTTGCACCTTGTTGCCCTTTAGGGTCATAAAGCCATGACCATGCGTTAGCATGTTGGCATTGTTGGTATTGGAATCTTCTTGTATCCTATGTTATTTTCCTCAATGCGAAGTACGACAATGAGCTCTTGAACTTCCATTTCCTTTTTCTTGTGCTGTAAATAATTCTGGAAGTCCTTCTGCACAGGTTATAGCTTATCAATAATAAATGCTTATAGGACCACTTACAATAATTCCCTCTGCATGAAGATTCTATTCCTAACTCACCATAGTCATCATAGAGTCCATCATCTTAAAGTTTAAGAAATGAAACACAAAACTTTCTTTGCAACAACATTTTTTGTCTTATATCTATGGGCCAAAGTCTCCATACTTTGCCAATTTTTGGAGCTGTACACACTATATAGCTCTTCAGACAATCATTTAAAACTTAATTCTAGCATATAAGAGTGCTTCATAAATCCATAACATTCGGAGCTTGAACATCTAACTCATTTCCTTTCAGATTGGAAGAATCCTCCATTAGGAATGTTGCAAGATTCAACCATGCAAGGTAAAAAATTTCTTTTGCCATCGTCAGGGGTAGATCCAAGAAATTTTCTTAGTGGTGGCGGCGGTGGCGCGGGAGGGGGGGGGGGGGGGGGGTGCGCCCAAACTAACAATTTTAGAAGTACTTTAAACCCTTTTTGTCCAATGTGGTATCGAAATATTCTGTTAGGATTATGAATTTCACATTTACTTTTTCAAAATAAGAACATTTGATATACTTTTTAAGGGGTTTTTTTGCTTGACTTTATAGTGCACTGCAAAGTATTTGAAACTCTTTGGATTGTGTATTTGTGGTGTATTCGAAACCCGCTCAAATCAGGTAAGTTTCGAATACCGAGCACGAAAGACTCTGTAACCTCAGAACGAGGTGCGAAGGAGACTCTTCGCCTCTCGCAAAACCCCAGCTTTTTCATGCATTTTCTTTAAAGAAATCCAGGGAAACACAAGCTCTCTCCGTCGTTTTTCCTCACTAATTCTAGCTATCGCGAAATCCTGCCGTGCTCGTCTTTCTTCCTCACAAAATCTAGTCTTCGGGTGCATGCTCGTCATTCTTCGTAATCAGGTGCATGGCTTTCTTTCTTGTGAAATCCAGTCGGAAATCAGATATTCTTCCAATGAAGTATGGTATTACCTTGTGAATTTATTGTAGTTTTATTCATCGTTTTGCTTTTTGGTTGAATATAAGCTTAATATTGCTCAAATCAGTTTCCATTTCTTAACCTAGATTCTGAAACCCACTCGTCTCTTTTCCCCAAATCCAAATTTTAGAAACATTAAATCATGGAGAAGAGAGAAAGTTGCAAAAGCTGAGAAATATGTGTTGATTTCTATAATCATGACTCATGTATGGTTATATGTTCTTGTGTCCATATACTAATGTTTGTAAATACAGATTGTAACAGAAAACTATAAGGCTTTCTTTTTCTTTGGAAATGCTACCAAAATTTGATGATGCCTTTCTTTTAAGGTTAACAGATTTAAATTAAAGTATAATAAAAAAAAAAAAAAACAAAACAAAAAAGAGACCATTGACTTCATCTAATGTAGATGATGTCCTAAAAGAAGAGTAAAGTACATGCTGTTGATCGAAGTCTTCAAGAATATATTGTGTTGATGGCCGATAGTGTAGCTCAAGTTATAAATGCTATCCAAAATACAACAAGAGCCTATCAAACATTCCTGAATTTTCTGAAAAGGAGATTGATACAATGTATGATAACTTATTGGAGAATTCCACAATGATACAATCTTTCCTTGCAAAACCTATAGAGTCAAAGGCTAGATGGATTCATAAAGAGTTAGAAAAATGATTTATATTGTGAAAAATATTAGAACTTTGAGTTGTAATAGGTAGATATTTTTGGAGCTCTTTGTGTTATATATATAAACATTTTGACTTTTTTAGCTGTAACACCTTCAAATGTATTTTGGATTTATGAAACATTAATGGTAATGTTGAGTATATTTGTAGCAATATTAAATTTACTCTAGGTATGATAGCTCATGTTCAAGTGCCTGATTTCTATTTTCAAGTGCTCCAATATATAAAAGTTTCATATTGTTCAATTAATAAATATATTATGTTAAAACATTGAATAATATTGTTTCCATTCCATTTCAATAGTATACTACACTTGATACTGCATATCATACCAAATAGCGCCAAAAGTATTCAAAATATGCTACTTTTACTTTACACTGCATACCTCATCAAACAAGAAAAATAGTTCCCTTGCATTTACTTTGCAGATAACCAAAAAGTTCCAAAGTATTCTGAATACATTGCATTTACTTTACACTGTATTATTTTTTCAGGCAACTAAACAACCTCTAAATTGTTGAATGCTAATTCAGTGCTTCAATGGTTGTCTCCACCCTAATATCACACTTAAATGGCCTTGCCTTATTTTTTTTTTCAAAAGAAATAAAAAAAATTTTGCACTACCATTTGACTTTCTTCTTGCAGATTATTTATGCTTTTCTATTATTTGCATGGTTTGTGCAAGTTCACATCATTTCCTCTCTAATAGAAATTTCGTAGATACTACAAGTTCAAAATAATGATGCCAATCTGACTCTTGATTGCTGGATAAGGTTGTCAGTGTAGCTAAATTAACTCATCAGCACTAATTGCTCATTCTAGAGGCAATAGCTTGCAAGCAGAGCATTTGATTTTTATATCTTGCTTGATGAAATAGGTTTGGTGGCTTTTCTTCCAAATGCTCGGTTGTAGATGTTGACGTTGATGCCAGTTCTATTGCCACGGAGGATGAGACCTCTGAAGATCTAACATCTTGTTCAAATACGTTGTCTCCCTTGGCATCAGATATTTTCTATTCCGCTTCTTTTAAGTCACTAAAGGAAGATGACTGCATAAATTCTCTCCTAAGAGAAGTACCGGTATGATCTATTTCTCCTTCCTGTCACATCTTGGATGCAGCTTCATTTGAGATGACACATCCTATGCAAGCTACAACATTAATAGAATTGCATTCTTATTTGTCCAAAAGTTGCATTTCAGGTTCTAACCAAGGATGAACAAGCTGCTCTGGCTGCCACTCCGGCTCACCCTGCAGGTTTATATGGTATGAAATTTTCATATGGAATTACTCAGTTGTTCAGATAATTAAGTAATAAGTTGTGATGCAGTCTATCCTAATTATTTTTCTCAAGCATGTATTGAGATATGACTTGCATTATTAATCTGAGTGTAATCAGCTTAGGAGCTTGGGCAAGATCTTTAACATGTGATACTGATGGAACTTCAATCCCCATAAGAGTAGAAAATAGGAAAAAAAGTGCATGAATGATGATCCTTTGAGGAATATTTCTTGCATACGTCATAATTCAATTTTAACTGTATTATGAAATTTCACCATAATTTCGGGAAGGTAGAAAGCCTCTTTATTTACAGTTTCAAGGGCTTTCTAAGGTCTGTACATTGAGATAGAAGTGGAGCTTTTAACAGATGCTGCAGAAGCCTTTGTCTTTCGTTCTGAGATCTTGGAGGACCAAACAATTCCTAGTAGTCAAAAGGGAGGATTGAGCCGCCAAAAAGTGGGTGATTTGTTAGATCATTCCAAGCGAGCTGTATAAGATGGGATGAGAGGGGAAATTGAAAAGTTTTTTCTTTCCAATTCAAGTATCCATGTTGCCCTATGAAGCACAGGGATGGGCGCGGGCATGAACACGAGAACATTGATACGAATCGATATGTAAATTGAGATATGGCATAATTATTAAAAATAGGGCACAACACGCCATGCATACATTATATTTTATAAATTATTAATATTTATACTATTCTCTCCTAAAGTCTTAACAAAAAAGTTATAATTAATTTATTTAAATTGTCACCTAAACTTCATAATTTTTTTTAATAATGATAAAAGAAAAACAAACATTATTTATAATAAATGAAATGCTTTGTCATATGAGGATTTATTACTCCCTTTCAATTGCCCATTTTTTTTTTTCTTACAGATATAAAGAAACGACTAAAAAAACTAAATATCAATGCTCTTTGCAAATTAATTGGAGTTAACATTGACCACTTTATAGTCATCATTAGCATTAGTACTCGTTTTCTCTTGAATGGCACATTCATCATCATCTAAAAAAATATAATTTCCAAGGACAGCTCATTACGAGAAAGAATAACAACTTCAAGTATTGCAATGTCATCCATTATAGTTATAGTTAATGTAATCCCAATAATATCCCACAACTTAGTATCCTCTTATGTATATTATTGGTTCCTCCTAAATAAAAGCTGAAGAATTTGTTAGGCCAATTCAACCTGAACTTGCCCAGCCGGCCGGCTTAGGTCTACAGGAGGCGGACAATTGCCGCCTCCCTTTCAATTTGTCGCCCACATTAGTGGGCCCCACTAGTCCAATTTAATTCAAAACTGAAAAGGAGGGGCAACTAGAGCTTGGGAGGGAAATTAGATTAGGCAATTTTATGTATTAAAGAGCATGAGATGTTTTAGTGTTAGGTTATGCTTGATTTGATTTTGGTTAGGGTTCCTTGGTGATTTGGGCTCTAGACTATCTCGTCTAGAGATTTGGGAGAGACACAATCCTCCTCTCTAATTGAGGATAACTTGTATATTGTTTCCATGCTTGTTTGGCTTTGATTTTCGTATTGCAATCTATCGTTTGTGCTGATTTCTCCCAGATTTTGTGCTATTCTCGCTGTTTTTCACCAATTGGTGATAGGTTTGCTTGCGAACTCAAGTATTACCCGTAAGGTTACTTGCCAACTCAAGTATTTCCTATCAAATTGGTATCAGAGCAATTCTTGGGTTGTTGTTCGTGGGCTGATTTTGGCGAATTTCAGTGGCTGATTTTTGGTCAGGAAAGGAGAAAGTTGCTGTTTTGTAATCCAGAATTTTTGGATCTACAAAAATCCAGATCGAGATGATGGCCAAGAAAGTAGATGTACTAGAAGAAAGGCTTGAAGGGGAGATGAACAAAATCAAGACAATGGTGGAGGAAAGGATTTCCTCCATGGAAGGACAAGTAGCCGATCTCCGGGACATGATGAAGAAAATGTTGGAAATCCACAACCATATGGCGGCTTCCGTGGCCATGGTTTAAAATTGCGCAATATGAGGCTCGCCTTGAGGCCCGCCTTTGCGCAATTCCAGTAAAAAATGCCTCAATGCTTACTCCTCGAGTTATTTTTATGAGGCTTGCGCCTCAACTTGATTGAGGCTCGCCTTGAGGCCCACCTCGCCTCACTAGCATGAGGCTTACGCCTCACACTATATATATTAAAACTTACATAAATCTTGAAGTAATTGCCTGTCATTGGACTCTACAGGAGAGGAGGAAGGGGAGAGAGCAGTTCATCATAATGATGATTCAAATGAAGAACCCCTTAGTGATGATAGTGTTGATGACTTATGAGTTCTTATGTGATATGTCATTGCTATTTAATATTTATTTTTGGAAATTGGAATTATATGTTAATGAAAAGAATATCGGAATTTGGGAAAGATAGAATTTTGAGTTGAACTATATTTCATGTTGTCTTATTATTGGGATATTTTGATTTCACTTTATATCTTATGTTTTTTTTTTGTTTTATATTATTCACTCATTAGTATATAAAAAAATTAATCATTTTATGTTTATGCAATCTTTTGATTTTGAGGCTTACACCTCAAAACGCCTTGAGGCTTACGCCTCGCCTCACGAATGAAAAACGCCTCAATACCCGAATATGCAATTTTAAACATTGTCCGTGGCAAAAGGGGTGGAAGGGAAAAGCACGAATTTTGAAATCCATAGGGAGGAAGATGAGGTGGAAATCGTGGAAGGAAAAAGAAGAAGATATCATCTAGAGCTTGTCTAGAGGGAAGAAAGTGGAGGTGGATTTGTGGAATGCCAGGAGGGATACTATGGCCACTGAGGTGCTGCTTTTGAAGAAAGAAGAGGAGAATTCGAAAGGGGTTTGGGCTATGGCAGGTCAAGGAAAGATCGGGAGAGACGTGGAGAGGGCCGAGCACTAGAGATCGGGGAGGCTATAGAAGAATAAGGGGGAATGATTGAAGATACCCATATTTGAAGGGGAGGATGCGTATGGGTGGATTTATAAGGTGGAGAGGTATTTCATCGTCAATGGGCTGACAAAGGTGGAGAAGCTGATAGTGGCATGCTTGTGCTTGGAAGGGAAGGCAATGTCATGGTACTAATGGAGGGAGGAGACCTATCAGGAACTGGAGGGAATTCAAGGACTGCATAATAAAATGTTTTCAAGACGACCGGGGAGGAGATTTCTATGAGTAGTTCTTTGCTCTGACGCCGGAGGGATCATTAGCAGATTACCGGGAGCGGCTTGAGCCACCTGGCTCGTAGGGTGGAGCGATTATCAGATATTGTATTGGAGGGGAATTTCATGAAGGGGTTGAAGGCAGAGATTTGAGTAGTAATGAAGGTTATGATGCCTCATGACTTGGGGGAGGCCATGAAGTTGGCACAACTAGTTGAAAATCAAAGTAATATAGAGAGGAAAGTTAGGAGTAGCAGCACAAGTGGCACTTACAGGATGACGACCACCCATCTAGCACTTAAAGGTCTTGTAATAAGAGGAAGTTGGGAGGCCACCAGGGAGAAGACAGTAGGAGGGAGTGGGGGAAATTTCAAGTGACTGACAGAGAAGGAGATGCAGGAGAAGAGGACTAAGGGGTTATGCTTCAGGTGCGATGAGAAGTATACACCAGGGCATCGGTGCAAGGACCGAACTCTTCAGGTTCTCACCGTCTGTGATGACGAGGAAACTGAGGAGGGCGGTGAGGGGGAGTCAGAGGAGATGGAGGAGAAGCTGCATTTGGATTTGGCCGAGATTTCCCTGAACTCGGTGGTAGGATTCATCACGAATCATACCATGAAGGTGAAGGGGGAGATAGAGGACATGGAGGTGGTGGTGCTAATTGATAGTGAGGCTACTCACAATTTCATTTTCACTCAGGTCGTCAACTAATTGTTGATATTGGTGGATACCGGTTGTTATGGGTTGATGATAGATATGAGGAAGGTGGAGAAAGGCCAGGGGATCTACAGAGGAGTGCTACTGATTATTCAGGGGATTCAGGTGAGTGAAGATTTTCTTCCACTGGAGTTAGGGAGTACCGATGTCATCCTGAAGATGAAGTGGCTGTAAAATTTGGGAGACACCAAGTTGAATTGGGGAGCACTCACGATGAAGTTGATGGTGGATGGAAGGAAGGTGGCGATTAAGGGAGATGCAGGACTATCCAAATCCATGAATTCTCTTAAAACTATGGTGAGGAATATACAATTGGCGGGTGGAGGATATTTGGTGGAGCTAACAGTTTGGAGGGAGCTAGATTGGAAGAGGGAGGGGATATACCCTTCTCCATACAGGCGCCGATTCAGCAATTCTAAGAGATATTTCAGCCACCTCAGGAATTTTCACCGTCGAGGGAGCAAGAGCATGCAATCATTTTGAGGGAGGGTGTCACCCATCAGTGTACGACCCTATCACTACCCTCAGTTTCAGAAGGATGAAATTGAAAAAATGATTAGAGAGATGCTGGAGGCAAGAATCATTAGATCCAACATTAGTCCATTGTCTAGTCCAATTCTATTGATGAAGAAGAAAGACGGCAGCTGGCAATTCTGTGTAGACTACAGGGTGCTCAATAAGGAAACTGTACCTGGCAAGTTTCTCATACCAGTTATTGAAGAGCTGTTAGATGAATTGAGTGGATCAGTGATCTTCAACAAGATAGATATGAAATCAGGATACCAGTAGATCATAATGAAGGAGGATGTGCCCAAGACTGCCCTCAGAACTCATGAGAGACACTATGAGTTCCTGGTGATGTCTTTTGGCTTCATCAATGCTCCAGCTACTTTCCAGACACTTATGAATAAGATTTTCAAACCTTATCTCAGACGATTTGTATTGGTATTCTTTGATGACATCTTAGTCTACAACAGGACAAAAGTGGATCACTGGGTGCATTTGAAAAGGGTGTTAGAGGTGCTGCAGAAGCACCAGCTGAGAGCCAACTTAAAGAAGTGCTGTTTCGCACAAGCTAGTATAGAGTACTTGGGCCATGTTATATCAAAAGAAGGGGTGGCAGCAGAAAGTCCAAAATTGAGGCAATGCTGAAGTGGCCAGTGCCTAAAAATCTGAAGGAGCTGAGAAGATTCCTAGGACTGACATGTTACCACAAAAGGTTTGTAAGGGGATACAACACCATAGCATGACCACTCACTGAGCAGTTGAAGAAGGATGATTTTCTATGGGGGAATCAGCCAAATCATCATTTGATTGCTTAAAGAAGGCTATGACTATGGTACCGGTCCTGGCTTTTCCTGATTTTACTCAGATCTTCATAGCGGAGACAGATGTGTCCGGGTACGAGTTGGGTGTAGTGCTTATGCAGAGTCATAGACCCATTGCCTATTTCGGCCAGGTGTTGACTGCTAGAGCCAAGCTAAAGTTAGTCTATGTGAGAGAGAGTTAATGATCATCATTTTAGCCATCCAGAAGTGGCGGCCTTACCTACTAAGGAGACATTTTATTGTCAGGATAGATCAGTAGAGCTTGAAATACCTGCTGAAATAGCGGATGATGATAGAGGAGCATCAGAGGTGGCTGTCCAAATTGCTCGAGTATGATTTTGAGATTCAGTATAGGCCAGGAGTGGAGAACAAGGCGGCAAATGCCTTATCCAAATGTATAAGGGAGCTGTAGACAGTGACACTATTTGTTCCTTTGATGCTATATTGGGAGGCCATCTGACAGGAAAGTGCTAGGGCGATAGTATCAGATAGAGATAAGGTGTTCCTCAGTCACTTTTGGAGGGAGTTGTTCAGATTACAAGGGATAGTTCTTAAGAGGAGCACCGCTGACAGATGGCCAAACAGAAGTAGTCAACAAGAGCTTGAAGACTTTCCTGAGATGCTTTGTGTCAGAGACACCCAAGCTATGGGCCAAGTGGCTATCATGGGCTGAGTACTGGTGCAATTTCATTATGCTTCTCAGATGACCCCATTCAAGGTCTTGTACGGAAGGTATCCTCCCCGCTTGGTGCACTTTGAGAGTAGTAGTACTTTAGTTTCTTTAGTGGAGTACTTAGAGGAGAAGGATAGAGTGCTAGAGGAGTTGAAAAGACATCTACTGAGAGCTCAACAGATTATGAAGAAACAAGCTGATGGGCATAGGAAGGACATCTAGTTTGAAGTGGGGGAGAGGGTGTTCTTGAAGTTTCGACCATACAGACAGAAGACAGTCACCAACAGGAGGAATGAGAAGCTTGCTCCAAGGTACTTTGGATCTTATTAAGTGTTGCAGAAGGTTGGAGCAGTAGCATATCGGCTGAAACTACCATCAACGGTGACTATACATCCGGTTTTTCGTGTATCTCAGTTAAGAAGGGCCATTGGTGACTATACAGCCAAATCCGAGTTATCGGGTGACACTTACCGAGGATTTATAGGTGATTCTGGAACCCTTAGAGCTGATGGGCGTTCGCTAGAAAGAAGATGAAATTAAGGAAGTGTTGATCAAGTGGAAGAACCTTCCTGACTACGATGCCAAGTGGGAGCCAAACGAGAAGGTTAAACATCAATTTTCTTATTTTCACCTTGAGGACAAGGTGATTCTTTTGGAGGGCGGTATTGTAAGGCCGATTCAACCTGAACTGGCCCGGAAGGCCCAAAAGCTGGCTCAGGTCTAGTGGAGGCGGACAAGTGCTGCCTCCTTTTCAATTTGCCGCTCTCATTAGTGGGCCCCACTAATCCAATTTAATTCAAAATTGAAAAGGAGGGGGCGGCTAGAGCTTGGGAGGGAAATTAGATTAGGCAAGTTTATGTATTAAAGAGCATGAGATGTTTTAGGGTTAGGTTATGCTTGATTTGATTTCGGTTAGGGTTTCTTGGTGATTTGGGTTCTAGACTATCTCGTCTAAAGATTTGGGAGAGACGATCCTCCTCTCTAATTGATGATCACTTGTATCTTGTTTCTGTGTTTGTTTGGCTTTGATTTTTGTATTGCAATCTATCGTTTGTGTGCTGATTTCTCCCTTGTTTTGTGTTATTCTATTGTTTTTCACCAATTGGTGATAGGTTTGCTTGCGAACTCAAGTATTACCCATAGGGTTACTTGCGAACTCAAGTATTTCCTATCAGAATTGTATGCATAAACACTAAATCTTCAACCCATTGAGTTGTGATTTTGTTTCTCTTTAAGTGAATTGATGAAATAGTAAGTACACAAATTTCTTTCGCAACATGAAGAGGAACATGGTTGAGCTAACGATTTAAAATCCAAACTTCACAGTCGCGAGGAACTAGCACTATATATCATCAACCAATCATTTCCATCCATAATGCCTCTAATAGCTATAGAGTCATAATTTGCAAAAGCACCACTAAATCCAAAAAAGTCGGTAAACTCCAAATTAATAATTGTTCTCTCTTCAATATTTGGAACTATTCTCTTTAATCATTTGTTCCTCTCATTTAATATTTTCACATCTTTATGTGGGCCAATCTGATTTGGAGCCTCACTTAGCCAAGTGTGTCTGCAATACTAATAAAAGAATTCATCTAATAAGAAAGATTCATAGTTATGAAATTGGGTAGGCTAAGTTTAATGAAATTATAAAAAATTATGTTGGGCTAAGAGAGTGAGTTAAAGACTGAAGTGGAGCGTCTTTCTTATTCAATCTTTATACAACAATGTCATACATTGCATTATAAAAGGATAAATTCTCATTATCTCTCTTTACTTCATGTTGATATATGTACATTTCAACTTTTAGCTCGCCTAATCCTACATGTCATATACAAGGTGGAGAAAAAGGCTGTTAGTATTAGTAATTCTTAGGATGTCATATATTTGCTCAATAAAAGTAATAATATAATCTATTTTGCCCCACCACAAAATATCCTATGTTTTCTCATTCACAAATTTGTCCTTGTCTACATCATCTTCTCTATGTATACTCCATTGGTATGCAATTCTTGTTTAATTGTTTCGAATCATCTAAGTATAAAAATTATTTAAGCAAAATGTGTCTTTATTATAGCCAATATTTTTAACTTAACAAATTCATTAAGAATTGACAATCTCACGGAGTGATTCATGATGAATGTTCTTTATGAAACTTGCATCACTTGTATTGTCTGTGATCTAGTTGCATTCTACATAGTTAATCTCATTACCTTCGACATTCATTGGAGCGCATATATTTTTCGATATAAGATTCAATGTATAAACAATACATGGGTTCAAAAATATGAGGGAATTGGGTTTCGATTAGAAAACTTGTAGCTCTGTAAATATGTTGAGTTTGTCAGTGATAACTTGTACTACTTTCGCTAAACCCACCCCATAATCACTTCTTGATTTGATTTTCAATGTAAACCTTATCTTTTTAAACTCCTTCATAGTTGATGGCCTTTATGAACATATGCCCGGATTCCATAAAAATCATGAAATTAATTAGATGCCTTCTTTATGCATCTTTCTAACCATCACATGATAGTAACTCCCGTCTCATTCCAAGTTTCTTTGATATACTCAAGCAATATTTCAATATTAGCTCTTTTCTTTTGAAGCAATATTATCCTCAAGTGATTATTGTTGACCTGTAACTATCGATCGGCCCACACGAAGAAGCCACACGATACCACGATCACATACAACTACTCCCCATGATCTCATCTACAACACACAAAAACTCCCTCATATAGTAGAAGTAGGCTCACGCATACATGAACTTAGACACATGCAAGAAAATTCCGTGATTTACCTCTTTGTCTCTCGATCGTCTTCTTCAACTGCAAGCAAAGCCGAGACGTCCCGACTTCTTCTTCCGATGCAGACCATGTTCCTAGCTGCGACTCACACACGCAATAGCCGAGCCTGAAGCCCTAGCCGGCCTTCTGAATCATACATGCGATTAAGCCGAGCCCAACATCCTCAATGTCAACCTCCCCCAACCACCTGTGAGCCGGATGCCCTCTGTCGAGCAAGCCGAGCCGAACCCCTCACCTCAACTTCTGACCTCCACGCCCGCCTCTATGCATGGACTAGGGATGTCAAAATGGGTCGAGGGGTTGGGTTCGGGTCTCGGATTAAGATCTCGCATTCGAAGAAATAGTAAAATTACTCGGGCAACTTTCAAATCATGAATGATGGTAATTATATGGACAAACTATACACAAAGACTACTTGTTGGACAACTTGATCAGGGTACTTATTGAATTATAATTTATGGAGATATCACTTGATGAGAAGTCTTGACAGATGATACTATATATAATGATGAATTTGGAAAAGTTTATATTAATTTAAAACCAATCTATTGTATATTTAAATCTAAAAGGGATATCTGATAATGAGCATCTTCTCTCAAGAAATGTATACATCAATCATTGCAAAGAGACTTTTGTTGATTTGAAGATTGATGAATATATATCTAGCATTTTGAATGGTGAATGTTCGAATGTTAACACAACTGTTCCATTTCACACTTTTCAAAAAGTTTTCCAATTCTATATTGTAAGGTTCAATGCTGGAAAGAAGCTGCAGTTGACATTGATCAAAGGGTGAGAAATCGACGTTTCAAAGTGCTATTACTATAGATAAGAAAGTTCCATCTGCTCCAAGTAAATTAGCAGCTCATGCTAGCAATTGTCATTGCAGGATAATTAGGTCTGCACAAGATGAACGAAATGTGAAGATTTCTATTGAATCAAGCATATTTACAAAATTATTTGATGCAAGTAACTTAGTTTGCAATGATCGAAAGAGAAGTATCTTATAGCATTTGTAGTAGACAGCCACATTGATTATAATCACACAAGCAGATCATTCACTCCATCAAACTAATTTTAATATCAAATATAATACTCAAATGTTGCAAATGAATTGCAAATGTAAAATGTTTTATATGGTAATGCATTATAGTGAGCAAATATATTGTGCACTGGCAAATACAAACTAGTAATGCGAATATAAAATGTAAATTACATCAGGCATATATGTATAAACATTAATATACTTAAAAATACATCTGAAAATATATCCTGCATGTGCTTCGACTATCATATTTTATTCTTAAATCCAATGGTCTGAGAATGCTGTGCTGGAAATATTCAAGTTTCATCTTCTTCGAAAGGATTGGAGTTGACTTGACTTGGATTAACAAACAAGCATCTAATCATCAAACATAAGAGCTATCTAAATGAAATTCATCATAAAACATAAATATTTGATTTTAGCTTTTGTATAATCGTCAATTCTTAAACCCGATCTTTTGTTAGTGGGTGAACAAAGTTGACGAGGTTTAAAGAACCAAGCATCTACAATGCGGATGATGGTCGTGTTGACAATAAATTTCAACCAGAGGAGATTCTACACTTTTAAATGCGTCCAAATTCCTGTAAATTATAAATATTTTCAAATGACTTTAACGTTATCCCGATGATGGTTATGTTGAAAGCTAATCTCAACTAGAGGGGTTAATTCTAAACATATTAATAAAAATTTAATCACCAAAATTTTAAAACAAAAAATTCATCCACCTTTCGCAATCGTTTGTCGGTGTGATAAATTTGAAAATAATCTTAGCTCACAAAGAGCGAATGTCATGTCGGGTGTATCACTAAGATTCATCCTCAAATAGTCTTCGGCCAGTCGGGACATGACACGTGCCCTCTAATCGGGTAGTTTTGCTCCAAAATGTTACTATTATATTACAATCACGGTCAAAGCCTGTATGTTTCCTAATGACGTCAACCCTTGAGTAATGAATAATAGGGTATATTTGATAGGCATAAAGCTCTCTGTTAGGTCAGGTGAGGTGGATTCAGATCTATCCCTTTAGACAAACAACACTCTAGGTCTACATGGTATCCTTGGATGAAGCAATTTATGGCTGCCGATAAGGCGCCTTCTATCAATTTTGGTCAACTACCTCCTCTGAGTAAGTAGACTAGGGACCATGACAGCTCGGATGACAGAACCATGGGATCTTGATCGGGCTCATCTACATTCCTCCCATCACCAATTTTAAGTATACAACAACAACAACAACATCAAGCCTTTATCCCACTACGTGTGGTTGGCTACATGAATCTTTTTTCTCCATTGTGTCTTATTAAAAGTCGAATTCTCGTTTAAATCTAATAGAGAAAGATCATTTCTAATATTTTCTAACCAAGTCATTTTTAATAACCAGTTTTAAGTATATGAAAATAAATTTCAAGTCATAAGCTATAAATTTCAATATCAAAGTCAAATCCTAAAGTTGTTATTATATGGGTACTCAGTCCCTATCTAATAACTATCCTTAATCGGAAGTTTTCTCTTGTTATTGAGAGAGGTAATCAACTTTAGGAGTTTGCGCCTATAGGAAACTATAAGTTTGCGCCTATATGAAACCATAACTCAGATTATAAAATCCTTGCGAAATGAGGGCGAAATCTCTGGGTCGTGTCTTATCTAAATCCTAATATGCCTTCTGAAAATTCATCTGGAACTTAAACTCGTTAAAACTCTCCGCTGTCAACAAAAAGAAAAAAGACAGCGTTCGCAGAGAGGCTAGGGCACAAAATTTTCAGAGCCCACAATTTTAACTTGGAGGGATATATCCAATGAGTGAAGCGTTGACTACATATGAGAAAGCTCTAAATTAGTAATGATGTCTTGCTAAATGAAAAGGAAAGTGCTTCTGAACAAAATATGCAAGCAATTTCCTTATGCAAACAATATTTAGCTTGAAAATTGAAGGCTCTTTCAATAGCATTAGAGCCCTGTACTTTCATCTTTTTTGAGTTATAGCCTTCGACCTGAAATAAATATCCTCTTAATTGTGAGCTATTATATTGGTTGGAGTCACTGTGGTTAGAAGAGGGAAGAGGAACCTTCATAAAGATGACATTCTTTTCTTTTTCTACTTAGCTTTACGATTAAGGTTTTTTCACTTCCTGAATTAGTGTGGATGTTATTTTAGGGCATGATCGAATGCTTGCCCCAGGTTTTCTGAACAAGTGAGCTCACCCTTAGAATACATACCCTAGAACCCGACTTTCCCTAACAAAAATAACATTGAAATTGGACATTAACCCCCCACTCCAATTGACCTAACTTTCTTTAACTTGGTGGCAAATATATATAAATTTTTTATTCATCTCTATGGGATTATTGCCAATCCCATTTGTGTGATGTCCAAGAATCTAATTTTGAAGAATTATTCTTTTATCTGTTAATAAATAACAACAAAATATACCTAATTTCTTTTCTCATTATCAATAGAAACATAAATAAAACTATAGATCTAAACATTAATATGTGCATCTATATTTAATTTCCAAAAATCATATACACTACTCATGATCTACACAATCATATCATAACTATTCAGTCATAAGTACAAAAGAATAACTAAAATAAAAAGAAATAGATGCTAAAGAATCTTGACAAGTCTTACACTCCTGCTCCCATGCTCTGGCCTGAAATCATTTAGTTACAAATAATGAGCTAAAAAGTCCAATAGGTCACCAAAACCTATAACTGAATTAAAAGCACGACAAATAAATAATATGTATGTTAAAGATCAAATCATAGCAATAATATTCATATGATCATTGAATAAGTGCAGAAACACAAAATTACATGCAGTAGTAGTAAAAATCTATAAAAAATAAAACACTATAGTATAGAAGCCAATAAAGCAATAAACAAATACGAGTGTCAAATTTATAAAACAATCGTTGTATCCGTAATACAATTCAATACAAAATTCGAATAAAACATCAAATCAAAATATCAATAAAGACAGTTGAAATCAAATCAACGTAGTAAAATGATATATGAATGTACACATGCTATCTAATTATTCTATATCAGTATTAAATCAGTATATTACATGTTTAATATATCACATACTTCTTGCACAGTGAATCAGTAGTATTAAATAGTATCTTATGTCTATACTCTTTTTGTCCTGGTGGGTTTCTCTCATTTAAGAAATGTCTAGAAACTTGGGTTCTTAATTGGTGGAATACCAGGCAATCCAAAATCATTTTGAGTGATATTCAGAGAAAAATGTTCTAGAAAAATTTATTGAATTAGAAGAACTATTCAAGTTGGACGAGATGATAAATGAGTACTCAAAGACACACATGCAAAGGCTTCGTATAGGAATGCACAAGGAAACAATACAATTGGTCCAAATACACAATGAATCTTATTTGAGTTATTTCCATATCATTTTGCATACAAATCTAATATGTTTCGCTATTTTAAGTGGTTATTTTTTTTCTAGGTAATGAAGAATTTTTCATTCTAAATTCTTGGATTCAGGAATTTCTCTATAACTTAAGTGATATAATCAAAGCTTTTTAGATTTTGTAGTTACTGATTTATGTATCAGATTTCACTTTATGCAGTATGCAGTAACACTCTAGTGTAGAAGTAAAAAATGCACTAACAGTAAATTAATGCAGTAATAATAAATTCGTACAATAATAAGAACAGTGTCTTAAAAAACATGCATTTCAATAGTTACATAAACAAATAAAAAAGTTATGGCTATCACAGTGTTTTTTGAGTATTATATCAGCATCACTAAATCATTGGCTCAGTAAATAAAGTCATCACTCTTTACCCGTCAGCATAATAATCATCTTCTTATAACTCTCAATTAGTGTATCACGTGAATCAATAGAGGATAACACCAAATTATAATATTTAAATGAAAGCTTGTCGACCCACAATCCTATACAGTTCAATCATTCTCCAACCAACGGGTCAAGCAGTCTTTAGTTGTCTTTTACACATATTATTATCACAATACTATAACTTTAATCTTAATCACATATCTATTTTCATTTTCAATGCATTGCAGTCAATAAAAGCTTAATTGAGCTTAATTCAGAAAATGCCAAAATGTCCTAATAGTAAACAACAAAAAATCATATTAAGAAAAAATTTACATTTTTCAAAATTGAACCAAATTACAAAATATTGAATAAAATAATATTTTGAAGTTTTCGTGAACTAAATCACTATTTTTAGACGTTAAAATAAATTTATAGGTAAGCTAAAATCGCTGTATTTTCAAAATTTATGGTAAAAAATCTCAAATAAAGACTTAAAATGTTCATAATCTTAATATATATATAACATATAAAAAGTTACGCTGTGAAAGTTTAACCAATACAAAATTATTTTTATTTTTTTGAAACCAAAATACAAATTTGATTACAAAAAAACTAAAAACACAAAATCTTTAAAATGAGAAATAGGGTAAAGATTTCTTATAGCGAGATGTGTAAATCTCCCAACAACATCGATGGACGAAAATCGCTCTATGGACTTCAAATATGAGCTTCTTCTTTCTCTCTCTTCTCTTTTCTCTTTATTATCCCTAAAACATTTTTTGTTGCCAAATTTAAAGTATATAATATAATTAATTTAATTAATTTTTTAAAGTATATAATTCATTAAAATTCTTTTGGGCTTAAAAAATTATATAAAAAATTTCATAAAATAATGCATTTTATTTAAAATAATTTAAAAAAAATTGATTTGTAAAACAAACATCTGACGGTCTCAAAATTCTCACTTATATCGATAAGTGCCAATTTATTAAAGATTTTGATTGGAGATAAAAAATTATGAAAAAAATCGTGTAAGTAAAATACGACAATAACAATAAGATGACGAAGACGGTTTGTGATTTGGACTTATATTGATTCCAAAAGAAAATTATTTGCCAGAGTCAACATACGGTCTATTAAAATCTATCTACCTTAAGAATCCCTTAAAGATTCGGGCATAAAATTAATATAAACAAAAATCGTATGATCAAATCAGAAATCAAATCAAATGCAAATCAAAACTCGTCAAGAATCATACAGTCATGCAGTTCATTTTTCACATGTCATTCAATTAAGTATGCAAAATAATATACCTTAATCTACCCAACTCGCAATAAATTTTCTATAGCTCTGATAAAAAAATCAATCAATTCTTCCAACAACAGCTCTGATACTAATTGTGATGCCCTAGAATCTAATTTTAGAAGAATTATTCTTTTATTTGTTAATAAATAATAATTAGAGCTATCTAATTTCTTTTATTAATATCATTATTATCAAAAATAAAACTATAGATCTAAACATCTATAAATACATCTGTATTCAATTCCCCAAAATCATATAGAATACTTAGGATCTACACATTCATACCATAACTATTATGTTATGGATATAAAATAATAGCTAAAATAAAAAAAATAGAACTTGAAGAATTCTGACCAATCTTACACTGCTGCTCTTATGCCAAACCTGAAATAATTTAACCACATATAATGAGATAGAAAGTCTAGCAGGTCACTAAAAAACTATAACTGAATTTAAAATACGGTAAAAGAGCAATATACATGTCAGAGATTAAATTATAGTAATAACATTCATATGATCATTGAATAAGTGCAAAAAGAGTAAAATTCACATGCAATGGTAGTAAAATTTATAAACAGTAAACCACTAGAGTACGGAAGCCAATAAAGCAATAAATCAGTACGAGTGTTAAATTTATAAAGTAATCGTCGTATTCGTAATACCAATCAGTATAGAAATCAGATAAAAAAATCAAATCAAAATATCAATAAAGACTTTTGAAATTAAATTAATGTAGTAAAATCATATAGGAATGTACACATACTATTAAATTATTATATATCAATATCAAATCAGTATATTATGTGTTTATTATGTCACATGCTTATTATGCAGTGAATCCATAGTATCAAATAGTATCAGTATCTTTGTCAGTAATAGTTCAGTGATAGGAGCAATAAAATAATGCAATAATAATATATCCGTGCAGTAATAATAATAAATTAGTATCATAATAAGAACAATGCCTTTAGAATATGCATTTCAATAGTCACACCAAACAAATAAGAAGTCTTGCCTATCATAGTGTTTTTTAGTATTGTATTGGTATCAATAAATTGTTGGCTAGTAAATAGAGTTGTTACTCTTAGCCCGTCAGTATAATAATCATCTCTTTATAAACTCTCAATCTGTGTATTACGTAAATCAGTAGAGGATAACATCAAACTATAGTATTTAAAAGAAAGCTTGTCAGCCCACCATCCTATACAGGTCAATCAGTCTCCAACGAATGAATCAACCAGTATTTACTTTTCTTTTACACATAGTATTATCATAATATGATAACATTAATTATAATTACATATCCACATTCACTTTTAATGCATTGCAGTCAATAAAAAAGCATAATTGAGTTTAATTCAAAAAATGCCAAAATATCTTAACGGTAGACAACAAAAAATCATATTGAACAAAAATTCATATTTTCAAAATTTAACCAAATTACTAAATATTGGTTAAAATAATTTTCTGAACCTTTAGTTGAACTAAATCATTATTTTTAGACATCAAAATAAATTTCTGGGTAGGCTAAAATCTCTGTATTTTCAAAATCACTCAGTGAAAAATCTCAAATAAATATTCAAAATATTTATAATCTCAATCTCTATAACATATAAAAAGTTACGCGATAAAAGTTTTATCAATACAAAATTATTCTGGTTTTTTGGTAACAGAAATACAAATTTGATCAGAAAAATATTAAAAATACAAAATCTTTGAAATCAGAAATAGCTTAAAAGTTCCTTATAACGAGACGAGAAAATCTTTCAACAGTGTCGATGGACAAAAATCATTCTATAGACTCCAAATCCAAGCTTTTCCTTTCTTTCTCTTCTCTTTTCTCCCTATTCTCCCTAAAACATTCTCTGTTGCCAAAACAAAGGAAGGGAAAAGCTTTTTAAAATTTTTTAGTGACTAAAGATATTTAATTAAAATAATAATTTAATATTATATAATTAATTTAATCATTTTTTTTAATATATAATTCATAAAAATTATTTTAGAGTTGAAAAAATTATAGAAAAATATTAAAAAAATAATACATTTTATTTAGAAATTTTTGTGAAATCGATTTGCAAAACGGACACCTGTAAATTCCCCACTTATACCGATAAGGGCAAATTTTCTTAAGGATTTTCACTAGCACTCAAAATTATGAAAAAATAATCATGCAACTATGCAAGTAAAATTCTATAAAAAAATAATGCTATGACGAAGACAGTTTGTAATTTGGATTTATATTGATTCTAGAAAACAAATATTTGGTAGAGTCAACATATGGGCTATTACAATTTGTGCCAACCTTAGAAGTCATTATCTAGTAAACAACAAGCGAAACAGGTTTATAATTTGTATGCTTTAATTGAATTATTGTCAAAAATGTTGGTTACAAGTCATTGTACCATTAATATTATTTTTTTTTGAATGGAATTTATTTCAGTTCTCTTAAACATTCAAATCATTAACCATAAAATTTTGTCACACTATTTAATTAAAAATGCTAGTAAAATTGAAATATTTTTAATACATAAATAATGAAATATTAGCTAAATCAAATAATAGGGAAGAAATGCTTGCAATGCACTTATTAAGACTTGAAATTGGGGAATATTAGATAAATCAAATAATAGGGTAAAAATGATTACCTGTACAATTCAAATCATTGAGCAGGCCAACTCAAGATGGCTATACTAGGCAAGATTGCAAGCTAAAATGGCAAGGCATGATATTGAGTTGCTTCAACGAAAAAAAGTTGAAAACTGGTAAGAGATGGTTAGCAACTTTGACGGAGAGGCAAGTGTGTGAGATGTTGAGTGGCTTTGACGAAGAATATATAAGAGATGACGAGCGACTTTGACAAGGGGGAGTGGGGGATTGCGAGACCGAAAGGCTAGGGTTATGGGTATATGCACATAAGTTAGGGCTACAGTATATACACAAATTGTAATTTATTTTGATTTCAGTAACTCAAACTCTAGTGTCTTGCTTGTGTCCCAACGTGTACGACCTGTCCTGTGTCCAACCCATGTCTGAGTTCCAATCCATATCTAAAACCCTAGGAAACTTTTTTTAGATTATCAAACATGTGTCGAGGCATGTCGAAGCCATGTTTGTGTTGGACATGAACATGGAAGATGTTTTGGAGTGTTTGTGCTTCCTAGATTTCATCGGCTTTTAAATACTTTTATGATGAGCACATTTAACTCTTAATTATTGTTTATTCTTTGCAAAAAAAAAAAAAAATATAACCGTATTTGGGGGTAATTATTTTCTAGTGATCATAGGACTTAATACAAATCTTGAGGCTGTTGAACTTTGGCTTTGCAATCTTTTTGTTATCATTTCAGCCCATTATGTTTCTATGAATATCTGGTTGGGTTATATGACATTTAATAGTGAAGGGGTTCTTCCCAGCTTTATATGCAAGCTTCCTTGTTGGAAATATGGTGGAACAACTGTGGAATTTTGCATGGCCTACAGCTGTTGCAACTCTTCATACAAGTCTCTTGCCAGTTGCTGTTGTGGGTTTCTTTGCCAAGGTAGCTAAAGAATCATTGTTTTCATTTTCTGGGATATTGAACTCTATGAGCATGATTAGTGATTGATTTTGTTTAATTCAGCTTTCAGTTTTCATTGGTGCCCCTTTGGTTGGTAATCTCATGGATCACTTCCCTAGAATTCCTGCATATCACAGTCTTAATATAATACAGGTGTGCTATAGCTTTGAGCCTGTAAAAGATGCTTTCTAGTAACAGTTTTTTTCATATAACATAACATCATTTTGTAACGGCTACATTGAAATTTGGCTGGTAACATGTATATTGTGTCAGACAGCTGCTCAGCTATTGTCAGCTGCAATGATCATACATGCACTCAGCAGGGCATCGTGTTCTTCTGCATCAACCATGCTTTTCCAACCATGGTTTATAGTGCTGGTTGCCGTGGGAGCAATTGAAAGACTTGCAGGCTTAGCTTTGGGTGTTACTGTTGAGCGTGAATGGGTAGTGCTGGTAATTGGATGATTTCAGATGCTGCATTTATTTGTTCTTTGTGTATTTATCTTAAGTAGGTTCTACTGTAATGCAAAGTTAGCAGGCACTAATAGGCCAATCGCTCTTGCCTGTGCAAATGCCATGCTCAATCGTATTGATCTTCTTTGTGAGGTAAGGTTACGACTAATAATTTATTTTTGTTGCCAAGCTTCATATTCTTGACGTTCTTAATATATTCTGGTTATAAAAGCCATGACTCCTTGTTTGAAATGCGCAGATAGCTGGCGCTTCAATTTTTGGCATTTTGCTATCCAAATACCATACCGTAACTTGTTTAAAACTCGCTTCTGGACTAATGATATGTGCATTGCCTGTTTTGGTACATCCAATTTCTGTATATTTTTTTGGTGTCAACTTTTGTCCATTCTCAAGCCGTTTACCTTTTGCAGTTTATTTTAGGGGAACTTATAAACAGGAGTTCAAGTGGCGCTCTAGAATGCTCCAAGTTCTCTCAAAATTCTGATAGTTCCTTTAGAGTTGGTTCCCTCTTAAATATGGGGAAGATAGGTAACTTCATTACAAGTCTTTTTATTATGGTTCTTATGTTTTAATGAAAATAAACATATTTAATCTACCCTTGCATTTTCAGTTGAAATTGGGATTCAAGTCCATGAGAAATGGCTGGATGGAATATAGAAATCAGCCCATTCTTCCTGCAAGTTTGGCGTATGTATTCCTGTATTTCAACATTGCCCTTGCTCCAGGGTCCATAATGACGGCATTCCTAATGCATCATGGTACGATTTACAAATTTTCTTCTCCGCTAAAGTGTGATAACTTTCAGCTTCAATTGCATCGCATGGAGTTGAACAAAGTTTACTTCATTCTATGTTGTGATATTTACTTCTATTTTACCAACCAAACTCCCCCAGTTAAGCTTCTCCTCCTCTACTTATTCCATACCGAGCAAATTTTAGTGGTATTATACAATGGTTGCATGTTTTTTATTCCCTCCTCTTCGGAAGCCCCCACCAGCCCTTCTAAAGCCCCACCACCTTCATAATTAGCTATCCTATCAGTATTAAAATTTTCTTCACTTATTATGCTTTAGTGCTAATTAAAAAAATTGGATGATGGAAAAAAGTGTAATATGTTACTAATCTTCACATTCCTTGTTCTTATGGTTACCCATAACTTATATTTGCAGTTTAGTAATTTAAATTAACTTCTGTTGATTTAAAAAATTGCATGTGTACATCAACCTCTTTCCTATGATGCAGTGTGTGTAGTAAACTGCATAGTAGGTACATCCGTTTTATATGGTGTGAAATTGTTAGCTTAAGGTATCATTTGTTATTAAACTCATCTTTCAAGACCATTTCTGCCACATCCTCATTCTATCGCTCTTCCATTATTAGGTTAACATAAGGTTCAGTTAGTGTCCTAATGAGGGGCGTGAGCTTTGAAACTTTTAGCTGTTTTTTTTCCTGATCTTTACCAGTTGACTGCAAGGAGCATTATATTTATAAATGTCAACAACTGGATTGGTTGCAAAATTATTCTGGCAGTGGCCTCTCAATGACTCTATAAAATCCGAGTCTTCCTCTCTCTTTTCATTTTTGGTTTTGGTGAGTTTGTTGAGGGATTTATATAGATCTTTATTGATCTTCTCTAATAGATGATTTTAGGCTCTGAAAGGATGCTCCCGTGTTCCTTTTGGTGAATTTGAGAGTGAGTACTCATATAGGAAGATATCGTTTCTTTACTTTTTTTTCTTTTCCCACTATTTCCCTTGATCGATTGCTAGGATTTATTTATATGGATTTGGATTTTCTTGAGGAGATTTGGGCTTGATTTGTTAGTTGATAGGTTGACTAAAAACTCATTTGAGTTAAATTGTGAGCTTGACGTTACTGGCCAACATTATGAGTTCGGATGACACCAACAAAAATAACTCCATTTTCTCAAGTGGGGGAAAAATGTGCATTTCATGTTTTCCCATCCACCTATTTGATTTGGTAAATATGCTGTTTTGTTCTTGTCTAATTGATTTGGCAGGCTTGAAAGCACGGGAGATAGCCTAGTGTTTGGTGGGACTTGTAGCATAGAATCTAAACTTGAGTTTGATTTGGCTTGTTAGCATGGTAGTTGGCTCAATTGATGGGTTTGATGACATAGTTGTTAGCTCGCTTGATGAGCTTGATAGCATGGCGGCTGAATAGATTTGATGCTATGACAATTGAACCAATTGATTAGCTTAATGCCATAGAAATTGGTTCGATTGGTGTCTTGACAACAGTGTAATTGTCTTGATTTGTGTGCTAGATGGCATGATAGTCAACATGAATGGAAGGCTTAATGGCATGAAAATTGTTATGATTGGTGAGGTACGTGATTGGTGAGCTTAGTGGCATGGTGGTTAATCTAATTGATGGGCTTGAGGGCATGCTGGCCAATTTGATGATGTGTTGATAACATGATAATTGACTTGTTTGGCAAGCCTGACATGTCAAATTGATGGACTTAATGATATGGCAGCTGGCCAAATTGATGGGATTGATGGCATTATATTTTTGTATGATTGGTAGCTTGGCAAGAGAGCCATCAACCTAATTAATTTAATTTCTAGGATTGAAGTGCTTATTTGCTTTGTGTTGGCTTGACGGGCTAATTTGTTAGACTTATATCACTAACTCAAGGAACCCTATAAAATTTGATTTTAATTTCGAGATTAATTGGACTCTTTCACCATAATATGATTCAATCTGGTCAATTACACACTTGGTGAGCGAGAATAACTTTGGGCGACCTCACTGGGGGCCATAGTTTCACATTCTAATCACGTTATTTGAAGAAATAGTGAGCTCTTTCGAATTTCATTTTTTATGATAAATGGACTGCAACCTTGTACCCAACTGACTGGAATAACATAAGCCAATCTCTTTAGGAAGTTGTTAGGAGCTGGACTCTTGGGATAACATTCGGGAAAGGGTGAGTCGCTAGCATGACAACTTTCAAGAAGGGAAAAAGTCAGTCAATGCCAACCCGAGCAGTTTGTAGTTGGCCATTTTGGGGAGGCCATCGTGGGCTGACTTCTCACAAGAACGTACCAAGATCCAACTTCAAGGAAAGTAGTTGGGGAGAGGATGCCAATCAGGGGCCGAATGGATGAGATCAAGGCTTGCCGAGAGTTGACTTCTTTGAGGATGTTATTTGAGAGCCTACTTATATGGAGAAGTTGCTAAAAAGATGTTGTCCAAGGGTTATGTCTGTCACTCTCTTTGCAAGATGCATAATTTGGCTATAATAATTTGCTTTCTTCCTTTTGATGAGAAGTCAAAGGTTGACTTTGCTATTTTATTGCTACCTCTTATAGCATTAGTGATGTTAACTCTTAGCAGTGATTTAACATTCATTGGAAATATTCAGGAGATGTAAATGTCTATGGAATAGTGTTAGTTTCCTTACCAGTCATGAGCTTTTTCATCTTTAGGAAATCATTATCATTTATGCATTTTAGAGTTGATAGCATCACAAAATAGCAGTTAGCTAATTAGCTTTAAAGGCAAGATCCTCTAAGGATCATGTGACAGATGTCTAGAGGTTCTACCTCGCACACAACGTCTTCCGTGCATTGGTTGGTGAGGGAAAACTTAATGGTGCATTGCTTGGTTATATGCATTTTTACCTCCTTGTGTTCTAGCTATTGAGCATAGTTCTTAGGATGTTGGTTGTCGAGTGCCCTAAATGTCAAACCATCCTTTTTGAGATGAGGTTCTTCACACTCCATAGGTGAATAACGATTGATTCCCTTGGATGTCGACTCAGAAGAGCTCTTATCTATCCATATCTACATGGGCTCTCTCTTTCCTATGGGCCATCAATAGCAAAACTTAGGTTTCATCTTGTGTAAACTTGGGCAATGCAATAACTTTAATAATGTTTATATTTATTAATTACTTTTCTTTGCTTTCCCTTCTGTGTTGTTTGAGATCTAAGCGAAGCTTCTAGTAGCCATTCTTTGTATGCCTTGTCTTACTGTAGTTAGCGCATTTTAGCTTGGCATCCTACTTTCTCTCTCTTTGATCGATCCTTGACCTTGGATTGTTTATGGCTTCATTCTTTTGCTTGTCGGGGTTCTTCTCATTGATGCCTTTTACTTTAAGTTGGCGTTGGTGATGTCATTTATGGATAATATAGCTTTATTTGTGGTGAATACCTGATAAATATATTGTAATGGCTTCTTGTTCATCCAAGAAGATTTCTTAGGCAATGGTTCACCTTCGAAATTCTATAGCGCTGTCTTTGTATGATTTGCTCACATTTTTCAATTGCTGTCATTTGACATACTTCTCTTCTTCCTGACTGATTGGGTGGGAATCAACTCATTAATAGCCATTTAAACACTAACAAATTCTTACAATATTATGGGTGGTTTTTACGTAAGAGTTTAACCATACAAGTGCATTGGAAGTAAGCTTCAAATGAGCAAAAGAAAACTCGTTATACAGTTGAAATCATAAACATTAAAGTTTCTAATTGCTCGAAGTAGTTTTCAGTGCGATATGCATTGATTGTTCCATCATAGGTGAGTTTAGCTTCACCTCCACCTTGAAAGGGTGGTGCTGTGCTCTTTTTCAGTCGTTCTTTTGATGATGACAGTTTCCCCCACTTCATAGTCTTCATCTTCTTATTTATCCTCTTCATATAGAAAATAACACCCTTTTTCCTAAATGCCTCTTGGAAATGAATTGGCATGATATGATTATATTGGTTGATGCATGTCACAACTGCGATCATTATATAAAGATCTATGCTAATTAACTCAAGTTTTTGCAGCCATAAAGTTATATTTTCAATTTCGGCTGATGGTGATGGGTAACTCCCATGGTGTTTTAGTTGACACTTCATGCTCTATTCCTTGGAACACTTAGTTTTTACCAACTCTACAATGGGTACATAATAGCCTCATTCAGGTACCAACTTGATCTAAATTGCGGGAAGATGATTAAATGATCATTGAAACCAATCCTTGTGATCTAGAAGAGGCACGTTTTAGTAGGAAGGTTGCGTATTTAGTAGGAAGATGGAGCTCGGGTAGAGCATAATACGAAAAAAATCAAATATAGGGCTTAGAATGAAGTCCAGGTAGAGTAATTACCATTTTTTCATGCTTCCGACTCATTCTAGGAAAACGATTTCTTTTTCTTAATGTTCTCCATAGTCCTTATCACCAAGCTTGTATCTAAGATATTGCAGTGAGAGGTGCTTAGTATTCCCTCTTTCAGAGATTTTGCTAGAGCTTATCGATACAGTTAAATGAAGATTTTGGCGGAACTCCATCATCTTGTTTTCTTTTGCTCAAGTGTACAAAAACTTCTATTTATATATACATGGTAGGAATAAAATATTAAAAAGGAATCTAAATACAACAATACTAATAGCATATGATGGGACTAGTTGTTGGACAAAATATCATGGATTTAATACTAATAGCATATGATGGGACTAGTTGTTGGACAAAATATCATGGATTTATCCTAGGAGAGTGCTTGTGGTAGACCTGCCCTCCAAACATTATTCTATGTCAAGATACAAACAAAATTTCTAGTCAACATTAGAAAACATTGATATAATCATGTATTTTTCTTAAGGGTTCACCTTTTCATGGGAAAAATAAACCATTAGCTCCATTGACATTTGTAGGCTCCGAAAATTTTGTGCCCCGGCCTCCCTTCTCTCTGGGGAGTTTTAATAAGTTAAGTTCCGAGGTAAATTTTTCAGAAGCAAGATTGGGTTTGAAATAAGACACTACCCAGAGATTTCGCCCTCATTTTGCGAGGACTTTATGATTTGTTTTGGTTTCCTATAGGTGCAAGCCCCTATAGTTAATTACCCCTCCCGATAATGTGAGAGAACTTTCGACTAAAGCTAGTTATTCAATAGGTACATAGTATATGACATATAATAGCAGCGGAATTAGATATTGAAAATTAAAATTTATCACTATGAACTTAAAGCGGATGGTAGGAGGAATGATGATGAGCCCTGTCAAGATCCCATGGTTCCGTCGTCCCGGGCCGCTATCGTGGTCCCTGGTCTACTAAGTTAGAGGTAGTCTACCCAACCTAACAAAAGGATCCTTGTCGGCAACCATTGGTTGCGTCGTCCAAGGGTACCTTGTAAACCTTGGATGAATATTTGTTTGAAGGACAAAATTGAATCCACCTTAACTGACAAAGGGCTTTGTGCCCTATCGATTATATCTTATTGAGTCATATTTCAAGGATTTGCTGTCATTGGGGAGCATACGGGCGCTGGTCATGACCGTAATCTAGTGGTAACATTTGACGGCAAACCACCCGGTTAAGAGAGTCCCGGTCATAACCGTTTACGTGCGGTGCCATTTGGCGGCACAACTGTCGGTTAGAGAACACATGCCACGTCCTTACTAGCAGGAGACTGTTTGAGAATGAATCTTAGTGATATTCTCAACCAGACATTGACTCTTTGTGAGCTGAAGTTATTTTCAGATTTGTCTACCTAGGCTAAATGTTACGGATGATGGATGTATTTTGTTTAAAGTATTTGGATGATTTATTTCAATTTTAAAACATGTAGATTTTGGGATTTTTGGATTTTTGAATTTTCGTGGGTATTTGGGTGGAACTTCAGATATTTGAAATTGACCCCTCTGGTTGAGATTTGAATTCAACGTGGCCATCATCAGGATATTTATGTGCATTTAGGAATTTCATTGATTGAACCTTATCGACTTTGTCTACTGGTCGATAGAGGATGGGGTTTATTTTAGGCTTTATGCTTTTTAGACTTTTATGGGCCTCTCTAGGAGGCATTTTGAATACTTGAAATTAATCTCTCCGGCTTAGATAAATATTCAAAACGGCCATCATCAAGGTATATGGGGTCAATTGTATTTTGCTGATTGAACCTTATCAACTTGGTCAACTTGCCGACAGTGATTCAGGTTTACTGTCGACCTTAGGTTTTATTACTGAATTTCTCGGTTCAATAGGCTTCGAAGGCTTAATATGAACATATCAAATAGATATTCCGGTCGACATTTTGACAGTATATCTTTTTGATAGTTTGAGCCATGCCGACTCCTATCTATTTATATAGAAGGATCAGGCTCGAACTGGGATTCATTTATTGAGCTGTGTAGCATCTCTTGACATATCACGTGTGTGCCAATAATATGCTTGCTGGGGCCTATGCTAGTATTTATATTTCAGTGCATCTTACATAATTACACTTACGTATGTGCATTTGTATTAATATTTGATGTATGTTTACTAGCTTTAAAACTCGTTACTTTTCAATCCTGTAGCATTCTCACAGTCATGTTTATGTGTCACGCTTGTCTGGGCCCATGCGGTAACACATGCTTTTGAGTGCATTTTGCATATCACAAATTTGATATGTATGACATATCTGCATATTTGCATGCTTCATGGTTTAAAAACAATGCACTTATAAAGTGTGAGTGATGTATATATACAATTTGAAGTATGCACTTATATTACTCTTGTATGATTGAGATAATGTATTTGCTTGACTGATACAATACACATGGAAAATTGATATGACTCATAGGCATAAATGACACATAGTGTATTTGCATACATGTTTGCATGTTTGTTTTACATATGCATTTGTATGTTTGTATGCACACTTATGTATTTGGATATGTATTTGCATGTTAAACATGTGTGTAAAATACACTTGTATTTGTATAGTGCATTAGTGCAATGCACTCGCACGCTTTACTTAGTGTGTTTGTGTGACACACCTGCATGAATTTCGAATGACTTGCATAATGGCATGATAATTGACGTATGCAGGAAGTGGTTTTTGCATGATTAATGACATGTATACTGGTTACTTAGTGCGCTTATATGATTGGAAGTACGCATGTGTGCCACTTGATGCATCTGTATGTATTTGGTACATGCGCATTGTACATAGGGGAAGGGGCTCATAGGTGACACCCTTCGATGACTTTGACGCATCATGTACACTTTAATGAAGGGTCGTACAACCCGCGACAACTAACAGTGCACTATTTTGTTTCTTTTTAAAGACAGATGTTCACGGGATATACGAGCTGCCTAACTTTAACAGCTAGCATGTATGCTATCTAAAGTATTTGTGTACTCATGACTTGCAACATGGTGGACGATTCTCACTTTATTATGAATTGTTTAACCAGAATAATTATTGGAGATATGCGGGAATTCATACGTGCTAACAATTAATTTTAATACATTTTTATAGGAAAGACAAAAAAAAATTTTACTTGTACCCCTTCCATTTTTTAAGATAATTACCATCCATATTCCATTATATTTACGCTCGTATTTCACTCACTGGTGAATATTCGAGGAATTCAAAGCCCTCAGGGGTACCTTTTATGTCTTTTAGCAAAGGGATCATAGGCTGGTGGGGCCCGCAAGTGTATATTCCATATCTTTTAGCAAAGAGATCCTAGGCTAGTGGGGCTTGTAGGTGTACCTTCCCTATCTTTTAACAAGAGGGTCCTAGGCTAGTGGGGCCCATAAATAATTTGACTTTTATGTTATAAATAGGACAGAAAACTCAATTCATTTTTTTCACACTTAATTTCTGCAATGACTATTACTATGGAGTTTAGGTGTATGCAAGCTAAGAGATAAAAGAAATGATGTTTGGTTTCCTATATGTTGGTGAACAACTACTTCTCCTATAACTTCACTGTAAATTGTTTTATGTTATGTTCTGGATTTTCTTTCATCTTTGCTTTTAGTGTTAGGAACATAAAATTTCGTATGTTTTATTTTTTGTTGACTTAGAAATTTAGGTAGATTTTAATTTCTTTAAAATTCTCTTAGTCATGAACTATGTTGGAAGTTTCGACAGCACCCCGACGTCGTCCCCCCCCGTAGGGGATAGCATCGGGGTGTAAAACCTTTTCGCCTGCCAAAAAAGGCAGTTATGATAGGTGTTAATTGACACCGCGACCACAGTTTTGTTCCCCGTTCGCTAATAAAAGCTGTCACGGGGTCTTCAAGTACTTGTTTAAAACAAAATATTTTCTCGCTCGTTAATAAAAGCGGTCACGAGTAGTTATATTTCATGCATACGAATTTTTCCGCTCACTAATAAATGCGATCAATAGTACTTATATTTTATTGCTCGCTAATAAAAATTGTCATGAGTACTTATATTTCATACATATAAATTTTCAAATACTGGTGTCAGGTTTATACCTTAAGTGCATGGTGATCGAGGTGTCGACAAGAGACGACAACGATGATTGGAAACCTGCGATGCACATTGTAATTTTTTGTTATCATTTATGCCATTTAATTAATGATATATATAAAGGGCTAGAGATAGAGAAAAAGAGAGGGTGAGCTCTCTTTCTAGAGAGAGAAAAAAGAGAGGGGCCTTTGGTGGAAGTGGTGTAGGGCACGTAGGGGAATGGAGGGTAACATTTACAACAACAAATACAACAATATCACATCTTTATCCCACTAGTGGGGTCGGCTACATAAATCTTTTTTCTCCATTGTGTCCTATTAAAAGTCAAATTCTCGTTTAAATCTAATAAAGAATAGTCATTCATAATATTTTCTAACCAAGTCTTCTTAGGCCTGCCTCTACCTTTCTTAACATAAGTCAAATCTAATACCTATATTCTCCTATCCGGGTCATTGGAAGGCCTCCATTTTATGTGACCAAACCATCTAAGGCGTCTCTCTCTAGATCTTATATTCTACTGGAGCTACTCCAACCTTTTCACGTATATGCTCATTTCGTATCCTATCTCTAAGGGTAAAGCCACTCATCCACCTGAGCATCCTCATCTCTGCCACACTTAACTAAGTATTATGCTTCTCTTTTAATGTCCAACATTCGGCACCATAAAGCATTGCAGGCCTCACCACCATCTTATAGAATTTTTCCTTAAGTTTGTGGGGTACGTTTCTATCACACAACAAGCCCGATGCATTCCTCCACTTCAACCATCCAACTTGAATTCTGTTGATAATATCCCCATCTATTTCACCATCACTCTGAACAATAGATTCAAGATATCTAAAACATGTACTCTTATTAATCACTTGATCGCCCAAAGTCATAATCCCCTCACTAGGTCTATTACTACTAAAATTACACTCCATATATTCCGCTTTAGATCTACTCAAGCGAAAACCTTTTGACATTTAGAGAGAGAAAATCCCTCTCTCCAATTTTAGAGAGAGAAATAGGGGAATTATTTTCTCTCTAAGAGGGGAATATGGAGGAATGATGGTGAAGGAAGATGTTTGGGATGGAGAGGGAAATATTTATGATGAAGGAATTTCTCTCTTTTCTAGGCTAGAGAGAGAGAAAGTGGAGGTTGAATGAGCTTTTTTGTTGGGGGTGTGTAGGATGTGTGGGAGAGTATTTTTTGTGAAGGGAGGTTGGTGGTTTCAGGGGTAAATGTGGAGAAATTGAAAAATTAAGGTTAGGGTTTGTTTTAAGTTTGAGAAGACATGGTGGAAGAAAAAGAAGAAGAAGATGAAGGAGAAGGAGAAGGAAGAGGAAGAGGAAATAAAATGGAAGGAAATAGAAGAGGAAAATTGAGGGTGGAAGAAGGAGAAACAAAATGGAGAAGGAAGAAAGGAGGAAGAAGAAGAAGGAAGAAAGGAGCAAGAAGAAAGAATAAGAAGAAGAAGAGGGAGGGTTTTACCTTGGAGAGGCTTGGAATGGTGGCCAGCAGCTTGGAGTCGGAAGAGAGGGAGAAAGAGCTGAAGGGGGGTGGCTTCTTGCGTGAGTTTGACATGAGAGGGAGTCGTGAGGGAGTGAGGAGGGAGTTATGAGGGGTTAAGGGCTTAAGTGGGGGTATTTAAGGAACTTTTTTTCTTTTTTTTTTAAATATCTCTCTCTCCCTCTATCTTCAAAATTTATTTATAATTATATGGTATAATAATAAAAAAATATTAATCGTGCATTGAGTCGGTCGTCACGTCGTCGTCGTTCGAGCGCTTCGTCGCCTTGATTTACGCACGTGAAATTTAAATTTTCGCCGATTGAAGACTCCATTTAGTATGGGGGACGATCGTAAATATTTTCGTTGCTTCGAATGCATCGGCTTTGTCTCTTTCACGAATGAAGACCATTTAAGCGATTTTAGGTTTTCTGTTGACACATGTCATGTGAGTTACGTGGGTTGTCTCGCTCTTTTGCTTTTGAAATTCACGTTGTACGGTCGACTCGACCGCTACACTAGTATGGAGGTCAACAATAGCTACTATACACGCTCACACAAACCATGTTTAGTCAAGTGTCCTTGACTGAATGATATTAATTTTAGGCGTAGCTCTAAATGGTGTAGGTAGTCAATTTTGATGCAATTTTGATGCTTGCATTATTTTTTAATTGCTGTCATTTGACTTTCTCTCTCTCTCTCTCTCTCTCTCTCATATGGAAAGAACTAGGTAATAAAATCCTACAATTTGTTGGCTCTACGATCCACTGCAGTTCTCCATTGTTAGTAAAATCGTACAATTTATTGACTCTACGGTTTATTTTGGGCATACATGTATGAAGGGCATATATGTTGCTTCATCAGTTTGGATGCTTAACCTGTCGATGAAGAACCATTTAAACAGTAATTTGTTTATTAATCCTGTATTTCTACTATTTCAATGTTTTTCATATATGGCAGGAGTCAATCCTTCAATCATCGGTGGGTTTAGTGGGTTATCTGCATTTATGGGTGTTGCTGCAACATTCATATCTGCAACCCTTGTTGAAAAACTAGGCATTCTAAAGGTTCTTAACCAAAAACACATTCTTTTACTTTAAGTTACTCATTCCTTCGCTGATTCCATTTACTGACATTTACAGGCAGGAGCTGCTGGATTAGTGTTTTCAGAGTGTTCTTCTTGCCACGGCTCTTGGTGTATTTTGTGTTGGTTCTGTTTCAAGTCAAAAACCACTGTTTTTCTTCCTCTTATTGATTGTAAGTCATCAGTGTATCCGTAGTTGTTAAAACTTAACCGGATTGGGTGGTTGAATTTATGGGATCGTGAATCAGGCCTCAAGCTGGTTTTGTCGGATTAAAAAATTGGATTTGTAGAGAACCGAAATCAACCCATCAAAAACCAACAATTGGATCGCTCAACCCGTAAAACTCGGTGTGGTTGAACTGATTTGATTAGAAATTGCATTAGAGATGGTATTGGTGTTGGAATGTATATGTATGTATATATATATATATAATCACTTATATTTATCACTTATTTAAAAAAAAAAATATTACATCATTTAAATAACTTTAAATAGTTTTTAATAATACTAATATCATCACAGTTGAATACCCCGTTGAACATTGGTTGAATTTTTAAATATTGAACATTTCCTGGTCTGATAACCCCTGATTTTTATCTGATATGTTATATGATTGAAGAATTTTTGCAATATAGTTTCTTGAAATACTCCCTATGCGCTCATCTTTTCAGGTTTTTATCGAGACTGGGTCATATGTCTTATGACGTTGTTGGAACCCAAATTCTTCAGACTGGAATCCCTCTTTCCAAGGCAAATTTGATTGGGGCGACAGAGATTTCAATTGCTAAGCCTTGCGGAATTTGCGATGTTGGGTGTAGCAATAATTGCAAATGATGTGAAGCATTTCAGCTTCTTGGCCTTGCTCTCGTTTTCTTCTGTAGTTGGTGCTGCATGGATGTTCTGCTGTTGGGCTTGGAAACCCATCTGATGAGCAGAGAGAACTTTTCTCTCTTGATCCTCAGTTCCAAAACATGTAAGATTTCATATCTTTTAGTGATTCAGCATTTCCTTAATATCATTGAGCATGTTCTATATCATTGATTTATGATGAAGTTTTTTACGAATAATCAAATAAATTCTCTCTTCAAATTCATATTTAACTAATTTAAGGCTTTATGGAGGGAGCATGAGATTGTATTTAGTGTTGAATGTTACCAACTTGAGCTAAAATAATGATCATATTTTATGGATTCTTAACTGTTTGGTCAAATACCATTTTATAAGTGAGTTGAGAAAAAAGTTTAAAATAGTTCATGGACTATTTGGAGCCCCATTTTAGTCCAACACTATTCAGGTTTTATTTGGGACAATTTTCTAGTAAAAAAAGTTCTTGAAGTAGAAAATTTTTTATTAAAAAACTGCTTCAGAAAACAGTAAGAAATCTATCCAAATGAAGTCTTAATATGTTCTATTTAATCATTCATCTTGTTAGATATGATTGAAAATAATTCACTAACGTCTAAATTTTGATTCAAAATAATTCAACAAGAGAGATTATTTTGAATCATATTTGAGAAGTTAAGAGACTAAAATTGAATGTATTACATAACTGGATTTAATATATAGCAACACAAACACTCAAGAGATTATTTTGACCTTTTTTGTCTATGTGAGTAGAACACCTCATTTTTTATGATCCTTCTAAAATTGGCATATGTGAACCTTTTATTTGGGTCAAAAGTTTGATATGCTGCTAAAAGACCACATATTTGTGTACGAAGTCTAATATCAGACAAACTCTAGGCTAAATACCTTAGACATAAGGTCTTTAGATCTGAATAGAGCTGACTCATCTTATGTTGGGTATGGATATTGTATTGCACGCATTTTAGTAAATGATGATTGATGCTGCCCCATTTTAGTCTATATCTGTTTAATGAGTGTGGCTATGCCTAAAATGCATGAGAAAAAAAATTGTGGTACATAATATTCTTTACTTTGGTCAAATTGGATCTTATAATCATTAAATTTATTTTGAAATTAGTACAATATAAATTTTAGTTGATTTATCATCATATATTGCACTAATTTTAGTATATAAAAATCATTTGACTGGGGCTTCATTTGGGACAGCTTTTGTATCGTTTTCTAAAATAGCTTTTTAGTACAAAATATTCTAGTTATAGAAATTTTATAGTAGAAAGCTGGTTTAGAAAGCAGTAAAAAAAGATATCTCAAACGGAAGCTAAATTGATAAAAAAAATTTTTTTTTTTTTCAGAAATCACTTTTCTCACAGTATGATGGGCTAAATGGTTCATTATGGTGTAGTATTTTGAATTGCAGAGGACAGATGTGGAGTAGTGTTGGTTGCCTCTATTGTGACCCAAAGATCACAGATTCTATTTACAAAAATAATTTCTTTGCAATGCAAACATCTCATTATGATTTATTTTTTTTAATTTTTATTTTCTGTAGGTTAGAGGATTATGAAATTATTTTTGTTAACTAGTTATCTGTTGCCAATTTCATGTTAAAATCCATCTGAAGTTTAACCTTTTTTATAGATCTATGGGTGACTTCTAACTATTTATCCATTTGTTGGTGAAATGCAGGAGCAAATTTGTGATTATTTGTTACTTACCAATTCTTCCATTTGTTCCATGTGGAGGCCATAGAATATGGATGCATCCAGTATATATACAGTCAATCAAATCTTCTCCATGTCATTGCTATTGATTCAGTTCCGAGTCAACACGATTTGGATTTGGGTTACTGAATCACATAATTAGTATTCTTAGATTTGGTCTACCCAATTTCTCTGTCTAACTCATTTTTTTGTATAGTGCATTTGGCACTTTGATAAATTTTATTGATGGAATGAATATATGTTTTTATGAAAATGATTTGTAAACTGATGTAACTTCACTTCATTAACTCTAAGCTAAAGACTAAAAAAAGAAAAGAAAATTTTAACTTGATATGTCCCATAATATCTGAAATTGAAAAAATATATATCTGTTATTTTTTTTTTCTAAGAGATCTAGAGTGGGGACTGTAACTTTTGACGATCAAGTCATTAATAAGAGTACATGTTTTAGATATCTTGGATCTATTGTTCTGAATGATGGTGAAATAGATAGAGATATTATTAGTGGAATTCAAGTTAAATGGTTGAAGTGGAGGAATGTATCGGGCTTGTTGTTTAATAGAAAAAGTTTCCTCGAACATGATGGGAAATTCTTAAATGATGGTAGTGAGAACCTACAATGCTTTATGCTAAAGAATGTTGGTTGGTAAAAGAGAAGCATAATTTAAGTTAAATTTTATAAAGATCGGGGAGGATGTCATCTAGATGAGTGACTTTACTTTTACGAGCAGAATATGAAACGAGCAAGTACGTGAAAATGGTAGAGTTAACTAGGTGATTAATATGGGCTCCAAAATTTGGGCCTGGCACTCTTCGTGACCCCTTTTCTTTTCTTTGGGT